>OX592703.1:9491229-10797989 GCA_951361185.1 Ochropacha duplaris
CTACGTCATCGATTTATATTCGTGACGTCATTTTGGTTAGGAAATAACTATTTTAGGTACATAACATCTATTTTACATGGTTCTATGTGTTTCTAAACATTTCTAATCAGTAATTCGACTGTATTTACATGGTTTTACTGAGTTATATTTTGGTATACATTTTTCACCAAAAAACACCTGTTTTACATGCAATATGGCTTGGCTACCTATTTAGTCATCTGCCTGCCATTATTCTTGTGTGGTTTACAATAGTACATAACGTATCCACTTAATGTATATAGGGAAAATAAGCATATTTCAGTTTCACAACAAACTTTTTGTTAGTGACTGGATATGAGAATAGTGATTCATTCCATATCGTATTAATGTATATAAACCTCATCAGGTACTTGTACATAACAAATATATAAGGAATTAGCCAGGAAAACAGAAAATAAACATCAAAATTGGTACCCTCGGCGCAAGGCATTACCTTATCGAGAGCCGTTCCATGGTTTTAGCATAATTCCTTCTATTTACCTTATTTACTTTGCTTATTTACTTTGTTTATTTACTACATAACGTTTCGTATGCAATGGCTACGTTGTGGTTGGCAACGGTATACGTTCTCGCCACTTAAAACCACGAGATACAAGAATCTATAGACAAATTAATTTTACTTTAATTCACCTCATATTTCTATGCGATACATACAGGTAGGTTCGCATAGCAGACTTTGTTTACTTTATTTTCAATACATAATATTTTATTTTGCAGAGGCCAGTTTACGGCTTGCAACAGTATGTGATTTCGCTACTAAAGGAAAAATAACATAACATTCAAATTTCTTTATTGAAATGTCTCATTGTCCGTAACAATTATAAATGCGAAAGTGTGTATGTCTGTCTGTCTGTCTGTTACCTCTTCACGCTTAAACCTCCGAACCGATTTAGATGAAATTCGGATAGGGATTGTTGGAGTCCCGGGAAAAAACATAGGATAGTTTTTATCCTAGAAATCACCCTTTAAGGGGGTGAAAAGGGGGGTGGAAGTTTGTATGAGAAAAACCTATTGATGCACTGACTCCATTTCATTTTCATTTCACCATCATTAGAAAATCTGCAACAGTATTGAAATGACTATCGATAACCATTTTTACATCAATGTAAAAAATACTAGTAACCTATACTTGCGACAATTTAATTTTTCAGAAAAATCATAAAATAAAGCAAATACGTGAATTCTTTTGAGTAGATAGGCATAAAGTACTATTTTTATTTATCGTCTATCACTTTTTTAATTTCCAATATTGAAAAATATATCTCTAAACTCACCGATGAAATTTTAACGATTCGTTCTCATTTTCTTTTCTCGAACTATGGGCCCACATATACACCATATTTACACCCTTCAACAACACAAGACATCTTGTCCAGGGCACTGTACACCTCTCGTATATACTTTCTGGCCACGTTCTCAGACAGTAATTAATAATTAACTCGCTTTTTTCACTTAGTAAATTCGTCAAACTCCCGACTCGTATCAACAAAATATAAAACTACAAAATTAAGTTGATAGCCAACGTAAGTATTTTGATGTCTTGGATAAATCTTTTGTATTTGTTAGCATTATAAGAGGGCCAAAGAGGACCATTTGACATTTTGCTTGTGACACGTTCAAAAATAATAAAAACAAACAGCCATGGTTTGTTTCATTCCCACATTACGAACTGCTAATTGACATAAATGAATAAACTGTATAGTACTCGGTTTTTATTTTAGCCCGGCTTCCATGTTAGTTATTGTTCCGAGCCCGAGATACTGATTGTTGGGACATCAGTGTTCCATAACCACAACCCACGAGGCTTTGGTAACTACCGGTGGCGAAGAATGACAGTAACTGAAAATGTACATAAAAAATAATGTAGGTACACATATTAAAAACAATACGAACAAACGAAGTCGCGGTAATAATAATAAAATGTGGCGATTATTTGTTGGTAAAATACTTACTTTATATTTCGATGATATATCGCTTCTTCTTTTGGGGTTCTTCATATGTGGCATCAACTCATTATATATCTTCAAATAACTCTTTGGTTACTCTATAATTCGTTCTAAATTCATCGTCACCCATAGAAAAAGCATTGTCCATATAACGTGCAATACGACGCTCATTTCTTCTTTGTTTCAATTCATTTCTATGAGCTGTACGAAGCATGAGGTATGGAAGAGCCAGACAAGCCGTTTTAAATATATCAATTTGCAATTTTAATACAGTAAAACCACGTAAAACTGTAGTAGGTATGAAGCACCTTCATAATATCGAAAAAGTTACTCTTATGTCATTGTGATAATCCCAATAAGCGTTCAATTCAAACACAATTTTAATTTCAAAACGGAGCTGTCAAAATGCGTCAAGAGTACGGTTTTGGCGACATTGGCCAATCATGCTTAGTTCACTCAAGATCCGCTCAATATTGAGCCAATATGGCGCTAGTGTTGCATTCAAGAGTACGAAACGTCGTAATCCCAATGCCAATGGATCGGAATTGTTTTCAAGAGTAAGCCCGAAACCTTGGGTGTAAACCTTGTTAACTTGGGTTAGAGTATTTGGGTAGTAGTCTACGGCAGGCACGGCAGCCATGGTTCTACGACGTTTTCGAACGTGCGTTTGGGATAAATTGTAAAAAAAAACTCACAAATATCTAATGAGTGGCATTTTATACTTAACTTCTATTTTTTTTTTTCAAACATTTAACATTATCTCAGTATAATTTTGGTGCCCGTCCCTAGAAACAGATCTGCTACTGTACGTTTCGTTTATATCTATTTTAAGTATACCCCCTTCGGCTCTTGACCGAAAATTAAAAAGCGATTACCTACCTACCTAATTAATAATACGATTGTGCGCTAAAAACAACACTGCTCTAGATAAAGTATTTCATAGATATAACACTCCTTTTTAAACGACTTCAAAAAAGGAGGAGGTTATATGTTCGACTGTATGTATTTTTTAATTTTTATTTTTTATGTATGTTCATCGATTTCTCCGCCAATTGTCAACCGATTTACAAAATTCTTTTTTTGTAAGTACCTACATTAAATTCGGTGATGATAACATGATGATCTTGTGCATGTAAGAAAACCTACGAATTACAAAGATCGATATTTTACATTTATTATCAAAAGTAAACATGTTAATTTTTAATATTTCTAATGTAACATAATGTATGTCCCTCTTGTTAGTAGATATTATAAGATATAATTTATCTAGTGTCCACAAAAAGCTTTCAGTTTGGGCTGATCACACATGGGTGTGATGGTGTGAAGTAGGTTCCAAGATATAACTTCATAACTATATGACATACCTACTTACTTATGTTACGATGCACTTTGTATTACTCGACTGACTGCTACCATGCCCTCAAATTAAAAAGCTACCTGTTGGTGTGTTCCGGAAATTGCACTTGAGAGTCATTTACCTTTAAGTTATTGTAAAAAGGTCACACATTGGCAATCCCTTACCATTGTTACGTACCACTTTTTGTTTTTGATTTTAACATTTATACCTACTACAGAATGTCATGTCTACAGTTACTTTATTAAGTACCACAATAAAGCACGTGGTGCGTCCGCGCCGACCAATCGCGTGCCTCCGTTACGGACACACCACACGATGCGGTCACGAGCCATGCGCCTGGCGTGTGCTTCACTGCAAAATATATTTTAAATAGTGTGGAGTAGGATTCTTTACATCTGTAGACGACGACGTAATATTATAAAAAAACTGGCCAAGTGTGAGTCGGACTCAAATCACGTTTGTTGTATGGATGCCCCCCTTAAATATTTATTTTATTTTGTTTTTTTAGTATTTGTTGTGTTAGCGGCAACATAAATACATAATTTGTGAAAATTTGTTTAGATGTCGCGGTTCTTGAGATACAGACGGACAGACAGCGAAGTCTTAGTAATAGGGTCCCGTTTTTACCCTTTGGGTACGGAACTCTAAAATAATCAAATAAATAAGTACATAATTAAATACTTAAATTAAATTGTTGATATGACCTGTAGTCGCCTTTGCCTAAAGTATAAAAAAAAAACTTACTTTACCGCTATAAAGTGTAGGTATTAAATTACTTGTCAAAATTGTATTTTGTAAAAATATAAGAATTTCAATAGAAAACCTCTTCTTTTTCTCTCACAGCGTTCATAACATCTTTATGAATAAAACAATATTGTTTATTTGTACGTTTGTCCTCAATGCGTCACTAAACCTTTCATTTTGATTATAATGCAACATTGAATAGATGTATTTCGTAGGTAAAAAAATGCAAATCACATTTCACTTCTTTTTACGTGGCATTGCATGCCGGGGATAGCTAATTGATTATAAAATTGTGTGATGCTGATTTAAATGAAATTCCAAGAAATCGTCCATCTACTTACTAGGTAATTGTGTATGCACTAGATAAATAGTTCGCAGAGATTTACTATAAGTATGATAATAACATTTAATTGATGCTTGATTATAGAGATATTGTGTAATGATCCGGTTAGGTATTTGTTTAGGTATATGTATTTTTGCGACGACTGTCCCATTCCTGCACCTAGCGGTAAATAAAATATTCAAGACATAATAAGTCGACAACATATTGGTAATCTCCCTGTTAATATTAATCTCTTTAGGCGATTGTAGTCACTTACCATCAGGTGACCTGCCTGCTGGACTTCTGACAATAAAGAAATACTACCTAGTTGTTCGATACCGAATTTTTATTTTTTACTGTTAAATCATTAATTTACAGTTATAGCCAACGAGTTAAATTATCAACCAATTGACTAATACATTTACATTACTTTATCTTCCAAAATTTCCTAAAATCGCTCCTTAGCCCTTGCCATCGCGTCTCATTATCCCGCAGGTACTGCATAGTTGAATGAAATACGTGTAAAAAGTAAATGAAAGCCATTTCCATACATATCCATCACTTAATAATAAGCAAGAGGCGCGACTATGTTCCAAAAAGATAATTAATAGATTGTCAACGCTATCACTGTTTCGAAACAGTATTTAGTGTTTTAATTAGATACAATACCAGTTGTAAGATAAAAATAAATGATTATGTTTATACATGTAAAGTTATTTTTTAGGTAACTACATAGTTACTACCTACTCTTAGTTCAATCAATCTTCGAAGAATTATAAAAATAATCTAGAATTGATTGTTGCTAATTCAGTAACTTTCGTTTGTTTTTTGATTGCCATCAGGTCAGGATCTGATGATGGGATGCTGGAGAAATCGAGGGAACTTTTTAAATGTAGGCAGATTTGGGTTTTTTTTAGGGTTCCGTACAGAAAGGGCCGAACCGCTCCCTATTGCTGAGACAACGATGTCTGTCCGTCCGTCTGTCAGAGGCCTGTGTAGTTTCTTAACGAATACAACTTTATAAAAACCTCGTATCACGGTGTTTGTCCGGGCTAAATTCTGAAACTACTACTCCGATTTTTATGAAACTTGACACACCGGTAGATCATACCCTGGAATAAAACATAGGATACTTTTATCCAAAGATAAGATGCCACGGGAACGCGGGTGAAACCGCGATGGATAGCTGCTAGTAATGTACGAGATAATAGTTCTATAACCCAAATATGATTGTAATAAAAAGTACCTACCTAAATAAAATGCTATACTTATACATAGGTACATATAGAATAGATATTATGTGGTAGTATTTGTAGTATGAGAGTCACTTATTTTTTTATTGTGTATAGGTTCACATGACAAAATCTGCTATCTATCCCTCAGGTGACAAAAATGCGGACTCTACTGTTGCTCCCGTAAAGTCATTCTATGGCCTGCCACACGGATGCTGTTTATTATCATCTAAAAACATTTTTATTTTAATTTGAAACTATTTATTGCAATTGATACATACATAATCATCATACTTAGGGATTCTTAAATCTTGTATTAAGATTGTTGCCCCAAGGAGTCATACAGCGTATTTAAATTATTATTGTTTTATTTAATTTATGTATGCCTTTTTATAGTATTTTTAACAACTTATCTCGTAAACAACAGCAACTCATCATTGTAACACCGATTTCATTATAATAAGTTGATAAAATAAGATGATACAGTTATTTATTTGTAATAAATTAATCCATCTGATATCCATACACGGCTGTTGCAATGTTTACACAAACATTATTTGATTAGTTTTATTATCTTTTTACTACATCTAGGTACCTTTATTAATAAGATAAACGCGTGTAAATATCATAATTAGATATACTTAGGTACAATTGGCTAATAATCTTACCTAAATTAATTATGTCTCGCAGGCGATACTCGTATTTATACGAAAAATGATAAAATGCGCACCTAGCGCATGAAGTCAATGTATTATAAATAGCTTCAATCGGTGGTAAATGTTCATTAATTACTTTCTTACTTACTAAACCTCCATAAAATGTTAAAAAAAGGTTATCAGCTATTTTCCTATTTTTTAAAGTATGTACTTAGTTCCCTTCAATCGAATAAAATTATTCAATTTTGTTTAATTTGTTATATTGCACATTATGTCATAACTTAAATTAAATCTATCTATATATCTCAGACTACATAAAAAAGGCAGACAGAGCCCCGTGCACTCAAAGTGAAGCACAGTAAAGGAAGCCGATCGCGTTCCTGTGCGAGGCGAGTACGCGGGATAACGTACGTGCAGATCACGCAACTAATACCAATTTTCCTTGGCCACGCACGCCATAAATTCAGAACGACTTTACTGATTACATTCATATTTTTTTAAGTTTTCTAATACTTTGTAGAAGGTTCTTCCGGAAAGAAATATTAAGAAAATGGGTTCCCTTCAGGAACGTGGATGAAACCGCGGGGGACAGCTAGTTATAATATGAAACTCAATTGATCAATTTTATTTAATAGTTAGACAATAATTATCATATAATTTAATATCCTTGATCGAAATAACTGAAATTATATTTTATTTTTCCTTCCATTTCATTGTTTATAATTTGATTATGTGAAATGATTATGTCAAATCATCGATATATCGCTAGAATATAAGTCGATGTGTCAAAGGATTATGAATTTGAAATAAAAGAGTCATAATGCTGCCAGTTTTCTTGGGACGCTGCCAGTCGTACAGCAATTTGAGCCAGTTTGTTTATTTATAAATAGTTTAGTTTTATTACTTCTTGAAGATATAATATCTTATGAAAAATGGAAACAAATAATTAAAAAGAGTTCTTACTTTATTCGTGTCTCAATCTGATAACAAAATTATGGATACAAAGTCACTTACCTATTTATCATAGACAAATAGAATCACGCGGCAAACATAGTAAAAACTGTAAAAAATTATGAACTGTGAGTTATTCATCACCCACTGGTCACGAATGGGAAACAACGTAAAGAAAACTCGGAAAATCTCATTGCAAATGTTTTTCTACCGGAGATAACTAGAGCAAATAAAATTGTATGTAGGCATTTTACTTTGAAACTTTAACTTTTTATTTACACCCGATGTGACAACGAGGCAGGCGGGTCACCTGATGGTAAGTGACAACCGTCGCCTATAGACATTGGCAATACCAAGGGATTGCTAATGTGTTGTACACCTTATTACAAAGCCTTAAAGGCGAACTGGCGAAAAGTGCAATTGCCGGAACACACCAACAGGTGCTTGGCGACAGATTTTCAACTTGAGGGTGGTAGCCACCCAGTTGAGTACTACAAAGTACCCTACCACCATGCTGTGGTTTCCTCACGATGTTTTTCTTCACCGAAAGCTCAAGCTCATTGTAAGGATTCGAACCCACGACCTTCGACGCGGTATCCGACGTCACTTACCACTGAGCTATCATCGCCTTTATTTTACTTTTAACATTTATTAATTTTAATGAGTACTTACAAAGTTTTGAGGTAAATCTCTACATTATAACTAGAAGTAAATAAAATTGACGTACCTATCTTTCCGTGATTTCGTAATAATGGAATTATCTTATGTTCGTTACAAAAACCCAAACACGCGTTTATTTTTATTCAACTTTAAACGATTTTGACCAGACATTTTATTGGCAGGTAGATAACTTTTCAGAGAGCATTTTAACCACGGGGCGATAACCAGTAAATAATATTATTTATATCTATTAAACTACTGTATTTTCATGAACTGTGAAACTATGATAAGAAATTATAATTATTTGATCAAATGTCTTTGACCTATCAGCTTTATTGTCGACCAATAAAGATCACAATATGTAATGTCTTATTATGTGATCGTGCGACCTGATTTAATCAGATTCAATAGTTAACAAAATGGACAGACCTTGACCTGGGTGCGAGCGTGAGGGAATTACAATTAATTTGACAGTAAAGTAGAGTAGACCTTTGAAGAAGAGGCTGAAGGCCAAGCCCTTAAGACCTTGTTTCTTTAGTGTCATTTTTATTTGTCAGCAAAAATTAAAAGTTTTTAATGTATTTGCTTCGCTGGCAAGTATTTACGATTGTTTAGTTTGTTTCTCTATCCTAAAAGTGAAGATTGCATTGAATTTTCAAACATATAGGTAATGTTGTAGTTGTAGTAGAATAGAATAGAATGTATGTCAATATAGTTACTTAAAAACATTGCATTAAGATTATTCCTTTAATTCAAATCTCAACGTATTTTTTACATACATTATACCTTTCTAATACTTTAATCAATTTGTCTATTATTATTTACTATTTCAACTCTACGGAAAGGTTCCAGTAATATTATTATGTAGTACCACCAAAGTAAAGGAAATCGATAGAGATCGCTACGAGATTATTTTTCGAATGAAATTCTAGTGATGCGGATGCTGGGTACTAAAATAAAATGTTTTTATTTTCTAACTAGTTTACAGTGTAGATTAGATTTCAGTCCTTTTATAAAAATAATCAAGCATAAAAGCGGGTCACCTGATGGTAACTAAATACCTTCGCCTATAGATATAAGCAATACTAGAGGGACTAAGAAGCAATCAATACCTTTTACAATGACTAGAAGGCTACTGGTGATTAAGTGCAACAGCCGGTACCATCAAATAACCAACTAACAAACGGGTCAGGTAGTCTGCTGGGTTCAAAACGAATTCACAATAGTAATGCAATACAACAGCGATGAGTAACTCCGTGAAATCGCTCACATCCTTTTTACTGATGAATGGAAGTCTCGCAGCACCTTAACTAATAAATATAGTATCTTTAAATATCTAAGGTCATTGTAGCACCTTTATGATTAGATACTGTATCTGCTCAATAGGTATGTTGCCTATAAGCGATGATAGCTCAGTGGTAAGTGACGTCGAATACCGCGGCGAAGGTCGTGGGTTCGAATCCTACAATGAGCTTGAGCTTTCGGTGAAGGAAAACATCGTGAGGAAACCATAGCACGGTGGTAGGGTACTTTGTAGTACTGGCTGGCTACCACCCTCAAGTTAAAAATCTGTCGCCAAACACCTATCGGTGTGTTCCGACAGCTGCACTTGAGAGCCAGTTCCTATCTAGGCTTTGTGTGCTTACCATCTTCGGCCACATCATCACTTACCATGGTGAGATTGTGGTCAAACACAAGCCTATCCAGAATAAAAAAAAAAAAAAATTGATGGAAAATTATCAAACATCAACCAGTGTGAAAATATCTAAAAGATAAGTTCCCATGGGAACGCGGGTTTCAAATCATGGGCACATTTTTTCGAATATTGATTATATTTATAGCTGTTAGTTTCCCTGAACTAAGAAATAAAAAAAACAACATACTATCTATGTCGACGATAAGTCGACGTGCGTCAATAACGCTTCCATAGTTCAGCCCCACGGTGGTCGAGCGTGGTGGAATTTATACAGGATGGTGAGTAAAACAATAAAACTTAATTGAAATCACAGGATACTGATGTATTATAGAGTTAAGACAAACATACATGTTCTTACAGATATGTCTGTCCTACGTAGGAATCGAACCCACGACCCGTGGTGTGGTGTAGGTACCTAAGTCTTACAAATCACGCCAACCGTCTGTCAACATTTTTGTGTCATTTTTTGAGACATAATTTATTTATTTTATTTATTTAATGTTAGGGAGACTATCGACTAAGCTTTACAGTTTATAATCTTAAGTATGCGACAGAGAAGTAATTAAGAAGTCTCCGCTGTCTGATAGAGAGAGATAATGTAAGTAGGTATCACAGAACAAATCAAAAAGGTAGAAGGAGCGTACGGAAATAGTCTCCAATGAAGTGAAGCAAATTGCACGAAGTTGTGTGCGTGACCAGCACGTACCTACGTTATCCCACGTTAGTCATGACACACAGGAACGCGATCGGCTTCCTTTACTGTGCTTCACTATAAGTCCGCGAGGCTCTGTCTATCTTTTTTATTTGATCTGAGGTAGGTATACAAAATGTCCTAGATTTATAAATATTTTTATATACCACAAGGGACAATTTGGCAACAAGCAGGCGGGTCATCTGATGGTAAATGACTACCATCGTCTAGAGTCTAGACATAAGCAATACCAATGGGATATCCAATGTATTATACTGTATCTTATTACAATCTTTAGTACCTTTATGGTTGTTTATTTAAGCTAACAATAATGTTTACAGATATCAAGAAATTTTCACTAATTAACACAATTTTTAAGTACCAAGAATTAGATCATTGCGTCGTAATGGCAAGTGGGCAAAACCGAAGTTTATAAGCTAATCTAACAATCATCTATATTCCATTAGACTTTTAGAATTAGAAACATAAACAAAAATGACGCATTTATTATCTGGCTTAAACTACCGTCATCTTTCTTATGCCCCTCGTATTATAAACATACCGTATAACAATAATGCCAACAAAGTATAAAGTGACTTCAGAAATGATAATTGGACAGTAGCTATAAACTAGAAGTGGTCGGCACGCTGCGCTGTTAGTATTACATAAGTGACAATGTTATCGACTGTACTTCTCGGTGTAATTGCTTTTGTTCACGTCAGTGGGTCGGGTAAGTTTATTAATAATAATCATTAATTATCTTTTTTTTATCCTTATATTTTTGTATTACTAGCTGTCCCGCGCTGTCCGGTAGAATCCGCGTTCCCGTGGGATCTATTTAGCAGTATGGAATATACTTTACGACCTATTCTCAGACATACTGAAAATATACACAAAAAAAAACATAAAACTTGAGAGGTGTCAAGGGACACCCGGATGGAACGAAGTTATATAAGTCGAGAGAGTATATATATATATATATAAAAAAACATTTCTATTTATATATATATATATAAATAGAAATGAAAATATCTGGCTTGCTTTCTATAAGAGAGAGAGACAGACAGAGAAACATGCGCACGCCGCACAGCGGTGTCACCGACACTTTTGTGTCGTGTCACAGTTTTAGTTACCGTAGCTAAAACAGTGACACGAGAATTTTATATATATAGATATGTATAGACTAGATATGTATATTTGTTGCGTATTCACCACTGAATTAGTAAAGGATGGAGTACAAGACTTATCCTTCTACACTAGGCACATACAATTCAATTTATGTTCGAAAGTTACAACAGGATTTCTGAGTCATTTGTATCCATTTTAAGGGGGTTAAAGTTAAATGTTTGCGTATATTTTTCTGTGATTAAGTGACTGAAGCTGGCTATCACCCTCAGCTACCCTCCCCAAAACACAAATTCAACGAACGATAATAATTGGAATCTTCTTAGTTTCTGCTAAAATTCACAATCCACTGCAAAGTTTTTGCAATTTCATGTCCGTAAAGTCCGTTGATTGCAATGTTGGATAATCCTGAACAACGACGGATTATCCATTGTTTGGATTTGAAGGAAAAAATGGGAAACATGCATGATTAACCCTATCCATGCTAATATTACGAATCCTTTATAAGTCAACCCTTTACTGTGACCGTACCTACAAATGTTTTTTCTATAGTTGATTGAAATAAGTCTTTGTGCTCTACGTATTTAAGATAGATTTTATATGTTAGATGTCTAACAACCAGGACTTGATGAATAACGTTTATAGACGTTAGCCTTACCAAGGGGATCACCAAAATGTTGCCGACTTTAAAAATTTCTAGAAGTACGTCTTGACATCGTCATAATGACTGTTCAGGAATTACCTTTTTGTTTTATTTATACCTAAGTACGAACAAGTCAAAATATTATTATTCAATTTGTTATTAGCGGTCACCTTGGGCGTTCCCAATATGTCTCACATTTTATTGTTATGTTGTTTTCGACGAAACATTGACCATTGTAATTGCCGGTTTGTACAAATGAGTTTAATTTTTCTTTGTATTTTAATAGTTGATGTTGATGACCCATGCTATCTGCGCGTCTTTGCGATTGCAGTTGGACGGGAGGCAACAAACTCTTCAAAGGCATTTTGTACTGCCTTTCGTTTGTAGACGTTTTTTCCTGCCAATGAATGAAGAAGTGAAGTGAAAAGCACTTTTTGGCAGGAAAAAAGACCCCACCAAAAACATGTTACCTACATAAAGTAAAGTAGGCTCTTGTTCATAATGCTTTCACTGTTAAAACGTTATCAGATCTCATGTAGAGTTACAACGCCTACCTCTAAAAGACTCATGTAACTCTAAAAGCCCTACATTTCGGTCAAAAAGTATAGTTAGCTCGTTTCATGGCCGTCGCATAGACTCTACCATGGACTTGGTAAGAAATAAAGTCGCTGGTGTTTAATGTAGAGTCATTTTATATCTTGATAGTTTGTATATTTATTTTCTATGTATTTTGTTTGCATTTTTAAGTAACTAAACATTTAATTCCTTTATTTACAACAAATGTACAAAATATACAAACAAATGTACAACTATAATTATAAAAAACTTCATTGAGGCAAGGTTCCCAGAAGGCTGGCAGCGTTTCTTCTTTGGATGGCCAAGCTGATGCGTTGGCGGGAAAAGTTTCCCGCCCGCCGGTCACCCGAGGCCTCGATTAATTTTTTTACATAAAATATTTGCGAAACGACTAGCTTCAGACCCCCACGGACCCATGGTCTCAGCCGCAAAAGGCATAAATTGATAATTTAAACCAATACAGGCGTACTTTTTGAATTTTGATTTAAGTAACTTATGTTTGTAACCAGATTAATTGACTTCCAAATATCAATACAATACAATACAAATATTCTTTATTGTTGACACCACAAGACAAAAATACAGGTTACATACACAAAAGACAAATAACAGTGAAAACAATTTAGGCGGCCTTATCGCTGAAGCGATCTCTTCCAGGCAACCTAGGGTAATAGGATATATTTAATATGGCAAGCAAACAAATGAATAAAAATGTGAAACACATAAACATACATACATCATAATTTAAATCCTAATACATTCCTATATATACATCCTAATACATTCTAATAAAATAAAATAATGTATAAACTAACAAATATCATATAAATGATAAACTAATAAATATGAGCTAAAATAGAGTAAGAAATAAGTAATACTAACAGAGGACAATGAGTAGGAACAGAAATGCAGACAAAGTTTAGAGAGAGTGAAAGTGTAAGATTAGTTTCGATTTAAATGAAACAATAGTTTGAGATTGTCTAATAGCGAGAGGGTATTAGTATGAGATGGGGTTTTTAATTGGCGAGTATGGGAACTTCGAAGAAGATGTAGTTGGGAACTGTAGAATTTAAAACGTTCTTTAAGATAATTTGGGGCACACGGATTAAACAATATATTGTAAACAAGACAAAGAATATGTGTATTCCGGCGAAGGCGGATGGGAAGCCACTTGAGTTGTTGACGAAATTGAGAGACGTGGTCATATTTGCGTAAACCAAAGATGAACCTTATACATAAATTTTGAAGTCGCTCAAGTTTATTTAACTGCTCTTCGGTTAAGTCAAGATAGCTGACATCTGCATAATCAAGAATCGGTAGAAGCAATGTTTTAGCAAGCGCAATTCTGGTGTGAATAGGGAGCAAATTTCGCAGCCGTCGGATAGATCCGGCCGCAGCAAACAGCCTCCTACTGACCTCCGCAACTTGTGGAACCCAAGATAAGGTACGATCAAGGATAATACCTAGATTCTTAACTGTAGTGCTAAAAGGTATATTAACTCCATCGAAAGTAATAGGGGGAAGTTGATCCCAGACTATACGATTAATAAGGAATTTACTGCCTATAATAATCACTTTGGTTTTGGTGGGGTTAACGATAAGGCCATATCGCACACTCCAGTTGGATATGTGGTTTAAATCTGTATTTGTTGATAAAATGGCACTAGGGAGAGAATTAAAAGAAGATTGTCGGTAAATTTGGAGATCATCTGCATAAAGGTGGAAGAGAGAAGAAATATTTTTGGTTATTGAGGAGATAAACATAGAAAATAATAGCGGAGATAAAACGCCACCTTGAGGTACGCCAGCAGCAGTTTCACACCATGAAGATACAGAATCATCAATGCGTATACGCTGGTGGCGCCCATACAAGTAACTCCGAAACCAGTCAATTACTGTTGGAGATATATTAAGAGAGCACATAATAGCGAGGAGAACGTCAAAGTCTACAGAATTAAACGCATTACTAAAATCTAATAATGTCAAAATTGTAAGCTCTTGTTTCTCCATACCAGCGCGAATATCATCGGTTATTTTAACTAGCGCTGTTACAGTGTTGTATCCAGGACGAAAACCAGATTGGAAAGGATTCAAAAGGTTATTACTAGATAGGTGAGAGCTCAATTGATGATGAACTAGTCGTTCTAAAACTTTTGAGAGAAAAGGTAGGATAGATATGGGGCGATAGTCCGCGAAAGAGATAGGATTAGATTTTTTAGGAATGGGAATAATTTCAGCTTCCTTCCATAGAGAAGGAAAAGAGCCAGATGTAACAGAAAAGTTAAGGATAGATGTGATGATAGGTAAAAGAAAATCTAAAAGAGGAAGGATCATTTTACGGCTGATGTTGTCGCAACCAACAGCGTTAGAGGAGATGGAAAGTATGTGAAGTGAAAAGGGAAGATGGAAAAAAATATCGTGAGGAAATTAAACATTATTTAAATAGCTAAAATTTATGGGTTCAGTTAGTAACTTGTACAGTTTAGAAATCTATCCGTTCATAACAATATTGCACTATATATTTAATTTTAGTGAATCATCAAATAACCGTTAATACTCGGACGGATGAAAAGGATTACTTCCAATTTTTATTATCTATCAAAATCATGGCAAGTCAGGAGGCGCGCTGTGAGTTCTACTCTACCTTACAATGTTGCACCTATAAAAAATGCATAAATTTATTATGATATGAGGCTTCAATAACAATAGTTATTTATCTATGTACAGAATAAGTTCCAATGATAATTTTCACATAGATTACTGCCCGCGCGTGTCAAATTATACCTACTTGTACGATAAACCTTATCTCTCATACAACGTGCTAGTAGATTACTACTATCTCTATAGTGATGTTTATCTATCTATAGAGATAGTTATTATTTTGTAATAGTCATTGTTCATTGATTAAATAATTAAATTATTTGAACTTCAATATAGAAGACGTTTTTGTGCCCCCTGCAATCGATAATATCATAATATTAATACATGAAGCAAAAACTTTGTACCCCTTTTTACGAAAATTATACTACGCGGACGGAAGTTAAAGTTTATATAGAGAAGGAGTGCAGAAAGCTAATATTTTTATGAAATATGCTTTAGAAAAAAACACACATATCATTATCCTCCTATGTTTGTCAACCGATTAATTTTCTTTTATTGACAGTTATTGAAGAGAATTTTAATCAGAGGGCGAGCTCTAATTTTATTTAAATAGACATTCGCAGGAACTTAATAATCATCTGACGCTCGATCCGGAACGTTGCATTTGCTGAGAAGAGCCATAAACTCAGCAATTAAGTCGAGCATAGATAATTATTTACATTAGTCTCACTGATTACAAATACACCGCGACTTCAAAACATAACAGAAAACTCTATATTTTTTTAAGTAAATAGAAGACAGGCAGTCCAGCATGATGATTGTGAAACCTAATAGACTACAAATAAAAAATTGGGTCTTTTTTGGAACGGACTTGACCAAGCAAGCGCCTACCAATGTGAGCTTGGCGGCAGATTTTCATCTTGAGGGTGGTGCCAGCCAGGCGGATCAAGTTTACTGAAGGATTTGAAGAACTGAACTACTTCGTCATACTTGTGAACAAGTGCTGCTTGTGGGGGCTGGTCTGCTTGAGTTTGTTGTTTACTATAATCACTCGTAACTAAATTAAATTTCTTTATTCCTTTTTTTGCCGCCGTAACACACATATTATCAGTGAGACTATATATTAATTATTAAATGTAATGGTCTAAGTTACTTTTAGAAAAAAAAGCGATTGCTGAGTTTATTGCCGGCTCTTCTCAGCAAAAGCAACCTCCGAAATTAACGTGAATCAAATTGACAATTAAAAATACTTGTAATGAGTTTATTTAATAATGATATATTTGAGTTTGAGTTTGAACTTAGTCGTCTTGAGTACAATTTTTTATGTACCTTTGGGGCGAATCCCATCCGCTAGCCAAAAGGTTAATAAAACACGTAGTATAGGTCTCATAGTGCCTACAATAATACTTTTCAGTTATTCAGTTATTTTCGTTCGAGAGACTCCTCTCCTCCTTCGAAGCGTAGAGCAGGGTATTGATAAGAAAGAACACATGACTACCAAAACAATTCAAGTGTATGATCACATCTTTAGGAATGATGTTTGAGTATAATTAATATCAGAATGAGTATAAACTTTATGTATAAAAAATCAGCTCCCGTATATTTGTGTCCGCTGAACTCAAAAATTTATCGATCGATTGGCTTCAAATTTTTACACATCGTTGCATTTTAATAGGAGAAGTTTTGTATATTTTTTTATTTCGAATTTCCTACGGATATGGGAATCATTCCTGATTTGATCTCCTAGGGAAACTCCGAGCATCCTGACCTTGAGCCTTCTTAGTAGGCCCACAGTAAGCGTTCACGTTGACTGACATGATGATGGGAATTAAAGCGTTTTGTGTGGTTGAGTTGCAACGGTTATTTTTCTGCTAAATATTTAATATGATACGAAGCCACAGCGAAACAGCCGTTTACCTACTTGAATATAATATGACAGGACTATAGGACTAGTCTAAATAAACATTCTAAAAATTCCAAGGACATTGGTCATGTACTTAATTAAATATTTATTTAAGTTTTTTATCAATTACTTATGTAAATATTGTAGTTATCAATAGCAAAAAACATTATGACAGACGGACAGCACACGCCCGAGTATTTAAATAAAGATAAAAGCCTGTTAGGAAGTTTTTATGATATGTAGGACTGACAGATAATTAATCCTTAGTGTTGCTTCAACGTACCTATTTATTTTGTACAGATAAAAGATTCAAGAAGATTATGGTAGTTGGTTAACCCCTAGAGTTGTCAGATTCCTATGGGTGTGTTGAGGTACCTTGTAATGCATTCGAGAGCCTACCAGTAAACTCCCATTAGGTATTGTTTATCACCTTCGGGATAATTACTATTAGTACATATGCGTGGCTTATTATGGCTTATGAAGTTATGAATAAACTTAAATCCACACACAAATTTCCTCGTTAATCTCTAAGAACTTATGAATAAAGGTCACTGTTGACCTACTTTCAACACTATTATGATTTAAATGGGTTATCTAATTAAATGATTGTTTATCTGTCCATCAAGTCTTTTATATCAAATGCACACTTGTGAAATTAAAATGGAATGCCCTTCATTCTTATCAAGTCTTATAGGCTGTTCGCTGCTCCAGCAAATAAAAAAACCATGTCGTGGGACACCAGATAGGAACAAAGTTCCTCATTATAAAAATATTAACTTCAAGTTCTATTCGAGGTATGAAGAAAATAATTATTCGGATAATATTATTATGATTTTTTTATCGTTTTTTTTGTAAATACATAGGTACTTAAATAGAACCAACACCCAGTGACAGGACAAACAGACATCTTCATACACACATGTCTGTCCTGGATGGGAATCGAACCCACGACCCCTTTCTGTGAAGAAAAGTCTGTGCAGTCTGCGCAAATACGTCACACAAATCAATCAATACGCTTCAATCTTACGGTTTTTTTTACGTTGCGGACGTTTTTTACCGGCAAGGGTACCCCTCCGCAACGCCCCATAAGGAACTTCGTTCCAAAACAAAGTACAATTACCAACAAGGCGGAAGTATGTAGATCTGAGCAAGAACTACATATTTCTGCCGTTTGGGGTGGAGACTATGGGACCGTGGGGTCCGGACGCTCATACCCTTTTTAAGGAGCTGTCGACGCGTCTTATTGAAGTGTCACGTGACCAGAGGGCTAGATCTTACCTCGGGCAAAGAATAAGTCTTGTTATTCAACGAGGTAATGTGGCCAGCCTTCTGGGAACTCTACCGCAGGGCAGCGACTTACATTTTTTAGGATAGGTACCGTACAACTAATAGGGATTTTGCCTACATTGAAGGAAAATTATTGAACAGAAACTAGGGTTATTTTCATACCACAAGTCTGACAAGCAAGCAGAATAGTCATCTGATGGTAAGTGACTACCGTTGCATATCGACATTAGCAATACCAGGGGGATTGCTAATTGTGGTACACCTTATTACAATGCCTTAAAGGCAAACTGGCTCTCAGGTGGAATTGCCGGAACACACCAACAGGTGCGTGGCGAACTTGAGGGGGGTAACCAGCCAGTCGAGTACTACAAAGTACCCTACCACCGTGCTAGAATAATACGGTGGTAGGGTACAGTATGTCAGGAAGGCAGGCGGATCACCTGACGATAAATCACTACCGTAGCAATACCGGATTGCCAAAATATTGCTGACCTTTTGCGCAGAAGGCAGCTGGCTCGCAACTATAACTCGGACTCGGAACACATCTGTAAGTGCTTGGCACACTAACAGGTTATTGCGACAGATTTTTTTAATTATGGGTTGTTGCTAGCCTGTCGAATACTACGAATATTATAAAGATCGAACGTGTTATAAATTTCATCTTTCTGATTATTTTTAATTTCCATTCTTAGTACAAAAACTAGATCTTTTGATAGTGCATACGTATGACGTCAACGTTGTATCTAATAATAATAATTAAATAAAGCATAAGTGGAGGTATTATTATTTTTTTTATTGCACAAGGTTATTAAAAGTAATAATGATGAAAACTTCAACACTTTACTACGCGAGCTTACTATCATGAAGGAATGGTATGCCCATATGTTTCTTACCATCACGGTCTTTAGTAATTTATGATTTCTGTACATCATTAGATAATTATTACATCGTATACTTCAGCTTTATTCATGACGTATTGTCCGTGATACAGGCCCGTCATTTGACAAAATGCGACGTGCTTAAGACCACCATTGCAGTAGCGGACATTTAGTAGAAGCTAAGAGCGGCGCGCGCGCAGTCGCACTCAAAATGTTGCGATTATACACGTGCTGTTATTTATTAAGTGCCATTTTAGGATATATAAATGCAGGTACGTTGTTTTAAGTTGTTCTTATAACAATGCTTATGTTAATACGATAGCATAGTATAAAATAGACAAACAAAATTCTTTAAAATTTCGTCAAGTGTCGTCGAAAAACAATTCCTGTTTTTCTATTAATTTTATTTTTTTAAACTTTAATTAATACTAAAATATTATGAAACTTCAGTTATTTATAGCTCAATATTTTATGCATAACTTTGATACATGGTTATATTTTACTTTTTAAATCTGATCGTAATTACATAATTCACGACAATAATGTTTTTTTTTTTTCAAAATTGAAAAAAAAAATTTAGTTTGCTAAAACCCGATGTTTTGTAACCCGATCTTTGTATTGTAACGAAACTTTTACTACCAGTTACAATATTTGTCCAATAAGTATTTAGTAAGGGTATTAACCATAACCATTGCAGATAATATTTTAATCTGCATTCACAGATTTTGGAAAAAATATACAGTTAAAAATAAATGGTCAGTTTACATAAAAACTTTTTTTTACCGATAGATTCCATTATTAAAAATAAAAAATCTCTAAAAAACCAAATGCAGTTGAGAAAGAGAGAGAGCAATATTTTTCCCCTTAGGCGTTGATTAAAAAAAAATTTTTTTACAAAGATATCGAGCAAGTGGCTGATAGACATATTATAGAGTTCCTTTTTCACTCTTTTTGGCATAATATGAACGTTAAAGATATGGGTGATCACAGATAAAAAGTTGACCTTAGTTAAGTGATGCTGAAACCTGAGCACATTGACTCGTAGGTGGTACGATTGTCCCAAAACTGCCTAGAATCACGATTAGAGTTATTAAAGATACTTTCAACAAATAATGGTTGGGGAAGCAGCTTGAATTGAAGATATTACAAAATTCACCCGCGTTCTCGACGGATAAAAAGTATCCTATCTCTCAAGTTGGACCCAACTGCACACTGTATGCAAATATTAAAATCAGTATAGAAGTTCCTCGCGGACTAACATCGTGATTCGGGAATTTTATATATGATACTGGTGGCCCCGGCAGACGTTGTCCTGCTCTGAAATAAGAACAAAACTTAGAACCCTGTTCCAGCGATACCTACCGGGGCCAATAGTGAATCTAAACCATCACGAAAGTAATGACAGTCGTTGTCATCCCAGCGATTCCCGCATAACGATTCGCGTAGAAAATTACCAATTTAGAATTATTAAATTTCTCAACATTTATTATGGGTTTTTCCTATTTTTGTACATTTAAACCAACCCTGTATTTGAGCAAACAAAACAAAAAAATAATTATTCGAATCAGTCAAGCCGTTTTTTAGTTTTAGCGAGACTAACGAACAGCAATCCATTTTTATATATATATATATATATAGACGAGGTAACCTGTAGTATATCATAATTATGAGTTTAGTTATTAATATTCATAACCCTTTCCTCACATTATTCATGTGAAACAAATACAATTTGAATTATATACGAGAAAGACTCCATTCATATCCATTCTTCAAGGGGCACGTTTAGGAATAACAAAATATTATCTGCATGAAAATAGACAGTTTTACTACTTTGTCTAAGTTATAAACGTGTTTAAATATAGTTTATTTTAGACAATGGTCGGCAACACATTGGCAATCCATCGGGTATTGCTAATTTATAAGGAGGTATAGGAATCCACTTTCCATTAGATATACTGCCTGTCTACTTGGAACTTATTAATCAATTTACTTTATCTATTACTAATATTATAAAGAGATAAAGTTTGTGATGTAGTAGAGGGTAATCTCTGCATCGACTGAACCGATGATGAAAATACTTTTATCAATAGAAAGCCACGTTATTTGTGAGTGTTATAGTCTATAATTTTATCCCGGGATAAGATAATATACCACGGGAACGCGGGGGGCAGCTAGTTAGGTAGGTATATAAAGAAAACAATTTGATTCTTGGAATGTTTTTTTGTAATGGATGAACTCAAAAAAAAGTTAACCGATTTTTTAAAATATTTTACTTATACTGCTACATTTTGGGCTATTATATATTTTATTTTAATTCCCTCAGAAACGCGGGTGAAACGGGGCGGAAAGCTAGTCTCTCATAAACAAGCCTACAACCACATTGAATAATCGCTAATTATCTGATTTTTTTTTAATGTTGATTCACTATTTACGCTTATTTGACAATTTATTCAATAAAGGAATAAAGAAATAGGATTATTATTTTTGATTATAAAACCGCAATAAAAATAAATGAAATCATTATGAAGATGTAAAAATAACATTGTGTGTTTGAAACATCGATGTTGCAATTTTTTTTAAATAATAAATAGTGTAAATATATGACCCAGAAACATTAAAGATATGACCTTAGCTTGACTACCTCCTTTCATTATTGTATAAAATAATTTATACGTTAACATAAAGGGTTGGATTCATAAATTAGTGATGTACCTTATCAATAATTAATTAACGTCCTTAAATTATCCATAAAGTATCGAAATACCTAAGGAATTTATTTAAATTTTACTGAGCTTCTCAGATTTCTTAGGCTGACTTGCGAACCGTGTTTACTTCGGTAGCCAACATTTTCAAAAGTACCCTCTTTTCATTTTATCTCAATAAATTGCTAGACTAAAATATTCCCACAGATAACTTATTTAGTTAGATTAAAATATTTCCATATTTCATATAGGTACATGTAATCGGTTTTTTAGTACAAATATTCGATTGGTCATATGTTTTATTTAGATCTCCCATGTAAGTATGACTGATCTTAGTACTTTTACAAATTTTAATGCGGGCTAATTTATTATCATGTGGCTATAAACATTATTTTAAAATACACTCTATGAATATTATCCTTTGTGAACTCGGCTTACTCAGCTCATTATTCAATCAGCTGACAATGCCAGGAAAAATATGTAGAGGTCGCTTTAGTAATCGCTCAGATAGTATACGTCATAGTATGTCCAAAAAGAAATCACTATCAAAAATATATATCTGAGTCTCATTTATAATATTTCGATAAAATATAGTGAAAGTTTACACTTGGTTACATCACTAGCATAATATAAAATGCGTTGGCGAAACATCCACTCGTCACTTGTTTTAACCGGCTATCTTATTATGTAATTTAAGCTAAACTATTGCGAATTACCGGTAAAGAAGTCTGGTAAAGAATCACTGGTAAGAAAGTTGTACATTTTGTGGGTAATTGAATTTTAAAGTACGGTCGTACCACTTAAACAATAAGATAACAATTGAATCAAAAATTCCGCGAGCCAGCTTATAGACATGGAACCCTTATGGTTTCATTATGTCCATCTATCTGTCTGTTCATAAACTATAGACCAGCCGTCTAGGAGTATGCACTTCAGCACTGAAGATAGCCGCGTATCTTAATGCGTACACTTATCGGATGCGTACTCATAGAAAACCTAAGGTTGATATCTCAAAATTTTGGCATATACCTATATAATGTATAACCTGCTGTCGCCCACGGTTCCCTTTAGGGATTGATCCTCCCTATGAGAAATCTACCTGCCAAAAATTAAGTTTGTAGCATTTATACTTTTTAAGATTTCGTAATTAATCAGCGAGTGGTATTTCGCTTATCGTTGTCCGATTCTTTCAAGAATCAGAGTCACCGTGGTCGTATGCATAGATTAGTCCCAACAGGAAAAATTGTAGTTCACAAAAATCAAGCGCTAGATAAAAGATTGAACTTACAAGGAAAACTATTTAATAAATATCTTATAGTTCACGAGCTGTATTTGATTATGTTTGCGATAGAAAATAAATTTTCAATTATTCTCGGAACATTTCGGGACTCTGTGCATACCATGGTATATCTAACCGATTTCTTCGTAAATTGAAAAGATTGCGGTCGCAAGTTGTGAAGGTGGCCTTGAAAAATATAGAAGGAGAAAGAGGTTACCTTCTAAATCAAAATCTAAACTCATTTAGCCCAGGTAAAGCACTTATGAATGTTTACAATTGACTCTACCACCGGTTCGGAAAACATACACTTAAAATGAGAAAACACCGGCTCAGAAAGGCATTTTTTTGCAGTGGATATTTGTTTAAATTTAAAAAAATTAAATTAATTATTTTTTAATTTAAATAATATTATATCTCTAATATAGTTTGTCAATTGTTGTGTAGTACCCTTATATCTTCTTTTAAAATGCATGTTTAACTGACGATCGCTATAATAGATAAAACTATTCCGTTACTTGGTTAATTAAAACATTTTTTATCCGTGTTTTGTCACGTTTTGTTATTTGAAACGTAACGTATCGATTTGACACGTTTAAAAATCGTAGCGTAAAACATAACATTGATAAAATACTTGAAACGAAAAACATTATTGACTATTTCTCTATTTCAAGTTTTACCATGTTTTCTTTCACTCAAAGCTCAAGTTTAAAGTAAAGACTAGATAATAAGTCATATTTGACAAGAGGGTGTCTCTCCTTGCCGCACTATGTTTGTCTCTTTTTGGCACAATGGTAATTACGGCTCTAGATTAGCTATAGGTGGTATTCGCATTTATACAACTACTAGTTTGCTATCTTTTTCCGGGATACAAAGTATCCTATATTTTATTCAATGATATGAACTACCTGTGTGTCAATTTTCATCAAAATTCGTTCAGCCGTTTTTGCGTGAAAGAGTAACAAACATCTTCACACACATCTTCATACACATCCAAACAGACTTTCACATTTATAATACTAGTAGGAGTAACCTTCTTTGAAGAGATAATCGAAATCGAAATGGATTCAACTATGAAAATTACGATTTAACTAAAATAACTTTAATTGGGTACGAACCGGTTGAGATTGTCTTTAATTACTAAAAGTACCATTACTATGTAAATGATTTCATTGTTTAAGCGTTCATTATTACCCTTGACAAGGTAGCGAAGATGTCAGTACTGTTAGGTTATTATATAATCCACAAAGTAGTAAACCTTTTGACAACCATCCTATAAGTAAAAAATGCGGAAAATGCTCTTGAGATTTCCATAGATTTTTTTTGAAAGCATCGTTTTTTTTTTATGTCACAAGTGACAACGAGGCAGGCGGGTCACCTGATGGTAAGTGACAACCTGTCGCCTATTGACATTGGCAATACAAGGGGATTGCTAATGTGTTGTACACCTTAATACAATGCCTTACAGATTTTCAACTTGAGGGTGGTAGCCAGCCAGTCGAGTACTACAAAGTACCCTACCACCGTGCTGTGGTTTCCTCACGATGTTTTCCTTCACCGAAAGCTCAAGCTCATTGTAGGATGTCACTTACCACTGAGCTATCATCGCCTTGATTGTTGAAATTGGATTGCCAAGATGTGGCTTTACGACCAGCTAAGCGATTGTAAAATCTATTTGAATTTTTTGGAGCTAAATAAAATAATTATAAATAGGTCAACAAAAGTTTTATAGCAATAGTTAATTTTAACTGAACATTTTAAATCGCGTACGTTGTCGATTAGGTTTCAATATCGCACAGCTGATTTACACTTTCACGAGTTAATATCCATTGAAAATCCATTATTTTATTCATTTATTTATTATAAAAAGTTACTACCTCGCTACATAACTAATAAATCTGGACTGTGCCTAATATTTCAACAATTTCCATTGTAAGTATTGAAAATAATCAATTAAAATGGTTATTTTTTATATAACAAACTTAAATTTATTTGAAATATTTATTATTATCGTAAGGATTAATTCTCTACAATATTATGTCTAAATCTTGTATACTCGTACCAATAGTAGATAGGTACTTACTAACTGACTACTCTCAAAAAGCAATTATATTATGTTTTTTAAGTGTAGGTAAATCACAAAAAATATCCACCAAATCATTATGGTTTTTATTCTGTTGCGGTTATGATTTAATGCGGAAATACTGTGGTAAATCTTGTTTCTATTAAGGAAATAAAATTTCAAATAATTTTTAGACTAGATTTTAAGATATTGCATAACTTTTTTGTTATTTGCTTATCTTAGAGATCTTTAAACACTAACATTTTTTTTATATATATTTTTGTCACCTATACCTCCTACATATAACCACAAAAAGTTGATGTTTTGATGGTTTATTAATAGTACAAAAATCCATATAATCTATAGTATTATTTAATAATATATATTATTTTAAAAAAAATAATGCTTTGATATGTCAGTCAACATCTCTATTACGTCATAATTGACATTCAGAGTTTTTTTTTGTTACTGGCAATCATCCTTTTAGGATATTTCTGCCAATGTCAAAGTATTTGAAATGGTCTTGGTCTATTTGTCACTCCATTAATATTTTTTTAAATAATTTTTAGTCAATACAAAGTCTTTCAGTCGCATAAATTTTCTTGAATTTTAATTTCTTCTTTTATGTTATAGTCACATTCTTAAATTCACTGTAATGTCTAGTCCTCGTCCGTACATGTCCAGTCAGGCTTTAGTGAAATTGGCGGTTATTCCACTAAAACATTCACGGACTTTTTGGGACAACCTGGAAAGTCACGATACATGCGTTCATTTCATTTCACTTCACTTGTGCACTTAGATTGATCATTATTGGACAAAACACCGCCGATATTATTCAATAAAACTCAAAATACACGAATTTAATGAAAATAAAACGAAAATGCAACGTCACTCTGCAAGTTCCCGCCAAAAAGTCCGACATTCAGAGTTTCAACCACAGATTTCAGAACTATTTCAACTATGTTATGACGTCACAAAAAATAAATAGTTATTGTTATAATAACCGCCGCAGCAGCCTAGACATCAAGTAGATATAATAAAAAAACTTGAGAGGTATCAAGGGACACCCGGATGGAACGAAGTTATATAAGTCGAGAGAGTATATATATATTTCTATTTATATATATACTATATATATATAAATAGAAATGAAAAAAATGTCTGACTTGCTTTCTATAAGAGAGAGAGAGAGAGAGAGAGAGACAGACAGACAGACAGAGAAACATGCGCACGCCGCACAGCTTACAATAAAGTGACACAGACACTAAAAGTGTCGTGTCATTTTTTTGTAGGATTTTTTTCCGTCTAGCCCCCTTTTACAACGCGCGATTATTGATTATCTCTAGGGCTTTCTATAGCTATTTAATGAACAAAGAAAGATACCTACAATTTAATCTGTCATTAAATTTTAATACTTACATGAAACTTGTTACTTTTTTACTTCCCAAATATACAGGATATCCATGACTCTCGATATAAGGAAAACTGCACTGCACTCACCTTACAGTTTACCTCTTACATAGGAACGACTCTGAATGCAAATTAATTATTTTATTACGTTATCTTTTTTTAAGGTCGATTCTTTTTTTTTAAATAACTTCAAAAAGGGTGTAAAGAGAGCTCTTTAAGGTCGGCAACACTGGTATTGCAAATGTCGATAGGCGGCGGTGACCACTTACCATCATGTGGACCGTCTGCCTGTTTGTCAACCTATTGACATAAAAAAAAACAAATCTATTTTCAAATTGGCATAAGGTGATTTCGCAGCCGATGATGGTAAACACGTAAACAAAACCTAATTCGTTAATTTAAAAAAAATTACGTATTTTATTTTAGACCTTCAAAGTATGTATCTGATCGTAAATTTTTATCACAGTAATTTATGCTGGGAGCAATGGCGTTGGGATGCAAATTTCCGGACAGGTTCGGTAATTTAATATTATTGTCCGGCCAAAACTTAAGCAACTATCAGTCGCGAAACGATCCTATGGTATCTTGTAGGTATTTTTTTAACGTCTGGCAAAGGTTAGCCGAATGTCCGGTTTTTTTTTGCTATGTCTGGTGTAATAAAAATATCACCACGCAATAATACACAGTTGATCATCCTTATTATCAACAATAACTACTTAGTTATTTCTTATCGCAAACAACTTCCATTTTCAAAATATCAAAAAAATGTGACATAACGATGGCAAGGTACGTTGTAAAACCTTCATGATAAAAATCTGTCCAATGTGCCAAGCACTTCCAGATGTGTTTTGAGTTATAGTTGAGAGTCTGCCTTCTACGCAAAAGGTCGGCTACATTTTGACATTCCGGTATTGCTAAAGTCTATAGGCGACACTAGTGATTTACCGTCAGGTGATCCGCCTGCCTTCCTGACATACTGTACCACCGAACTATTCTAGCACGGTGGTAGGGTACTTTGTAGTACTCGACTATTGGTTACCACCCTCAAGTTGAAAATCTGTCGCCATACACCTGTTGGTGTGTTCCGGCAGTTGCACTTGAGACCCAGTTTGCCTTTAAGGCATTGTAATAAGGTGTACAACACATTGGCAATCCCCCTGGTATTGCTAATGTCTATAGGCACGTTACCTCCGTCGAGCAACTGTTACGTTTGGCCAAGGACAAAGACAGATTCAAAAAGTTGACGGCCGACCTTCAGAATTGAAGAGGCACCGAAAGAATGACCCGCCTGCCTTGTTGTCACTTGTGGCATAAAAAAAATTTACTAAAAAAAAAAACATAACTTCTTTAAAAAAATACGAATGTAAATAGTAGACAGGTACTTATAATTTATCTAATACAAATTTTCTTTTTTCTCAGAAATTGAAGTATCTACTCCAAAACCAAAGAAAATCCTGGACACAGTAATGAACCCAGTCTCCGTACCAGCTGAAGAGAAACATGGGTCGTACTGGAAGAAACAATCTTCAAATACCCTCAAAGCGAAATTAGAAGAGAGAGTCAACAAGAACAAAGCCAAGAACGGTATAATGTTCATTGGTGATGGAATGTCATTGGCTACCGTGATGGCAGCCAGGACTTATGCTGGACAGATGGATGGAAGTACTGGAGAAGACACGCTCCTGGACTTTGAGAAGTTTCCTGTCAGTGGATTAGCTCATGTAAGTAGGTTTTATCCACAGGCCTATTATCTAACTAGATAACGCAAGTACCTCAATTTGTATGAAGAACAACCGTGTCACTTTTTGGCCTAAATTAACGTGTCAATTTACAGGGAAAATGACCAATATTTGGGTTTGGCTTTTACTGTACAGTTTTTACAACTTAATACGGAATAATCAGTAATTTTTCTATACGTCGGTTGACGTCCGAAAGCAATAACGGTCGATGGCGGACTAAATGAAGTCAAATAGAAAGTAGTCAAATTATAATCCAAAAATAGTAGACTGCTTTTTGACTATTTTGACACGCGAAGAACGTACACTCGCTCGGAACGTCTAGTCAATAATAGGTCTATGGTTTTATCAGATAACAGGGTGTTGCAGATAATTTTTTTTCTGTATAAGCTTGTGTTTGACCACAATCTCACCATGGTAAGTGATGATGTGGCCGAAGGTGGTAAGCACACAAAGCCTAGATGGGAACTGGCTCTCAAGTGCAGCTGTCGGAACACACCAATAGGTGCTTGGCGACAGATTTTCAACTTGAGGGTGGTAGCCAGCCAGTCGGGTACTACAAAGTACCATACCACCGTGCTATGGTTTCCTCACGATGTTTTCCTTCACCGAAAGCTCAAGCTCATTGTAGGATTCGAACC
This sequence comes from Ochropacha duplaris, assembly GCA_951361185.1. NCBI lineage: Eukaryota > Metazoa > Arthropoda > Insecta > Lepidoptera > Drepanidae > Ochropacha > Ochropacha duplaris. The sequence goes on from OX592703.1 coordinate 9,520,364, forward strand.
CACGACCTTCGTCGCGGTATCCGACGTCACTTACCACTGAGCTATCATCGCCTTAATATTTTAATTCTAGAACATTCATCACTTTGTATGTAGTATGTACATACCTATATACAGGGTGTCTGTCAAGTAGTACTTCATACTTAAGGGGGAGATAGGTAGGCGGGTCACCTACCAAATATACAAAAATTACCTCAGTAAAAAGATCACCATTTTCGAGATATTTCGATTTAGGTAGGTGATCCACCCACCGTACTACTTACCGGACTCTCTAGTCTGTATAGATAGTTAAGTTAGCTACACCCGTACTGACGACTGACTTGTTTCATAAACCCAAGTGTTTATCATGGATTTGATTCCTAAAAAAATATACGTTCGAATTGAGAAACTCCTCCTTTTTTGAAGTCGTTTTTATAATAAGGAAAGAATTCAAAATTTTAAAAATAATGAATTATCATAAAAAAAATTGTAGATACGTCTAAAGTGAACAGCTTGTAAATAAATTAAAGGAAGGAAGTGATATAAAGTACAATCGCTTACATAACTATTGTCGAATTTCTATTGAAAAACATGATCTGCTTGACAATAGAAGCGAATAGTAGAACGCTGTATGTACAGTCGCGAATACAATTATTATTTTGCCATCTGGCCTTTCATTTAACTAAGTCGAAAGCATATTATAATTCAATACCTAGAACATGAAGAAGAATTGGAAAGTTTCAAATCACATTAAAATATGATGGGTATTAATATTTTAAAATATAATTCCATTGAATTTACCAAATATGTATAAATAATAAATGTATTGGTTCAAATATATTGTACACATTTAAATTATTTAGTTAAACTACCACTGCAACAGTTATTAATAACTAGCTGTCCGCCGCGGTTTCACCCGCGTTCCCGTGGGATCTTATCTTTTCCCGGGATAAAAATGCTTGTGACCCTAAAAAATAACGCGGCTTTCTATTGGTAAAAGAATATTCTAAATCGGTTCAGTAGATCCTGAGTCAACCTCAAAAACTTTACCTCTTTATTAATATTTCTTGCTAATTTTATAAATGTTTGGTCACCTTTTATTGCGACTGTCCGACAGTTGATCCGTTGCGGATGATCGACTCTAATAATACCAAAGCATTACAAACCTTATTCACTGGAAATAGAGTCAGAATTGGGGCTTAGATTTTCAATTTTACTTTGTTGTAGATACTTTCAAGAATGAATTATCTTGTTGAGAGTTCTGCTCGAACTTCATTTTTATCTTATTCTACTATATTCTCAAACGGGTCAAGTACCTTCTGCTATTATTTCCGGTATCATAATGGAGAAATTTTGTGATAATTTTAAAATATTTCAATAAAATATGGGAAATATAGCTGGAGTAAGCTGACAGTTAAGTGTGCAATGTGATATACGTATGCTGTTTATAACTTTTCTATACTAATATTATAAAGAGGAAAGATTTTTATTATTTATTTATTTATTTTCTATTTATTTATTTTCTTTTAGGAAGATTTACAGCCAAATGATTGATATAGGTGGACATGTAAAATTTTGTTCAATGCCATTAAAAATCTCCACCTATAAATAGACACATTATTTTGTACAAGAAAAAAAATGTTAGTTGTGTTAGTAAGTAAAATAAGCTATCATAAATATCACTACAATTACAATTGAGTTTTAAACAATTAAATAACGGTAACAAAAATAGAATAATTACATAATTTCACCGGAATCTTTATTGGTCTTGTCTTTGCCAAAGTAGTTTATACATATTATTTTTTTAATTGACGCAGGGCTTGAACAAAACAGGTCTACATCGTGAGGCAAAGAGTTAAAAGAGTTACATGCACGCAGAACAAATGTGTTAGCTCTATAATTGGTCTTTGCTGAGGGGATATTCAGGATGGCTCTCTGTCGTAATCGAAGAGTATTCGTTTTTAGGCCAATTTTTGTCAGTAGTTCGGCACAGTTAACCCTACCTTGAGCGATATTTACTAGGTAGCAAATATCGTTTATATTTCTTCTGGTTTCAAGGGGTAGAAAGTAGTATTTTTTACATCTATGGTGGTAGTCACTTGAGTGTTGATGTGTTTTAAAATCAAGGTGCCTGAGAAACCTTCCTTAGATACGCTCAATGCGTGAATTGTACAATTGATACTGCGGATTCCAAATCTGAGATGCGTATTCCAGATGACTCCGAACATAATAAGCATGTAATGAAACTTAAGTGCTGTATGTTTGTAACGAATAAACTAAAAAACTACAGGTCCGATTATTCTTTCATCATTTTAATGCTAAATTATTCCAAATTAACGTAGGCTATATTTTTATCCCGGGGTTAGATAAGATCCCACGGGAACGCGGTTGAAACTGCAGAGGACAGTAAAATTCAATGTAATGTTAACGATAACACGATTTCAACACGGACGTAGCCGCAGGCAATAGTTAGTAATCAATGAATACTTCTCATTTTATTTGTATGAAGATACTCTGAAAAGACTTCGTGCGGAACATATACAATGGTAATTACTAGCTTGATAAAGTGGTAGGTACCTATGTAGTTAACCGCTTGCTGTACGCCAGTCACGGTTAAGGTTATACGCTAAGGAAAACTGCGTTACGCTAAGGTAATGCGGATACTCTCTTCTGATGAAGGATTTTTCACGGATAGATCAACGCAGAATTGTTTGTTAATTAACATTCCGTTTATCCAGTTAAGGCCCTTAAAATTTAATCTATGAAGGTAAAATTTTGTTAAGTTATCTTTAAATGGTCCAGCAATAATCAGTAAGGTTTAAATCTATACTAATACTGACTGTCCCTACGATTTCACCCGCATCCCCTTGGAATCTTCGCTTTTCCCAGGATAAAAATGTATCGGATCTCTTTTTCCAGGATATTATTTATTTGTTTCATCAAGATTAGTTTAGTAGCTTTGGACCAACATCGTGACGCGGGAATAGGTGCCTACATTCAAGAAAAAATACCTAACACCAACTACTGTATAAAACGTCTAAAAATACTCGAAAATAGAAAACACGTTGCAAATTTCTGCCTTTCTATCATTTTTAATGACCAATTTTACAACGAGGAGGTCTTTTGATGGTGTATATTTATGACGTCACAAGTAGGTACGTACGTATTTCATACAAAACTTCATTTAAATCATCGTTTTGACATTTATTAATAAGCTGATTTGATATGTCAGTAACCATCCCTATTATGATACTAAATAGGTACCGAAGGTTTGTTTGTTTATAGGGTCATCTTCGGAACCACTGAACCGATTCTATGGAAGGCTACATTATCACTGCTTAAAATAGACTATGTATTTCCTTCGGGAATACGGATGAAACCGTGGGGCGGAAGCTTGTCTTTTATATATTATGATGATTTAGCTGTCCGGTAAGTAGTAGGACAAACTTAAGGGGGAGATAGGTGGGCGGGTCACCTACCAAATATACGAAAATGACCTTAGTAAAAGTGTCACATACCGGACACCCTGTATATTACAAAGTTGGTATGACAATGAATGTTGAAGAGTCAACGTAGATTGCCTCAACGTAAAGATCTTGAGACTCTCGCCTCCAAGATCCACGGAACCTCGTAAGCGCCATTTTTATAGTTCTCCTGCTCTTTGTGATTATATTGGTAATAAAAATAAATTAAAAATGCATTAATTGATTCGTAAACATCTATGGTAAAACCTAATGACAAATTCTTGATGACATTGTATGATTGCTAAATGACATAGACAAGCGCTAAACGTCGTGTCTGTTACCTATGAGTCTTGGTTTAAGCTAACAATGAAAGGAAGGAAACGTTATCTTGAATAGCAATTAATTTAGTATCCCGCTACACTATAATGTAGCTAGTCAAGGCTACAGTGTTAACAAGGTTTACCAAACGTCAGGAATGCGGCCGGAATAAGAGAATGTCAGGAATTATTAATGTTTTTTTTTGCTCTTGTCAAAAAGCAACTAAGCCAGTAGTTTATTAACATTTACCTACATAAAATCATAGTCTCACAGAGATGTAATCAAATGCAATTAAATATATATATGTATAAATAATAATATATTATTAACTAATAATAATTTCTATTGATCCCAAACCGAGCGTAGTTCCAAAAGTATTTCAAAATTTGTATTTAGGTAGCAACCCAGTATGCAACAGCTAGCCAAGGAGCTACTTTTCAAAAAGTGATCAAATAACTATAGAAACAGCTGCTAAATAAATCGTTAACATTAAATATTAAATGGTGTATAATATAAATTTCTCATAATATAACGTGAAAAAATTGGTGAAACTATGAAGACTCTTATTAATATGCATGTGTATAATAACAAGAATCACCTGTAAATATATTAGTAACACCTGTAATTATATTATAAGAAAACACAAGTTATCCTTGTAATACAGGGTGTCTGGTAAGTAGCACGACAAACTTAAGGGGGAGACCAAATATGAAAAAATGACTCCAGAAAGAGGTAATTTTTGTATTTTTGGTACATTGATTCTCTGGCGGTGAAATTTCATAGCTAACCTATGCCATCTAAGTGCTCTGAATTCAATTGAATGTCATCTATTATTCTACCTCTATATTACGTAATACTACTTCCGAAAAATAAATGTAATTATGTATTACTTTAAGAATATAATTGTTAAACATTTGAAAAAAAGTCAATAAAGTCTAAAGAGTTTCTTGCCGGTGGTAACTTCTGTAATTCTACCTTCATAAGTGCCCTTCTAGTGCCTAAACTGAATAAATGGTTTTGACTTTGTCTTTGAGACTAAAATTAAAGACTTACTATCCTAAACATGATCTTACATAATGTTTTTAAGACTTGCTAGAGTTGAGAAAGAGGGTGTATTTTGAAATCTTGTCAGATTTTTGTGCGAAGGAACACATCGTTCGGAATGCGACTTGTTAAAGAAGAGCCGAGCCAGTTGTACCTAGTGTATAGATAATGCCCCATTCTTTTTCCCAATCCCTTACAATGCAAGTGTCCACCCTTTCACTAGTGTTGCATATCGACATAAACATAATATGGACAGCACTACAACACTAGTGAAGGAATGCACACTTCTATAGCATGGTTGCCTGACACACTACCTATCACGCCACAGGTCGTGGGTTCGATTCCCATCTAGGACAGACATTTGTGAGCATTAATATATGTTTGTCCTGTATAAAAAAAACAATATTTATATTTAAAACTATTAAAAACAGCACCCAACCGGCATCGGGAACAGGGTAGGTGGTCAAGGCTCCAGAGAGAGCAACTTCCTCACAATGAGTGCCGTCTCCAGGAGTACTGCCTTTTGAATCTGGCCCTTGATCCAGCCACCTAACGTGAGCCTCTTAAGGTGTTTGTCGAGGCTCTTTATTATTATTATAATTATATTTTTAATTAACGTTCCCACTAGACCAAGGCCCTCCCGTGCTTGCGATCCCTCAGGTCCAACAGCCATAAAATCCATTATCTTTTCAGACATACTGCATAGACGCGCAGGTCCCAGACTCCGCGTGCACCGCCACCTCGTATCTCACCGGAGTGAAGACGAAGTACGGTGTGATCGGTCTTGATGGCAACTCTACCCGAGGCTCCTGCCACTCGCAGCTGCATAAGAGTAACTGGGCGACGTCTGTAGCGCAACTTGCTTTGAACCAAGGCCTCGATGTTGGTGAGTAGAATATTACAATTTGTCTTCTACTTATGGTCATAGAATTAATTTATTCACAATAAATGAACAAAACATACAAACAAATGTACCTACAGCTATAATATATGTATAAAAATATACTTCTTCGGGGCTGCCGCTGCTGCCGATCGGCAAGGTTCCTAGCAGGCTGGCAGCGTTACTTTTACTTAAAATAACTAACTCCAAAGTGGACTTGTAACTTACCGAGGATAATGCATATAATCAAATCGTCATTAGTCGATATAGAAATGCAAAAACAATTATAATATGTAAAGTTATAGCGGTTTTATTGTATTGTCTATTAATATGTTACTGTTTCTAAGCTATGCGTTCAGATTTTGTTCTTTACCAGGAATTGATGAAAGTCAAAGTCAAAACCATTTATTCAGTTTAGGCCCTAGAATGGCACTTATGCAGGTCGAATTACAGAAGTTACCACCGGTTCGGAAGTCAGCCTTCAGTGCACGAATTTGTTTCACACACAACCTATCTGATATCAAACTAGGCAGTGCAACTATGAAAACTAGATACAATTATTATTAGGTAATGGTATTCAATTATTTATACTAATATCCTCCTCCTCAAGTCGTTGTCTCACTGCTAAGCATCGTGAGGTTCCCGCTCTCTCACGACAGAGCCGTTTCCGCTGCTCTCGGTCTTTGGCATGATGTAGGGCGTCTGAGATTGAGATTGTGCCCAGTTGTTCAGTAACCCTAATATACTACTCATATAGAAATGCCCAAAAATGAATGTAACTGCCAAATATTTTGTCAGATATTTCAAAAATCTCCCAATATACATGGTATAAATTCCTTTAATTTATTTAAATTGTGAACTCAAAATAAGGTACACAAAATACAAGATCTTAAAGAAGAAAAACCAGTATTTTCACCAAAACTGGTTTCTTTGCAAGATGCTGTAATCGGTCGGAGACCAGTTAAAAGTGGTGTATGTAACTGGTACTGGTCTACTTTAATTGGCGTATCTTTGACACATTTGCATAAATTTACACTCATACGGGCAATTATGTGACTTAGTGCATGTTTTTTCATCATTATTAACAAGTTGTTTTGTACATCGTACGATAACTATTTACCTATGTACGCCAGCGACACCACGTGCATTGTCAATAATTGTAATTAATTGTTAATAAATTCAGAGCCCCAATCACCTTCTTACCATCTGGGTATTAATGGTCTATTGTTGAAATGAAATTCTGTGCACAACAACACATAATTATTATGCGCTTTGTACGTCATACTTAGTAAAATATTTAGATGGATAGTTTATTTTCTTGGACAAGGGAATATCCCTGAAAAAACTTAATACAACATTTTAGTCACTTTTGACAGCCCATATACACTTACGTGCCAAAAAGAGACACTTCTTGTTAGATACACTCCTTTGTTTTTAACGCGGCCCATGTTTTTAACGTAAAAATAAAAATAAATTATATAAATTGGCATACCGGGGAAATAAAGGTGTTCTCTCAAACCATGTACCTATTGCTTAGAGCATTAAGCCAGCCAAAGGTACGTGATTACCAATCACGTCGGTTCTATAAAACTGCACACACTGACACGTTGTCCCTGTGTGTGAATGTACTTGTGTGCGTATGGTTTATGCTAGTGTTTGATAATTTTGTCATGTGCATGTCATGCGTATTAATGTGTGCGTTGCCTCGTACCCCCCAAAAAGTGACAGACTTTATTGCATAGACATTTAGTGCGCGTGACGTCTCCAGGGTGACTTAATACTCAAAGACCTACTGATTCAATATCTTGTCAGGAAACCTTTTTAGTTAACGTAATGTGTCTTTTGTATTACAGGTTTGGTCACGACAACCAGGGTGACCCATGCGTCACCTGCAGGCATGTACGCACACGTCTCCGAGAGGAACTGGGAGTCAGATGCGGATGTTCCCGAGGAGTGCCTGGCTCTGGGTTGCCAGGATATCGCGTATCAGCTGATTAACAATGACCCTGGGAGACAGTTTAAGGTAAATCTCAAGTTAGTCAATAGAAAAATGTCCTTCATAATTCATGGTTCAGCGGCTTACACGGCGCCGACGCTGTCAATCAATCAATAGTGAACTTTGTACCAAGTGAGATCGATTTGTCGGCTGTTCCTTTTTCGGTTTATGAAATTGAAAAAAGAAAACAAAAAAACAGTCGAGCCAATGCACGGCAATTGACTCTTATAGGTTATTATTAAAAAAGTAATGATTTTTTAAGCTTTTGAAGACTTTTAACACTGGCTACACAAAATTAAATACTTACCACCATATATTTATCCTGAAATTAAACTTTTTTTTAATTCTAGGTGATCATGGGAGGAGGTTTGAGGGAATTTCTCGTCAATAACTCCAATCCTCTCGCCAACAGCGTTGGGAGGAGACTCGATGGAGTAGACCTTATAGACCTTTGGCATGAGGATAAGAAGATCAAGAACACTACCTACCAATACGTCAATAGCCGAGATGAACTTATGAAGGTTTGTATTCATCGTCAAAACTCAGCATTAGTTATTCTGGATTAAAAAAATACAATCCAGACTCACGTATAAAATACTTACCTAGATAAAGTAATTTGAAATCTATGTTGGAATTATTATCGACTAGATTTTATAATATTCTAAGTGTTGATATGGGCGAGAGTGGTAAATACAATAATCCTAGGGAACGGTATATAAATAAACTAGCTATTCTCCGCGGTTTCACCCGCCTTCCCGTGGGATCTTATCTTTTCCCGGGAAAAAATATAGCCTATGTTCATCAGGGATAATGTAGCTTTCTAATAGTGAAAGAATTTTTCAAATCGGTCCAGTAGTTTCAAAGCCTATACAATGCAAACAAACAAACATACAAACAAACATACAAACAAACAATCAAATCTTTCCTCTTAATAATACCTATTTGTAGAGATAAATGTCCTCAGAAATGCTTCACGCACGGCTATTTGATTCTAAACTAAGCAGGAATTTTTGTACCATTTATACGAGTACACTCCCCAATGATATTTATGTGGACAGCCAAAATAAAAATAAAACATTTTGGTATTTTAAACCATTTTATTCCACCCCTTTCATTTGGGCTTTTAGTTTATAAATATTTTATCATCAACTTTAAAATTCGTATTTCCAGGTCTTCAGTTCAGATAGTCTACCGGAATACCTTCTCGGTCTTTTCAACGCTGATCACATGGACTATCATCTTAAAGCGAAGAATCAACCGACACTTGCTGAAATGGTGGAGGTGGCCATCAAATTGTTGAGTAGAAGCAAAAAGGGCTACTTCTTGTTCGTCGAAGGTGTGTTCTTTTGTTTTCTTATGAATAGACTCGATAAATTAAATAAATTCTTCATAATTTTCTGTTGTAAGCCAATGTTTTAAGATATTTTATTTTTAAATGGACATTACAAATACAATCTCAGTAATGTCTTTGGAATACCCAATGGAACTGTATGTTTAACCCCTTAAAAACATTTAAATTTATTTCAAGAAGGATGTGAAAAGGTACCTTATCAACTTTGTGATATATTTAAATCTTCCAGGTGGTAGAATAGACCACGCTCATCACGACAGCCTAGCTCATCTTGCGCTGGACGAAACTGTAGAATTATCTAAAGCCGTGAAGAAAGCTACGGAGATGACCAGTGCAGATGACACTTTAATAGTATCCAGCTCTGATCATGCTCACACTATGACTGTTGCTGGATACCCATCAAGGGGTAACGATATCCTTGGAGTTGTGGACACGGCTAAAGGTGGTGATAGCAAACCGTATACAACTATTAGCTACGCTAATGGTAAAGCTGCTTCCATCAGCTCTGATGGAAGAGTGGACGTGACTTTACACAAGGATTTCGTTGAACGTAAGTCTAAAGCGTCTACAATTATAACACTAGCACTAATATCTTCGTTTTCAATCCCACTAATATTATAAATGTGAATGTTTGGATGGATCGACGGATGGATGGATGTTTGTTATTCTTTCACACAAAAACGGCTGGACGGATTTTGATGAAACTTGGCACACATATCCTGGAATAAAGAAGAAATACATTTATTTATTCATGAAAACACACAACATTACATTAAAATAAAGAAAACGAAATAACTTAAAAAAACAAGACAACAAACAAACAATTATGTAATGTTGCGTGATGCCAAGTAGGTCTCGAATAACACATAGGATACTTTTTATCCCGGGAAAGGATAAGATTCCTCGGGAACGCGGGTGAAACCGCGGGGGATAGCTAGTCTTGTATAAACCTTAAAATAACTAGTTATTACTACAGATCAGGCTCTGAGAGCTGTAAACGCCACATTTTTGCGACATTTTTGAAAAAAATAACGATTTTTATAAATTTCCAAAAACACATACCTACAATTACAATTAAATGCGAGCTGTAGAGGAGAACAGCCAAACAAACGGACAGATGGACATAGGAAAGCATTTTTGTCCAAGCTGAAACGGAGACGCTTCGCTCGCTCGGTCAATAAACACTTATAAGATTTTCTATCTTACGAGAGCAGGCTTTTGTCATTTCTACCAAATTAATAACGTATTACCATCATTTTCTTTGCAGATAGCTTAGATTACGCGTACCCAAGCCTTGTGCCCTTGGATTCTGAAACACATGGTGGTGAGGATGTAGCAGTGTACGCCATTGGACCATGGCAGCATCTGTTCACAGGCAGCTATGAGCAGAACCTCGTCCCACACCTCATGGCATACGCCATGTGCATCGGTGAGGAGAAACACCCTAATTGTAACGCACCAATAGGTAGATTTAGTTTTCTTCCATCAAGTTCTGTGATCGTTAGGCCAATTAATATAGTTTTTACTAGTATTTTTACAATTATAATTGTTAATTTATTGTAGTTCAATATGAGGTAAATTATAACTTTGCGAGATTCTTCTATAATTCATTGTTTCGATTCATTTCCAAATTGATCAAAATATCTGTGATATTTTCTAAAAACTATATAAGATGATCGCATCACGTTTCCAAGTAATTAATTAAGTGTGATTTATGAAATGTATAAAATTATTATATATATATGTATATATAATAGTAGGTAAAATTAATAATTTATACAAGCAAGTACTGTAATATTATATTAAGGATTAATATTTAAATATAAGTAAGTACAATACCTACATTCAGTCTAGATGAAACATTTGGTCCATATTTGGGCCCAATCAATAAGTGGTTAGTGAAATTGTACAAGTATTTTTTATTATGTATTTTTATTGAAATAAGTAAGTTTGTTATGTTAATAAAAATAATACAATCATGGCTTGGATTATACTTATAAGGAGATTATATCTACCCCTTATAAAATTGCTTTGGGTCTGGGATTATTGACAAAGGCCTAGTTCCCTGATCATAATAATAGAGATTTAATAATTTATGTATAACTCATAATAGTGTGAGTGTTGACCCTACCAGAAATGCTGCAGATATTCATTGCGGGTGCAATAAAGTCTATAATTTTTATTTCGTATTTTTGGAATTAGTTTATAGGTATCGTTTATATATAACCACTTAGAGGTTGATTTAAAAAAAGGTTGCCAATGTCCTTCCTACGGGTTCAAGGTATCCCATAAACTATTGCATTAAAATCTGTTCAGCTGTTTAGATGTTAGAATCTAGTCAACAGAATTAAGAATAGACAGAGCTAGTTTGAGTTTAGAAATGTATAATAAAACTAGCTGTCCTCCGCGGTTTCACTCGCGTTCCCGTGGGATGTTATCTTTTCCGGGATAAAAATATACCTACCTGTTACCTACTCAGGGATAATGTAGCTTTCTTATGGTGAAAGAATTTTTGAAATCGCTCCAGTAGTTCAGCGTCACTGAGTGTAAAATATATAGTCTCTATTCAGTAAAGCATGGGAAAATAGAAAATAATTATCGTCATTATCACTGAGATTAGCGCCACCTGCTGAAAATATATAATAACTGTTTACAATCGCATAATTTCTATAGAGGTCGCCACATGGACTAAGTGCTTGAGAAAAATTGGATATTTTCCACGCAGAAATTCCTCAGTGGTACGTTATGAATGTGCTAATGAAATAGTAAACTTATTGGCGTAACATTGATTACTTTTGAGGTAAATATTCTAAGAATTCTATTTAAATATAGGTTTGACAGTAAACTTTGAGATATACGTTTTTAAAAAGATACAATGATTACAAAGTAGGACAATCCCGGGGAAGTACCTAATTTAATGCCCGATATGAAGATTTACACCGCAGCTTTGTTGGCTAGTAACCAACCAACGAATTTCAATCGTAGGGTGTTTTTTTCTGGATAAGCTTCTGTTTGGCCACAATCTCACCATGTTAATTGATGATGTGGCCGAAGGTGGTAAGCACATAAAGCCTAGATGGGAAATGGCTCTCAAGTGCAGCTGTCGGTACAAACCAATAGGTGGCCAGACGGGAACTACGAAGTACCCTACCACCGCGCTATGGTTTCCTCACGAAAGTTTCCTTCACCGAAAGTTCAAGCTCATTGTAGGATTCGAACCCACGACCTTCGCCGCGGTATCCGACGTCACTACCACTGAGCTATCATCGCTTTAGAAGTGACCCACCTACTTCTGTGGCTGATAAGCTAACTGACAAGGTAATTTTTTGTTTACTTTGATCAGTAATTGTAATATCTACCTAAATGGCAATCAACAGGTATTTTGGAAATAAAATATATTCAGATCAGACATCTATTGACTTTACAATTACATCTAAAGAAAATCTTCGGTATGTAAAAGAATTGTTAGAAAAGCTAATGTTGTTTTTTTTATTAATGGATGTAGAATATGAGTAAAAAAAAAACGAAAATTGCAGTTCAATATCAGATAATTTAATAACGTTATGATATAAAATTACTGTCACAAAAATGTTCTTAATTACGCTCGAATATAAGTCGATGTTAATTACCTACTTAAGGCTCAATTCAGTTAGCTGAACAAATTAGTAATAGCTGTTTAAAATAATTTGGCATTTATAATAATTCGAATAAAATAGAATTTTTTAAAATACACGCTTAAATATACCTAATATTAATTTACGTTATTAAGTTAGTTAAATCAATGTACCTATTACCCAACAATAGGTACTAGGTAATTAATTATACAAGGATGTTACTCAGTTCTTCGTTTATATATAACCTATACTTAAATTATACTGAAAAATTTTAATTACAATAAAAATATTATCACATAATTTAAGAAACAGGCATGGGCGCCGCCAGAATTAGGTAGGTACTTTCAGTGGATTATATCAGGCGGAGAAGGACACTAAATTGATTGACAAGGCGATGAACTTTGGACAGCAACCTAGTCGCCTTAAGTTTTCATTCAAACTAAATAAATATTTTCTATGAATTTCCTTTCCCAGGCTTGCACACGGCGGCCGGCACCCATAGCAACCTAATTTCACCGCATTCGCAGCTTCATATAAAATCATACATATGTAGGTACTTCATGTCCATATTAAATTAATAAATCATCAGTCAATATACTGAAGTATTTCAACAACATTTAGGTACGTACAAAATGACGACGGTATGTATGACGCATTGATTACCAAACCTCACTGTATCACGCCTCCTGACATACGAGTATCTACAGTATCGAGTAGATACAAAGAGATTTAAAGATAGATAGATACAATTAAATGTCTTTGAGTTGATAAGACCAGTGAGGATCAGAAAACAAATAACGAACTTTTGTTTTGTGGCCCGTGTGTTCGGAATTTGAATTTTCATGCTCATTACATCAGTACATCCGAAACGGTAATAACTTCAACAGCTTTAGGGCCCAACTGAAAACAGAGCGTCGACTTTGACTTTGACATTGAGTTAGTTAGGTCCGGTCCACCGCTGAGTCACCAATGTACTTTTCAGAATACCATATTAGATGCTAATTGCTTTCCAATGAAACGGAACTGATGGTGAGACTGCAAATTATGTAAATCGGATTGAATAACATAATAAAATAAAATAAACATGATTTGATTTTCAACTTTTGCTTTTCGCCTGTACCGGTTCAATATATGTAGGTACTACCTATCCGTTAGTTTACTCAAATGATTATATTCATGACGTCACATCACACACACTGTTATTCATTATCTACAATAGTATAATAACAATGAATGGTACGTTAACTTAATTCGAATGAAAGTTTTTTTTTTCTAGAATAATTTCTTACAGATTAAAGATGCCTTTAGATAAAATAATATTAATTCAATGACTTAGGGCTACACATTACTTATTTGGTTTCACTATGAGCAAGGATATTAGAATCCCGGTACAAAAAACTAGAAATATTATTAAAACTACATCGTCGTCGACTGTTCTTTTATTTTTCTGAGGATGGAGTTATTTTCTTCAAAATTTCACGAACCAACTTCAAAGAAAATTTGATGCACGTAGGTAAAATACATCATTCAGAAATATTCTGCTAAAGCGATCGTCACACTATTTAGTGATCGGCTTTACATTATTTTACTATTTTTCCAATCTCTGCTAGAATTTACTCCTTTTGACGGGTCAGTTGGAGTGATTGTATAAACACACTAGTTATTATCACGCCATAGCACGTGAGTGGCCCATCGAGGACTGATATTTGTTTTTCATAATCTTGTCTGTTTGTCGCCGGAGTCTGGGTGTAATTATTTACAATTATCTAGGATTTATTTTAAAAAATTGTAAAGAATGTCCCAGGATATTTATAATAGCATAGTATCTCCCAGTATCATAAACGATTTGATCTTTCTAAGGTCTTTAGATCAATTGATATTATGGCGTCATTAATTGAATCTCCACGTATACATTTAATTTGATGAGAGATGTGACTTTTGCGGGTCTTCACTGCAACTATTCTTCCTTGTATCTGTAAAATAACAAATTTATAGCATTAATATAAGTCAGAATTGTTTATGTTCTTATGATATGACGGATTATGACCTTGGTAAAAGAGAAGTTGTAAATATAAGTTGATATTTTTACTGGATTAATATGTATGTTTGATTTTTTTCATGTTATCTGCTCGTTGCATCTTTTTTATACCACAAGTGACAACGAAGCTGACGGGTCACCTGGTGGTAAGTGACTACCGTCGCCTATAGACATTAGCAATACTAAGGGGATTGCCCATGTGTTGTTATACACCTCATTCTCGCTCTCAAGTGCAACTGCCGAACACACCAACAGGTGCTTAGCGACAGATTTTCAACTTGAGGGTGGTAGCCAGCCAGTCGAGTACTACAAAGTACCCTACCACCGTGCTGTGGTTTCCTCACGAAAGCTCAAGCCCATCGTAGGATTCGAACCCACGACCTTCGCCGCGGTATCCGACGTCACTACCACTGTGTTATCATGGCCTTAGTAATAACTTACGTAGGTAACTATATTCGTATTAGGCATACCAGTCATATTTGTGAAATGACGTTATGCATATGTATCAGAATCGGATAGGAACATTCTTTGAATCGCATTACGTGTTGGATTTCGTTACAGATTAAGATAATGTCGCATAAATTCGAGGCCAATTAAATACTGGCGTTCAATGCCAATATTATGATGTAGGTAGGTATATAATATACGAAAAATAATGTTGGATTTTCTCATGGATGTACTATTTTAGACTCAAAGTTGAATTCAAAATGAAGGCATATATTTGTAAAACTAAATTTCTGGTAAACATGATTTTTCTGCACCAATATTCTTTTAGAGCAAATAACTCAACAAAAGCAATCAAATCAAACAAATTTTACAATGGGGCATCAGAAATAAGTCTAAAATAAACAGCAGGAGATGGTGTTAATGTTCAAAGATTTAGTGTTTGTCACATTATTTCCTTCCAGTACCGATAGCAAAATCACTATTAGGTATTTAATGTGAAATGTTAAATCGTATATTTTAATATGAAATTGTATATTAGAACAGCACACCGATAGTGAAACCTAATCGACATCGTAATAGTTTTTTTTATAAAATTAAACATAATTCTATTTATAGCAATCCTTCTTTGATTTCTTTCTTTGGGTGTAATTATCTATTGAAGTATGTATTTACAAAAAAAAAGTAGTATATGTAGTATATCAGTCATCTGGTTTCCATATTACAAGCTCTGCTTAGTTTGGGATCAGATAGCCGTGTGTGAAAAATGTCCGAGGATATTTATTTATTTATTTCAAGGTGAAATCGCCCTATAAATATTGGTGGACATTAAGCAATTAGCTTGAAAATGCATTACAGCTAGCACCTACCTCTGCCAACGAATTACCATTTCTATGCAACGAGGTAATGCCACAATCCGTTCTGTAGTTTTTGCGTGAAAGAGTAACAAACATCTTCACAACGAAACATACTTTCACATTTATAATATTAGTATGAAGGATAGGATTAAATAAATGTTAAAATACTTAAAAAAAACGGTTTTTGTAGAAAGCTTTGACTGCTATCTGTATAGGGATGTTCGTAAATATCCAACCAAGACATTATCTTGATAACAAATATTGACATAAGATTTAAAATGCATTCAAGTGTAACGAGAAATTAGCAAACATGGCATCGGTGAACAATTTATTTACAGGCATGAAATAAATGCACGAAATATACTGTATGAATATAAAATTAATATAATTTATCTACAAATAAGTTTTTATAGACTAGCATTCCGCCCCGTGGTTTGACCGGCGTTCCGATGGAATAAAAATAAAATATAGGTCTGTTACTCGCTGATAATGTAGTTTTATATAAATCAGTTAAGTAAGGTAAAGTATTTTTTTGACATTACAAACAATACCGCTGAGGCTAGAGATGTTTGGTTTGCGCTCTGTCCGAGTGAGAGCATTCCTCAAAATCCCAAATCCCAAAGACAATGGGACGAGCCGCTCTGCAAACGAGTACAGGCACAACTTATGAGCACACGTATTAGTAATGCAGAGAGAGCTCGTCTTCTTGCGGTTTCCGAGCGTGAATCAGGATATTGGCTTCAGGCCCTTCCATCGGCTAATATTGGTACCCTGCTCGATAACACATCTTTTTCAATTGCCATTAGTTTGCGTCTTGGCACCACTACCTACCTCCGAGCTGCCCCTGTGGAGAGAATTCGGACACCATGGCCTTTCATGTCGCCGAAGCGCTGGCCGCCTATCGCGCCACGCACCTATCAACGACGTCATTCGTCGGGCCCTTACCTCCGTCAACGTGCCGGCAATATTAGAGCCGAACGGTATTACACGTGATGATGGTAAGAGGCCCGATGGAATTACTTTGTTGCCATGGAGTCGAGGAAAAGCTTTAGTGTGGGACGCAACTTGCGCTGATACTCTGGCACAGTCCCACCTACAATCGACTTCATGTACGGCGGGAGCGGCGGCTATAGCTGCAGAAAACCTAAAGCGGCGGAAGTATGTAGATCTGAGCAAGAACTACATATTTCTGCCGTTTGGGGTGGAGACTATGGGACCGTGGGGTCCGGACGCTCATACCCTTTTTAAGGAGCTGTCAACGCGTCTTATACGCGAAGTTTCAGGCGACCAGAGGCCTGGCTCTTACCTCGGGCAAAGAATAAGTCTTGCTATTCAACGAGGTAATGTGGCCAGCCTTCTGAGAACTCTACCGCAGGGCAGTGACCTACAACTTTTTTATTTATGATATTTATATTTTTTCTTGTTTTTAGTTAAGACTAAACATAATAATAATTTTATATTTTACTCAGAAAGATAATAATTTTATATTTTATTTTAGTTTTGTTTCTAATTTAGTGTGTATAATGTATATGTATTTAATGTATTTTTTATTATTTTCCTTTTAGTTCTAGTTTTAAGTATGTAATCAAGTATATTATACTTTAGACTTCGTACGTAACTTATGTCATAAATTTGCACTTATCGATTGAACAAACAATTATTATAGACTAGTTTTCCACCCCGCGGTTTTACCCGTGTTCCCGAGGGATCTTATTCTTTCCCATAAAAAGTATTTTATGTGTTATTCCAGGAAATGATCTACTCGTTTGCCAAGTTTCATCAATATCCGTTCAGCCGTTTTCGCGTGAAAGAGTAACAAACATCCATCTATCCATCCAAACTTTCACATTTATAATATTAAGTTTGATTAAGTTTCCTGTATGACTCATGATTTCTTCGATTAGAAAGAGGAACGATCAACGACAATGAATTAGAAAGTACGACTTACTAAACAATCTTAAGATCCTTCATCCTTTTCTTATGTTTTTTGAGTTTAGTTTGTAAACAACAGATTCGGCATTATTAATAAAAACATTTAAATCTATCTATTCTATACTAATAACTAATATTATAAAAAGGAAAGATTTGATTGTTTGTTTTTTATTTGATTTGACCTATATTTAACGAAGTTATTTGTACGAAGTTTCATCAAAATCTGTTCAGCCGTTTTTCCGTGAAAGATTAACAAACATCTTCACACACATCCATCCAAACATTTACACATAATACTTACCTATTTATTAGTAGGATATTTCTCAAGACATACAAAGTCAATTCAGTTTGATTAGTTGTTCTGTTCAGCTCTTTAGGCTCACCTTGCTTGGGTTTTAAGTCCATTAAGTTTGACAAACTATCCCAAACATGAGCTAAAGAGTTATCCAATATGGGAACAATAAATGATCGGTTCGGGCCATTTTTCAAAGGTCAATCATAATAACAAGGTCAATATTTATGACATATCCTACGGCAATATATGAGGCGTGCCAATTGTTTTTATTCGAATTAGTTTGCTGATGCAGTGACTCATGAGGGTAAAATGACTTTAAAATGTGATTCACGTAAAGAAATTACTATACCGGCTTAGGCAGGTATATTATTTATTCCGATTATTGGCGCCTGAGACCGGATACTCTGCAGAGTGACAAAATATTGGAACTTAGGCATCATTGAAATCTTTGTTTTATTTAAAGTAGGTTTCATTATGATTATACCCACCAACCTAATAATGTTATTTTCCATGAAAACTAAGAAACTTCTTATATATTCCGGATTTAAGTTCAAATGAGTCTAACTCAAAAAATTGGCAATCTGTAATATAGACCTGGATCATAATAATAACTTGACAATAACTTGTAAATAAATATTTAAAAACAAACAATGGACATGGCTTTAAGGACGTGTTGCGAAATTTTAAGATGAGCGAATGATAATAGAAGTAAAACTAATATCCCTTATTTAGTAGGTAATGTATGGTCCTACTTTTCTTAGGTATATTTAACCGCAAATACACGAAAACACGAACAAATTAATCATGCATGAAACACCCTACTCATTGATTGATGTGAATCACATTGCAATGCGACAAGAAAATAATGTGAAGGTGGGTAAAATTTATATTTTTTATTGGATTGAATACAAAATAAATTAACGTAAAGAGAGCCAGTTCAATATAAGTTAATTAACAATATACGTGGTTGTCGACTTTGCTGACAAAAGTATTGAGATCTAAATGGGTGCCAAGATCTGTAGATAATCCTGAAATTTATTTATCCTACTAATCTTACTAATATTATAAATGTGAAAGTTTGGATGGATGGATGTTTGTTACTCATTTACGCCAGAACGGCTGAATGGATCTGGATTAATTTTGGCATGGAGATAGATTATAGTCTGGAATAGCACATAGGCTACTTTTTATCCTTTTTTTTTAGGACTGCTAGTCCTAAAATTAATAATTGCTATTTAAAAATATGACTTGTAAAATATGAAGTGTGAGAATTTGAACAGTCGAATTGTTTACACAGAACAGATAATTAAGGATATATTTAAGCTCAAGATTTGACAACAGCTAGATTATATCTTGGAATAAAATATACGATACTTTTTATCCCGGTTAATGATAAGATCCCTCGGGAATGACGGTAAAAAAGCGAGGTGACATCTAGTTATACATATCCAGTGTTATTTGTAACCAGCATTTCAGAAGGGGTGGAAGTTATCATCATAATTAAATACCTATACCTGAAGGTATTTTTTTGTATGAATAACCTTTTCATCCCCTATATTCTGACATTCGACATAGGTGTTCTGTATCGCAGATTTAACACAATTTTTCCAATCATTGAAATTTTCTTAAAAGAATTTAAATGAAAAGTAGCCTAGGAACTCTCCAGTACACATATATTAGTAAAAATCACATTAATCTGTTGCTGCGTCAAATAAGGACGAACCAAGAAACACACTTTCACATTTAAATATAAATAAAATGCTTAGAGTGAGTACCTACTTTTATGCCATGTTGTTTGTTATACCAAACGTAGGTGGAATTCGCGGAAACCGATACCTACCGAATGTAAGATGGACGGCCTCTGGCGACGCTGTGGGAGTGAAGGACTTCCGTATCGAAATTTTATTGGGTTTTTTTTAACTATTAAACAGACACCTTTAAAGTTGATGATATTGATAAACTTCAGGAGTCCCATCGAGTGCATCATAGAAAGTAGATAAGTTAGCTTTAGGTACGTGAAATTATTACAATAAACCTTATGCTTCATATATTCTAAGTCGATTTTAGTTTGTAACACTTACACATCATACGGTATGCACACATTGGAGACCCGTATGTACCCTTGTGGACACCACCCTGCTGATATTAAAGTTCTCTTAACTCTTCTTTTTGACGAAAACTTGTTTTCATACACTGATTCACTGATTTCCTTTAATACCGGCATGTTATTATCTATCCTATCGAAATTATACGAAAAAGCCGCACTTATGAAATACAATATACAAATAAATAGTGTAACTAAATTCATTTTCGCAACAAAAGCACGTAAACGTCTTAACTCGGAGGCTGTCTCGCAGTGTTTGTAAAATAAAACTTCAGAACACCTGTTATAGAGAGTCAAGTTATGAGTGTAGTGATGTGTAGTATCGATATCGATTAACGACGCTATTAGATCATTTCTTACTTGAATCGATCTAAATATCTCTCTAAGGCAGAATACAAAGAGAATTGGAGATAAATAATGGATTGGCCTCAACTAAAAAAAAAAACTCGCTTAGAACCTACCAGTATTTCCTCAGTAGCATTTTTAAAGGTCAGTAACACATTGCCAAACGTTCTGAGATTGCTACGTCACGTATTTATTATCAGTAGATCTGCTTAGCAGCTTGTCAGACTTCAGAAAATAGTTTTGTACAGCAAAAAAAGATTTTAAGAAGGAGAATGTGGACCAATAATATAATAAAATATATATATTAATTACCTATCGATAAATCTCCTTCACGACTAATACAATTTACTACCTTTTATTTCTGATTATGTACTGAGTTTATTATGATTCAAAATACATAATTTTGAATCTTTTCTTGAGAATTTGGAATTTGAAATGTCTGTTTTTATCGATATCAATAACTGTCAACATGCACGACACTAGAAGTAACAGTTATGTGTATGATAATATGAGTCACATATGAGTAAACATATTTGATTGATTAAGATAAAAGCATTCATATCCTTCGATATAGGTAATATTATCGCCTATATTTTATTATAATTATGTCAATGTCCTGTGTGTGTGTGTGTCCCTTTAAATAAGCTACTTAATAAGCTACATAGGTATAAAGACTGAGGGCAATTTGGCAATTTTATGCTGTTTTGCAGCATACAGAATAGCGGGAAAAATTACTTTTTTACTTAATAACCCAAGTACCTACCTAAATTGATGTTTTAATTTTTTAGCGATACCTAGTTGGAACTTGCAACTAGGTATCGCAAAGGTATTTTTTTTACAGTTCGCTTATCAGAAAGGTATATTCCTGATAAGCGAACTGTAAATTTTGTTTTTAATCGCATTTTTTATTCTAGGTATAAATTTATGGAAATACGCAAGTGCCTTTTATAAAACTCATTGCAATGTTACATGTTAGTAAATAACAATATTGCATTTTTCTTTGAATTACAATGCCCATGGGAGTAAATATTTTTACAATTACAGTATTCGTATTTGAATGTGTGTCCGAAGCACGAATAATTTTAAACTGACTACTGCTTATCTAGGGGTTCCGCCTCCAAAAATAAATCTTCCTTTTTCAGAATGATAACAGTCGACTGTATTCTTCTAGTTTACAAAATCAGGAAGGAGGAGTGAATTAGTTACAATTTTTTTGTTGGTAGTTTTGGGATGGTAGTCTCGTCCCACCTGCGAGCCAAGGGCATGGTAGTTTTTCTTATTTAAATGTTGGATGTAGGTATAACAAGCAAGCAGGCGGGTCACCTGATGGCAAGTGACCATCGCCTATACATAGACATTAACAATGCCAATGGTAACGTATCGCCAACCTTTAACAATGGCTAGAAGGCAGCTCTCAAGTGCAACTGTCAAAATACACTGATTGGTAAAAATTAAAAAAAAGGGTTACAGTTATGTACCTTAGTTGCTGATAGGAATATTGACTGACATCCCAAACGATAGCTTACATGGAGTCATGGAATTTTGTTTTAATTAGGTAGGTACTAACGAATATCAAAAGATTTACGTATTGAGGTTAGATTGGTAATTAAAAATCATAAGAAGAATACCTACATTTTCTATATTCCATATTAGCAAATATTTTTAGGTTTTTTATAAGTACACTGGTTAGTTTGATTTTTTTTAAATACCTATAAATAACAAAATTAACTTGTTTATGATATAATTGCATATGCTTTTGGATGGACGACACTAATCCTAAAATGAAAAAGGTTTTAAAAAAATCGTGATAATAGAGATTCGTCCGTTAAACAATAAGAAACTTTATACTTGGCAAGCGTTGAATGCTGAATGAGTAGGTTAGGTCGTTATGATAAACATTACTTTAATATGATCACATAATTTTACATCTATATAATACTAGCGGACCCGGCAGACGTTGTCCTGCTCTGAAATTAAAACTTAGAACCCGATTCAAGTGCCACCTACCGGGTCCAATTTTGTTTTTAATTCATCGAGGAACCCATTGAAATATACACACAAAATTTTATCCAAATCGGTCCTTTGTTACCGTACTCCTCCGAAACGGCTTGACCGATTTTGATGAAATTTTATATTTATACTAGTGGGCCCGGCAGACGTTGTCCTACCATGAAATAACAATAAATAGAAACTTGGAACCATCAGTTTTAAACAATATTTTCGGCGCGTATTCTGTCAATTGCGCCAACTGTCACACAACTGGCAGTTATGTCAAACGCCATGGTTACATTAAGGCTAGAAAAGTTAATATGGTCGTTAAGTTTTTTTAAATTTTCTAATGTTCCGCGCAACTTTTATAGTTTTTTCTTTTCTTTACAATAACAACCACAACAAAAAAAGAATCAGCGAAATTGGTCCAGCCGTTCAAGCATGATGCCGTGACCAAGGAAATAGGCATATTTTTATATTTTATATTGGGGCCCGGCAGACGTTGTCCTGCCATGAAATTAAAATAAAAAGAAACTTGGTTGGAACCATCAGTTTTAAACAATATTTAGGAAATTTAATATGTTCGTTAAGTTTTCTTAAAATTTCGAAGTTTCTGAGCAATTTTCTTATTTTTTTTAATGTAAGAACCTTCTCCTTACAATAACGAATACAACAAAAAAAGAATCAGCGAAATTGGTCCAGCCGTTCAAGCGTGATGCCGTGACCAAGGAAATAGGGATTCATTTTTATATAATAGATATATAGATTCAGTAGGTCTGAGAGTAGGTTGTTATCTATTTTGATACCGCTAGATCCCACGGGAACGCGGATCCTACGGGAACGAAAACGATGATACACACATGTAGATCATATTTATCCCGGGAAAGGATAAGATCCCTCGGCAACGCGGGTGAAACCGCGGGGGACAGCTAGTGATTAATAATCGAAAAACATAAGCTTACATTAGATAGTATTCAATATACTTACTATTCGACGGGCCGGTTGGCGTGGTTGGTTAACATACTGCCTATCACGCCGCAGGTCGTGGGTTCGATTCCCATTCAGGACACACTTTTGTGTGCATGAACATGTCTGTTTGTCCTGAGTCTGGGTGTAATTATCTATTTAAGTATGTATTTACAAAAAAAAGTAGTATATGTAGTATATCAGTCATCTGGTTTCCATATTACAAGCTCTGCTTAGTTTGGGATCAGATAGCCGTGTGTGAAAAATGTCCGAGGATATTTATATATTTTATAGTAACACAAAAAACATAGGTACTTCATGTATTGAAGTCATTGAATGTGTCACTAAGTACCTAATATACTTAGTGACACATTAAAGTACTGATGTATCATACATAAATGATTCTTTCCTTATGTATATATTTACAACAAATACCTACTTAAATGTACAAAATATACAATCTATATAAAAACTACCTTGTTGCTGCCGCTGGTGCCGATCGGCAAGGTTCCCAGTAGGTTGGCAGCGTTTCCTCTTTGGATGGCCAGGCTGATGCGTAGGCGGAAAAAGCGCCCCGCCTGCCGCGCGGCGGTCTCCCGAGGCCTCGATTAACTTTTTAATAAATTCTTTCCAAAAGTATAATATTGTACTAGCTTCACACGCGTCTATATCCACGATTAATCTGAAGCTTGCCTTTTCCCTGGTTGATTTAAAAACATATGCCTACTTCCAGCCAATTGGCCGTGAAAACCAAACCAGTGAGGCGGACAGACGTACAGACAAGTTACTTCCGCATATAATATTAGTATGGATGAACAAATGGGCAATATCAATGCAATTGAGTTAGTTCATGAAATGACACATGGTAGCTACTTTAGGGACAATTGACCCGGTTACAAACATTAATTAGCAACAAGGTGTAGAATATTTTCTTGTTCAGTAGTGTAGGTAAATAAACTATTTACTATAACTTTTTGCACTAAATAACGTCAGTTTGCTACACGATATTCAACCATAGGTGGTTCCCAAATTAAAGCTCGTGACCGTACACGATAATCTATGTTATAAATATCATTTTTCACTCCTCTTGCTCATACATTCAATCAAACTAGCGGTAACTTCAATAAACACCTTCCTATGAATAAAATAAATAAGTTCCGTCCCTGAATGGCTTTGACTTTGACTTATCGTGTGTGTAAGGTGTATGGAGCATATCTATCCACATTCACTGATTGACTCAACGACGGCCACTCTTGGCAATAGAAAATTTTTGCAGTCTCCTTTTGATGTAGATACCTATATCGGAATTTATGAAATTCAACACCAAATAGAGCATCGCAGAGTGAACCGCGGTACCAAAGATACCCATACATTATAGAATATCCATACTTACCTACATTATAAATGCGATAGTAACTCTTATTTTCTTTTTTACGCCTAAACTGCTGAACCAATTTTATGATTTTTGGTACGAATTTTGTAGGAACTTGAAGAAGGACATAGGATAGTTCTTATCCAGCTAGCAAGTTTACTAAAATAATGTAAATCTGATCGCATGCAGTGTAGATGAGAATGTTGAGGTGGATGTGGAGTCACAAGGATGGATATATGGATAAGTAAGATCAGGAATGGGGTACCTACATACAGGGCCGGATTTAAGGGAAGGCAACCGGGGCAACTGCTCGGGGGCCTCCACAAGAGAGGGGCCCCCACATAAATTCTATATTTATAAAGTTCTAGAACTGTCGTCGGATGGAACAAAGTTTTCTTTCCGCTAAATAAGTTAGTTCCGCTATTAACACTTGCATGAAAAATATGTAGGTTATTTATCTTATTTGCAAAATAATTTGGGGCCTCCACTTTTGTTGGCCCAGGGCCTCCACACCTCTAAATCCGGCCCTGCTTACATAAGACGAAATTTGGAAGCTGAGAGGGCGTCGTTTGTGGTGGCATGTAACTGTTACGAGGACTAGGAATGTTGATGACATATCAAATCAGCTTCTTTTAATGACATGTCAAAACTATAGTTTATATGGAGGTTTGTATGAAATACTTGCTTGTGATGTCATAAATATACAACATCAAAAGATCAACTAATTTGTTGTTAAATTCGTAATGAAAAATCAAGAAATAGTTGAATTTTACCAAGTGTTCGCTATTTATTTGAGTATTTTTAAGTATTTTATACATTGGTTAGTGTTAGATATTTTTTATTGAATATAGGCAACATTCAGTGAAATAATGAAAATGTAGGTTTTCGCCCAGAGGCTAAGCTTAACCGTTCAGCGGGGTAACGCCGCTAGTATCATGGGTACCATGGAACATTTATAAAATATTTTACTGTGAATATATTTTTATTTAGGTTTTTAATTTTATTTTTGTTTTGTAAATATCATAGTATTAGTCAGTGTAATTAAATTTAATTTTTTATGTTGTATTGTAATTATTCTAACTTAAGCTGTAAATTAACTATGCAATAAATGTATACCCTTTTATTAACTAAATAATAAAGTAGAATACAATCATAATTAAATGCTCTCCATTTTGTACCTAGTTACTATTGTAATAATCACGTACACAATATGACTAATACCTAATACTACCATTATTCCTTTGACAAAAGGTAATTAGTTATATTATATCCTTCCTTACAACTTATATCATTTTAGAATTCCCGCAGACATAATATCTCGAATGTCCTTATTACCAGCAAGTGAGTACTTCTGTTGTATTTAGGCCTTTTCAAAATGTTTTTAACATCTATACCAAACAATTATAAACTGTGCCTTTACAGGGTGTCTGGTAAGTACTACGACAAACTTATTACTACGATTAACTATAGGTGGGGGGGTCACCTACCAAATATACAAAAATGACCTCAGTAAAAGTGTCACCAATTTCGAAATTATTAAGATGAAAATTCAATATCGAAATATCTCGAAAATGGTGACCTTTTTACGGGGTGATTTTTGTATATTTGGTAGGTGACCTGCCCACCTATCTCCCCCTTAAGTTTGTCGTGCTACTTACCGGACTGACTGACTGATCTATCAACACACAGCTCAAACCACTGAACGGATTGCGCTAAAATTCGGTATGCAGATAGTTATTATGATGTAGGTATCCGTTAAGAAAGGATTTTCCTAAATTCACCCCCTAAGGGGATGAAACGGGGTTCAAAGTTTGTATGGCGAAACAGTATCGCGGGTGAAACCGCATTGTCGGAATAAAATGTTATAAAATTCGTCCTCGGATTTTTTTTTCACACACTGCTATCTGATCTCAAACTAAGCAGAGCTTGTAATATAGGAACCAGATGACTGATATACTACATAATTATACAACTTTTTTTGTAAATACATACTTAAATAATTACACCCAGACTCATGACAACAGACATGTTCATGCCCACAAATGTCTGTCCCATGGGAATCGAACCCACGACCTGCGGCATGAATGGTAGTGTGTTAACTAACCGTGCCAAATGTCCCGTCATGTATTACCTATGTCATAACCGTCATAACAAATTATATTTTAAGCCATGACGGAATATTGTGACAAACGCCTAATTGTCATTCTATTTCTTTTTTTTTCTTTTTTTATTCTGGATAAGCTTGTGTTTGACTACAATCTCACTATGGTAAGTGATGATGTGGCCGAAGGTGGTAAGCACACAAAGCCTAGATGGGAACTGGCTCTCAAGTGCAACTGCCGGAACACACCGATAGGTGCTTGGCGACAGATTTTCAACTTGAGGGTGGTAGCCAGCCAGTCGGGTACTACAAAGTACCCTACCACCGTGCTATGGTTTCCTCACGATGTTTTCCTTCACCGAAAGCTCAAGCTCATTGTAGGATTCGAACCCACGACCTTCGCCGCGGTATCCGACGTCACTTACCACTGAGCTATCATCGCCTTAAAATATATTTAAGATGCTTCGTATTTACTGCCGCCTGCGGTTTCACCCGCGTTCCCGATGGAATATAAATAGATATAATGTTTGATAGTGATATTAGGCTTTCCATCCTTCAAATCTTACCTATGTACAATTTTTGAATGACCAATTTAAATTAAATTTAATTTAACTGTTTTTTTGTACATGACGGGACATTAGACGAGTAATAAATAATTATATTTCACTATAATATATACAGTTAAAATCATCTAACTTTATAAACTAAATGTCAGAAAAAATTAAATAAATGTTAAGTATACAGGAATTCGGTCCAGTATTAAAAATTAAAAAAATACTAAGTAGGTAATATTCGTTGTTACTTTCAATTAATTGAGATCTTATACATCGCATAACTATTTACCTAAATTATTTAATTGGAAATAATAAGTACTCTCGAGTACCTATATCGTACCTACTATAGATAGGTCTACTAAATACATTTTAGTAATAAGTTTTAGTACTGTGAGAATGTACCTACTAAAACTGTTTTAAAAGTACTGTTTTACTTAGAATTGATATGATACAAATACCAATATCTATTTAAAGCTTCTTGCTTTGGTATTTATAAAAATAAACACATACCTACGTTAACAATATAACTGTAACACAACTTATGGAACTTTCCGGTACCTAACCAACAATCGTAGATCGAACAAGGTCTTTACGTACATACAACAGAAAATAAAAAAAATTATCTACACGTATATTTCAAATCCCTTGTGGAATAATTACGAGTCAAACTTACATTTAACAACTTATAGTAGGTAGGTACCTACTTATTTCTTTAGTTATTTTTTTACTTGATCATGGCTTACCTTGCGTTATAGTCATACAAATAACCATTTATGGTTATTACCATTTATTATACAAATGAACCTTATTGTTTGGCAATAAGAGTCTTTGTCATGTAACAGGTATCAAACTGTATTTTATGAATTATATATGATATGTCTGAAGCTTGTAAAGAAACAAAGCCTTGAAATCAATTATCTCTCAATACTATTGCTAAAACGCATCGATCGACAGATTTTAACAAGGTTTCAGATTTATTTGATCATTATTATTGGGATGTAATGATATTTCTATCATATTATTGGCATCTTTCAGCTCCAAGGCAGTATCCGTAGTTTCTGAATCTGTTCGGCTGATTTGTTTCCGTGAGCTATCTGATCTATCATTCCTTGAGCTCATGTTCGATTCTATCCTGGTAACGAATCGGTTATTAATGTGAAACCTAAAAACGAAAAATAAACCACTTGAAGTAACCATCTATGCAGTTAATTATCCGTTACTTACACAGTGATTTTGAAGTTGTTGGCTGGACAGGGATGGAAAAATGAGATAAACAACTATGGAAACAACTGTGAAATTACGAAAAAAGATAGCTGCTGCATTTTTTGTTAAGTAGATTGCGAACGTAAGAAACATCTTTTATAGATTAATCATCATTTCAGATTTATCAACATCTTTCGCGATTACACGGCTGTTTCCAAAGACCTTTTGAAATATCTACCTAACATTTATAGAATGATAGTCTGCAGTTTTCATAGAATAGAAATGTTATAGCAAAGTGATGAACATCATAAAGAAGAAAGTGTTAGTGCCCGTAAAATATGAACAATAATGCACAATATTATAAATCAAACATTAAGGGATGCCGAATAAAAAAAAGACACATTTGCTAATTAAAATGAGTTAGAAACATTAAAGACGAAGCCTTACAAGTAGATAGGACCTGGTGATTGACCTACACCGTTAATGGGATAATAGGGTGGCGATGATTTGACATAATGCGACTAAAGTTACAATATGAGCACTGTAACTCACTGGTTAAATCCGCGTGTGAAAATAAAGGACGCGCTTCGTTCAATGGGAGAAATAAGACGAGCGGTGCCGATGGCGCGGGCGGTGCGACGCCCGCGGCTGTGCCTGCCAAGAGATGTTTCGACGTCGTCTCGGTCGTCTTGCTCGTCTTGCCTCATCAAACTAATGCCACAGAATAGTTAATGGTACAAGTAACAGAAGAATTACTACGCAAAGATATTAATTAAAAGCGACTCTTGCAAAACAGCGCTGCGTTCCGTTCATAAAAATCAACTACGAGACTGCTCTCTTTCTACCCTGTAACACGTCGATTTGTTCGACTATCCTCATCAAACGAATGCCACATAAAATTTAATTTGTGCTATAAAACTTTCTGTGGTGTGTACAAAAGAATGGCTACGCGTATTCATTCATAAAATATATCTTTATACTGTGATAAAAGCTACTCTTGCTACGACGCATTAAAAGGTAGGTACTTCAGCGCTTAAGGTGGCTCTCTTTCTATCATGTAACACTATTCGGGCGTGGCAGGCGAGCGAAGTATAACGCTAAATATAACCTAATTTGGGCGACTCTTCCTCAAGGCTCTCGCTACGACGCAATAAAAGGTACTTCAGCACATAAGGTGGCTCTCTTTCTATCATGTAACATTATCTCTTCGGACGTGGCTAGAGGGCGAAGTATAAGGCTAAATATAACCTAACTTAAGCGACTTTTGCTCAAGGCTCTTCCTACGTACGACGCAATAAAAGGGTGGCTCTATTTTTATCATTTAGGTAACGCTCTCTTCGGACGAAGGGCGAAGGTAGAAGTCTAAATATAACCTAACTTGGATTTTGTACTGGGGACCGAAGAGCTGTCAGTTTCCTCGCACAACGTATCAGCATTGCGATAAAGCGAGGAAACGCTGCCAGCATCTTCGGAACCATGCCGAAGGGGCCTAACTTTTTTAATTTATTTTAGTTATTAGTTTTAGTTTTAGTATTTTATTATTATTATTATTTTATTTGTTATTAGTATTTTATCTTTATCTGAAAATTATATATACTCGTATTATGTACCTAACTTATCTTATTACGTCATAATAAAAGTAGTCTGGATCGTAGCCAAGTTAATTGAATGTATTTATTTATTAGTGCTCTATATTATTTGTAATAATGTGCATGTAAAAATAATTTACTCATTAGGTACCTAACAATTAATTTTCTTGTGTCTTTTTTATACCTAAGTATAGTGTTTTTCAGAATTGAGTAATCGTTAATTAGTTGTCGCACTGGCCACAACTGCTAATTAGTGTCTATAGCTTTAAATACGTACATATAAATAAAATTGATAAAATTGTATATTACCTTTTACATAGCATGACAATGATGGACTTTTTGAAGACGAAAAAGAAGAAAATGGCAACACCGAGGAAGGCGTTGTACGTGTTCACGAGGATGTAAAGCCACGGTTCATTGATTCCCGCAAATGATTGTAAAATTTCAAGAATCCAACTTACACCCATCAACACTGACATCTTTATAAATACGAAAAATCTGAAAAAATATTAAGTATATAGCTTTGCCCTACGGTGGTAGGGTACTATGTGGTACTCGACTGGCTGGCTACCACCCTCAAGTTGAAAATCTGTCGCCAAGCACCTGTTGGTGTGTTCCGGCACTTGCACTTGAGAGCCAGTTGCCCTTGCCCTTAATATGGTGTACAACACGTTGGCAGTCCACCTGGTATTGCTAATGTCTATAGGCAACGGTAGTCACTTACCATCAGGTGACCCGCCTGCCTCGTTGTCACTAGTGACATAAAAAAAAAAGACGTCGTAGCTATTAAAGCTGTTAAAACTAGCATAATATTAGCTCAAGTTTCATGATTTTCCAATATCTTTCAGTTCAGGTGTTTAGCGTTGAAAACAGGCAGCACAGACAGAGTTAATTTCGAATTTATAATACTTACTTAAGTTGCATTAGTATTTGTAAGTCACTAGTGACCACAGCGAAAGAGTCTTTGCTATTTCTTTGATACATACCTACTTAATAAAGGTATACATTTTTTGTACTGAGTTTTTAAGGTAACAGTGGCTGCGGAATGATTTTAAATAAAAGTCTATTTTACTGAAGAAAGGGGAGTGTGTCGCTTGGCGCGCTAATACCTAAGTAAATATGATAGTAGAGTTTATTTTTAAACCCGTTTATTAGTAATACTATGATAATATATAAATGTTACGTTATTACTGCATGCATATTGTTTTTTATTTCCAATATCTCACCTGTTTTCAGTATTTTTATTTTTCTGTGAGTCTTTCGCATTGAACATCTTCATTCCACGATGTATCAACCAAATATTGTAAATGGTAAGGAAAAACAGTATGCAGTTGATAGCCGTCAATATGATGATTGGTATATAAGTAAACAACATGTTTTCATAAACTGAAACAACACGGAGCGATTAATCGTTGGAAAAAATCATTGCTGACTAGTTTCAACAACTCTAGGCAATGCAGTTGTTATCTTACTCTCTTTCGCAATTGATAGGTATTTGATTCAAGTAGGTATGGAGAGTGCGCGATCCAGTTATTATATAAATTCATGTACTACCTAAGTACCAGGTTGTAGGGCGATCATCCAAAAGTGGGTGAATCAAAGATATCAATTGGAATTTTGGAATTACTTACCGCCGTACAAGCAGGTGTTGAAGTGTGGTTTCACAATGTCGGCTCTAACGTGAGAGCGGTCCAGAACAACATTACCGATGGTCACGGCCATGGGAGTTCCCCAAGCATACAAGCAGTACCAAAGGAACTTGACCAGTTCGCCGCGGCGATGAATGTCTCTACATTTGCGTGTACCTCTAAAATATTACCAATCATTAGTTATATTGAAGGGCTCTAGCAATGATAGGATAATAAAAATATGTATCCTAATATAGGTTACCGTTACAACATTCGATCTTTAAAAAAATATAGGTTACCGTTACAACATTCGATCTTTAAAAAAATATGGATCCTAATATAGGTTACCGTTACAACATTCGATCTTTAAAAAAATATAGGTTACCGTTACAACATTCGATCTTTAAAAAAATATGGATCCTAATATAGGTTACCGTTACAACATTCGATCTTTAAAAAAATATGTATCCTAATATAGGTTACCGTTACAACATTCGATCTTTAAAAAAATATGTATCCTAATATAGGTTACCGTTACAACATTCGATCTTTAAAAAAATATTACCA
The DNA here is from genome assembly GCA_951361185.1 of Ochropacha duplaris. Taxonomy (NCBI): domain Eukaryota; kingdom Metazoa; phylum Arthropoda; class Insecta; order Lepidoptera; family Drepanidae; genus Ochropacha; species Ochropacha duplaris. The sequence continues at coordinate 9,552,991 of OX592703.1, forward strand.
ATCATTAGTTATATTGAAGGGCTCTAGCCAATGATAGGATAATAAAAATATGTATCCTAATATAGGTTACCGTTACAACATTCGATCTTTAAAAAAATATGGATCCTAATATAGGTTACCGTTACAACATTCGATCTTTAAAAAAATATGTATCCTAATATAGGTTACCGTTACAACATTCGATCTTTAAAAAAATATTACCAATCATTAGTTATATTGAAGGGCTCTAGCCAATGATAGGATAATAAAAATATGTATCCTAATATAGGTTACCGTTACAACATTCGATCTTTAAAAAAAATCGAGAAATGTCAATCTAACTCACACTTAAAATTAGTTTATATTTTAATATCAATACTACATTACGATATCTACGTTTTACTTTTAATTAGTGATCGATTCTAACATTCTAACTAAGCGGGGCGTGAACTATGGGGACGATATAATGGATTTTAATATACATACTACTATTAAATGTTATAATAGTCAATTATTTTTTCTGGGCTGACTAGATGGTCAGTCAGTCGTTACACCTATTCGCGGACTTTTCGTCGAGCGCTTAGAGCAGTCTCATGTTTATTCTGGGTAGGAATCGAAAGCATGACCTCTAGAGGTCAGGATCGATTACTTAATTAATTACGTAAATTACTTTGTATAAGCCATAATACCTGAATGTCCACCAAATGTCAAACGACATAATATTCAACCAAAAAAAACTTGCGAGAATCGTGAAGTACATGATCGGACCTGAAAATAAATTACATTGATTTTTTCCATGTTGATTGGATAAATATGATTTTATGTTAACCTAGCTTCCCCCCACGGCTTCACCAGTATTACCGAGGTATTTTATCGTTTCCCGGAAAAAATACCCCATGTTTTATTCCAGGACAAGATTTACCTGTGTGCCAAGTTTCATATAAATCCGTTGAGCCATTTTTGCGTGCATAAGCAACAAACATACAAATTATGTAGTAGGAGAAATAATTACTGGTAATGTTGCAGGTGTAACCGTTAAACGAATACAGCGTATGTATCGCCTTCATCGTGAACCAGACGAGAAGGTTGGCTACATAAGCCATCAGCACCATACCCACGATGTTCCGCAGTTTTGGCAGCAGTCCATACACGATCAGAACCAATATCAAGAAAAAACTGGATATCAGCATCGCTGGAATAGAAGATAAATTAAAATCGCCTCCTCAGGGATTTGTAAAATGTCAGACTAAGGTCGAAATATATTTAGTTGATTGAGATAGCGCCGGATCGCATCGTGATGTTCACTTGTTAGCCATGTAGGTATTAAAAGAGGAGATTGGTATAGGTACGCGTCATGTAAAAATAACGCTGGAAAAGCGTGGACTCAGTACGGAAAGAAAATACACATTGTATAATAATTTTCTTGTAATTAGATTAAACATTCTACACTAAATCAAACATATTTTAATTATATTTAATGATACTCTATGTAATGTATTTTTCAATGTAATAATAATCAATATACGAACCCGCGAGTGAAAGGCTAGATCAAAAATAAAACAATAGGCCTAGTACTTGCGTGCGCGAGTGTCCATGCGCAAACATACCCCCTCCACATTTTTCCAGCGTTCTTTTTACATGACGCGACCTATAGGTCGCCTAGTCGTCAGTCATCTAGGCTTTGGGTGCTTACCATCTTCGGCCACATCATCACTTACCATGGTGAGATTGTGGTCAAACACAAGCCTATCCAGAATAAAAAAAAAAAAAATACCAATCATTTGTAGCTAACGACGTTAATCGACACGTTGGATGCTGGCCCAAATTTCTTTTTCAGACTTTTAGAGTTGGTGCCATAGTTAAAATTAAGAACATCAGTTAAAAAGAAGACTCACCTACTGCAATGTAAATAGATTTTGATTTACTTTTTATATCAGTTTCAAGAATCCTTCCATAACGTATACGTTTAATAATTGCACCGGTACTTCTTTTTTTTACAATTACCATATCCATGCAGTAGTCGGTCGGCCCATTTATTTTGACCCAACGGTTGAAGTAGTTCGGAGCCTCTATCATCAGTGAAGCATCCTGAATGAAAGTGAATTAATAAGAGACAATTTTTTTCGACACCTTTCTATCATCCTCATTCTATGATCCACTGCGGACGTTACGCAGTGATTCAGCGGCCGTTCCTATTGACCATTGATATAATAATAAAATGAGCTTTACCTAATGGTTTTCCGCACTGATAACACATGGGGTTTCTCAAACTATGTCATGTCTGTTATATATATACATAATTAAATACCTACCTAAATATGTGTAATTTTATCCTATTTCATTTGGATCTCGGGCGTAGTATTTTACAATAGATATATTTTGAACTGGATATTGTCTGTGGCTTATATTTTTTTTCATTTCATACAATTAAATACAATGCTACGTCAACTAGGGCGTATGTGGTGTGATTTGAGTATGAGATCTACATCGCCGGTGAGCCGTGCAAGATCATGGCACCAGATTTAAAAGTTCTTGAGAGCACACCAAGTTACTATACAGTTGTGATTTTGAATTCACGCCAGGTTTATGGAGGTTTCGATATCACTCCTATAGAACCAAGTAAATCGTAAAAACATGAAATTAGCATGTTTAAAGTCGGAGTGATTATTGTTTCTACCAAAAATTACATGTAAAATGTTTTTTTGGTACAGTTTTTTTTTTAGATCAATGTTCTATTAAGTAATTGGTAGGTCGAGTCTTTAAAATTCGCACCAGTAGATTAGAAGGTAGAATAAACAATGATATAGTATCTATACCTACTAGGTGTTTGTGCCTGTATTGTATAGTGTTAGTTGGTGTGTAATAGGCGAAAATACTCGAAAAATTAAAAAAATATAATTATTATTTTCAAACTGCGACACCGATTTGGTTAATAATTTAGAAAAAAATACCCTTTACTTATTTTTAGGAAAATTCTTTCTAGGTTCGATTATTTAGATCAGGCATCAGTCAATCGAAAAAAACACTGGATACACCTTCCACAACTATTGAATTGTCCAGAAATTGGACAAATCAATTGCCTGATATAGTGGAGTCTGTTACCCCATTTACCTTTGTTAAAATCTTATTTGGACTTTGGAAAAATAATAAACTCCATATGTAAACTATGGCCTAGTAGGCTAGTACCTACAGCTAACTGGTAGTGACGCTGAACTCCGTGAATAAGGTTGTGAAGTCGAATCCTACAAAGAGCTAATGAGCTGAGCCTTTAGCTAATCAGACTAAATCAGCTTAGCTGGTCATCAAATACAAAAATAAATATATTAAAAAGTATTTACCTCCAATATATAGAAGTTTCGGTCTCCTGATATTTCTGTGAATAAATCTTGGCTAAAAAACTTATCACTATTCACGAATCTAAAACTATTCAGTGTTAGATTTGACTTTGCGATTTCTTTCTCGATATTTTTCTTGTACACTTGAACATGTGGGTTGATACCATCAATGCGTGTCCTGCCTTGCGTTTTTTCCATGTCCTTGCAATAGAATGTTTTAGTCGTGAAATTAAAATTAAAAAACATGGTGTCTCCTCTACAGCATTTTGCTATACAACGTTTGTCTTGGCAATATTCTGTTATATTTTGTATCTTGTCACCATTTAAAGAAGTGTAGTTATATATCGAATTTCCTTCATTTTGCAAATCACACACCGAAATGTTTATAAATATCGTAAGAAAAACTATTAAAATTAACATTGTTATCACTGATGGCACTACGTTCTAAATCAAATAACAAGTCATAAATAAATGTTTTCCAACTGTTTGTTCTATGTAGGTATAGGTAAAAGGCGTATAAAATATTTTCCTCTTCATTCGTTAGTTATAAGGAATAATATTATTTACTTAGTAGTTTCAAAGGAATACGCCACACGTCGCACTCCAGTGAAACCGGTAGTGCACTATTTGAATTAATTAATAAACAATTATATTATACGAGGTACCTAACGGCTAGTTAAATATTTCTTATTTCAACTGACCAGTGAACTATTTGGGCGAAGCTATGGGCGGCCACAGGCTAGATTAATATAAATTATTTTATTATTATTTATATGGGAATAATCCGCCAAATGCCAGCTTGACGCCTTTAGCTCAATAGACCGCCCGGGCTACGACCGTGTCAGGAGAGTTGCGAAACTCATGGCTGCACCAATTATCCAAATTGGTCCATCGACAAAAGGTTTTTTTTGCCTATCTGATAAATAAAAGATATATTTCTGTGAATATGGGCGGGAATCCCCATTCTTACATCGAACCACAAGACGCCGGGAGAAATAGTTTTAGGATGCCGTACCTCAAAAGGAAAAACGGAACCCTTATCTATAGGATCACTCAGTTTGTCGTCCGTCTGTCTGCCCGTCTGTCCGTCTGTCAAGACCCTTTTTCGCAGGAACGTGTGGAGGTATCAAGTTGAAATTAATATCAAATATTCAGTTCTGCAATCACTAGGAGCAGTGAAAAAATTAAACTTCTAAGTCAACGCAATCAAAAATATTCGGCCGTTTATGCTCCGTTTAACCCATATTTTGGATCTCGCAAGGGAATCAAAACCTATAGGTAGGTAGGGTACCTACTTCCAGTTGACGTAGTAACTATGCAATTTGGCAAAAAGCAGTATCATATAGCACAAGTAAAATAATAAATCCGAAAACCGTAAATTTGTAGTACCTAACATCAGACAAAAACACAACATAATCGAAAAAAAATATTTCGAGACTCGATTCCTGTGATGAAAGTTCGTTCATATTTATCAAAATCAAACTCAAAATTAAAATGAATTCATTAGGTACTCACAGTATTTTCAATCGTTACAGTCATGTTAGATTTATTTATGAAAAAACAATCTTTAGGTACTCTAAAACATGGCTTTCGGAACTGCTCTAAAACATGGCTCGGTTACTTTTGCTGAGAAGAGCCGGCAATAAACTCAGCAATAACCTACTCTTAAAAAAAAGCAACTTAGACCTAATTTTAACTAAGTAGGTACATTTAATTCTTAAAAATAGGTTTCACAAAGTAGTTTGTGAAGCGAGCAATTTCATACATGCGTTCCATTGTCATCTACTAGATGCTTTATAGTTTATAGGCCTTTCATACATAACTTTTATTAACTATTTTTTTAAATATCTCACACATAATTATTATGATAGACTTTCTTGAATTTCTTTGGGAAGGTACTTTGTTATAGAAACGTATCTATACATTGTTTGCCCCTTGAAAGAATCCCTAATTTTGCTGAGCCACGGTGTTGGTACAGCAGGATTGTGCTTATTTTTAGTTAGTTTTCAAGCTATGAGTGTCGCATTTCTTAGTTAGTTAGTTTTATTTATGTTAAGTTTTTTGTTGGGCTTCGCACGGTAGCATTGCTGCATATAAGTCTAGCTAAAGCTAGTAATATAAAGCTCCCAGTCGACATGATATTTTCCGACATCTTCAACAATCATCGTATTTAAGCCAATAGGTAGGGACAAAACTTTAATGAATTATGTACCAAAACCATCCTCATGAATCACTCCTTCCATTGGTAAAAACCGCATGGAAATCCGTTCAGTAGTTTTTGAGATCATCGCGAACATACATACATATAGACAGACAGACACGCCAGGGGACTTCGTTTTATAATTTTTTTTTATTCCACAAGTGACAACCAGGCATGGTAACCGAATGAACCCTCATTCGGAAACGCGGGTAACTTAGGGGTTGTATTTTAGAATTTATTTTTTAATAATCTTTATTCATGACTAATTAGATACAAATTCAGTCACATATACCCATGGACGTTATAAATAAGATCCTTGCATATACCTAATTGCTGCAGTTTTAATATTCTCTTCTATGTTATAGTCTCAGTCAGTATGCTTAATACAAATGTACTCTGTGGTTATAGTCACGTTATATCACATTCACAGTAAAGTCTATTCCTCGTACATAGAAGCTAGAAGTCCGGTCAGTTTTTGCTGAAATTGATGGCCGTTGCACTACAACTTTTCACGGAATTTTTGGGACAACGTGAAAAGTTACAATATACGCTTTCATTTCAATTCACTTGTGCACTATATTGATCTTTATTGGACAAAAAACCATTCAATTAAACTCAAGATACACGATTTCTACGAAAATTTAACGAAACGGCAAAGTCACTTCGCAAATTCCCGCCAAAAAGTCAGTTGATTTGATTTTATGTTGCCAGAATAATGATTGTTTTCATCTCGTAATAGCATTCAGTCACATCCCAGTAAACATGAGTGGAACAGCAAACCAAGCAACTCATACGACAACTATGTAATTATTAAAACATACATGTTACTGACATTTGAAAATTCCCCAAATTCAATAATAATTTCAAATCAGAGTTGGTAGTTAGGTACGCCTCGCCAGTACATTAACTCACATTTATTCTAATTAATAAATATTTCATTTGACTATATTATATGCTTTTGATTATGTACCATTTTTTGTGACATGCTTGCTGCGGGTACGTTCCGTCACTAAAAAACGTTAAAACTTTTAACAACGTAACCAATGAAATCGAACGTGTCATAGTTGACTCGTAATGAATGTTAAAAAGCGAACAGTATTATGCATATCGGAGCATACCCTAAAATAGACTATAATATGTTGGGTAGGTAATACATTCTTCAATAGCTGGTTACACTGTTTTCAGAGGGGCCAACATAAAAACGAAGAGAATAGAACTCTTTCTTGAAACGCATATGGTAGCTGGCCGCAAACGTCCGGTTTCCTGATTAGGTTTCCAATTCGAAGAGAGGGGAAGACACGGTAATCCGGAAACCTACTCATTACTTTGATTTCCAATATAAAACAAAGATTACTTATCTACTGAACGAGCTCTAATCAAGGATAATCCACTCGATGGCTTAAGTCTAGGTATGGAAGCCCCTATAGTATTGGAATATATTTTTTGACAATTTGTATGACTGGGACAATAAGATGCTTATACCAGTGAGAAGACTGTAAACTCTAACCGTAATTATTATTATTTTGTCGGTTTATTTTTTTTGTCGAGTTGGCAACCCTAAATGTGACAGACAGACTGACAGACAGACAAGGGGGTCAAGAATTGGTCAAGAAGAGGAACGATTGATTTTTGTCGTGCATTCTGCTAGGTACTGAATCCCGGCCACAGCTGTTTAGAGGTGCATAAACTGCATTGCGCCTGCTTGAACTCGATGCACATAACAAGGACCCGGATTTTAATTTAGTCACCATGTCGACCTCCATCGATGAAAGGTGTGTGAAATTTAAAAATTGATTAGTTTAGATAATTTATGTTGACCATGCTATAACATTATTTATTTTAGGGTTACCGACGAAGTAGAGGCTTTGGAGGCTATTTTGATGGACGACGTTCTAATCAAACGTGAGAACGATGTGCCGAATATGATTGAATACGTTGTGCATCCATCTACTGGTGATGATACTGATCAGCAGTTCGTTTGTGTTACCCTGGAAGTTATTCTAACCCCGGATTACCCCGATAGCAGTCCTAATGTGGTGCTAAGAAATCCTAGAGGCTTAGATGATCAACTGTTAACAACAATTAATTCACAAATAAGAGTTAAATTGGACGAATGTCTAGGCCAGCCTGTTGTTTTTGAACTTATTGAGGTATGTTCTTATATTGGCTCATTATCTATTATTCCTTTTGTTTTTCTGCTCATAATGTATGGTGTTATGGTACTTTGTAGTACCCAGTTAACTAGCTACCACAATCAAGATGAACATGTGTTTTGTGAACTTACCACAGTCCGACACACCATCACAATCACAGTGGTCTAACGTAATCACCAGCCTATTGGAAAACATCTCGTACATCAATAAATTTACATATTGCTCCTGAAACAATCTTACTAACTAATACCAGCCTACTACATGTCTTTATTTGAAAATAATGGTAACAATTTAAAAGATAGCAATAAGATGATGTTCAATAAGTGTTCCTTAATTTCCCCAAAATTTTATAAAACATTTTTTTTTGATTTACTAATCTTACTATATGATATCTGAAAACCCCAAAGTACACCAACAAATAAAAAATATTTATTATCAATATAAACTTTCAGCTTATCCGTGACAATCTCACAGAGAGTAATCTACCAAGTGGACAGTGTGCAATCTGCCTGTACGGCTTCGCTGAGGGTGATATATTCATCAAAACACAGTGCTACCACCATTTCCATAGCCACTGTCTTGCGAGTCATCTCATTGCCGGAAAGAAGTACCACAATGAAGAGTTGGAGAAGCTCCCTAATTGGCAGCAAGTGCAAGCACCTCCCTATCAAGTAATTATTTGATTATTTCTACTCTTGCAGATTGTTGCATTACTGTAATGTATTATTCAGAGTCTCGCCGATCTTCTGGACTGTGGAGTATTTCTAATAATTAAGGTAAGTGATACAAATAAGGCCTACCTAATTTCAAACACTCATATCTTGATAAATTATTCGATGAAGGTGATAAATAAAAGCAAGGCATTATTCTTTGGTTTATAAATTTTAAGTAATTAAGAAAACATTTTATAATCTTTTATCAAAAATCACTTAAAGAGAGGTAATTCTGGAACCTTAGCCTCAGGCCTTTTTAAAACATAGTGACTTAACAAAGCCCATGTACTTAAATTACAAGAATATTGTTATTAGGGTATTAATTATATAAAAATATGCATTTCTGAGCCTTTAATCAAGTGTTTCCATGAGATTCTTGAACAACTTTCTAAGTTATTTTACTAAATATTGTACTTTTTCTTTAAATACATACTAAAATTATATAATTATACCCGACTCAGAACAAACAGACATGTTGATTACACAAATATCTGTCATGAGTTTAACCAACCATGATAACCAACACTTCAATGACAAGGCATGATTCTGTGATAAACAGATTCCACAAGGATGTAATTGTGGACAAAATCTACTGTTACTGTATTTGTTAACTTTAACACCACAATCAGTGTGTATGCACATAGAAGTACTTTGTAATACCTGACTGGCTGGCTACCACCCTCAAGTTGAAACCAAGCACCTATCCATGTGTTCCAACTTGCACTGGCACTTGAGAGCCAGTTCCCTTCTAGGTTTTGTATACATAGTGTATGTGATCAAACATAAGCTTATCTAAAAGTAAAGAAGTCTGTCAATAAAAAAAAAATGTCAAACAAATGTCTTAAAAAACTGTACACATTGCTTGCAGCAAACTTGTCCAGTGTGTCGTTGCCCAGTGTCGTGTGATGTGGATACTCTGAAGAATGCCCCACCGCCCGTAGACTCCATCACTGCACCCCCATTCTGTCTCACTGCAGAACTAAAGGTTTAGTATTTACATTATCTTAATTTAAACTTATATACTTAATAGAGAGAATAATTTTTTTAGGGTTCCGTACCCAAAGGGTAATAATGAAAACCGTATTACTGTCCGTCTGTTTCCATAGATGAGGTTTTTCTGTTGACGCTATAACAAACAAATAAAAAACGGTTAAAGCGTGAAGAGGAAACAGACAGACAGACACACTTACGCATTTTTAATATTAGTATGGATTAGTCTTGGGGAGCGTTCAAGTATTACGTAACGAATTTTGGGGACGGGGGGGGTCTTGTAAAACGTTACGATGCGTTACAGGGGCGGGAGGGGGGTTTGAACTACGCGTTACGTAACACTTTATTTTAACATTTTCGGTACTTTACGCCACATAATTGTGATTTTAGGTCAAAATGCTCACTTGATGGTTACGTAACGTTTTACTAGGGGGGAGGGGGGGTACAGAAAATCGTGACGGCGCGTTACATGGCCCCCCATGGGGGGTCAAAAATCTCCAAAAATTGCGTTACGTAATACTTGAACGCTCCCTTGCCAGTAGTGCCCACAGGTCACTTGATAATATTATTAAAGGTATTGTGTTTCATTTAGATTATTCTCGGAATTAGTTTCTTTGTAAATATCGCTTTTTGTTTGTTGGTGTAATACCGATTTAATTATTACAGTATTTTGATTGACTAGTAGTTATCGTGTTTTAATTCGTCGTAACCACTCTGTATGTGTTACGAATATATAAAAATTTCCAATTATGATATTTTAGGCACTACAATTAAAGATGGCTGCGCTCCTCGCTCAGCAAGTGGCTAAGGGTGGGGTAGTGGGAGTGGGAGACACCGGGCCCCCTCCGCTGACCATCACAACACCAGCCGATAATGATGTGAGTTCTTTATTGACTATTTTAGGCCTTTCGCACACAGGTCGTAAGCGTAGTCGTATCGTTACGACGCAATGACAATAAACACCTACGATTCTCTGCAACACCGCTTCGTGTGCGGACTTGTTTGAAAATGTTCATGCTCGTATTGCTCTCGTCGTACGCGCGGATTACGATACGCTTACGCTACGACGCCGTGCGAAAGGGGTTAGTCTTAACTAGCTGCCATTGCAGTTTGTTTTTGTCACCAATATGGATTCCCGAGTGAAATTCCAACTCTCGAAAATAATTTAAAACTTTTCATGACTTTGTAGAGAGATTTTAGAGATTGCCCAGGATAAGCTTGTCGTTACAACATATTTTTTTTACCCACATTTTTTTTCTGTTGTACTGATCTGATATCCTACATCCCTCCTACATCTTATTAGGGAGTGTGCAACCGGCATATACTCGGGCGGGACACTGGCGCTATGCCTACTATACTATAAAAAAAATCGATAAAATTGTGTCACGCACGATGTTGGTCCGCGATTACCACTGAAACTATTCAACCGATCTGGATGAATTTTGTCACACAAATAGATTCTATCCTGGAATAAGAGATATAATACTTTTTATCCCGGGAAAGAAATGATCCCACAGGAACGCGGGTGAAACCGCGAGAGACAGTAGAAATGTATGTTACAAAAAGATACAATTATGACAGATTGTATGGCTATGATAGATCAGATGTACTACGATTCCTCCCGTGATAAAAATTGTCGGTACGACATCTACAATGATATTGAGCCTTCGGCGAATTCTTAAAACGGTGATAGAATACTTCATAGTATTGGATTCCACTCTCAAGTTTATAATCTGTCGCCACGCATTGATGTGTTCCTGCAGGTGCACTTGAGAGGTAGTTCACTACAAAATTTTGCATTTTATATTCAAAGAAAAATTTCTAATAGGTACTAACCAGTGAATAAAACATCTAAAAATACTCTTAAATAGTGCATACATAGTAAAGTTCATGCATTTTATGATTTTATATATTTATGACGTCACAAGCCAGCATTTCATACAAAACTCCATAGAAACTATCGTTGTGACATTTAATAAAAAGAAGCTGATTTGATATGTCAATAAACATCCCTATTCTCATAGGAAGCAACAAACGGGACTACAAGTGGTCCGCAGACGGATGCCAAGAGCGACGGGGCTGGCAACGGGCGACACAACGGCAACTCTTCCAACGACAACTCATCGCCCGGCTCGCCGCACGCTCGCCCCGTCTATCGCGGCCCTTACAGGTATCTATTCGCTATTTATATAGAATACTAGTTGCTATAAGCATACAGTACAACTTAAGCTAAGAATTCAGTGAGGCATAAAAATAATATGTGCACTTACACATTATAATTATAGCTTTTAATGGCGGCTCAACAATTATTAAAACCTATTAGTAAGTAAAAAAAAAGTACATAGATAAATACGAATTAAATTTCATCTGTAATCCGTTTTAATTTGAAATGAGTTACTAAATGTCAATCTGACAGCTGCATTGCAACTGCCCTTATAATATTTCCATTGCAAAGTAGGAGTTTTCATATAAAATTGATTGCAATAAAGAAATTTTGCATACTTGCTCACAAGTATGATGCCGTCGCGGCGTAGGAGACAAAGTAATATCCCCCTCTCTTTCTACCGCGCCGGCGGTCTAATGTAATATAAATTGTCATGTTTGTGTACGATAGCGCAATAAAAGAATATTGTATTTTACCACGTAATGATAGTACTTTTATACTGATGAATAAAGCAATTCGTGCGAATTTATTCCCTAACAATTCCAAAATATTCAAAAATTCACAACGTTAATGTTCAAATTTTCGCTGCTACCGGCACTCCCGGAGTGCAATCCGTTGTTTTTTTTTTATTAAATGTAACGTTTGTGGTGTCAGAGGGTTCAACCGGCGTGGCAAGCCGGGTCGGCGGGGGCGCGGCGCATGCGCACGGTGACGGCGCCCCCGCGTGCCCCCGCTGCTGCCCCCACCGCTGCCCCCAACCTTGGCCGCGTAGCGCGACCGACACACTACCCCCGATACTCATATAGCACACGGTACTCGCTGCCACCGATACAACGCCGGTTACATAGTGCATGGCACTTGTACTGAACTATACAGGGAGCAATACAACGCTGGCAACACTAAACCGACTCATAGTGAGGGTATCATAGTACACAAGAGGAACATCAATGTAACTAATTCTTGGTCAAATCTCAATACTCGAGTAACTCTAACAATTCGGTGTCTATGGTTCAGAGTTGATCAGTATATGCGAATAAATCAGAAAGTACACAATGTACATGTTAATGAGTTGGTGAAGTGTTTCTTATGTAATCAATTCGTTAAACTTGTGAAATTGGTGAACCTAATTATTGTACGGCCGTTTTTGTGGACCCTTTCCCGAAGGCATACGGTCTTCTTTCGAACTGATCGATACGTTGCAAGACTGACGATTTACCTGTACTTATTGAATTTGGAGGCGTATTTTATGAATTTCTCCGATTTATCTATTAATCATATCACGTGGACCATTCGATATAAGTATACCTTTACATAATTTGACGAATTTATAATAAATATATTTATTTAAATTCTTGATTTGGTTATATAACCTTAACTATTCTTATTTAATAGTTTTCGAAGTCCTATTTTTTATTGTTGCATAGTGAATATTTTATTAATAACAACGAGTATTTTAAAGGTATATAAATATTTTTCATCAAAAGTACCTTGTCATATCATACCTAAACTCTTTACTCTATACCGATAAAATAAATTCTCGATATTTATTATTTAATACAATCTGATCTCAAATGCGAATCTCTAAATAATGGCAATTATCTCCCCTAAAAAATATTATTATATAAACTGGCAACACGTCGGTCTGTCCGTCTACAAATCCAGCCAACTTCATCTTTATATTTACCAAACATTTATTATCTAAAACGGCTGTACAATCTGTGCGGATGACACAGGCCAACCGCAGTAGAGTCGGTATTAAGTAAACCATCTGATACAGAAGTTCATATTTGAAACCTAAAATACTAAATACAAAAATAGACGAATTCGGATGAAAATACATGAAAACAGTATTTAAGTAAAATGATACTGGAAATTTTATGAACTATTTATTTTAACAATTGATTACAACATGCTTGTATATTTAAATTAGGGCCAGAAAACAAAACATTTGCCAGCACATAAAATTACAAAGTTATGTTGCCAGCTTGGAATCTCAAAAGTAGCGAAGAATATTTGTTGTTCAATATTACTTGAACACTACGTTTCATAGTTTTTGTTGGAACATTATAAATAATAAAAACTTCTATATTGTTTGTGTAATTATTGAGAATGTCCCAACAGTTATTATATGAAGGTGTTGCCAATTTCACAAGTCTATTTTATATTACATCTCGAGTTGTTCTAAAAACCATCCATAAATTAGCTCTCTGTGGCAATTTTGCACCAACATTTTATATTTTTGTTGTTTATCAGTATAATAAAATGTATGTAAAAATAAAAACAAACATGTTGTAAATTATATATTTTACGCTCATTTGATAACATTAATAGCCAAGGTGGGTTTGTGCTGTACAAATAAAATATTCGTTGTTCAATGTATTCTTAGCGTAAGGCACGTTTCTGTGACGAATCCTAGTCAAACCCTAGTATTCCACAAATAAAATAATAAATGTATCTACGTGTCAAATGTTTGTGATATTTGGCCAACTTATTGCCGTTTTAATATACTTGCATAGAAGAAATCTTCCTGGGTGAAGGTTTAATTACTAATAATGGTCTAGTTGGACGGATTCAAGTGTTGACCTAATTAATTATGCAATAAGTTGTGTCAAATATGTAATATTATATTTATTAAGTAATTTGAAATAGCTACATATTTTTTATTTAAATTTAATTTCCTTGTGATGACAAAGTATGTTTTGAAAATATTTTTAATGGAATTATTTTAGTATGAAATTAACTACGTCAGCTTATTTCTAATTATTTATATATTTTCTACCTGACTAGATAGTTAAAATATTTTCGTGCGAAGTGAACTAACTAGAGTGAAAGAATAGTAGGATAGTTAACGAATTTAAATATCGTTTAAGAATTCAGATATAACAAGTGTAAATTTAGTACAATGAAGCGCAATTTAACTATTTTGTTTCTAAATTGCAAGGCCCTCTTTTACTTGGGAAGCTTCAAATCAAAAATTTCACATTTCAATCATGTAAGGACTTAAATCATATTGAATCGGGTAATTTTTTTGACTTGGACTTCCTATTTTACATATTTTTGGGCCACACCGTCATGTACAGGCAATAATATAATTAAAACAAAATATTATTATGATTCATTAATGTTACGTGCATGATTGTACTAGATATAAGGGGTGGTAAACAATAGTTTTGCGAGGTAACATCTAGTGTTTTCGTTTGATATTAATGATTTGTAACGCTCCAGGATTTATTTAATATGTTAACTTTCGACGTAAGTCGATACCATTCGAGAATTGCGGGGCTACTTGAGATCAAACTAATGTTGAATTCAGAAATAAATGGGTATAATTACTACATAATATACTCTTATAATTTATCTTTACATATAAAACTTACTCCTGACTGACTGACCTATCTATGCATAGCCTATACAGCTGGGGCTATTAACATGAAATTATTCTTACAAGAAGTAAAAAGAAGGCGTAAAATAGAACATGGCGGATGAAACCGCGGAGCAAAAAGCTAGTCGTTTACATAAGAACAGTGGCGTAGCTACCGTAGGGCTAGGCGGTGCAGTGCATTGGGGCCCCCAAGCTTATGGGGCCCTTCAGCCTCCATGAAAAAACTTTTGCTTTCAGCTGTTTTTAAATGTACTTAAGTTACTCCTTACTAGCCGTTTCGAAGATTAGCCGGAATAAACAGACACAAACATTTTACGACAAAAAATTGATTTACCGAATATAATATGATATGAATTTTCAAAAAGACACATCAATTTGGTTTATTTATATACCTAAATAGGGCCCCAATTTCATTTATGCCTCGGGGCCCATGATTTCTTAGCTACGCCACTGCATACGAACCTAATCGAAGTAAAGTTATTACTTCTGAAAGAGCCCCACTTTTCTCGAAATATCCCCAATTTATTGTAATTTATATATTTATGTTTGCCATATTTTGCTATTGATATTATTACTCAGTAATATTGTCGACATTTGTTAGATTTTTCTATACTATTTTGTACATTCCATTGCTTGATCTACATTCGTTATTTAAATTACACTTACTATTTTTTTTTACATATTTGGCGTTTACTAGAGATAGTTTTGGAAAATCAAAATGTACTTATAAATAGATCCTATTTATTAATTTTCTGTTATTTAATTTGCAGCTCTAGAGGTGTATTAGTAGGTACATAGTACGTAATATTTGGCTTTGTGGCATTTTTATGCCAATAGATATTTAATAAATTTTAATGAAATTATGGTTGTCGGCTTTTCGAATAAGTTCAAACTATTTCTGAACAATTATATTTTTAAATAACTGCAGCGCAATAGTGACAAAATGTTAGTACCACTGTATATCGTTAATTATTGCTTATTTTTTTAGTTAATACATTTTTAAATATCAAATTTATAGTAAATTATTGTTTAAAAACGACGTAGAACAATACCTTACTTAAATATTTAATTTATAAGTATTCGAATCCTAATGCCAGCCAGCTGACAGCCCTGATTTGCTATAAAACAATAAAAATCAAATTAAATGTGTAAGTACCAATTTACCATGGTACATTACAGTGTGTCGGGTAAATTGTCAGTTTTGTAAATGTAGTAATTGTATGTGTAAGTAGATATTTAAATAAATAAACTCTTACCAAAGATATATGAATTTTATTTTTGAATCATATTTATCAAACACCTATAATATTGAAACAAGTGACTATGAGTAAGGGTCTAAGTTCCATTATTGTGTAATTCTTTAATAAGTTCATATTCTATGCATTCATAAAGCGTAAAATTGACGTAACTATGATTTTGTTATTGACTTAGACAATAGGTCGGTGTGTTTCTGATTGGTCTAAGCCAAAAACGACCTTTATTAATTTATTTAATATACTTTAAAATGAGTGCTCATTGTACCATAAATATTGGAGTATTAGATGGGATCAGTCTTTCATAACAGTATTCGAAGCTATAATTAAATGTAAATCCAACGAATTAAGGTTTCATTTCCTTAAAAATAACTAATAAATCGATGGTATTATTTTAGAAAACTCGCTTTTAAAAGTCCGCGGCCGCCAGCCGTCCAGATATGGCAGCACTTAACCTTCGTCTACTTCCGATAGAAGTTGTTATTTGCATGTCTGACCAACACTGTTATGGGCATGGCCGGTCAAGATGGTTCCTGTACCTCTACCATGAGTTTACTATGGTATCGTAATAGATACTCGCTAGCGAATATCGTAACAAACTTTGTATGAGATCTCCATACTAAATGTTTACCGTAGTCTCTAGCGAGTATCGATTACGTTACTGGAGCAAACTCATGGTAGGGGTATTGTTACTTGTTTGGTTAAACAATGACCTCGGAAATGAGGGTAATTGTGACCAATATGGGAGGGGTTATTTTGACTATAGAGTACCGAACCTGTATTGTTGTGTACGTTCTATACCTACGCAGCATTGACGCACTACCTACCACCGACTAGTATATAGATTAGTTATCTGGGCCTATGACGTCGCAGGTGATGAGTTCGAATCCCACCCAGGATATTTGTGTGCATGAACAACGCGTGTTTATCCTGAGTCCAGTTTGTAAGTCTTGAGTGTAATTATTTATTATGTAAGTATTTAAAAAACATTGTATATCAGTCATCTGATTTCCTTTGTCTCTGCTTTGGTTGGGAAGAAAAAAGAAAGAGTGAAGAAAGGCCCAGAATATTTATTAAATAATGACACTCGATAAGTTATAACTCTTTAACACCGGTTTTTACTATAGGACCTGAGTAGATCGATTTGCCAATATCTAATTCGAGTAATGTGAACTGATAAGTCAGGAAATATAAAGTCCGTTCATGTCTATCATTGTTCCACCACACTTTTGTTCCGCCAACTCTACCAGGCTTTCTATTACACATTCCGTCCCTTGACTCCTTCAGTTTAATTCAATTTACCATAAGTTTACCTATGTTATAATTGCCTATAAAATACATCGATGTAGTTTTTATTCAGATTAAAAAAACATAAAGCTATCAAAGGCCAGGTAAGTGCCCACTCGACACATCTCAGTTTGGTAACATATATTTAAATGACTTGTGCGGTAGTGCATGTCCTCAAGTGAGTCAGGCAGGCAGTGCGTCGTGCGCAGATATGGCGAAAACATTCGAGGACGCGTTGTTCTCGATGTTGTGATGAGTAATGTAATTATGTGATGGAAACAGGGTAATAGTCCTTTTAAAACCGCATACAATGTCGTTTCGATACTTAAATGTATCTTTATTTTGGTGTGTATCACATTAAACTTTTTACTTTAAATATTATGCCTCAGCAAAAGCAACCTATAGAATCGTGTATTAGAGCCTGACAATTCATAAGCGCCTATGAAGGCCTATTTGGATGAATAAACATTTCATAGGTAGGTATGTGAGTATGTTTATGTAGATTTTACGTGTAGGTACCCTAGCTGTCTGCTACCAATCACAATAGCCAGAAAAGTTTTTTTTTAATCGGTTAAGTATTTTAGAATTTATTTACAAACAAACAGAAAAAAAAACAAATATTTTCTCTTTATTATATTAGTTTAGAATATATTGTATTTATTAGTGTAGATTTCAACCTTTAAGAGATTAAAATGGTGGATGTGAAACTATAGAGTCAAGAGCTAGTTATGTGAATAAAAAAAGCGAAACCGTTCCAAGCTTAGTTCAATTCGTAAGCTCACGATCCCTAACAAATGGCTACATCCGGCAGATATTATGATTAAGACCTCGTAGACCCAATTGGTCAGTCATTGAGGTCATAGAGGTCGGATCGTAAGAAACACCATCATTGCTAGTATAGTAGAGCTTTTGGATTAATAACAAAAAATTGCTATAGGTTTAAAACCATGTTTTTCAAAGAATCTCATTGTTTTGCGGTCCGGCGGAACAGTCATTCAAAAATCAATGCAATAATTTAATTAATTTATGAATATAGAACTGAATCAATATAAAATAATACGATGTAAGTACATACAGTTACAATAACCTTGTTGTTATTGTTAAAGATGGTAGCCAGAATGAGAGGATAGATTTAAACAATTATGTAAATTAAAAACTTACCCCAATTAGGCTCTCTCTGTCTCTGAAAATGAGTATCGTTAGTTCTCAGTAGGTACTAAAAGAGTCAATAGACTTATTCGAGATAATTTGTGCCAAATTTAAATTTGCGTAACTACTTGTAATAAGTATTTCTGATTAATAAATTTCTATGAATAATTTCACTAAAACTATAGGTAGGTAAATTATTACCCAATATTTCGAGATCATAATTTTCGTAATCACACAGAATAGCCCCCTATTGATGTGACAATCATGAATTCCTAACTCATGAATTTTACCAAGAAAACATGTAGGTATCTCAGGCATTTTGGCGCACCTAAAAGTCAGAAATCATTCATTCTTCATTAGTAGGAGGACCTCAAGCTCTTAACAAATTTTAGTGAAAGGCTACCCGAGTTATTTGATTGCTATGCTGTTCACCGTGATATTGTAGCTGCAGGACATTTTCAACATGATGTTGAAAATGGCCAGCAAGCGGTACGGTAAAATTATAATCTACCTATGCATTTTTTCATCCACGAATATTTTCATCGCCAGAAGCTCTTCATTACATTTGCTGCAGTATGTGATGACGTCAAAATCTTAAAGGTACCTACAATTCCGAGACGGATTGCAGACCGAAAACTGCAAGCGCAACGCTACATTATGAAAGCGCGGTGACTGCACCTTGCAAGCTCGGAATGAATTTTAAAGAGATTCATAGAAAATAGTAGAGTCGCTTACAGTTGCGGTCTGCGGTCCGTTTCGGACCTTTACTAAGGAGTTTCACAGGATATTCAAATACTTAGGCTTCTCACGTCTTCCATAGGCAAATAGGTAATGAATGGAATCGAACTGTCCAATTCATTGTTCTACTGAATAATGATTAGCTTTTACTGGAAATATAACGAAGGTGGGCTTTGAATAAATCTTTTTTCTATGCAGGTGAATGCACGAACTGTAGGTTAAATAAGTTTATTTACTATGTACCTACAAGAGTTCTTTTTTTCACATTTGGATTAGCTTGTGTGCCAACAGGTGCTTGGCAACAGATTTACAACTTGAGGGTAGCCAGCCTGTCGGGTACTACAAAGTACCCTATCCTTCACCGAAAGCTCAAGCTCATTGTTGGATTCGAACCCACGAACTTCGCCGCGGAATCCGACGTCACTACCGCTAAGCTATCATCGCTCTAAGAATGAATTCAGAGTCCGCGAAAAAATAAAAAATGTGGCTGCCATTCCTTGGAACTCTATGTATTAACAGTACATGAGTCAATTAAATTTACTTTTCTACCTAAAAGTAGGATCAAAGTCAATGAAGTTATTACAGTTTTCTTCCGTGATAGAGCACCAGTGTCCACTTATCACAGCTGCTAGTTTTGGCAGATAGAAGCGGTAGTAACCTAGTAGTTCCACTGGCTACTTCTGAATCTAATAGTCCAGACCAGATTGTTAGTGGGTTACCTAGAGCTAGCGGTTTTCCCTGCGTCTAAGATGTCCCATATATGGTTTGTACCAACCCTTATTTTGATATCATCAATCGTTGACATGCATATAATCATTCATTTACACGCACACATACAAATGAACGTCGTGTCTCTATTAGTGATCTATAGTCAAGCATGTTCCGTTCCGCTTCGACCATTTCCTCTTGCTTGATATCGCGCGCTGCCAGTTTGAATTTCGAACGCGCGTATGAATGACGTACGCTTCTGTGTATAAAGTTTTTTTTTCTTGCCAGTCAGTGTGAATTTGTCTTTAATAATTTGCAGCATTATAGCAATGACAAAATAGTTTTTAGTGTTCAAATTATGTCGATTTTATTGAAAAACGTGACTAATTGCATTTGGCATGCGTTTGACTCCTTGCAGAATAAAGATGTGGTGCATAAATCCAAGTTAAAGGTAATTTAATTATCTACACTAGTATTTTAAAGATAAAAGCTTTGAGTTTGTTTGTATATTAAAAAAAACCTATAGACAGCTACATTCACAGATTTCAGAATTGCTACATTATTAGCGAGTAACGTGTAGGCTACATTTTATTTTAATTCCCTCCGGAACGCGGGTGAAACCGCAGGGCGTAATGCTGGCAATTATAAGATCAAACTGCTTTACGATCTACTACTACTATCTACCTACTTATCAAAATTTTATAGGCACTTATCGCTATGAGCAAACTGCCAATCTTATCAAGTTGAGTGACTGATAAAAAATAAATACCTAAATTATGTAAATGTGTATGGTAAATAAATTAATATTAAGTGTTTATTTATTTATCGCACTTCCTGTTGATTTGTTTCGCTGTATATCATATGGTACGTAAAAAGTTTAAATTCTCGTCTCGAAACTACTTAACCGATTTTGATGAAACTTGCCACACAAATAAATTATATCCTGGTATAGTATAATAGGTATATAGGTAATCAATTGTACGAACTTCAAATACTCTAATTTTCATGTGTAGTTGTTACCAATAACTTTTTAATTAACTAGCTTTCCTCTGCAGTTTCACCCGCGTTCCCGTGAGATCTTATCTTATCCCGGGATAAAAATATAGCCTATGTTAATCTGGAATAATGTAGCATTCAAATGGTGAAAGATTTTTTGAAATCAGTCCAGTAGTTTTTGAGTTTATTCGTTGCATACCTACATACAAATCTTTCCTCTTTATAATTTTAGAAAGATTAAGTTAAGTCATTGGTTGTTACATTATACAATATCCATATATGTTATAATAATATATTTAATTTTATTTATTTAACCAATTCTAATTAATCTGTTGACTCGCGACATTAACCTGTCAAACAACTCGTCAACTCTAAAAATTTCATAATTCGCGCCCAATTTCTAGTAAATGTCATCGTCCCGAATGTCCCATTTGAGTACCAAGTGGTGCGGACTCTGAAACCCCGATTGTCCCAAGAAAGAACTGACAGGTTAAAACCGTAAAAGCGGTTTTTAATTAATTAGCATGTAGCGGTAAGTAATTAGTAAATAGGTATGCACCAAACTATTATCCTCGATGTTTTTGAACGGAGGGAATTCTAATCGACTAGACCGTTTATTTTGTTTATATGTATTTCCGAACTCAGAAACTACCAATACAGTTTTCTGCTCAACTCGCTCTATTATTATAATGCTTATTATTTTATATTTAGTTACATTTCATAAAATAATAACAATGAACATTGTTATTGTAAACTGCGTGATTCTCGTTACGAATATAATTATTAATAGACTTAAGAAACAATGTATTATACTTACTTATTTTATCGAGAAGCTTACATAAATTAATTAGTAGAGCGGAATTAAAATATTTCATGATTTATTCCAGAATCAAACCTATTTTCATCTCATACTAAATAGATACCATCCATAGATACCTGATAAACTTTAAGATTAGGTATAAGCAATGATATTATCTATATATAAGTATAAGATAGGTTACCTACACAACATTCCATCGCACTCTAACGCACACATAAATTAACTTAATATTGCAATACACTACATTATATCTATCTCATAACCATAACACACGATGGAATATTTGTTGTTTTATGTCACTTTCACTTATAATATTTGGGTACATTGGGTATAAAGTATAAGTAGGTATACTTATTTCTAGTGCTTGCGATGAGATCATCCGCAATATTATACTTATGTACGGTCAGCCAAGAAAGTGGTGTACCACCCTAAGGTTGAATGCCGCTTGCAGATTCATAGGTGATAAAGATTAGTTTCATTTGCAGATCTATCTGACATGAAAACTTATGACAACGTCATTATTATGCATCTCTTTCAGTGATATATTTTTAATTTGAACTTTTTTGTAAGTTTCGATGACTAGGGAACTAAATCAAACCTAGCACACCACTTTCTTGGCCGACTGTACCTACATGTACCTAATATACCCGGTTATAATTATGAATGTATAAGTACATCGTGACAGTGGTTGACCCGGTCAAGGAGACCGGGTGTGGCGTCACCCCGTGGCATTGTCTAGAACGAACATAACTATAGTAATACCGAGAGTAAAGTATGTTGATCATTTTGTAGAGTCTACATTGTTTGTTTTTCGAAGCCAATCGAGGGTAAAGCTAAATAAATTTAAATTTCGAATAGTCACAATTTTTTGTTTTAGTATTTTTGTTTACTTTTAAATAGGCACAATTACTACACCCTTGATCTTTATATTATATTCAATAAAAAAAAAATACTGTCTTACTCTAAGCATGTTAGAAAATCCAAGTTGGTACATAATATTATGATGACTGCATAGATAAATAAATGCGTAGAAATGACATTCATAGGGAATTTGAGCCTGCTTTCGATAAATAGGCTTCGTGTTTCAAAAGAAAACAGGATAATTATTATCTTTTCACATCCGCCTCGAAAAACTATTCAAAATATCTTACTAATTGACGCAAATTGCGATCGTTAACTGAACCTGAGATTTCACGTCGAGTAATTCGGAACAGTGGTAGGCTGTCTACCTAAAGGTTAAAATGATTAAAGAAAAGGGAACTTTCATTAACACGAGTATCGCAACGACACCTCTCGAATGTTGACGGTTTGTAGTTTTTTTTCTGCAGACAGTAACACCTAATGTCAAATGTCACAAAATCTTTAAGGTTCAATTGCATCAATATCGGCTATCTCTAATCAATAGGGTGAATTTGATAGTCTATACAAGATCTGTCACAAACTTGTTCATCTTGAGATTATGTGCTATTCGAAATTTATTACATTACATTTATATTCTGTGTGTAACTATTAACCCGACCAGCTAAATGTTACCTAAAAATAATATTTTATTTTCACAATTTTTTTATAATTAGAATAGATCATCGTCTTTTATTTTCATAAGCCTCCACATTTGAGTAAATCTAGAAATCATACAAACCGAACCTAAAACCTAAAACACGAGCACAAGTTAGCACAACCCAAACTTTACTTCAAAGCAATTCACTCGACAACTATTGACAAATCTGGAAGCTTTACAGATCATTCGATTCGACCTTTAAATTATGTGTTCAATAATATTCTCATTATCCCTATTAAATGCAAATGAAAAGTTTAGTGGCTGAATTAGTAGTTAATGATAGCACAGCGTATACAGTTTATATCTATAGACTGTGATGATAGGTTGGGAAATTCTCCGTTAGTAGGTATTTGTTTACACTATTGTATTTAATCCAACTATATTATTTTTATAAATCATTTCTTTGTTTATTCAACTAGGTGCCTACTTGATTTCTATTTGCGCACAATATTATGACAGCTATAATTTTTCAAATGTCGCAAAGTGCCCTACTTATATGGAAACGACGGCATTCTCCGACAATTGCCGACGAGAAGCGAAGGTGTAGGGATCACAGAGCATTCAAATGCAATTCACGCGACAAATACAGATTTGAATTATGTGCATTTTTAGTATTTGGTATAAAGGCACTTAAGAATATGTAGATATGATTCCGAAATATTCACAACAGTTAACTTACCTATTATGCATAACCCGAAAGTTATTATGCGCAAGTGTTGAACAAGCATTATCTATAAAATCTATTTATCTTAAGCTGTAGGTATCTATTTATGTAATCCATACAAAACAGGAAAATTATATACCTGAGTACCTACTGAATAAATATTTATTATGTATTTTACTAACAAGAGGAAATAAATGTACATAGAGGAAACAAACATGTTTTGCAAAAAAAATATAATTAAAAAAACCCAAATGTGTGCCATAGAAAAAGCATAATTGCATAATTACCTCCGACCGACTAAATGGTCAAAAATCGAATTAAATAAGCATTAACTTTAGATTATAATCATGGAATCGTGACAACCCTGACACTCGTATTCCTGAAATGTCAAGCTTGACAGCCGACTTTCACACGAAAATATGACATTTAAACTTGGTTTGCCAAATATTATTTCAGGTTTAGGCACAGGATATTATAATCCTTATCCTTACTAATAATATTATAAATGTGAAAGTAACTCTGTCTATCTGTGTGTTACGCAATCACGCCTAAACTACGAAACCGATTTAAATGAAATTTGGTACAGAGATAGTCTGGAGCCTGAGAAAGGACATTGGCTACTTTTTAATGCGAAAAAAGGGCTTTTTTATTATTTAGGCTTTTGATTAGATACAAATAAATACGACATTCAAAGTTTATAATAAAATTACCCCAAAGGGGGTAAAAATAGGGGATGAAAGTCGGCAAAAAAGCTTACGGCCCATCCCGGGAAAAGATAAGATCCCACGGGAACGCGGGTAAAACTGCGGAGGACGGCTAGTAGCTCATATACTCTGTTCTCATATGCTCTGTCTTTAGTTCAGCTACACCAAATGTAAAATAACACAAGAATCATCGAAATCTATTCATAATTGGCAGAGTAATCGCGTAACAAACATACAAAAAAATAAAAAAACATACAGTCGAATTGAGAACCTCCTCCTTTTTTGAAGTCGGTTAATGGCACTATAGAAACAAAATCTGCAGTTGCTATAATACACCACTCAGTCAACTAGACCGTGCTTTTGAACGTTTCCCTGAGAATGTTATTGTCCTAACTTTTGTAGACAGACAGTACGATGCTTTAAATGCAAAACAGCGTGCCAATGTATATTTAGTGACGACATTTACACTTAACGGATATAATTGAATGAACCCATTGTTTTTTAATATCCTGAATAACAAACAGTCTGGTTCTTTTTATACTTAGTCAGTTTACTTTTCGGATGATGTAAAATGCTGCGTATTTTTTTTTTATTCAGATTTAGGTATCCAACTTAGGAGCCCAAGATCGGCCCCGAGATCCCTTTCAGCATTTACAGATTTATTTATTTCGTTATATAAGCACAAACAGACCAGACACATTTTTATTATTCTACAATAACTACACCGAACCATAGCTACCTAATCAAAGAGGTTAACTATATATCATATACTTTAACAGTTAGGTATCTTGTACATGGTACCAATCATTTCATCAGGGGTGACGTCATCTTAATAACGTTATGCTTCTGGAGTCCTCTGGACATGCTGTTGATACGCTAGTTGCTGATGGTATTTGCTAATTCCTACCGAAATGTAAGTAGCCCCAATAAGTTATTCGATGACAGTTGCATGAAAATATGAAGTGGATTATAATTATACCTGCGAACCTTCGAATTAATGAGCCAACGTTTTTGGCAATTTCAATTACAATCACTTAACTCCAACCGTGGATAATAATTAAGAAATAATCATAAATTACTATAAACTTATAATTTCAAAATCGAAATCAGGTTGTCTTTACTCTATTTAATTTAGTAACCTTTTGATTTATTTCTATATAAATCAAAATATCGTCTATAGTTATCCATTACAAAATAGGTAGTGTAAATTAGGAAACTTAAATCAAAATAGATAATAATTGACATTAGGTGCAACAGCGTTGAAATCATCGCTTATTTTACAAAACACGATAACCTCGAAATAATTGACCATAATTATTGTCTCGCGATTCCATATTTATATCTACTTACTTATATTAATACACGCAAATTATTTATGTAAAACTAATGCTTAGATAGTAAATAGGTAGTTTCGTGAAATAATAAAAATAAATCATTAGGTGTAGTCTCAAGCCATAGTCTATTTTGTTTATTTAAAAAAATCAATCACCTGTCATTTGTTACAACTCATAGTCACGTACAAATATGCTACTACATACTATTCTACTAATAGTATAATGCGTAAGTTTGTGAGGATGTTTGTTTGTCAATCACATATAGCATAGCACGGTGGTAGGGTACTATGTGGTACTCGACTGGCTGGCTACCACCCTCAAGTTGAAAAGCTGTCGCCAAGCACCTATTGGAGTGTTCCGGCAGTTGCACTTGAGAGCCCGTTGCCCTTGCCCTTAAGGCATTGTAATAAGGTGCACAACACATTGGCAATCCCCCTGATATTGCTAACGTCTATAGGCGACGGTAGTCACTTACCATCAGGTGACCCGCCTGCCTCGTTGTCACTGATGACATAAAAAAAATAAAAAAAATAAAAATCACGCCCTGATTCCTGAACAAAATTTCTGTATAAGCATATACGTACATATTTATTATTTCACACCTTAAAATATAGGTTATTTTTAACCTGGAAAAACATTCGATCTCCCGGTCACGCAAGAAAAACCACTGTAGTCTGTACGAAAATAGTAAATTTTCTGATGTCCATTGCTTGATATTTAGGATGTTATTTCAAATTTTAATGGATAAATCATTGTAGTACGTAAAGTATACATACAGAGTTTTCTATAATGAGCAACATAAGCGACTTGTAATGACTCCTCGATACGCTAGCCATATTGTATTTATAACTACATACGTAGACGTAGATATATCAATGTTGTAACTTGTAGTAAGTGTTAGTCAGATGAGTCATGATTACGGAACCTAGTCTGTTACTCCTACGATAATAATATGGCTTTTAATAAGGTCACTTCGTCAAAGCAATCGTTCAAGTCGATTCAATTTCATAACAAGCCTGTTATTCTATACTAGTTTTCCCCCGCGGTTTCATCCTGGTTCCCAAGGGAAATCTTCAGGGGTTGAGTTTTAAATATTCCTTAGCGTATTCCTCTCTATTAGGAATCTACCTGCCAGATTTCAAGTGTGTACCATTTATAATTTCTGAGATTTCGTGAATTCTAGTATACTAGCTGTCCTCCGCGGTTTCACCCGCGTTCCCGTGGGATCTTATCATTTCCTGGCATAAAAATATAGCCCATGTTACTCAAGGATAGTGTAGCTTTCTAATGGTGTGCGAATTTTTAAAATGGGTCTTGTTGTTTTTGAGTTAAATCGTAACAAACAAACATAAAATCTAATCTTTCCTCTTTATAATATTAGTTTTGATTAGATAGATAAGATATAGATTAGGTTCTTCCCTGAGATTATACCGGCTTTCCCTGGATAAAATGTTGCCTATGTCGCTCTCCGTTCCTGAAACTATCTTTATGCAAAAATTCATGTCGATCCGTTGCTGATTGAAAGAAGGAAAACAACAAACACATTTTCGCATTTATAACATTCAACCATCTATTTGTCCACGCCCATCTTTATTTTCGTGTGTAATGTATAGTAGATAATATATTTCGTACTACATTATATGTATAAAATAAATGTTTGACTATAATTGTCTGTGTTAACTATCAAATTTAATTGGACAAAGATTCTGATTAGGCCTCCCACAATAATGTAAGTGATTAATTATGTGTACTTTCAAAACAAAGATAAGTAAGTTAGTAACTTCTAGCCGAATTTAATGAGTCATCAACTTGATTAATCACAAGATACTAAGTTATTTTTGTCCTCTGAAATAGAGGGAAATGAGTAATAGTAAAATAAATCATCAGGACAGAGACAAATCGGAAATAAACGATAGTTCTTTCAAACAGTCTTATTAGTGCATATTGTTAAAAGTTCTAAAGCTAAGTCATACTTTGCCACGTCATTCTAAACTACATTTATAGAATTTATAGACGCAGGACCGAATTGAGGAGTGGGCTTGGAGGGCAAAGCCAAAATCTCGATTCAAAAAATTATTATGGTTACGATATTATTCAAAACTATTTTCTGTTCTATCAACCTATACTAACAAAGTTGTGGCAGCCACAGCGTTCGAGTGGATGTGGAATAACGGCAGCTACTTAAGGTTGACCTACTGACTCCTTGGCTCGAAATGGCAAAAGTAAACTTATTATAACAAAACTTGCCTAAAACGTGTTTTGTGCTTGTGGCTTTTCTATGAACACAAGTGTCTGCTCCGAAGTTTCTGGTGCTTTCTGTTTGGATGTGTTTTAGATAAATGGAGGATGATCGGATGAGTTAAAGCTATTTTGGAATGGGCTATCCATTCACCTGATTATTTCCATACCTTAGACTATATCTAGTAATAGACTAATAGAGTAATAGATATAGTAATAAACTTAGTAGTCACTAAGTTCAGAGAACAGTAGGTACCTCTACCATGAGTTTACGCTGGTATTGTAATCGACATTCGCTAGCGAATATCGTAAAAAAGTATGAAAAACTGTGTTGGCACAACTGTCCGATAGGTTCGAAATATCTTCCAAAACTAACATAATGTCAGTTATTAAAATAACCTAAATATTGTTATCGGCAGGTGCTAACAGCAAACATCGGGACATTACTAGACTTGTACGGAGTGGAGAAAGGATTAGACCACTTCAGATCCTCTCAGGAGCTGACCTTCGATGAGTTCCGATATTACCTGCAGCATGAGGTGTTCAGCTCGCTACCGAAGACGTTCACATTGCCGGTTGTTCGAGAGTATGAGAAAAAAATAAGTGAGGTAAGCTTTGGAAGTGGACAAGGATGTGAGTTTGCATCTACGGCAATTTTTTTTATTTCCTAATTTATCCGCCGAAAATGACCCGATTATTTAAAAAAAAAATATTTACTTTGCATACCTATCTGTGTTTTGGTCACATCACATAATTACACCATCCTACCAGATTTCATCTTATTTGGTCCAGTAGATTCGGAGCAATTATCTGTGACATGACCGGACAGACAGACGCACGACTCGTACCATTACACTGAACAAGTGAAGGTCACACTATTTCGGGCATTCTGCCAGACTTTCTACACCTGCAGCTTGTGGGTCAAATACACGCGGAGGACTTACGACGCCCTGCGCGTACAGTATAATAACGCGTTCAGGGTGTTGATGGGGCTGCCACGATACTGCAGCGCGAGTGGCATGTTCGCGGAGGCGCACGTGGACGGCTTCCACGCGATCATACGTAAGCGCTGCGCATCGATGCTGGCGCGGGTTCGCGGCGGCCCCAGCGCCATCCTGACCGTGTGCGCCTGCCGATGGGACTCGGTACTGATGGCGCACTGGTTAGGCCTACACGCTAGCGCCTGACACCTATTTGCACCTACCTGTATTTTCACTAACACTAGGCTAAGAACATTGTTACTAACAAATTTATGGACAAGGTCTGAAATAAATCATTATTATTATTATTACCTAACAAGTAAAGATAGTATTTTGTAGTCTACGGCTAATCATTTGGATTAAGATTAGCATTGTCACAACTTGTCAAAACTGCTTCGAATGATAAAATTACAATTTACTAAGCAAGTATCGTATTACATATAGCATCATATAGCTTGGGTGGGAGCCATATCTTTGCCATATCAGTCTTTTACATGCAGACGATCCCTTTAAAGAGATTGTAATGTAAAAGTTAATTTGTGAAAAATAACAGCAATGCATTTTGATCGAGTAACATATTTTTTGTATGCTTTTACTAAAATGATGATCGGTTACATTTTCATTAAATTCTAACCTACCTACCTAAGAAGCTTTTTACTATGTCGGACTGGTTACTAAATTACTATTTTAATTATTTATTAATTATTGTTCATTGCATTTCTCAAATTCAATGAAAATCTTTATATACTCTACAGAACTATGCATTTAAAAAAGTGAGCAAGGTCCCAAACTGATCAGAAAGCAGTTCTATCTAGATAAAAGTTTATCTGTAAGGGTATTACAGAACGGAAGACTGTTCGCCCATTCTTTGCAGAGTAGGTACCTTTTTGCAATTAAATTTGAATAGGAT
This sequence comes from Ochropacha duplaris, assembly GCA_951361185.1. Classification (NCBI taxonomy): domain Eukaryota; kingdom Metazoa; phylum Arthropoda; class Insecta; order Lepidoptera; family Drepanidae; genus Ochropacha; species Ochropacha duplaris. The sequence goes on from OX592703.1 coordinate 9,583,246, forward strand.
ACCTATAAATATTATGTTGATATTTTTTTACATTAAACTAGTAATAGTAGTAGTAGTAGTAGTAGTAGTAGTATGTAATGACATTACCCAAAAGAGGTACTGTCAAATAATCCCACAGAAAAAAACCAAATTAATGTTTTCTTGAATTTTTCAATTTTATATCCCTAAGAACCTTATTTGGACTTATACAAACATTTAAAAAAAAATGACAAATCAGTCCAGCGTAAAATTTTCATTTACAACTATTCCAGAATATAGGTACTTACTCTATTTGTATTCCTAGTTTCATAAAGACCAGTTGAGTAGTTTTGGAGTTAATCGCGGACTAACATCGTTCGACACGGAATTTTCATAATTTTAATAGTCTACGCATTCCTCTGTTCTTATACACGACTACCTACTCCCAAAAGTAATTACCATTCCTTTCATTAGTGGACCGTAAAAAAACAATTCCGACTAATGAGTGATAAGAGTAGTCTTTGTACAACTGCCTGTATGTGGGCCGCGATAACAATAGTATAGTTCCTATTGCATTGCATTGTAAGTATTGAACAACTTACCTCGTACCTACATCAATGAACATGAGTAATCTACATAGCCTTATCAGAGAAATGTGTAATGACTGAACAGATAGTAGAAAATAGAGGTCACGTGTCTCACATACAAATTATGACCTCCCGTTAGTACGGTAAACTCTATTAATTTAAAAATCATCCCTTGACCATCTATAGCGTTGAAGCACAATCACGTAAAGTTAAATTTAAAAAATACAATATGCTACTACAAAAGAATTCCACATTTAAATAATAATCGAGTAACGCGAGCCAAGAACGCGTAAGTAGTAGTATGCATGCCGCACTTTTCTTTCATATCTGTTGCATAGTATATGCAACTCTATTGGAATAGGATAAAGACCATTACTACTAAACGTGGATAAATGTACGAGCAGTTTTAAACTGACTAAACCTATCCAAATTGATAGTTATATTAGTTATTCAAAGTTGAAGGGGTTTATTCAATTTAGGTTAGTAAAAATTTACTAGTTTGGATACACGTGTAGCGACATCTATCTTTAACACAGATATAGTTCACAGGACTCCTAGATAGATGGCGCACCAATAATCTACATCACGCTAACGAAGTTTTCCAAGTGATCTGCATATAGGTATACAAGCTTCCAACATTTACAGTTGAACCCCCTCCGGTTACCGACCCATCAGCTTGCTCAACGTCATGGGCAAGATGTATGAAAGGTTAATATACCTCCGTCTCAAAGCGTATGCCGACGCTAATAAACTCATTCCCGACGAGCAGTTCGGCTTTCGAACTAGACACTCGTGCGTCCAACAAGTTCACCGTATCGTTGAACACATCGCCTCCAACTTTCAGAAAGGTCAGATGACCGGAGTCCTGTTCTTCGATGTTGCAAAGGCATTCGACAAAGTCTGGCACAACGGCTTAATTTATAAGCTGTACAAACTCGGAGTGCCAGTCAGACTCGTGACCATCCTACGAGACTTCTTGTCGAATCGCCAATTCAACTACCGAATAACAGGAGCGCTATCCTCAGCCCACCCCGTTTTAGCCGGAGTCCCTCAAGGCTCTGTGCTGTCCCCCTTATTGTTTACACTCTACACGAGTGACATCCCAAAAACTAGCAAAGCGCAGCTAGCCCTATTCGCGGACGATACCGCAATATATTATTCTGGCAGGAGCCCCACGGCAATTGCCAAAGTTCTCCAAGCCGCGACTCACACCCTAGGTCCCTGGTTTCGGAAATGGAGAATCGAAATTAACCCCACCAAGAGTCAGGCGGTGCTGTTCTTCAGTCCCGCCAAGAAACTCATCCCCACTCCCCCCCCCCTCCAGTCACCATGTTCGGCGAGCCGATCCCTTGGGAGAGGCGAGCCAAATATCTCGGTGTTACCCTGGATGATCGTTTGTCCTTTGCCGACCACATAAAACAGGTACGTGCACGCGCCTGTTTTGTGTCCGGTCGCCTTCATTTCTTGTTAAATAAAAAGTCTAAACTTGCCCTAAAAAGCAAGGTGAGACTCTACACCGCGTGCATCCGCCCCGTTATGCTATATGCATGCACTGTGTTCGCACATGCATCTCCCAAGCTGATCCATAGACTCCAAGTGGTTCAAAACCGCTTCATGCGCAAAGCCACGGGCACCCCGTGGTACATGCGCAACTTAGACCTCCACATAGACCTCAATCTGCCCACGGTTAAGCAATTCATTAAGCGCGCTTCACGCCGCTATTACGATCGTGCCCTAAACCACGCGAACCCATTAATTGTAAACACTGCAAACTATACTCCTTCAGAGATTTCAAAAATCCGTAGGCCTAAACTCGCCCTCAGCGAGCCGGATGACCCTACAACTCTAGCTCAGATTAAGGATAGGGAGGCTCGCGCAGCCCTGAAGAAACAAATACAACACCGCCCGCGTTTTCGCCCTCGCCGGAGAGGCCCGTCGCGACGTCCCACTCAGTCAGTCTCGCCCCCAGTAGTTGGCCCGAGCCGTACCAGTAATCCGACCGTCCCTTAAAACTCCTCTAAATCGCTTAGGCGAAGTCCGTCCCACTATTTTGTGCCCCCCGACGACGCCCTGAGCCGAGGTTCGTGCCCCAACTGGGGCGCCCTCAGCGGTCAGTCGTCTAAAAGTTGTAAACTCGGTTGAGAGCCCTAAGCGCTCACCGAAAAGTCCGCGTAAGGGTGTCTATGGTCCCTCAGACCTCCACCTTTAAGTCCTCCCCAAAAAAAAAAAAAAAAATAGTTGAACCGCGGTCTCCAGGCACTATGATCTAGCCCGGCGGAAGATCTTCCCTTTTCAATTAACATCTCACTCCTCCATACTAGCAACACCTTGAAACAGCCAATTTTTGTATTCCAGGTATGCTGGCTGGTCTGCAGAAAGAACCTGGTCTCCCGTGACAAACCAACCTTCACCGACGACTCGGTATTCAAGTTGTTCAGGATATTCTGCCTGCTTGCTGATCTGGTGCAGGATGTTGATGACAGCTCGCGTTATGTGGTATGTCTGCATGACCTCCAAGACAATTAAAAAGTATGATTCCTTATATCCTAACGTGAAACTCGTCTACCAACCAGGCAAATAAATCCTAGTGTTCCTAAATTTAATTTATCTGGCTGAACTGATTTGGATAAAACGTGGCACATACTGATATAGCATGATGTGGATATGGGCTTATAAAATAATATACTTAAAAAAAGCATTAGGTTTTTTGAGAATGTGGCTAAAATCGAACAAAAGCTATGGGTAATAAAGTGTGTAATTAATATTAAATTATATACAGAAGTCTTAATGCAAAGAGAATTTGACACTGTGTCTAGAAGTTACATATTTTAGTCTTTTCTGATAGCTTAAAAGGCCATGATACAAAAATTTTAAAGACTTCATTTCCGACTTTTCGGCGCGCCATTCCGCCACATTGTCCTGGGAATAGGTCAAGGCAATAACATTGTTTTATTGTTATCGTATTGGATATACTAAATGAATTGAATGCAATGTAAGTCCGTAATGAAAGTGAGACCTCCCCAGACGCCTTGACGTCACTGTAAGAAACATATTGTGATCATATTAGCTCCATTAGACTCATTACTTGCTGCACGTGCAAACCACATGCTCTGCCGAAGTTTAATAAGGATCCTTATCATGAGTTCATTGACATTATATTTTACGAGTTGAGTTTCAAAGCTAATGTTTAAAACCTTGGACCCTTCCGTGTACGTAAAGAAATCCTTCTGTTAAAATAATAAGCCGATACATAAAATAAAAATACCATAAGTAGTAAAATTACTTGAAATTGTCTCTACTTTGCACGAATGAAGGTTGCTTTAGTGCCTTTTTATTTCTCTGGTAATTGCTCAAGCCACTGGCCTCGCAGTAGGTTCCAGATTTTTTCCAAATTATGAATTTAGGCTCATTTTCCGATATATCGATAAACTAGCTGTCTTTCGCGGTTTCATTCCCGAGGTTTCTCATATTTTCCCGGGATAAAGAGTACCCAATATCTTATTCCGGGATATGATCTTTCTGTGTACCAAGTTAAATCAAAATCTATTTACCTGGCCGTTTTTGCATTATTGAGCAACAAGCATCCAAACTTTATAATATTAGTAGGATATTCTTAAAGTATCGATTTTCGCCGGAACGGCTACTAAGCCCGTAAAAACTAGCCTTAACACTTCAAACATTTCCAGGTAGTCCTCCAACCATCAGAAGCCGGTATAGTAGCAGAACAGCTAGTCCATTGCCTCGGGCTTCGTTGGGACGCAGCTGATTGGGAAGCTCTTGGCTCCTCAATAGGACACTTCAAATGGGCAGCCTTCCTAGCTGTTCTAGAAGCTAAGTACTGCGGTGATCAACAACTGCATTCCGAAGCTCTGATCGAGGCCGTCGATGAAATATACGATGTCTTTATTGAAGATATTATTAAAAAGGTAAAAATTAACAACTAACCAGATGTAACTGGCGCTTTTTTACACAAACTAGAAAAAATTATGCTTTAGATAGATAGATATAACTCTTTAATGGTACACCATTAGTACAAGAAAAACAACAAAATAGAAAACAGTCATAGCATAGTCAGTGTCACAATGGTCGGCCTTATCACTAACAGCGATCTCTACCAGGCAACCTTTGGATGGAGAGGATTCAATTGACAATAAATGATGCTTTACTTTACTTCTCCTTCAGAGCTACATAGTGAATAATCGACTGCATTTTTCACTTATATGATCTTCTTTATACAAATCCAGTCAACTTCATTACTATATCAATTCTTCTTTCAGGGCTACCTCTACAAACGCGGCTATCTACTGCCTACTATGCGAGAGTACTGGTGTGTGCTGCAACCCTGCGCTCTTACTTACTACAAGAGCTCCTCGCAAAAGGAGCAATGTGGCAGGATAGTCATCGACGAGTACTGCTCGGTGGAAGCAGCAGTGGGGGAAGGGAAGTTGCAGAGGTTCCAGCTGATCACGCCCGATAGGACTTTTGAGTTTGGCACTCAGGATCATAAGTAAGTAGCTCTAGTCCTTTAATTAAGTAGCTGTCACATGTTTTTTGCAGGGGGGGCAACCTTAGTATTTCAAGGGTCTTTAGGCCACGGTTACCGCTTACCGTTAGGTGGGCGGGCTATTTGCCACTTTTTGCTGATTACTTAGGTCTTTCAGTATCTGCATAGAATTGATCTTTCCCATTTACTCGTTTGTTATGTTGATGCTTTTGAACGCAGGAGTCGTCTGCAATGGATATCGTCGGTACGTCAGGCGGCGGCGGTGTCGGGTGGTGCTGAGGGGTACCAGCGTCGAGCGCGAGCTGGGCGGCGTGGGGCGGGCGCACGACGCGAGCGTGACGCGCGGGAGGCACGCGCGCGGCTTCAGCGGGAGGTGCGCGCGCGACTCGCAGCCGAGGCGCAGGCGCAGGTACCTCACTAACTATCTAGAGTCTAATGGTAAATGCGAAATTAACTCTATCTGTATGTCTGTCGGAACAATTTATGGATTTTTATACCACAAGTGACGGTCAACAAGGCTCTACCGTCACCAGTAGACATTTGTAAAATACCAGAAGGATTGCCTATACGTTGTAGTAGGTACACCGTATTACAATGCCTTAATTTTGGTAAAGAGTCAGATGAGACCTTGAGCCATCCATTGTCCTTCAAATAGGATACTTTTTATCCCAGTAAAAGATAAGATCCCTCAGGAACGGGGTTCACCCGCGAGAGATAATTCAAAGTAATATATAACTAACGAAAATCCGACAGCTATGGGAGCCAAATCCCTTCTTACCACCCACGGCCACATCATCACTTACCATGCGGTCAAACCCAAACGTATCCAAAAGTTTAAAAAAAAAACCTTTATAATACATGAGGTACGTACGAGAATTTATGATTTTTCGATCAAAAAAAATATTTTTCCATTCGCACACTAACAATTATTACCTATCTTTTGTTGCAGGAATTAGCAGAACTATCACAACAGGACAATAAGAAACTAGAAGAATTAAAAACGACGCAGTCTGAATTAGAAAAGCTGCTGCAAGAGGAAACACAAGCTAAACGAGATGAAGAAATTGTTCGGGCTTTACAAGCTAGGTAACTTTATTTTCATTATTAACTGAAGTTTCAAACGAAATTTATAAAATTTACAGGAATCAAAATTTCCCTATCTGATTTTGAAATCTACAGAGTCTTAGCAGAAGAATGGGAAAGGCGTGAAGAATTAGAGAGGCTTCAAGAAGAACAAAACAAAATGTTAGAAGAAGAGAGATTAAAGAGGCAACAGTTTGAAATACTGCAAGCTGAAAAGGAAGCTCAATATCGAGGTAATATCAAATCACCGAACCCTGCTTAAGAATTTAGTTTTAAAGCACAATTTAAACCTCAATTTTTTTTATGTAGAAGCAGAAAAACGCCTAAGGGAACTGGAAGAGGAAAAACAAAGACTTGATGCAGAACTAAAAGCAGCACAGGAAAAGATTTCAAAGACTGAACTTACAGCGCATGCGCTTAATGTCCAATTACGGGTATGATATTTGCTTTCTAGAAATTTTTCAAAAATGATATATATGTATATACCTATACCTATGATAAAATCTTGTTTTTACTTTAGAATAAGCACAGAGCTGGCTGATGAGAGTCGAATACTACAAAGTACCCTACCACCGTGCTGTGGTTTCCTCACGATGTTTTCCTTCACGGAAAGCTCAAACTCATTGTAGGATACGAACCCATGATCTTCGGTGCGGTATCCAACGTCACTACCACTGAGCTATCATCGTTTAGATATTTATTAGTTGATGATGCTTCAATTCCGAATGCGTTTTGGAGTACTTATATCAATAAATCTTTTTTTTCACAGGACTTCAAGCCAATAGTTCGAAATGGGGAAAGGGCACGTCGCGCTGTATCCTTCGTTCCGACTACAAAGAGTTCTTCCGATACACTTATAGATTTAAGAGCTATTAGGCATCTCAAGGTGCTGGATGATGATGAGAAATTATGATCTGACTGAAGTATATTTACCTTAAGATTATAAGCAGTAGGTTGTAAGTAGGTAAATAGATATTGCTTGCCATGTAATGTAAACGACTCGATGTTTTGGTATTTGGTAGCTACTTTCCTGAGGATCTCAATCCTTTGTCTATAGAATAGTAGGGTATTATTATTATTATAGATTATCCTTGTGTATTTTCTGTGTCACTTGGCTAATATTTTTGAAAACATGTTTGATTTCAAGTCATCAGGTATCTCAATGTAAAAATAAACATTATTGTTATTTTATGAATTAAAGATGCTTTGTACTTATACATTTTCTTATAATTTAGCATTATTATGAATTTGAATTTTAACCAAATTGATATTATATATCTGCTTTTCTTTATTTTGATCTAGCAAGGTCATATTCTATTCTTTAGTACGAAATATTTGTTCTAATAGTAGTTAATAAGTTTTTAAACTTGACATTTTGTCAAGCAACCTACCTAAGTAAGTACGTACGTTTCAAATGAAGCTATCACAACATTCACTCAGTACATAAACACAAGGTACACAAAATAATTGTTGTATAACTGTAATAACATAAAAAATAATAATAAGTTACTATAAATAAAAACAAAGTAATTCTCACTATTATGGTATTGAACTGTAAGATCTACGCTGGTTTCTTGGTAGTCTTTTGTTTTTTTTCTGCCGCCGCGGCTGCTTCTTGCATTTTCTTCTGTAGTTTCTTTAGCTACAAAATAATAATTAGGAATAAAGGAAAGGAGTAATGGTAGGATTTAAGTCCAAGCTCTAAGGTTGGGGTATTAAAAAATGGTAGGAATGAGGTTTCTTATGTTAGTAATAATTGAAGATAAAGGGTCAAACCCTGCGTCAATTATATTTAGTAATGTTATTTCTTCTTTCCTTTTTTCGCACGTCCCTTTTGCTGCATAAAAAACAAACGTAAGTAAAAGTTAATTTAACTAATTTGTAAAAAAAAAACGCACCAAATATTAAAAAAAAAATCATTTGCACTCAAATACCAAATTTGATTTAATTTCGCTTAATAGCTAGTTGCCTTCAAGGCCAGTATAAAACATTTCCCCGTTGCTAATATATATCCATAGGATCTTACCACCAAGTGAACCGTCTGCCTGCTTGAATCTTCTGACATTACCGTTAATGAAAATTGTGGCCAATAAGTGCGAATTAAGTACAAAATAATTGCATGGTGGCACATGGTATCAAGGCCCACAAGCACCAGTGTGTTCCGACAACTGCACGTGTGAGCTAATTCCCGCTTACCTTCTAACATGATTATGGCAAGATACAAGCCTATAACACTGTTATTATATACGCTAAAGTGCCTAAAGCAGTATGGAAACTAGGCCCAATAGGTGTAATTGAACCTACGCTCTATTGGACCGTTAGAGTTGCCCCCGTAAGTTAGGTAAAATCTAAAAAAATTATTCTAAATTTCATAGCAAAATAAAATAAAGCGGCTATTATATCTACAATATAATATATTCGTGGCATTTAAAAAAAAAATTGTGGGCGGTCCGTGGTGCAACATGTAAGTATAACGCGTCCACTCATCACGACGCGCGCGCACTCGTTACTGACAGCACTGCGAGGTGTGCTTAGGATCTAGTCGATGTGCGCGTCATTGTGAGTGCGCCGTTTCGACCGTTTTGTTCCTAGTTTCCCATACTGCTTAGCCTATATATTTACTGAGCCTATACAATGTAAAAAATGATACCTTTTTCTTTTCGGCGCGATTAGCCATCACATCTCTCCAAGCATTCTGTATTACTCTCGCAGCGTGTTCTAGCATAAACTTGTTCATCTTCTCAGCCATCTCTTGCTGATATTCCTCCTCTCGCTCTGCCATCAGTGGTATGTATTCTTTGTCTTGCTCGACAATTTTTTTCTACGAAGAAAGATAGAATTGAGTTATATTCGTTTTATAAGAACAGAGACCATTTAGTATAATACTCTACGGCAACTTTTTATGTCGGGAAATATAAAATAGGTACCTGAGGAAGTTAGTAAATGTTAAGATCTTTAATACATAAATATTAAACCATCCAAGGTGCCTTCAAAATATGTAAATCTAAACCAAAGTATGTACAGACTCCCTTACCTCCAAATCTTCACATTTCTGCGACTCTTCTTCAAATTTCTCAGTAAACTCATCAAGTTGTATTTGTTTTTCACCCATTTCTACATCATACTTTTGCAGCCATGACAACAGTTGGGTCTCCACTTTGAACCTTTTCAGTAACATTATTGAGTTCAAATTAATTTGCTGGAGCAGTTTTTAAATGTTTAACTATGTTTAGTACCATCCACGAAGACGTGCCGCGCTATTTTTCCTATTCCCTTCTAGTGCAAATATGCATCACTACAACACTAGCAAAAGGATGTAAACTTGCACTGTAAGGGATTAGGAAAAAGAGTGGGGCGCTATATATATATGTTATAATGAGACGCGGAATTTAAAGCTAGCACATGTACAGTGACGGAATGAAAAGGTTTGTCGATTTTCAAATTGATTCGTTCAACGTATCGCGAGCACATATTACCTTTTGAAACTATGTTACAGAATAGACTCGAGATAGAGAAAATGATGTTTAACTCTTCGTTAATAAAGCTCACAATTATTCAGATCAAAGTTGTTTGACTATTGAAATGAAATGAAATTGTTTATTCATCCAAATAGGCCTTCACAGGCACTTATGAATAGTCAGACTCTAAATGCTCGGTTCGGAAGGTTGTTTTTGCTGAGAAGAGCCGGCAATAAACTCAGCAATTACTCTTTTCAAAAACAACTTACACCTATTACATTCAATAATTATTATTTATCTAGTCTCACTGACAATATTTGCGTGTTATGGCGGCAAAAATAGTAATCTATAGAATTTAATTATGACTGACTTAATAAACAACAAACTCAAGCAGACCAGCCCCCACAAGCAGCACCTGTTCACAAGTATGACGCGCGTGGCAGCCATCGCCCTCCTCGCACATTTTATAGGGAAGTGAGCGACCCGCCACACGACGCCGCCGCAAGCAAAGGCCTTAAAGCGAGCATGACTAACTTAAGCTTGCTCCAAACAAAAAGAAACAAAACTAATTAAAACACACAATATGTTATCACTGTTACTACTAACACGGTTTGTAAAATTAGGTAATATAATAGTGTATCTAACATTCCGCGACATAACAATATTCAAACGCACAAATGTTACAAATTTACCAAGCATTATCATCATTAAAATATTCATTTATATTATAGTAAGCCTTTTTTACCAAAACAGTTTTAATACAATCCTTAAATTTTTGCAAAGGCATATCTAAAATTGCAGTTGGGATTTTGTTATAGAAGCGTGCACCCAGTCCTAAAAATGATCCTTGCACTTTCTGAAGTCTATAAGCAGAGGTCACAAGTTGGTGCTTATTTCTAGTATTGATCGAGTGCATATCACTTTTTTTTACAAAAAGATTAATATTTTGATGCACAAATAATATATTTGCATAAATATATTGAGATGCAACCGTGAGTATGCCAGTTTCTTTAAACTTATCTCTGAGAGAAGTTCGAGCCCCCAAGTTATAAATAGCTCGCACAGCCCTCTTTTGCAAAACAAAAATTGATTCTATATCAGCAGCTTTACCCCAAAGCAAGATGCCATAAGACATAACACTATGAAAATAACTAAAATATACAATTCTAGCTGTATCTACATCAGTAAGCTGTCTAATTTTCCAAACTGCATAAGCCGCCGAACTGAGTTTCCCTGCTACAGATGATATTTGGGTCCCCCATTGAAGTTTCGAGTCTAAAGTGATCCCTAGAAATTTGGTTGATTCGACAAGATTGAGAACTTCATTATTTAACATTAAATTACTACCTACTTTTTTTACATTTGGTAATGCAAATTTAATACACTTAGTTTTCTTTGCATTTAAAACTAAATTATTTACTGTAAACCAATTTAATACCTTAGCTAATGCACCATTTACGTCGTCATAATTGGATTTCAGTCTATCAACACCAAAAATCAGTGAGGTATCGTCAGCAAATAGTACAATTCCACAGGTATTGTTAACATAATAGGGGAGGTCGTTTATATAAATTAAAAAAAGAAAAGGACCCAGAATAGAGCCCTGCGGTACACCCATATGCACAGGAGAACCAGACGATTTGACCCTGTTTACATCGACACTTTGAATTCTCTGTCCAAGGTATGATTTCATGAGATCAAGTGCCATACCTTTTACCCCATAATAATTTAGTTTACAAATAAGAGTCCCATGATCGACACAATCAAAAGCCTTGGAAAGGTCACAGAACACACCAATAACGTTCTGCGACTTCTCCCAAGCGCTATAGATATTTTTTAATAGTGCTACCCCAGCGTCAATTGTAGAACGACCCTTTGTAAACCCATACTGCTCACTATGTAAAAGCTTATTTAAATTAAAATGAGCCAGTAGTTGCGATAAAATAATTTTTTCAAATACTTTACTAAGAGCTGGCAAAATAGAAACAGGCCTATAATTAGATGGATCCTTAGGATCGCCGGTTTTGAATAATGGAATTATTTTACTGTGTTTCATTAGATCGGGAAATTTACCTAAATCTACACACCTGTTAAATATTAAAGCCAAATGAGGAGCAATATCATCAACGATACTCCGCAAAACATTAACAGATATATCCCATAAATCACCAGTGCGCTTTACTTTTAAACTCTTAAAAGTTTTGACAATGTCATAAGGCGTTACATGTCTAAATTTAAATATCTCATCGCACTCAGATACATTGTTTTTTAAAATTGATTCAGCATCTTTCGGTGATGAATTTAAGGAGCTGGTTGTAGCTACAGGTATATCACTAAAAAAATTATTGAACGCTTGTGCTAATTGACAATCTTCAGTAATAAGTTTATTATTTATATTTAGTTCAATACGATTATTAGGGTTTTTAGTCTTCCCCCTTTCTGAAATAATAATATCCCAAGTTGTTTTAACCTTATTGGATGATTGACTAATTTTATTTTTTAAATAAATAGATTTAGCAGAAGCACAAACTTTTTTAAATATTTTGGAGTAATTTTTAACATACTCAAGAAAACTAATGTTTTGATTATATTTTTTCATACCATACAGCTCATACAACTTAGCTCTACTTTTATAAATACCAACCGTTGCCCAGTCATTAAACTTAAAATGTTTTTTTTGATAGAAAGTCCTTGGTTTGAATGTATTATTATTTTCCAGCTAGGCCTTGCATATTCTGATGTACAATATTTAAACAATTGAGTCTAGCCTTTGTCGTACCTGAAAATCCTCCCCAGTCAACTGGTTATCAAGTATAACACCAGTGTCAATATCCCCAGCCAAGCTACTAATAGCTTGATTATAAAAGTGTAAATTACCAGCTAACAATGTAGCGATATGTCGCTTAGACTTAATTGGCAGATAAAGTGTATCATTTGTCAACTTAAAACTAGATATAAAATTGTTCATGTCAAAATAAAACATGGCGTCACTATGCATTTTTTATTTTTTATAGTTATATATTTATATATATATATAATAGTTTATCAAGCATATTAACTTGTCAACAAGATTATTATGCTTGATAAACCTTCTTGTTGGTTCAACCTGCCATTATTATTTCAGTTAAAACTATTGTCAAGCGGTCAATGTCATCATTGCAAAATATCATAATTGATTCTTGCAGTACCTACTAGTGCAAGCGATAAGCGACTCTAAGGTGACGAACCTTTTCATTCTGTGACTGTACGTATAGCTTGACCCTTGTATCTGTACCACTATACGGCTGAACTGATTTGCATGAAACTTGAGGTATTTATCTATAGATAACATAAAATTTAGTTCTTATCCCAGAAAAATATAGATACTTAAGTATCTTCGTATAATTTATCATTCGAAAGGTACATTTCCACCACACCTAATACGAGTATCATTATAAAATGATTAATTAGCCCCTCGGATTCACCGAAGATTCTATCCGAATCTAGCGTCGATAAATCAGTGAGCCAGTCAGTCATGAGAAGTGTTTTTATATTTATAAATATACCTACCTGCGAGCTCTCTGACTTTTCTCCTCGATCAGATGCATTCTTAGTAAGTTTTCATACGCTTCCTTTGACTCCACTTCTTCTTCCTTCAACATTTCACTTTTTACAGCATGCGCACGAGTGGCAAGCACCATCTGACGATCTGAATCTAAACTAAAAGCATTATTTTCTCTATACTAAATATTATAATCGCGAAAAGATTCTCTCTGGTTGGTTTTCACGGGATCGGTACATACATAATTTTGTTTTTAAATCATTCCCTAACTCGATGACAAGCTTTCGTTCTTTCTTTATTGTTTAGTTGCTATTGACGAGCTTTAGTGATATCAATAACAAAATAATAAGATACAGTACGGTCGAATTTCGAACAGTGGGTGAATTTCGAAAACCCATTACACTTACATTTTCTTTTTAAGTTTGAGATTGGCTTCAAAGTTAAGCTGAGCTATTTCATTCTCCAACTTGGCTGTAATCTCCACTTTCCGAGCCATGGTTTCTTCAAAGCGCTCATTTTCTTCTTTCAGTGTTGTCGAATACTCTATTGAACACACAATAATAACGTACATCTTAATATAAAAAAAACCTGTCTCGTTGTTTGTCCGTGATGAACTTTTGAGCTAATGAAATTTGCACACAGTATGCAATTTGGTCCAACTTGAGAGATAGCCTGAGATAGGATACATTTTTCCCGGGAAAAGAACAGATTCCTCGGGAACGCGGGTGAAATCACGGCGCACAACTAGTTATAGTGTTATACCTACTACAGTTTATTGTTAATCTATACTAGTATTATAAAGAGGAAAGATTTGTTTGTTTGTTTGCATTGAATAGGCTCCGAAACTACTGGACCGATTTCAAAAATTCTATCACCGTTGGAAAGCTACACTATCGCTGATGAACATAGGCTATATTTTATCCCGGGATAAGATAACGGGAATGCGGGTGAATTATTTATAAAACTCTGATCTTAAAAAAAACATTCTCACATCTATTGTTGTTACGGCAGTTAGACTTGATAGCCGACCTTATAAAATTCCTTCTAAGCACTGTAGGTATAGTTATAATTTGATATGCAATCTATCAATACTAGAAATAAGCACAAACTTGTGACCTCGGCTTATAGACTCCATAAAGTGCAAGGCTCATTTTTAGGACTTGGTACACGCTTCTATAATAAGATACCCCCTACACTGTTGAATTTGCCTACACCTACATAAATTAAAGGAACTTGTTAAGAATGTTTTAGTACAGAAGGCACGAATATTTAAATGACGACAATGCTTGGGTGTAGCGTTCGCTCTTGCAGGACATAATCTTATGTAATAATTCTAAGTTTGTTTTGAAAAGAGTGATTGCTGAGTTTATTGCCGGCTCTTCTCAGCAAAAGCAACCTTCCGAACCGTGCATTAGAGTCTGACAATTCATAAGTGCCTGTGAAGGCCTATTTGGATGAATAAACATTTCATTTCATTCAACGCTTATATCTAACATATAGGCGATGGTAGTGCCTATCTGCTTGTCGGTCTTTTGAGATAATCATAATATTATGACTGTTTGAGTGTTAATATAATTACACATTTAAAAGTAAATAATGTACCGTGAATTTTCTCAATTAATTTCTGATTGGATGCCTCGAGTTTCCTCGTATTTAACTTAATAGCAAGCTCTTCTGCAGCAGTCATGTTCATCTGGAGGATCATTAACTTCTGAAAGTTTTCCAGAGCCAGAAGATAATCCATAGCAGGTAATGAATTCGTTACTTGTTCATTCTAAAATGTATTTTAAATAGGTAACTTTAGAGGTCATAGTTTCTCATAGTTAATGCAGCTGCTGGAACGCTCAAGGATTTAAACTTGAAGATGATAGCAATGGCCAGGTAAGCCAGGCTGGTACCCGATCATCGTGTATTGTTTTCGCGAGGTTTAATTTTAATAAAATTGTCCTTAATTTTTTTATAACGCAACTGACAACCATGCAGGCGGGTTACCTGATAGTAAGTGACTACCGTCGCCCATAGACATTAGCAAAACCTTGGGGATTGCACTTTATTACAATACCTTAAAGGCAAGGCTCTCAAGTGTAAATACCGGAACACAGCACACACACAACAGGTGCTTGGCGACAGATTTTCAACTTGAGGATGGTAGCCAGCCAGTTTGCCGTGCCGTGGTTTTATCACTACGGTTTCCTTCAACGACAGGTCAAGTTCATTGTAGGCTCCGAACCCACTACCTTCGCCGCGGTATTCAATGTCACTAGCACTGAGCTATCATCGCCTCAATCTCCGTACTTCGGATTCGAAGCTCAAATATTAATAATAGATTGTGTTCATCGAAATTAAACTGAAAATTCGGTCTCATTATGCGAGATAGTTTAAAGCGGGCATAACCTAGGTTTTAATTATCCATCACATTCAAACTTATAACAAAAAGAGGACGCTGACCAAGTTCATTTTGATCTCGACTAAAAACTTACTTAGCTTTGATTTATTGTTCTCTTAATATCTATATTTAAATTTACCCTAGCTAGACATAAATTAGGTACCTAATATTTAGAAGATTCGAGCGCCTCTTTTGATTATGGAGTTTTCTGAATTGAAGTTATATGTACTTACATTTGATTCGTTTTTATCATAATCCGCTTTCATCTGCAATAAGGTTGATTTTGATTAAAACACAAATATAAATACGATCTATTTATAAAAGAGGACTATCAGGAATAGAAGTAGAACCTACCGACAACATAATAATATGATGTGGGTTATAGTATAGATAGATTATAAGTGCTGACCACCCTGAGTTAGGTGCCTAATATCTAAGTATTTTTAACCTGTGGTCTCTTTTCTATATTGTCATTCTGTTTAATAATAAAACGACGATAACCTCGACAACCATTTCTTCCACTATCGGCTTGAGTGCTGGGTAGCTGTTCATAATATGGAGTAGATGACCCAACTCTGGATTTAGTCGGTTTTTTAAAGACATGTCACCCTGAAAATAATCAGAGCGTTATAAGACGAGTTGTACACAGAGTTACTTTTGGACCCTCTACATAGTAGTAGTCAATACGTAATCAGCCAGTCGATTACTACAAAGCACCACCGTACTGTGGTTTCATCAAAATGTTTTCTTTCATCGAAAGCTCAAGAACCAGAGGTAACATTCCAGGATTCAAACATAGGCACCACATTGGTGACGGTATTCGAGGTCTCTATCTTCAGTGGTGACGAAACTATAGCATAATAGTATTTTGAAGTATCCGCTAAGCTGGCCTCCACCTTCAAGATTAAGGTCTGTTACCAACCACCTGCCGGGGTTTTCCGATAGTTGCACTAGAGAGCTAGTTTTCTAAGCTTTGTCCAAATCATCACTTACAAGTAAGGTTTTTGAATTGAAATAAATACTAACTGCTTTAATGTCTTCCATAGCAGCCATATTGAGCAAACTACTGGAAAACAGCGGATTATCGTACTGCTCGAATATGAAGGTCAGGTCATCCATATGCTGTACAGTAAGTATGGAGCTGAGGATATGATACTCCTGTACAAGATTCGGGAGACATAATGCCAGCTTCGTTTTGTATATCGCTTCTTCGAGGATTTTGGTAATGCGCTCCGCTTGGATGTGGCATTCCAGATCGATAGGTGAGGCCGCTAAAAATTTTCATGAATTGTTAGTGCATAGTAGTACATTGTACTTCCCTCAAGATGTTCCTTTCATAAAGTTTATATTAAGATTTAGAGCTACGAACTTTGCCACGGCTTTCGGCGTCTCTACTGATTGATTATATCTCTGACAGTATTGATTTGCACTTGATATGATTTGAACTCTATCTATACATAAATACGAACCATTATCTTTAGTGAGATCCCGATCTTTTTCATTGCCAGCACTAAGAGCTGATCGACTGCTCCCAGTCTTTGAGCTTTCCGAGAAAGTAGATGGAGATTGGTTTGTTCCAGAAGACTGAGAATCCATTTATAAAAAAAGCATGTAGCACCAAATAATCTATTCAAGGTTTATTTCTTCTGATCAAGGAAGATAATCCACGGAACACTATTACTGAGATAATCTCTCTGCCGAGAGTTTGGCCGAGAGTTTCTGACCTTTGATTGATCGATTCACAGATAACGGTTGCCATAGCAAGTATAGTTGCCATGGTTACAAGTAAATAAATAAATGTGTGGCGGTATTTCAAAATGAGAATAAAACACACCGAAACATTTTTATTAACTATTTTTATCATTTATTACGTTGTAGTTACAAAGTACTCACCTTCGTTATCAGTACCTATGTTATATCTCTTTCTATAGATACACCCACGCAATGTAATCGTTTATCAGTACACCCACCCTCCACTTGTTGGTTACCCCCTACTAAACGAATAATTCGTAAAGTTTGTTCAATAAATTTAGTTTGTTACCTTTAAGTAGCAACAGCCTCAAATTTAAAGTATTCGTTTGAAGATAGCAGAGCTGCATTTGTTTCGGTAGACATGTAAGATTTTAATAAACTTTCTTTGTGATTATATTAACGTTAAGTAATTATGATCATTAAGATTTCATCGATTAGGATTTTATTACTCAGAGTCCCGAGCTTATAATATTCCTTTACTTTGGATAGATAGGTAGATGCAGCTGTCCGAACACCCCGGTTTGTGGCTAGGCGAGTAGGAACTGCAAACTTATCCATGGTATCAACGTGCCATAATTTCCTCGCGATGTTTTCTCCGAAATTTCAAGCTCATTCTAGAATTCAATCCCACGAAATTAGCCACGGTATTGACGTTACTACCAATCCATCTTTGATCAACATCGACTACCTACGTTTCAAAGGGTCATCAACTCACTGTCCCAAGACCTATGTCTCAAAACAATATTAGTGATAAACTTATTTGATAACGATGATTGTTAATGGCCAGTTGAATTATTCATCATTCTTCTTTAAAATCAATTAAATTACAGTCTAATCTCCAAAATGCCGAAGAAGGGTAAAGTAAACAAGTTGGCGCAAATGTCTGATGAAGAACGCGCTAGATACCTGCAGCATCGCGCCGATATTGAAGAAGAGGCTCGTAGGAGGAAGCGGGAGCTTATCGCTAGATTCATTAAGGTATGTTTAGTTTAAATTAGAAATTAACCGGTTGGTTCTGAAGGAGTACGAAGTTAGGTAACAATTGAATCAAAAATTCCGCGAGCCAACTTAAGGAATAAAGATTTCACATTAAAACTTTTATGATTCAAGCTGTAATCCATTCAACAGATTGTGCAGTTTTTTTCGGATTTCAGAATAAACTAGATAAAGAAGAAACTTACAGTCGTATAAACACGGCTAAAATCAACCAAGGATGGAGATACATACTACGCAGAATAAAATGCAAGCAAATGGCGCTAGATATACAGGTAAACTTTTAAAACCCTCCAAATTTGTGTTTAAACATTTGTTTCGTTCTATAATCATTTTATGAATGTACTTTCAACCATATTTTTTTAAATTTATCTTTATTCTCTTCAGCATACACAGAATATTTTTTACTGTGATCTAAAAATTAATAAATATACCCCCCCACATGTGATAATGAGAAAACTTTTCCGTAGGGCATGATATCCTCCTTCAATTTCATCATAGAGCGCAAGGATAGACTTCTAGCTTCGTTAATGAGAGCCATAGACGACTCCGATGACCAGCACCGCCGCGCTTTTCAGGCTCACACCGAGACTGTCAGCTACTTCTTGAGTAAGTCACTTTAGGAACTGAGCGAAAACAGTTTACATTCGCTAATTTTATTTCTTCGGTACTTACATAAATCCGAACTATTAACATTTAGAGTCTGACTATTCATAAGTGCCTGTGAAGGCCTATTTGGATGAATAAACAATTTCATTTCATTTCGAACACACAGTTATAGATTGGGACAGAATACCTGACTTGTTGAATATTTATGAGGTTTACAAAAAAAGAAGGGTGGACCGACGACCTAGTGAGGGTCGCGGGATACCACTGGATGCGAGCAACTCAGGATCGTTCGATATGGAAAACTTTGGGGGAGGACTATACCAGCAGTGGACGTCTTTCGGCTGAGATGATGATGACAAAAAAAGGAAAAAGTATTTAAGCATTATTATCACACCTACACTTATTTCCAGGTATAGGCTCGCAGCGTTTAGACAAATTGCAGTTTGAATACGATCACCAAAAGAACACTCTACTAGAGAATTGGGACAAAGAGGAATTAGAAATAACAGAGAACCAGGACAAGGCAGAGTTTAAGCTCAGGTTGGTTACTTACATACAAAGACGGGACTTCAAGGCATACAAAAAGGATAAGCAGTTGGAGAGAGCTACGAGGAAAAATGATGTTCGGCTTGAGGTAAGGAAAAAAAAGTAAAGACCTAATTTAGACGTGTAAATAATTTTATTGAGTCAAATTATTAAACCTATATCAGTTTTACGTTGTATTACAATACCCATTTACTTAAAATTAGAAATGTAAATCGTCTTTCCAATCATCGCAGTTTGCACGACCCTTCTCCGACAAACACATTAGCAAATCTTTGGAGAATTCGCATTTGTTTTCTGTATTTTCTGTAATAATAAACTTCTTTATTGAATACAAAGAAAACTAAAAATATTTGATGACACTTTCACAACTTCATTTCATACCGATGAAACAAATTAATCATCAAATCTACATACCATTATCAAGAACTTGAAAGCATTCCTCAATAGATTCCTGCAAGAAATCTCTTAAATCTTCATTCTTCACGTCTTTAGTGATGGCATGGGTCACGAGGTATTTATCCGGCATGCCAGTGTCCCCCGTCTAAAAGTTTACTTTCAAATTAAATTTTAATGACTATGTTCGTAATAATTTAACTTATTAAAGTTTATTAGGTGGTGAACTATTAAATTCTTCTTCTCTAATTAGATAATCATGTGTCTAATTGTCAAAGAGAGAATAATTGTTTAGGAACTCATCCTATTGCAGTGCAATACTTTTAAATCCTAAACGATTAATTATCTCATCAAAAAAGTATTGTAATATCTCTTCAACATTAACATATGATAATTCATAGCCTCCAACACGGACACGGTGGACCGACGATCTTGTGAGGGTCGCGGAAAGTCACTGGATGCGAATAGCGCTAGACCGATCATTGTGGAGATCCTTGGGGGAGATCCTTAGACTTTTGTCCAACAGTGGACGTCTATTGACTGATATGATGATGATGATTAATGTGTTCTCAATTTAAAAGATTTCCAGCAAATAAAAATATAAATTACCATCTCTAAATTCTCCAAGAAGCAATGCAAAGCACACGCCTTGTTATCCACCTCCTTACTAGAATTATTCTCGCCAGAATTCCTGTCATCATGACTACTGTCCTCGTACTCTGACTTTTTTGAATTGGGATTGTACTGACTTCTATGTCCTGAGTTTTCTATGCGTTTTTCTCGCTTGTACCTCATCGGGGGCTGCGTCGAGGAATGGTAGTTGTATTGAGGCATGTCCTGGAAAAATTAAACTCCATCAATTTGACCAAGAAATGAATTCACATGGCTCCAATTTTTCCCCTTTTTTGGTGAAAACAATACGAAAATTCCTTTTAGAAAAAAGAAATTTAAAAAATCAGAATTAATCATATTTTTTTTTCATTTTACCTAGTTAGAATTTGGTTTAGGTAATGTAGATTTTTTATAATACCCAAAAAACGCTACTCTACAATAATTATGTCTAATGCCTAAGTGGCATAGCGTAGTGAGGGCGGCAGGGGCGGCACCCTTAGGGGCAGCAAAATTTCACAATAATGAGCACAGATTATTTCATTACTTTCAAAAAATCGAGAAATCCCCTTTTTTTAAATTAATGTATGTATAATAATGATATTATCTAGCTCATTGGCAGCACCGTCTGTACTTGCAGGGATTCCCCGTATTTTCTTGTGTGCTTGGATTGTTTATGAGTAATCATATAAATAAATAAGTGTTTGATTGATTGATCGTCAGTTGTCCTATTCACATTAACTTAACTTAAGAGCTCATTAACACATCAACTTATCAACTCCTCGCATTGCTTAGCATTATCAATATTACTGCAAATAATATATGGTAAAGTTTAGGATTCATTCTAGCGACTGAAGCACAATCACGATTACATAAAATTATCTTGATAGTAGGAGAACATTAAGTTACCTCCAATTCATACAATTAACTCAAAACTCAAACTCAAAACTCATTTATTCAGTTTAGGTCCTGGTAAGGCACTTATAAACGTTATAATTGACTCTACCACCGGTTCGGAATACACTTAAACTGAGAAGTACTTATTCAATAAATACTTTAAATACCTAAATAAGAGGGCGGCAAAATTTTCTGCTGCCCCGGGCGGCTCTCACCCACTCTACGCCACTGACTAACTGCTAGGTTACTTACGCTCCCAAATTCATTACTTTGAGGGAAGTCCTCTCTGCCATTTAAATGATCATTTCTACCATATTTATTATTCCGATTCGCCGTCATATCTTTTCTACCTCCCACTCTATCGCTATCCATCCTATCGTTATTACCCATCCTGTTGTCTCTACTTCCCATTCTATCATCGCTACTCCCCATCTTGTTATCCCTCCTACCCATTCTACTGTCACTCATTCTTGTTCTATCATCGTTTCTTCCATTTCCCTCATCATCATTTTCTTCTTTACTTCCCATTCGACCTCTTTCCCAATTTCTTTGGCTATATCGAGGCTCCTTCCAATCATGCTCTCCATTATTTGCTCGTTGATTTGTGGAATTCTTGCCTTCTTGCATCTTCAGACATTTGGCGTAAATATTTTTTAGTTCAGCTTCTTTGGGGCCCCCATCAGATCGGCAGTTCAAAGCCTGTATTCAAGAAATCTTGTAAATCATGTAACATTATTTTTTGAGGCGATGATAGCTCAATAGTTGTGACGTCGGATACCGCGACGAAGGTCGTGGGTTCGAATCCTACAGTGAGCTTGAGCTTTCGGTGAAGGAAAACATCGTAAGGAAACCATAGCTCGGTGGTAGGGTACTTTGTAGTACCCGACTGGCTGGCTACCACCCTCAAGTTGAAAATCTGTCGCCAAGCACTTATCGGTGTGTTCCGACAGCTGCACTTGAGAGCCAGTTCCCATCTAGGCTTTGTGTGCTTACCACCTTCGGCCACATCGTCACTAACCATAGTGAGATTGTAGTCAAACACAAGCTTATCGTGTATAAAAAAAAAACTATCTAGGTATATTTTATTTTTAGTATCTATCAATTTACTCACATAAGTGTTCAGGAATAATAAACAAAAGAGCAGAAAGTAATGTTTTACAAAACACATTGTCACTGCAATTGTCACCATAACAATGATGTGAGCTGGTCATGGGACATCACATTTTATAACGGTGTTCACGCTTCAATTACCAAGGGATCCCCATTGTATCAAAACAGTGACGGTGTGGGCCCGAATATGAGATGTAGCCATTTTAACACATTCGATAGAAGTGTGATTGTTTCTGAATTTATTATCTCTCACATAATATATTTTCAATTTTATTTACAACAAATGTACAAAATATACATGCAAATTTACAATTACAATACATAAAAAACTTCTTCGAGGCAATTAATTAATTAATTTCAATTAATTAAAATAGTCTTTGATCTTAGTCCAAAGTAACTATTGCATGTTTCTTTACTTCCTTTCAACATTAACTTACATCATATTCACACTAGGGTAACTCACTACTAATATTTCCTATTTTACTTATTTATATGTAAGCATATCCGCGAGCTACTAAATGTACATCCTAACAATGCTATTAAATTAAACCTGATTGTCAGGTCACCCAAAACTATCATCAAAACCACAGGATCTTCCTTCATATATTTGATTCTCATTTTTTATGCGTCATGTAAGTACGTAGATTACTTTAGTTTAGTTTGAACCCTTTCTCTGCTTTAACTAGTGTTTAAAATTTTTGCACCACATTTTAGCGAACGCACCAGCTACCCTAATTTTCGCCAGCATCACGCCACACAATAGCAACATCATCAGATCTGTCACGGCTGTCACTCTGACAAGGTATCGTGCGCAGGAGTCGACGGAAGCACGTGGTCGACTGACCCCTAATTACAGGAAAACCTGACGTGTCCAATGGGAAATTGCAATGTTTTGCCTGTGATATTCTCGTTAGGTTTGCTGTATGCTTGTTTGTTATAAATACGTACTGTGTGTATATTTATAAATAACATTATAATTGAACTTTTTGTAGGGCATTATCAGCTTGACTCAAGACCAACGACATCTCTGTACTACTATCTCTTTCTATACTTGATTTCATTGTTTCATTATCTTCGCCAAAAAAATCCAGACACCGGATGTTTAACGCCGGTGAAGGTAGTTTGTTTAAGCGTTCGTGTCAAAATCCATAAAGAGATTTGCCCATAATTATCTGGACCTCGTTTTCGTTTCTACTTCTACTAGTAAACGAACTTTTAGAGCCACTAGTGGCAATGAATAGGTACCTACCGGTTGAATACGATAGTACCTAATCAATGTTTACAGTCCAAATGTTTCCTAAATTTTTTTAGGATAGAAGAGATGTTGGCCACGTAAGTAAATAAAAAAATAATCTATAAAAACAATCCTAAAAGTTGCCCTTTAAACAGCATTTGGAAGAGATGCGAAGTCTCTGTCGACCCAAGCAACTAGAAACTGAGATGTACTGGAGCAAACTACGTGAAGTCTACTTCTTGTACTTGGAGCAGCACAAGCCTATCATGGCTCATTACCAAAGCTTGAGGGAGAAGGACGACTTCTATCAAAGAGATATCGCCAAGAACGACATGCAGATCCAGTTGGCTACCGTAAGTTTTAATTGGTGCAATAAGACAAGGATTAAGTTTATATTGGCTTAGTATAAAGTAAAACTGCAGGTAAAAATCGAATTAGTATCGTCAGACGCAGTAGTGTGAGGAATTAATGTCTATAATTCAATTTGAATCCACTATTTCAGTTCTTGATAAAAATAATTCATGAAGAATCACAATAATAATGAAGGCCAAATTTTTGTTGTGACATTGTAGCTACTATTTATGCTGCCGCTAAGCATCTATCTATGTATGCCGGCAAATACACTTGATATCGAGTTTCCTTTTAGCCGTTAATTCAAATTTAAACCGCGTTTTGGAGATGAAAATCCGATCGGCCTCGGGGATCATTCAGCTTCCTATTAGTGAAAGAATTTTCAAAATCAGATCAGAAGTTTCGGAGTTAACCTCGTACATCCAAACTTGTAAACAAACTTTACCTCTTTATAATATTAGTGTAGATTGAAAAGTGTTTGGTATCTATTGATTAACTCTTATACATGAATGGGCAAAAAATATTGTTTTTCAGGAAAACCTCATGAACCTCCAGAAGGAATGGATTAAATCGACGAACACGATGAAGTCTAAGTTATGTCGCATGATGAATCATAAGGAAGAACTGACCAAGAGGTACTGGCATATGAAGAAAGATGAAAAGGATGAAAGGACACGAGCCAATAAGGAACTGACTGTGATGGTGAATGCCAGCCAAGATGCTATTTCAGTATGATCATAATATTATTATTTTTGACTATTATTTATTTATTTTATCTATTTAATCGACTAGCTATCACCCGCGTTATCGAGGGAACCTATTAGGTTGTTTCTTCGTATTTTTTTCTGATGTTTTAATAGTTATTCTTCTATTTGGGGCGGAGACAAATTCAACAAATCAAAGATCATAAAAATCTGTTCAGCAGAAGTTTTTTTTATTTTTTTATTTTTATACCACAAGTGACAACGAAGCTGACGGGTCAACTGGTGGTAAGTGACTACCGTCGCCTATAGACATTAGCAATACCAAGGGGATTGCCAATGTGTTGTACACCTTATTACAATGCCTTAAAGGCAACTGGCTCTCACGTGCAACTGCCGGAACACACCAACAGTTGCTTGGCGACAGATTTTCAACTTGAGGGTGGTAGCCAGCCAGTCGAGTACTACAAAGTACCCTACCACCGTGCTATGGTTTCCTCACGATGTTTTCCTTCACCGAGCTCAAGCCCATTGTTGGATTCGAACCCACGACCTTCGCCGCGGTGTCCGACGTCACTACCACTGTAGATTCTTCTACCTACATTGAGCTCCCACCAAATTACGGTTTCACCATGATTGTACTAACTATAGCAGGTATTATGTGCTTTAGTGTAGGTTCTGTGATTGGGTTACTTATAGTAATTTTATACCCGATTTCCGCTAATTAAACATTTGTATAGGAAGAAATAGTTTCATGAGAATTTCGCGAGAGGCGCTGTGCTTATACCTATGGCTTTTATAGAGAAATTAATGTGGACAAGAATAGTTATATTTAATCTTTCTCTATACCTATATTAAAAAATACGAAAAGCGTTCATAATTTTCCAATGAGTATAATGCATTTAGTTCTTTCTATTATTGTAAATAAGTATTTTCATGACCCTATTCTCTGCATTTATAAGTGAAAGGTTCTCGTTTTAAATCTTATTTTCAAGTGCACATTACTTTGTAACTGAATATATAAAAATAATAATTATTTTTAGCGCCTCGAAGAAGTAAAGGAAAAATTAAACAAAGTGATACAATTATCAGAAATCTGCCGCAAGTACGAGCACGAAAGCGATGTCTTGTACCCTCAAGAACTAGATATTAATGAACCCGTTGAATTTGAAAATCTTGATGAAGCTATGATTGTAAGTACTTAATGTCATAACATTTGAGGATTCCATAGACAGAGGGTTCGTTCCCTATTGCTTTGTGTGGATCTCTATCCAATCGAATGCCTAAGGTTTTTATATAAACGTTTTTATACATATATATAACCCATAAACCAAAATAGAAGCTTTAAATTTACATTCTATATTTAAATAGATGATCTACTTTTTAAACTACCTACATCAAAAAAGAAGGAGGTTCGACGACAGTATATTCTGGTAGGTAGGATCTTTTTAATAATTTAACATCAGGATTTCAACAGGGTGTCAACAGAAACCATCTAGGGTGGTGATGCAATGACACAATAACACAGTATTGATCACTCGGTATACCTTTGAATACTTTGCGATTTAGAAAAGGTACAGTGCCATCTAGCGACCAATAGTTTAACTTTAAATAATTATGGCTGTGACTTCAAGTAATTATTACAATAATATAATATACCCTTATAATTTCGTCCTACCCGTTTGTCTGTATACCACAGCCGTTTTGTGGAATAATAAAAGTTACTAAGTAGAATATTTAATATTATTTCAGTATTTTCTTAATCTAAAATGAAACACCAAAACATATCTACTTTATTTAATTTTCTAGGACGAATGTAAGGCGTACAGCAAAATGGACAAGTTTTTACTAAAGGTGAACAGAGCTAAAGTCCAGACAATGTGTCTGAGATCTGAAAAGGCTAAACTAGCTAAGGAGAATGTGCAGTTGAAAAATTACATCAAGAAATATTTGACTGAATTAGCTTTGAGAAGCAAAGCTAGGCCGTTGAGTATGAAAGTACAATCTGATGTAGAGAGGATTGAGGGAGCTGGAAAATTGTGAGTAATTTTGTTAAGTAAAGTACCTATTTTTGATATGTATTTAGAAGGAAACTCTAAAGGGACGGACGGAACAATCCCGCAAGGTGCTAGGCGATCTTCTATACCTACACCTATAAATCCCTCACAATGGTTTTAAAGCTGATAGCAGGCAGTTCAATTGAACGGGAAGGGGAGGGCAGGCCATTGTCCCCTTGACTCGCGAAAGATGCCAAGATTTCAACATGATTAAATTTCAACATGATTTTTTTGTTCAAAATGAATTTATTGAAAATTGGTACCTTACCTACGAGTATAACACTCATCCATCCCCTTTAAATGTATAGCTGTGTCATTTACCTACTAATAAATATCTTAGTTACTTACCTTTCTACATATCGCTGTTTTTAGGAACCGCCCAGTAACTTGCATAGAAGGCGCCCTATCCAATGCTGTTATGCATGAGAAACGGATGAAATCCTTTGACAGAAAGAACAAGGAAGCTGAAATGCGGGCCTACCCTCGCGTTCAATGCTGGATGAAGACTGCTTAGACAACATTATTTTCTTTATTGACGGCTTTTTGTTTTCATTTAGATTTATTTTACATTATCTAATGTGGTTACTATATAGGTATATACCTACCTACCTACCTACCTACTAGCATAACTAGCGGTGTGAATAAAATAAAATCTATGCAACACATAATAATTATGCACCGATATTATTCAATAAAATTCAAAATACACGAATTTAATAAGAATAAATAAAATTGTAAGGTCTTTATTGAATAATGAATCTTTATTTTTGAAGAACACTGTAAGTATGAAACAAAGAGTGTATGAAAGATCTTATTAAATAAATTGTTCACATATTCTGTCAAAGAGTATATAATCACAAAGGCATTAGATACCTATTATTAGGTTATAAATAAAAAAAACGTGATAAAATTTTTATGGTGTCGAATGGCAAATGATATTTCACTTCTTTTTATTTTCATCATCATCATGTCAGCCAGAAGACGTCCACTGCTGGAGAACGGCCTCCCCCAAGGATCTCCACGATGGCCGGTTGTGCGCTACTCGCATCCAGTGGCTTCCCGCGACCCTCACAAGATCGTCGGTCCACCGTGTAGGCCCACGCTGCGTCTTCCGGTTTATAAACAATTTTATTTTTTATATCCGATAGTCACATCACTCACTTATTTAGTGGGGAAACCCCGAGTCGGACTTTTTGGCGGGAACTTGCGAAGTGACGTTGTGTTTTCGTTTTATTTTCATTAAATTCATGTATTTTGAGTTTTATTGAATAATTTCGGTGATGTTTTGTCCAATAAAGATCAATCCAAGTGTACAAGTGAAGTGAAATGAAATGAAAGCGTGTATCGTGACTTTCCAGGTTGTCCCAAAAAGTCCATGAAATGTTTTAGTGGAATAGCCTCCAATTTCACTAAAATTAGACCGGACTTGTACGGACGAGGACTAAACTTTACAGTGAAAGTGACAATAAAACGTGACTAAACATAAAATATGAATATTTAAAATAAAGAAATGGCTTAAAGGTCTCGATACCAGGCCAAAAATCTTCTTAAAAAAAAAAAAAAACCCCGAGTCGAGATATCAATGCGGGCGGATTTCAGAAGATGGCGTACCTAGTTTTTTATCCTCTTTGCCTAGTGTTTTTTTTTTACCATAGATACAAAGTTTTTCAGTCGCATTCACTGTAAAGTCTAGTAAAGAGGACTACTCTTCCGTACAAGTCCGGTCAGGTTTTTGTGAAATTATCGGTTGTTCCACAAAAACTTTTTACGGCCTTTTTGGGCCATCCTGAACAGTTACGATACACGCATTCATTTTATTTCACTTGTGCACTTAAATTGATCTTTATTGAACAAAACACCACTCAAAATACACGAATTTAATGCAAATAAAACGAAAACGCAATGTCACTTCGCAAGTTCCCACCAAGAAGTCAGTGCCTAGTGAAGCAAAAGCAGTCATGCCACTAATGAAAATATGAAAAAGCCCAAATTTTACCAAAAAAATTATGTTTTTAGAGAATTTGGAATAACGTTACATGTGCCTTGGTACGTAAGTACATATAGAATAAAAAAAACAAATTTTATATAAATACTACCTGACCTGACAGATTTTGCCCTGAAAATAAAAAAAACTAGAACTCGATTTTTTCAGTTGGCTTGCCACCAATCCCGTCATCTGACTACGACAGTCTCACTTCTCATGTTGTTTAGTTATATCTCATGATTTTTGGAGATTTTTATTTTCATATAAAACCTTAGGTAGGTAAAACAATAACAAAAACTATAGGTTTTACCTAAATTACCTAAGAAATGTGGCACCCTTGAAATCTACGAAAGGTCTCATCGAAATACGCCTGACAGTCGGAAAACGAATCATTCTTTACATTCTTGGCCTACCGGATGTCGGTTCAGACTATCGGATTCGATATACCCGCCGTAATATTCGAACCACGATCGTTTTTAAAGCAGGTAAATGCAACGCAAGTACAGAATTAGCGAGTGTTTCTTTAAGCATAATATTTCCCATTTTTCAAACTTCAATACCTTTTATTATCTTTCGACGTTTCATTCTATCCACTCTTGACTTTAATACCCGGTGCCCATCCCCTTAATCTGGCCAATCACGACTTTATTATAGAACCAGGGTTCTGTATGTAATGCAATACATTATTTTGTTAAAGAATGTATCGAAATTAATTTATAAGTACCTAGATGGTAGCCTGGATGGCTCTCTCACCACATTTTCGGTGCGTAAGTAGGTACCTACATATTTAACCGACTTGAATTTTAACGTGTTAGTTTTTAGCTTACATATTTGTATACCGGTATATCGTTCGTGATAATAGGATTATAATAATATTATTCCCCTTGACTAAAGGAAACTACAGATTTGTGCTATCCATCCATACTAATATTATAAATGTGAAAGTGTGTGTCTCTGTCTGTCTGTTCACGCTTAAACCACTGAACTGATTTAGATGAAAATTGGTATAGAGATAGAATTGTTTGTAACGAATAAACACAAAAATAATCAACCTATTTTAATAATCATCTCACCTATAGAATGCTATGATAAGCGGTAAGCTAGTTTAATAATAAATAACTTATCTAGGTAAGCCCTTATAAGGCTGAGACGTTTTTTTTATTTTTTTATTCTGGATAAGCTTGTGTTTGACCACAATCTCACCATGGTAAGTGATGATGTGGCCGAAGGTGGTAAGGACACAAAGCCTAGATGGGAGGTGGTGTCTCAGCATTAAGGGGTAATAAAGTTATAAGCAGACACATTTCTTTTTTTTATAGCAGCAGAGTAGAAAAGTAAACTAAAGTAAACAAAAACGTTTTACATTTTGTGTTAAGGAATCCCAAAATGCTGGCAACTGTTGTTACCTAATCTAATCAATAATTTCCCACGTCAAACTAGAATACGAGTTTTAAATGAGAATCGACTTTGTGGTTTTCAGTAAAACGTAGTTTATTTTCAGTTGCATGTTTAAATTTTCCTTTGTAGGTAAGATAAGTTACTGAGGTAGTTAGTTAGTAGGTACAGTAGGAAATAATTGTATACCTAGTGATCTTAGGTAGGTACCTATCGGACTCACTCAATGCGGACATGAACAATGTTCGAGTTCAATTGGTAACTCCAGACTACCTAGGTTAGGCTATAAATAAAAAAATCAAGTAAAGCATTCTGCAGTCCAGAACGAGTTTCACATTACAACCGACGCTTCTAAGAAGACAATTTTACGTAGATAGGTAAGTCTTTTCTAATTAATTTGTTTTCATGTGTTAGGTGCCTAGGTACCGGTAGGTACCTATACCTAAACACGATCGGTGTTTACATTGCATTGCCAATTTGTTGACCTTAACTCCGAAATGCATTGTTCAAGTGTGCGTGAATGGCAGCCATTTTGTGAACATTATCCATAAGTAAGGTATACCACCACCTACTTACTAACTATTGTTATAAAAAAGAAAGTGACGCGGCTGCTTGGTTTTTCTGCTTAACAGATGATGATGAAAGGTACGATGATTTCAGTAGACCTGATAAGACTACCGTCGACGTAGGCGATAAAACCGTGCAAACACAATCGACAATTTATCGAATAGATTTTGCAACTGCCTCCGACCGATCGGGCGATTTTCCATTAGCCGGCCCGGCACCATTAATAGAAGACAAATCTCTTGAGTAGGTACCTACTTAATGGTGTTTTGAAATATAATACCTACTAAAATAGGTCCATAGGTAGGTACTAATTATGTAGGTAGGTACATAAGAAAAAATATGAGACATACCTACGTACGTATGTACTATATACTTCGATCAACAATATACCTATATCTATGACTATATAGGTATGTTACCAAAGCCGTGTAGGTAGCTTTAGGGACAAAGGATCTCATTTTGAAATCGTCACGAAAATTTGTCATTTTACAACGAAAATAAACGTCAATTTCAGAATGGGGCTACTATCAGCGATTGTAGTGAACGTGGTAGGTGGTGCCATTATCTATGGTACTGGAGGCCTGCTGCTCCCCGTCGTGGCGCCAGCTCTGGGCTTCGGCAGTGCCGGCATCGCAGCCGGCAGCACAGCGGCTGCAGCGCAGGCCTACTACGGGAACCTAGTTGCTGGCAGTGTCATTTCCAAAATGACTGCAGCAGCTATGATAGCGCCTACACCGTAAGTCAGTCAGTCAAATCTATATAAATAGTTATGATCCTTTGGATGGGGTGAATGACTTCTGATTTGGTACTAGTAAGACATAGGTATAAAAAAACTCATATTCAAATCAAAGAGACAAGGCGACAAACCTAGCCTTAGTACTGGCCAATAATTCTGTCTTCCGCTATACAAACTTGTCGCAAAACTGCTATTTGGTAGATTGTAATGATAAAAGTTCGGTACCACCATGATAATATTATTGAAGGTGGTGAAGGTCAGTAAATAACTTTTTTGCCAATTTATATGGCACGGACTTATGGATTGTAAAACTGTGCTATATGTAATGCATACATCCTTATTTTACTATAGGTAGGTATGCTCTTTTTTTACTGCATGCTCTTTAGGTACTCATCAGTATTTTTCCTGATTTTGTCTAACATGTAATTTTTTAATTGTTTCAGATAATTTGCAGCATTATATATGTACCTAAGCATAATATGTAATTATGTTTTAAGTATTATTCCACAGAAACAAAAATATTATTGTTTTTAAACCTACAACTTAAAATAATAATTACATAATTCACGTTTCTTCTCGTTTAAATTTAATAAAATGGTTTCCCAGCTGCTCTAATATTTCTCTTTTATAATGGCCATTGGCCGGTTTATCCAACAGTGAACGTCTTCCGCCTGACTGACATGATGATCAAACATCATTTAAGTTATTAGACTAGGCATAACTATTTATGGTTTAATAACTAATATGATTTTGATGAAAATTGTAGTGTACCGTGTACTAATATTAGTAGGTAAATGGTAGGTACACTACAATTTTTGATAAAATATTGTTTACACTAAAATAAAGAGTGTTAAATAAGATATGATATTATTCCACAATACCTTGCTACCTACTTAGGTACGTATTTAAGACATTAGGAACACAGCGATTTCAATGCGATTGAAATAATTTCAAAGATTTTTGCGATTAAAAAATTGCGTTAAAATGTGCGACATACTTACGCCAAATCCAACATAGGTTCCTTCCTAGTTAACAAAATATAATGCATTGAACTTAGGGATGGTGGAGAATATGGTAGTTATTTATTATTTCATACAATTTATACTTGGCACCATCATTGGCGCCTTTTTAACCAATTTCAAAAAAGAAGGAGGTTCTGCATTCGTCTGGAGTTAAGTAGATACCTACATATTACAAAATAATATAGCTACTGAGACGACTATGGGACACAAGACATAATATGCTTCAGTCATGACATGAAGTCTTTTTACCCGACTGCCGGCGAAGCAAACAAAGGAGGGTTGTGTTTGACCTGTATGTATGTATGTCCTTATGATCGTTCGTAACTAGGTAAATGGCTGAACCGATAATGATGTCGTTATATTCGTTTATATTGCGCAAGTGTCACTTAAGACATGACATGATAGTACTTAATCAAAATTTTAATTCACTATGGCGATCAGAGGGTTTGATTGTGAAAAAAAAATCTAAGTCAACCAACATACTATCACAAAGTACTTTTTATATCCCCGTCAAGTGGTCTCATTGAATTCATCCTTAGGTTTTTAATCATTTTTCATTATGAACTACTTACCATTTAAGATCTACATATAATGTTTTAAAATCAGTTGCCGACCATTCTCACAGAAAATTGCAGTATTTTCAGTAATTGTAGTAGGCAATGATAGCTCAGTGGTAAGTGACGTCGAATACCGCGGCGAAGGTCGTGGGTTCGAATCCTACAATGAGCTTGAGCTTTTGGTGAAGGAAAACATCGTGAGGAAACCATAGCACAGTGGTAGGGTACTTTGTAGTACCCGACTGGCTGGCTACCACCCTCAAGTTGAAAATCTGTCGCCAAGCACCTATCGGTGTGTTCCGACAGTTGCACTTGGGAGCCAGTTCCCATCTAGGCTTTGTGTGCTTACCACCTTCGGCCACATCATCACTTACCATAGTGAGTTTGTAGTCGAACACAAGCCTATCCAAAATAATAAAAAAAAAATGTGCTGTAAAGTTCTCATAATATATTCGTATAATAAGTATTATTAACGTGAACTATAATAATGGTACTGAAGTGGTAGGAAACTAAAGTTGCCTTCATTTCAAATACCTAGTCATAATACTCAGTCTTAAGACAGCCATTTAAGTACATACAACAGAAGTGGTCCACAAATTCAAGGAGCATAGGATTGTTATTTAAAAAAATAGAATATTTACTCTGTGCTCCCTAATCTACATTTAGAGACAGGAAAACAAAAGAAACAAGAATTCCGATCATGTTATGTCTTGTAACTCGTTTATTACAAACTAGCTGTTCCCGTCAAATATTATCTTTTACTGGGATAAAAAGTAGCCTATGTGCTATTCCAGACTATCATCTATCTCTGTGCCAAATTTCATCCAGATCCATTCAGCCGTGATTGAGTAACAAACTTTCTTTATAATATTAGTGGGATGATTGAGATATAAACTGTAAATTATCTGTTGTTATATCTATTGTATATCTTATTGTTTGATCAATTTTGAGTTTATAAATAATCTGATAATTGGGTTGTTATTTGTACTTAATAATATATGCACTTGAATATACCTAAATGCACTATCAGCCAAATTAATCTATTTAATCTGTTGACTCGCGAGATTAACCTGTCAAAGAACTCGTCAACTCACGCAGTTTTAAAAAAATCTAAATTCGCGCTCAATTTTCAAGTAAATGTCATCATCCTGATTGTACCATTTGAGAACCGAGTGGTGCGGTCTCTGAAACCCCGATTGTCCCAAGAAAGAACTGACAGGTTAAATAATAATCTATCTTTTGAAAGAAGCAAGAGTTATAAATATCTATTACATGATTGTCTCTGATAATTATTAAATTAGGTATTCAATTTGGAATATTTCATGTCTACATGTAGTAGTCTTCAAGTCTACTATGTAGGTAACTAATGCGGGTTATAATTTTTTATGTATTTTTGTATTACTGAATAAAATTGTTAAACATTTGAAAAAAAAAAGCCAATATAGTCAGATGGTCCAAAAATATTTAAAAAACCAAGTAACCTTGCCAAGTTTCTTGCCGGTTCTTCTCAGTTGAAGGCTGACTTCCCAAGTTTCTTGCCGGTTCTTCTCAGTTGAAGGCTGACTTCCAAACCGGTGGTAACTTCTGTAATTCGACCTTCATAAGTGCCCTTCTAGGGCCTAAACTGAATAAATGGTTTTGACTTTGACTTACAATTTAAAAAATAATTAATTATTTATTATTATTATAGAGCAGAAACACAATACTAGTAAGTTAAAAATAATGCTTTATTAAATACTGTTTGCCCTAACCTTAAAAATTACCATCTCATTACGCCTCCATAGGAACTTCTCCAGCCAACCTGCTGGAATCATCTCCCAGGTTCCAAGGGTCATCCAGTGCTGCCAGAAGTCTCGCTAATCCCTTGTGCCCTTCTGTATCAATATTTTTAGCCAAGTCAGCAGAAAAAGGTATGTATTCATCACAAAGCAAACTCTTTCCTTGAGAAACGCCATATATCTCGTACCATCCTTCAAGCGGCTCGTTTAGTGGTTTCTTCAGTCTTACCAATACTTCTTGTTCGTCAACAGTTTTCACATAGAATCCCTCGCTAGCTGAAACTTTTGTAACTTTCCCCCAGAGGGTCACTTTCGCGCCATTTTTTTGGGCAAGATTGCCGGCGGTTGCGTATGGGACATATTCATCGTTGTCCGGATATTGGTTATCTTCAAAATCATCGTGGTCTCCCATCGTTTTTTTTTAATCGAAATTCTTGGGTGTATTGAGAATTAACTTCACAAATTCTTAAAAATAATTTACTTCGCGATTTTCGCAATCATCCGCAAAGAGATTTTGCGGATCGTGCATTATTTTTTTTTGGGGCTTCAGAAGTGACATGACAGGCTATAGTCTATTGACCATACTGCCTAGTCTTACGTACGCAAAGAGATTTATAGATAGATACAATAGAGCGACTATCAGAAGAGATGTCATAGAAAAACTGTGATTAGCTAGCTACATATCAGTAATCTGTGACTGTGATCCCATTCCATGCCTCAGTAACTTTGATTATTAAACCAGCCAGTAACGTCATCTATCTATGAATAAACTAGACTAGACTGAGCGACTTATGTCCACTGGACATAAATATCGGATTACGATTTTGTTCGCAATGTCCAGCCTGTCTATTCTTTGATTATTAAACCACTCAAAGAAGTCTTTGATATTCTTCTTTTTTTAAAGTCACGTTACACATCACACACACACATTCACATTCACAGTACATTCTAGTTCTCGTTCGTACACATTCAGTCAGGTTTTAGTGAAATTGATGGTCGTTCCACTAAAACTTCTCACGGAGTGGAACAAGAGTGGAACGGCCACCAATTTCACAAAAACCTGACTTAACTTCTACTGCTTCTACAGACGGTGACTGTAGCGCCTTACGCACCTTCTATCTTGCTGTACAACTCGCCAAAGTCATCCACGGTAAACGATGAAAAACGACGTGACCTTGGCGGACTGTACCGCGGGGATGAAACGTGCGTAAGGCTGGCTTAATACTCAAAGGCGTAAGGGGCCGCCCATTAACCACGTGAGGCTCGAAAGGGGGTGGAGGGGGCTCGGCAAAAATCACGAAATATCACAAGGGGGGTGAGGGGTGTAGTCGTC
This sequence comes from Ochropacha duplaris, assembly GCA_951361185.1. Lineage (NCBI taxonomy): Eukaryota > Metazoa > Arthropoda > Insecta > Lepidoptera > Drepanidae > Ochropacha > Ochropacha duplaris. The sequence continues at coordinate 9,619,387 of OX592703.1, forward strand.
AAACGCGTGATTTTTAAACCAAAAAGTGTAGGTGTGTCGTAAAGAACGAAGTAAAAAAAAAAAACTTTGTAGGTACTAAAAAATACACGTGATTTTGGGTGAGGGAGGGGGGGTTAGTCTCAAACCTCACCACGTATCACCAAGGGGGAGGAGGGGGTTAAGAAATGCAAAAAAACATCACGTGATTAATGGACGGCCCCTAAGGTGCTTAACTTTATAGTGAATGTTAAATAACGACTTATTATTTATTCGTAGTAAATAACGTGACTACCTATAACATAGATAGAAGAATAATTATAAATGAAGAAAAATATACGGACGAATTGAGAAACACCTGCTTTTTTGAAGTCGTTTAAAAAATGGTTTAAAAGTCTAGATACCTACCAAGCCAGAGATACCATAATAAAACGTAAAATTTTTGATGCTCTTTACTATTGCCTTTTTAGCCAAAGAGGACAAAAACACTACGTTTTTAGTTATGGTTATTAAACTTTTTAGGTAATCAAATAAAAATTAATAGGGTGCGAATAATACTTAAGAGATTTTGAAACTTGGCTATGTGCCAAGTTTCCTGGAATAAAATGTAGGTAAAATATACATACTTTTTATTCTAGGCAAATGAAAAGAATGCTAGGATAATTCTATTAGATCCTTATTATAATTTAATAATTATATTTAGAGCATAACAGACGTCGCGCCGTACTACTACTTAACGTGATCCTTATTAATTTAATATTTATATTTAGAGCATAACAGACGTCGCGCCGTACTACTACTTAATCTATTCTTGGAAGTATTTTAGGGTTTATATTAATTTTCTACTTTTCATCTACCTCAAATCAACAATAAAATTCGGGTTCGCCCGCTTAAGTTTCATTAGCACACCAAGTCCTCATCGTTTAACTCTAATATAATAAGACATGTTTATTTAAACGACGAGGAATACAATTCGTATCGCTTGATTTGATCTTAATCGGTGAAAATATCGCGCAACAGGCGCTTCTCGTGCGTGTGAATGTTATGCGAAATCTTTGTCTGTTTGTCATTTTGAAGCTATTGACTATAAGGAGAAAAACAAAAATGTATGTATTAAATTTTTATTACTCTTAAATTATTTACAGACTTCCAAACTCCCTAACTGAACAGTCTATCCTTACATTAAAATTTAATTAATTAGGCGAAGTAATCTTCTCTATCCGCAGCGATGGTGGGTGCCGTTGCGTCTTCCATGGCGGCAAAATTCATGAAGTGAGCTGGCCGGTGGACCTCATGGTAGAACTCACGAGGGTTGCCGAGCTGGACTCCGTACTTCATGTTGGGATCGTGTCGGACACCTAATTAGGAGATAAACAAAGAATTATTAATAGTTTATAGAGTAACTGGTTTCCATACTATATAGCTTAGCTTGGAATAAGATATTTTATCAAAATATCCATAAAATCAAACTTAAACTTACCCATAAAGTTATAATTCCAGCTACCCTGCGAAGGCACCATGAAGTATCCAAGGAAGCGATCAGATAGCAGCATCTGTACTCTCTCATAGTGACTGGGCAAGTATCCCTTCGGGTTATTCCCACGGTCAGTGTTCCTTGCACCCCACTCGTATCCACTCGGCGTCAGCTTGTAAGCAGTCAGGGAACATGAGCCGGGAGTGAATGAACATGTGATGATGATCGTCTTCTCGCCATCCCACGATGGATTTTCAGCCATAATCTTCGCGTGGCTTGTTATGTCCTGTTGGAATTTACAGTTACTTTGTAGTTTTGATATTTAATAAGTAAAATGAATACACAAGTCACTGTTTAACTAATTAATAAGTTAACAAGCACACAGATCACAATTTATATAGACATTTGCAATAGATACACTTCAACTTTGCAGTCACGAACCGTCAGTCAGCGCAGTGAGGAGGTTGTTTGTAAACATTGGTTAGTTTGGTTGGTTGGTACGGTACCTGTGGCGAGAGCTGCGGCAGTTCGTTGGGCTGCGTGTGCATCCAGCCGAGCGGCTGCAGGTGCGCGAGCGCCGGGTGCTTGGGCAGGTGCTTGGGGAGGTGCACGGCCTGGTGCGTGCCCCACTGCGGGGCCAGCACTGCGCAGTGCACCTCGCGCACCATCGGATTGTCCGCCGGGGATGTACCGTATAAGTAGCACGCGATCTACAACCACAAAAAAAAAATTGTCGAATCGAGAACCTCCTCCTTTTTTTGAAGTCGGTTAAAAAAATATAAGGCGATACGTTGACACAAAATATTGTGCATGTTTATTGCTGATTAGTCGAATACACACAAACGCAACGTTTTTCTGACTTCCTTTCATTATTATGTCTTAAAAGTGCGTTAGAAAAGCTATATAATGATTGAGAGTGATGTCAAAAAGCATACTTAAGTCAACATACCTGTGCTCTCAAATCGGAGATAGTGACGAACTTTTTGAGCAGGTTCTTGGGCAAGATGTAGGTGTAGCCACTCTCCTTGATATCGTCAGAGCTCACGTAGATGTGGTTTGTACGCAGGTGGAGGTTCGTCGCCGATATCGCACGCACGCGCCATTCCGTTTTTGAACTGTAAATATAAGTCATTTTAATCTTACTGCTCACAAAAATATTTTTTTCGGGAGATTTCAAAGGAAAGTTTGCATAATTATCATATTCACCCCAAGAATTATATGATCTGGTGGAAGATCGTTTCGCTCAGTTTAAATTCATTTAACTTAGATCAATGGCTGTATTGTATTAGAAGACTTAACGTTGACGGGTTATAGAGAAAACATACCCCACTTGTGTGATGGTCGAAAAATATTTTTAAAATTTAACCTAGCTGACTTTTCTAGGGCCTAAACTGAATTTGACTTTGAAGAATAAAATGATATAGTTACCTAAAGGTCTGCGACTCGTAGTTGCTAGTGGTAGCTGTGATGATCTCATCACCGTGCTTGTTGACTGTCCGCGTGGTAGTGGCGGTGAGTTGACTCTGCTCCTTGCTCTGCTTCTCTATCTCGGCGATCTGCTGCCTCTGTGCGGACGGCGCCGATATCTCCATGCCCAGGATTATGTCGCGGATCTCCGATTGGGTGAGCGACGCTACGTTTACGCTGTGGAACATATTATAATGTGTAACTGCGTAGCCTACATCTATAGGATTTCTGGAAGTATATTCACTATTCACATATGCTTATCGTCATTGGAATATAACTTGTATATCGTCGATCTAGATGTGATAGCTCGTACTTGCAAACTGCTAAACTTTACAGGAGAGACGAGATTACACCACTTGAATTAGTACCAGTGCTTGATACACTATAAGTTATTTTTTTTCGTCAAAATGTTTTTTAATGCTCCAGACATTTACCGGTTAGCACTGGAAATACAATTTGAAGTTTTCTGCATCAAAATCAAATTTTACCAAAAATTGTTGGTTACGAGCTATCACATCTAAACCAACGATATACTATCCTCTGTAAATCCAATTTGCATTATTTATCTTGGTTGAGTGCATAGTTGCTTTACTCTACAAAGCTTAGCTTGAATTAGCAACTTTGTTATTTTTTTATTTTTACTAATTTTCAAGAACTGCTAAGCAAGCCTAACTAGAGACAATTGAGATAGAATTTGATCAGATAGCGTATTATCAGACGGGCGACGCTACAGCGACTAGCGATCAGCGAGCGAGTAGTCACCGACCGCCTCCAGAGCACAGGGACTCTCTGGTTTCAGGACCCCTACGCGGTTCATCACTTCAAATATCTATCTCTGAAATCTAGCTCGAAGAAGGATACACTTCAAATAATCAAAACTTACTTGTTCTTTTTGCCATAATCGGCAAGGATCAAGTCTTTCAGCTGTACTTCAACCTTGATCCAATCGTCGTCGGTGAGCGTGGGCCAGATGTGATGTGGCTCGGTCAGTGTAGTCTTGTCCGGCTTCAGGAGGACCTTAGTGCGTTCTGTGTTCACGTGGAGAGCGCGAAGAATGAGAATCAGACGACTGAAGGCCTGGGAAAGTGATTTTTGTTATTTAATAATCATACTTACTACGACGTTCATACTTGTGAACAGGTGCTGCTTGTGGGGGCTGGTCTGCTTGAGTTTGTTGTTTAGTAAGTCAGTCATATTTAAATTCAATTTATTATTTTTGCCGCCATATTATCAGTGAGACTAGATAAATATTTATTGAATGTAATAGATGTAAGTTATTTTTGAAAAGAGTTGATGCCGAGTTTATTGTCGGCTCTTCTCAGCAAAAGCAACCTTCCGAACCGTGCTTCGATTCGATCGACTCGATTCATAAGTGCTTGTAAAAATGAAAATGTTTTTTATTCAAATAGAATTTTCATTTTCTTCTTCTCAGTGTAATCTAGGCTACTTTTAATGTCAGAAACTAAACCAAGTCTAAATTATAGGCAATGCCATATTAAATGTGTCCTATTACCCTAGGTTGCCTGGAAGATATCACTTCAGCACTAAGGCCGCCTAAATTGTTTTCACTGTTATTTGTCTATTGTGTTTGTAACTTGTATGTGATGTCAACTATAAAGAATATTTGTATTGTATTGTATTCTAAGTCAAACTTACAGTGTAAGAAGAGATGGTCTTCAGCCAGTCATCATAAAGATTGAACAGCACCATCTGTGGTTCCGTGGCCTTCAGGATCAGGTCTCCAAACTTCTCTACCTTGAGGCAAGCTTGGAACGGCAGCTGTAGCTCAGAACCTTTGATCACGATGTTCGGGAAATCCAGCAAGTGGACCTAGGAGAGAAATACTTGAATATATTCTCTGTACCTTTATAAACCGTTAACTAAAACAAAATTACTTGCACTACACAAATTTTAGCCTCTATTTAAAACAGTGTTTATGATATTGACAAGGCAGATTTTTTTTTTGTGGAAGATGGTCGAACGTGGATGGTGGAAGAATGTCCCAGGATATTTATTTTATAAATGTTCTTTTATTTGAACACTAGTTTTCCAACCCGCGATTTCACCCGCGTTCCCGAGGGATCTTATATTTTTTTTATACCAGGATGTTCAGCCATTTTTGCATGATTATTATTAATAGGATGTATGTATCTTACCTCAAGAGGATCCAACATTCCCTTTCTGGTGACGATAATCTGCTTGGGCTGTTCTTCAACTGGCAATGATCGAATCAACGCGGCTACTTCTTCGGCGGTCTTCCATTTGGCGAGCTGTGCAACAATAAAATATTAAATTGTAACTGTGCTAAATTAAGGATTTTCAAAATTCAGCCCTTGAGGGTTAAAATCGTGAGACGGAAAGGTAGTCTAAAACCTTTGAATTAAATTCTTGAACATGCAGTTTTCTACAGATTAAGTTACTACACTTTTGAACTATAGCAGATATATTTATATCATTAGCTTATTTAATCTTCTGTGGCTCGCAAACAGAATCTTTCAGGGTTGTTGGTATCCCTTTAACCATTTAATTGCATAGTATATAAACATTTACCTGTCCGAGACGCTTCTGTCCCGCCCACACGCTAGTGTGAATGATCTTCAAGAACAGCTGTCCTGTTCGCGGATTGAATATAAAGATAGCGCCGTTGATAGGTTTAGTTGTCAAGTTGCCTTCGAACGTCTTGTGAATCGTAACGCGATACACATTCGTGTCGTCTACGAACCTGAGTAGAACCCAAAATAACGTCCAAATTAGTAAATCTTTTTTGAAATTACTTACTAATACATTTACAAAGATTATGGTGAGTACAAGTGAGATAATCAATAAAAAAATACAACATTTATTCATTACAATTTTTATGATTTTAAAATTTGGGTTCGTCTACCTTATGATAGACATTTGTTTATATTCGATTCCTTTTCCTAACTTACCAAATGATCTGATTAGAGAACAGCTCTCCATAGTTTTGACTGGACAGGTAAGGTTCTGTGGGTTCTGAAGAGTATAGTTGCAGCGCCTTGCGGATTCGCTCTCGAAGTACATACAGCGCGGGATTGGCCTTCATGATCTTCGCCATCGCTTGTTGTATGAGGGGCTTGCAGCCCGGGAACCAGTTACCGTATGCACTGTAGTAATAAAGGAGCAGACACATAAACATCTATCTATATAAAACAAAGTCGGGTTAGTCTATTTATAACTTGGGAACGGCTGCACAGATTTTGATGAAACTTGGCACACATGTAGATCATATCCTGGATTAGAAACATATAACTTTTTATCCCAGTAAAAGATAAGATACCTCGGGAATGCGGGAGACAATTAGTTGTAAATATAATAAAAAAAAAAATTAGAATTTAAAACTCGTCTGCAAAAAAGACAATTTAAAACTGCACTAAAAAGGACCGAAACAAGACTGAGTATACAAAAATAAAACTAAAATAACCATAAACAGAGTAAATTCTACTTCGGTTTAACAGACAATAGTTTAGTTGCAAGCGGAAACCATTGTTTTCTTTCGGTTTATAATTTGCAATTAGGTCCCAGCTTTCCTTCTTTAGCAGTCAGGTAAAAAAATCATATCTCGTAAAATTACTTTGCTAATAATGTTCCAAAGATAGCAATGATTACTAGAACATTTCACATTAAATTTTTCATAATATTTGAGAAAGTCTACGAATCCAACATACCTGTGCAAGTTGTAAGCGAGATCGATAGCGATAAGCAAGCCGGTAGGCGATGGGTATATGGACATATTGTCGGTGGTGTAGTCCAAGAATTTGGCACGCGCATATCGCTCCACGTCGTGAGAGTCGTAATCGCCCCAACGCAGCTGTATGTCCAGCCAGTACTTCTGAGTTGTTGTGTTGTCCATTGTGTCCCTAGTGAATAAATTGTGATATTGTTTGTCTATGATTTAATCTATACAGAATATTATAATCTATTTATATTATTTATAATATTCTGTACTGTAAGCCGAGCAAATTCTTTTGTAACAATTGTTTTAAAAATGTAAACACCATTTATGCTACCTATTTCTTTCTCTGCAATTTTTGGACAATAATAGGTAATTGTAGTCGATACAAATAAGATCTTAAAAAGGCAGTTACTGCCAAAATTAATTGACTGTTCTTTTAAAACCTTTGGTTAACTCTGATTTAAGGTTAATATAAATGTTAAAACTAGATGCAACCCTAATGTTGACCGCGATCCTCAGACGACGGACCAACCCCAGAGAGAGAGAGAGAGAGAGAGAGAGAGAGAGAGAGAGAGAAAAAGAAATGTTAATCAATTACATATGTTGTCTATATAGAATACCAATAAATATAAATTATATGAATTTTAATGTTTACAAAAAAATATGGGATTGGTAATCGAGCAAAACGTACAACATAAAACGATTACATACTTGGTGTCAGCGAGCAGTGAAGGCCTGGACACATTCCACTTGTAAGCTGAGAACAGTAGAATGTCGGCGCAAGACGAGTTCATCTTGTACGATTTACGAGGATGGATGGTTTCCTTCTGTACAGTCTCGATCTCTAGCGCGTCTAGCTCTTGATCGAATACCTGCCATAACATAATGTATACTATAACAGCTAAAAAAATAATAGGTCGCTAACTTTATCAATAGATGCTACATAGAAAGCAAAAACAATTAACTTTCATATTGTTTGACTAGCTGTACCCCACGCTTTCACGTTGCGTTCCCGTGGAAATTTTTATTTTATACAAAGTTACAAACCTTGTCCTAACAATAACGAATACATAAAACAAAGAATCATCCAATTTAGTGCAGTCATTTCTAAAGTTATGAGCGTACATACATTTTGAAGATACATTTTTATTTTATATAGATTTGAGTAATTTAACTGCATTCCAAGAATACAACTTAAAATTTTATATTTGGACTGAACATTTTCATAAAAATCGGTTTGGTGGTCTATCCAAGAAGATAGCAAACAGACTCATTTTATTAATAGAAGATAAGAAATCTTCAACTTAAACATAACTTTCCAAAACATGTCATCTTGTAAGTACCTATAAAAGCGCCATACAAAAATTCTTACCTGGCACAAGTCCATGACAATGGACTCGTGAACTTTCTGCCACAAGTGAGCCCTGAAGATTTGGATAAGCGAGATCTTCAGCGTGGGGATCTTGCCGTGCATGAATATGCCGGTCAAATCCAGTTGCACCTAAAACATTATTTAGTTACAAATTGATATGTACGTATATATTTGTTGATTGTTATTGATAATCTTGTGTTTGACCACAAAGTCACCTTGGTATGTGATGAAATACTTAATAGTAACAACTTAAAGGGTGGTTATAAACTATCTAAGCACCAAATTACACCACATAAACTAGTGACCAATCAAAGGGACTATAATAATCAATTTATTAGTTGTCTTCCAGCTCTATTCCCACAAAACATATCAGTAAGTGCGACATACCTGGAAACCGACGTACACATTGGCTCTGTTGATGGTCGGCGACCACCACAAGGTAAACCGACGGTTGGGGATCTGGTTCAAACCGGATCGCTGGGCGTTGGTTAGCTTTTTGTACTTCATCGACTCTTCGAATCCTGATGCCTTCTCCCTGTACAAGTTATTTGTTCATTTAGCTCTCCATTTTTAATTATATAAAAACAGTAAGGTCTGAGAACAATATGATACATTTATTATAACTTTAACATTCTCATCTCTGCTCCATGCAATCATCATTCATCTGTCCCTGTCCTACTGCCCAAAATTCTGAACCATAGATTAAGGCAGGTCTTATCACTGACTTAAAGGTCTTCCCCTTAAGCCTAAGGGGCATCCGTGGGTCACAAGTCATTCTGTGACCTGACGCAAAAATAAATTTAAAACTTACCAGAAAAGACCCTCCCAAGTGGGGAAGTATGTGCCTTTGAAGAGGGTATGTTCGAGGATACCCTCAACGCCGCCGAGCGCTTGTATCATATCTGTGCGGTAATTGTTCAAGTTCCACAGCTTGCCGTCGTGGCGCTGGTGCGTCCACCAGAAAGGATTCTGCTTCAGGACCTGAGGATATGGAGTTGATTTATGAATTCACCGTGCTGTGGTTTCCTTAACCGAAAACTCAAGCTTATTGTAGGATTTGAACCCACGACTTTCGGCGCGGTATCCGACGTCACTACCACTGAGTTATCATCGCCTCGAATTACATAAAAACATTTTTATGTAAGGAGGCTAACAAGCTAGCCAATCCAACTGATGGAAAGTGGCTATCATTAATTATTAATCAATGCTACCTCACTAAAGCTTAGAAGGCAACTAGTACGATATTTATTAGAAATACTTTGAATAATATCTTGGTGTAAACAAGTTAGTTAGTGTCATTACCTGATATTGCTTGAATTCAGTACGTATACGCCATCCTTTATCGTAGGCGAGGGTATGTCTGTCCTTCTGGAAAAGCGTATTGATCCTGGGTATGCCTCTATCCCAGGAGTCTTCCAGATCTTCCAGTGTTAGACGCCTGGAGAGAAAAGAGCGCTTTAATAGCTGCCGTTTACAAGTTGGATGTAATAATTGAGATAGAATTTGATCAGATAGCGTATTATCAGACGAGCGAAGCTACAGCGACTCGCGATCAGCGAGCGAGTAGTCACCGCGCGCCTCCAGAGCACAGGGACTCTCTGGTTTCAGGACCCCTACGCTGTTCATCACTTCAATACTATCTAGCTCGTCTAGATTTCTAGATTCCGTACAACACATGTCATATTTTTTAAACAGGACTAAAGATAGTCGCCTCTCAACTTTTTCCTAATCCCATACAGTGCAAGTATGCATCCTTTCGCTAGTGAAAATAGTGGGGCGAGTCTTCGTGGATAGCACTATCTATATCATTACGTGTTCAAAATAAAAGACTATATTCCAAATTTAATGTAGTTATAAGGTATAAATTGTCTATGTCAGGCTATCCTAGTGTAGACTCATCTTCAACCTTCATTGTTGCACAAACTATGCAGAGTATCCGGTAAGTAGCACGACAAAATTAAGATCTCCGATATTTCAGATTTTTATGTATTGATTTTTGAATTTTAGATCTTAAATATCTCAAAAATGGTGAACTTTTTACTAAGGTCATTTTGGTAAGTGACCCAACCACCTATCTCCCCCTTAAGTTTGTCGTACTACTTAGCGGACATCCTGTGTAAATGTTTATTAGTGTTATTATTTTTTTCAATTGTATGGCTATTATCACCTGTTCTGAGCATTGGCCTCCTGTCTCTTCAATGCGTACTCGGCCCACACTCGTTGTGAATCGACAAACTCAGCTTCCCACGGCTGTATGTAGCGGTACAAGTTGGGAATCAACTGGTCTTCGTCGTGCGACATGCCTGAACGGAAGTGAGTGATTCCCACGTCCGTCTGCTTCGACCAACGGAGGTCGGACTGGAAGGTAATGGTGATACAACATTAACAAAATCCGTCTACTATTAACAAAGAAATCGGCGAAAATACTCGCACGTAAAAGGAACATACATACAGTCAAGCTTACAACCTCTTTTCTTTGAAGTTGGTTAATAAAATTTTAATGGGACCAAATGGGAAATAAAAGCATCAAACAAAAAAAAGAATTTTCCAAATCATTTAATAAATGACGGAGTTCTGAGGTAACAAACATAAAAATAAACATACGACTAAATTGAGCACCTCCTCCTTTTTTGAAGTCGGTTAAAAATGTTAATGAGGTTTGATTTTATTAAATTATTTTTATGTAATACAGTTGAATCTTTTTGTGAAGTGCATTTCTTATTTGAGCCAATGGGTTAAAATACTGATTCCTTAAATTATAGCTAATAATTACATAATCAAACCTTCCTAATTTGATAGAGGACTGCTCAACTGGTCTAATTGCCATTATTTATAAAACTTTTCTGTATGAATTTCTATGCATCCTTACACTTTTATCAATTAATTTATTTCCTTACTGGTTTATAATATAAATTCTATAATACATAAATCGCTTACCTGTGGTATTAATACGTGACCCATAGACAGCATACCAAGCCCGCCCAACTCCTTAGGCGTATAGAACACAACTGGCGGGAAACGCGACGGCATCTTAGAGTTGAGACCGATCTTTATACGCGTCTGTATCTTATTCTCGCACTTGACGAGTAGATCTAGCAGCTCTTGAGTGTTTACTACTGCTTCACGGAAGTACGTCATCAGACCTGTACAGTGGAAAGGTTATATTATGTATAGCTAATAAAATTCTACTATCCTATACTTTATGTTTGGATTGTTTGTTACTCTAACACGCAAAAATTCAAGGAATTTTGATGAAACTTGGTACACAAGTATCATATCTTAGAATAAAACATATAATACTTTTTATCCTGACAACATACACTAGCTGTCCCCCGCGTTTTCATCCGCGTTCCCGTGGGATCTTTTAATTTTTCGGGTTAACATATAACCTATAACACTCACAAATAACGTGGCTTTATATTGGTAAAAGAATTATCAAAATCGGTTCAGTAGATCCTGAGATTACCACCTACAACCTCACAAACTTTACCTCTTTACAGTATTAGTACAGAATTATAGATATATTAGGTCAAAAATACAGCCCAATTTTAATCAGCAAAGTAAAACTCACCAATTAGCGCAGTGTTCCATTTGTTGACAATCTTGGTGAATGTTGTAGAGCCGGATGCCATGAGGATCTGTCGCACTCGGTTGTGGAAGCGAGCGAGAGACTCATCGTCAACGCGCAAATAGCATTGTGCCGTGCGCTCTTTGGTCACTTCGTTTTGTAAATTCCACACACCGTCGCGGTGAGAAAGCTCTTCGTGCTGACTGCGGCACTGGTCAATTTGAGAATTTCAAGATAAGTTAAACTAGAGGGGTAAATAGGAGTTCAATCTTTATTTTAAAGTTGCAATGACCTAGTGACGTCTTTTACCGCGCCACTTAATATATAGTTTTTTTATTTATTCTGGATAAGCTTGTGTTTGAACACAATCTCACACCTCTCAAGGTAAGTGATGATGTGGCCGAAGGTGGTAAGCACACAAAGCCTAGCTGGGAACTGGCCCTCAAGTGCAGCTGTCGGAACACACCGATAGGTGCTTGGCGACAGATAAAAACCAGATTGCTGATTGAATGACATGAACTTGGGACATTTCAGTAGATCGAACATTCATAAGTGCCATGATAGGTCATAAAATAAATAAATGACTGTAAATTTCCATTCACAAGTTCATGATTCAGCTTCTTCATTACCACATTCAACGAGAAACAGACAACTAAAATAAAATGACAAAGTTTGTAGGTACCTTAGGCAATATTCTGCATTCAAAGCCAGCCATATTAAACAGCAGGTTGGGGTTGTCCTTCGAGTATGCAGATACGAAGCTATTCTCCCATTGGATTGTGGTCACCGAGCGAGGCAGTCGGTTCTTTATGTCCCAGAATACGGCACGGCCACTGTCATACAAGGATTTCTTTATTTATTTTAAGGAAGACCAACAGCTGATATCTTACTTTATTGTTCCATACATGAAAAAAATAACAATAATAAAAACAGAAATAACATTCACAATGTCACAATGGGCGGCCTTATCACTAATAGTGATCTCTACCAGGCAACCATTATACATCAGGAACAGGTCTTCGCGGATAAATAAGTTAATGCTTTGCTATTGAGGAGCAGTGTGGGACGTATCTACTATGATGTTAATGAAAAATAAACATGTTTTTTTATACCTGACAACCAGGCGGGTCACCTGATGGTAAGTGAATACCGTCACCTATAGACATATAAATATACCAACGGGGTTACGAATGTGTTGTACACCTAGTTACAATGCCTATCAAGTGCAACTACCAAAACATACAACATATGCTTGGCGAAAGGTTTAAAACTTGAGGATGGTAGCCAGACAGTCGAGTACTACAAAGTACCCTACCACCGTGCTATGGTTTCCATTACCGAAAGCTCAAGCTCATTGTAGGATTCGAACCCAAGACCTTCGCCGCGGTATCTGACGTCACCAACACTGAGATATCACCTTAGAAGCTTTTGACTTGATTTTAAATCTATTATTTTGCTCATAGGGCCCAAAATACAAATTTACTTACAGATTGACATCATGTTTCATGAGGCGCATGCGCGCGTCTCTCGGCCAACACTTTTTGTTGTTGTACCCCACGATATTTTCATTGTTCGGGTCGGGATGCTCAGTCAAGTATCGCTGGATTAAGTCGCGAGCTTCTTCTGCTGTGAATCTGTCATGAGCAGGAAATAAGGGTGTTTATTAATAACTAGCTGTCCCCCGCGGTTTCACCCGCGTTTCCGTGGTATTTCCGCCACATAGCGTGATGTTATATAGCCTATAGCCTTCCTCGATAGATGGGCTATCCAACACTAAAATATTTTTTTAATTCGAACCATATTTATAGATAGTGCCATCCACGAAGACGCGCCTTATTCTTTTTCCTGATCCCTTACAGTGCAAGTGTGCATCCTTTCGCTAGTGTATATACAAGACATATCGACTTTCCATCCAACTAGGCTTTGTGTGCTTACCACCTTCGGCCACATCATCTCTTGCCATGGTGAGATTGTAGTCAAAACACAAGCTTATCCAGAATATAAAAAAAAAACAAAAAAAAACTTTCTCGCAAACTCACTAACCTGAAGAATATATGAATCCTATCCACATATCGGCAATACAGCCTGATTGGGTGCGCTGTCTCTGTCTGCCTATCTTGAAACGAGAGGAAATCGTTGGGCAGTTGGGGCGGGCCAGCCATCTCACTGGCTCTTTGAAGTCCCAGTACTAGTAAGTCTAGGACAAGCCCATAGTACTGCACGATGAAGGAGGCGAATTGTAACCCTCTTATTATTCCATAGGAATTCGTGTGATTCATATCCTGAAGAAAGGTTGTACATGTTAGTTTTGTAATATTTTTAGGTGCCATTAAAAAAATATCGAAATATTACTTTATACTCCATATTAACAGGCGATGATAGCTCAATGGTAGTGACATCGCATAACGCGTCGAAGGTCGTTGGTTCGAATCCTACAACGAGCTTGAACTTTCGGTGAAGGGAAACGTGAGGAACCCATAGCACGTAGGGTCCTTTGTAGAACCCGACTGGCTGGCTACCACCATCAAGTTGAATAACTTCGCCAAGCACTTATCGGTGTGTTCCGACAGCTGTATTTAAGAGTCAGTTCACATCTAGGCTTTATGTGCTTACCACTTACGGCCACATCATTATAAAAACACAAGCTTATCCAAAATTGACTTAGCGAGACAATAAGAATATCAAGTAAAATTAAACAACATTCAGAGATATATGGGACCCAAAATCTCCGAAACCTTCAAAGAATCAAGATCAAAATTCAACTGACCAAATTAACACCAACATACCTTGTAATTAATAACAACGTTATTCTTAGCGGTCATGTAATCGGCGATGTTATGGTCGACAATGAGACGCAGCAGTCGATTCAACAACGTCAAATCTATCTTCTCATACAATTTCTCGAAGCGAGACTCGAGCAACACGTTGCATTCACCTTCACCGACCTCCCATACATCTTGTAGATTGTTGATTCCTGTGATATGTTGGTTTCATTTGTAGACTACAATAATATTGATGGGATGGTACATTTTACTAATATTATCCAATGATATTATAAAAAAAAGTGGCAGGTTAAAAAGTGGCTAAAATATAACTTGACCTGTGTCGCGTCGCCGGCATCAACGGCACATTTATGTGGGCGTTAGAGTGCTATTTCAAATCGAATGTTGTGTAGGTCTCGAATGTTGTATCTACACCATTTTAATTATAATATCATATTATACTAGCTGTCCCGGCAGACCTTGTTCTGCCCTATTTCTCTAAAACGCGTCTTTGTTTTGTTTCGATTGACGTCAAATGTTTGACAGCTGTGGGTTTGTATGGGAAAAAGAAAAGGGCTGTTTTTAGGGTTTTCCCGGCAATTATTCGAATTTTTCTCGCCTTAAAAACGATCCTTGGACAACAACGAACATTTAAAAAAAGAATTGGCCAAATTGGTCCAGGCGTTGTTGAGTTATGCGCTTACCAACACATTTTGCGATTCATTTTTATATTATAGATTATCAAAAAGAACATCTGTTATTTTTTCAATCACAATGGTCAGTATATCAGTGAAACATATTAATATAATCTACATTATAGATTGGCGAGAAGTGGCCAAAGATCGGGCTAAGTGGCGTTCTCTCGTATCGGAGGCCAAGACACATTTTGGGTCGCTGAGCCAACGGAGTAGGTAAGTACATTATAGATAGAAATTTAAAAAATTAGTGTACTAAATTCAAATTTATTTACAGTATAATTACCATATACAAGTTACGATAGTTATTTTTAATTCTTGTAAAATAAAAATAAAGTTAATATAATAAACATGACGTTCTTGATCATTATCAAAAATCTTTTAAAGTAGTATCATAGAATATCTTCAAAATCAGCATTTCGGTGTGTTGTTGATGATAGAGCAGTCAACCAAAGTGAGGTTTGTAACAAGGGGATGGTATATACATACAGATCTCCTATGCCACAACGCACACAATGGGCAACCACATAATTCTTCCTTCTTCTGTACTTGTTGACTTGTCAAAAAAATCTAGTATGGAAAATGTTGGAAGTGAGGGTAGGAGAATAATAATAATGGGATGTTGCCTATATTTAATAAAAATTATCTAACACTAACCAGTGTATAAAACATCTAAAAATACTCAAAAACAGCAAAAAAAAACACTCATGATTTTTAACTACCAATTTAACAACAAAGAGTAGATCATTTGATGGTGTATATTTATGACGTCACAAGCAAGTATTAATACAAATCTCCATATTTTAATTATCAGAGCCTATTTATACAGGTAGCAAAACTAGTTGCAGATTAGGGTAATCGATGACGCGTTGGTAGCGTGATGTGTTGTGTACAAGATTCTCGCAAGGCACGCTAGATGGCGCAGACGCCTACAAATACATTAATTTTATTTTATAATAACATACCTTGGCACCACTTATAAACGAGCAGCGGCGATGGTTCCGTATCAGCCGGCTTCACCCACGGCGGCAGAAGACGGCGCTTATCAGCCTCGTACCACAAGTACTGATCTAGGTACGCGTCTGTGATCTTTTCTAACGGCTCTACGTCATATACCGGTACTAGGTGAGAGTACAGGTCCATGAATTCTATACCCACCTGTAGAAACAATTTCGTATTTATTTGGTAATTTTTCTTAAAGTTAAACTTCCTAAAGACGAATTCTATGTATACAGTAAATTATGCCTTGTACCAATGACCTAAAGTTCTCATTGACTTTGTTAACACTGCCATCATAAGCATTATGCAACTTGAACCGAAATGGAGCTCATGTCATCGTATTAAGGTATTAAATTCCACTATTGAAGTGAGGAAATAAAGTATATATAGCCTTGATCAGCCTTATTGTAATATTACTTTTAACATCAAAACAAATAATGATATAGGTATATAGTGCCATCTACTAAGACGCTCGCCCCACTCTTTTTCCTTATCCCTTACAGTGCAAGTGTAATTTTTTTGCTAGTGCTGTAGCGCTGCATATCGACACCACTACAACACTAGCGAAAGGATGCACATTTGCATTTGATTAAGAAAAGAGTGGAGCGCGACTTCCTTGATAGCACTATCTATACAGACCTCTCTAAAAGTCCTCTGCGTGAGTAAATGACGCTTGATCCTAGACAAAGCTTCATGAGGGTTGTCGTATGCTTGCTCAATCAGCCCCAACTCTTCTCTCTGGCTCTGATTGAGCCTGGACTTGACGCTATAGGCTTCCTTCAGTCTCTCCAATGCTAGGATAAGGAGTTTCGTGTCGTGCTTGTAAGAGAGCGGAGGGAATGGAATGGGAGCGAAGCGGCGAGATTCTAGCCAGTGGACCGTTGTTGTGTATATGGCTACGGCTTCTTCTGGTGAGATGTAGGGGCCATCCTATGGAGAAAGCAATTACAAGGTTACTCAATACTCAATAGAAATTATTTAGTACTAGCTGTCCCTGGTGGTTCCACCCAGGTTCCCGAGGGATCTTATCTTATCCCGATGGCTCAGTGGTAGTGACGTCGGATATCGCGGCGAAGGGCGTACGTACGATTCCTACAATGAGTTTGAACTTTCGGTGAATGAAAACATCGTGAGGAAACCATAACATGGTGGTAGGGTTCTTTGTAATACCCGACTGTTTACCACCCTCATGATGAAAATCTGACGCCAAGCACCTATCGTTGTTCCGACAGTTGTACTTGAGAGCCAGTTTCACTTACCATGATTGCGGTCAAACAGAAGCTTAAAAAAGTAAAAAATAAAAATTACCTTCAAATAATTATGTTGTCGTTCCTGCTCAGCCTTCAGATACAGTCTAGTGAGACGTCCAAGGTTCTTCTTGCACACAGTCTTGTCGACGGTGGCGCCGCGGCGGATTCGCTCGCGGTTGTAATGTGCCGTGTTCGTCCACCAATCCGCCTTCATTTTCACGTAGCGCAGGATCATGTTCTCGATTGGTGTTGGGAGACCTGGTACCTAGTTATAAAAAATTGAATTTGATATGGCTTAGAGCAGAGAACATAAACATGGCTTTACCACAGTCGATAATGCGACACAGCTATGTTTTTAAAGGTTTTTGGATTGGTATTTAGATCTTCATGCAATTTCTTTATTTTTAATTCTAATATTTTTCTTTTATGTTATAGTAAGGTCATATCACATTCACAGTAGTCTAATCCTCGTCTGTACAAGTCCGATCAGGTGTTAGTGAAATTGTAGGCTGCTCCATTAAAACTTACAAGGACTTTTTAGGACAACTTCACTGGTGCACATAGATTGATCTTTATTAGACAAAACACCACCGATACTATTCAATAGAACTCAAAATTCACGATTTAAATTAAAATAAAACGAAAGCTCAACGTCACTTCGCAAGTTCGCGCCAAAAAGTCGGACAGCTATTTAAGCTATTGCCCACAGAAACATAATTTTTGAGTAAACTTCTAGTCTTAATATTTTAAGTACACCTCAATGTTGTGCAGTGGCCTAACAAAAGGCCTAATGATCCCATAACTATGCATGCATATGGCCAAAGGTTTGGCAAAATGGAGGCTCGCAAGTGCTGTAAAATCTCACACTAGTACAAGAGTTACAAATTGCAGTAATTGATCATTACCTTCCATGGAATATTAGCTTTCCAGCACCTCCAAGCTTCTGAGAGATGCTGCAGTATGGTCCTTGCCTTGTTCTGTTTGATACCTTCGGGCATCATGTCGACTATGTCGTGCATCACCGACGCTCGCAGCTCCAAGTCGAAGTGAGACTCGACGCGCTGTTTGGTCACGGTTTTAGCAACACCTGTACGATGTGGAGGATTTTAGATGATTGTGTGATGGTAATTCATTAATTATTCATATCACGGAAAAAGAACTACAACAAAAGACATTAAATCTTCTAAAAGACGATTGGTCAAAATGGCGTAAATTGTATAAATACATATAAAAATAATAAACAAGTAGGTAATTTTTCTGTACTCTAAGTCAATACAAAATATTAGTTTTTTAAGTTTATTTCCATACTAATTCATAATTAGTTATTTACATGTCGGTCACATACGGCACTTAATAATTTAATTTTACATTCATGTTGTGTTAGCCTTTAATTGTATTTACACTAAGATAGTTTTTACTTTATTCAAGTTTAGTTTCTAAGATGCAGTGTAATATACGTTCGTGTAATATGGCAAACCTAATAAATAAATAATAAGGTATAATAGGTAGAAATGAAATTATTTTTTATTAAATAGGCTTTTCGAAGTATTTAAATATGAATAGTCTAGATTCTAATGCATGATTCGGAAGATTGCTTTTGCTGAAGAGCTGGCAATAAACTCAGAAGAAAATGAATAAAATATTTTTTTTTGTAACATAAACGTATAAAAGTTAAGAAAACAATGTACTTAGTTTCATTCTTTATAGATCACTTACGAAAAAGGTTACAAATATTAATCAAAATAATCAAAACACAACATTCGCATCAAGAGCGTAGCGGTGACTGATCCGCTCACTGTCAACCCCGCGCGGGTCACATCGCGCGGGGGGTGGGATTTTATTCATAGGTACCTAATATAAAACGGCCGCGCGAGGAGCGCAGGAGGAGGTTTGTTTTTTTTATTTGATTAGGTACTACGCTACAAACGTTATTTACTTTTTATGTAGTGTTTTCTACATATTCAATGTTTCACATGAGACACTGGGTATTTAAAAAACAAACGCTTACCTTTCGAGTGTCTTCCCTCGAACTGCCTGGACAGTAAGTTCCCGAGCCAGCGTTCAAGCAGTGGTGTAATACCACGCATGAAGAACAGCCACACTCGCCAACCTGGGGCCCAGATACCACATCCTGGGCCTTTTGATACCGGACCCTGCGTGAGGAAGAACATAAATATTACACGGTGTTTCAGAGATTTAGTAGTGGATCAGTGAAACTGATTTGAAGAATAGAATTCTAATATGGACTTTATTAATGAGGGTGAAAGCTATTTATTTGAATAACACAATTAATGGTATTTTTTGTTCAATCTATCTTTTCTACTATAACAATTGTTAGGATGATTGGTAACAAAGTAGTTATAGATCCTAATCCTACTAATATTATAAATGTGAAAGTTTGTGTTTGTTGCTCATTCACACAAAAACGGTTGAACGGATTTTGATAAAACTTGGCATACAGGTAGATCAAATTCTGGAATAAAACATAGGATCTTAGAAAAATATTAAATCTATACTAATATTATAAAGAGGAACGATTTGATTGTTTGTTTGTTTGCATTGAATAAGCTCTGAAACTACTGGACCGATTAGAAAAATTCTTTCACTATTAGAAAGCTACATTATCCCTGATGAACATAGTCTAGTTTGTCCCGGGAAAAGATAAGATCCGACGGGAACAGCTAGTCTAATATATCAGAAACCAATTTCTCACCGTGTTAAATCTGTAGTAAATGAGATGCTTCAAATCCTTGCACATCCTGATCTGTCTCATTAGCTTGTACTTGTACCGGTACATGCCAGTCAGTTGTCCAACGTGCGCGAATATGTACTGCAGCCCGTCGGCCAGTTGGAATGAATCCACGTTGTTGAGCCGATATTGTACGTGAGAGTCCACGATTAGCTTCGTGAGTCGGAGAATCTCACGACATAAGTGGAATGCTATGGAAAATCATAGACGTATTTTAGCTAATTAAGTGTCATAGATGCATTAGTTAAGGGTAGTCAGTCACCCTATAGATATAGCTTTAATAGCAAAAATACAGTATAGTAGAAAGTGGAAGGCATCCAATTTACTTTACATGTGTTTAAATGTTCTAGAGTAAATTATGCTAATGTATCTACTAATTTATGTACCTTCTGGCGCAATAAGCTATATTTGACACCTTTATTAAAGTAACTAAATGTAATTTTCCATTTCAATTAATTCTGTTCTCAGTCCTTGCTGGATACACACTGTAATTCGATCTTTTTATTAAATTAAATTATTTTTACTTCAAAATCGAATATCCATCGCTTGACTCACTATCATCATCTATCTTTTAAGACAAAAGTAAGCTAACTAAATTAATGCACTTAGTTTACAATTAATGAATGATTTTAATTTTTGATTGTGATTCACTTACCATTTCCGAAACGTGATTTCTTCCTCTCCTTAGTAGTGAGAGTTTTCACTGGCTTCAAATTGAAGTTGTAGTCCAAATGCAAGTAGTTGAGGTTCTTGCGATGGATTAGAAGATTCAGCATGTTGTATCCTTGACGGCACACTTGCAGCCCTGCTTCCACCCAGTCCAATGTTGTTGTTTGGAAGAACTTTGTCGATTTGAATGAGCGGAATAGATACCTGAATGTTGTTTTAAAAAGTTAGATATCTACTATGGTGTTGTCTCTGACAGTGAAGTGTGGTTGACTATATTCAAATGAGTGTTAAAATACTGGACTTGATCGCCGACACTTCCCATATCCTAGATACAGTCTTTTGCCATTAAGGCGATACCTAAAAAATAATTGAGCTTTTTGAAATAGTTTTATTTCACAATGGCATAATTATAGATTATTTTTTTGACAATATGCTTATTGAATATTTGATTAATGTTTTGGTAGACGTGAAAACACGATTGGATTATATTGCCTCGATAGATTTTAATTCCGAAAAGACCTCTTCTTTCTTTTATTTTTGCTTTTTATCCTAAAATCATAACGAATTTCATAGCTTAACTCCATTCAAAATATGGGTATTAGGTATTTGAAAATTGTGGTCAAAAATCTTTTTCGATAAATAGCGTAATTAATTTTTAATCAATTTTTATTTGGTTTGGCGCTTACGTTGTTTTATTTTGGGAGCGAGCGCATTGTTGCGCTCTCTTTCTTCGAATATGGAAGTCAATAACTCTGTCACTTTCGTAGCTCCGCCCAGTCGGCCTGCCATCAAGCTTTTTTACGTATCACCTTAATAAGGATAGACGAGACAAACATACATATAGAGGTACTACTTTATTTTTATGATAAAGCTTCATATGAACATAAATGTTCACGTAATTTTTTGTTCTTATTCTCTAGCATTTCGATGTTCGTACTACCAGTAGATGACTGTGTTCTAATAAATTGGCCTTAGATTAGGTGGGTTGGTCTTCAGAATAAAGTCAAAACCATTTATTCAGTTTAGGCCCTAGAGGGGCACTTATGAAGGTAGAATTACAGAAGTTACCACCGGTTCGGAAGTCAGCCTTCAACTGAGAAGAACCGGCAAGAAACTCAGCAAGGTTACATTTTTTAAATATTTTTGGACCATCTGACTATATTGCCTTTTTTTTTCAAATGTTTAACAATTTTATTCTTAAAGTAATACAAAAATACATAAAAAATTATAACCCGCATTAGTTACCTACATAGTAAACTAAAAAAAAAAATACCCAGCTAATAACAGCGTATTAGTAAAAAAAAAATGGCAATTAACAGTAAAAAAAACAATGTGTAGGTACTTGTACAGAGTGCAGCTACTTTCAGACATCTTTATCCTCAATATATTGGGCTACCTTGTAATAAGCTTTTTCTTTCAAAACTTTTTTTATGTACGATTTGAATCTAGAATCAGTCATCTTGGTAACAGATGCTGGTAATTTATTATAAAAGCGAACACTATTCCCAAGAAATGACTTTTTAACTCTAGCTAATCTGAAATACGGAACAACTAATTTATCTTTTCCAATTTATCTTCTCCACATTTGATTTATATAAGTCTACATTTTTTCGAATAAACATAATATTTTCATATATATACAGTGAAGGTAAAGTCATTACGTTTATTTCCTTTAGTGATTCACGTGGACCCATATTGTATAGATTGCACGAATGGCTCTTTTTTGTAATACAAAAATTGTTTCAATATCTGCAGCAGCTCCCCACAGTAAAACGCAATATGATAAAAGACTATGGAAATATGCGAAATAAACTAATCTGGCCGTCTCAACATTCGTCAATTGTCTAATTTTTTTAACAGCAAATACAGCAGAACTCAATTTACTAGCTAAAGATTGTACATGAGAACCCCACTGTAGTTTATTATCAAGTGTTATACCCAAAAATACAGTTTTATCAACTAGTCCCAGGCTGCTATCATCTATTAATACCCTACTGTCTACTTGCGGTACGTTTGGAAGAGCGAATCTTAAACATTTTGTTTTCTTAGAGTTTAATAAAAGATTATTTACAGCAAACCATTTAGAAACTATTGACAAAGTATCATTTACTCTAGTAAGTTCTTTGTCTTTTCTATCTACTTTAAAAATGAATGAGGTATCGTCAGCAAACAAGACTACATCTGAGAGACCATTTACGACCGACGGTAAGTCATTAATATATACTACAAATAGAAATGGCCCAAGTATGGAACCTTGAGGTACCCCCATTTTGACTACAGAACCATTGGACGTTGTACCTTCAACTCGTACCTTTTGTTGGCGATTAGTTAAATAAGACAAAACAAGTTCATGAGCAGTTCCACGAATACCATAATAGTTAAGCTTTAGGAGCAGATTACGGTGGTCGGTAAAATAAAGAAATATAACATTAAATCTCTAACATACCTCTTCTTTTGTGCCTTCGGTGGTCTATGCTTTAGAGAGTTGAGCACATAGTACTTGAGCAGTTTTTGATAGGAAACCCTCACTTTGACGGGCTGTCCAGGCGGGCAGTGTTCTTTGTACCACGTCTTTACTAGTGGCACGTCGATTGCTCGACGGGTGCGGCCTATATGAGAAATGTATAGTTAACATGAGCTTAGTTACAGCGTTTGGAGTAAAGGACTGTATTCACCTTCATTGTTTATGATTTGATTGACAACTTAAAATTAGAATAGAAATACAATTAAAAGATTCAATGGCACTATCTATACTTTACAGTGTCTTGAAAAACATTAGCATAATAACATGTTCGCTTACCTGATCTCATGTTAAAAGGCCTGGGGGCCCACAATAAAGCAATGCCATTGGCAGTATTATCAGTATACAGAGCAGTCTCCTGAAGGAACGGGGATACTTCTTCAGGCAGAACAAACTCTTCCTCATCAGGCACTGGGTCTAAAGACTTCACCGAGTGACGGTGTGATATTGGGTTGATGAGGGGATCGAAGTAGAATGCTGGTAGGTCAGGGTCTTCGGTTTTTATATACACCACGTTTGGTGTGTGGTACCTAAGGGAATTACGAGAGTTACAAATACTGCTTGCAAAAGATGCTGTTAATAATAAATATTGCTGTCTCTATAGGTTACTGTAACGTCAGCTAATACCAAGGTGATGATAGCTGTGGATTCGAATCCTACAATGAGCTTGAGCTTTTGGTGAAGGAAAACATCGTGAGGAAACCACAGCACGGTGGTAGGGTACTTTATGTACTATAAAGTACCCTACCACCGTGCTGTGGCTGGCTACCAGCCTTAAGTCGAAAATCTATCGCCAAGCACCTGTTGGTGTGTTTAATGAGAGCCAGTTAATGTAATGTAATTAAGGCATTGTAATAAGGTTTATAACACATTGGCAATCCCCCTGGTATTGCTTAAAGGCGACGGTGGTCACTTAAGATCAGGTGAACTGCCTGCCTCCTTGTCTATAAAAAAAAAACTAGTATAACATAAACACTTACCAAGACAGCTGAACAAAATGTGGCAAGTTGTTATACAGGTATGGGAAAGCGATCCTGTACTCCGTCCTGATCGGCTGACGGATGATGATCTTGTTGATGTCATTGAACTCATTCCAGTCCTCATCGCCAGCAGAGTTATCCTTCACAAGCGGCTCAAACTTCGGTCCACCCGGTATTGCCATATTCAAAGCTTTCGCTGTGAAGAAGCTCTTCGAATCAAAGAGATAAAAATAGTTGTCATCCACCAAATCTGTCAGTAGTTGATTGGCTAGGCGATATAAAGTCGCCATTTGTGGTAATGACAAGTTCCATTTTCTATATGTCGATCCGTTGACGTGTATCGTTCCTATCAACGGTTTGTGGTCGTAGAACCAAGAAGCTACTGCGCCATCTTCATCAGGGTCTAACTCAATCTGTATAGGCTCCAAAGGCTCAACATCAAGGATGTTGTCTGCATAATCAAGTGGAGGCTCCTCATCGTCAAATGGCGGGAATCTCATACGTTTGAAGTGTCTACGATCACGCTTTTCTCTCCGCATCATGATCCACATTGTGCCCCACTGCGCTATGTACACAGGCTCTATAACCCATGGAATCTCATTAACAAATGTTATAGCGCCAGTAATATGGTACAATACTTTAACGTCACGTATCTGTTCCCAGGGCATAGGCATGTTTTCTAGAAGTTTCATGACTGCATGTGGCATGTATTTCAAAGCGCCAAGGTAGACGCGTTTGTCGTGGCGGTATTTACGACTGGTCATGTCACCGTGGTCTCTGATGATCTTTCTTATATGCTCTGGAGGCATGTCCTCTTTTTGAGCATCGACAAAACCGAATTTCCGCTTTTCGGCAAAACGCTTTGACTGAAGCTGCAGCCATTTTTGCGCTAAAATATACAAATATTCTTGGCTTAATTACAATATAACCAGTGCCATTAAGTTCTCTAAAATAAATTTAACTAGCAATCAATAGATAAGAACTGCTGGACATTAATTAATAAAAACTGAATCATTTCATTGTATGCTTATCCTTCTACATCAGGGTTTCTCAAAGTGGGGTTCGCTTTTCGACGGGAGGGGGTTCGCGACATGATTTACGACAGGACTGAAACAAATACTCCTAATATTGACTCCATTTGCTACAGAAAACAAGCATACCCATCACATCAATATTAAAAAGATATTTCCTTTGGCACTTTATAACCTTTCATTGAAATAAAAACCTTATTTTCTTCAATAGTCAATTTTATTAAGCAAAAAGGTAATTTAGTTATAAAATAACTAGATATTTACCATGGTTTATGCACATTCCCAGGAACCTAGACACTTTTTCAATAGATGACTATCTAACACTAAAATAAGATATTTTTTTCAATTTTCGAAATTGAAATATGAGTTTTGAGATAAGCAATGGTATTTAAAATAATATAGATAATTTACACCA
The DNA here is from genome assembly GCA_951361185.1 of Ochropacha duplaris. Taxonomy (NCBI): domain Eukaryota; kingdom Metazoa; phylum Arthropoda; class Insecta; order Lepidoptera; family Drepanidae; genus Ochropacha; species Ochropacha duplaris. The sequence continues at coordinate 9,645,009 of OX592703.1, forward strand.
ATCAAAACAGCTCAAGAGTCCAGCACCACAATTTTTATTAAACATATTTGTCTGCAAATATCAGCATCTTCCAATATGTTGCTAGCATGGAAAATTATATCATTTGCAAATGTTTTCATTTTCCCCATAGGAAATGATTTTACTATTGTCTTAAATAGAAAAACCCTGGTCCAAGAAAGGGGTTGAGTGTGTTAAAAGATAATAAATGTATAGATAGTCTTATTTAAACTCAAATCATATTAACAAAAAATATGTAAGTGTTTATCAAGATAAAATGAAAAGAACCAAGAATGTTGCCTTTAAACTCATATATTGCTCAACAAGAGCTACACAATGTTTCAAATCAAATGCTTGAATGATATACAAATGGCATATAAGATAATCAAATTTCCAGTCAATTTCACCAATACATTATAGGGATGATGCCTATATTAGGCTTAAAGGTCTAGATACCAAGCCAAAAACCTTTAAAAGAAAAAGGACAAATACCTGACTCTAACTAGTGTATAAATCATCTAAAAATACTCGAAAATAGTGAAAACATTGTATAATTCCACCTTTTTATGATTTTTAATTACCATTTTAACAACAAAGAGTAGCTCTTTTGATGGAGTATATTTATGACGTCACAAGTATGTATTCCATACAAAACACCATATAAATCATTGTTTAGACATTTAATAAAAAGAAGCTGATTTGATATGTCAGTCACCATCCCTATTAGGTATACATATTGAAATCAAAAAATATTTTCATCAGACTGATAATTCAAAAGCTTTGCATGTTACAACATACATACAAACTCTTCAGCTTTATATTATAATAGTGGGATTTATGGGATCACCATCCTCAATTTCTAAATAAGCTTACATATTGTCCTGTAGACTGAATTTAAGCATCAGGGCTCATCTATACAGGTCAATAAGTAAAAAAAGACATGGTAATGGCCACAAGATGCCAACCCATTTACGACAGGCAGAGAATACTACGAAATACAAATAAAAAGGTATAACCTACAATATAATTCCTTACAACAATAATCAGCATGAATGATCTCATGCAAATTATAGGTTTAGATGGACCTACCTTTTTCCTTGATCTTCTCCTCAGGTATATGATGCGGCTTCGGGGGCTGCGAGGGCGGCACTGGAGGCGCAGCGGCAGCGGCGGCGGCGTGTGCCTGTAGCGCGGCTTGTTGAGCCGCTGCCAGTTGCTGCTGCGCCATCATAGTGGCCCAGGGGTTAGGCCCCAGAAGGTACGGCGGCAGCGACATGGCTGACCGCCTTCTAAACAACAAATTACAGATTTCGTATGCAAGCAAATAAACCCACATATAACGTGGTACGGTAAACAGGTACCGGTTACAAGTAGTAAGAATCGTGTTAAAATAAGAAAAATAACTTACTGGCTTTAGTTCTCTGCTAAATGGTTGAAATTATTTCACCAATTAAAAATGAAAATTACATATATCAGCTACATTGGCAAATAAAAACCTAATAACGCGAGAATGCGATTGGCCTCCATTTGCAATTTTAGCATTTGTTTTTTTTTAACGCTTTGAGCCCGACTGACAGTGTTACCAGATTTAAATTGAACATTATGTCAGCTGCCGCCTAACTGCCTGTGTGTGTATTTTTTTTTGTAATAAATTCTGCTAATTAATGAAGTCATTTGTACAAATGGATTTAAAAAATCAAATAAATTGATTTCAAATATTTGCATTTAATGAATAACTTCTAATTTTCTGTAGTATCCCATGTTTTTTATACAGTACTGTTTAGCTTTGTGTTACCTTCAAGAATTATAATATATTCTAAATGGATAGGTAACTTTACTTTTACTAACACTAATTGAAAGAAAGAGAGATTGTACCAACCTAGTTGTTATCTTTCTCTTTTTCGCAACTGATAGGTTTGCTTCAAATAGGTACCTATTTAGAATTACCTATCCATTTAGAATATATAATTCTTGGCTACCTTAATCTTATTTTTGATGGCATAAATTTACCCAACCACCCTGTTATTTTGCTGCCTGTTAGACATAATAGAAGTTCATTAACATTTTTTTTCTGCTTGGCAGTTTTATTATGAAAACAAAACATACAGTCGAATTGAGAACCTCCTCCTTGAGTCTTGCCAGTGGAGTAAAGAATAGTAGAATTAACTGCAAACTTCAGGTATGCGACAAAATCTGCTAATCCCTAAATTGGGGACCTGATTCTGTCAAAATCACAGAATTCTGCTAAATCTGGTCATATTGAGCATATGGCCATAGATAATTTATAACATAGAATAGCAGTCAGTGAGTGAGCTTGGTGTGTACAAATTATTAGGTATCTATCTAGTGGGTAGTTTAATTAAACATTTATAAAATTTAAAAAAAAAAATTTGCGGTCAGGGGACCCCCCGTCAGGAACGAAGTTTATTATTGAGTGAGGTTATACAACGGGGTTGCTGGTCGTACAAAATGCTCGTCTGCTTGAATCTCGATACTCACACGCACACACTTTCGTATATGATAGAAAAAGATAGACAAAGTTATTGAAAATCAATTTTATTTAACGGGATCATTCATACCATAGATCACTATTATAATTATATACCTTATATTTTTGCGCCTTTCATCACGAATAGATGGCGTTACATGCAAAGGCGCGAAACTTTAATTTATCCTAAGATTTTGCTTTGAGAATTACTTTTTCTTCAGCCGGCATTTATTTATTTAATTTATTTAATCGTACGGAGAAATCTTTTATCTATTGAAACCAAGGAAATAAACGTAACATTTAATGTAATTTTGTCAAGAATCGAACTCTCACCCCTAGATCACAGGTAGGCGAGCTACTACCGACTGAGCCACTTTTATTGAAACGATGAATATTTAGAATACATCTAACTGTATTCGACGCGCATAGGTTCGTTCTATCTACTCAATGTTAGATGACGATACTAGTAGGGATATTATTTTTGATTGAAATTTGTTCTAAGTTGCATGGGTATGATTCATATTCTGACCCATCAGACGAATGTCATCACATATTTAAGGCGATGATAGCTCAGTGGTAAGTGACGTCGGATACCGCGGCGAAGGTCGTGGGTTCGAATCCTTACAATGAGCTTGAGCTTTCGGTGAAGGAAAACATCGTGAGGAAACCACTGCACGGTGGTAGGGTACTTTGTAGTACTCGACTGGCTGGCTACCACCCTCAAGTTGAAAATCTGTCGCCAAGCACCTGTTGGTGTGTTCCGGCAATTGCACTTGAGAGCCAGTTCGCCTTAATAAGGTGTACAACACATTAGCAATCCACTGGTATTGCCAATGTCTATAGGCGACGGTTGTCACTTACCATCAGGTGACCCGCCTGCCTCGTTGTCACTTGTGACATAAAAAAAAAAAAAAAAAAAAACTAACACATAATGATGTATTCAAGTATGGCGGCCAGTGCTTGATAATAATATCCTAACTACGCTGGACGTTTGTGTACCAGGCAAATGCTACCGGAAGCCGCACTAAGGAACATTGTTACAATTTTTCCCAAAAATAAACTACTTATAGGTAGTTTACACATAATATTGTAGACTTAGGTACATAATAGATATTATATTTTAAATCATAATTTGTACTTGTAGTCTGTCAAATAATACTAAAGTGCGGACTTTTTAGCGGGAACCTGAATAAAATCGAAGACTAGCAACCTATAGCTAATATAATGACAGGTACCTACTTAATAAGTTGTCGGTAGCTGTCCTCTTTGGCTCTTCTTTGGCTGTCACAAATAAAGATTGGTTTTTATTTTAGACATATATTTTTACCTCGGAACAATAACTGTTCCGAGATTTTTACCTTGCACTTTTTTCGCATCCACAAAGGAAAGAACAAGAAGTTGCGTTGTACAACCACAGAACACTATCACTCCTAGCTGTACAACTCTCTAGGTTCGTGTCAAAGAGAATATAAACACTACGTTTGCTCGTGTTTAAAGCTTTGTAATAAGGTGTACAACACATTAGCAATCCCTTGGTATTGCCAATGTCTATAGGCGACGGTTGTCACTTACCATCAGGTGACCCGCCTGCCTCGTTGTCACATCGGGTGTAAATAAAAAGTTAAAGTTTCAAAGTAAAATGCCTACATACAATTTTATTTGCTCTAGTTATCTCCGGTAGAAAAACATTTGCAATGAGATTTTCCGAGTTTTCTTTACGTTGTTTCCCATTCGTGACCAGTGGGTGATGAATAACTCACAGTTCATAATTTTTTACAGTTTTTACTATGTTTGCCGCGTGATTCTATTTGTCTATGATAAATAGGTAAGTGACTTTGTATCCATAATTTTGTTATCAGATTGAGACACGAATAAAGTAAGAACTCTTTTTAATTATTTGTTTCCATTTTTCATAAGATATTATATCTTCAAGAAGTAATAAAACTAAACTATTTTAAAAATTTATCGAGGCCTCGGGTGACCGGCGGGCGGGGAGCTTTTTCCGCCAACGCATCAGCTTGGCCATCCAAAGAGGAAACGCTGCCAGCCTTCTGGGAACCTTGCCGATCGGCAGCAGCGGCAGCCTCGAAGAAGTTTTTTATGTATTGTAATTGTACATTTGCATATATATTTTGTACATTTGTTGGAATTTATAAATAAACAAACTGGCTCAAATTGCTGTACGACTGGCAGCGTCCCAAGAAAACTGGCAGCATTATGACTTTTTTATTTCAAATTCATAATCCTTTGACACATCGACTTATATTCTAGCGATATATCGATGATTTGACATAATCATTTCACATAATCAAATTATAAACAATGAAATGGAAGGAAAAATAAAATATAATTTCAGTTATTTCGATCAAGGATATTAAATTATATGATAATTATTGTCTAACTATTAAATAAAATTGATCAATTGAGTTTCATATTATAACACAATTTACAATATAGAATAATAAAAAACATCGTGCCTGATAAAATCAAACTTAAATATTTTAATAACGAATTGGAGATATTTAAATATTGCAATGTATTACCAGTAGAAATCAAAACTATTTTATTATTATTAAAAGAAAATTATTTTATTTACAATGAAAATACAGTAAATCACAATATTTCTACTAGAAAAGTTACTATGAAAATGTTGAGGACAAAAGGTGCAAAAAACATATATGGTGAGCGCACTACCCGATTCATAGTACCGAGATTAATAAATAGTCTTCCAAAAGCTTTAAAAGAATCCATAACTTGTAAAAACATAAATAAAAAATTAAAAAAATTCTTCAATGAAAATTCTTCGATAACATATAATATTTAATATGAAGATAATACTAATTTATGTGAAGCAGCCTGTATAACGTCAAGTATTTGTCTGTGCAATTAATTGCAGAGAAGCGATGTATTGTGGTTATTGGTTAAGGGAAAAAAAATAATATTATAACTACCTTCTTATATAATAATTTTTTTTTTATGTGCTTAGGTATGTGTCTTAGACAATACCTTCGATGTCTTAATAATTATCTGTACATAAGTTTATTTGAGGTATTGCAACTCTCAGACAAACCAGCACTGGTTTAAGGGAGTGAAGAAACATTTTTTGTATATTTTCTAAATAAATAAATAAAAAAAAAAAAAACTAGCTGTCCCCCGCGGTTTCATCCACGTTCCTGAAGGGAACCCATTTTCTTAATATTTCTTTCCGGAAGAACCTTCTACAAAGTATTAGAAAACTTAAAAAAATATGAATGTAATCAGTAAAGTCGTTCTGAATTTATGGCGTGCGTGGCCAAGGAAAATTGGTATTAGTTGCGTGATCTGCACGTACGTTATCCCGCGTACTCGCCTCGCACAGGAACGCGATCGGCTTCCTTTACTGTGCTTCACTTTGAGTGCACGGGGCTCTGTCTGCCTTTTTTATGTAGTCTGAGATATATAGATAGATTTAATTTAAGTTATGACATAATGTGCAATATAACAAATTAAACAAAATTGAATAATTTTATTCGATTGAAGGGAACTAAGTACATACTTTAAAAAATAGGAAAATAGCTGATAACCTTTTTTTAACATTTTATGGAGGTTTTTTTTTTTATATTCGATAGGCTTGTGTTTGACCACAATCTCACCATGGTAAGTGATGATGTGGCCGAAGATGGTAAGCACACAAAGCCTAGATGGGAAAGAAGTAATTAATGAACATTTACCACCGATTGAAGCTATTTATAATACATTGACTTCATGCGCACCTATTTATCATTTTTCGTATAAATACGAGTATCGCCTGCGAGACATAATTAATTTAGGTAAGATTATTAGCCAATTGTACCTAAGTATATCTAATTATGATATTTACACGCGTTTATCTTATTAATAAAGGTACCTAGATGTAGTAAAAAGATAATAAAACTAATCAAATAATGTTTGTGTAAACATTGCAACAGCCGTGTATGGATGTCAGATGGATTAATTTATTACAAATAAATAACTGTATCATCTTATTTTATCAACTTATTATAATGAAATCGGTGTTACAATGATGAGTTGCTGTTGTTTACGAGATAAGTTGTTAAAAATACTACAAAAAGGCATACATAAATTAAATAAAACAATAATAATTTAAATACGCTGTATGACTCCTTGGGGCAACAATCTTAATACAAGATTTAAGAATCCCTAAGTATGATGATTATGTATTTATCAATTGCAATAAATAGTTTCAAATTAAAATAAAAATGTTTTTAGATGATAATAAACAGCATCCGTGTGGCAGGCCATAGAATGACTTTACGGTAATACTTAACAGTAGAGTCCGCATTTTTGTCACCTGAGGGATAGATAGCAGATTTTGTCATGTGAACCTATACACAATAAAAAAATAAGTGACTCTCATACTACAAATACTACCACATAATATCTATTCTATATGTACCTATGTATAAGTATAGCATTTTATTTAGGTAGGTACTTTTTATTACAATCATATTTGGGTTATAGAACTATTATCTCGTACATTACTAGCAGCTATCCATCGCGGTTTCACCCGCGTTCCCGTGGCATCTTATCTTTGGATAAAAGTATCCTATGTTTTATTCCAGGGTATGATCTACCGGTGTGTCAAGTTTCATAAAAATCGGAGTAGTAGTTTCAGAATTTAGCCCGGACAAACACCGTGACACGAGGTTTTTATAAAGTTGTATTCGTTAAGAAACTACACAGGCCTCTGACAGACGGACGGACAGACATCGTTGTCTCAGCAATAGGGAGCGGTTCGGCCCTTTCTGTACGGAACCCTAAAAAAAACCCAAATCTGCCTACATTTAAAAAGTTCCCTCGATTTCTCCAGCATCCCATCATCAGATCCTGACCTGATGGCAATCGAAAAACAAACGAAAGTTACTGAATTAGCAACAATCAATTCTAGATTATTTTTATAATTCTTCGAAGATTGATTGAACTAAGAGTAGGTAGTAACTATGTAGTTACCTAAAAAATAACTTTACATGTATAAACATAATCATTTATTTTTATCTTACAACTGGTATTGTATCTAATTAAAACACTAAATACTGTTTCGAAACAGTGATAGCGTTGACAATCTATTAATTATCTTTTTGGAACATAGTCGCGCCTCTTGCTTATTATTAAGTGATGGATATGTATGGAAATGGCTTTCATTTACTTTTTACACGTATTTCATTCAACTATGCAGTAACTGCGGGATAATGAGACGCGATGGCAAGGGCTAAGGAGCGATTTTAGGAAATTTTGGAAGATAAAGTAATGTAAATGTATTAGTCAATTGGTTGATAATTTAACTCGTTGGCTATAACTGTAAATTAATGATTTAACAGTAAAAAATAAAAATTCGGTATCGAACAACTAGGTAGTATTTCTTTATTGTCAGAAGTCCAGCAGGCAGGTCACCTGATGGTAAGTGACTACAATCGCCTAAAGAGATTAACAGGGAGATTACCAATATGTTGTCGACTTATTATGTCTTGAATATTTTATTTACCGCTAGGTGCAGGAATGGGACAGTCGTCGCAAAAATACATATACCTAAACAAATACCTAACCGGATCATTACACAATATCTCTATAATCAAGCATCAATTAAATGTTATTATCATACTTATAGTAAATCTCTGCGAACTATTTATCTAGTGCATACACAATTACCTAGTAAGTAGATGGACGATTTCTTGGAATTTCATTTAAATCAGCATCACACAATTTTATAATCAATTAGCTATCCCCGGCATGCAATGCCACGTAAAAAGAAGTGAAATGTGATTTGCATTTTTTTACCTACGAAATACATCTATTCAATGTTGCATTATAATCAAAATGAAAGGTTTAGTGACGCATTGAGGACAAACGTACAAATAAACAATATTGTTTTATTCATAAAGATGTTATGAACGCTGTGAGAGAAAAAGAAGAGGTTTTCTATTGAAATTCTTATATTTTTACAAAATACAATTTTGACAAGTAATTTAATACCTACACTTAGCGGTAAAGTAAGTTTTTTTTTATACTTTAGGCAAAGGCGACTACAGGTCATATCAACAATTTAATTTAAGTATTTAATTATGTACTTATTTATTTGATTATTTTAGAGTTCCGTACCCAAAGGGTAAAAACGGGACCTATTACTAAGACTTCGCTGTCTGTCCGTCTGTATCTCAAGAACCGCGACAGCTAAACAAATTTTCACAAATTATGTATTTATGTTGCCGCTAACACAACAAATACTAAAAAAACAAAATAAAATAAATATTTAAGGGGGGCATCCATACAACAAACGTGATTTGAGTCCGACTCACACTTGGCCAGTTTTTTTATAATATTACGTCGTCGTCTACAGATGTAAAGAATCCTACTCCACACTATTTAAAATATATTTTGCAGTGAAGCACACGCCAGGCGCATGGCTCGTGACCGCATCGTGTGGTGTGTCCGTAACGGAGGCACGCGATTGGTCGGCGCGGACGCACCACGTGCTTTATTGTGGTACTTAATAAAGTAACTGTAGACATGACATTCTGTAGTAGGTATAAATGTTAAAATCAAAAACAAAAAGTGGTACGTAACAATGGTAAGGGATTGCCAATGTGTGACCTTTTTACAATAACTTAAAGGTAAATGACTCTCAAGTGCAATTTCCGGAACACACCAACAGGCAGCTTTTTAATTTGAGGGCGTGGTAGCAGTCAGTCTAGTAATACAAAGTGCATCGTAACATAAGTAAGTAGGTATGTCATATAGTTATGAAGTTATATCTTGGAACCTACTTCACACCATCACACCCATGTGTGATCAGCCCAAACTGAAAGCTTTTTGTGAAAACTAGATAAATGTTATATATCTACTAACAAGAGGGACATACATTATGTTACATTAGACATATTAAAAATTAACATGTTTACTTTTGATAATAAATGTAAAATATCGATCTTTGTAACTCGTAGGTTTTCTTACATGCATAAGATTTAATAAGTTATCATCACAGAATTTAATGTAGGTACTTACAAAAAAGGAGTGTTATATCTATGAAATACTTTATCTAGAGCAGTGTTGTTTTTAGCGCACAGTCGTTATTAATTAGGTAGGTAGGTAATCGCTTTTTAGTTCAAGAGCCGAAGGGTATACTTAAAATTCATCATTTTATTTCACAAAATTAGATATGTATCAAGTAATATATATTTTATAATTTCTGATTAAAATTGATTATATACTTAAAATAGATATAAACGAAACGTACAGTAGCAGGTCTGTTTCTAGGGAGGGGCACCAAAATTATACTTAATGTTAAATGTTTGAAAAAAAAAGAAAAGTAGAAGTTAAGTATAAGTATAATTAAAGGGTTGTTATTGTCACGGTCACATGAAATGACATTTTTTATTTTGAAGGAAATTTGTCACGAATCACGGAAATATCTTAATCTGCCGATTTGCACAAGCCGAAGTAGCTAAAATCATTATTAAGTGTATAGTCCAGGAATATTATGAGTTTCACCTCAGAATGAGAGATAGTCAGCTATTAACTTGTATAAACCTTTATTTTGACACCCTAAAACTTGTCTCAAAAGCTACTTATCTTAGGGTGCCCGCGACTACTGATTTTTCAAGGTCAAAGGTCAAAAAATCATTTATTGCAAATATCTCGTTTCCTATGGGTTTTTTGGTAAATGTATTCATAATAAATATTGTAGAAGATTAAATTCTCTATAACTTTTGTGCAAACATTTTTTCGATATCTTGAACCATTTTCGAGATTTCAATATATTTTATATATTTTTTTTTTCAAACCGTCAGATTAAGGAAATCCCTCAACATAATTGTCAGATTATGGGTCAGTACAACAAGGCCATCAAGAAGAACCGCCTGTATAAAAATCTGACGCGCTCGAGTAAATCAAGGTCACGATTTTTTTTTGCATTTTCAAAAATCGGCCCTGACTGATGGTCGCTTCCAAATCGTCAGTCTTTAAAATAGGAGCTACTGGAGGGTTCACTTAACATCCCTTATCAATGTCTGACGCGCTCGAGTAAATTTTTTTTTTAAATATTTTCGACCCCCTCGTACGGCCACCCCCACCACGCAAAACGGCAGATTATTATTTTTCCGTTATCAGACAGACGTGGCGCGACTACCCTATTAATATCTGACGCACTCGAGTATTTCTTGGTGACTGTTTTTTTTTACATTTTTGAAACCCTGTAGACGCTCCCCCCACCGCTGAAGGGGAAAATATCACATAACCTTTTTTTCTTTATTCCACCTAATCTTCAAATTCCAGTAGGTCCCAAAGACGCTCGAGTAACTACAAATTTAGCATCATTGCCTCCCCTACCATAACAAGGTTTGCGGGCTTACTCTTAAAAACAGTTCCGATCCATTGGCATTGGGATTACGACGTTTTGTACTCTTGAATGCAACACTAGCGCCATATTGGCTCAATATTGAGCGGATCTTGAGTGAACTAAACATTATTGGCCAATGTCGCCAAAACCGTACTCTTGACGCATTTTGACAGCTCCGTATTGAAATTAAAATTGTGTTTGGATTGAACGATTATTGGGATTATCACAATTACATAAGAGTAACTTTTTCGATATTGTGAAGGTGCTTCTTACCTACTACAGTTTTACGTGGTTTTACTGTATTAAAATTGCAAATTGATATATTTAAAATGGCTCGTCTGGCTCTTCCATACCTCATGCTTCGTACAGCTCATAGAAATGAATTGAAACAAAGAAGAAATGAGCGTCGTATTGCACGTTATATGGACAATGCTTTTTCTATGGGTGACGATTAATTTAGAACGAATTATAGAGTAACCAAAGAGTTATTTGAAGATATATAATGAGTTGATGCCACATATGAAGAACCCCAAAAGAAGAAGCGATATATCATCGAAATATAAAGTAAGTATTTTACCAACAAATAATCACCACATTTTATTATTATTACCGCGACTTCGTTTGTTCGTATTGTTTTTAATATGTGTAGTGTGTACCTACATTATTTTTTATGTACATTTTCAGTTACTGTCATTCTTCGCCACCGGTAGTTACCAAAGGCTCGTGGGTTGTGGTTATGGAACACTGATGTCCCAATCGGTATCTCGGGCCATCAATGAAGTGACAACAGCACTCAATACTATTGAAATATTAAATAAATGGATACAATTTCCCCAAACAAGAAGTGAGAGAGATAGTTTAAATATTTTTTTTTAAACTTTATATTAGAAATTAAAATCAGAATTTTACTACATGTCTAACTACATTTTACAATTTCAGTTTCTATGTATAGTTAAGCATTCCAGCGTTTTTGGGTTGTATAGATAGCACCCATGTAGCCATTGTGCGGCCTGGTGACAATGAAGAACGTTTTTTTAATAGGATTGAATTAAAGTTTTGACTGCTTTGAGCTATAGTTTTGTAAATGATTAAGTAAAAATAAATGTAATTTATAGGTATTTATTGGTCTCATTAATTCCCATATTGTAAACCATTTATAAGAAAAATAAACTAATCCGCCAAAATGATGTAGTCCACGTAAGCGAAGCTGTGGGCGGAAAGCTAGTAGCTAATAAAAATCAAAAACTAAGAGAAAATAAACTTAACTTAAGTTAGATAACTTAAATCCGACTAAATAAAAATAAACAAATTGAATTCTATGTGTGGGGTGTTCTGCTTCTAGCAATTTCTAAAAGGGCATTTGCTATTGTGGTGGCGCCCTCCCTGACTGCTTCAGACAATTGCTCCAATGCAGCAGCACACCGATCCAACTTCACAGTTGCATCAGCAAATGCCTGAGCAGTCACTGTTTCAGCCGCGACTCGTCATTCCTCCAGCCGCGCGATCCGATCCATTACAAGCGATATTGATGAAGATGGGCGCACTCGGCCGCCGCGCCGACGACGCGGGCTGCGAAGTAGGCAGTAGCAAAAGCAACAAAAGCAACAAAAGCAACACAAGCAACTAAAGCAGCAAAAGCAACAAAAGCAATAAAAGCAACAAAAGCAACAAAAGCAACAAAAGCAACAAAAGCAGCAAAAGCAACAAAAGTAGCAAAAGCAACAAAAGCAGCAAAAGCAACAAAAGCAACAAAAGCAGCAAAATCAACCTTCCGAACCGAGCATTAGAGTCTAGATAGACTATTCATAATTTCATATATCAAATTGTTACTAATATTAAATATGGATTGTGAAGTCTGAAATAAATTATTATTATTATTATATAAAAAAAACGTGAGAGCCATTTAGAAATATCACATCATAACATGTGGCTTATGAATTACCTACTAAAGTTGAAAAATATTTTCACTCTATCTATTACCTATAACATATGTTTTCTTTTTCGTTTGACAACTTACATAGTAGTTGTTCAGGCTGGGTTGGTGTAGCTACCATAGTTATGGGCTGAGGCTGAGGTGTGGTTGATCTGGCAGCTAGTGCTTCTAATATACGAGTTGGTTTTGGATGTAATTTTTCGGTGTCTCCTGATGTTGCTGGGGTACCCATCCGAGAAATCTATGAATTAGGTATTTTTATTGTACAATAATTAATAATAAATTATATAATAAAACTGATAAAAAGCCTGTCAATTTCGTGCTTTATATAAATTAAAACTATTCTATGGACATTCGTTTTGACACCTTATAATTAAATTCAGATAAATCACTTTATGCTTTCTGTACCCACCCATGTAGGTATACTTACCTACTTACTGATTTTTCTAATTATCTGACAATAAAATATAATTCAAAGGTATCTAAATGTATTAGTTACATACTAATTAATACTGCCAGCCTTCGGGGAACCTTGCCGATCGGCAGCAGCGGCAGCCTCGAAGAAGTTTTTTATATATTATAGTTGTACATTTGCTTGTATATTTTGTACATTTGTTGTAAATTTTATGAAGTTATAGTCTAGGTATAAAATTATTGTTACATACTGATTTAGGGAAAGGTTCCACAGCAAACTGACTATCACGCACAGTAAAGCCACTACTACCCATGACCTTCACCAATCTCAATTCTATAGGTGATAGTGATGGCAAATTATCTAAGCCACCACCAGCACGCCTCATGGAAGCAGCATGTTCACTGCAGTGCCTTTTCAGTGCACACTTTTTTTCTGCCCAATACTGAAATAATGTGCAAATGGAGTTGTTAATAACCACAGCGTTAACAAAAGTATTTTGAGAGATACTCACTGAAAATTTATAAAAAAGTTGGATACTTTGGCCCATCCAGCACCATCTCTATTTGCTCCACCTATCGAATTTAGGGTGGTGGCCAGAGAGGCACACCTCCTCTTTGTTTCTTGTTTGCCCTGTGTCGTCCGTAGCTGACCCTTTGCTATCCCAGGGTTCTGCTCCAAGAACTCCACAAGGGCCTCTAATTGTGAAATAGTGGGACGACCAGCCTTTACCTGTAAATGTAAATAAAAATAAATGATATCAACCGTCCACTTCTCTAATAGCTAGGTACCTACACTTTTAAATAGGTACCTGTTCGCTAATTAAAAACTAAGTTGATTTATACGTATATATGGTATATAGATGAATAAATCGTCGCGCCCCGCTCCTGTAGATGCCGCACTCCCTTTACGTGACAGCTAAGAACATGGGGCAACTCAATATTTTCGTATGTATAGACAATTATGAAAGGTCTAGACAAGGATAAGAAATTGTGTCGCCAGCTCCTGAACTGTTACCCGATTAATAGGAAATAGAAAATATTTTATGCTATGGTCTAGTCTAGTATGTAGTTAAGTTATGAATATTGCTTTATGAAAATACTAAAAATATGAGGCCCGATGGTATGACGTTGTTGCCCTGGTGTCGTGGTAAACCTCTAGTGTGGGATGCAACTTGTGTTGATACCGTTGCACGATCCCACCTAGAGTCAACATCCAGGGTGGCGGGCGCAGCGGCGACTACAGCGGAGGATTTCAAGCGGCGCAAGTACACGGCCATCGGCGATGGTTATATATTTGCGCCGTTTGGAGTGGTAACTCTGGGACCGTGGGGACCGGAAGCGCGTAAATTATTTAAAGAGCTATCGGCGCGCCTTATAGAAACTTCCGGCGACCAAAGGGCTGGCTCGTACTTTGGACAACGAATAAGCCTCGCTATACAGCGAGGTAACGTAGCCAGTCTTTTGGGCACGTTACCCATAGACCTAAATTCTGTGTTTTATTTATAATTTAGTTTTATTTATAGGTATTTTGCCTAATATATTTTTTCATAAAATGAACAATTCATTAATAGCGAATGTATCAATATTTGTATCTGTAAGTATATGATGAATGTTTATTTTCTTCTGGTATATAAAGTAAGTATTAAGATGCGTTAAACTAGTTGATTTTTTCACCAATGGACGGAGTAACTCATGAGATCGGTTTACGTATATATTTCATTTAGGTTTTGTGTAAATTGGCTGAAATATGACGATGATAGTTGAAGTAGTCGGAAAAACCGTTTACTTGAGAGCTATTTCGGCGAGTGCTGAAGAAATCTGCACCAAGAAAATATATTACGATAGTAATAATACTACATTACAGATATACTTATTCATTATAAAAGTAGGTCTGCCTGTAACGTTTTCAAATCATATCAGATCTCAACCACTGAACTGAATTTGATAAACTTTTGTACAGAAGTATTTGAAAACTTCGAAAAAGACATAAATTTCTTCGAAAATTATACAGGTAGACTACATTTAAAAAAATCATTCTATTACCACATGAACGAAGCCGCGGGCATCCACTGGTATAGTGAAATAATTATTATTACCGAAAATGTCCTTTTAATAATAAAAATATAGATTTAAGGGATAAGGACATTAAATAAATATTAGGACATTTGAAAAATGACAAAAAATACACGACAAATAATATGAACTAGGTTAAATAAATGAAACAGGTTATACTATTAAATGTATCTAGTAACAATAAGTTTATATATAAAAATCTCAACCACGGGGAATAATTTTCGTATACGCGGAAACACTGAATAGTGTCATTTCTTGCAACTCGGTTCGGCTCGGATACACTTCGGGTAGGATAAAGCGTAGTATTTGTTGCCGAATTTTACAAATACGAGGAGGGTATCTTGTCAAAACGGAGCGAGGACCAATTATTAATCTATGATAGATACCTTAAATTGATCTTCAAAATTTATTTCTACTCAACACGTCATGTCAATTTATTTTTTAAATTGTTTGTAGGTAGGCAATGAGCCCAACTCATACAGCCAACATTGTGTTTTCTCTTATAATTTTCTTTAAGTCTTTTCTGGTGAAATACAACAGAATATTAACAATCTCTTTTTATTTAAGCAATTTTAAGATGAAAATACCTTTAACTAGCCGTAATTTTATAAAATGATAAAACAACTATTCTATTGATCCTTAGGACAAGCAGGACGACACATCACTGCTTCAGATGTTAGCATTGCTAACTTCATGTCAAATGTAGCCAATTCTTGAGCGATTCCGATTTCAATCCAATATTAACGAAATTGGTTTCTAGAGTACGACTACTTATAAAATTACCTTGGATTTGGATTGGAATTGGTTTACTGTTGCGATTGTTTTCAAGAGTAAGCCTGCTCTGTACAGTTGTTTTGAAACTTGTTACAATTAGGATTCCCAATCGCCCAGCTAAAAATAAAGAAATACATGATTTAGCGTTTTCTAAAATTCAACCCTAAAGGGAGTGAAACGGGGTTGAATGTTTGTATGGAAGTCCGCCATTTTTGAAGCTAGAAGCATGAAACTGTGTTTTTAAGCTAATAATCAAAAATAAAGTGACTAAAACTCCACCCCTGAAGGGGTAAAACGGGTGTTCAAAGTTTGTATGAAAAATGAGAAGGCCTGACTCACTGACTCATCAACGCCCAGTCAGTACACTCTTGGACCTAGAAAGCTGATTTTTTTCATAGGTATTGTTTTTAAGATGAAGAACAATAAGATAGAATTTTTCGAAATTCAATCGCTAAATGGATAAAAAAGGGATACGTGGGTGAAACCGCGGGGCGGAAAGCTAACTAGTCTAGCTATAAAAAAGTTTATGATGACCCCTATAATAACTATGACAACTTTCAAGAAACGACAGCTTGCTCAAAATAGCGATGGAGTTGCTGACATTGCAAATAAAATGAAGTAGGATAAAATGCAAGCTAATTATCATAGATGGCGCTGTCATTGATATAAGTACGTTGTCTCTTCAATTTGGATAAGCTACCATAAGCGAGGTGATAAATAATTTGAAACTGGACTAGAAATCAAATATTGGTTTGAATCGAAGTATGTAGGTATTTCATAATATTTTTGAAGTTTCTCAGTGGTAGTGACGTCGGATACCGCGGCGAAGGCCGTGGGTTCGAATCCTACAATGAGCTTGAGCTTTCGGTGAAGGAAAATATCGCGACAAACCAGAGCACGGTGGTACTTTGTAGTACCCGACTGGCTGGGTACCACCCTCAAGTTGAAAATCTGTCGCCAAGCACCTATCGGTGTGTTTGACAGCTGCACTTGAGAGCCAGTTCCCATCTAAGCTTTATGTGCTTACCACCTTCAGCCACATCATCATTTACCATGGTGAGATTGTGGTCAAAGACAAGCTTAGATATATAAAGTAAAAAAAACAGTATCTACATTAAATAATTCTAATAAAGTTACATAATATAATTTATTAGGTATCTACGAGAAACATCGATTCCGAGCCAATGCTTAATTTCAACTGAGAGTTTTTATTCAATTACGAATGGGAGAAGAGTAGGTAGTTAGGTAAACACCTTATTGGCAAATAGCAAACAAACTTTCACATGTACATAATAATACACATAAAGCAAAGTCGGGTTATTTACACCATTTATAACTTAAGAATGGCTGCACCGATTTTGATGATCACTGTTTTTTTGGATTCGTCTCCTACAAGAATAGCAGAATAACTATTAAAAAATTGGAAAAATTCACGATAAAAAAGTTATGAAATAATTATTTTTCTCATACATTTACAATGTATACAATGACTTTTTGATAATGACATAATATCTCGAGATCGGATTGACTGTAGGTGATCACCACCCGGTAGGTGGCGCTGTAATCGGGTTTCTAAGGTAAGTATTTAATAGTGGTAAATTAACAAAAAAATATGTACCAGCCAACAAATTAAATGAAAAACAATATTACCAATAAAAATGCTTGCCGATTCACATATCAATTTTATTAAAATCACATTTTCTCATACGAAGCTTGTATATTCATCTAATTACATCGATCTAACTTGCATGTAGGTACATAGTAACTTAACATTTATACACATAATTATTTATTATTTACCGTCGCATTTTATAGTTAAAGGTACAGTTGGTAGATATTTAGAGCTAACTCAGAGATCGTCAACAGTTGCTTAATAAAAGTTCTACCACACTGAGGCAATCGACATTTTGCATTGTATTTTTTTCAAACTATTTTTGTATTTTTTTTATTATAAGTTACACATTTTATCTCTTCACATATCTGTTTTGTGGTTATTTATAAATAATTTAAGCTTTTAATTTAAGAAATAGCTTTTAAATTTAAATAAAATATATTGTAATAAAATGTACAGTTAAAATTTATTTGCGTTCGAATAGAAATAAATTATATTATTAAAATAAAATTATCACAATTTTATTTAAAACTCATTTTGTACTTATTTGATAATTCAATTACTTTTAAAGTATCATCTCACTGACCATAAAAATATAATTCACTTTAGTAAATAATTTTTCAATAAATATATCATTTGAAATAATTAATTTATTGCCTGTGATATGCATAATAAACGTTGGCTATTATTTACAATTTATAATAATGTAACAGATTTATATGTATTATATTTTTTTATTTATACATTGAATTGACCAAAATCTCTTTAATATTGGGTTTTTTTAATTATGATTCCTATGAGGGAAAAACTAGTTTTTCTAAGTTACTGACTGAATCACATACTCATACCACACTACGTGTAAGCCAACATAAACTTTAACAAAGCAAATCAAAATTACGATTTTAAATCGTTCTTTATTAATATTATCTTTCGCTTTTCTTAAATAGTAGTTACTTAGGTATATTTTGTAACATAAAAAATAAAATTATCATAAAACTAGAAATCTACAATGGTTTAATTACAATGCAAACACAGTTTTAAGCATATTGTTTTTTTTAAATTTCTAGTTATTTATGGTATTTAAACTGAGGGTTGGGATGAAATATAATTATAAATCAACTCTAATAACTTTTTAAAGTCTTTATTAGCTTAGCAAAACGTAGAAATTTATTTCGTTACAATATAATAAGTACCCTTTTAGTTCCTATTTTAATTTGGTAAAATTCCTTCATATTTTAATATTCAATTATTATTATTTAAATAAAATCACCTTATTTAAATATTTCAATACTAATTATTTTAATGTTTTTTTTCTATAAATATTTTTTCGTTTCGCATAACATTAATGAACTCCTGCTAACATTTGGCTCATCTCAGTCGACCTTCATTTTGGAAGACTAACGAAAACCATAATTTTTCTAACTTTACCGACACCTACTATGTTTTTCTACTCGAACTACACAATTTCATACAAACGTGTATACGCACTAGTTATTCTAGTGTTGACGAAAACTAATATCGATATAAACAAATGCAAACACCACTGTGACGGTAGCATTATAGTAGATATTATCGATAAGTACTCAAAGGCTTTTTAGGCAACACCATGTTATTATGAATATTTTTGTTATTTAAAATTTACTTTATTATAATTACAAAAAATGTTGACACAACCAAATTGTTTAATACCTATCATATTTTATGGTACGTAGGTACTTAATAGATCAATTTGTAGTTAAGCGTCGTCTAAGATTTACTATACTTTTTCACTCTGAAATAAAATATTTATTATATTTAAAAACTCCTTGTAATTGAATATCTTAATTCAGAGGTTTACCAGTGACGTGCCTTAATAATATTTACCATCTATTAATATAGTTATGTATGTATAATAAATATAATGGCAATTAAAATAATAATTATTATTATTCGTTCAGCGTAGTGTTATCCTGCTGAAAATTCTAATATAGAATAATGCGCAAATCGATTAATATTCAAAAGCAACAGTATTTTTTAAATTACTACAACCTTTTTAGAATAGGGATGTTGACTGACATATCAAATCAGCTTCTTTTTATTAAATGTCAGAACGATAGTTTACATGACATCATATATATACACCAAAAGATTAATAGCCTTATTCATAATAAAATCGACGAAGTTTAGCAACTGCTTAGCAGATTCTTAATTCAAATTTTCTATAGAGAATTTGAATTTAGAATCTGCTAAGCACTTACTAAATACCGTCGATTTTATTATGAATGAGGCCATTTTTTGTCTTTAAATTGGTAATTTGGAAATCATTAAAAGAAATAATAATACAAGGTATTAGTTATTTTCGAATATTTTTAGGTGTTTACACACTGGCCAGAGATTTTTTTTTTTAATATAGACAACATCCCTATTACCTTACTCTGGATTGAGACAGACAGTAAATTATAAAGATGCAATTTTAAGATTATTTTTTTCAATTTCTTATAAGAATAGAACATTATTTTTTTTAAATAAAACTGTTTTATTAAAAACGTATACACTGCCACCAAGCACATTTCTAAGAGTAAACACTTCGTTTGAACGGTTTTTCTCATGGCTCTAGAGCAACTATATAAGAGTTTCTTTCCCTCCGAACTTGAACAAGTCATCGTATGGATACTCGTGCGGCGGAGGGCGATCTCTGCACGTCTTCTCTGCATACTAGTTTTTCGACGTCAGTATTGTCACGAACTCTGCAAGATAAATTCCAGATATTAACAGTTGAATCCTTCGATATCTAATAACTAAAGATAGGTACACAATCAGCGACAAAAAATGACCTTAGCGAATGAGTGCCTTAGTAATAGTAGCATTCTAACGCTCCGACGGTAAACATGCCTCAGTGCTCGTTGCTCATGGAGATAAATTGAACACTTACATCTTTTAAAAAAATCAACCCATTAGTATATTAAATCGCGGGCAAGAACCGATTTGGATGAAATTTGGAATGGGGATAAATTGAATTTTTTAGAACCAACCCGCGGAAAAATCGCGGGCTAAAGCTACTTTACAATATCTTGCCTGATAGTAACCAAATCATCAGCAAAAACATCTGAATAAATGAAACATTAGAGGTAGTTACCATCGTAATTGACCATGCCGTCACCATCGAGGTCAGCCTCGCGGATCATGTCGTCTACCTCCTCCTCGCTCAGTCTCTCCCCAAGGTTCGTCATCACGTGGCGGAGCTCCACCGAGGATATCAGACCATCGTTGTTCTTGTCAAATACCCTGGAATTATTTGATACAAATTTTCATCTCTCCTTTCATCATTACAGAAAGGCGATTAAATTTTTCGAAGTTGAATCCTACAATGAGCTTGAGCTTTTAGTGAAGGAAAACATCGTGAGGAAACCATAGTACGTGGTAGGGTACTTTGTAGTAACTCCTACCTACTCGATTGGCTGGCTACCACCCTCAAGTTGAAAATCTGTAGCCAAGCACCTGTTTGCGTTCCGGCAGTTGCACTTAGGAGCTAGGCATTGTAATAAGGTGTACCTACAAACCATTGAAAATCGCCCTGGTATTGATAATGCGTGGACGGTAGTCACTTACCATCAGGAGGTCACCTGCACTTGTGGTATAGAAAATGTCAATACTGATAGCTACCGACTAATAAGGGTAGCTAGAAGGAGAATTGGGACAACGCCTAGAATCGAGACAAATAAGTTGTCATGTTCTTTTTGTAGAATAAAGATGTTCTTTAATAAATTACATCTAAATGCAATGGAAATTTACGGAACCATACTGACCTCAACCATTTTGTTTGAATATCTTTTATAGTAGTTGTAACATGTTCGAGTTTATATTCTCATTGAAATGAACGTATCTACTCTTTGCTTTAAGCCTGGTAAATTTTCAGATAGTTTCGTGTCGTCTAAACCCAACCATATAAGGCATAAACGAAGCAACTTATGACTTGCTATTTATCAGTCATCAAAAGTATTTTATAAACCGATGTTTACCTGAACGCTTCTCTTAGCTCGTCCTCTCCATCAGCACCACGCATCTTCTTGGACATCATTTGGAGGAACTCATTGAACTCGATGGTGCCGTTGCCGTCCTGATCCACTTCCTTCACCATGTCTCGAAGCTCCGTTTCTGGAACATTACACATTTTATTAAGCCTTTGAGCCATATTGAAGCACACCTATACACATAATATTTTAATTATTTTGTTTTGTTTTGATTCTCTCATGTTTTTTTTATTCTGGATAAGCTTGTGTTAAAATTTGACCACAATCACACCATGGTAAGTGATGATGTGGCCGAAGGTGGTAAGCTCACATAGCCTAGATAGGAACTGGCTCCCTAGTGCAGCTGTCGGAATACACCAATAGGTGCTTGGCGACAGATTTTCAACTTGACGGTGGTAGCCAGCCAGTCGGGTTCTACCTACCACCGTGCTATGCTTTCTTCACGATGTTTTCCTTCACCGAAAGCTCAAGCTCATTGTAGGATAATAGCAATACAAACAAACATCAGAGTTTCCGTTTACTCACATAAAGAAAATGGAAAGGGTTAGTAGGTAGGTACCAGTAAAAAAGAGCATAAATAACTTGAAATGTCACATCTGCGGACAACCCATTTCATAGAGATATGCCCGAATACAAATATCTTGAACGCAGTACAACTAGGGTGTTATTTTGGGACGAACAAAAGAGATGAATTGCATAAGGTAACCTGGCGCCGCATTTGCAAACACAAACTAAAAAACAGTAATTCCTTTGATGATCGCAGTCAATTTGACTGTGAGTAAGTCTATCAAAGCAAGTTTTTAGCTGAGTTTGAAATAATTTAATTTAGGAACCTGTACTTTAAGACGATCCGTTTTAAGAAATATATAGGTAAATAAAAATGGATCTTCGAAATGTATGTACGCTCATAACTTTCGAATGACTAAAGGAACTGAACCACCAAATAAGATGGTTCTTTGTTTTATGTATTTATTATTGTTAGGAAAAAGTTTGTGTAAAATAAAAAAATCCACAGGAACGCGAATCCCACGGGAACGCGGGTGAGACCGATGACGCACAGGCATCGGCGGCCACCAAAATGCACGTGTAATGAAGAAACTCATTATAACCTTATAATGTTCCAGTCAAGATCTCAGTATATAAATGGTACTCTGTGGTCAAGATCCAATTACCACGTTCAGCCTCACGATAGGGCTTGAGGTTTGGGTGATAGGAAACATCTTGAGGAAAACAGTTTGGTTTGTAGTAACTAATTGACTTTGCTACCACCCTTCAAGTTGAAAACCTGAAAGGTAGTTCCTTCCTAAACTTTGAGAGCTAATAATTTCGAGTCAAGCCCGTATCCGTTGTAAAAATATTCTTTGCAGGTTTTTTTTTACATAGTAGGTACCTACCTACCTACCTACCTAGATATTATGTACCTACACTACACTTGGTGACTACAGCTATGGTAACTTAGGTATCTTACTATTATTATAAATGTAAAAGTTTGTATGTTTGTTATTCAAACACGTCTGAAAGAATTTGGATGAAATTTGGTATAAAGATAGTTTATTTCCTAGTGTAAAATATGGGATACTTTTTACCCCAGAAAAAGATATGATCCATCGGGAACACGGGTGTAACCGCGGGGAACACCTTGTGCTACAAATTGACCTGTCTACCTCAGTATAGGTATTCTATTCCATCATTATTCTGTATTCATTCAAATTTATTCCACTCCTCTCACAATAACTTATAAATTATTCAATGTTTTCTTCTATAAACTGTATTGGATACATAATTCAAGTGTAATTTGGTTAAATAAGTATTTTTGGGTGAAAGCTTTTGTATTCGGTTTCTCAATCATTCTGCGGGCTGAACAAGAAAGGAAACTATTTATATTAAAATAGAGCATTTTAATATAATTATTTTCTTTTCTTTTATTTTAAAAGTAGTGGGCTCGGCAGACTTTGTTCTGCCTTGAAACTTAGAACCCGATTCCAGCGCCACCTACCGGATCCAATTGTAAATCTAAACGATCAGTCAATCCGTATTATAGTGTAGACAAAAGGCAATGTTATTATAAGTAAAAAGGTGTAGATATGCTATAAGCTCTCCGACAGCGGGAGGCTAAAAAGTGGCTAATTAGCCTATTTTAACCGAGTGAAATTAAAAGTAAAAGTGACCCAAAACAACCAAAAATACCATTTATGAGATTGGATATTGTAATATTGAGTTATTTCTGTGTGCGTCAGAGTTCCATTTCTATGTATTTTTTTTTAAATCGAATGTAGTGTTTCCTACATCACATTACCTATCTACACCTTATAATATCATTGACAAAAGGCATATCATTACGATTGCTAATATCAATATAGGCGACGGTAGTAACTCATCATTAGAGGATAAATATTCGGACCTACCCGATTGTCACATATCTGTTTTTTTTTTTTTATTAAAATATAATGTTGTTATTGTCTCGATTGTCGATTAGTCGATACTCATCATATAATGTCTATCTTAATATGTTACATAAATTCGCACAGATTGTCAACGGCGCCGTGGCTTAGTTGGTTAAAGCGCCTGTCTAGTAAACAGGAGATCACGAGTTCGAATCTCGTCGGGGCCTTGGTTGTAAAATATTTTTTTTGTTTTGTAACCGTAATTCAATTCAATTTATTAATGTCATTTTTTTTTTTATTATAAACTATGTAGAGAACATAAATTAATAAAACTAAAACCTAAATAACTTAAAAATCATTATAAGTAATTTTAATCTAAATAAAAATATATATTCACAGTAAAAGATTTTCTAAATGTTCCATGGTACCCATGATACTAGCGGCGTTACCCCGCTGAACGGTTAAGCTTAGCCTCTGGGCGAAAAAGTCTTTAGCTTTCAAGTCCCCAGAGACCAAGACCAAACGTTTGCCTATGTCTTCGATAACAACTTTGGTATCAGATGACCACGGGCCCATGGTTTCTACCGCGAGCGCCGCAAATTCATAGTCCTCAGTTAGACGCGAATATTTGCGACGCTTGAGGGTCTGCGCCTTTTCTGCTGCCGCACCTGCTCCGTTGCGCGTGTATGGGATATGTGAGGGTGCCAATGTATCTACACATGTCACGTCCCATACTAGGGCGCGACCTAACCTCCACGGCACCAGAGTAACTCCATCCGGTCTCTTGCCATCATCTCTGGAGAGGCCACTGGGCTCCAGTCTTGCTGGAACAGCGGCGGTGGCAAGTGCTCGGCGGATAGAGTCATTAAGAGCGGCATGACGGTATATGCGGCCTGCACTTTTTACGCAAGATAAACCATGGCGCCCTAGGACATCGACATGGCAGCCACAACTGCGACAGTAATGGGATTCGCAGATTTTTGCGCCTAAACGAAGACATATGGCAATGCGGAGTACGGACGCTTCTAAAAGGGTACCAATATTAGTCGAAGGAAGCGAGTGCAACCAATAGCCAGATTCTTTTTGGGAAACTGCTAGCAGCCTAGCTTTATCGGAGTCATTAGATAAATCAAGGAGACAAGCAAATGTTGAATTTAGCTGCGGCGTATCCCACTGCCTCTGTGACTCTCGGTTTAAAGGAATATTTTCCGCTGGAAATGAAGTTATCCAAAGAGCTCTTGCATCTGCTTGACCGCTAACACGAACATCAGCTATGGATAAATTTAGGATATTGCTGATGAGTGTCAGGGTGCTGTGAGTAGATGCAAGGAAGGCCGGGAGAGCTACACTAGAAGCGGTGCGGATACCAAGGCCACCGAACCTAATAGGAAGTGTTGCTTGTTTCCATGAACGGTCATCAAACTGTAAATTTAGAATTTTTGTTAATGAACTTTTCAAAATAATGTCTATCGGGTCAATCAAATTAGGTATTTGCCAAAAATTACAACTACGTAGAAGGTACATAAATTTTGGAGTAAAAAGGCACAGTCTAAGAATGAAAAGTGCCATGTGTGGTTTAATTTTATATAATAGGTCAGACGACTGTTGGAATTTTTCTAATTTAGAATTTATGTGGTCAGGAAATGCGTCGATAAAAATAGGTGCACCAAGGAGGGAAAGATTAAGCTTATTAGATACAGAAATGTTTGGCATCAAATTATTAAAATCACTTAATAACTTTAATTTTGTAACTTCGTTAATGTGTTCCGAAAAATATATTTCACATTTGTTAAAATTTAACTTGAGGCCAATATTGTTAAAGCAGCTAGTAATAGTATTAAGGTCTCTTAAAACCGAAGACGCATCTCCTGCCAGAGTGCCATCATCTAGGTACCATAGGTTAAATTTTGAGATCAATTTTTGTATGACTGGGTTGATAGCCAAGCTGAAGAGTACTGGTCCAAGGGGGTCTCCTTGTTGGCAGCCAACACAAGACTCAATTTCCTTGTTTCCAAAAAATAATTTGGAAGGAGCTCCATAAGCTTGAAAAAGGTATTTGGAAATTTCTGGGAGTTCTCTTTCTACTTCCATCAAAAATGAGGCCCTGTCAACTGAATTGAAGGCATTTTGGACGTCTATTTTAACTAAAACATCAAAATCAGCAGATTGAAGGAAAGTACGGGTTGCATGAACAGCTGCTTCACACCCACCTCTGACTCCGAAGCCTAATTGTTTCGGTTGGAACATGGAAGTTAATCTATATTGGAACTCACGGCAGCATATTTTTGAAACTAGTCGCCTAAATGTATTTCCAACGGCAATGGGACGGATACCTCCATCTTTTTTTTTTAATGCAACTAGATTAGCTCCAAATAGAATGGGGGTTATATCAGTAGGAACTAAACCAGAGAGAATTAGGTTCACTAGATCTGTAAGATCTCTTAATAGATTTTTACCGGGATCCCCCAAAAAGGGATCGGTTAGATCTTTTAGATGTTGCGGGGTAATTCCATCCAGTCCACCTGCGGAGCCATTGGGAAATGACCGAATGGCATTAAAAACAGTAACCGAATCAACTGTTAAAAACTGGTTTGTAGTGTGTGAAGGGATAATAGGGATATGGGCAGTCGGAGTAGAGGGGTGTTTATCACAGAGTGTTGATATGGTGTCTAAAGAATTTGGCGCAATTGTGTCTGAAGAAAATAAGAGCTTAGCGGCTCCATTGATATTTCCATCTGAAATTTTATTCTCAATGAGCTTTATTTTACTAAAATGGTGACTGCCCTTTGAATCAACAATGGGCAACACAGAAATGGGTTGTGACAGGTTATTTTTAATGATAGATGATAAGGAGCGGTTGTTATGGTTGTCGACTATGTGGAATGAACGGTATGAAAATGTTAAGAGATCTTCCCAGGCCTGAGATGAATTTAGCGAGACCACCTTGGCCACACATGCACTGAAACTGCGGGCTGCTGTTGCACGAGCTCCCTTTGGAACTCGTTTAAAAATTTTACAGTTATTTTTTAAAAAAGCTAATTTTGCACATAAATTTTCATTGCTTGGTGTCCCATCCAGGCAGACCAAATTGGGATCATTGTGCCCCGCTGATGTACTAACAATGCGGGGAATATGCTGGCGGCTACAATGAATTTTCAAACCTCGTTCCCCTTTGTATAGTTTTCTATCATTACAAATAGGACACTCAAGCAATGTGGGATGGTTGATGACATTTGACATAATATACTACGACTACTATACACAATTAAATAAACAAGGGCTAAAAGCATAAAAATAACATTGAAATAAAATAAAGAATTAACTTGACGTAAACTATAAACAACTTTGGCATACGAAGACACTCGGCATATATTCGGCAGATGCCAAATGTCACTGAATTTTATTCGGGTTCGAAATCAAAATTTCTGATTGGCGGTGGCTGTGTTAGAATATGTAGAGAATGTCAATGTTGAGAAAAACGACCAATCATCTTCATTTATAAATTGCGCATGTGCAGTAAATGTTGCTAAGCAACAATATGAAGCTCGTGGTCTTGAAAAATACCAGCTGACCAATGTCAACTATTAAAATTGAAGTAAATCAGCTGATAGGTAGACACTTCGACACTCTATTATTACAAAAGGTACACGGCAGGTTAAAGATGTAAACAAACAGGTATTTGAGTAAGGAGATCAACACTTTGTATTTATAAATATTTTTTTCGTAGTTGAGTCACATTTTACAACTGCACATTTTTGACATTTTTAATGTCATTGTTTATTTTTAAGATGATTTTGTTTAACACAAAACAAATAAAAAAGTAATAGAAGCGTATGAAGTGAGTAGTCGTACCTACGTTATCCTGCGCGCGTGACTCGCGTCACACAGGAACGCGATCGGCTTCCTTTTTCGAATTCGGCTACCTTTACTGTGCGTCACTTTAAGTGCGCGGGGCTCTGTTTACCTTTTTATTTGGTCTGAGACTGCTTATTATTATTTCTTATTCGTTATAAAACTGAGCCTATAACCACAGTAAAAGAGATCTTAACTTAATAACTGTTGTCTTGTATCTGTATATTTTGTTGTAGTATGATAGGTACCTACACTTTTTTTTTAATAGGGGGCAAGAGAGCATACGGGTCACCTGATGTTAAGTGATCCCCCTGCATATGTATACCCGCGACACCAAAGGGACCACAGGTATTGTTTATATTTTTGGCGAGTATTTTGATTTTTAGATCATAAAAAGATAGCTTTCTAGCTTTCGCAATCATGGAGATTTGTCAAATTGATGAAGCATTTACTATTTATTGTTTACTTCCCACCTAATATGTCAATTGCGCAATTTACTCTATAACTACTGAACGGTTTTGCTATGTAGGTATATTATGTAATATTATTACAACCACAAACATATATCAACGATACACTCAAGCGTATCAAATATCAAATAGGTAAGCTACATGGACAGTCTTGCTCACGTAATATCTAGTCCTAGTGTAATCAGTTTATTTTAGTAAGCAAATACAATGTATGTAGATGGTGCAAGAACGGATAAAAAACTAACTCAGGGGCCGACCGAACAAATACTCGTATTGTATAACGTCTGTTTTTGCCATTTCAGATTTGGTCCTATAGGAAAATGTTATTCAGCATTTCTGACTTAAATCTTACTTGATATTATAAATGTGAAAGTTTGTATGCTTGTTCCGTAATCACACAAAAACGGCTGAATGGATTTTGACGAAACTTGGCACACAGGTAGGAAATATCATGGAATAAAACATAGGAAACATTTAAGGCGATGATAGCTCAGTGGTAGTGACGTCGAATACCGCGACGAAGGTCGTGGGTTCGAATCCTACAATGAGCTTGAGCTTTCGGTGAAGGAAAACATCGTGAGGAAACCATAGCACGGTGGTAGGGTAGGGTACTTTGTAGTACCCGACTGGCTGGCTACCACCCTCAAGTTGAAAATCTGTCGCCAAACACCTATCGGTGTGTTCCGACAGCTGCACTTGAGAGCCAGTTCCCATCTAGGCTTTGTGTGCTTACCACCATCGGCCACATCATCACTTACCATAGTGAGATTGTAGTCAAACACAAGCCTATCCAGAATAAAAAAAAAATAATAATAATAGGATACTTTTTATCCCGAGAAAAGATTAGATCCCTCGGGAACGCGGGTGAAACCGCGGGATGGAAAACTAGTGAGCTACTATATGATGCCATTTAAAAAAAATATTTAGGTACCTGAAGGTCGCTGTCCTAAGGATCGCATTACAACTCCTAGCTCCGCCATCGTTATGGTACCATCTTCGTCTTTGTCGAACAGCATGAAGGCCTCTTTGAATTCTGAAAACATATCATTCTCAGTAATAAAGCATTTTGAGGTGGAAAATTCCCCAAGCGAAACATAGCTCCCAAATACCATAGATTTATAAAAAGTTGCCATCATTAAAATCTGAGTTTCGATAGTAAGAGTACAAGGCACCTTTTTTATGCTTAGTAACTTAGATTCATATATTTTTTAGATGATTCGGGTTAGAATGTTATGCCGGGTAGTCGAGAATTATCTAATGGAATCTCAATGATTAAAGAATATTTGTGGATATTAAAACCGTATTTCGTATATCGGGCATTATATTAAGATCTCCGGCTTCGTCATGCCCTATTTTTGGGTAAACGCAAAATAATACTCAAAGCTTTGCAACCAAGGTCGGGTTCGTACCTGCAACTTGTTCTTCCGTAAGGCCATATTCAGTCTGAAAAAAAAAACACCTTTAGTAAATTCGTTAACATTAAAAAAAATACTTATTTACATGTAAAATAATAATAGGCCTACAGAAACTTGTCGTATAGCCAAATCACTGGTCAATCTCCTCAGTCGTCTATATTCTTTATGGTAAATTTCTTCTCTGGCTACTGCTTCAGCCATAATTGATAATAAAACTTTACACTGTTTTCACAATATTTTAATTTCGATCCAAACCATAGCGTGTAACAAAGTACTCGTACGAGTTGAAAAAAGAATTACGCAAAAGTTTGAATTAGGAACGTTATCTTTTTAAATCAAAGCACTTTTTGATTTATTTTTAGATAGACACAACACTTATCATGTTTTTTTTTATAAAATATTATATTATTACAGGCTAGTGATACGCGCGACACAACATTGTCAGCTGGATTATTAGTAGAACTCTATATTTAAATAGGATTTTTGCGCGCTATAACTACTGGACTGCTCTACAATGACCACAAATAATTTTAATTGTAGCTAAGTAAAAGTAACTTAAGGTAGAGATTTTCATAACTCAAATATTGTAACTAAAATCCACCAATTTCCTTCCTAAATATATTTTTTCTCATTTTTGTTACTTAAGAAAAGTTAATGGGAAAAGTCGCAGTCGCATAAAATCGGAATTAAATAAATATTTAACGCGTTTATAATTTTAATATCTAAAGCATACCTAGTAGTAATATAGGTACTTACGTACCTATGGAAAAAATATGCTAAATTACAATATTTTTTTTTATTTGTTCAATTTACAATGTACCTATAATAATTATAGGTACCTATAATTATAATTTAGCATATTTTTTCCATAATAATTTATATTTCAACACATTGACCTTGCGAACATTGTGGAACACATTTTTTGTCCGTCAACTTGGCACGCTGCGTATCATTTGGAACAAGTAGACTTTTGGCGGGAAAATTATGGACACCTCATCAAACTGTTTACGTTGAGCCATTCAAGCAATTTTTAACCTTACTCTATTTCAAATAAATATCATTTTATTTCCACAAAAGAAATATACACGTGCCAAAAACGTTTTTAAGATGTTTCCTGCAATATTCAGTAGGAGTAGATCGTGTAAGTAGTGACATCTCATGGAACAGAAGTGGCACAGAAAAACCTAACAGTTTCAAAGAACATCAGATAGATGGCGTACCATATGAACGTGCAGAAACAAACTATAGGTGGCAGCACAGAAAGTGTCTGTTGTAACCTTTAATTTATCAGTGTCAGCGACATCAATAAAGTGATGAAAAGAAATTATGCTATACTATACCCGCTGGCTATACCTAATGATCCATCTAATATTCATCTCCAAGATAAAATCCCACGATATTTTTAGGTAAAAAACGCTTACCTACTTTTCAAACGCAGTACGTCATATGATAGTTTGTAAATTCTTCTTTTGAGAAATAAAGTTTCTTTGAACCTAATTGTAAAGACAAAGTCCAATTGTTGATAACACAATTAGACCCATCGAGGAAGCCATTGAAATACCTAAACACACAAAATTTCATCCAAATCGGTCCAGCCGTTTAGCAGGAGTTAGGTGACAAGCACTAGTACAGAAGAATTATATATACTAAGATATTAAGATTTTAAAAGCCTGTAGCAAATTTATAAAAATACTACAACCGCGCGCGTAAGTCGCCAAGGAAACGACTCAAACAATCAAAATAATTGGTGTTAGTATAGTTCAGGGCTCACTAACAAGTAGTGAATTATGTCAGTCTGGCGATCAAGCATTACGACTTACGCTAAATTGCTTGGGCCATATTAAATCCTCACATATTTATCGATCGTCATCCGGGTTATCGAATACGACCAAAATCATACATAAATTAAATATGCAACCAAATAGTGGTGTTACCATTACAAAAAGTAAGTAAGTTCTGTCCAAATTATGGAGTTACTGCTGGCATCACCACTTCCATCTTGTCTTCCTTCCTTTGTTAACATACAATTGTATCGCATTTTTATAAAATGTAAATCAATTAATACACACGTATAAATCTATCTATATATAAAATTCTCGTGTCACAGTTTTAGTTACCGTACTCCTCTGAAACGACTTGACCGATTTTGATGAAACTTTATATTTACATTCAGTAGGTCTGAGAATAGGTTGTTATCTATTTTTCCCCCCCGCGGTTTCACCCGCGTTTCCGTAGGGTCCGCGTTCCTGTGGAATCTAGCGGTACCAAAAATAGATAACAACTTACTCTCAGACCTACTGAATACACATATAAAATGTTATCAAATCGGTCAAGCCGTTTCGGAGGAGCATGGTAACAAAGCACCGATTTGGATGAAATTTTGTGTGTGTATTTCAATGGGTTCCTCGATGATTTGAAAAAAAATTGGACCCGGTAGGTGGCGCTGGAATCGGGTTTTAAGTTTTGTTTTAATTTCAGAGCAGGACAACGTCTGCCGGGTCCGCTAGTATAAATATAAAATGCGAGTTTTTTATGTTCCTATTTGACCTATCGAAAGTAACGTGGTGAACAGACACTTTATTTAGATCATTAGATCGACCAATCAAAATGCACCCTCAGATAAAAAATAACAGTTGCCTCCACTGAAGAGCCCTTAAACGATTGATGGGTAGAATCGGAACTGTGTCAAGCAAATGTCAAGTAGTTGACATCGTTTTAAAAATACTTCAAGAAAGAGGACGTAGAAACACGAGTTACGTACCTTAATATTTCACTCGATATTGTTATTTTAGCAATAAAAATTGGGTTGCTATAAAGTTAAATGTAAAGCATATATAAATAAATTATTTTTTTAAAATAAATGTCACCTAAAAATACTTTATGTAGGTATATAAAAGGCTCTTAGGGCAATATGTAATTGCGATCTGGAATACATAGCATCATTCAAATATGTTTAGTAAATATGCATTAATTTTATACATTTTTAGTGTCGCACAGCACAGGCTCTGGTTTACTTGCTGTGATTTCAAGAAATTCCAAAATCCACCAACAAAGGCCGCCGGCGAATTTTAGTATTTACAAATTTAACCAAGCAGAAACCTTTGTCTCCAAGCATAGTTTGCTAGTCCAAATAAGTGCTGGCATTTAGGTTAGTTGTCTTTGCCACATTTATTTTTAAATGGTACAGTAATTTCCGTGAATTCGAAAATTCCAGAGTCAAAAAATAGTTTATGTGAATGACAACCTTGTGGACGGTATCTATAAAAACCCAACCTACATTAAATTGTCTACAAAATATATAAATATTTTTTTCTAGCAGCCCAATGGAATAGGAAACGTACGACAAGCCATTACGAACACTTCAGAATAACCAAATGTCTCGTTCGCAGATCATAAAACTATTT
The DNA here is from genome assembly GCA_951361185.1 of Ochropacha duplaris. Classification (NCBI taxonomy): domain Eukaryota; kingdom Metazoa; phylum Arthropoda; class Insecta; order Lepidoptera; family Drepanidae; genus Ochropacha; species Ochropacha duplaris. The sequence goes on from OX592703.1 coordinate 9,678,206, forward strand.
CTGGGACTTAATGGTGAACTTCACAACTTTTTAGATGACAGTGAATTGTTTGTATCATCTTTTTGAACTTTATTTTTATGAATGGTTGATAAATTGACGTTGTAAATCAGTTGTCGGAAGTATTGTAATTGTAGGAGCTACGAGAACATGCGCTTACTTCTTAGTAATATCAATCCTACAGTATAGTTTAGGCGATGATAGCTCAGTGGTAGTGACGTCGGATACCGCGGCGAAGGTCGCGGGTTCGAATCCTACAATGGGCTTGAGCTTTCGGTGAAGGAAAACATCGTGAGGAAACCACAGCACGGTGGTAGGGTACTTTGTAGTACTCGACTGGCTGGCTACCACCCTCAATTTGAAAATCTGTCGCCAAACACCTATTAGTGTGTTCCGGCAACTGCACTTGAGAGCCAGTTGGCAAACTTTTAAGGAATTTTAATAAGGTGTACAACACATTGGCAATCCACCTGGTATTGCTAATGTCTATAGGCGACGGTAGTCACTTACCATCAGGTGAACCGCCTGCCTCGTTGCCGCCTGCCAACTACGAGGCCATAGTCACCAAAATAATGGTGGACGATTATTCCAGGAATAGGAAGCCAAAGTGTAGCTTAAATAGTTTGTCTTTAGTAGTAAAAGTGTTTCATTAATCCGAGTAGCTATTGTTTACCTTCTTAATATCAATTCTATTTCGGCATAACAAGCGGACCCGGTTAAGGCGGAGACTCCACCAAAGCTGGGTGGAGACGAGCGGAGCGGAGATGTGTTTTAAACAACCAATAGAATTTCGTTATTCACACATCTCGTCAACGCGCAGCTATTCTATTGGTTGTTTAAAACACATCTCCGCTCCGCTCGTCTCCGCTCAGCTTTGGTGGAGTCTCAGCCTAAGGGCATGTAGGATTACACAGAGTTTGTCTGTAGTCAGTTTAGGTACATTCTGAGTCCAGTAAACTGCAAAAGAAAAACTTAAAGTAAAGATACAAAGTCGTGAACTGGTAAAACCATAGCGTAGTTTTGTACGTACAAAAGACTCGCAAAAAAATTATGAATGCAGTTTATTAATTTTAATATGAAAATGGACTGCGCACTATTTGGCGTGAACTAGCTAAATTATATTTTAATGGCAGGGGAGGCAATGATGCTAAATTTGTAGTTACTCGAGCGTCTTTGGGACCTACTGGAATTTGAAGATTAGGTGGAATAAAGAAAAAAAGGTTCTGTGATATTTTCCCCTTCAGCGGTGGGGGGAGCGTCTACAGGGTTTCAAAAATGTAAAAAAAAACAGTCACCAAGAAATACTCGAGCGCGTCAGATATTAATAGGGTAGTCGCGCCACGTCTGTCTGATAACGGAAAAATAATAATATGCCGTTTTGCGTGGTGGGGGTGGCCGTACGAAGGTGTCGAAAATATTTAAAAAAAAAAAATACTCGAGCGCGTCAGACATTGATAAGGGATGTTAAGTGAACCCTCCAGTAGCTCCTATTTTAAAGACTGACGATTTGGACGCGACCATCAGTCAGGGCCGATTTTTGAAAATGCAAAAAAAAATCGTGACCTTGATTTACTCGAGCGCGTCAGATTTTTATACAGGCGGTTCTTCTTGATGGCCTTGTTGTACTGACCCATAATCTGACAATTATGTTGAGGGATTTCCTTAATCTGACGGTTTGAAAAAAAGAATATTTAAAAAATATCGAAATCTCGAAAATGGTTCAAGATATCGAAAAAATGTTTGTACAAAAGCTGTAGAGAATTTAATTTTCTACAATATTTATTATGAATACATATACCAAAAAACCCATAGGAAAGGAGATATTTGCAATAAATGATTTTTTGACCTTTGACCTTGAAAAATCAGTAGTCGCGGGCACCCTAAGATAAGTAGCTTTTGAGACAAGTTTTAGGGTGTCAAAATAAAGGTTTATACAAGTTAATAGCTGACTATCTCTCATTCTGAGGTGAAACTCACAATATTCCTGGACTATACACTTAATAATGATTTTAGCTACTTCGGCTTGTGCAAATCGGCAGATTAAGATATTTCCGTGATTCGTGACTAATTTCCTTCAAAATAAAAATAAAACTAATCGCGCTCGAGAAAATCCAGGTGACGTTTTTTTTTTGCAACTTTGCGAGTCTCCAATTTTCTTTCGTCACGCCCAAATTGTCAGATTATTGTAATGTACATTATTTTGCATGTAACTAACTTACCTTACCTTAATCTGACGCGCTCGAGTATTTCAAACCATCGATTTTTTTTTACTAATCTGACGGGCTACCCTAGGCGTTCGACACTATATAGAGGGCTCAGATTTGGTGAGAGTACTTCACAAGGTGCAAGGTTGCCCCCCTTATGTTAATCTGCCGCGCTCGAGTAAATCCCGAAATCCCCTATTCGCCTCCCCTACCATAAGTAGGTATTATCTATACTAATATCATAAAGAGAAAAGATTTGTTTGTTTGTTTATTTGTTTGCATTGAATAGGCTCCGAAACTACTGGACCGATTTCAAAAATTATTTCACCGTTCGAAAGCTACACTATCTCTGATGAACATAGGCTATATTTTATCCCGGGATAAGATAAGATCAATCCTAGTTAATTTAAACTTGAAACTTAAACAAAACTTATGATAGTCAATTTTCAGAACCAAAATCATATTTTCCAGGTTGCCTCAAAGTCATTGAAAACTTTTAGTAGAATGACCACCGTTTTACTAGATCCTGTCGTTTTTATACCTACCACAAGTGACAACGAGGCAGGTCACCTAATCTCTGACTACCGTCGATTATAGACATTTGCAATACCAGGGGGATTACATTAGATATCAATGGGGGTTACCGATGGATTTGTACACCTTATTACAATGTCTTCAAGGCAAACTGGCACACAAGTACAATTGCCGGAACACCAACAGGTGCTTGGCGACATATTTTCAACTTGAGGGTGGTAGCCGGCCATTCGAGTACTACAAACTACCCTACCACCGTGCTGTGGTTTCTCACGAAGACTTCCTTCACGACGCTTTTTAGGACGTCTGTCCCTCTGTTGACATTATTGGTCTCCGTGGCATCGTTGTTCGTTCTTATAGGAAAATAAGGTGCTAATTTATAACCGATAAAAGTTTTCAGCAGATGCTATCACAGGCTTAAGTAATATTTATTCATTTATACTATAAATATATAGACTTGAAGGTTTACGAGTTGTATTTTTAGTTATTAATACGACAGTTTATATTTTAATCGCGACGGAAAGCTATTTGTAAAAATTTAATTTATACTTCTAATGTACGCAGGGGTTTTAACTGGTCACAATAAAATTAAAAGTTTATATAGTTTGGACGTTTACGAGCAGTCAGTGAGGCAGATAATAAAAAGCTGATCATTAGGTTTACTTGTGGAATGTAATATATTACATTAATTTTGAGTATAATTTGTAACGATTTAAGCGATGATAGCTCAGTGGTAAGTGACGTCGGATACCGCGGCGAAGGTCGTGGGTTCGAATCCTTACAATGAGCTTTAGCTTTCGGTGAAGGAAAACATCGTGAGGAAACCACAGCACGGTGGGAGGGTACTTTGTAGTACTCGACACTGGCTGGCTACCACCCTCAAGTTGAAAATCTGTCGCCAAGCACCTGTTGGTGTGTTCCGGCAATTGCACTTGAGAGTCAGTTCGCCTTTAAGGCATTGTAATAAGGTGTACAACACATTAGCAATCCCCTGGTATTGCCAATGTCTATAGGCGACGGTTGTCACTTACCATCAGGTGAGCCGCCTGCCTCGTTGTCACTTGTGAAATAAAAAAAATAAAAATAAAACTTTATGATTTACTAATAGGCACCGTTACGGTTGGTCACGCACCCAACTTCGTGCACGTTGCTTCACTTCATTGGAGAATTTTGTTTACGTATGTTTTCATTTATGCTGTGCTAATTGATTACATTATCCCGAGTGCTATAGATACTTTTCATTTCGAAAACGAGTGAAACCGCGGGGTGGAGCTAGTATTTAATGGCGAAAACGTGACTATCGGGTTGTTTTTCAAATTGTTTTAATGGCGTATTAAATATCAAAAGCGTGTGATACTTACTGAAAATTTTAAGTATATAACCTATTAAAATTAATATATGAAGTAACTACCTATTTTTATTAATTTCATAAAACTTTTATGATAAAATTAGACCATCTAAAATACATAAATTAAGTGCATATTAAAAATTCCATCACATTGAGTCGTAAAAAAGATTAGTGACGGCAAAAACCGCAAGCACACGTTGAATCGTAATCAAATAACCGGTTTTATTGGAATCCTATCCGTTTAACGACAGATGAAACGTATGAAAAGTCGAGTTTTAACGATTTCAGAATGACAATTACTTTTTATGATCTATGTGGAATGATTTGCTTAAATGGTGTAAGACAATTAAAACACACTAAACTTAATAATCGTTTTTGGTAATATAGACAAAATTTAAAATGTACCTAAATAAATTTAAGAAAGACAAGGATGACACTGAAAAAAACCACCTTGCTGAGTCCGAGCTTTCTTGCCCGAGTCTTCTCAGTTTAAGTGTATTCCGAACCGGTGGTAGAGTCAATTGTAACGTTCATAAGTGCCTTACCAGGGCCTAAACTGAAAAAATGGGGTGGTACCATCTGACTGCAGCCAACTCTAAAATCGCGCGCGCTCATTGATAGGTCAATAAATGAGTTTTGAGTTTGAATTTGAGGCTGTATAGGTTAAAACCCTTTACCTGCACTACAATAAAGAAAATACACTTAAATACTTCCACCCCTTTTCCAGAGAAAAGTTGTTATGTACACATCAATAAATAAAAATGAGAGAAAGCTACCCTGGTTGAATAAAAAACAAAATCTATAAAATCAAAAGACCACAGATCTATACAGCAAAATAAACAATACCTAAGTTAATATTATTTGTCCCAAAACAGTATGTTCGATAATCCAATCCCCAAGCAGATTACTCTCTCGAATAGCTTTTGGAATTGATACGCTGGAGCAGGATGGACGTACAATGTAGCGTATAACTGAAAGAGACAGTGAATGGTTTCTGTAAGTTTGTTCCGTGGAGGCCGTTTTTGTTTTACGAGGTACTTTGTTACATATCCACTTTATAAGGTTTTTGTTGGAACAGGATGTTAGTTTTTTTATGAAAATGAAATTGTAATATACTACAATTTAATATTCATGCGTTTAAAATTGTTATAGCTGAAGAAACATGGATAAGAAGATTCTCAGTTACATTGTTATTAGGTTCTATACCATTTTATAGTTAATGAGGAATAGTCAGTATTTTACGCTTTACTGGGATACTATAAAGGTAAACAAAACTTTTCAAAGTCAATGAAAATATATAAAGGATTTAAATGCTAAAATATATTTGAACATAAAGGTACAATTCCGTAGTCGACTACAGGCAACAAACAGCAGCAGATGTGTCGCCGCAACACTACTGGTTTCTATCTTTAAGGCAACGTGTCACTAGTTACCGAAGGTATTGCTTGCTACTGCTAAATGCAGTCAGCTACGGAACTCTACCTTAAGATAATTCTTACCAAATTAATTGTCACGATGAGCTCGTACTGCTGATGCTTGTGCCCCTTCTTCTTCTTACCCTGAGGCGTCTTGACTGCCGCAGCCGCCGCTGCCTGTTTCGGAGGTGCTGTCTTCGCAGCTCCTTTCTGGGCTGATGGTTTGACCGGGGTTTTCGGACCGCCTTTTGTTGATGATCCTGGAAGCGTAGTCATATCAGAGTTCTCCAGGTATGGTGGTTTTATGTGCTACAGGGAAATATTCATGACTGTAAGTTTCCTATAGGGAGTAGGTTTCCACTAAGAAAGGATTTTTGAATATTCAACCGCTAAAGAGCTCCCCCGGGAAAGCGAGTAAAACCAGGGGTTACAACTAGTTGTTTTTTGTTTGTTTTTGGTAAAGGGTAAGCTTTAGAGCTATGGAACCGTTTCTAAATAAAATCTTTCACCAATGGGAAGCAACATTATCACAGTCAAAATAAGCTATATTTTATTTTAATGCTTTCGAAACCGCTGCGTAAAAACTAGTATTTATAAAGTTGCTGAATATAAAGTTGCTGAATAGAGAGATGAGAATGAGAATCTGTGAGCCTTATAGACTGTGTGTGCTTCCACTGCGTACAGTAACCCATTGTTCTGTGCCGCAGCGAGATTAACATCAGAAATATAAGCCATTGTAAATGCATGGAATAGGTGTATCTATTACAATGGCAGCTTACAATTCCTGTTGAATAAATGAGCTGAAACTCTATTAACTGCTGTTACTTCACCTTTTTGACATGCCGGTGTTGATTTCTGTCCAGCGGCATTCTTCTGATTGACATGTCCACCACCATCCGCTGGTTTATTCCGCGCCTAGAACAATATTTAAAATACATCTTTAATGTCATTTCAATAGATTTTATTTTGCAATTTTTATAACAAAAACAGAATGGTATCTAAATGAATGATCATTTCATTTAGTTTAATTTGGGATTGCAATTTGCAATTTATTGATCGAATTTCTAAAATAATTGCGAAAAAATATGAATTACAATATTATCGAAATAATATTTCTAATTAATTAAACCGGTACGCACACGTGTTTCTATTAGATCAAAATGTTCAATAACTGTCAGTGTGGCCAACATAGCCGACGGCCATTTCCGTTCAGCTGTTGCGGAAACTCATACGTCACTTATGTTGGCAACATTCTCTTGAACGCTTCGTTCCGCTGCAGCTCGAGTTACTTTGTCACTAGCAGTTTCCTGACTATGCTTCACTTACAGACCTTGTAAATTCAAATCATATCTCTGAATTTTTTTATTCAGGTTGAGTTTATCGTAAGTCTCCGAGTTCAGTGATAATATTACCTAAACTTTCGTATTGAGTTGAAGAAGAAGAGTTGAAATACATACATTGATGATATTCAACATTGGAATTTGTTAAGTTTATATGTACATAGCTTCGTACGAGTAGATAAAGAGAAAAAGGAACCTTGCCGAGCAGTGACAGTCTTAAGGAAATAATATATTATATATATTCTATGAAGTACTATCATTGGCTTGGTAACTTGAATCGTGATTCCTGGAATTCAAACATTTTTTGTAGATAGTTTTGAGACTGTCATCTCACCGACGAGCCAAAGGTATTAAGCAAAAATGAAAAACTGGATCTTGAAAACTCCCCATACATTTGTAAATTGTGAATAGACTTAGTTAAGATTTTAATAAGAATTATTTCGTAAGGAAATGAATAATATATTCTGATCTCTCAGTTTTTAATAGGTACCTACTAACACACATGAGTTATAGCTAGTTATGTGCAGTTTTATACACTAATTTATCTAGATTCATGTAATAGGTTCTAGTTCGGTAAACTTTCTTAAGTACCTACAGCGTTCATAGTTTCAACATTAGAAATAAGCACAATCTTGCTGTGCCAGTTACTCGACTCAGCAAAGTTAGGGTCTCTTTGAAGGGGCAACGTATATGTTTCTATATAAAGTACCTATTTAAATTTTTTACCGTAAGTTATGGCGTTTATTTAAAAAAATATGGCTGAAACAAATTATTTAAATGCTCGTTATAAATAACAATATTATAAATGTGAAAGTTTGGAGGGATGGATGGATGTTTGTTACTCTTTCACGCAAAAACAGCGGTACGGATTTTGATGAAACTTGGCACACATGTAGAACATATTCTGGAATAACACATAGAATACTTTTTATCCCGGGAAATAAAATGGGAATCCCGGGAATGCGGGTGAAAACGCGGGGGACAGCTAGTAATTTATAAGTTGCAGAAAAAACTACTTCTGTGACATAACCGTTCAACACACGTTCCGCATGTAGGATACAAATCTCTCATACTAGAATACAAATCTCTCATACTAGAATACAAATCTCTCATACTAGAATACAAATCTCTCATACTAGAATACAAATCTCTTAAGCGTTTTAATCTCAAAAATCCTTAGAGAGGAAGAAATGCGCAAGAAGCCTTAATTGACTTTACTTTTTCTCCCCACAACCATCAAGTTCTCATTATAAATAATACCGTCCATTTAAATTCAGGGTGAATCTAAATGGATGATGCTCATCAGGAACCGCGTGAAAACTGGACCAACTACCATTTTTCATTTTTCCCGCCCTCGATCTGCCTAATGGCGGGGAAAGTAAATTTATTGATGGCGCATCTTTTCAATGAACCACCTCACCATTGTTGTGTTTTGATGAGGTTGTGACAAAAGTGTGAAATATATTTTTAGTTTCTTGTCTTTTTTTTTATTGAGGTACATTGTATGATTTTAAACCATTCATTACTAGCTGTCCCCCGCGATTTCACCCGCGTTCCCAGTGGAATTTTGCAGCGTAGCGTGGTGTTATATTCCTTCCTCGATAAATGGGCTATCCAACACTAAAATTTTTTTTCAATTCGAACCAGTAGTTCCTGAGATTAGCGCGTTCAAACAAACAAACTTTTCAGCTTTATAATCCTACTATCCCACTAATATTATAAATGTGAAAGTTTGGATGTTTGTTCCTCAATCACGAAAAAACTAATTTTGATGAAACTTGGCACACGGGTAGATCATATCCTGGAATAAAAAATTGGAGGAAAACCGCGGGGCGGAAAACAAGTATTAAATATATGTAGATAGGTAAGATCCCTATATTATTCTTGGCATTTACATTCTTTGCCATTTATTTAACAAGCCAGATTGTATCTAAACATATCACATGAAGTTTGGCAGATGTCATTTATTAGATAATAGTTATATTTAACTGAATAAACTTTGTTGACGAATTGTTTAATTTAATCTAAGCGTTATTATTATCCTCTTTATTTCTCGTAAATCTTAGAAAATATTTTTTATGACATTATCCTAAAAATTAAAACTATTATAAAAAACCTAACCAAAAAAAAAGATTACATTTTATATAATGTTTTAAAATTAAAAAAAATATTATTATCATTATTATTAATAACATACAAGTTATGATTTTCCACCTAGATCAGATATTTGTGTGTATGGCCGGACTTACACTTGTAAGTTGTAATTTAAAGTATTAAGAAATTACGGTTAGCTACTTACAAAGCGTGTTTACATTTGCCAATTTATCGTAAGTTAATTACGTGAGTAAAACTTACAAGTGTAAGTGCGGGGTATGAACAAGTTGTCAGAGTCCTAAAATTTATATATCTACATTGCATTATTATGTGTTTATTGTCGCTTTCAAGGTTGTAAGGAGATGGTTAAAGTTTAGGTAAATATTACCTATATACCTAAACTCCAGGAACGACAACAACCATATTTTATTTTTATAAGTCAATGGCATTATAAAAATAAAATCATTGAAAAATTGTCATCAATATAATATAATATGGCTGGATTTTTATTGTAAACAACTGAAAGGAGAATTAAAAATAAAACTATTCCTTTTTTTTCGTCCGAATCCCACTTAATTTGTGGCGCCATAAAAGTTTCACGTGAGTGTAATTGTTAGTAATACGCAAACCTGTTCGAAACGAACTATAATATTCAGTGAACTTGAAAGTTTTCCGAGCGCTATGACTTTGTAATGGCGTGGTAGATTTTATTTAAATTTTAGATATTAAATAATAAAATAAGCTATCCATGAATCCTGATTTAATTGAAATACCTTAATTAAAAGGAAAATTATAATAGCCTTGGTTGGTAATCTAAATATCAACCAAAGTTATAATCCTCAATCGTACCCAGCCGAGGTTCACGTCACGTTCCACTCAACTCTATGCATAAATTAACTGACTTATATCGAATTGTTGGTCTTGGTCTTATCACAGACACGATGATTTAGAGCGAGTGTCAACTGAATGCAAAAGTTAGTTTTGAAACATGCAAACAACTTATGAATGTTGCGATCAGAATATAATCTTTACTAAATAACTTTAGGAATTAGATTGTTAACGCAAAGTTGAGGTTTTTTCATTTATCATAAAAAATGTTTGATCCCAGAATCCATGAAAATAAAAATCAATCGACATATAATTAATTATGTTTGTCCGCGCATCACTTCAAAGAGGCTGAACCTATTTGGAAAATATTATTTTTGTATTTATCAGGATAAAGAAAATATTTGAAAAACATAACCAACACAACAACTTGGGAGTCTTCAAGTCACGAGTGAATAGGTTGCTTCTAGGTAAGCGTGGACCATCGTAGACCGCATCGTCAACTAACATCAAGTGAGATAGTGGTCAAACGCAAACAGAAACTAAAATAGAAAAGTACGAAATCAACAAAGCCGAAACCCAATTCTTGTGAGTTTCACCATCATTTAAAAAGAGATTAGGTTCTAAAGATGAAAAACAAATTTATCAATCGAAGCGGACGGCCGGAAACAATATTAATAATAAACCAATAGATCGCGATTCGAGTATTAAAAATCTTACCAAGGAAATAGTGGTATAAAAAATACTAGAAGAAAACACTCATTGTTCTAGTAAATATTATGTTCGAATATTATAAATAAACACTAAATTAAAACCCGAAAATCTTTCTTTCACCAACGCCTACTATATGGTGACAGATTCAGTTATGAATATTATAATATTTCAGCAATAATACGGTTTAGATGTAATAAAAATATAATAAAATGAAAATAAGCATATAAAAGTGGTGCATTTTTTGTGTATGCCGCTTCGTAAATGCCGACAAACTAAAATGTGACAATCAAGTTCAATAAAACCGTAAAAACTTATCATAGAATAGAGATACTAAAATTTTGATGATACCTGTAGGTTTCTTAGTTTATTACAAGAAGTTTACTGAAGTGAGGAGAGTGAAAGATTATTTGTGAAAGTAAATTAGAATATATTTTCGCTTAAACACAATAAATTGAAACGTTAAAAATGGAGAGCCCGTTTATATATTTAACTTTATTATGGAGATCAATGTACAATCAATGTACCTACATTCTCCAAAAGCATTCTTTCTATCGGTATTTATTATTTCGGTTATAGTAAAATTTGTCAATTTTACATTTTTTTTTTTTAATTAGGCACATAAATTAGATGTCTTTTTAAACAGCTTAATGATTAAAAACAATCAACAATGTACTCTAATACAACGTATTAAGGACGCACAATAAATATACTTAGTAGTTACGTACTGGTATGATCATGTAGGCATGCTTACAATTACCAGAGATAAACTTTATAATATATTAACATTAAAATAGTGCTGCGTTCCCGCTTCATTGACTATGGAAGCAAAATAAAAGCGAAATTCCCAGTGTCGATAAATAACATTTTATAACTATCTCTCCGTACAATAATAACTTAGAAAATATCTCCGGCGAATCATTTTCCTTTACAATGAGCAGCTTTTGTGAATCATCACGTCTCGTCATAACATTTTACATTACATTTATATTTGATGTATATTTCGGTAAACTTTGCGAGTAAGTAAGAAGATCAATGAATATAAACCATAAATTAAAAAAAACTATTATAATGTATGTAACACGAAAGGTTTACACTTAAAAATCCGTATAATTTATTTTATGACAAAATTAATATAATAATATGAGGGTTGTAGTACCCTTGTATTGTTAATAAATATATTAATTGGTTTAAGTACCTTCTTAATTGCTTATTTTAAAACTAATTTCTAAGTTAAGTGTCCAATTAACAGACGTTAGACGTTTGGAGTGAACTCAATAATTTCAGATAAAAAAAACATACAGTTGAATTGAGAATTTTATGAAATTCGGTTAAAAATAAAAATACTGTCACATTAAATTGCTGTAATAATGTAAATAATAAACATATATTTACATAGATTGTGTTAACATTTGCATAATAAATTTTAACAGCATTCTTTTTTTTATTTCAATAAATATTTATGCCTATGTCTGTATGCGGGGAGCTTTTTCCGCCAACGCATCAGCTTGGCCATCCAAAGAGGAAATAAAATAATTATATTTTATATAATTATATAGGGGTTTTTGCGTATACAAAACTACGCAAAAACCCCTTTAAATTATATTTATAAATAAAAATTTGAGTTCAGACAAAGGTTTTCTATCACTTTTTAACCCGTACGACGCTTACATTAGAAAGGGAGCCGACATAATTGATTAGTTCATTAAACAGGTATTTAAATAACAGCCGTTTAATCCGATAAATTATCACAAAGCCCACCATATCAGACATAACATAGTAATTTTACACGTCTGTTTTAGCAAAACCCACGCATTGACAACGATATTTACAATAATAAATTTGAAAATCCCATTAGTAAGCATCGAGTGAATAGATTAGAATAAAATCATAATCCGTTTAAGAACATAAATAATTAGTAATCGGTTACAAAAGCTGTAGTATTTTCTGATTATTGAGGTCATAGTAATAAAGTCGAACTGCGACTGAAGGGAAATTCTTTTCATAATATAGGTACCTACTCGTATTGACGATTTAAATGTACTAGTAAAAATTCAAAATTCAAAAAGTACGCCTGTATTGGTCCAAATTATCAATTTATGCCTTTTGCGGTTGAGACCACGGGACCGTGGGGGTCTGAAGCTCGTCGTTTCGCAAATATTTTATGTAAAAAATTAATCGAGGCCTCGGGTGACCGGCGGGCGGGGAGCTTTTTCCGCCAACGCATCAGCTTGGCCATCCAAAGAGGAAACGCTGCCAGCCTTCTGGGAACCTTGCCGATCGGCAGCAGCGGCAGCCTCGAAGAAGTTTTTTATGTATTATAATTGTACATTTGCTTGTATATTTTGTACATTTGTTGTATTTTAATGTACTAGTAGCTTACTATTTACGTTTCGAAGTACATTGTATTTTATTTTACTGAGAGTCGATGTCATTGTCAACTTGTACACTCAGTCACAAAAGTACATAATCACTTTTGTACCCTTTCATAAAAATCTTGACATTCTCTTGACAGTAACGTAACGACTGTACCAAAATTTGTTATTTCTCTATTGATAAAATGTTTTTGGTTTTGTGACTATTCGTACCGGAAACAAATGGCAATAGTCAGTTCTGATTGGTGGACTTTTCATGCGTCATGCGATGCCTTTTCTTTTCCTTCCGCGAAAAGCCGTGATGGATTCGTTTGTAAGTTTTCAACTCAGAAGATCAGGGCCAATGTCTCTACTCTGAGCATCCTTTATCAATGAGTAATTTTTCAATCAAAGGTATGCGAAAGAAGAAAGCTCATACTTGAGCCTGATAGCTATCCTGTTTTTAATATATGATTAGATTATAAAACTGATAGGCTTATGTTTGGGCATAACCAATCCGGAGTACGTAATATATGAATTATACCTATTTTAATTAATAAATAAGAGAATATTTCAGATTTCTAACCAACACCTCGCTACAAGATCACATCGAACGGAAATTCTATCGAATTGTATCGTACAATGTGTCTAGTAAGCGATGGGCAGTGACATTCCAGTCCGTTTAAGCGAACGTATTCAAAGGTAGACAACTGGTCAGTACCGATCACTTCTACAGCGCGCGCGCAAGGGTTGAGCAAGCCCGGGTGTCACCAACATTACAAATGGTTCGATTTACAAATCCCCTGGTGCGTTCTTTTTTTCGAATACTTATTTTCAAAATTGACGTATTGCTTGATGATTGATGAACAGTATATTTATTTCCTATTTAAAATTTACGTATTGCACGTTAAACCATAGACGCCATAGTCCACTTGCTCAAAGAGGTCTAAAAGCAAATAAAAACTATGTTTTTGTTTAATAAAAACTGTAATAAGTGTTTTTATGTTGTTGCAGAGTCGAAAAGACAAAAATGATGATGAACAAATAGTCAGTAAGTACCATAACTTTTTTTGACAAAATTTTGACACAAAAAAAAAAGGCATGGCGTTTTTTTAACTTGGACGAAAAGCAAGGCCATCATCATCTGCTCTGGTGGGACGGCGCAAAAAAAACTAGAAGAAAAATTATGTGATTATTTTTAAAACGTAAGCCGCAGGTAGGTCTCAGTAGCTATAAAAAATACCTTTTTGTATATAAAAAATGTTCAAATTAATATTAAAAGCAAGCTGACGTTGCACTGGGTATGTACTACGAACGAAGCGGTTCAATAAAAGAGTTTACAAACTTTTGCTCCACGGGGAAATGCCATTGCTTTAAAATTTATATTCAAGCAGTCTCTTTTGGATGCGGCAAACCATAATATATCAACTATTTTTAGTTTCCTTTAAGTTTAATCTGCACCTACTTCATACGGTAGTAACTTTGCATGTAAGTTGTTCTCACAATTTTCTTATTTGTATATCGCTATATTGTTCTTTTATATAAACCAAAAAATCATATAATATAGATAATTAAATGTCAAAAGAGTTACCCAAAAGCATTACTATAAAAAACCGTAGGTATCCAAATTATTAACATTAAAATAACATTTTCGGTTGCAATTTTTTTTCCTTTCATGATATTGAGGAATCTGAATAAGCCTGAAATACATTTTTAATTTCACATTCCTAGAGAAGTTAAATCCAACCATCGTAGTCACCTTGTACTGGACTAGTAGTCCTGTTGACTCCATAAATATAGGTGAATTAACTATTTTAATTCTTTAATTAGAATCGAGTTTGATATTGTATTTTACCCAATTTTTTAAACTAGTGTCATTATAAATGTAGGTATAGAGATATAAAATATAGAAATGTATCGTAGAATGTTAATTTACGATACACATTGTTAACGTTGTCTTTCACGTTACATACTTAATTCTGTATAAATTATGTTCTTTATAATCATTGGCAGAATATCAAGAGACAAAAAAGACGTTAATGATTTGCCAATGACGAAAATTATCACCTTGCAGCGCCGTATTTAATTTGAAATATCACAACAATATAAATGTGTTGTTTGATAAAATTCAGGATAATAGTCACTTTAATTTAGAGTATTGTAGAGTTTATGATACAATATGACGGTATGAGAACTATTTTGGTCTATGGTAACTGTGTGTGTATCAAAATTATTTTACTCCTCTTAAAATAAGCTTGACCCAAAGATGCAAATTGCATATGAAATCACGACTCACAATTATTCAAAGTATTTTCATAGCGACATCACTAATTCTTCGAACTTAAACGGAGCCCCCTTTGCGAAGAATCGTGATTAACTCACTCATCACTCCCTAAGATTTTCTATATGATTAAGCAGGTTTTTTTTATACCACTAGTTGGCAAACAAGCTTACGGCCCACCTGATGGTAAGTGGTTACCGTAGCCTATGGACGCTTGCAACACTAGAGGCGTCACGAGCGCGTTGCCGACCTTGCATAAACCTTCTTACTCCTCTTTTGAAGAACCCCATGCTGTAGTCTCTAGGGAAAACCTCTACAGGGAGCTCATTCCACAGCCTATTCGTACGCGGGAGAAAATGTCTCTCAAACCGCACTGTACGCGACCAATTTGGTGAAATGAGCTAAGATATCCAGCTCCAGATAGCCACAGAGATATTCGCTCAATAATTTATTAATATACCCAAAACAATGGGTATAAATCGCGTCTTTTAAAGCCTATAAAAAACCAGTTCTAACCAGATAGTGTCAAACGTTCAAGCTTGTGTAACACAGAAGAATAAGGCTGCTTTTCCACCAGAGATGTGTTATGCAGCTATGATGCGAGGATATCAAGCTTAGCTACTAAACTATGTGACCGTTTCCACTAATGCTACCTGCTTGTGTTTGAATGCAAAATCACCATGGTATGTGATGATGTGGCCGAAGGTAGTAAATACGCTTAAATGGGAACTGGCTCTCAAGAGCAACTCTCAGAACGCACCGATGTGCTTGGCGACAGCTTCAACTTAAGGGTGGTAGCCAGCCAGTCGGGTACTACAAAGTACCCTGCCACCGTGATATGGTTTCCTCACGATGTTTTCCTTCACCGAAAACTCAAGCTCATTGTAGGATTCGAACCCACGACCTTCGCTGCATTGTTCGACGTCACTACCACTGCTTTGAGTGCTATGTTATGTGGATAAATGAATATGTTAAACATCAAACGCATCCATAGCAACGTAGCATAGCATCTCTGGTGGAAAAGCAGCCTCATACTCCATTTCCTCTTGAACAAAACATTTCAATGTAATATTCTCTGCTTTAATCTGAGCTGAATAATGCCGTTGCCGAAGGCGTTGAAATGTAAAGAAGACATGGCTACAGAAACGCCACTCCAACACCCCGTCCTACTTGCGCTAGCTTAGCTCTGAATTATGTAATCATTGTTCCGTGTATAGATATTCTGACCATCAATCTGTGTAACTAAGATAAGGTATTAAATCAGGTTTAAATTGAAAAAGTTGAATTTGAATTCTGTATCTACCTTATCAATACAGTGCTGATTCCTTTGTTAACAGACTAATTAAAAGTAGTATTATATCTCTTTCATATAAAGAAAAAAAAAAGATATAAGAGATGTAGCCCTGCCTATTTACTTACACCACTTAATAGATTTAAGAAAGATCCACTGCTAAAATAAAATGCCTTGCTGAGTTTCATGATGGAGTCTTCTAAGTTTAAATGTATTCCAAACCGGTGGTAGAGTCAATTGTAAATGTCCATAAAGTGCCTTACAAGGGCCTTTTGTTGATTTGTTTGTTCTCAATTCACATCAAAATTGGTCACAACTCGTAAATTTGTGATATTAGCATAATCTAATTTGACAGCGTTAATTATTTTCTGTCATTATTCAACCATGTTTGAAAGTGAGAGATGTGAACCAGTTAAAGTGGGAATTATAAAAAAATGCCTAGATTCATTTTAATTCTATAATACAGGCCTAATACCTAGATTAAATTAAAACTTAAAAAACTTTTTCACTTACATTTAAAACATGCTCTTGAAAATTTCAATTGTACCAGAATTTAATTATTCGTGATCTTATCATAATCTAAGGGATTTTACCCATTTATTTCATCATGTCTGTACGGTATAAGAATAACAATACTTATAAAAAAATCTCACAATTAATTGCCTTGTTGTGAAAGCAAGTCACGTAGAAATCCCGTGAAGATTTTTAATACCCTCAGGCTATTCAAATTGTTTTGACATTGCTTTCAGCAGTTGACATCGGCCGTGTAGCGAGTGAGTCTAATAAAATATAATAATATATGGCCCTGGGCGCGTGAATAAATTTTAAGGGTTTTCAAAATAATCTTTTAACCGCACAATTTTTTCTGAAACCCAAGTGTTTATTAAAAGCGGAGCTCATTTGTTTTACTGTGGATAATTTAGGCGTGTTGTGGATTGTGTTAATTTAGTTTTAGATTCTAATATCATGTTTAACTGAAAAATGAAAATAAAGTTTTAAATATGTTGTTTTATTGTTGGGATTGTTATAAAAGACACATTATCAAATAAGAAATAGTTTATATAACACGTACGATGTAAATATATATCTTTAATGAAAATATTAAATATTTTTAATGGCTATTTCTATACCAGATGTCCTGTCATGTTTTTTTTAGTTTGTTATTAACATTAAAGCTTTATTATTAAGGTTGGGAAACAACATATAAAACTTGAAAACTTTGACAAGAGTAGCATTAAATTAGAGCTAATATTTCTATGAACAGTGCAGGTTTTAATACCGTCCCATTATATTAAACAACTAGTATCTTTTTTCGGAATAAAGCTACTAGTTTCTAATTTCTAATAGTGAAATAATTTTTTAAATCGTTCGTGTAGTTTTTGAGTTAAATCCTAACAAACAAACAAACAAAAATGAAATCTTTCCTCTTTTTGATATTAGTTTAGACGAATACACTCTTGCTTATACCAACACACACAACTACCAACATAGTAAACCCAACATTATTCAAGCAGCTTCACGTAATAAGTCAAGTCTATTTCAACCGCACTTTAATCGTACTCCAAACGTAATTGCTATATAATTTCGATGTAGTTGCGTCGCATATTTTTGATGCAAATTACATGCTTTTATATTTTGTAATGTCATATAATTTTCGATTAGGTACTTTAAAAGTTATGTTATAAATAAAAAAAAAATGATAGGTAATATTATTGGACAGCAAATCAGTTGAAGAGATTCAAATCAATTTGAATGAAACTAATAGAGAGATTACTTTGTCGAATTTTGCGACGAACTTTTTACGAATATCAAAATTTAAGTATTTGGCATAACTGCATACTTGGGGGCTGGTCTGCTTGAGTTTGTTGTTGACTTAGTCAGCCATAATTAAATTTATTATTATTTTGCCGCCATAACACGCAAATATATCAGTGAGACTAGATAAATATAATAGGTGTAAGTTAATTGTTTTTGAAAAGAGTAATTGCTAAGTTTAGTGCCGGCTCTTCTCAGCAAAAGCGTGCATTAGATTCTAGACTATATCCTTGTAAAGGCCTATTTGAATAAAAAACGTTTTCATTTCATTACATAAATTGTATACCTACGTTTTTTCATTTACTCACTTAATTTTTAAAGATCATAGAAATTGGCAAGATATATTGAGAAATGGACTTTCAATCTTGACGTCATAAAATTTTAGAGTCACGGTTATGTGGTCGTGAAACGTATCTCCGAACATGACTTACTTGAGATAAGTCGGTTGACTTCCAAGACGCTGTAACAGCATATCACTTAGCGTGTTTTGCTTGAAGATGATAAAACAGTACAGATAGCTTGAGTAAGTAGGTACTAGGTAGGTACCTGTGTCAATTAGTAAATATATATTATAAAAGCGCAATTAGCTTGAAGGCTTTGAGATAAAAAAAAAATATTTGAAAAAAAGAGCGAGCCTTTTAGTAGTCGCATATAGAAATAGAAATAGAAAATATTTATTTGCGACATTACAATAACACAAAATTACACAGGAAAAAAATAAAATACATAAAACAAATCAAAACTATAAGTATAGCACAAAACATTAACTAATTATCACAAATTGGCCAACTCAGCATAATACCAGCTGTTCGCCAGCGCTGATCTTCCGTTGGAGCCATTTGGTGAAATCACGTACCAGCATGCACGCAGTACTGAATATATATATATATATATGTAGGTATATAAAACTAAATACCTACTGAACTAAAAAACTACAATATACATACTCATATAAACAAAATACTAAACAAAAAAAAATTATAAAAAATAATTATATAAACAATTAAGCTACACTGAATGTTCATTTCATTGTGCATGTTCAGTTCATATGATTATGATATCTCACCTTGGTAATTACCATAATTATATTAATAACCCTAGGGCTTAAACCCTTTGCCTACACTAAATTAGAGAAAATGTCCCAATCTGACAGCTAACTCCATAGATAATATACACTACATCCTACTAGCTAACTCTACCGGGTGACTTCATGTTTACTGCAGGAAAGCGAGAGGAAAGATGTTACATAATTATCAAAAAGAAATTTTGCATAACTATTGATTTTATATTTACGCTAGCTTTCTGCTCTGTGGTTTCGTCGGCGATCACTTATGTTACCACATCAAGGATTCAATTTATAATACTTTCAAAGTGAATACTTAGTCTTAGTTTAGTTTCTATTGATTGCTCAGCTATTTAGTCGTTCAGTGAGTTAGGACAACTATTTTATATTTATAGATAACCCTCGATTTATAAAGGACTAGCTGTCCCCTGCAGTTTCACCCGCATTCCCGAGGGATCTTATCATTTCCCGGGATAAAAAGTAGCCTATGTGCTATTCCAGACTATAATCTATCTCTGTGCCAAATTTCATCCAGGTCCTTTCAGCCGTTCTGGCGTGATTGAGTAACAAACATCCGTCCATCCATCCATGTATCCATCCATCCATCCAAACTTTCACATTTATAATACTAGTGGGATTAATTAATGTAACAATCATGTGAATGATCAAATTGTCGCGTATCATTCGAATCATTTGTTATCCACTCGTCGACGATCTTAGTAGAAATTCAATCCCAATTCGCATCAGTTTTTGATTTCCACACACTTCATAAGCTATAAAAAATACCGTTTCTGTTATTCATAGTGCAGATTTATAGCTTAAATCGAGTCGCTGCAGTGGATATAAAATCGTTTTCAATAATATTATCATGGCAGTTTCAATTCGATTTGAAACTCAAGAACTGGGCTATCGATTTGAAATTGTGACCTGACATCAAATTATCTAATGGTAGTTATACCTACATGAGGACGTTTCAAGTAACAGGTACTTTAATTTGCATACATTTAAACTGTAATTACATCTTATTACAATAAAATTATAGGTAGGTACTCGTAAATTCGTAATCATCATTCCTGGAATAAATCATGAGATTTTTTTCGAGAAGATAAGAGATCCCTTGGAAACGCAAGGGGTAGCTAGTTGTAAATAATTACGAACTCATGCATTATTACATCACTATTAAAACTTATGTTATTCCCCTATACTTAAACACCGATTTGTATCTTTTGGTACTGATGTCGGAGATTGAATTTAGGTGGCACATAATCTTGTACCGCTGTGTACCTACATCAAGTCAACCCGAAAAGTGTATAGTATTATACATTACCTGTCTAAAAGCGAACTAGTACTAACAATCAGGATAAATTGTTTCGACTTAACAATACGGGACGGGAGCGAAGTTTCATTTTGTAAAACGACGGGACCACAATCAAAGCAAGGGAAGGCACTTTGTGAGAGAAATTTTAAACGTTTTAATGAGATCTAAAAGTTGACTGTTTGGTTTTTAGCTGCGGTACAAACTTTGTACTAATTAAAGCTTTCTTTCTTTACTGTAAAGTCTAACTTAATAAAGTATAATTCTTTTTCTTTTAATTAAAGAAACTTAGATATAGATTAAAACAAGAAGATAAAAACGAGAGTATTGAAAACAATCTATTTAATATATTTTTTATAAATAGTAATTAGTAAGATAAGATTACTAGCTGTTTCACGCGGTTTCACCCGCATTCCCGAGGGATCTTATCTTTTCCCAGGATAAAAAGTAACCTATGTGCTATTCCAGACTATAATTTATCTCTATGCCAAATTTCATCCAGATCCTTTCAGCCGTTCTGGCGTAAAAGAGGAACAAACATCCAAACTTTCACATTTATAATTTTAGTAAGATAGTAAGATGCCCACATCAGTACCTAAGCTACACTAGCGATACTGTAGACTGTAAAGAGATGGACAGACTTGTAATCCTTTGGCCATTTTATTTATTCCATTTTAACTGATCGACAGTGCTCAGACGCGCGTTCAGCATGTTCGATTCGAACAAGCAAGGCAAAATCGAGAAGGAGAAAGTCAGGACTATCTTGAACACCATGGTGCATGACTATGACGACCTAGAACTGGAGAGGATGCTTGATAGTGAAGATGCTGAAGGTAAGTGCAATTTGAAAGACATTATTAGTTTATGACTTTGATAAATCTTCTTTAAAGGTGTTGCTATCGGTACTTACGACGACGATACGTAGGCTACGGTAACCACTTACCATCAGGTGGGCCGTAAGCTTGTTTGCCACCTAGTGGTATAAAAAAACGATACTCAAAAAAGCGTGATTTGGATATTTTTTAACATAAACGGCATGGCATCTTCCTGAATCAAAATGAATGGAAAAAATCTCTTCGATCGATCGATCTTTTATTAACAATTGCAGGCATGGCACTGACCTATAGAAATGATAATGTTCATGATAAAAAGAAAAGCCTTTTATTTAATGTTTCCATAATGATTTCATATCTAATGATTGTTTAGGATTATTAAGGTACTAGCTGTTTCACGCGGTTTCACTCGCGTTCCCGAGGGATCTTATCTTTTCCCGGGATAGTAGCCTATGTGCTATTCCAGACTATAATATATCTCCATGTCAAATTTCATCCAGATCCATTCAGCCGTTCTGGCGTAAATGAGCAACAAACATACATCCATCCAAACTTTCACATTTATAATATTAGTAAGATAACTTGTTTTAATCTAATTGTTAGTAAAGATATTTAGTTCATGATTAAGATTCAAACTCAAAAATATCTCTGCAAGACTTAAATCGATGTGAAATTTATAGTGCACCTAAACACGGTTCAAAAGAGGCGATACAAAAATAAAGCAGTGTTAATCTTGCCTTAAAGTAGTTTTAAACAAGTTTACGAGTTCAAGACGTGTAGGGGACGAAAGTGCACTGTTTTCTTTCAGACAAACCGTCGTATATTCTGTAAAACGAGCTGTTTACTACGCAGACGCTGTCAGGGCGACGGTAGCATAATTACAAGTAAATTTATTACTTCATATTGAAGTAAAGACAAGATTAACTATATGTTCTTAAGTTTAAATTGTAATTACAATGTCTGATATAAATTTAAATCGGTAAATTCGTTCAGTTACCTGTTTCGGAGTCCAGACAATGTTAACCGTGAAATAGGAATGTTGACTGACACGCCAAATCAGGTTCTTTTTATTAAATTTCTAAACGATACTTTATATGGATTTTTGTATGAAATACTAGCGTGTGATGTGACGTCATACATGCACACCATCAAAAGATATAGAATTTGTAGTTAAATTGGTAATAAAAAAATCGCTATTTTCGAGTATTTATAAATGTTTTATGCACTGCATAAACATGGCAATTACGAAATGAAATATTTTTTCAATACAAACATTTAAATATCTCACGAATCAATGTATGGAATAGTAGATTGTTTACCACGATTTCAAGGCTCCTTATGGTTTGGAAACCCTTTGAAAAGACCTGTATAGTAGTATCATAATTTTTTTGCAAACATACGACCAAAATGTGATAGTTATTTTAGTATGAGGTTAGTGGCTCGCCATCTTGACGGTAATTGAAAGATTCCTGATGCGAGACTGAGCTGGATTCTGTGGCTTCTTAATTTACATAACTATACGTCGTTGAGAAGTTTACAGTTTATTGCTATACTTTACGCATTACAGTTAGTTTAGGGTTCGAATTTGATTTTTATCCAAGAAGTTTTACTGCAGTTTTTTTTAAATTGAATTGACACCCATCTTTTTAATCTAAGCTTTTATGTTTGGATATTTGTTGCTCAATAACGCAAAAACGGCTGAATGGATTTTGACGAAATTTGGCACATAAGTAGGTCATATCCTGGAATAAAGTATAGATACTTTTTATCCCGGGTAAAGATACGATCCCTCAGAAATGCGGATGAAACCACGGGGGACAGCTAGTAAATTATAATTGCTTGTTGTGGATATGAATTGTTAAATAGCAACCAATAATTCATAAAGTCTGATGTTTATGCATTCATTGATCCCCGCGGTGATCCACGTTCACGAGGAATCTTATTATTATGTTTTATTTACTAAAATCTATTTGTATCTTTGCAAGATTAATATCGAATCTTACTGTTACTTTATAAAAGAAAAACTGGTAATGATTTGACCAATAAAATTAATTTCTCAATTTATTTACCTATCTAGACGATTGTATACAATACATGACAAACGGCCGTACAAAGCAATATCCTAACAAAAAGGTAATTAACGCAATATGACGTTATTGCTACAACTGACACGAAGAGCAATTAAGAAAGTAATTAGAGACGTCCCAGATGTTCCTGCGTTTACATTGCGGCTGCGGCGCGTTTGACAGCGGCCGTCACGATGACAAATTAGATTTCGGTTGACTTGAGTCACTGACACTATTTGACTTTGACATTTCTGTACGAGACATGTCGCCATGTCGCAGGCACTAATTTAATAATTTAAGATATTTGAGCAAAGACAGGGCCGGATTTAGAGGTATGGAAGCCTTGGGCCAACAAAAGAGTGGAGGCCCCAAATTATTTTGCGAATAGGATAAATAATACATATTTTTCATGCAAGTGTTTCACCTTACATAGCCGAAGGAACCCTCTTTCCAACCGCATGACACTTCTAGAACTTTATGAATATATTAGAATTTATGTGGTGGGCCCTTTCTTATGGAGGCCCCGGGCAGTTGCCCCGGTTGCCCTCCCTTAAATCCGGCCCTGAGCAAACATAAGCATTGACATATTAGAATGGAAGATATTACCTAATGTAACTCAAATAAGGTCGTTGTCAGTGACGTCTAATTCCAATGGCCGGCTACCACCATCAAGTTGAAAATCTGCCAAGCACCTAACTTCCTACAGCTGTAACTTAAGAGCCCAACTACCTTCTCACTTACCATAGTGAGTAACTCTGGACAAACTCAAGCCTATTTAATGTAAAAAACCCAGCGAGCCTTACAGTAGTTGCATATGATGTGTAACATCTGACTCAGGGTCAATGTTGTAACGTAAACATAATATTTCATGGCCACAACTCAATCAGGACTTACGTTGATTGACAGATTAGAATTTGTCAATCAACACCGCACATTCTTCAACACTAATTGATAATTGCGGGAGTGATTTCGTGAAAAGGGACGGAATTGTGTACTCATTGTCAGTTCAAAGGCCTTGTTGTCAAGAATGTCGACTAAGTAAAGTTATATGTAAGTTCTAGCCTAGAATGCATTTCTCCGGAATTAAGAATTACTAACATACATTCTAGGCTAGAGTATTATAAACATTAAATTATCTTGACTTTAAAATTGAAGTTACGGTAAAGCCATTTTAAGGATTCTTCAATAATTTAGAATCTTCATGAAACTTAGTTGGGAAGATAAAATATTATTTTATCTCTTTAGTTTGGGATCAGATGGCCGTGTGTGAATAATATCCCAGGTATTTATGTATCTGTTATCCCTAATCCTTGCATGAATATCCTACTATCCTAATAATATTCCTACTATTCCTATTCTACTATCCTACCCTACTTCCTACGATGTAAATGTTTGTATATTTTTTAGTTTAGATGTTTATTTCTCAATAAGACAAAGACGGCTCAACGGATTTTTATGAAACTTGGCACACAGGTAGATCATATACTAGGATAAAACATAGGATACTTTTTTTAACCCGGAAAAAGATTCCTCGGGAACGCGGGTGAAAGAAACCGCGTGGTGGTAATTTAATTATAAAACTTTCATTACATCTTATTTTAATTGCATTGCAATTTAATAAAGTTACAATTCATCCGCTCGCAAACCACACAGAGCAGTGTAATGCGAAATCAATTTAATTACACGAGTGCCGTAGGTAAACATTGGTTTGAAGTCATAAACTTAACGCGGTTGAACCCTTTCCTAAAGTTAACCACTTTACGACTTAAGATAAAGCCTCTAAGGGTGAGTTTAGCTTCCGTTAAACTTGATGATTTATATTTTGGCTAGGTATAGGGTACTTATAAATACATGTAATGATAGAATTATATTATGTCAAATAAGAGCAATAAAAACAGAATTTTGCACTCTTTGGAATTTGCGAATTGATGTTGGGTGTTTGATTTATTTTCATTAAATAAATAATAAAATTTATAATTGAATAATATCGGTGGCGTTTTACCCACTAAAGATCACTATCTAAGCGCACTACTAAACTGAAATGAATGTGTTTATCGTGACTTTTCAACTTGTCTTACCATGTCTGTGAAAAGTTTTAGTGGAACTAATATCACTAAAACCAGACGTGACTGACGATGACAAACTTTGCTATAACGTAATATGAAAATGTGATATAATAATTATGATATAACATAACTATTATATAATGTAATAATAACTTGAAATTAGCAGAAGTGTCCTAAAAGACTGTTGCCAACAAAAATAAACAAAATAAAACGCAATTCAGCACTACATTTGTATACCCAACCCAGGTATACACCGTATAATGCGTTAATAAAAACGTCAGATGTCAGAAGCAGATTTCAATACCGATACACAATCGCTAAAAGCTCTGTTAATTACTATTTGAAATCACGTTAGCAATTAGTGCACGTATGTATATATAGAAAGTTAATTTTACAGCATTCCAAGTATTTGTTTACGGGAAACTGCAAAGTTTATCTGCAACGCAATTACAAAAACATTTGGCATGAAAATGAACTTTTAAGAAAAACAGATGCAGTTTAATGCATAAACATACCGAGTAATTGTAAACAAAATACTTTCGTCAAATTGAAGGTCCCTACAAATTCTTGTAACGTAATATTGAAATGCGTTTTTTTTGCACCGAATCGCCGCGAAAATTGCACCGTAATCGCTGGAATGATTTGGATGAAACTTTGCGCATAGGTAGGGGAATAACTAATATTTTATTATTAGATTGAAACTTCATATTTTTCGAAAACATAGCTAGATATCGATTCTAGGAAACCATAAGGTCTCTGCAACCACGAAGTTTGTATAGTAATCTTTCTTCTTTCTTGGAGATCTTTAGTATTGCCACCTCAAATCTCTATTGCACTGTTTCGTAGCAAAAAAATATCTAGTATTTTGCTACGGCGTAGCACTTCTACGATTATTTTTCTTAAAATTAATCTATTGCTAATACGAGTACTACAAAGAGTTAAAGTTTGTGAGGTTGTAGGGGGATCTCTGGATCTACTGAACCGATTTTGAAAATTATTTTAGCAATAGAAATCCATTTTATTTGTGGGTGATATGGGCTATATTTTTATCACGGGAACAGATCCTACGGGAACGCGGCAGAAACCGCGGGGGACAGCTATATCTTATATGATCAATAATAGTGACAAATATAATAAAGTCTAGTTAACTCAGATTTAAATTAAACTATCATACGTTAATATAAAAACTAGAAATGAAAAATAAATCAAATCCTAAAAACCCGTAAGCAATGACTCGATTCATAGTACAAAAGTAAAATGTTAAACAATCATTTAACTATAATAATCTAGGGATTACTTAAGATTAATCAGGGTTATCACAGACGCGTCTTAAATGCAAAACGGATCTTAACAAGACATGACGGATTTAAATCGAGGGCCTTAGTCTTTATCGTTGACGTTAGATGTTTTATGTGATACCATTTTAAACTTCAGTATTTAATTGTAGCAATTATTTACATTGAATTTTGAAGCAGCATAATATATTCCGATTTATAGTAAGAAATATTGCTCAGTTTAAAGTTAAAAAATAAGAGTTGTCTAGAGGACAATTTTTACCCGCGTACCCTTTTGCACTTGGCGGGGTTGAATTTCGAAAAATCCTTTCTTATTCCTCGTTTACGTCTTAAAAACAACACCTATGAAAAAAAAATTATTTCTGAGTCCAAGGTTTTAGGCAGAGCGTTGATGAGTTAGTGAGTCAGGCTTTATTTTTTTTATACAGATAAATACGAATTTATGAATAATTCAAATCTATAGGTAATAGTTTTAAAGGAAGGAAAATTTTTAATTGAACGAAATAGTTTGATGGATGGATGAAATAGATCCTATAAAATATACAAAAAGAATTTAAAAAAAATTATACGGCCTCACCACATATTTTATCCAATCTCATTGTACGCCGAAAAGCGTAGGGTTGTCAAGATAATCCGTACATTCTAGTTAAAACCCTGCAGTTAAGGACTTAATGACCACATTAACTCTTGTTAGTAGCAGTAGTTACAGCGCCTGGGTTAATCTCAAGCGCAATCACGTGAATATTAACACGCTCGATGGCTAAATCATTGCTAGATTCACATGATGTTACAGTATTTTAAATTGCCAGCCCTAGATATATGCAGTTACGGTTGTTAAAAGATGGAAAACGCTTTGATTTTTACTAACTGCTCTATGTTGATAACCATTTGTATGGTAATTTTAATTTCAGGTAGTGGTAAGCTGAACTTCGACTCGTACGTGCGTGTAGCTCTTTTTTTTTTGGACGAGGATGATGAAGTATTACAGAAGGAACTGAAAGAAGCTTTTCGACTTTATGATAAGGAAGGTAAGATTCATTTTTGTAAGAAATTGTCCTGTTTAAAAACACTTAGATAAATAAATTTCTCCCCGATAATGATTCAATATTTTTTCTTTGACTTTCACTCATTAAAAGTCTTTTGATTCACATAATATTGCAATGATTAAATCAAATGAATGTGTGTTTGTATATTTTAATCAAAAAGTAAAATATAATAACCACAATTTTTATTAGATTTTGAAACCAAAGTATGCGTGCTAATAAATAAAATTTTATCACCATTCTAACGGGTAGGGCTGGCACTTACACAAAAATAATCATTAATTATTAAGTGCGGAATACATAATTCTTTATTCTGCTCGTAAATTCAAGGTTGAAATATTAATTCTGTTTTTAAATAATATACGACCTACGCATATAATTATTGATACATTGAAAACAGTAACAGCTGATGGAAAACTAGTTTTAAACTTTTAACCTATGCAACCGACACAAATACCTTTATTTCGTTTGGAAATTGAACCTTAAAACTTTTAACTGTATAAGTAGATAACTGGATTAAAGAGGCTCCCTTGTATATCTGTGTCTGGAAAAATTCAATCAAAATGTTAAACATTATTAAACACCATTTCAAAACTTTGAAAATTGCTTCTGCTATTACCATAATCTTAGTAACAGCTTTACCTTTTTCTCCCTACTTCTTTAAAAAAACTTTCGGTGAATTTTGAATTACCTTGTATTTCCTCACTCACATAATATTGTGTTAATAAGTTTAAATAATGATTCAAAATAGGTAATATATAGACTGATAAAATCATACTTAACAAAAAAATAAGTCGTTATTTCCAACCTAATTTTTTTTTGTTTAGTGCCAACCCTATGAAACACAACTCCACAATTTCACTTGGAACTAGTATTCATGACGTTTCAGTTAAGAATAACTCACTACATTCAGTGAGTGTGATGTCTCGAGCTCTTTGATGTAACGATGTTTTGATCTTGGCATATTCAAGCATATGTGTAAAGTGATGCTTTTGGGAACGTTACACGGCTATTCGTCAGTCGAGAATTATGTTTGGATTAGATTAGCTTGGGTTTGTAAAATGTATGCATTCAGAATACAATAAATATCAACTGTTTAAAGTCGTATATTGATTTGATTCGAGTGTGACTGACTTTGCTTCAATTGTTTTCTGGCGTACCTATTTACGTTGAGATCGTTTATATTTTTGTTTGCTTGACCAATATTTGCGTATGTGTGAGTGTTACTTGAGCGATCTGAGTAGGAGTGTCGTGTAGCTCGCGCTCTTCTGGATGTTTGCATGCATTGTTAGGTAATTAAGTATAGATAATAACTTAATAAGTAGTTTATAGTCTAATTTAAGTATATAGTTAACTAGCTGTCCCGGCAGACCTTGTTCTGCCCTATTTCTCTAAAACGCGTCTTTGTTTTGTTTCGATTGACGTCAAATGTTTGACAGCTGGGTGTTTGTATGGGAAAAAGAAAAGGGCTGTTTTTAGGGTTTTCCCGGCAATTATTCGAATTTTTCTCGCCGTAAAAACCATCCTTGGACTTCAACAAACATTTAAAAAAAAGAATTGGCCAAATTGGTCCAGGCGTTGTTGAGTTATGCGCTTACCAACACATTTTGCGATTCATTTTTATATTATAGATTAATAATTTGTATTGAGTAATGTGCAACTCCCGTACAAACCAACATATTGGTTTACGGGAGCCAAGAACTATCATTATTGTGTTTGTTTTTATAAATAAATAAATAATAATAATAACATCTATTTCGTCGGTGTTATTTAGTTTAGTTGCCTTATGACACATTGATGCTGATTCTGTTAATAGCAAGCTAAACTAATTTTAATCTCGCTTTAGCCCTTCTTCTTCTTCTTGTCTTTATCCCACGTTAGGTGTGGTCGGCACAACATGTTTTTCTCTACCTCTCCGCTCTATCACTAGTCGACTCAGTACTCACATCTTTCACACGCATATCATTCTTCACGCAGTCCATAGCTTCTTCGGCCTTATCACTCTATTTCTATGTAACAATAAAAAAAATCGTCTTGTCCAATTAACTTGTTATCCGCATCTACAGTCGCCATCAATAAGTTACTTATTTCCCGTACCTAATATTGGCATAGACTAAATTTATTCTATCCTTTTCTCATGTTTTTGTTAGAAAGAGAGATTAAATTAGTTTACATTGCAAACAACAGAATCTTCGTTTCCTACTAATATTATAAATGTGAAAGTTTATTGCTCAATCACGCAAAATCGTCAAAAACTTGGCACACAGGTTAATATTATCCTAAAGTAAAACATAGGATATTTTTATCCCCGGAAAAGAAGATCCCTCGGGAACGAGGTTGAAACCGCGGGCGGAAAGCTAGTCTAAAATATATAAAACGTACGTAAATACAATTTGAAAAATATTGTTTTATCAATCTATTATTCTAGTATTAAGGCTCAACAATGGAATATTATTATCCTCAAAGCCTCAATACTGTAGAATTGTAGTCAGCTTTCAATTTATGTTCATATATCCACGATAATTGCTCTCAATAAAATCTAGCAATCGATTTGCTGGACGCATGCCAAACAGCAGTGTTACTATTGTTATTTGTAATATTAGTACTACGTGAGAAATAAATGAGAATCGAATGAGTCTAAGGTATATTCATTGTTGCTTTCGCTTGCGACTTTGACTTCACATTAGTAATAGAATAAATAGATCTAATGGTGAGTGACACACACGATCGATATTAATCCGGTCTCAAGCAATATTTGCGGTTCCAATTACGTTGTATAAACACAACTTAAAATTGCTAATACAAACATTTACCCCTGCTTGTATTAAAATTTTATAATTTGTGATATACATGTATAAAAAAGTACTTTACTACTTTTAATTTATTCGGGAATAAAAGTAGTAAAGTACTTTTTACTACCACTGGGTAGTGACGTCGGATATCATGTCGATGGTCGTGGGTTCGAATCCTACAATGAACTTTAGCTTTCGGTGAAGGAAAACATCGTGAGGAAATATAGCACGGCAAGGTACTTTGTAGTACTCGACTGGCTGGCTACCACCCTAAAGTTCAAAATCTGTCACCAAGCACCTATCGGTGTGTTCAAACAGCTACATTTGAGAGCCAATTTCCATCTAGGCTTTGTATGCTTATCACCTATGGCAATATTATTACTTACCATGGTGAGATTGCAGGAATAAGCTTATCCAGAATAAAAAAAAGAAACGAAAATTTCTTTATTTGACCAATGACAATGAAAATATCTTTTAACGCAATGATAGCTTAGTGGCAGTGAAATCGGATACCGTGGCGAAGGTTACGGGTTCGAGTTTTACAGTGATTTCATGTTTCCATGAAGGAAAACATTGTGACAAAACCATAGCACGATGATAGGGTAATTTGTTGTAGTCTGGCTGGCTACCACTCTCAAGTTGATAATCTGTCATCAAACACCTATTGATGTGTTCCCGCAGTTGCACTTGAGATCCAGTTCCTTACCAGTACCTTCAATGCATTGTAAAAGATTGACATCACACTGGAAATCCGGACACACGATGATAGCCACTTACCATCAGGGGACTCTTGATTATTCACCAAATTTATTTGATTTATTTAAAACAATGTGGATGCTTACTTAACATTGTCACGTAAATAAAAACATAAACTTCTCACAGTTTTATCAACATATTGGTGATAAAACTCTGAGAAGTTTACTTGTAGTAACAGTAGTAGTGGTATATCATGCAAATAAGCACTAACGACGACGTAGAATATCTAGTGAAAACATTTCGTGATCAATTTTGGCAATATTCATTCGGAACACCTATCACATACTCCATTATTGATCAGCTACATAAATTTTATCAAAATGAAAGTATAACTAACTACCTATTCATAACTATGAATTCACGACAATCATTCTACTTTGTTTATATTTTCAGGCAATGGGTACATCCCAACATCAAGCCTGCGCGAGATCCTGGCCGCCTTGGATGACCAGCTGACTCCAGACCAGCTCAATGAGATGATTGCTGAGATCGACACTGATTCCTCTGGAACAGTTGACTTTGATGGTAATTTTTCCCCGCGATTTTTCTCACTCGTTCGACATTATGTTTTTTGGGTTAATAAGTATATTTTTTACTTTATTCTAGGATAACCTATCTCTATGCCAATTTACACCCAAATCAATTCAGCTGCTCCCAAACTAAGCAAAGCTTTTTGTATTTTTAGGGTTCCATACCTCAAAAGGTAAAAAAAGGAACCTAAGAAGGAAGGTAAGATGTCTCTTGTCCGTCTGTCTGTCCGTCTGTCTGTCCGTGTGTCACCACCGATTATCTCAGGAACGGGTAGATCTAGCAAGTTGAAATTTATACCAGATACTGAGGTCTATAGTCCCTATTAGGTGTATAAAAATCAAGGTCCTGAGTCAACACAGTAAAAAGATATAGGCAAATTTAGTTTTTGGCGAAAACTTGTAAGTACCAAAATTTACCTTAATTTTCAACTTTTTTTATTTTTCGGAATTTTTCCTTTACTTGTGCTGTAAGACCTTGCTTTTAACCAAAATTGTTAATTCTAGGTCAACCGGAAGTACCCTATAGTTTTTGGGTCGAAAACCTATATGGTAGTTCCCGTTGACCTACAATCACGAAATTTGGCATACAGCACAAATAAAGGAAAAAATCCAAAAAATAAAAACGTTGATAATTAAAGGTGTCCCCATACATACATAGTCACTACCAATTAGACCTCTGAGTTATATCGGCGCTCATACAATTTAGAGATCTAGCTTAATTTGCACCAATGTCAAATAAGGTAATTGAAAACGTAATCGAAAAAAAAAAATCCTTGAGACTTCATTACCGTGATGAACGAACTATTTACAAGTTTGTACGGAACCCTCTGTGCGCGAGTCTGACTCGCACTTGACCGTTTTTTATTTATTAAATACAACTGTAATAAATTATTATACCCAGACTTAAGAAAGATATATTGTTCACAATCTGTCCTGATCTGGAAACTAATCTTCGACTTGTAGCTTGTGGTAAGCACACAAATACTAGAAGCGAACTTGCTCTCAAGTGCAGCTACCGGAACACATCGATAGGTTGCGATAGACTTTCAACTTGAGCCAGCCAGATGGATACTACAAAGTCTACCACAATGCAATTTTTTGCTTCGAAACCACGACCTTCGCCACGGTAGCTTAAAATTTTCAGACAAGCTTGTCTTTTGAGATTTTTATCAGGTGTATAAAGAATTGAATGAAAAATTTGGAATTTTATTGCCTCCGTCGTAAAGTCAAACCCTCTAGCAAGCCTTGTAAATTTTCATCATTAATAAACCCGTAAAATATTTGAGCTTTAACAAAACATTCAAATAAATAATGTACCCTCAAATTTCAGAGTTCATGGAAATGATGACCGGTGATTAAGCGGCCGACCACGGATGATAGCAATATAAAAACCCTTGTAATCCTCTAGTCATTCTAAACGATATTTTATTTTATTGACCGCTTCTTTTATTTCATGTTTTATGATATGAAAATAAAGTATTTGCTGACTGTTCGTGTTTTTATTATTTTCTTCTTAAATTTTCTGTAGTTTACTTTGATTCGATGGAGTAATTTGATTAAATTAGGGATGTTGCCTATCATCATGTCAGCCAGAAGAAATCCACTGTTGGACAAAGGCCTCCCCCAAGGATCTCCACGATGGCCGGTCTTGCGTTGCTCGCATCCATGTTGCATATTATATTGAAGAAAAATTGACAACCAATAGATAACTACTATTGCATAAATTAATCTTAGATATTTCCCAAAAAGTCCTTGAAAAGTTTTAGTGGTACAGCCGCCAATTTCACTAAAACCTGACCTGACTGGACTGACGATGACCATCTACTGTGAATATCATATAACGTGATATTATAATAAATATAATAATAACTTGACATGATTGATTGATTGATTTGAGAGAAAAAAAAAGTATATGAAATGATTTTTTTAAAACTGTTTCATGCATCTATTCCTAGGTTTTCCCATTTCTAATTTCATTTCTCTTTATAATAATATTCACGTAAATAAAAGGGTTCAAAAATATCATTCATCAAACCGGGCGAGGTTTATGCGCCACAACAAAGAAAGTATTAAAGGTCTGTTATTAAAAATCTAGCTCGAAAACATATAATAATAATTAAACTTGCTTGTTACCTTTCAACATAGACACACAGATAAAGCTTGTGCTAGTTAGTATGACACTTTAATTACCTACCACACAGAACAGAAGTGTTAATTAAATAGTTAACGGTTAACTTAAACGTTTATACGTTTAAGTTAACCGTCCTACATTGCTGGCTTTTTTTATACAACGGTATATATAAACTCTTACATAGATTTCCAACGAGTTAAGCATCTTTGAATAAAAAATACAGTCAAATGCAAGTCGGACTTCGCGCGCTGAGGGTTCCGTACAAACTTGCACTATCTCAAATGACTAGGCAAAAGCGATTTTAAATTATAAATATAGAAAAAGCATTATAATGGAAAATTAAAGGCTTTTACTTTACTGTTAGTAACTTAGGTTTGCAAAAGTCTTTAAATAGCAATAGATATATATTTGGCATGAAACAATCGGAGCGATGCCATCAAATAAATTGTATCCGAAATAAATTAAGCCAATTAATCTTCTTAAATTGCCACTGTTCAATTAAAGGCAGTTTATCTTCTTAATTACTTTATTTGAACAAATTAAGTATTGTTTTATTAACCTGTCAGTTCTTTTTTGGGACAATCGGGGCGGTCCGCATCACTTGGTTCTCAAATGGGACAATCGGGACGATGACATTTACTTGAAAATTGGGCGCGAATTTTGAAATTTTGAAAACTGTGCGCGAGTTGACGAGTTGTTTGACAGGTTAATGTCGCGAGTCAACAGATTAATTCAGTAAAATTTATGACATAGCTGTCCACAACATTACACGCTTTGCTATTAATGTCCTTGCTCCAAATAGGTATAATAGTTCCATTTAAAACAGACTTTTGCTGTCATTTTATACATATCAACAATAGGTATAGTGGACTCGTAAAACATTGCCTTCCCATTAATAATCGTAGAATATGTTCATTTATTTAGCCATATCATGGGAAGTCTCTGATGGAATGGTAGGTACCTTAGATAAAAAGGAGTTCATGAAAAAAATATCAAGAAAAAACATGATGCAATCGACGTAGAAAATTTATAATTGACTAAACTTATTAAAAAAAGGTTTTCAAATACTGGTTTTATTTTTGTGACAACCCTAAGAATTCTGGTTTGCATACATCCTCCGTAGAAAAGAAAGCAATGCGCTTCAGGCGCCGGCAAAGCTTTTGCATCTCAATCACTAGTTCTTTTTGATGTTGGTGTATATGGCACGGAGGGAAAAACACAAGATCTGTTGGGTAAGTTATTTTATAGCATTAATTTAAAACGTTAGTTTTAAAAACTATTTAGTTTTAAATTTAAATCACAATCGATTACAAATTCAGTTCTTTTCAAAAATTAAAACTAAACTTGAAACTGAATCAAATTTTCAAGTTGCTAGTTAAATAAATCGTTCAAATATTTTTATAGACGACATCCATCTAAAGCCCGGTCCTGAGAAAGAGATAGAACAAACAACCCATCCTAAATACACTAAACTGAAACACACCCCTATATTCCGATGAGAAAACGTAATTGATCTGTTTTAAAACTCAACATATACAACCTATATTGATGAAGCAATTATATTCCTTTACCTTTTAACTATAAGAAAGTAAAGAATATTTGATTTCTTTGTCAATGCCGAAAATCTAGAAAGGAAAATCAATTCAATCGAACAAATTCTGATCACATTGTAAAAGTTTCGTAGAAATGTCTCAAAAACGTAAAGCAGGTAGAAAAGTGAACGTCCCTAAGCGGAATAGTTAATGAGGCGTGAGATTCGGGATCTTTGAGGGAAAGCTCACCATTTTTGTTGTAGACTTGCGACTGCTTGTTGCGACATGATGTGATTATTACTTTTTCAGAAACGAAATAATTATACCTAATGATCGATCATATGATAACAATATCAGGCATTATTGGATATTGCCAAATAAAGGCTGATCCATCAAGTAATTTGTCGTTTTAAAATATTAGTAAAGTTTTTGGTTCCTTAAACCTGTGTGTTCAGTTGATTTTACCTATAACTATTTTATGGATACTGAAACTTGATTTTTATTTTGTAAAGATAGATTTGCGATGATAGCTCAGTGACATCGGATACCGCGGCAAAGGTCGTGGTTTATAATCCTACAAAGAGCTTGAGCTTTCGTTGAATGAAAACATCGTGAAGAAACCATAGCACGTTGGAAGGCTACTTTGTAGTACTCGTCTGGCTGGCTACAACCCTCATGTTGAAAATCTGTCGCCAAGCACCTGTTCATGTATTCCAGCAAATGCACTAAAGAGCCAAAGCGCTCTTGGTATTGCTAATGTCTATAAGCAACGGTATTCACTTACCATCAGGTAACCCGTCTACCTGGTATATTTGTGGTATAAAAAATAAAAACAATATCTTCGCATTTTACTAAAAAGTATTCACCAAAAAAAAATATATATATTTTAGGTAGAACTTGCAATAGTTCAAAAAATCGCTCGTCTGTACAAGCTATCGAAATGGAATTTCACACTTTGACTACGGCGAGTAGAAATTGGGTACAGAACTAGGTTTGTAGGTCACAGGACGTTTACATAAAGCTGACGGCGACGTAACTTAGCAAAGAGAAATGAGCTCGTTTACTAACTTAGTAGTGATGGCAAACGACGTTAAAGAGATTAGGTATTAAATCTGGCAATTAGTACAATTTTGTGGGAACAGTTTCATAATATTTGATAGTGTAATCCAACAAGATATCTAAAAATACTGGATAAATCAAAACTAATGTCATAAAGAGAAAAGGTTTTATTACAAGCTTTTATTTAACTTGCAATGTATGTACCTATGTAACCATGTTTGTTTGGGTGGAATCTTGTGATTCATTTTTTTTTACTTATAATTTTTTGTATACCTATTCGTTTGTAAAGGATAAATTAAAAAAATACTTAAGCAATTTAAACATTTCTATCACCACATTATGAGTCAGTAACATGAGCTATATTTTATTTGGATTTCCTCGGGAACGCGGGTGGAAAATGATAGTTATAGATA
Organism: Ochropacha duplaris; assembly: GCA_951361185.1. Lineage (NCBI taxonomy): Eukaryota > Metazoa > Arthropoda > Insecta > Lepidoptera > Drepanidae > Ochropacha > Ochropacha duplaris. The sequence continues at coordinate 9,715,309 of OX592703.1, forward strand.
AAATAAACTCTTTTAGGTCAGTGGTAGTGACGTTGGATCATCATCATCATGTCGGCCAGAAGACGTCCACTGCTGGACAAAGGCCTCCCCAAGGATCTCCACGATGACCGGTTTTGCATCCAGTGACGTGGGATACCCTGACGAAATTGTGGGTTCCAATTTTATAATGAGCATGAGTTTTCAGTTTCGGTGTGTGCTGGAAATTGTACAAGAACAGGATTTGCTTTCTAGGCATTGGCTAACACCTTTATATCTATAGTCACTTACCATCAGGTGAATCATCTGCCTGCTTGTCAAACTTCTAAAAAAGAACCGTTTTCAAGTCAATTGATAGTTTAGAAAATATCTATACTAATATTATAAAGAGGTAAAGTTTGTGAGGTTGTAGGGGGTAAACTCTGGATCTACTGAACCGATTTTGAAAATTATTTTACCAATAGAAAGCCACGTCATTTGTGAGTGTGTATTCATTTGCTCTGTGGTGAGTGTCATAGGCTATTAACTCAAAAAAAATTAAAGATCCAACGGGAACGCGGGTTAAACCGCGGCGAACAGCTAGTCGAAGTAGTAAAATCATTTGTTTTTAATGTTTATAAAAAAAAAATATACTATACAGGCTGAATTATTCACATGCTTTGTGATATAAAAACTGCTTAGGCTAAAAAACGTAGCTTTAAAGTTTTGAATATAATACAAAATGAAATATTGTTGTCCTGGTAGACTTAGTATGAACCATTTTCCTCACACAGTTAATTAAATTTTTTCATTTAATTTTTAACTACAGGTCTATCTAAAATGAAGAATGTGACTGTAGTGTCATGTATTACAATGTAAATCACTTACCGCCATGTTGTCTGTATCTACAGCAGATGGTGATGACGTAACTACTGCTAAAACCAACTACAATTTTAATGCAAATGATTTATGACCAATAATCACATGGCAATGATTTTTATTACCTTGTAATTCCTAAAACACCACTCACCCATATTTCAATTATATCAACTAAAACTAGCAGGAGCACTATAATAAAAATCATTGCCGACAAAACAACCAACCAAATGAAAGAGTCTATGTAGATGGACAGGCGTGATAAAGCATCATTACTTTCATTACCTGACTTACACTCCTAAAGCTACTGGTGCTAGCGCTCCGAGCCTGTAAGAAGAAACATTCGGTCCTATACACTATCACACTCAGCATTTCACGACCAAGAAGATTGTTCATGCCATCGATATTATTATATTTAAACGTAAAACGGTCAAAGACAATGGAATACTTTTAAAAATGTAGCTTGAAGCCGTGGCTTTTCGCCGAGTTTCCTTAGCAATTTACTGATCATTAATATTCTTACAGTGTGGCAACATTTTTTGTTTGGAACAGATAAATATCTGCAATTTTTCTTTCCTTTTTGTCGAAGAAAGAAAGCCATTTGAGAAAATGGCGTAGATTATTTAGCTTTTTGCATCTTGTTTATGGTTGCGAGAGTTTCTTTGAAATCCTTTGAGGGTTAGTAGAATGGGTGCTAGATAGTGCAGAAAATGGTAGGTACATCCTTTTGGAGAAAAATGCTACAAAATTAATGTAAGCTTGAGTTTGAATAGAGCTTTCAGGACCGTATTGACGTGGAAAGCTTTTAGCTTAACTAGAATAGAGTGTTGGTGTGACCGGAGGGGATGCGACTCTAGTGAATCATAAAAATAAAATTTAAAGTATTTTAACAGTTAACATTTTGACGGACTTTATATATCTACACTTATATTTTCGACTGAGAAATAAGTCTTTCTTTTGATGTGTCACAAAATATCTAAACGTGCTATTAAACATTTTTAAAAACAAACTGGTGTAGGTATTGTATTTTTTTTAATAGAAGTGATTTTTAGTTAATGATTGAATTACGACCGTTTTACCATTTAAATAGCATTTGATTGTGCAATTACGTGCCATAGCAGTTAAGAAGGAATAGACAGATAGAACGTGCATAACATGTTATCTTGTTGGTCGGGTTTACACATAAAACAGTTATTCAAATATTATAGGCAAAATAAAATGGAGCCAGATTTGTTGTCAAGTATCTAAGCCGCAGCAAAATTGTTATTATGGTGTCAGAGGTAAAAATCTTTGTTTTAAATTGAAAATAGAACAAATATAGCTCCAAAACAGAACAAACAATTCAATAATGCAAGCATTTTGTCTTCGTGTAAGTAAATAGGAAAATTTTAAAACAGTGAGTTGAGTTCTTGTACATCGCCGAAAATAAGCGAGATAGAAGTTTGCAACCAACATTTTAAAAGCGCCTCTTTACAGAAATCATCTTGGTTACTTTATAGTGACCAATCTTATAAAATATATTTCCGCAATAAATCTTTATAATCAATGTGTTCATAATTATAAATACAAACTTTATAATTTCAGTTTTTTTTTATTTGAATTGAAATTTGTATTTTAAATTATATGTCCATTTTATTTCTATCAAAGAGCACTCGTATAACATTTAAAGCATTTTGCCAAGACATTCAGCACATCGATTAATTTACACAAAACACATTTTGTTTATATTATCTTTAAATTATCTAATGAAATTTTGGAAATCACTTTTTTTTTATTTGAACTTCTTCTGGTTTTTAATATTCTATTCTAAAATTTTCATTAGATAATTTTAAACCACCTGTAATATCTGTTATGGCTGATGTCAGTGTGCTTTGGCGTTAAAAGTTTATTGTTAGCATTTTTGTAATATTAATTGCATGTAAGTAGGTACCTGAAAATAATCAAGGTGTAATAAGAAAAAGTACACTCATTTCTGTTTGAATTTATTTCTAATAGATAGATACTTCGAAATCAAATATTCTGCATAAGAAGGAAAATGTGTATAATATATTAATATGTTGATCAATGTTTTATTATCTGTAAAATAATTTACCTGTTGCTTTCCCCGCCATAAACTTTGAAATTACGAACCTTTGTAGAGTTTCCTTGCACGAAGAATTTGAATTCGACTGTTATTTCTTCCTTTGAGCGAATTTTATCTTTGTTGTACAACTTGCCAGTCTCAAAATAACTATATTTATAAACACGAGTATTATGTTTAAGTTTTATTACCTTTGTAGATCACTTATTATATAAAGACAAGGTAAATAACCTCTAAATATCTAATAAAAATAATTTGTCATAATAAATAAAGAATAATTCTGAAACAATAGTGTCGATTCTCTTGTTTACAATTGAATATAATATTTGACAAAACAAAATATTGTTTGCCAATGTACGAGAAAATAATTTCATACAGGTAAGTAAGGTAGGTTCCGACAACCATTTCTTTTTGCTAATTTATTTCTTTCATTTGTCTTAAAAAAAAAACATTATTATTTGTATCAAAAGTCATAAGTCTTACGCTGTTTTGACACATTTTTTAATCCGAAGCGAAATAGCGTTTTTTTTTTCATAAAACTAAAAAACACGATAATTTTTAGTGTTGCTTTGTTCTGTTTTATATTTTTTTTTAATCGAAGTCTCAATTTTAATTTAGGTATTTACACTTACAAAGAAAAATTTACAGTTTAAAAAAGTATTATGAAATAAGTATTTCGTGATAAATCTGAGTCAATTTATTTTAGAGCCTTCGTACCAAATACATGGAACTGTATCATTTATTCAGAACTACAAAAAGGTGTTTCTATATTTATGTTCGGGGATCGAGTTTCACTTATTCGCACTAGCAATTTATATGTATAAACGCCATGTGCAGGAAAGCAATTCTGAAATGCAGTTTCAATTTTGTCTCTATTACACTAGGAAGGTACTTTAGACAAGCAGAATTATTAACTTAAAACTACCTAGCTAATTCTAATGTAACTCGAAAATCTAAATATTCTGACTTATCATAACTTGCCATTTATAAAGTTTTCTAACAAAATTAATTAAATAATTTCTGCAATTAAAATTACGACAAAACCCTTAATTTTATATCGTAAAAAATGGTTTCATCTGCAGCATTTGAGACAGTATCATCATAGTGTTAATAAAGATAAATAATATAATTACATATTAGTAAGTTGAGTATTTTTTACGGAAGAAGTTTCGTAATGGAGATTGATAGATTATGTTTTTTTTTTAATCCTGTGCCATTTTTCACACACGGCTATCTGATCCCAAACTAAGCAGAGCTTGTAATATGGAAACCAGATGACTGGTATACTACATATACTACTTTTTTTTGTAAATACATATTTAAATAGATAATTACACCCATACTAAGGACAAACAGACATGTTAATGCACACAAATGTCTGTCCTGGATGGGAATCGAACCCACAACCTGCGCGTGATAGGTAGTGTGTTAACCAACCACGCCAACCGACCCGTCAGATAACTCTTTATTTGTATACCATACAAAAATAAAAACAAGAGCAGTAATAACATTGATAGTATCACAATGGGCTGTCTTATCACTAATACGGTCTTTTACATGAAAGCTTTGAGATGTTAAAAATAGTTAAATTTAATTTGAGAACTAAGTACCTAACTAATACAAGATTTTGCCCGTGTGCTACTCATTTATCTCCGCATCTTGCGTTATCACTTTTTTATTCAGTAACTTAAGCGTACATCTAATATTATAAAGAGGAAAGATTTGTATGTATGTGTGTATGTATATAACGAATAAACTCAAAAATTACTGGGCCGATTTCAATTTTTTTTTCAACATTTGAATGCTACATTATTCCAGATTAACACAGGCTATATTTTTATCCCGGGATAAGATAGATCAGACCCACGGGAACGCGGGTGAAACTGCGGAGGACAACTAGTTTTAAACTAAAGCCTATGTTCTTTGCAAGGGTACAATACATCCCGATACCAAATTTCATTAAAAAATGCTCAGCAGCTTAACCGTGAAAACCAAACAGACTACTATCCTATTAGAATGGATATAAATTTAGTACAGCGAGTTTACGATAACACTTTCACTAGGTGTACAAGAACCTACATCAATAATTTGCATGCCCACTATCATAAATATTTAATTCTATTCAGTTTATTTAATTAGTGTAAGAGTTATATTTGATTTTTAAACTAACATAGATATTTACATTATTATAACTACAATTAAAACTAATCTAATGTAAAAACTACCTAAAATAAACTATAAAAGTGCGTCGAAGAATTCCTCCGCATCGCCGTCGACTGGTAACGTTCCCAAAAGACTGGCAGCATTGCCACGTTGAATGGCAATGCTTAATCTTTGGCCAAAGTAAAAGCCAGCCTTTTGGTCACGGGAAGCGTCAACCAATCTTTTGGAAATTTAATAGTTACTACTTTGTCTTTCTACGACTCACGCTCAACACAATCATATATTTTCCCCAGTCAATAAAACAAAAGCGGAAAACAAAGGAATGTCAGTGAGGGCCAATCCCCTGACGTCCGCACTCCCTTCTGACATCCGTCATAATCCTCCGGGACGTCAACTGTCAGCGAGATAACCTTGGAAACTTTATGGGTTATTCTATTTGAGGATTCAATTATAGTTCTGTTACGGTTAAATTGTTACCTACAAAAAACGGATCTTGTATTGTTTTTACAAGCTTTTATTTACCTTCATCTGTAAGTGTTTGTTCGTATGATTGGGTCGAATCTTGCAATAGGGATGATGCCTATATTTAACAAAAATACCTAACACTACCCAGTGTACAAAACATCTAAAAATAAACGGAAATAGCTAACACTTTGTAATTTTTTTTACTTTTGATATATTTATGACGTCACAAGTATGCATTTCATACAAAACTCCATATAAATTATCGTTTTGACATTTAATAAAAAGAAACTGATTTGATATGTCAGTCACCATCCTTATTGATTTTTTAACCAGTTCCGCTTAACCAATTGAGTTGCAATTTTACACACACTATCTTTTAATTCAGAAATGCTTGTTTTGGAAAAACATTTAATTTAAAGTGAACTTAAGTATATTTTATTCAAAAAGCAGACCATTATCGGTTCGGCTATAGTAAAAAACATGTAAATAAATATGATTTGACGTAGTGTACGCATCACTACGTTACGCAACACTAGGTACGATTACATAGCGTACGGGAAGTGCGGCCTCCACCGCCGGATATTGGTCGGACGTGGACTCGGAACTGCTAAGAAGTGAAATGGCGGTAGAAGGCGAATTTAACCGAATACCGAAATGATATTACGAGCTGATATTTGTAATGGGCAATTTTAGTTTACTTCCTTATTATGTTTTTTCGAAACATGTTCTATAAATGGTTGTTATCCCCAAGGCCAGATCATGCATGTGATATTTGAATGAATATGATTTTCTTTTGGAGTCGACATCACGCATACCTATACCCCTGTTGTTGCAAGTGGCTATAAGACACGGTAACCACCTGCCATCGGGTAATGTTTGTTTGGAAACTGGTATAAAAGAAAGAAAGAAAGGTTTTAATCATAGAAGATTGAAATGCTATTTAAATATATTGCAGAATTTAATCTTCGCAAAATACCGATAGAAGAATCAGACTTTTCCCGCTATGTCGTTTGAATGTGGGATTTTCGTAACCCTGTGTAATAGCAAAAATATAAGTAAAGGTCTCGGAAAATCGGTGGACGGTAAAATTACACATATTTTTTTTAGTTCAGTCACTATGAATGGTAGATTTATGCTTTTTCAGTTCTAAACTAATTCTGACACAATCATTATCAAATTATTTTTTGAATTCATAAATTATAACCGCATCCACAGTAAACTCTCTCAATGGTGACCACACACTGCAATCAATACAGCGAGATTTCTGAAGTGTTCACCCGTCGGACTTTACTGCCAAGTTGTCGATTATCCGCCTTCCGATCGCCCGGCAGCGCTGACGTATCCGGGAAATCGGCAGGATGTGAGCCGGGCCTTGTTAGAATCAACCGTACTTCGCATGGCTACTCTTTTTACCCGGGCTATTCTTTTTTGTATTATTGAAAGTTATACAATAGGTCATTGAATAAGTAAGTTCGTAATTGAACGTTCATATTGAAATGTATTTTTAGAATACATTTTCTCAAAATTATAGGGACAAAGTTGTGCTTGAAAAATGTGTGCTTTGCCAATGTGTTGTCGACCTATTTACAATAACTCAAACACAACTGGCTCTCAAGTGTAACTGCCGGAACACACCAATAGGTGCTTACATATTTGTTTAGATATTAGGTATATTAAAAGTACTAATATCAAAATCAAACTCATTTAGGACTTAGAAGGATAAAGTTAAAGCCACTGAATCTGCATACATATTCTACTAGCTGTCCTCCGCGTTCCTGTCGGATCTTATCTTTTCCCGGAGATACAAATATATCTATGTTACTCGGGGATGATGTAGTTTTCTAATGGTGAAAGAATTTTTAAAATGGGTCGAGTAGTTTTTGAGTTTAAATCATAATAAAAAAAAAACAAATCTTTCCTCTTTATAATATTAGTTTAGATTCAGCATACAGCGACCGAAGAAATACAATGAACTCGATAAATCATAAGTCGACACGCACTACCTACAATATTTCATATGAATAGAACATATTTCACGCAATATATTATAGTAATGTTGGGGTGCCCTGTTCACTTATCCGGGTTTGTCCTAGTTTACAGGACGCCCCGGGCGACCTCCCAAAGCTGTCTCGGTTTATCGAATTGTTATCGATGGTATTGAAACGATCGAGTATTAACTCGAAACTATATTGTTCCTATTCTATAAAGTGGTGACATGTTACTTCATTGTGTTTTGTTTTGTCTAGTTTTAATCAATGATAGTTATCAGAAAATAAATGTATGATTTGTACAATATTTTATCAAAAAAATTGAAGTATTCTTTGTTGTTCTTTCAATGTTCCAATTATTTCCAATCCAGATTGGAAGATGGTTTTTAAGAACAACAAACAATAAAGTTAGCAAATACAGTTTTCAAAATTGGACCCTAGCTGGTCTATCCAAAAACATAATATATTTCCATGCAAGAAAGCATTTCTAAATGTTCCGCTATCTATTTATCTAGACTAATATTATAAAGAGGAATGATTTGATTGTTGTTTGTTTGTTTGTTACGATTTAAAATTATTTAAAAAACTACTGGATCGATATTTAAAATTATCCCTGGAAACATAGGCTACCTTTTTATCCCGGATAAAGATAAGATCCCACGGGAACGCGGGTGAAACATGACAGCTAGTCGTTAAATAAAACAAACACATGAACTTCTTACTTTTAAATTGCTGGTATTTTGAAAGTTATAACCTTATCCCAGCTTAAAGTGCTATTGAAAAGAATAAAAGATAATACATAAACTGCAGTTTTGAATAACATAGAAAATCCATTAGGGAAAACTCGTTAAAGTTTATAATGATTTTCCAGTTTGCGCCGCGATTGGGAACAAGTGAATTAGAGGTAGAGGTAGAGGTAGAGACGGCTGTAGATTACACCGAAGTGTAATCTAAGTATAACGTAAATAGTATTTTTAATTTGATCAAAATTAAATTGATTTTTATAAACTAATGTTGAACTGAGCTTAAAATTAACGGAATTTACTATTACTTTTAGAACTAGGTACTGCTTGGTACACAGGGAATAGCAACAGTTTGTAGCATTATTTCAATCAAATCTACATATGGTTTTGTCTCGAACAAACCCAAAGTAGTTACCTACTAGCGGAAAAAGTCATAAAAACACAATACACGCTTACAATGAGATTCAATAAGAAATTATTAAAAGATAAAATGAATTAGGTATTATTTTAACATGTCATGTAATTTTAAGGCGTAAATATTTATTACATTACGGATCAGTGCAATACACGGCTCTTTATCTGAGAAGTTCAACGTTGCTTAATGAGCAATTTCCGAATAAACCGAACTAATGAACTATGCTGAATCATAACTTTAACTGATTTTATGTGAATAAAGGGGTTTTTATGGTAGCTGAGGTATATGTATAAAAAATTATTTAGGTATTTGAACTTTTCGAAGCTAAAATAATTACTGTTTATTATTTGCCTACAATTTATCCTCACATAAAACATTTTACACAATGATAATACTGTCTCTAAATATGCTGTAGCATTTACCAATTTCATATTTAAATAATGAAACCCGATTTACCAAAAAACAATTTTAAAATTATAAAATCACTCTTATTCTAATAATGTATGAATTTAAAATACCTTGCTTCTATTTCTGGGGTCCCTGAAGTCCTCTTTTGAAGCCTTACGCCTCTTGTCTTTCAGAATCATACGGGCTGCTGCAAACGCCATCTTGATTGGTAATAAATGCCTCCTCGTTTCCCGTGCCACTCTTTTACCACTCAATAAACACTTTAGGAGTATACGCGTTCTATTTTAAGGGGTTATAGAACGTAATCACAGACTCTTCAAATTTAAAATTGACTAATTTAATTGCTTATTCGTTTTTATCACTTTTATTAACACTTGATCAATTAATATGAAACATAACAAGTTATTGCCTCCGGTCGTTGTTCAAATTTAACGATTAATACATAACAATTGGAGTTTATTTTATCAAATCATATTTGTAACATTAGATTTTTAATTGAATTTAATAAATCACCTTATCTGAAACAGTTAGGAAAGTTGTGGTTCCATATTTTAATTTTATTAAAAAAAATACCTATCTGACTATTTAAATAATTTGTTTTTATTTAAAAGCCAAATAAAACAACATATAACATCCTATTTAAATTATATTTTCTGCTAATGAATATTGTTTTTTTTTTATTTATATTTCTACATTGATTGGTTTTTGATTTCTGAATTTCTTTTTCTAAAATCATGGTAGAAACTTAGAAAAAAAATACGGTGGACGATTGTAATAACATATAGTTCCTATAACAAAAATCTCGAAATTGTATTTTAATCCTAAATAGATCTTACGGACAACCCTAATCTCTGATATCAGTTTGATATGTAGGTATATCCAAGCAATATTTTCATCACGTTCAAAACACTTCAGGCGAATAGCAACTTTATTCAATAGCTAGAAGAATATAAAATCATGCGAACACCCTTTTATATTTCAACCATTGATTTGAAGGGACCTCCCAATCCGTCAAGAGAGCAGAGTGATTTTATTCGTAGCAAATCTTATTTCCGCTTGTCTGTAATACTTTTGGAGTTCAAATATTACGTGGAAAATGTTATTTTGTGGTGGTAGCTTGAAAAAGTTAAATTATTTGAGGTTTTCATTCGTTCTATTTATTTTTGTAGTTATTTATCTATCATTATTAAAATTTAGCTGCCAGTATATTTTTTATTATACATATATGTACACATAATATTCTTTCTTTCTTTTTCTTTTCCATATATATGGGGTCGGCACGACATGTTTTCGTCTTCCACTCTGCTCTATCACTAGTCGTCTCAATACTCACACGTATTAAATGATACGCATATCATTCTTATGCAGTCCATCCATACCTTCTTCGGCCTTCCTCTAATTCTATATCCATCCACAATCATACTCAATACTATAACATATAAAATGATATACATTACATAAATGCATTATTTTAATTAACGCTTAAATCCATTTCTCTCTACTACTTCTAATTTCAATTCAACTCCAATTTTGTTCAGAGTGAGACAGATATATACTTTATTTGAAAGAGATTGATTGAAAGCGAAGGATGACCCCTTAATTAGAACCGGGCCTGTGAAGGCGACTTTTCAATTTGTCACTTTAAGTGTTTTTCAACAATGCCTTTCGTTATTTGTTTCGGGAATCAATATTAATGGTTCGCAGAATGGGAAATCTGTGTCAACTACAAATAATTTTACAACCTTGAGATAACTTTGAGGCAGGAGTCGGCAACGCAAGATTGATACGCCTGGTATTGCAAGTTTATAGACTTCGGTAACCGCTTACCATCAGAAACCTATGGTTGTTGATAAACTAAGTCTCTATTAGTCAATAATTACGGATGTTGACTCACATATTAATATACACCTTCAAAATATCTACTCTTTGTCGTTTTTAGAATAATTTAGCTGATGGTACCTAACGACGCTTTTTGAATGTCTAGAATTATCTAAACTTTAAATTTAATCCAAAATATATAATTTACGTATAAAAACAAAATACTTGATAAAACAAGCAATCATCATCCTATAAGAACCCTTTAAAATAAGAACACCTAACCCAAGATTTATTCAAGTGCTGAGAGTGTAACAAAGTCCGTGAAGCCTCACGCCGAGGGCTCTCTGTCATATCAAAGCACCTCACTGACAATTACTCGAAAAGAGACTCTACAACACTTCAGATAAACGTGAAAATAGACCAGCAGGGAGCAATATAAATTTCGTAAAATAACGCACGGTTGGATTTTAATTTGTAGGAATATTTTTACATTGTAGCATTTCATTCCAAAGAAAAAAATAGTTTAACTGTTTTATGCGACATTTGTTATCCAGTTCTGGCAACCGTTTGTCAATTTCAAGAATAAATAAATCAAGTAATATAAAACGAATGGGAATAATGTACCTATTTATATCTAGAAAGTGTGTTAGGCCAAGTTTGCAGAAAAGCATAAATTGAACGAACTCATTCGAGAAGATTTTTATACCCCTAAATTTTTGTTACGGTATAGCTGAACTCTTGAAAAAATCATTTACGTAAACTTAGCACGCCACAAAAATGTTGAAAAATTACCTTTTATATTCACTAATTTACTCATTCATAAAAATATTAGGGAATTTTCCACCCTGAATTTTTTTAGAAGTAGGTGAATAGAAAAATCCCTTCCACATCAAACTTTTAGCGGCGAGAAAATGTTTTTTTTTTACAATAATGCGTAATATTTTATATAAATATCGCATATATTTTTTTAATAAAAATAACTTTGTTATTATTTATTTACAAAAAATTACGTTTATTAGATATGTAAATTTTTTAAGTCATATGGGAAAAAATATCTTAACGATTTTTATCACGTTTGCATGGTGTCGCCATAGCAAATATTATATCATTAAAATCTGTTCAGCATTTAAGCTGTAAAAGCCAGGCACACTGACATTATTTACTTTCGCATACAATATTACTCTAAAGTAAGACGTACGTAACGTAACCACATAATTTTTGGATCTGTTTCTTAATAAAAAATATCATAAAACTGCAAAGACAAAGAACATAGTTTCGTCAGTACGTAGCCCCACCAATAACAACGATGTTTCGTGTCACTGGACCCCTATCAACCCCTATGTAAAAGTTATACAATTAGGACACATGCGGTCGCGGTGACCTCACACGCCTTACAGGGTTGTTCATATATTATTTGTGTCCACAAGATTGAGGCATTAAGTGACATTTATAGGAGTGGTCACTTAAGGGTTAAGAGACCACTATCAAATCTTTAGTGCAAAATGTTGAACACCCGTACGTTTCATGTTTGGCTTGGTAAACAACTGAGACAGGGCTTGTGACAGCCTGGATCTATCGATGAGTTAATGACATTTTCTTCGTAGAATTCTTTAACTAAAGATACACAATCAGCGACAAAAAATGACCATACCCAATGAGTGCCCACTCGAAAATTTGGGTACTCTTTTAATCTAGCATTCGAACGCTCCGACGCACGCTAAACATGCCTCAGTGCTCGTTTAAGGTATAGGTATTTTGGCTAGCAGGTATGAGTCGTAAAATGTTATTGCTTTTTGTACATAGCTTTGTGAATACAACTTCAAAAAATACTAGTATTACCCAACACAATTTGAGACAGTATTGAGAGAACTTTTGATTGGGATTGTTTATCTTGAGTTATTATATACCACTACGGGGGGATACAAGTAAGCTGCCCGCCTGATGGTTAAGGATTACCGTAGCCTTGCAACACTAGGTACATTCACAGTATAGAAATCCCTTCAAAACTCTATGCAGTATTCTCCCGTGAAAACGGCGGGGAGCTCATTCTATAACCCAAGCGTCGGCGATAGGAAACTCCTTTGAATTCATACAGTGATAGTGAGTTTTAAAAGTATAAAATTTTTGGAGATTAATTTACTGAACACTTTTTATCTTTAAATTTTCACGTTATAGAAAATAAAAAGTAGTAATGTAGAATATTAGATATACCTATCTGGTTTCCATAGCTCAAAAAAGCTCTGCTTAGTTTGGGACCCGATGTCTGTGTGCCAAAAAAATCTATTTATTATTAGGAGTACCCATGCGAGCCGTAGGTTTGCTTTCCACTTTAGTAGCATAAAAAATCGTTCAACTTATATTGCAAGGGTGTGTTATACCTGCCTTTTAACCTTGTTAATATTTTGCAAACAAAACTTTTAATTAACATGATTTTAATGTCATTTACATGAATGTTGAAACCTTGTTTGCGAATTTTTGAGCTTAATCAACATTTTTTTTAATTTTACTAAAGAGCGTGGTCACGTCAATAGCATTGTTTGTCTTTTCCACTTACTCGTATACCTGGTAAAGTTAGATTTCATTATAAATAATAAAGTAAGTAGGTACGGGCATATCACACCCCATGATTAATCATTCATAAAGGAAAGGTGTGGTTTGCGGGATTTAGCACTTTATGGACTCTGTTATTTACTGCGGCATGTTTTTGTATTTCATGAGTCAACCACAGGAACTGTGCACGTTATGATAATTGGACACCATCGCCGATATGTATTAACTATACCAAGGGGATTACCTAAATGTGACCAATCTAACCGAAACCTGATCGATTTAAAAAGCGTTTGGGATTCGTAATCACGTCCTTTTCCATGAGGTTCGAACATTACCACTGAGCTATCATCACCAGCATAATATATGCATCCCTACTTATCATAATTATCATGATAACACAAATCTTTTTTTTCTTTTTGTTTGACCACAATCTCACCATGGTAAGTAATGATGTGGCTGAAGGTGGTAAGCACACAAAGCTTTGATACGAACTGGCTCTCTAGTGAAGCTGTCGGATTACACCGATTGGTGCTTGGCGATATATTTTCAACTTGAGGGTGATAGCCAGCCGATTGGGTACTTTAAAGTACCCTACCACCGTGCTATGGTTTCCTCACGATAACTCAATCTTTCCCAAAGCTCAAGCTCATTCTAGGATTCGAACTTATTCGAATTTATCGAACTCGAATAGATATTATACTCAACTTGTCGATTTTAACGCTCTCCGCGTTTGAGTCTATTCATCACGAAACAAACGATAATTTCTTCTCAAATGCAATAAAACGTGTCGCCTCTCTGACTACGATTATAACATTGAATATCATAGAAATCTAAAGTGTGGGAACTGCTTTTATCAAAGCAGACTAGCAGTATTTTTAAGAAGTCCATGAAATAATTTAATAGGTATTTAATTGAATGTAAAGACAAGAGTGCCATTGGTTTCAATTAATAGAAAGAATATCAAATAACATGTCAGTGCTTTGATTGACATAAACATGTAGGTTTTGACATAAAAATTAAAGAATGCACTTTGATAAGAAATGTTTGTCATATATCGCATTTATCGTATTCCTAATAGACAGAATTAGCAAGAAAACACACTGTATCACAGCTTACTTAAAAGTAATCAACTGTTTTTTTGCCCACCGGTTTCACCCGCGATCCCATATCCTACCCCCTTAGGAATAAATTATTTCTTTTTTCACCCCTAAGTGATAAGAAAAAACCCATGATAAAAAGGGAACGACCTTAATTTTATTCCCATATTTTTTGTGATCATATCTTACTTAGTAACTCTTTATCTAATCTGTAGGTACCCACCCTATCTCTCTTGAGGGATTGATTTGAAATAAAATTATAATTATTTTTTTTTTTAAAACAATCTTTGGATTTAGAGCCCTTTATTTTTCAAGTTATTCTCAGCAAACCACTCTATTTGATACCCATATTGTAGGAGTGCATTAAAAATAATAGGCCGCTATCTTAGGTGTTCCGCCATGTTGGATTTAGAATGACGTCATCAATCGGTTAAAAATATCTGCTTTGCAAAAATTTAGTTGCAAGATTCTACCCGAACAAACATAAATAGTTACATACATTGCAAGTTAAAAAACTTAAAAAAAAGCTTAAATAATGTGAGTTTTAATGTTGAAGAGTATTAAATGTAATGTAATAAGTATTCACGAAGTAATATGACCATGGCAAATTATTATTCGCTGGAGGCACTTCTAAACCATAATAAATCTATGGTGTAACCTTGGGCTGCGGCTACCAAACTTATCGCTAGGATTGGCCTGATGCCAGTAGGAATTCATTTATTAACTGCATCCCGCGAGATAAGGCTCGGCTAGGTACAATTGTTGTTGTTTCAATGATATATGTGTTTGTTTTGTTTGGTTGGCTTTAGAGGAAATGACTGAAGACTCGAACTAGCTTGGCTCTAAGCTCCAGTTCATGTTTACTAGTAATAGTAATATTCATTACAGTAACATGGGCGTGTGTGATACTCCTGGTGCGTCTATTACGATATGGTAAACGCTTACCATCAGTTATCAGCCCTCGAGTTACGTAACATATTGCAGTCAGTTAAAATTAATAACAAGATCTAAATCTGTGTCTACTATAATATGGATAACTTACTACCCTACCGGCATACAGTGACAACTAGTACGGAGGGTATTATGTTTTTTTTTTTTAGAATAGAATAGTAGATTGTTATACAAGGGGCTAAAATGACCCATTATATACGAGGTAGTTTTACTCCCGAGCTTTAGCGAGGGACTAAATAGAAACCGAGTTTTAATGGGTTTTAGCACCGTGTGTTACACTAAACTTTTCACTACGATTGCGAAAAAATAAAACAATCCAATACAATATGAAATATGTAGTTTATAATTTCTTTTTTTTTGTTTCTTCTGTAGCCGCAACACATTGTATGCATTCTACCAGAGATTTTCAAAATTAAAATGAAGTTCTTTTTTTATGAAGCAGTAATAAGTCGAGTCTTTATTCATGATTATTCTACTTATGACTAAAGACTTTTTCGTTTTTGTAGGCTCATTGTCATTTGACACACAAAAATAAAAATAAAAATATACTTTTTCCCCAATTTTTTCACCGCTCTGGTACGCTACAATGACGGTCTTTTTGAGCAAGAGGAGTGAAAAATATTTATTTGCGACATTACAATAACACAAAATTACACAGGAAAAAAATAAAATACATAAAACAAATCAAAACTATAAGTATAGCACAAAAAAATTACTAATTGTCACAAATTGGCCCCAACCCAGCATAATACCAGCTGTTCGCCAGCGCTGATCTTCCGTTGGAGCCATTTGGTGAAATCACATACCAGCATGCACGCAGTACTGAATATATATATATATATATATATATATATATGTAGGTATATAAAACTAAATACCTACTGAACTAAAAAACTAAAATATACATACTCATATAAACAAAATACTAAACAAAAAATAATAATAAATATAAACAATTAAGCTACACTGAATGTTTTTCGCTATTTATTGCCAACCATATTACGTGTTACCTGTGAGGAACACAATGGGATAAAAAATAATAAATAATACGTGTGCTCAGAAAGATATAATAAAGTGAAAGTAATGTCAAGTCAATACATATTCCTAATATAAAATAACATTTTCATTTATTTAATTAGAACCAAATAGATCCTATTCCCAACATTACCTACCTATACTTGCGATTGATTTAGATTACTGGGCATACATTTTGTAATTTTTTTATATTTACCAAATAAATAAATGTTCAAATGTAAAAAAAAAACTAAACTCAACTGCAGAATAAAAATGCCTTGCTGAATTTCTTGCCGGTGTCTTCTCAGTTTAAGTGTAATCCGAACCGGTGGTAGAGTCAATTGTAACGTTCTAAGGCTAGGCCTTTCCAGAAGCTAAACTACATATAATTTGAAATAAAATAATTTCCCTTAAAAACAAATTTAGTTTTGTAAATACCAGAGAAGTTCAGGGCCCAAGTAGCTTTATAAATGTGAAGTGCGAATAATGACAAAAAACAAAAAGGTAACTAAATCATATCCATAATTCAATTACAAAAACGAAACCCGGACAGGTGTCCAAACAAACTGATCTAATCCAGAACATTCTACAACAAAAAACACAAACTGCCATCGTTTAATCCCGGGCTCGCTTATAATCCGGTACAAAACGGATCTTAGGTAAAAAGACCACTCCTAATGAAATCCTATACGTTGTAGAAAAAAATTAACTGTACCTACACTTCAGGCCAATAAAATTTGCCAACTCCTGGTAATCTCGCCGTAAGTCATAAAGATAGGCTTTCTTGGAAAATGGAAAACATTTGCTATCAATGTAATACGTGTGATAAAAGACAAAAAAAAAACGGAAGCAACCCAATTTTTACCTAACCTGACATCTAAACTAATTTATAAAAATATATTAACTATTGTGGACAAATAAATTAAAAAAAAATTAATGTCCTCAAGCACACGGTCTTACAAAGTCGGGCAGTAAAAAGAGTTTACCAGCCCGCTCCAATCTCATATCACATATTGGATCTTGTGAATGTTTCTGACACTGCGAATTGGATAAAAAAAGTTGTCCACTTAAAACTTTTATTGTATTTGTTTTGAGAAAATCTACCTAATATTTCTATATAAATATTTGATTATGGTTTATAAGTTACTAGTTTTCCTCCCCGCGGTTTTCTTCTGTCTCTTTTCTTTCATATCTTATCTTTTCCCAGGATAAAAAGTATCCCATGTCCTTTTCCAAGGTTCCATTTACATTTCATTACCTACAAACGAACATATTTTTTTTCTTTTTAAAGGGGATGATAGCTCAGTGGTACGTGAGGTCGGATACCACGGCGAAGGTCGTGGGTTCGAATCCTACAATGAGCTTGAGCTTTCGGTGAAGGAAAACATCGTGAGGAAACCATAGCACGGTGGTAGGGTACTTTGTAGTACCCGACTGGCTGGCTACCACGCTCAAGTTGAAAATCTGTCACCAAGCACCTATCGGTGTGTTCCGACAGTTGCACTTGAGAGCCAGTTCCCATCTAGGCTTTGTGTGCTTACCACCTTCGGCCACATCATCACATACCTAGTGAGATTGTAGTCAAAAACAAGCCTATCCAGAATTAAAAAAAAACTAGTTGGAAATAAACTAGTTAATGTTAAAAAGCCTTAGCTATTTTGTTACCACCATTTCTAAGTGAGTGTACCTAATCACCGCATAGTTTCCTACGACTTTACCTAAATCGAATTGCCACTGTTTATCCACCGTTACTTTTACTTTGTATTTAACTTCGTTGAGTAAATTAGCCAAGTTCAGAGGTAGCAAGTTTGTTTTAGTTCAACTAATCAACTAAGTATAACAACTTAGCTTTTACGTAACTATATTCAGGATGTCCGGTATCTAGTACGACCAACTTAAGGGGGAGATAGGTGGGCGGGTCACCGAACAAATATGCAAAAATGAGCTCAATAAAAAGGTTTTTTTTTCATACGTCTGATTTTTATGTATTGCTTTTTGAATTTTACATATTAAATATCTCGAAAATGGTGACACTTTTACTTTTCCAACTATAAGTTAATAGCTTGGAAACAGAATTGTTGCAAAATCTTTTTAAATTTATTTTTGTTTAAAATGTTGCAACTGCAAAATCCACAGATATTTCGTGCAAATACTGGATTATACCTCAGACCTACTTATCATAAATATGTAGTGAATAGCTCTGCACAGAAAGGCGGCCTGTGCCAATTAGGTAAATGGCTACAGGAGATTCCTCACGCACATTACCCGCATCCGGTGCTCTTTTCACGGATCGTTTGTTTCCCTGTCTTTTCTGTTTTATACGTTTTCCAGGAAAACGCATTTTTTTTCTTACAAAGATTTACTTTTCTATAGGTATATTGTCTATAGGTTCACTTTTTTATGGGGAAATTATTTTTGTATTCTGTAGATGAATTTTAGTAGGCGATTTTTAGGACGATTTTAGCTCAGTGGTAAGTGACGTCGGATACCACGATGAAGGTCGTAGGTTCGAATCCTACAATGAGCCCGAGCTTTCGGTGAAGGAAAACATCGTGAGGAAACCATAGCACTGGCTACCACCCTCATGTTGAAAATCTGTCGACAAGCACCTATCGGTGTGTTCCGACAGCTGCACTTGAGAGCCAGTTCCCATCTAGGCTATGTGTGCTTACCACCTTCGGCCACATCATCACTTACCATAGTGGGGTAGTAGTCAAACATAAGCCTATCCAGAAAAAAAAACGTAGATAGATCGCACTGCAGTATTGTTACCAAAGTCTCTTTGTTTATTATTTACTCGAAAGTTGTTAGATAACGTCGCATTCGTCTCTAGATAAGAGTTGTTACAAAGTTATCCTACCTTTTGTCTGTACTTGAAAATGAGTCATCATTTCGTTCTTCGTCTTTTTGATGAAAATGACAGCTTTTAGAAGTAAAATTATTTAGAATTGGAAGAACTGGTTGTTCACTTAAATTAAGGGAAATGTAACTGTCCATAGCCAGTTGAAATGTTGGAAGATAACAAATATAAGATGAAATGGAAGAGAGCCATAAAATAGACACCACCAAAACTTGGAAGAGATAGGAAGACAGAGACAGAGAAGGCAAATAATCTGAGAGTAATCTAGATAGCTTATTTAATGATGCTCGATGTCCACAGCAATATTCTTGATTATCGAAGCGCCATATTAAATGCAAAGGGGAATTGGAACAGTCCGCATGGGTGTCGTGGGCTCTCAAGATAACACCTTCTAGTCTATTAAAAACAAAATTGGCAGCTGATGTGGCTACCACAACCATTTTAAAACTCTTTGTAAGATATAAAAGCAAATATGAAGAAGAACTTTGATGGTTTTATATTTTCTTCTAACTTATCGATACCTTCTAATTGCATAATCAGATATTCATAATTCCTAAAAGAAATTAAGCTATCCCAGTTTTTAAAAGCGAGACCATTATACTTTTGAATCGAAGTTTAAACTGAGTTAATTTTATTCAGTCCGCTTCAGTGAACTGCAGCAGTGCCAAGTTTCAGCCAAGAATTTAGTGGCGAGGCAAACTTGGTGATTAGAAACTTGGCTTAATATAAGATTCCGGGTATCTGTAACTATGTTTCTAAGGATTTGTAATACTGTACGAGTACAAGGTTTGTAAAATAATTTATGATGATAAAAACATGATGTATATCCTACTTTTAGTTTTTGACTGGATACTGGAATGAAGGATAGATGCTTTCTACCATGCCCCAGGACAGGTAACTCAGCTTAGTTTGGGATCAGATGGCCGTCGACCATAGACTGACTGACCTAGGATATTTTTTTTATTATTTGGGTTATCAAAGTGTCAGTCAAGTTTACAGCCGAGATTGGAACATTTAAATTTGGAACGTTGATCTAAAACATTAGGTTTATTTTCGATAAACCTAACTATTTACTTACAAATCGTTAGTCATAAATTTTACAAAAATATTGGCACACTATTTTTGCAAACTGTTTAGTATCTCTGCTTTGACCGCTGTCCAGCTACGCCTTTGTTCACGCATCTTTTGTATTCCTTATCGCGCTGTCTTTTTTAAAGTCATTCATATTAATCGTATACTCATCTCGCTTGCTTGCTCGGGTGTTGCTGTATGTTGCTTACTTACTCGCACACTTACTCAATGGACATCATTACTTGTTAACTTCAAGTTTATTTTCTATAACCTGCAAATATCAATCCACCCTCATTTTTTCACGCTTTATTCTAAACTCATTTATAGTAATTATTTTTGTCTGATGCTTATAATATATTATTTTTTCGTTTTTACAAATGGCTTTAAGTAATACCAAACTCAACATTTACTATCAAAATGTACGGGGACTACGCTCGAAAACCCACATTTTTTATCGTAACCTTTGCCTAAGTAATTACGATGTTATTGTGCTAACGGAGACGTGGCTGGTAGATAGTATTACGAACACCGAGCTTTTTAGTGATAATTACACCGTATGGCGTCGTGATCGGGATTATGACTTAACCGGGCAGTCTCGCGGAGGTGGAGTACTTGTCGCAGTACGTAGCGATATCTCCGTCGTGTCGCAACCCCTCTTTAACTCAACTGCCGAAGATTTATGGGTGACTTTGTGTATACGACAATTACCCTCTAAGAACCACATTAAGGTACATATATGTGCCCTGTATCTTTGTAAACAAAATGTTGGTCTAACATTTTCTCAACAATTGAATAATTTCTTGCTTAAACTCGATGAAATTATTTTAAACAATTCGTCGGATAAATACATTATCCTAGGTGATTTTAATATGAGTAACATCGTATGGAGTAGGAAATCTGATAGAGACTTTTCTTATGCTGCCGATAACTTATGCAGTAGTGACGAATACTCACTTGTTGATGACTTATACATTCATGGTCTTGGTCAGTACAACGGGGTTCTTAACAAACATGGTAGGATTCTTGATCTTGTGCTATCAAATGACATCGTTAATGTACTGGAGTGTACTGACCCTATAGTACCCATTGATCCTCATCACGGAGCGCTAGTCGTCGATGTACAATTCATACAAATGACAGGTCTTAAACCGTTGCACTACTTGAAATACATGTACAATCGGGGTAACTATGACGCAATTAATGAGGAGATATCAAGTACTGACTGGGAGATGGAACTTTCTTTACGTTCACTTGAGAATGCGGTGGTTTATTTTTACACCATTCTCAATGAGTTGCAAAACAAATATATACCAACCAAAATCATAAAGAACGAGAAATACCCAAAATGGTACAACTCGGCACTAAAAAAAGTAATTAAGGAAAAATACAAATATATCACCAAATTTAAAACCTATGGAAATAAATCAGACTGGGAATCCTTCAAAATCCTTCGTGAAAGGGCCAAAGGTCTTGAAAAACAATGTCATTATAATTACTTGGCTTCCATTGAGGATTCAATTCGTTGTAATTCTAAGCATTTTTGGTCGTATATAAAATCACATTCTAAGTCTAATCAAGTCCCCAATAGTATGTCATATCTTGATACATTAGTTACTAATGGCGATTCTATCTGCAACGCTTTTTCCTCATATTTCCACTCAACTTTTATTAATTCTGATATCAGTACAAAAATAAACTTGTCTAATTCTTCTCAGAAAACTTATAACCTTTCCGATGTTTCAACTGTTGAAGTTAATGTTGAGGATGTGACTAAACTCCTCCAAAAACTTGATCCATCTAAATCAGCTGGTCCCGATCACATTCACTCGATTCTCTTAATAAATTGCGCCAAAAGTATTGCTTTACCTATTACCATAATTTTTAGAAAGTCACTGATTGAAACCACTGTTCCCAGTATTTGGAAATCAGCTTTTATAACTCCTATCCATAAAAAAGGATCTAAGAATGAAGTGACGAACTATAGACCCATATCCAAACTGTGTATCATCTCTAAAGTCTTCGAGAGGCTTATATATAACCAGGTATACTCGGCGCTTAAGAACTCCCTTAACATTACGCAACATGGATTTCTGAAAGGCCGTTCTACTGTGTCTAACCTAGTTCTACTCAATGATTATCTGACAGAAGCCATGGATGCTGGCAGCCAGGTTGATGTTGTTTACACTGATTATAGTAAGGCTTTCGACAGGATTGATCACAATTTACTTTTGGTTAAGCTACAGAACATAGGTATTAGGGGGGATTTGTATAGATGGTTTAAATCTTACATTGACAATCGGTCGCAAGCTGTAGTGGTTAAAAATTACGTTTCTAGCTGGGTAACCATCCCTAGCGGGGTACCCCAAGGGTCGTTGCTTGGGCCCTTACTGTTCGCAATATTTATTAATGATATCACAGCTTGCTTCCACAATTCTCGATTGCTTTGTTTTGCAGACGACATGAAAATCTTTACCACCATAAATTCTATCGCAGATGTCCAGTCTCTACAGTCAGACCTAACACGATTAGACCAATACTGCATTGATAACAAACTTGATCTCAACCCCTCGAAATGCTCTGTAGTTACATTTACTCGCAAGAAAACTATATATGCTTCGAACTATACATTAAAAAATCAAACTCTTCAAAGAAGTAACACTGTTCGCGATTTAGGAGTAATCCACGACTCTAAGCTATTATTTGATGGCCACATTGATAACGTAGTGGCCAGAGCCTCGAGAGCACTAGGTTTTGTAATGCGTAGCTCTGTTAATTTCAAGAATGCCAAAACATTTAAAATCCTATACTGCACTTTCATCCGGTCTATATTGGAGTATGCCTCGCAAATTTGGAATCCCCGCTATGATAAATACGTAGCGCGATTGGAGAGGATTCAAATGAGGTTTATCAAGTTCCTATGCTTCCGTTTAAAGATTCCATTTAAGTCTTCCAATTATTTAAGCATCTGTAGAAAATTCCATATTCTTCCCCTTGTAAAGCGGCGTGAAATCGCAGATATCTCATATTTATTGAAAATAGCATCTAATAAAGTAGATTGTTCAGAATTACTTAGTAAAATAAACTTAAATATACCCTCTAGATCCTACCGCTACTACCCTACATTAAGTGTCTCAGTTGTCCATACTAATTATAGGCAAAATTCATTTTTGTGGAGAGCAAGCAACAACTTCAACAGCTTGGCTAGACAGCACGATTTAGATCTATTCTGCACAAGCGTTACATCGGCGAGGCGATTGCTAAGCAAAGATTTTTTTGTAACATAATACATTGCGTGTTAAATATATTGTTATTTATTATATTATATACTGTTATGTAATTTGTTTTATATCACTATAGACTAAAATAGAACAAAATTAACTAAATAATATTATACCTTTATCTATGTTAAATAATGTCATACCTACTTAACTTATATTGTCATCACAGAAATATTTATTAATCTAGTACTTATCCGTGAAGACCTGTTACTGGCTTCCTGGCGTATAATCTTATATTATAGTCTGTAAGAGAATCAGCTGTTGGTCTTCCTATAAATAAATAAATAAATAAATAAACACAAATTTTATTCTTGAATTTTTATCAACTTTGACGCTAAACCATTTTCATCCATTTTCGGTCCATGCCCTGAAATCTGGACAGTCATTCATCTTCTACAGAATGTGCAAACCCTTTCTGTACGTGGACGAATCCTCTACATTAGGGTCGTACAGACCCTTGACCCTTTCATCTCGTAAAACTGATTTTATTGCTATCCTCATTGATTCCGACATCAATAAGAACCACTTAAGTTTATAGGTCAAGTTATTGTAACATGCGGAAGAATCGTAGCCTGGAAAATACCTACAAACTACGAGTATTGCAATTGATTTTCCGAAATTTCTTTATAGGAATTTGTCACAGCGCCTCTCGCGGAATAATCACGAAACTAATTACAAAATGTAATTTTCATAGCGATTCCTGGAATTCAGTTTTGGGTACACAGTCCCTAGTGCGAGCCAAGGGTTTAATTAAGTTAGGATTGATGATAACGAATTAAAAATTCTTACCATCCATCCGGGACAATCGGGTAAATACATACCTAAATAAGATTTGCCTTTTTTTACAAGCTTTATATTAACTTGCAATGTATGTATGTTTTTCCGGGGTGAATCTTGCAACTCAATTTTGAAGCAGATATATTTAACCGATTGAGCTGAAATTTTGTATACATGACAATGCATGGTCAGCTGTGTGACGTCATTCTAAATCCAACATGGCGGAACACCTAAGATAGCGGACAATTATTTTTTAATGTACCTAATCCTACAATATGGGTATCAAATGAAAGAGCTTCCTGAGAATTACTCAAAAAATAAAATGACGTCACTCTGAATCCAAAGCTTGTTTTTAAAAAAGTTTTTTTAACTTATAACTTTTTTTATAAATTAAAATGTTTTCCATAATGTATAAAAATAGTATTATAAAATTTTCTAACTTGAATCGCGATTCATGGATTTTTTGTAGGTAGTTTTGGGACGAACTTCCCATCCGCGAACTAAAAAAAACATTAATGGTAAATCTGTAAAAACCTATCAAATAAAAAAAATTAAAAAATATTTATTATATCATCTTACTACTATTACAAATTATGTGAAAAGTGAGAATGTGAAGATGTTTGTTACACGCAAAAACTACTGAACGGATTTTGATGAAACTTGGCTGAAATAAAACAAATATACTTTATATCCCTGGAAAAGATAGGGTCACTCGGAAAACGCGGGTGAAACCACGGAAGACAGATAGTAGCACTGTAAAATGAACCATAATACGGAACTAACAAACTACATGAATAAAAAACACAGTGTTCATTCATAATAACATTACACGTGTAACTTTACACACATACCAGTATTACGGGAGGCGGGTAATGAGTGACAAGTCTCAAGGTGTGAAGTTTCGTTGTTAATTCAAAGCTTACTCCCACTGAAAGTGCCGCTTTTATGAAATTGTGGAATTTACGGCTATTTAGTAAGGGACCATTTTACATTAATGTGTTTCCTACAGTCTTATTTGTATTTAATCTAACAAACAGGTAAAGTTTGGATGTAGGAGGTAATCTCCAAAACTGCTTATCTGATTTTGAAAATTCTTTCTCTATTAGGAAGCTAAATTATCACTAAGTACTATAAACTTTTCATCTAGAAAACGCGGAGCGGAATCTAGTCCCAGTATCTTACTAATGTAAAATTTTGTAATGTTTGGATGTTGTGCTCAATCACGAAAAAGCAACTAAACGGATTATAATGAAACTTAGCACACAGGTAGACCATATCCTGGAATAAAAGAAATATACTTTTTATCCCAAGAAGAGATAAGGTCCCTCGGAATCACGGTTGATCACGAAACTGCGGGGCGAAAAACTAGTATTTAATAAACGGAAAAACATTACTCGGGAAATTTAATATATGGATGGCTGGAATCTCAAAACTCAATGCCTAATAGTAGATAACTTTTAAAATAATCACCAACGATTTTAACACAAGATTATTAACCAAAATTGTAATACCTACTCAGGTTTTAGCATGTCATTCCCCACCCTATGCAATAGTCACTGTGTAGGCATTGTTTCAATAATAGATTTTCTGCTTGTAGTGCGGTTTGACAGGTGAGCGGACGCGTGGACTGTTGTCATTACCGGTACTAAGGTTCATGGACTGACGTCGTAACGCTTCCTCTATTATTATGTAGATTGGTTGCAGTAAATGTGTGTAATTATTTCTCGTACCTACATAAGTTATTTGAGATATGAAAGAGGCCACCCGAAAACGTATAATAAATAATGTTTATTGTAATCTAAAATTAAATTTGTTAGTTAAGAAAATATGGAATAATCCAATATCTACAATCACTAAAAGAGTAATACTGAAATATAATTTTATAATTGTATTCATGATACAAAATATTACTGAATCCTTGGACAATAACAATCCATATATTCTCGTGAGAGTTTAAATTTTATTTGTACATAATTTTTTGCTCTGCAAAGAGCAACCAAATTATACTTTTAAATGAATATTCAACAATAAATCAGAACTTCAACGACGCGAAATATTTACATAAAATTTATAGATGGGTCAAAAATTTAAAATTTACAATGTTATTATTGTGTTTACATACAATTTTTATTTTGGAAAAAATATTATTCAATCCGGACGAATATCATTTATAGTTTTTTTTTTGCCTTATGTAATATTCTCACCTTAGCTTGATCCCCAAAACTGCTGAGTAAATTACTGAACAAATTGTCAAATCATCCTATATAATAAATCTTTTAAGTATGGTTGTTCTTAAATTTCACCCAATACCTCAGTCAATTTGTCAGAGCATTAGGCAATTTTACAAAATGCTTTCAAAAATCGCTTTTGTTCTCGAAACCATTCAGCTCCACGCCACATGAAGCAAGGAAGCGCATTTTCGCATGAATAAGTAAAAAATGAGAAATAGCGGCAACAAATCACATTTAGTTGTCTAAAACGAACGAGCAGAGAGCGACTGCCACCGGCTGATAACCGGTTTTAACTGCATTTTTCAAGCTAAAATATTGCGAGATTTATGTGAAAAATATGACAAACATACTTCGTAGCCTGGCTCTTACACTATCATATACAAACGTGTGGGTAAACCTTCTGCTTTATGATTGGATAACCCGAAATAGTATAGACTGTATGCGGAAGAATTGTTGAATGATTAAGAGGTCGCCAAAAGATGTATTATTTACATTTCATTATATAGGATATCCAATAATAACTAATATCTATTTTGAATTTGCCTTCAGATATACAAATCAGAGTTCCGGATAAAACTCTTTATGGGCCTTTTTACAATTTTCCATGTTGCCGGTTTGCCACGGCTTGCCACTGCCTGCACTGTTGCGGCACACGAGCCCTAATTGCCAATTAAGCTACAGCTTCATGGCAACGCTCCCCGCTGACATTATATTAAAATGTTTTGTTGAAATTGAAACCCTGCAAGCTTGCCCACAGAGACCTATTATGGTTCGAATTTGCAATGTTACAACCATTTTTGCAGTATCAGATTAATATGATTTAATGGGCTGATTTCCAGAATTTTTAAGGCATCACTTATGATATTTTTATTTAGGTTATATTTTTACTACAAATTTTCAAAGTTGGTCCAGTAAATTATTCATAATACCGTAGTAACTATACAAAAATTGTAGAATACATTAGCAATACCAAGGGGCTTGCCAATGTGATGTACACCTTATCACAATGCTTTAACTTTAACTAGACAAGGACAAAGCTGTATGTATGTATCTACTACGTAATAGTAATAATGGTCGAACGAATTCTTGAACTTTGCAGACTACCCTCTTTAATATTTATATTCATTTCATTTTGTCCTGTATTAGTATGTTTCACCCAGCAAACTGTGTACCATAATAATTAATGTAATTTCTCATGTAAGTGAATGTAATTCTTATGAGAAATAAAGTTATCTCAAACCTCAAAACATAACTTCAGGAGTCTTGAACCTCATACCTAACCTCCAAACTCAAAATTCTTAATGTGTTAAATAATAGCCGTTAGCAATATTATGAGGATTGCTGATGGTTTGCTGAACCTTGAAGAGCTCTTTTTACGAGTTTTTTTAAAGAATCTCATAATAATATCATAGCGCTGATGAAATATCATAACAAATTATGTAAATTGCCATAAATATAGGTGAATAAAATATTTATTTAGTAAGATGATAATTTTATAAATAACAATTTATAAAAATATTGAGTAATATAATAAAACTACATAATAATATATCTAAAAAACTTAACTATATAATAATACATACCATTTGTAATATATAACTATTTAAAAAAGTAGGATTTAAGTAGCTGCCCGGCGGCAGAGCTCCCAGAATAATAGAAAAAAAAACATCAATCAAAAACATGTTTATACTCACACTGTCTATGATACAACTTCCTATTAAAGCCACGAATAATACCTTATTGTATAACCCGAAATTAGTCAATCACCCGAGTGTGCTATTTTAATCACGCTGGAACATAGCTCAAATCGCCGAATGACGGGGCTATTCTATAACGATGATGAACGATCCATCGAGATATTAACTTGAGAATGAACCCGCTCGGCTCTGGCAGTTTCCAATGGATCTAGATTGATTGATTTTTGTGCTTTTAAGGCTTTTGTTTTTGATTTTAGACAAATAATCGACTCGTGTTTTGTTTGCTTTAAAGTTTTGTTTGTTAGCAGGAAGTTACTGTTGATATTTAACAATGATATAAACTGCATTTGTATATGTTATTTATTTTATTTGATATACAATTCACATGAAGGCGAAGATAGCTCAGTGGTAGTGACGTCGGATACCGTGGCGAAGGTCGAGGGTTCGAATCCTACAATGAGCTTGAGCTTTCGGTGAAGGAAAACATCGCGAGGAAACCACAGCACGGTGGTAGGGTACTTTGTAGTACCTACTTGACTGGCTGGCTACCACCCTCAAGTTGAAAATCTGTCGCCAAGCACCTGTTGGTGTGTTCCGGCAATTGCACTTGAGAGCCAGTTTGTCTTTAACGCATTGTAATAAGGTGTACAACACATTGGCGATCCCCCTGGTATTGCTAATGTCTATAGGCGACAGTTGTCACTTACCATCAGGTGATCCGCATGCCTAGTTGTCACTTGTGACATAAAAAAAATGTCCCAACCAAATTAATCTCCCTGATAAAGTTTTAATCACTGTAACAGTCTTAACAGAATTAATTCCTCTTTCATTTTCTCGTGGAGAAATTGTGTTTCCCAACTCGAACTACACCCCCGTTGGTAATAGGTCACTATTCCATCAGTAGACAATGTCCCATTTAACTTCAAATGGGCTTGTAATAGAGTCTCACCATTGTAAGTGACGGTGTGGCCGAAAATAAAGCACTAAAGTAAAAAAAAATCCGTAAAGTAAAATATGTAGGTATATTATAGAATATTGCACTCTTTCATATTACTAGCTTTAATCCTGGATTGAACGATATAATAAACTTCGCCGAAGAGCGATCAATGTAGTGACGTCACATAAGCCGAGCTCCGAGTGATGAAATATGATGACGTTGCCAAATCCTGCGCGTGGTACTATTTGCTAATAACTCACATTTGCGACTATTTTGCGGATAACGATTTTTTTTATATATATGAAGATACCTACATAGATGAGTTCTGTTTAAATTTAAAATTCTATGTTCCAATGTTTAAATAATTGTCTAGCTCAGAAAATTTTATTCAAAGAATTTAAATATTTTGCAGCTAAATTTTATTATGAAAATATACCTGACTTAAACTTTTTGTAAATATTAAAGATCCATTCTTTCTTTGTAATAAAGTATGTCATTATGTCATATTTGCAGACAGACAATAGCAGCGGCTCCAATGAATGGAGCAACTTAATAATATGGAAATCGTTTAGCCGCTTATTTCCAAAGACAATTTTAATGAAATTACCTTTAAAGGAAGCTTTAGCTTTGAAAGGAATTGAAAAGTCACAATTTATTCAGCTTGAATTACTCTTTCTGACTACTAATTAGTCTTTTTAATATTACTATTTAGATTGGAAATTAAATTTATCTGAATCATAAAATCCTTGAAAGTTATTTTTCATCCATAAAATTACGCAACAAAATAGGTATCCCTTACTGAAAATATATACCTAGGAACTCTTTACTCTAACTTAAAAACTACACAAAGAGAACTTCCCAAAGCCCGACAAAGACGATTTCAGCAGTGAGTCATTTAAATTAGGTCTAAACCACTAGAAGGCTTATCTGGACCGGAATCGTACCACAAAGAGGTCCGGAACTTGGAACTTTTTGCTAGGCACAAAAAATGTTTAACATGAAAGCAGTAGCAGATCTACATGTAGGTGCCGTTTGTAGGCTTTGTACTCGTACAATAGAAAATTGAACTATATTCGTTTGTTATAAAGTTTATGTTATTATCTACATGTTATGCAAGTTTTTGTTCTATTGGATACAAGAAAAGTATTATGAAAATGGTTTGGTGGTACGGTTTTTATGTAGTTTAGTTTATAGATTGAGTTTTACTTGTTTACTTTAAATTTATGTTTGTTCTTATTAGTGTTTAGGGTTTTGAACAAACAAAGAATCCTTTTACGTTCGTCATGTCCATATGTCACAGTTTACTTGTTATTATTATATTTTCATAATTATGAACATTCTATCTACACTAATATTATAAAGAGGTTTGTGAAGTTATATGGGGTAATCTTTCTGGATCTACTGAACCGATTTTGAAAATTCGTTTACCAATAGAAAGCCACGTTATTTGTGAGTGTCATAAGCTATATATTAACCTGAAAAAAATTTAAGAATCCACGGGAACGCGGGAAAACCGCGGGGGACAGCTAGTTGTATATAAAATGTAAAGTTTTAAAGTGGCCATTTTGGATGCACCTCTACAGTTAAAACTTTTGTTCTGTGATTTGTAGTGCTTGTTCGTTCGCGTTGGCGGAAAAATATCCCTCCCTGCCAGTTTCACGACGCTTGGTGATTTATTATTGAAGTAACAAACATCTAATTAATATAAATGATTAGTTATCTTTATTATAATTGACCCTCTTTTGTATAAGTAACACCGATAACCTTAGCTGATAAATTATATTGATCATAACATGACATTTAAATCGAAAATATTTAGAGTTAAATATCAACTCTACATATTTGAATAACTTTAGGTGTTGTAAATATTTGTGTAAAGAGTACTTTTGAATGTACCTAAAAGTATAGTATCTTTATAGACTATTAAGTTATTAGTAGTAATAGTGAAATTGTATTTAAATAGATAGAGCAAAATGAACAATACAAAATTATAAATACATATTTAGATTTTTACATTATACATCAAAAGTGCCTCGTGCATGTAGGTACCATTTTTTATTACCAGCATTTTCACGCTACTTTCAGTAGGTACGTGTGCGGTCATCAAGAACGCCGCACTTACCTATTATTTAGCTCATTAATTGTCGTCAATTTATTTATTTTTTCATTTTAACACTAGTTTTGGAACAATATAGATTATTATAACTGAGCTATCATTTCAACATCATCAAAATAAAAGAAATTACACGAGCAGCACGGCCCGTACGTACATCTCTTTTTGGTCCTTCGAGTCGGATTACGAGATCAGAAAGCCCGTACAAAAATAAAAATAAATAATAATCACGTGACTATTCCATGGTTTTTGTAGTCCTAGGCGCATTGATGTTACATCATATTAAAAGCTTGCTTTATGTAAGTATATCACTTATGTAAGTTATCATTTGGCTTCATTCAAACACAGTAAGTTGTTATAATAATTTAAATTAATTTCAATTGTTATTATATCAATTATTTTGCAGTCTTAAATGATGTTATTTCGTATTTGTTGTTTAAGTCTCATTATGGAGGCATCTCGATTAAATTATCACTTGTAAGTTGTAGTTCACTGTATCGGTAGTAAATTATGGTTGTTGGTAAACGTACCACAACTTACCAATCCATGTCTTTTTGAGACAACGAGACAAAAATATTGTTTATTTTAATGTTATATGGCTTTTAGAGAATAAAATAAAAAATCCAGGTAAATTTCTCGATGTTCGCGCGTTCTATATCCGTGGTTGCTCGTTGGGGTGTACAATCCTCGACATTGAAGATAGTTTTGTTGTTATACCCGACTTAATTTTATTTATTTTGTTCTTTTTTTTTTCTAAATATTGTGTACGTTCATTAATATTAATATAAAATGTTTTCTCCGTAAGCGAATCCTTTATTCTTTGTGAGAAAATAAAGTTCTTAAACCACAAGATTTTTTTAACACAGAAAATTATTGGTCAGCTACTTCAATAGAATAAACTTACTTTTATGACCAAATGCGGAATAACATTGTAAAAAAAAACATCCCGGTGATCAGGGTCCAACCGAATAGGATACAAATATAGAAACTATATTTGTTTAAATTCTATAGCACCATTATTTTTTATTTCAGGCCAATATGAAGCTTATATTACTCTTGTCCAGTCTTATAATTGTTGAAGCTGGTGTCGTCCCAGAGAAATGTGACGGAGTCACCATTTCCGGAGTATATTACGACAGGGAACTATTACATCAAGATTTAGGAAAACCGTACCAACTGGCCGTAGATTACAGCACCAACGATTTATATTTCAGCTATACAAAGAACACTGAAAATGAAGACGGCTTCTTCCAGACGGCAAGAGTGAATATTAATAGCAAAGAGTTCAAAGATGTCGAAGGAGTTCATAATGGTTTTGCCCAAACTGTCGATCAAATCACCCACGAAATATACATAGGGGGAAGTGATGGCATTTACAAATATGATAGCACCACAAATAAAGCACAACTTATAGGTGCCAAAGATGTTAATATCTGGACTCTTTTCTACAAAGATGTATTATATTATACAACATATCCATCGCAGTTCCTCTACAGTATTGTTAACGGAGAATCCAGTAGATTTGTTGACTTAGAAGATACAAAAGTAGATAATTTTGCTATTGATAACGCAGATGTTATGTTTTTCAATAATGATACTGGGCTTTACAGTCAGAAAAAAGGAACGAAAAATTCTACTATATTCGAAGGAACTTATGATATAGGAGTGAGAGCAATGACAGCAGATAAAAATGGCAAAATTTTTATTTGTCTCGAAGATGGTGTTTATGAAGTTAAGAAAGACATACTTATCATAGAAAAGGTTGTAGATATAGATAATGCTTTCGGCGTTTCCTTTGATAATGATAACAATATGATATATGCTGATGCATCAAAGATAATTAAACTTAAACCGAATACAACCAAAAATTGTAGTACAAGTTCTGTTAATTAGTTATCACAGCACGTGAAATATTCACAAGTAATATAATACCTTCTATATATTATCAGAATATGAAAGTAGGTTATTTATCATTACGCCTTTCTCAAAATTATAGACATTATAATATCCCGTGTCTCGATCCTAATAATTATCGATATTCTACTGATGGAGTAAATTATGTAATTTGATTTGGAACATATTATGGATTTTCACGAGTATTATGCTATACTCACCTGTCTTGCTACCACCTTCTAGTAATAAACTATCACAAAGCACCTACTGTTTTGTTCCGACAGCGGCACTTAAAAGCCAGTTTCTTCTAGGTTTTGTGCTTGAAATAGTGGTAAAATACAAAAAAAATGCACTGATAGATGATAAATAAATAACATTTTACAATTGCACAGACCTACAGACGACCTCAAAACATATTTATAATAATTTGTTCATTTACCTTGACCTAGCTGACCCTATAAAATCAACAACGATAAAAATGTTCTTAATAAAACAAAAAAACAGACTATTATCTATAATCCATATTACAAGACCTTATATCGTGTGATGTTTTCATTAAAATCAGTAAACAACAGTTTGCATTGAGATAACAAATCAAAGCGTACAATAGAGTCAGTCAGTGTAATATTTGATGGCTATTGCGTCGCACTCCTGCGAAACATGTTAATATACATAATTTTAACTTTCACAATAATCGTAGATGCAAAAATGCAGATTCTACTAACAGACGGACCTACAGAGATTATTGGACATAGAATGTATAAAAAGGAATTACTGACAGATAAGTTTCAGAGCCCCAAAGAGTTGGCGTACGATTCAACGAGCAGAAACCTTTTTTTCATGTACATGGACGATATAATACAGAATTCTGGTCGCGCCTATATTAACGTGGTAACAAAACAAGCAATGAAGATAAAAGGCATAGAGAGGAACAAAGCGACAGCTGTTGATGCCGAAACGAGTGATGTCTACTTCGGCTCCGATGACGGACTTTACAAATACGATCCGATTTCTAATGAAGCATATAACATAGGACTTTATAATATAAATATCATGAAAATCGTCATCAGAAACAATGAGATGTATTTAATTGATGCTAATAATCACATGATATACAAAGTTTACAATGAAGGCAAAACTACTGTTAAAGTTGTGGATTTGAAGACTGTGATGCAATTTGACGTTGATAATGTAAGAAATGTGCATATTGTGACTATGTGTGGTGTTTATTGTGCAGCTGGCGGACATGAAGTTATCAAAAACAAAGATATTAATACAGTGTATCATTTCATAGTGGATGATGAGAAAACTTTTGGAGTGTCAGATGGTGGTATTTACGATATAGATTGCATAAACGGGACAGCAAATAAAGTTGCCAATCTAGACTTTTTTCCGACAAGTTTTATTTTTGGTGATTACGGTGACATTTTTTATAGCATAGACGATAATATTTACCGGTTGAGGCCGATTCGTTCTTACCTTATTTACAATATACATAAGAAGACATAAATTATGACCGTTTATTGTTTAGTCAGATTAAGTTAGGTGTCGTTTTATTTATAGACTTGCCAAACCATGGTAAAGTTGTATCGTGAAATGTACAGTACAAAAGTGGGACAACTCACTTCTATAAAAATTGGGTTTGAGACGTTTGAATTTAAGACGTTTATCTATTGTATTTATGTATAAGGCTTCCATGTTTAAAACTCAGCCACGAGTCGTCAGTTTAGTTCATTAAATTATTACATTTTATTTGGCGTATACCGAGAAATTGTTTGACAGACTCAAAGTCATAAAATGTTTTTAAAACTGTAATGTGAATTGCTCTGTCTAAGGGATTAATTACAGACTTTTGAACAATATTTAACAGCTACGTAACCTAATCTAAGAACCCGAAATTATATATCTCAGTGAACTCGGACGGATCAGCTAGTGGGGGTGTCGATATTATTATGCTAAGTAATGACTTGAAGTCAACAGCTTTTTTTTCATTTCTGTATACACTGTAACACTGCATAAATAATAATTAAAATTTAAAAAAAAATGTATGTATTATTAATATAATACATAATTAACAATTTATTGTTCAAAAAAATGTTGAGTTACCTACTTAACTTTTTTTTTATTTACACTATTGATGTCCCCAATGCCCATAATATGAGAATAGAAATAGTCATAACTATGTTCAACTGCAAGGCTTTCAAGGTACAATATTGATGACAATGGTCGGGTAACATACGGAATTTCCACATGAAATTACCGTGTAATTGTCGGTAGCCCTGACTTAATGACTAGCTGCGATTACGGTAGAGTTAGATACTTACTGTGTTTGCGACGGTATTATTATGTGAAGATACATAGACAGAAGAAGTATATGAGGTTTAACAAAAGTGTAAAAATAGATCTTTAATGTCGGCAACAAAATGGCGATGAAACCAGAGGTTTGAAAAATTTCTATAAGCTGAAGTGATCACAAAATCCCTTTGCTCTGTGTTCTACGGTCTAGATACTATTAATATTGGTTCAGATTAATAATTAGGTATTTATTTTTATGTTTATTCCCTACCACTTTTTTTGAATTGGTAGTAGGACTAGGTAGTTTACTTGCAGTAAGTATTTATTTTATGTCATTAGGTGACAAATAGGCATGCATTCACCTCATGGTAAGCGACTGCCGTTAATAACTATCACAACATGCTCTCAAGTGCAACTGATAGAACGTGTTTTCAACTTTCAATGTAGCCAATCTAGTACTATAAAGTTTTAAAGCCTGCGTTAGTTTGCTCACGATGTTTTCCTTCACTAAAAGCGCTTCCTATAGAATTTGAACCCACAACCTGCGTCATGTTATCCGATTTTACAAACACTTGAGCCATTGTCGCATTATTTGTTATCCCATGCAATAATAAATTAGGTTACGAAATGTAAAAAGCGCAAATAAAGGTATAAACAATCTTTTTGTAACAAAATAACAAGTGCATACCAAATTACGACATAAAAAGTTAGAAGCAAATAAAAAAAAACGAAAATATCCTGTTTTAGTACCAACGGGATTCGTTCTGAATTTACGTTAATATTACAGGTTGTGTCGGTCCTTTAAAAAGATTCCCCAGGAGTGCATTCCTTGAAATAATCATTAGTTA
Source organism: Ochropacha duplaris (assembly GCA_951361185.1). NCBI lineage: Eukaryota > Metazoa > Arthropoda > Insecta > Lepidoptera > Drepanidae > Ochropacha > Ochropacha duplaris. The sequence goes on from OX592703.1 coordinate 9,751,832, forward strand.
GCACGCATTTGTGGGAGTCCCCTTATTATGTATTGATGGTTGGGGACGAGTATTACTTGAAATTGGATGTTCTTTGTATTATTTTATACACACTTAATAACACATACATATCTGTATGATGTAAATAAACCAAAATTGTTATGTTACATACCTATTATAGAAAACCAGCTAACCCCGCGGTTTCAACTGGATCCCGAAGGATCTTCTCGGGATAAAAGTATCTTGTTTTAACCCAGGATATGCCGTTGACAAGCTGACTTGTGTGGATGATTTGGGGCTAGTTTGCGGGGCGCCAGCTCACACTTAATTTTGAGATGGACATCAAGGGATGGTTTTTTCGACGTTATATTCATAAGAAAATAAAGGTGTAAATTTGGCGTAAGCAGATGCCTCGACCCATTCGTTTGATTACAATAAGACACTCAAATTAGGTCGTAATTCGCGACGTGAACTGAAAACATGTGAGAAAATATAGCTGTACCTACAAATATGATTATCTGGAAGGTATATTACAAGCACATTCAGTACACGCACCATTACGTGTAGTAAAACAGTTCTCGAGGATTTAAACATACTAAAAATGTACCCTTGTATTGTAACATGCGTCTAAGGTTTTCACAGTAGGTTGGTAGTACATTTCTATGTGTATTTGAGGTAAAGTTTGTAAGAAAAATAAAGTGAGTAAGGTATTTGACAAGAGATTCATTATTTTAGTTGGTCTATTAGTAGTTATAATAATACGTTTCATAGCGCTTAAATTGCTGTATACCGAGTTCTTTTTTGTTCGAAAATCCTTAAGTCTTTTAACAAAATGTCTGTCTCTAAAAGATGACTTTTTAATTAAAAATGGTCGCGCGGCTCACTCTCATTAATTATCATCATTGTTCCCACGCTTCTTCTTTAATTCTCTCCAAGATTACTGCGACCCAATTTTAGTTATGACTCATTTCGTGTGTTGAATATGTTTATTAATTGTTTATTTTATGATATTAATTGAATTAAATTCAATCTTAAAATTTTGTAATAATGTTTTAAAATTATTTATGTCTGATTGAATAGAAAATTAGGTGAAGTAAATAGTTAAAAATCCTTTAGATTTTTTTTAAATAAATAAAGCGTGAAATGACGAAGAGTTGTTTAAAGCCTAAATTATAGTCCAATAAAATATATTTATTCCAAATCACTTTCGATTATCTTGTCTTTGAACAACAGCATCCTAAAAAAATTGATGACAACATTCCGGCTCACAAAAATATAATGCCCAAGATACAATCTCGTCCCATTATTTAACCGACAGTGACTGTTTAAAAAGCATTCAACTAATCGTTGTAACATAAATTTGCTTCAAGCCCAGGGGTGTAATAAATTGAGCTTCGGCCGGCTTCAAGATCCTGAAGTTTTTACACGAAATAAGTACCAAAGCTGAATAGGAGATATTTTCTCAAATTGGAGGAGTTATTTTGGTTTTGAACTCTATTGTAACGTGCTTAAGGTTGTATATAGTGGTAGAGAATCTGTTATTGACAAAGAAAATAAATTTAATTATATCTTTATAACAAACGAAAAAAAAAAAAGTCTACATTAATATCACAGTATGAAAACCAAACTAATATACAGAAAAATGGTCGTGGTAGAGGGCAACTATATTTACGTTAAAAACAAATAAAATCCAATTGATTCATTTTATCACAGACTAAAAAATAATTCGGTAGATCACATGAGTTATTAAGTTAGTAGACACACATACGGAACACGCTGCAGTAATTCCACATCATATTTAGGTGCTAAGAACGAAAACAAATAGTACATAACGATACGTGTGACCTAAGTTGCCTATTATTAGGGCGTTTAGCATCCTCGCTGCGCTCGGGCGCTAACTTCACACCGTGCAATAATAGACAACTTCGGGCACAAGTATCGTATACTATTTTATAGCAAGTGTGACATAAACCCGCACTTTACGCACACTTCTCCGTGCAGAAATAGGCAACTTAGGACACGGCAAAGCGTGTGTAAAGTGCGGGTTTAGGTCACACTGTGCTATAAAACAATTTAAAGTTATTTTCTTATTTGTCTCGAAATACATCGCTGCTTAAAATTGTACAGATTTCTATGGACCTCGGTGCGTTGAACCAGGGTGTTATTTGGTAAACAGGGCTTTGTTTTTAGTAGAACCCCGATAGTATAGACCCGGAAAATTCAAGCGTAAGGACCATTCTCGGGTATTTTAGATTTGTGATACCTACCGTATTATGTAAGTTAAAGAATAAGTTTTTACCAAAATTACGCATAAAGTTTTTTTTACCTAGTTCACCCAAATGACGCAGGTTGATGTGTACTTATACTTTTTTATACCACGAGTGACAACCAGGTAGGCGGATCACCTATGGTAAGTGAATTCTGTCGCCTATAATACCAGGGGGCTTTCCAATCAAAATCATAACTCACTTATTCAGTTGAGGCCCTGCTAAGGCACTTATGAACGTTTACAATTGACTCTACCACCGGTTTGGAAAACACTTAAAATGAGAAGAATCAACGTGTGGTCAACCTTTATTTCAATGCCTTAAAGGCAACTCGGCCGCAAGTGCAATTGCCGGAACACACCAACAGGCGTTTGGCGACAGATTTTCAATACCACCGTGGTATGGTTTCCTCACGATGTTTTCCTTCACCGAAAGCTCAAGATCATTGTAGGATTCGAACATCCATACCCAAACCCCATTATCTATGCTATATTACTATATATTCTAATATTATAAAGAGGTAAAGTTTGTGAGTTTGTGCGAGGTTGTAGGGGGTAATCTCTGGATCCACTGAACCAATTTTGAAAATAGTTTTTCCAATAGAAAGCCACGTTATTTGTGAGTGTCATAGACTATATTTTTATTCCGGGAAAAGATAGGATCCCACGGCAACGCGGGTGAAACCGCGGAGGACAGCTATACAATATATCTAATGGTAATTTATCCACCGAATCTCACGTAGTGTGCTTCTCAAACACACCCTTGTGTTTATTAACACTGGGTTAATTGTAACAAAAACTAGTACAAATTATTTTGCCGCACTGCTAACAACACTGATTGTATGTAATCACGCGATCGCTTCTCAACGGACCATTGTTTCAAATTAATTTATTGTTATGAATATACCTACTGGTGTATAATTAACCTGTTGGTATTTTCATGTATTTTCATTTTAATACAAAATAGGTCTACAGCTTGCTTCGCACCTTCATTCTAGTTTACGCACCAACGGCAAGAAACATTAAACAAAATCCTTTACCTGAAAAAGTATAGAAAGCAACGTATAAACATTTTATGGGAATATACGTTTATAGATAATATAAAAGAATTGGTTTCATTATTCACCCGGCAATAAAAAAAAATTACAACGATCGATCACGAGGAAGAAAATTCAAGTTACAGTTGGACACTTCGAGATGAAAATAATATTTCAAGCGATCGGAAATCTGTAAAAACTCGCGATTGGCAAAATTATAATCATAAAACTTGAAGCCCCGAGCGGTTCAGGATGAAAAATTGGTGTGACGTCACGACGGTAGCCATGTTGTTTTTCTGTGGGACGCCGCGCCCCTTCCGAGCTGAACGGTGATTTATAGAAACACGTCTCTTTAAAATATATGGCCATTGAATGACTTCAGGTCACGCGTGGGAATTTATAAAGTTATGAAAGCTAATATTCTTTTAATATTTCCGCTCTCTATTATTCAGATAAGAGTAACCTTTTTCGAATAGAAGTAGGTATCCAAAAAGGTAACCAAGTAAGTCTTAAGTATTTTTGTATCTTGTAACTTGTTGATAATGGTATTTTTGATACAATAATATAAAACTTTTTTTTCTTTTTAGCCCCCAAGAGGAAGTTAAAGAGTTTAGGACCCAAAACAACCTAAAAATAAATAGAAATGCAAGAAAAGTTTATTTTCGTGTAAATTTTCCAAAATAGATGAATAGAATCGCTATATTTTTTCTTTTTATTAGATTATTTTTACTCTATTTTAAGTAGGTGTAATAATCGAAAAAAAAAAATGTTATTGCGTGAATGGATATGAAGAGATTAAAAAGGTTTACCTAGCTCGCATTAAAAATAAAAAAGCCATAGATTGTACACAAAAATAATTAAAAAACCTGTGACCCACATAGGACAAGAGATTTACGTAGCCGATATGGCACAGGTCAGCTTAATGCCAACCTAATAAAATTTGTTTTTAATTGTAATTGATCACGCAAAGTGATTTTTTGTTATATCCATCGCCTATCCACATGCAAATAAAATATTGTACATTTACCTACTTGTAAAAAAATGTTTTCGTTATTTTTTATTAGATTCAAACACTCTTTTATTCTCTGCATCCAATTTCAAAGAACGTAATTAATTGGAATGAATCAAATATTCATTAAAAAAACGCAAAAATATTTTTTAACAATAAAACATTGGAAATACCACAGTTGTTCCATTCATTGGCTATTAAATAAACTTGTTCAGTAACCTGTACTATATTGAATGATATAAATAGTTTATATATGCCAAAGCCTTGATGAAAACAAGATTTATTTAAAAATATGACCTTTGGCAGCACAATATACGAGTTAGTTTTCTAGTAAAACTTGCGTACGCAAGCGTTTGGAAAAACCTACACACTGGATATTTTAAAACTAGTAAACTATCATCTTTACTTATAATCTAATATTTATGATATATTTATCAAATATAACTTAAGTAGGTACCAGCTAGGATAGCTTACATTAAAACCATGAATCTACATTTAAAAATATACCTACTTAATTGACAAAGAATCGCTTCAAAAATTTTTTGTTCTAAAAACGTAGACATTTTATATAAAAAGATTTGTAATCACTTAGAAAACAATATCATTTCTCGTGCTTGAACAAAATTATTTGTACACGAACAAAGCTTCTTCCAATTTACTACGACAAGGTTCCAAAAAATTGTACATTTCGAAGTAAAATCTACTTGCTTACTTCCTTGTCACACCGAACCGCAATGACAAAAGCCAGTATTTTGTTTCAACAACACGATATGCTACGATTGCTATTTTATCAAGATCCTTGCAAGATTTAAAACAGCTCTTATTTCTAGAGTTTAGGGTTGGGAATCGGAATTATTTGGACACATGTTTCGTGGTTTCCACTGTCTGGAAATGTTCCAAGTGCATCAGAATTCAAGCTTGAGTAAGCAGATGCCCTTCTAAAGAATAGTTTTCTTATAAATTTTAAAGATTGTATTCGTTCGTTTGTATTGGTAGCGTGTCGTCGAAAGAATTTGATATTAATTTAATATTTATGTAATTGAATATTATTTCTAGGGACCTAAAAAAATATAGTAAAAAGTACTATGGTAGCTTCGGCAACCTTGAATATTATTTAAATGAATACATCCTTTATTGCTTATAAATGTGAAAGTTTGGATGGATGGATGGATGTTTGTTACTCTTCCACGTAAAAACAGCTGACCGGATTTTAATGAAACTTGGCAATCAGGTAGATCATATCTTAGAATAACACATAGCATGCTTTTTATCCCGGGAAAACTTAAGATCCCTCGGAAATGCGGGTGAAACCGCGGGGGACAGCTAGTACTGAATAAATATTACATTACTGTAAAACATTTCTTATCTCAATAAAATAATAATTTACGCTTAAAGCGTACAAGGACCTTAGATTAACGATAACTTAACTGCAGTATAAATCAACCAAAATAATAATTACAACGGTAAATAACGTCACATTGTTTTATAAATTATGAACGATAAATATGTGACGAATTAAACAGTGTAATAGTTAAATAGTAGGTATTTTATGAGTACCCCCCCCCCCTTGCTAATGTCTGTGTTGATGAATTTACTATATCTTCTGACATGAAAAAGAAAAACAATAATAACAAAATTTTACTCATAAAATACAGCATAGGACCATAAATCTGGATCATTGCGGATGACCATAAATATACTCAAATATGCCACAAAAACTCGCTTAATATTAGCACTTAAATTTTATAACGTTTCTCTGAATATTATGAAAAAATGGCTTTTTACGGACCAATAAAACATAATAATGATATAAAACATATTTTTTGGAACCATAAATGTACGCTTAATACATGAAAAAACACGTACGTTGGTTAGTTTTTATTAGAGTCTTAAAAATATTGGAATAAATAACATTTAGGAATAAATAATTTATGTAACATAAATGTATAATTCATGTTGATGAAACACAGGTGTTTAAGTAAGTATTGATTTTAGTTCCTCTAACTAAACTATTACTTTATGAATACGAATCTATTACATAAAGTTTTTGAAAGTACATATTTTTTCTGTCAAAGGCACACTGTAACAGCCGCTACGACCACGCCGTAACCGCTCTACGGCGTAGCATAGCGTACCGTAGAGCAAACTCAATTAAAATAACCGTTTTGCTAATGAGGCATTTCAGTTCTTATGAAATTAAAAACTCTCTTAATTTTAATATTTAAACGGCACGAGAAAAACGACGTATAAAACATTTTAATGAGATCATGTCTTTTAATTTCCAATGGTCTACATTTAAGGTAGATTTCTTTAGTATCAAATGCCAGTATACAAATTAGGTATCATTATCTTAAACAAGAAATTAAAGTTACTAAGACTTGAAAATACTATGTCAAAGTTACAATATAAGTTAGTTGTTAAGTACCGCCCTTGAGAGAAACAGTTGTATACAGAGAAACAACTAAAAATAAGGGTTTAACTAAGTTAAATAAAAAGCACCAAAATGATTGTACTACTTCACTGGAAAATAACTTTAAAATACATACTATACCTGTTGGGTATCAGATGGGACTTCTGTCCCACTTAAACTATAAAATAACAATTGAATTTAGTATATAAGCGAGTCAAGTATTTAATAGTGGATCGTGTACTTAAACATTTTATCTTTATAACGCTATCAATTGAAATTTATCTTAGATAAATCTTTAAATATAGGAATTCAGTCTTAGCACAAAACAAGACGGTTTAGAATCCATTGGTGTTATTATACTAAGATGACTTGTGATTAGTAATAAATGAAAAATAGTACCTTGTACATCGAGCTGTATTTTGCGTAAAAACGTATCTCCATAGATATGTTATAAAAGCATCCTGTATGCTCCTTCAATAACAAAATCTTCTGGTTTAAAAAAAGTCGCACAGCACGCCCCAGTGAAGCTTGGCTTGGCGCCAAATCGCTTTATTAAGCGATGTTATTTGCTGACGAGTTAATTTCTCTAACTGTTCTTATTAGAATGTGTTTATGCTGGGAAATGGCAAACCTACCTTAAGTAGGCTTTTAAATGGAATCTTAATAAATTTAATCTAAATTGGCATTAATAAAAAAAACACAGAAATAAATTTAAATACCAAGTCAACTTATTTAAAAAAAAAATTATTAAAAAATACTAGATTGATATTGTATTTACAAAGAGCTTCCTGTCTCGGCCCAACAATTGGATCATTCGCTAATAAAAGCAAGATTTTTATATTGTCTATGAAATTGAATTATTAATTACTTATGTTAGATATTAACTCTACGTCTAAAAACAAACTTTAAATAAAAATATATACGAAATTGCACTTTGGCCATTTCGATCATTATATATTGGTCCAATTTCCTAGAAAGTCTGTGTACCTAGGTTGAGTAATGTACACATATAGTCTAAGGTATATGTTCGACTATCAGGGAGTATTAAACAGAAATCTTGGCTACAAATAACAAACGTTAAAATGTCGCTAAGTATTTTCTAGTTTATTCCTATAGCTACATGAGTCTTGAAAAGCATACCAAGAGGCTAACCTCTGTATATTTTGGTTGCTCACCACGCACAGCACCAATTTAAAAATAGAATAAGCTCTTGGTTTCTTGACATATTAAAAAACTGTCTTTATCTAATGGAATTAAAATAAAGTTTACTAAAAACTTTAATTAACAGAGATACTACCAACTCTAATTGCGGTTCTACTTTACCTAAACTTCATTGTTTTTCTGTAAATTGACTCTTTTGTCTACACATTCTGACGTCGTTTGACACGAAGACGATTCAGTTCAAGCCGAATTGCATCGCAATGATTTGGTGGTAACCCCACAGATTTGCCCCCTCGTTTGTCCACAGCTTAGTAGCTAATTGCTATGTCCAATCGGCTTCTTCATAAGTGAGACAGATACCTTAGTTTCGGATTTTCAGTGCATCGTCTGAAAGTAGCGCGTGGGTTGGTTGCAGCCTCGGGCCGTAGCGTCGGCAGTACAAATGAATTATTTATTAAGTATTCTAAGCAGGTTGAAGGGAAAGTGGTTTTTATTTACTAGTACTTAAGTTCTATTGTTATTATATTGCGTTGGTGATTATTTTGTCGCTTTATGGGTTCAAGTTTGAAGTAAAATATTGTACTGTACCTACTTTAATGTAAACTGTAAAACCCAGTTATTTTCTAACAACAAATCATTCGAATAGATCTACAGAAACTTTATTAGAATAAAAAAAACATTCAATTATTAAATGAAAATATTGCAAGGGTTTTTGCCGACATTACCAGCGTGTTCAATGCAGGAAGCGGGGGGGACAAGGAAATTCACCACGTTCTGACAAACTAGTTTTAAAGGCAGTCACAAGGCGTTTCAGCAATAAATAATACCAAAGATTCTACGTCTCTCCGACGTCGTGTTTGAAAAATTGCAAAAGTTCATTATTATCTGAACCCAACTTTTTGCGAAATATATTATTATGTAGGTATTATAAGCAGTTAGGTTTTAAATATAATATCATCATTCTTCATACACGACCATCTGATCCCAAAAATAAGCAAAGTTTCCTACTATGGAAACCAGATAACTGATGTATATCATATCTACATATTTAACTCTATTTTAAAATCTTAGGTGCGTGACTTCGGCGCACAGGAACGCGATCGGCTTCCTTTTTCAAATCCGGCTTCCATTACTGTGCTTCACTTAACGTGCACGGGGATCTGTCTAACATTTTTATTTGATCTGAGGTCTAAGTAAGTAATATATTATAGCATAACAAAAACACAAGTGTAACTTTAGTTGATTTATGTACTTTCATATAATATAACAATATAGTACACGGTGGTAGCTGGTCATTAGTGCAAGAATCGATAGAAAACAGGTCGGAGCGTTGAAGAAAACATTACACCTACGTTATTGATGAATGTCGTCATTCGCTATAAACATACTTTTTAGGGTTCCGTACCTACCCAAAGGGTAAAAACGGGACCCTATTACTAAGACTTCGCTGTCTGTCCGTCCGTCTGTCCGTCTGTCTGTCTGTCCGTTTGTCCATCTGTCCGTCTGTCCGTCTGTCCGTCTGTCCGTCTGTCCGTCTGTCCGTCTGTCCGTCTGTCCGTCTGTCCGTCTGTCCGTCTGTCCGTCTGTCCGTCTGTCCGTCTGTCCGTCTGTCCGTCTGTCCGTCTGTCCGTCTGTCCGTCTGTCCGTCTGTCCGTCTGTCCGTCTGTCCGTCTGTCCGTCTGTCCGTCTGTCCGTCTGTCCGTCTGTCCGTCTGTCCGTCTGTCCGTCTGTCCGTCTGTCCGTCTGTCCGTCTGTCCGTCTGTCCGTCTGTCCGTCTGTCCGTCTGTCCGTCTGTCCGTCTGTCCGTCTGTCTGTCTGTCACCAGGCTGTATCTCAAGAATCGCGATAGCTAGACAGTTGAAATTTTAACAAATTATGTATTTATGTTGCCGCTATAACAAAAAATACTAAAAACAAAGCTCCCATACAACAAACGTGATTTTTTTGCCTTTTTTACGGAATCCTTCGTGCGCGAGTTCGACTCACACTTAGCCGGTTTTTTATACTACCCGTGATAACCTGACCACTTGAGGAGGTAACAGAGAGCTAATATTTGAATACATAAAAACTATATCCTACTCGAAACTATAACATAAAATAAATGTAAATAACGTTATTTAGTAATCTACTATTAAAAACTTGAAGAAAAAAGAAGGTAAAAACTCAAATGAAATAAAAGAAAATGAAACGAATTCCAAGTCGACTCAATATACCTAGCAATTTTTCCACCCCATAACGCCAGAACTATATGGTTACAAATATCCGTAGCAGCCTCACTGTTTACATTCACAAATTGTTATTATCTAATAGAAGATGCCGTGTGTGGATACAATCAACTTGGTGTCTAAATTTAACTTGACCGAAAGGGAAAGTGGGGCCAGTGTGGCGACGAAAGTGGTTTTAAAATAAATGAACTATCAAATGTTTGTTTGTAGTTTCGGTTACAACACGGTATTACCTTTATATTCCATTTATTAAAAGATTAACTTATTAACCCGTGGAGTGTCGGCAAGCCGTTGGTGTGGGGTGCCACTTGTGTCGATACACTTGCGCCATCTCACTTACCGGTGACTTGTAAAGCCGCGGGAGCGGCTGCGAATGGTGCGGAAAATTCAAAATTCAAAAAGTACGCCTGTATTGGTCCAAATTATCAATTTATGCCTTTTGCGGTTGAGACCATGGGTCCGTGGGGGTCTGAAGCTCGTCGTTTCGCAAATATTTTATGTAAAAAATTAATCAAGGCCTTGGGTGACCGGCGGGCGGGGAGCTTTTTCCGCCAACGCATTAGCTTGGCCATCCAAAGAGGAAACGCTGCCAGCCTTCTGGGAACCTTGCCGATCGACAGCAGCGGCAGCCTCGAAGAAGTTTTTTATATATTATAGTTGTACATTTGTTTGTACATTTTGTACATTTGTTGTAAATAAATAAATTATTTTTAATACTTATTAATTACAATTTTAGATATAGATATAAAAAAACAATATTTATATTTAAAACTATAAAAAACAGCATCCAACCGGCATCGGGAACAGGGTCCTAGCTACCGGTGGTCAGGGTTCCAAAGAGAGGAACTTCCTCACTATACGTGCCTTCTCCAGGAGTACTGCTCTCTGAATCCCTTGATCCAGCCACCTAACGCGAGCCTCTTGTTATCTTTATATTATTATTATGAAACACGGTGGTAAGGTACTTTGTAGTACTCGACTGGCTGGCTACCACCCTCAAGTTGAAAATATGTCGCTAAGCACCTGTTGGTGTGTCCGGCAATTGCACTTGAGGGCCAGTTGCCTTTAAGGCATTGTAATAAGGAGTACAACACATTCGCAATCCCCCTGGTATTGCTAATGTCTATAGACAACGGTATTCACTTACCATCAGGTGACCCACCTGCCTGGTTGTCACTTGTGTTATAAAAAAAGATACAGTACTACATAGAACATTAATATAACAGTTTAAAAATACATAGCATTCAAAACTCTCGTCCATCTTACATAACTATGCCAAAAATGTTTTATGAAAGCCCTAATGCCGGTGTAAAAGGCCCGAGTCATAATATACAGGTATGTAACAAAGTTTAGCTAAAGAACTTTTAATTTTTGTTTCACGCTTAAGAACATTTTTGCTAACTTTTCTACAACTTGTTTTATTGTTTGAATGTTATGCTCTTAATAATTTAAATGGCTCTCAAAGTTGAGTTGAAAAGGTTAAATTTTCGTTGATTTCAATACAAACAGTAAGAATTTTAATAAGCTGACAAAGTTGCTCTGTTTCTGTAGATCAAATCAGTTCTTTGGCTAAATCGTATCTATTAATCTATATATAAAGAGACAAAGACAAACCGTATACCTTTAAATTCTCTGTTTTTGTACCTTTTTTTGTTAAGAAGCTATTGACAAGTTTCTGCTACATGAAAATAAAAAAAATGGAAACAGTTACCTAAAATTTTTCCGAATTCAGTTTTTTATAAATTTTTAATAATTTTGACCAATTTCGAACACTAGTATAAATAATTTGAAGACGTATAGGTTCATAATTTGTTCCATGTACAGTAATTCTTTAACTGAATATTAAATATCATGCATTAATCCCTTTTGTAAGACTTGTCTCACTCAATTAATTTAAGTGGTTACTGGTTTGATGCAAGATTTATTTTTTGTCATAGCTTTATTTAAATTTTAAATTTAGACAATATCTTTTAAATCCTTATAAGTAATTAGTCAAAATAACTTTAAAACGCCACATACCGTAACCTTCATAGTCTTCGTATCAATCTGATTATCGTTTCGTTCATGAAAAAATAAGCAACGAAATATTTTCAATAAGCGAGTTGCCAACTCTGCCGGAAAGAATTTTAATAATTTCGCTCTTGCGGCCCAAGTCATATTAAACAAGTTTTCGTATTCAATTAAACCATTTCATTCAGAGGTCTTGCTTTTAAGAAAATTAATTTGATTGTGAAATGAAGCATTTTTAGAATTTGTATTTTGAACATGAACATTTATAGAGAAGAAGAGAGAGTAATGAAAGAATAATATACGTAAGTAGGTATTCAATCGTAAGTAAAGTATAAGGAGATGAGCTAGTTAGCTATGGCCTCGGTATTGCCACCAAAAGCTGTGGCAGGTCATGGGTTCGAATCCTACACTGGGTGTTCAGTTAAAAAGACATGTACTACAACCCGGCTGGCTGATTATCATCCTCGAAAATCCTCGTATTGGAATCTGTCAGCAAACGCAGTCGGAACAGGTCAAGCATTTGCCTGCACCTAGTCCATATTTGTTCTACGTGCTTACTTTATGTTATACTAGCTGTTCCGCGCGGTGTCACCCGCGTTCCCGAAGGATCTTATTTTTTCGGGATAAAAAGTAGCCTATGAGCTATTCTAGACTATAATCTATCTCCATGCCAAATTTCATCGAGATCCATTCCGCCGTTCTGGCGTAAATGAGTAACAAACATCCATCCATCCAAACTTTTATAATATTAGTAAGATTATAATCTACCACTTTATAATTTATCACCAATAGTTTTCCTCTTTCACAGTACACAACTGAAATTGTCTTTGTGTATAGTGGGTGAAAAAAGTGAGTAGAAGTGTTAGTTATGCTAACACTTCTGCTCACACTCTACTTGTTTGCAATAATTGTCTTTTACGTAGCGATCATCACAGTGGCAATAGCATTGATTTTATAATATAGGTATAATACTTTACAAGCGATTGCCAATTTCTTCCTTGCCAAATTCGCTGATTTGACCTTTTTTTTTTTATTCTCTATAAGCTTGTGTTTGACTACAATTTCACCACGGTAAGTGATGATGTGGCCGAAGGTGGTAAGCACACAAAGCCTAGATAGGAACTGGCTCTCAAGTGCAACTGTCGGAACACACCGATCGGTGTTTGGCGACAGATTTTCAACTTGAGGGTGGTAGCCAGCCAGTCGGGTACTACAAAGTACCCTACCGTGCTATGGTTTCCTCACGATGTTTTACTTCACTGAAACCTCAAACTCATTGTAGGATTCGAACCCACGACTTTCGCCGCGGTATCCAGAGTCACTTACCACTGAGCTATCATCGTCTTAAATCAAAGGCATGACAAGCATTACACAGGGAGGCTTTACATGATGGTAAGTGACTACCGCCCTTTTACAATGCCTAGAAGTAACTGGCTCATCTGCTGAAACATACCGATTGGTGCGTGGCGACAGAGTTTCAACTTGACGGTGGTAACCACCCAGGATACTACCGAATAAAAATACAAAACTTATATACCTACTTCAGCCTTCATATTAAAATTATTAAAATTTGATCTCAATTTGCTTTTATTGAGCATGTTTTTACGATAATATCATGGCGATAAACGATGTAGTGGCCTAAGGTTAAAAGCTTTTTAAATATTAAGGTGAATTCATTCAAGTACTACCTACCTACCGATCTAAAGACATCCATTTATATTACATGACATGACTCTTTGATTCCAAAATTGGGTTGTCTAAACCTCTTAATTACTATTCAAAGAGCGACCCAAACGAATAGAGGATAGATATTGCACGAAGCGCTCCAAAATATCCTATTTTCCGTATTTACAAATTAATATCTAACGTTTCAACTTACATTTATATTCACCATAAACTCAATTGTAACAAGTATTAATGTTATTTACAATCGTAAATATTTTATCGGCGGGTTACCATTCCTTGAGCATTCTTCTTTTATGTGTCGAAATATTGCTTAAATATTTTTCTTTCTAGTGAAAATATTAACTATAGCGGAAAAATGGTCGATTAACATGTGAGTCTTCTAAATAACAAAAAAAATATATTACTATTTATTTGGGTTGTTACTTAGGTATATGACAATCTTTTAGAATGTTTTTGTAGAAATAAAAACAAACGTGAACATCTATTCATTAGGTAAAGCCAATTATGTACCTGATAATAGTAAATGAGTCTGGACTTTTTTACACACACATATTCCCTATAAAAGTTAATGTTTTATTGAACTTCTCTTTATAATTATTATAACTTTACTTTATTTATACCTGTACCTACAATTATCAATATTTAGATATACATAACGCTCTCCTCTAAATCGACCGATATCACCAAGAGAGCGATTCTCTTTCACCAAACTATATCAGCAATTTTAAACTGTCAGTGGCTCCCGCAATACCTTACGTAAGCTCCCGACCATTCTTATCTTAACTGCTTTTTATCTACATACTCACATACCAAACGACGAATACCTATCACAAGAAACTTAAAAAAATTGCCAACCAAAAACATGGAACCACCCTACCTTATTGTTAAAACACAGTTATAATTTAAACAAGTAAATAACACGTTTATTATTGCTTCGCATGCAGTTCAATTCCTTTTTCGAAAAATGCTCACGAGTTTGACAGATTGACAGTTTGAAAAATAGGCGCGAAAGCGAAGAGGCGTGATTGTTTCTGCTTTGAAATTTTAACTTTTTTTTTCAAGTGAAATCGGTGTGCATTCAGCCAGGGCGTACGTGTTTTGTTTTTTTTTTAGATGGGATTGCAATGTTTACGTGGGAAAGAAGAAAGCGCGCGGCCCGGCTGGCGACTGCCGGCGGAGTAAAGCCTCCATGCTTGGAACTGCGCGCGCATTATTTAGTTGAACCTGCGTCGATTTTATTACGTAGGTGTAAGGGTTGATGGCGCTTAAGCATTTGCGGTGCCGAGTGCGTTGCCTTTAATTAATCGGTTATCGGGGATGTGCATGGACTGCCGATGAGAAGTCTATTAAGGATCAGATATCGTGGTCATCTCTTTGTTCTGTTTATGATTGGGGGTGGTAATGGTTGAATTTGTTTGGGATTATGATTGCGAGCGATTGGTTTGAAGTTCAAAGGATTTTAATTGATATATTTCTATACTTTTAATTTGTTTTAATTAAAATTTAAAAATATTAATTTATCAACGTTATTTAAGTATCCTTTATATAAAAAATGCCCTACATACTCAAATACGTTTAGTGTTAAGTACCTAACCTTAAAATTTATGAGATAGAAGCCTACAATTTCATCTGATTGATTGATAGATAGTATCGAATGATTAATCATTCTCCAACAGAGACTTGGAAAAATACCTGATACCTAATGTCTTTTTTACTCAAGAATGTTACATAGGTCTATTTTTACCATTAATCTGATTTAAACGCATTAAGGCCACTTAGATTTTATCGATGATCGATTTTAATCGATATTCCTACTTCACCTAATTGAGAGTGCCAAACAAGTATTTTTCTTTTTCAATGCCATTTTACTAATAAGGTTGGCACTTGTAGATTTTTTTTTACAAATTCCGGAATAATCTGTAAGGTTTTATGTCGCATTGTTTTATCAGACGTATTACATCCATTACATTGTTTTTAAGTGATCTTGCAACACGATGACAATTAGTATTAGTTGCCAATTTTGATCCCGAAAACATTTCCTATTTTGCATAGACTTGTATTTGACCACATTATCACTGGTGTTAACCACACAAAGCATAGAAGGGAACTCGCTCTCAATGCTGTCGGAACACTCCGGTAGATGCTTGGCGACAGACTTATACCTATGACTATTTCATACATGACACTTATAATTTCATTTGCTGAGATAGCCAACGGTAGATCAGCGCTGTTTAGAAATAGCCAGTATTACGCTGAGCAAAGCATTACTTTGTGGCAAAAGTATTTTTATAGGCTTTTATGTTTGTTTATGATTTTCTTTTTTAATTATGTAATTTTATATTTTTTTTTTGCCATTAATAAATATATTTTTTCTTTCTTTCTTGTAGATTAATAAATGGAAGTGGCGTTTTATCAAAGGATAGCTTTAGTTATGAACGCCTAGCAGAGCATTGTTGACCGATGGCCTCAAAACAATAGGCTGGATACAAACTTATAATATAATCAACCTAAAGAAAACATACACCTAACATTTGAATGTACCTAACTATTTAAAAATACTACAGATAATTAAGTCATTTTTAATATAAATATTAAATGTATGGTGAAAACTGTAAGAGGATATTTATTTATTTATTTATCCTCCCCGTTAACATCCGACATCAGCACCACACCACCCATGTGTTTCCCATATGAGAAGGCAGAAGCGCCGGGGAGAATAGGAGTAAGTAATATCATCAGGGGGCATAATATCGCCACATTTACAGCCTCATATAATGCTTCATATCTGAATTTAATTAAAAATATGAAAATATGCCACCTATATAAAAAATCATTTATTGACAGCAAAAAATAAATATAACAAAGGATAAAACAAAAATAAATTCAAAAAAAATAATAATAAGAAAAAGGTAATACAAAACAATAATAACCAAATTAGATAAAAAGGACAAACACATTTCTCTTTATATGGTTGTAACTATTATGGTATTAACAATTCCCTTCGTCGATTCATATAGACGAATTGAATTCAAATATTAGGTCTTTACCTATGAAATTTCCGTTTTGTATGAATTTTTTTTAACGATTTTTGAAAAATTAAAACTCAATACTACTACTACTACTCTCGGGTATTGAATTTTTTTCCCGCCATGAAGTTATCCTGGTCCGCCAAGGTCTGGTGAGTAGGGCGGATGACGGAGAGCTTCCAACCCCAGTTCTTGCAACTTGGAGACCGTCTGCTGTGCAGTATGAGGTCGCGCGTTGTTGTACAAGAGCAGCGGAGACGAGCGATTGACCAATGCTGGTTGGAGACGTGCCAGCTTCTCCATCATTGTGTTCAGTTCTTCACAGTACACATCTGCAATAATGCTCACCCCGTTTGGTAATAAGCTGTGATGAATCACACCGGCGCTAGACCACCAAACAGTGACCATCACTTTTCTAGGGGTAAGTTTTCGTTTAGGGCATTGTTTAGGTGCTGAACCAGGATCCAACCAACTTGCTGAGCGCTTACGCTTATCAAACAGAATCCATTTTTCATCGCAGGTACCAATGCGGTTCAAAATTCCTTCATTTGTGTGTCTGTTGAGCAGTGCAAGGCACGTCTCGACGCGTACTTCGCGCTGGCGATCATTGAGTTCGTGGGGCACCCATTTGTCAAGCTTTTTTACCTTGCCAATTTGACGCAAATGGACCAATATTGTTTTGACGCTAACGTCGAAAGCTGCTGCTAATTCAGCCGTAGATTGTGTATCATCATTTTCCACAATCGCCTTTAATTCGTCATTGTTAACCAAAGTCTTCGGAAGCGAGCAAACCAATAACAGGTGGTGCGTTGGTTTGTAGTGTTAGCTCCGTAAACGTCGTTGATGTTGCGTGCCGCTTGTGCCGCGTTGCTGCCACGACTGTACTCATATTCCATAATTACTCGAATTTTTTACGTCTCCATGATGACGAAAAAGATTGAAATGCGATGAAAATGTAGCACTAATCAATAAACAAATGACTACTTTTGGAAAAAAAAACATGTTTTTAAAATAAAATTAATTTGAAATTAGAATTCGAATTTTAAGGCGATGATAGCTCAGTGGTAAGTGACGTCGGATACCGCGGCGAAGGTCGTGGGTTCGAATCCTTACAATGAGCTTGAGCTTTCGGTGAAGGAAAACATCGTGAGGAAACCACAGCACGGTGGTAGGGTACTTTGTAGTACTCGACTGGCTGGCTACCACCCTCAAGTTGAAAATCTGTCGCCAAGCACCTGTTGGTGTATTCCGGCAATTGCGCTTGAGAGCCAGTTCGCCTTTAAGGCATTGTAATAAGGTGTACAACACATTAGCAATCCCTGGTATTGCCAATGTCTATAGGCGACGGTTGTCACTTACCATCAGGTGACCCGCCTGCCTCGTTGTCACTTGTGACATAAAAAAAATAAAAAAAAAAATCTTAGCCAAACAAAAATTATTTTGATTTGAAATGGCCAGTACTGCAGAACGGCAATTTCATAGGTAAAGACCTATTATTAGGCATTAGGTAACTGAAGCTATAAATGTGGCGAAATTAGCCCCCACAGAAGCACTAAAACTACAATAATAATAACTATAAGAAAATCAATACATAGATTCGTTATTTATCACACTAAAAAGTCCCATGAGAAAAATGAAAAAAATTCTAACTACACTGTTGGATCATATTTTATACAACCCTCCATTGTGAATTGAGTGAATTTATATCAAAACTTTGATGTAATACCTGTCCTTTGCATCGCTTCGGGGACGTAACGCGAAACATGGCTCTTTATGTCCTTTTGTACGCTTATAAGGCGATATACAGTCTGTGTCTATTTCTGACAAAGAATTTTTCACACAACTTTTATGTGAACAACTTTAAAAATATCTGTGTAAATTAGCGTCCCAACTCCATTTGATATTAACTCGACTATTAGTAATATGTGTAGTAAGTAACAGTAGGTAGAAGTGCTTATTTTGTATAGTTGGTACAGCTTTTATTTTTACCCTACAACTCTCGAGTATGTTTACCTAACCTTTACATTAACGACTGGACCGATTTTGATTTTGATGAAAAGTTTTGTGCGTGTTTGAGTAGTTGATTTACAACTAGACTCGATAGGTGGCGCTGCAATCGGGTTCTAGGTTTTTTTTTTCAGGGTAGAACAACGTTTGTCAGGTTAACTTGTTAAATACCGCTTGATATGCTATATTAAGTATTTACCCTTAGGTGTTTGGGAGGTTAACGAAAGTGTAAAAGGTGTAAAAGTTCTCGTCAAACTCACAACTTTTCTAGAAACAACTATGAAAACGTGAAAATATATCACAATTTAAAAAATATGTCTACATAAATTTCAGCCACATACCTAGTTTCAATTATTATATTTATAATTAAAAAGTTTTTTTTACATACTTATCTATAAATTGTGATTAGTTATCGAGAAATAATATTAAAGTCATAGGTAAAAAAAAAATCATAAAAAATTTATATAACCACCTATTAATTACCCTTCATTACCTTAGTTTGTAGGTACTTTACCTGGTGATGGAACTACTGTGATTATGACTGATGAGACCCTTAAAGGAATGTATGATTTAACTCTGGGAAAACTTCGCACGATACATACCTGGAAAGAAAATGTATTTTAAGCTATTTTTGTTACTGGTATCAACACTTAAAAAGAAAAAATTGGCAGTCATTGGGAACTGCCGACAGAAGTGAAAACTTAAAACCCCTTTATAGTCCTCGCCTATATTATAAAATGAAGGCAAAATTAAAAACATCTTCAACACAGGAAACATCTCCAGTAAAAAAATGAGTTGCAGCGTAAACTGAGCAAAAATTAAGTCACAAAATAAAAAAATAATTTAAAAGTAATCATTGATTGAATTTCTAATATCCAGCACATAGTGTATTATCTATGATCCAGCATGTGAAAGACGACGTGACAGTGTCACGGTGACAAATCACATAAATGCAACTTTACTGCCATCTCTGTGAGGGATGGAGAAACATTTAAAATATGAACCTTCGCAACCGGAAATTTTATCAGTAAGACTAGTCGTACTGTTTAAACCCGCTAGATGGCGCTTAATAATATCTGTTGACATGTATGGAAATATATTTAAGGAAATTCATACATAATATGTCAGACAAAGCATTTTTTTTTAGTATCTTGCAAAATTTAAACTGTCAACGCCTTTCAAGATAACGGTAATTATAAGTACTAGGCCGCTAGTAGGTTTCCGCGGTTTCGCCGCCGTTTTCAAGATGTAATGGAGCATATAAAATGTCGTCCTATTCCGGTTCAGGTTCCGGAACAGTCCGCGTAAGGGTATACATGGCCCCTCAAGCCTCCATCTTTTTGTCGTCCACAAAAAAATTACATCCTACTCTATTTTATTTAGGGTGCCTTTGTGATGTAAGCAAGGAATAAGGCTTTTTTGAAATTCATCCCCTAAGAGGATAAAATAGGGAATCGTGACTGAAACCGTGAGGCGGAAAGCACTACATGGCGTTGAAAGAAAGAACTAACGCGGTGATAGCTCAGTGGTAGTGACATCGGATACCGCGGTGAAAGTCGTGGGTTTGAATCCCACAGTAAACTAGAGCTTTCGGTGAAGGAAAACATCGTGAGGAAACCACAGCACGGGGGTAGGGTACTTTGTAGTACTCGCTTGGCTGACTACCACCCTCTATTTGAAACTCTGGCACCAAGTGTTCCAGCAGTTGCACTTGAAAGCCAGTTGCCTTTAAGGCATTGTAATAAGATGTACAAAACAATGGCATTCCCTTTGGTATTGCTATTGTCTATTGGCGACGGTGTTCACTTACCATCAGGTGACCCGCCGCCTGGTTGTCACTTGTGTGTATAAAAATACAATATAAAATGCGTGTGTGGGTGGTTATTCATTATACTAAGTAATAGTAATAGTCAGTGTAAAGTCGTTAACAGGCAGCGTTGAGATCGGATGTCACAGTATATTAAATTCAGTGTACCAACGTAATTAATCATCACCCTCCGGGTTGATGACCTCTAATAACAGAGATTGTACCCACAGATTATACAAGTTAGCACATAAATTTGGCCACTTTGCGATATTGTTATCTATATTTAGCTGTTCGTGAATGTAATTAACAGTTTGAGTATGATTAAACAATTTTCTTATACCTATTAGCAGTAGCCCTAAACTGTTTTAAATTAAAAAAAATAGGATTTATGTTTTCTTCTCTAAATGGAACGAATTATATTCAGTAAAAGAACCAATATTGATGGATTTGATAAATTGCATAGGACCTAATGTAATTTGGTGAAGTTAATTGTATCTAGCAATATTGCTCCAGTTGCCCTTTATTCAGTTGTACTTTTGGGGGGTCTATAATATGAAGGTGCAAGCAAGGAGGTCGGCCTTCAACTGAGAAGACACAAGCCTTATATTATAGGACCTATTTTCTTATTGATAACTATTTTTCTAAATTACCTAAGTACTACTTTCTGTCTTCATTCTTATGATTAATCGAATAACGATAAAAATGTACGTGCTATGTGTTCCGCCCACTGCCACTTCAGTTTAGCAATACCACAGCAATACGTAAGTTCCTAGGGTTGGATAACTTTAAAGCTCTATATACACGTAGAACATTTTCTCCTCCTCAGAATGCTCTATCCAAATAACATAAATTAAATTACATATAGACGCGGTCTAAAACGCCAGTAACAAACCCACAATGGCACTCGATTGCGCCTAATCCGATCATGCAAATGGGGCCAACCTCTGACCGGTTGGACGCGCGCCTGACACTAACACTCCACCGACACCTCTGCATGTCTATTGCTATGTTTCATATACAGAGTGTACATAAATTTAGATATAATTATTAAGTTAAATTACCATAATAATATGTTTAATCTATTTTTCGGATATTTTTTTTTATATCCCAAATCTGAATCATCTGATAGTACGTAACTACCGTTGCCTGTGGATATTAGCAATGCCAGAGGAACCAATGAGTTGCCGACCTTTACCAATGAAGGTAACTGGCTCTCAAATACAACTGCTGGAAAATATCGATAGGTGCTTGGCGATAGATTTTCTTTCTACTTCTTAAACCAGCTAGGAGAGTAGGTACTTACAGCAAAGTATGTTTCGTCAAGGTATTTTTCTTCGCCAATAGCTCATTATAGTTCGACAACCTTCGTCCCCGATGCTCTACGCTTCAAATTCAAATTGTTTGTTGTCTTATGAGCAAACGTCGTTGGCCTGCCTACTGCTCGTATCATGAAAGTCACTTTATCAAAATACATATTATTTTAGGATAGTACCTATAATACTTACTATATTATATTCTACTATGCCGGTAATCATTTACTAGTAATACCGTTAATTTAATATACACCTTATAATAATCCGCTGACACAACAATAGTATTATATATACCTATACAGCCAGCCAGGCACAACATATACAGAATGTTTTACGGACGTACTACTTAGCGAATGGGACACCATGTAAGTACTAAATAAATAAAAACTCAACATAACCCGATTCCGAGTTTCGATGTCTTGCAATGTCTATCGCAAAAAAAATACTCTAAAAATAATCTTTTTCCAACAAGAATAACAAGAAAAAGTTGTTAGAAATGGATTTTAAAATTAATTTAGTCGCATTGCTTGTTTTGAACGTTAATTTAGTCGCCGTAATAATTCACAACGACCATTTTCCCGTAAACAACATTGGCTTCGAAGGGAGCTTCAAATATTTTATATCTGTTTAGTTTAGTGCGATTTGAAACGGAAATACTTAGAGCATTAAAATCAGCTGTAAGCGGTTTTTTGTAATAGCTTTTTCTCCGCGGTTTCACCTGCAATTACATATTTTAAAAAAATACATAATTACAAGATTCTAACCCCAGCGGCTTGGACAGAGCGCTGTTAGATTATTCAGAGATAACTATTTTTAAGTTTACACATACAGTTTACTATATAATTTTTGGCACACTCAAATATAATCTTGTACAAATTGAATTCAACGACTCACAGCGAACAAAAGTCTACTTGCTCGAGCAGGACTAATATTGCACTGGCATGCATTATTACCCGTAAGATTCAGGTGAATGTAGAAAGGTCTTTGATACAATTGTGTTTGATTGAAACATGCCAGTGTTTGATTTACTCTGTGTTACAGCTAACTGCAGGAATTGATGTTGCATTAGTGATGCTGTTCATTGGCAATTGTTTTTTTTTAGGAATTCTACAAAATGCATTGATATTTACTACGTAAATATATATATATATATATATTATATTATAATAAACCGAGCGAGCCTTCCATTAGTCTCATATGAAGTGTAACATCCTCTCGGAAATTGCATTAATACCATCTGACAGCTAACTCGAACAACGCGCGCGCTCATTGGTCAATAAATGAATTTTAAGTTTGAGGCTGTATGGGCTAAAACCCTTTGCCTGCACAACAATAGAGGAAAAAATTACACACCTACAGATTGCAGGAAAACGAGAGATTACACATCAATAATATACGACTTGCTATGCAGCGAAGTAAAGTAGCCAATCTTTTGGCCATGTTACCCAAATACAGCAATGGAAATTCCATGTTTTATTTATAGTCTAGCCAGATTTATTTCTAATTTAGTCTGTATACAGGTGTCCAGTAAGTAGGTAGTATGACAAACTTAAAGAAGAGATAGGTGAGAGGGTCACCTACCAAATATACAAAAATGACCTTAGTGAAAAAATCACTATTTTCAAAATATTTCTGATTTTTTTATTGTTTTTTAAAATTATTTTAGAGACCATTAGATACCATTTCGAGATATTAAAATATCTCGAAAATAGTGACACTTTTACTGAAGTCATTTTTTAATATTTGGTAGGTGACATGCTCACCAATCTTCCCCTTAAGTTTGTTGTACTGCTTACCGGTCATATTAAATAGGTTTGTAAAATGACTAAACACTGGCATCTGGACTCAAACAAAAGTTGACACTACATATAAAAACACTAATCTCTATATAAAAAAGTGATCCTGCAAATCTATAATGGTAAAAAGTAACCTTTTGCTAAAACAGTTTATATTCCACCCTATTAAGGTTATGGATTATGTTGACATTTAATAACATTGCTATAACTACCATTATTGGCTAAAATATTAGTAGTTTACGGTCCATTACTAACATGCGTATAATATCGTCCGTCACATAATGAGCTCAAAGTACGCTTTATGTCCTAAAATCACTGCCATAATAATGTTTATTAAAATATGAAACTGTAGGTATTAATCCATATAAATGTATAGGTACTTATATAAACAGGCGAAGACTAGTTCAAGACCTATTTTTTCTCTTTGTCAACCATTTTATTACGATAATTATACAGTACTTAAAATTGATTTCAATCAAACTTTTTTCATATATTTTGCCTGCGTTCTTGGCATCAGGGATAATGATCCCTGATAAACATAGGCTATATTTTATCCCGGGAAAAGATAAGGTACCAAGGGAACGCAGGTGAAACCGCGGAGGACAGCTAGTTCAAAATAAAACAGTAGAAAAACATTCACATCCTTATATTTTGAGTATAATGTAAGGATATCAACTAATACAATTTTAGTCTACGCTGGGTTTTCCCCTAAGGAGATATCATGAATTATTTAAATCCCATTCCTTTAACATACAGGATACGATAAAATAACGGACTGACAAATTAGATACATATGAAAGTTGACAGGAGACTATTTTGTAGAACCTTCTTGCTTGCACACCTTTTTTCGTTAAAAAAAAACAATGGGCATAAATTGGGTGCAGAGAGTAGTAATTCAATAAAGTTTTTCGTGGTTGCTTAAACCTTGTAGTTTGCAGGTTCATAAGTATGTTCAATAGATATTAGATACTAATATTATACAGCAAAAGTAATTGTTATGTTTAGACTGCAACGGGGTAACAGAGTTTTCATTAAGATAGAAATACAAACTAGAGTATAAAAATAACTACTGTTCGATACAATAGTATCAGTTTTGTTATTCAGTGATTTTGGAGTTTATAATTAGTAAAAGTTTTTAAATTGGTGACGTCTAATATTTCGATTTGTTGACTCAAAACATACAAACATTACACTCATAATTGAAGTGGTTCAATAATCTATTGTGATCTATAATATTATCATTGACGTTTCGTGTTATCTGGATATATACCTACTAATGTTATATAGAGGTAACTTTGTATGTTTGTAGGAGGTAATCACCGAAATTAACGATTTTATTTTGAAAAGTCTTTCACCTACATCTACACTAATATTATGAAAAGGAAAGATTTGTATGTTTGTAACGAATAAACTCAAAAACTCCTTTTGAGCTTATTCCGCCAACGCATCAGCTTGGCCACCCAAAGAGGAAACGGTGCCAGCCTGCTGAGAACCTTACTGATAGGCAGCAGCGGCAGCCTCAAATAAGGTTTTTATATATTATAGTTGTACCTATATTTTGTAATTTTTTTGTAAATAAATTAATTATTTCATCAAAACTACTGGCCCGATTAAAAACATTATTTCATCATTAGAATGCTACATTATCTTTGAGTAACATAGGCTATATTTTTATCCCTGAAAAAATAAGTTCCAGTTAAAAAGTATTCTATCTCTTATTCCAAGATATAATCTATTAAATAAGTTCCAGGTACAAAGTATTCCATTTAATCTATTTGTGTGCCAAGTTTCATCAAGATCGGTTAAGTAGTTTCGGAGTTTATCGCGTACCAACATAATGTCACGGGAATTTCATATACCTATTAAGATATAGTATACATAGCTATTCAATGTCGCGGTTTGTTTACAAAATAAGTCACGTAATAAAAATAACGGGGTCAGGATCTCTGACGTTAATAAATATACATACATAAATATCACATTACCGATTGTTCTTATTCTATTCAAATGGCACAGCGGTATTGATATCCGTAGGTAATGGACCAAGAAAACAAATTTGGTTAAAGATGTGCCATCACTTTTCTATTCATGAATGTTTGATATCTTTGTTTGACAAATTAAGTGTAAATTATGGAAATGTTTGTATTAATCTACAGGTTTAAAAATAAATATAATTATGAGGTAGAGTTGAGGCAACTCAGATATAGTATTTTTTATGTTTTGATTCTGGAAAACATTGTAAACTATAGCATGGTGGAAGAGTACTTTGTAGCAACTTTTTTACTGACCATACTATCATCGATCTAGTCACTGATTAGATGTGATTATGGACAAGCCTAAACATATAAATTAAACATACGAATAGTCATGCTGGCTTTCTTAATAAAATAAGTAGCTTCTGCGAAATCGGAATGTCTTTTTTATCTAGTACGTAAATATAATTTAATACTATATGTATTTGAAATATAAAAAAATACAAAAATCAACACAATATTTTCATTACTACCTTCACTGCTAGATTAGACTACATTTTAAATTTGAATGGGTGAATGGAAAAGATATTAAAACTTGTTGTTTAATTTCATTCTTCCTGCTCTATTCAGACTCTAAATCTTCTAAATAAGTTTTTTTTTTTGGTCTTATGAATGCCATTCTATTGTTTTTCACTGTTTTCTCTGCATCTCTGAATGTCTATCTTAATTCTGTTAAATTTCTTATTTCTTTGGCATACACTCATTTTTTATAGTAACCCCAAACGAAAAAGTCTATGGGGTTAAGATCTGGGAACGGTACCGGCCACGCAAAAACCGTGATCAATCCATTGTGTTGTTATCCATAGTGTGTAAAATTGTGACCTTAATGGTCACAATTTTAGTAACAAATGTTTGTGCATCTACTAGGTCTATTAATCAGGTAATTAAGAAAAAAAACTCAGACCTGTATCTCAACTACTCGCGTGACTGCGACTAAAAATGTATTGAAAATTGGAATTGGGTAAAAAAAAATTAAAAGAAGTTATAACTCGTAAACTACGAAAAATCGCGGAACATACATGGAGTGATACGGGTACCTCTAAAGGTGCTCTACCTCTGGGCTTCCGCTTGACACTATTTTCTGGGACACCTGTAGAACGAGAATCAAAAGTAATTCTAGAAACGAAACGTTTTTGTTTTATCGAAAATAAACCTAATGGTTTAGATCCAGGTTCCAAATTAAAATGTGTTAATATCAGCTCATAACTTATGCTTTGATTGGCGTTCAATAATACTGACCTGAAACTGTAACCAACAAACCACTTTGCATGGAAATACCCTAATCAGAATGCTTCCAGTGAAGCTACGAAGCTCTACGCAGACCCAGCTTATGTGCTACGCCGTAGCACCCGTAGTATTC
This sequence comes from Ochropacha duplaris, assembly GCA_951361185.1. Taxonomy (NCBI): domain Eukaryota; kingdom Metazoa; phylum Arthropoda; class Insecta; order Lepidoptera; family Drepanidae; genus Ochropacha; species Ochropacha duplaris. The sequence continues at coordinate 9,778,957 of OX592703.1, forward strand.
AACGCTCGTAGCGCGTAACTGGGATCAAATCTTGGAAACTTGCGTAGTTTCTCTAGGGATTCCAGTTTCTTACTACAATGTTCTAAGTTTTCGGGACGGCCTTGAAATGTGGGTGATATATGTTCACACTGTTTGATATTTAGCGTAAAAGTTATTTGTATAAACCTATGTTGTGTGCGTAGACTTGAGATTTTTCCAAAATAATATTATTCTTAAATATTGTTTTAGTTAAGAACCTAGTATTGTATTGTAATTTTATTCTCTTGTCCAGTTTTTTGAATCCCAATAGGCATCAATTTAAAATTACATTCTGCTCCACAACAACTTTTAAAACCCATTAGGTACCTAAATAACTTAAATAGACTCACCAAAATATTATTCATGAACAGTCATACATATGTCTAGGAACTGTCAACAGTAATAATATTTTGTGACGCATGTCAACGTCACACTCGATAACTATGACATGGGGACTTCAATTTGTATTTCGTCTTCTAAAATGAGGGTTCAGTACAAATTCAAGATTTTTTAACTATTTAATGTTTTTTTTTATTTGGTTCGGTGGGTTGTTTTTGCTGAGAAGAGCCGGCAATAAACTCAGCAATTAGGTACTCTTTTAAAAAACAACTTACACCTATTATCGTCTCATTGATGACAATGAGCTTGAGCTTTCGGCGAAGGAAGACATCGTGAGGAAACCACAGCACAGTGGTAGGGTACATTGTAGTACCTACTCGACTTGCTGGCTACCACCCTCAAGTTGAAAATATGTTGTCAAGCACCTGTTGGTGTGTTCCGGCAATTGCACTTGAGTGCCAATTTGCCTTTAAGGCATTGTAATAAGGTGTACAGTACATTGGCAATTCCCCTGGTAGTGTTAATGTCTATAGGCGACGGTAGTCACTTGTGACATAAAAAAAATGATAATATGTGCGTGTTATGGTGGTAAAAATTGTAATAAATAGAATTTAATTATGAGTGACTTACTAAACAACAAACTCAAGCAGACCAGCCCCCAAAAGCAGCACTTGTTCACAAGTATGATGCATGTGGCAAATATAGAACTCGCAGGTTTCACTCAGAACGCCTAGAAGTGGGCTATACGACTTTGATGAGTGAATAAAAATGGCACTCTTCAAAACTTTACTACCACTGATATTCAAGGAGACTTCATTACAACATATACCTACATATAAAAAAAAATTATATATTATATTATATTTATTCCTTGACCTAAAATAATGAATATAGATATACAAATAACACCAGAATTTATAGCACTTAGCAGTGACCCTGTTCCTGAACATCCTTCGTTTTATTTACTTTCGCTAATAAAATTTTATTGTTTAACTACACAGCTATACGTAGATACGCCATAAACGTTTGCTTATAATATTTTATTGATATAAATGGTACTAGTTTCTATGTAGGTATCTGTAGGTATCTCAATCTGGATGATAACTTTCCTGAAAACCTTATAGATAGATTTTTATTAGGACACTATTAAAAATCAATAATAAATAAATTACCTTATCACTAATAGTAATTAAGTATTTGAACCATCACAATGTAACAAACAAACAAACATACACTCAGTATAATAAATTATATTAAGATAACACGAAATATTTTTTTTATTCAAACACTATAGGCATTATTAGAATCTAACGCACTGGTCAGAGGGTTGAGAAGAGCCGCTTGCGAACTCAGCCTTTGAATTACTCAAGCCTTTTTAGTAGTAAGTTATTATAAATTACTAGCTTCTGCCCCGCCATTGCACCCGTATTCCCGATGGAATTAAAATGAAATATAACCCTTCTTACTAGTTAATAATGTAACTTTCTATTGTTGAAAGAATTTTTAAAATCAGTTAAGTATTTTTCGAGTTCATCCATTACAAACAAACATACAAATATTATCTTTATAATATTAGTTTAGGCGAATAATAATTTAAAGTAAAATTTGATGATATATTCAGTTCATAAAGTTCCAAAAGAACCGTTAGAACATTGTCATATTCATGGAAATGTAAATCACTTTTATACACAAGTTTTGCAAGTTCCACGTAAATTCAGCTTCCGAATAAAAATGAAGTGTTATGTCATATGAATATGGAAGTACCAAAGTTGCAAAGCATTGGTGGCAAAAAGTTGTGGTGGGTATTTCGTAGTACCTAGTTGGCTTCTACCATCTACTGCTGTGTTCCAGCAATAGGTATGTTAATCTAGGGCAAGCAAATCTTCTTTTTTTTAGGGTTCCGTACTCAAAGGGTAAAACGGGACCCTTTTACTAAGACTCCGCTGTCCGTCCGTCTGTCTATCTGTCTGTCACTAGGCTGTATCTCATGAACCGTGATAGTAAAGGTGCAAGTTGGTAGCGGGCGTCATGAAGCTGCGTCGAACGACGTGTCGCGGCGACACTACTGGTTTCTATGTATTTCTATGAAATACCTTCCGTAGCCAGCGACACGTCGCCCGACTACACGTCGCTCGACCGCAGATCAGTAGTGCCGCTGACGCCGGCACAGAGCACATTTTATTACATTTTATATACTGAGATATAGACGTCACTCGAACATTTTTTACTCTCTGAATTCTTTTATATCGCTTTTCAAATGGTTTTTGATCATTATTGAATAAGTTCCCTCACTTTTTCTGCATTTAAGCATAGGACGTGTGGCTTCTCGTCTTTTTCTGTATAATAAAAAAATGGATCCATCTGCTGTTGCCGTCTGCAGTTGCGGTCTGCAGTCGGGTTCGAAATCATGACTACAGAGTGACAGGACGCAACGACATGTCGCGGCGACATGAAGCGACGACGTGTCGTTCGCCGCGGCTTGGTGTCGCCCGCTGCCAACTTGCACCTTTAGACAGTTGAAATTTTCACAGATGATGTATTACTGTTGCCGCTATAACAATAAATACTAAACAATTTTACGGAAACCTTCGTGCGCGAGTCCGACTCGCACTTGACCTCAAAATCTTGGAAGAAATCTCATTTCGCAAGTTTCCGCCAAAAAATCTCGAACTTACCTATTTTTTATTAAATTTAAAAACGATAGTTTACGTTAATATAGAGTTTTGTATGAAACCCGCGTTCCCGTGGGATCTTATCTTTTCCTGGGATAAATATATAAACTGTGACACTCACAAATAACGTGGATTTCTATTGGTAAAAGAATTTTCAAAATCGGTTCAGTTGATCCAGAGATGACCCCCTACAACCTCACAAACTTTACCTCTTTATACATAGGTATAGATTGTTAGCTTAAAAACAAAAATTTATGCTTCTAGCTTCAAAAATGACGGACCTCCATACAAAATCGTAAAAAGATGAATTTTAAAACGTTTTATGTATTTTTGTATTAGTTTAAGAATAAAATTGTTGAACATTTGAAATAAAAAGCCAATATAGTCAGATGGTCCAAAAATATTTAAAAAATGTAACCTTGCTGAGTTTCTTGCCGGTTCTTCTCAGTTGAAGGCTGACTTCCGAACCGGTGGTAACTTCTGTAATTCGACCTTCATAAGTGCCCTTCTAGGGCCTAAACTGAATAAATGGTTTTGACTTTGACTTTAGGTAATCGCTGTTTTCGAATATTTTTAGATGTTTTAAGTTTTGATTGGTATTCAATATTTTTTATTGAATATTAGTCAACATCCTCAATGAGATTCATTCCCTCTAGACTTTGTGTGTTGCCTTAGGGTCTTGGACGAATAAACCACTTATTCATCATCATTTACGACCATAGTGAGGTTATATTCAAACGCGAGCAAATCATTTAATTTCATAATGAACCATATGGTTAAGAACTTACAGTCTTATCTCGAGTGAACTACATTTTTTAAAGATACGCGCACTTTTGAATTCAGAGCATAATCCAACGGACGACCAAGTTAGTGGCCAAATGCAAATAAGGATCTCGGAACAGTCGCCGGCTTGTGATTCGTAATCCAGCTTATATATTTCGCTTTGAATCAAAGCCGACGGCAATGGAAGCACTCAGATAAACGTAGTCAAGACAAAACAAAAAAGATTTGTTTCAAACGAGTACATAGAATCGATCGGAGCGATGATAAGTGACGAAGACAGTGGGTTCAGTTGGAACAGTTTGATAAGCTTGTTTGATCACGGTAAGCGATGATGTGGCCGTTAGTGGAAAATACACTAAGCTTAGAAGGTAACTGGCTCGCAAATGCAGTTGCATTTAGACAGTTGTCGGAACATACCAATAAGTGCTTAGTGACAGAATCAACTTGAAGGTGGTAGCTAGCCAGTCGAGTACTACAAAGTACCCTACCACCGTGCTATGGTTTCCTCACGATGTTTTCCTTCACCCAAAGCTGTAGCTCATTGTAAGATTCGAACTCACGACCTTCACCGCGGTATCCGACATCACTACCACTGTCAGCTATCTTCTCCCAAACTATAAGCAGAGTTTTACTATGGACACCAGATAAGTAATATACAACTATTTTAATTGCACCCAGACATGGGAAAAACATAAACGGTCTTGCCATTGATATCTAATAACTAAAGAAAATATAATAAAATAACAACCCCAAGCAAAAGTTCTCTCAAAACTGTCTCAAATTGTGTTGGGTAATACTAGTAATTTTTTTTAAAGTTTTATTCACAAAGCTATGTACAAAAGGCAATAAAATTTTACGACTCATACCTGCTAGCCAAAATATATGTTAAACGAGCACTGAGGCATGTTTACCGTCGGAGCGTTCGAATGCTACTAGATAAAAAGAACACCCAAATGTTCGAGTGGGTAGACATTCGGTAAGGCCATTTTTTGTCGCTGATTGTGTATCTTTAGTTATTAGATATCAAAGGGCACATCTTGCACATTATTATCTGGCTTGGGTAACCAGTACCTGTGGCGTGTCTGGTAACATGACCAACCGCTGTAACTATTATGAATTACTTAGTCTTATTTGAAGAGTAGACTTTCAAATATAGATCATACAGGTGCCTGAGAAGTAGTACGACAAAGGAGAAGATAGGTAGTATAGGTAGTAGTGTTTCTACAAAATACACAAATTTAAATATATCGAAAATGGTGTCACTTCTACTAAAGTCATTTTTAAGCTATTATATAGCTTTTATCGCGGGCTTTGATGGCGACCGAATCAAAAAATTTCGTAACGAAATAACCTGACACCGTAACCATGACAACAGTCATGTCCTTAGGCACCTAACTAAGGTACTGCGTCGACGGCTGCCGCCGACCACCGATGATAGTCGCCGACAACGCGGTTGCAAAAAATAAAAAAACTTAAGACAACACACTTTTTTTTATATTATTATTCAGCTATTATTCGGCGGCCTATATAATAGCCTATCTAATCTGATAATAAACTTTTAGATAAAGTTAAATTTTAAAAAAACTTAGAAGAAGAGGAAAAACTCAGACAAAATTTCAATCTTAACTTTATTTTCGAAACATCAAAACCTAAACAAAACAACATTTTTTTTATAAAAATGGTTGAAAACTTAAAATTAATAATCCGTGGCACATCTGCAGCGGTTCTGCATACTCAAAACAAGGGTGTCAATATCCTGTTGTGGAATACTGTCCCAAGTCCTGCTAAGATGTAAGAAAAGCTGGTTTTCATGCACAAAAGCAGATATCATGCTTTATTATTAGCATTTTAGCTCGGTCTTTTAGAGCAGTATAAAAAAAATAGTTGTTTTGTTTAGGTTTTGATGTTTCAAAAATAAAGTTATGATTGAAATTTTGTCTGAGTTTTTCCTCTTCTTCTAAGTTTTTTTTAAATTTAACTTTATCTAAAAGTTTATTATCAGATTAGATAGGCTATTAAACAAGGTTTATTTTAATGTGTAGGTGTCTTAACAAAAAGTTAGTAGAATTTTAGTTATTTAGGTTTAATTGAAATATCCCTAGACCATGTTGATGTGTGTATTTGGTAGGTGACCCGCCCTCCTATCTCCCTCCCGCTTAAGTTTGTCGTACTTCTTACCGGACAGGGTGTATATACGTAAGTATATAATATTATGTATGTAGATGGAGTCATAGACTAGTAAGCAATATAAAATAATCTATATAATACCTCGCTCTGAAGGTTATTGTTAGGGCTTAACTCTCCGACAATCCACTTTCCACCCTCTAGGACATACCTCGTTTAAAAAGGTAAAAGCATGTAGATTACATTCAGCCTTACTTCAGCTCTTATCTTTATTACAATAATCCCTTTTATTATATTTAAAATGTTCCTGAAAAGAAAACTGAATTTATGAAGTAACGAAGTTACAAACTTCATCGTGGTAGGTTATAATACTTTATTCAAATGGCTCTTTAGTAGATACACCCTATACTATATTCAATACCCTACAATAATTTTATATGTAAATTTCAATAACGAGATTTTAATCAAGAAACAAATGCCATTAACATAAAGCATTAAACCAGCCATTAAAGACATTCATACACAAAAATCAATAAGTCGAATAGATACAGTTGGTTTATTCTTTACTTTAATTAGGTATGCTATTTTACTATACTTGCTTTCACCACGCGGTTTCATCTGCATTTTTAATATGAAAACGTAGTTTCTTTCCCCGTAGTCACTCGGACGAAATCATGAGTATTTGAGAATACCTACCTTAGGATCTTCGAAAGTCAAGCTTATTTTATTTGGTCTTTTAGTTCATGCTTTATTTAAAGGAGATAAAGTTGGAGTGCAATGTAAACTTTTTACCAAATAATTCGCTTTTGTTCGGCTGTAATGTGAATTGAACCTTTTATATTAGTTAGTTACCTACATAGTACCTAGGTATTATACCCACTTTGTGTGTTAGTTTGAGTTAAGTTAAGTTCAGTACATTCGCCAACAAACTGTTATGCAGTTTGGCGAATTTTTGTTTAAATCTACAATGTATTTATTTTTGTTTAAAATAAATAAAAAACATATATCATTTCTGGGATAGATTTTGTTAACTAGGTACGATGTCAATTTCACTTCTACTGCGTTTAGAGTTTTTTATTCTTATTATTAGAATTGATGCGATAAAAAACATTTAAAAATATAATATTACTAAAGTAAATCCATATCTGTATCCAAACATTCCATGGTTTATATAAGAACTTATTCAATAAATATTCTAATATCCCTTGTCTTAAAGTGGTATATCAAATTAATTATTTAACCCAAAAGCGTTCATCTTGCTAAAAGTATTTTCTCAAAGGACACAAGTATGGCGGTAATACTTTATATTCAATTTCTCACGAAGCGAAATAAACGAGTGTGTGAGTAAACGCCTCCAGTAATCCCATATCATAATGGAAATTTTAATCCAGAGCCCAAACCATTGGCTTTCGCTGAGGGAAAGAACATTATAAAATATATTATCTTTTTAAGAATATGTACGAAATAAAATGGAATGCTTGTAAAAATCGGTATATTTTTAATTCTATCATCTATTCATAATCACTATAATAGTTAATCTAAATCATCCAGAAACTAAAAATACAAACCAATTTCATCGAAATCGATTCAGCCGTTTAGGAGGATTTCCAAACTTAATAATAGAGGGATATATGTATGTATATTACTTATAGGGAGTAGGTATCAGCTTAGAAAGGATTTGTTAATATTCAACTCCTAAAGGGTTTCTTCAAAAACACGGGTGAGACCGCGGGGGACAACTAGTAATATAGCTTTGAAGAAAAATGAAGGATATAAAAATACTGTGCAATCAGCTAAACATTTATTTGATGTCGAGTCTTTGTATGAATGTCTAGACTCGTACAAAGAACCTTTATCCTTTCAAGGATTTAGCTGGTTTGTCGTTTTTATTGTTAAGTAAAAAACGACGTAACGATAACTACAACGTTATTTTTGTATCCACGGACCCCAACAAGATTTTAAGTTTAAAATAATGTAGATATTTAAAAAATGTGCAGTCGGGGCATCCCCGTCAGGAACGAAATTCCTTGCTTTTTTAATTTATCATTTTCTCAAAGCAAAAAGTCGTCTGGGCGCATAACGCTTATTTCTTATGTGACGATTTCTGCCAGTTAACTTTTTTTTCTGCAAGTTCATTTCATTTCAGTATTTATATTATGGTGTACACATGAAAATGAAAATAAACACACGGATACCTTAGTTTTAATTTTTATACACGTGCACTATACTGCGTGTAACAAAATGGTAAACCAATAATTTAAGAGCATATAGTGTAGCGTATGAGCTATCTCACATCAAAGGAATACTACCGATGTACTGATTGTACTGGATACCAGACCAATACATTTATCTGATAAAAACATGATATCACACTACATCTATCACACTATATAAAAGAAAGTCGTGTTAGTTACACTATTTTGTAACGCTACAGCCACTTCACCACGCCAACTAGCCAAGCCAGCCAAGCCAGCCAGCCAGCCAGCCAGGTCAGGCAGCCAGCCATGCCAGCCAGCCAGCCAGGCCAGGCAACCAGCCCAAGCAGCCAAGCAATCCAGCCATGCCAGTCAGTCAAGTCAAGCCGATTGTCTATGCATTGTCTATGTCCAGTGACTACAACGACGATAACAGCCAATAGGATAAATACCCGTTGTTGATTGGCCGTAACGCCACTAGTTCTTCTTGCCACCACATGTCATGGTGGGGGGTGGGCATTTAAATAGGCTGGGAGCTGATTCCTTAGCATTATTCTGTACTATACACTAAGTTAAGACAAAACTCTGTCAATTAGCTGCCAGAAATAAATAAAGTGATAATTAAAGTCGTTTATATTTATATCCCGTTTCACTCAGAAGTGGGATGAAGCGTAATTAATTACCCTAAGGAGAATGGACAAGGGAACCGTCCACCAGGATGGAGATTTTCGAAGCATAATCAAAATGACGTCTGCACAGCACCGCGCTTTTATGAATTCCAAGAAGTTTCCTACTCCATGCCAGCTACGTAGCTTCGCAGCAGCAAGTATGCATCAAGATGATCAGCACTGGTGACGAGGACGACGTTTGGCCAGCCGGACAGCTCTTGACACGCGCAGAAAGTTGTGATCAGCCAACACTAACTAACCAGGTCGGTTGCCAAGCCATGCCATTATTCACTAACTTGTCTAATTTACCTTTATCATTGCCTAAGTTACCCAATGTCCCCACTTAAGTAATCAGTACAGTATCCCAGCCAAGCTACTAGCCTTAGCATAGGTGGTGTTTCACTGACAAAAAAAAAGGCCAAATAGGAGAAATAAATGAAAGCGAGCGTAATAATTTGATAGATTTATTAGTGAAATACAAAAATTATTTTTACAATTTTGGTACAAATGAAGATTAAGCTTACCACTGATCAGCCCAATTATCGTCAACCCTATAGACTTTCACACTCTAAGCAAGAAATTGTTAAGTTTAAAATTGCAGAGTTATTGTGATGCTGGGATAATAAAAGAATCAGAATCCAATTATGCATACCCTATTCTTTTAGAAGAAAAAAAAATGGCGACAGTATGTAGATTATCGTGCTCTTAATGCGATCACAATTAAAGAAAGATATCCATTGCCAAATATTGAAGACCACATTTCTAAACTAGCCGCTAGAAAATATTTCACTTGCCTAGATATTGCTCAAGTCTATCATCAATTGCAGTTGACTTTGTCAACAAAGTCATTTCGTGTATGTTCGCATTCCGTTTGGTTTGGCCAATCAGGTTTTGTGCGGTTGATCAATAAAATAATTAATTCAATACGGACTCTTATTGAAGTTTAAATTGTGTTCGGGTAGTTACAATAATTCTAATGATATACTTGCCTTTTGAATGATCTCTTACTACCCTCAGTAGATATTAAATCTGGTCTAAGAATTTTAGAAACTACAATAATTCTAATAAGATACTTGCCTTTTGAATGATCTCTTACTACCCTCAGTAAATATTAAATCTGTTCTAAGAAATCTAGAAACTGTGTTGCAATAACTTTAAGTTGAGAATATAAAATTAAATATAAAAAGAAGTGATCCTTTTACAAATAAAAAAACAAGTATCTAACGTATTTGGGACATGAAATCTCTCAAAGTACCGTACAGCCTGCAAAATCCAAATTGATCGCAGTTTCAAAGTTTCCCGTGCAAAAGAAATGCACATAAGGTACGACAATTTTATAGGCCTATGCAGCTATTTTCGTAAGTTCATATTTAAATTTGCACTAATTGCTCATCCGTGGGACAATAAGCAAACTGTTAGTTACTATGTTCTAAACCGGTACTAAAATTATACGGTCCCAAAAAAAAAAAATCGGAAATACATGCAGATGCGTAAGGTAGGTATTGCGGGTATATTATGACACTAGCTGTGCCCGCCACTTTGTCCGCGTGGAATAGTGACTTGGGGCAGTATTTTTGGGTTATCTTTTGGTTTATTTTGGAACATAAACACCGTCGTTTGGGTAAAAAACAAAAACTACTTTACAGTACACGATATTAGACGTATAGCCATCGTCGGGGATCAAAGCATACAGGCTGCTAGGATTGCTAACACGTGACAGAACCACATAAAGCTGACCGTGCGAAAAACAGCTAATACTTGACTTGACCTAAAACTTTTTGCGTCTGACCTTGGGATTTATTAACAAATGTTCGATGTGATTCTTTAAATTGTCTTAATATTTTAATTTATGAACCGATTGACATGAAACAAACACTAAAGCTTACCACGATATATTAATGAAAACCGTAATAATATATAAAAATCGGACAAGCCGTTTCGGAGATAAGCATGCACAAACGCACAGACAAACAGACAAAAAAAATCTAAGTCATTGTTTTGGGTGCTATTTGCGCTGATATAGTTCCCAATAATATTTTTTTCTCATATCTTCCATGTACATACAGCGATCCGTAACATTTTTATTATATGACTGTATAGATATAGATAAGCAAACGGACTGAACGTTGCGACTTGTCATGTATTTTAGCCGTGTGAAGTGTACCACAGTTACGAACTCGAAACGTTAGCAGTAGTAGAATCATTACGAAAATTCTGGGTCTACTGTGTAGGTAAACATGTAAAAATTGTTACTGATTGTACTGCCGTACGCGCTACCCTCACAAAATGTGATATCATTCCGCGAATAACAAGATGGTGGCTTCAAATACCGGAATATAATAGCGTATAAGACACGTCGATGCGTTGAGTAGGAACCCAATAGACGCCGTGAACATAAATCTCCTAGAGGTTAGTGATTCGTTCTATACTATTCAGTATCAGGATGATAAATTGAAAAACATTATTATCGATCAGCTTAAAAGTAGCTTAGCGGGACTGGAAAAATTATGTGTTATTAGATTCCGTTTCGTAGTACCTGACCCCGCTAGATGGAAAATTTTACAGAAGCATCACGATGACATAGGGCACGTAGACTAGAAGCGTAGTAATTAGATTTAATAAAAGCAAATTTTGGTTTTCGAAAATGTTGCGATATATCCGAAAAAATGTAACAACCTGCTTACATTGGTAGAAACCTACCTCCCATGTTGCATCCGATTCCAAAGCCTACCGAATCATTTAGATTAGAATGATCCACGTGGATCATTTAGGTCAATTTTGCAGGACAAAGAAAGGTCAAGAGTATATGATAGTATAACCGATATTTAGTTTGTTGGGATATCATGATAGAGCTGTAGCTGATCACGGAAAGGCGTTCACTAGCAGGTATTTTAAGAAATTTGGCACAAACAAATAGTTGTAATGTATGTTTAACATTAATGCCAATCGAACTATTATCAATGCTTTACGGGCTACTGGCCCTAGCGAGACCTCTAACAACTGGTCTAACTGTCTTCCCGATGTAGTCTAGGGTATAAATAATATCCTAAATGATACTACTAGTTTCAAGCAGTATGAATTGATATTTCAGTACGGTTTGCGATGTATCGATCCCCGGACGAGTTATTGAGTAGATTAAGGCTAGTGCTAGAATGAAACTCAATTTTGATAAGCTAATAAGATTTGATTCTACGGAGACAAGCTCCAACTAGCAGCGCTTCTAGGATTAAATTAGACTATATTTATTCAAGTCCATGCATTGTAACCAGAGTTGTGGGCAATCGATCGAAATGTAGCTCCTGTGTCTGATAGTGCCAGCAGCTCTAATGACGAATTGGAGGCTGAAGACTAAATTGATCTATTTGAAAGCTAATTGTGGTTTCTGTTCCCATTGCGGGAGCAATTGTTGCAGGATGGCCGATTGTAACGCTACAGCCACTTCACCACGCCAACTAGCCAAGCCAGCCAAGCCAGCCAGCCAGCCAGCCAGCCAGGTCAGGCAGCCAGCCATGCCAGCCAGCCAGCCAGGCCAGGCAACCAGCCCAAGCAGCCAAGCAATCCAGCCATGCCAGTCAGTCAAGTCAAGCCGATTGTCTATGCATTGTCTATGTCCAGTGACTACAACGACGATAACAGCCAATAGGATAAATACCCGTTGTTGATTGGCCGTAACGCCACTAGTTCTTCTTGCCACCACATGTCATGGTGGGGGGTGGGCATTTAAATAGGCTGGGAGCTGATTCCTTAGCATTATTCTGTACTATACACTAAGTTAAGACAAAACTCTGTCAATTAGCTGCCAGAAATAAATAAAGTGATAATTAAAGTCGTTTATATTTATATCTCGTTTCAATTTATAACTCGAGAACGGCTGGACCGATTTTCATGGTTTTTGATTTGTTAGATTCGTCGGAGACCCGGAATAGCAGAATAACTATTAAAAAATAAGAAAAATGCACAAAAAAAGAATAATGAAGACGATTATTTTCGTCATACATTTAGTATAGAACGACTTTTTGACATGTCTCGAGATCGGGCTGACAGATGACAGATGGTTTAGATTCACAAATTGGACACGGTAGGTGTCGCTGGAATCGGGTTCTATGTTTAATTTTAATTTCAGGGCAGGACAACGTCTGCTGGGCCCACTAGTATTATATATTAACATCAACACTAAAACATTTAAAAATAACTTTGTAGTGAAAATTACATTGATATTGTCACCATTTTTATGTCATGAGTTTCCGAAACATGCTGACAAGTCATCTGATGGTAAGTGACTACAGTCACGTATGATTAGCTACGGCGACTACTGTGTCTTTGATAAAATATTTTTTACCTTATAATTTATAACGCTATAAAAGCTATCGTCTAATCTATCGGCATAGTCTAAAAGAACTAACCAAGAATATGCTTCAAACATGTTGCAACTTGTTCTGGAAAACTTTATTTCACTACTTACCTGTTTTGGCTCGTTCGAGTCCTCGCTCGGAAACAGAATAGTATATCAGTGGAATGCAACTTTCCAGTGCAGTGCTGCTAGTAAATTCAAAGTATTGATGCTTTTATGCTGAAACATATTTTTTGTCATGAAAGTTATGGCATTTTTTTACCACAAGTGACAATCAGGCAGGCTGTTCACCTGAAGGAAAGTCAATACAGTCGCCTAGCGGCCCGCGCACTTAAACTGGAGCACAGAAAGAAATAATTTGAAAAAGAAAGCCGATCGCGTCCATGTGCGACGCACAGTCACGCGGGATAACGTACGTGCAGGCCTTCATAAAACTTCGTGCATGATGCTTCACTTCATAGGAGACTATTGTTTACGTACGCTCCTTATACCTTTTATATTTGTTCTGTAGAAATATGATGATGATTGTAAAATATGTAAGAAAAAATCATGCTGACTGGGAACTTTATGAAAAATACATTATAAATACTAGTTGTCCCCCGCGGTTTCATCCGCTATCTCCAGGGATCTTATCCTTTCCCGGTATTAAAAGTATCCTAGGTGTAGTTCTAAATCAAAATCCGTTCAGCCGTTTTTGCGTGATTGAGTAACAAACATCCAACCATTTATCCAAACTTTCACATTTATAATATATTAGTAATGTATGCTGTGCGTTAGCCGTGCGATGCCGGGGTGGGTCGCTAGATTATTATAAAAATACTTATCCTAACTGACTGACAGCTAGGTATCTACGCAAACCCTAAACCGCTGAGGTTAGATACCTGAAGTTCTACCCACATGTTCCTTTTACAACGTTTTTAATTATTTATTAAGAAAGGGTTTTAAAATTCAAACCCTGAGGGAATAAATAGCAGAAAGTTTGTTTATTGTAATTTTACCCACGTCTCTGAGATTTCTTTTTACCTAATCTAAATCTGAATAAATCTTACAATTATGTAGATTATATGAACGACTGTCTTAGGCAAATTCAACATGTAAATGTGACTTCAAAAGTTCATGTAAGTGTTTAGTTCTAGTAACTTATAAATATTTGAAAAAAAAAGCCAATATAGTCAGATGGTTCAAAAATATTTAAAAATGCAACCTTGCTGAGTTTCTTGGCTTTCTTCTCAGTTGAAGGCTGACTTCCGAACCGGTGGTAACTTCGTCATTCGACCTTCATAAGTGCCCTTCTAGGGCCTAAACTGTATAAATGGTTTTGACTTTATAAATAAATAATAAAAAAGCCTTATTTTTCCCAGTTTCTCAATTGTACAAGTAATAATTATGTGAACTATACCTAATCGTTGTAACACAGGGAATACTGACACAATTAAATGAATACCACCAATTCAATTAAACTTTTATATTATGATACTTGTTTCACTTTTACAATAATCAAGATTAAGTTAAATGCAAATTATTTTAGTAACACGTTAATAAACAATATTTCGAATTGAATATCAAGAAGAGAGTGAGTGTTCTCTTGATCTGACTTGTCTATTTGGAACCTCTGTCGCCCCTCCACCCTCCACTCAACCATTTTACAATGGCGTGATTGCAGAGCGACAGTGGCGCCATCAGACATATTTAAAGTCAAATACAATACTTGTCTCAACATTTTATAATCCCATAAATTTTATTGTCCTAATTTATATTATATTTGATTAAAATATGATTGATTTAATTCAATACAAACAAAACAAGATAACAAAGCTTACAATTAATTAAATAATAAAAATAAATTATTTATTTGAGCGAACCCCTGAAGTGAAGGCCTCCTCCAGAGAATGCCATCTGTCTCGGTCTTTCGCTATCTCTAACCAGCGTGAACCTGCTAGACGTATAATCTCGTCCTCCCAGCGTGTGTGTAGTCTTCCTCGTTTCCTTTTACCTATCGGTCCCTAGCTAGTAACTAATATCCGAGATTAATGTCCCATTACAGTACTTTATTCTGTCACCCTTGTCGTCCCACCCGTCTCAATGACAGCAAAATCTTTAATTTAAATGTCATCTCTGATAGAATACAAATAAAGGGCGAAAGATCAAGTTGGCGACCTGAATCTCAATAGATTAGATTCAACGACTGTGTCTGTCTGCAGATTAACTTTTCTTTTGTTTTTAGGGTTCCACAACCAAATAAAGAACCCGCTTCGTCATTCGTCGTCCATCCATCCGTCTATTCACCTATATGTAGCAGCATGATCTATTAGCGAAAAATTTACTCAAAAATAACTAGAGGCTCTGACAGATGTCAACGAAAATAAATCATTAAATACATAATTGTAATGAAGTCACTTTACAGTACGAAAAGTTTCAATTCTTACTAATATCTAATTTCAACTGTAAATTTTTAATCGATTACGATGTCGATTATGTTTCACAATTGCCCTGCTGGAATTTTAATAGGTACTGTAATTTACTCTGGCAGTTGTCTAGTGACAAATTTACTAAAATCTCCTGAGTGCCTTACAAAGTTTTGATTAACTTATTTCTTTGATATATATTACTTGGAAGTGCGAAAATTACCGCCCACCAGCATTCCATTACTGCTTTTACGTTACACAGTCGACTACTTTCGCTTGGTATGAAGTAATGGAAGAGTAATAAATCTAGACTTGAGACAACATTTCGCTAGGAAGGCATTCCATCTCAGATAATAAACTTAAATTAACATTCCTTAGGATTTCGATTAAGAAAAGTTGTGGGGTTTCGCCTTCATTCAAATAAAACTCCTTGCCAAAGTGATAATAGTGGACTGTATTTCTTTCTTCATATGGTGTTTACAACTGTGACGTAGTTCACTATGCTAATACTTAAAAGTACGATTACAATTTTTCAGCTTGAGAGCAGCACGTAGATCAGGATGAATTCGAGGAGTGATTTTACAAAACAAACAAGCCTTCTTATCTGCAATTCTAATCCTCGCAAACGTGTACTAATTCAATTTCGATTTCCAGCGCTGTGATTGGCTGATCGACTTGTTTACAAAAATGATATTTATCTACGTCATCGATTTATATTCGTGACGTCATTTTGGTTAGGAAATAACTATTTTAGGTACATAACATCTATTTTACATGGTTCTATGTGTTTCTAAACATTTCTAATCAGTAATTCGACTGTATTTACATGGTTTTACTGAGTTATATTTCGGTATACATTTTTCACCGAAAAACACCTGTTTTACATGCAATATGGCTTGGCTACCTATTTAGTCATCTGCCTGCCATTATTCTTGTGTGATTTACAATAGTACATAACGTATCCACTTAATGTATATAGGGAAAATAAGCATATTTCAGTTTCACAACAAACTTTTTGTTAGTGACTGGATATGAGAATAGTGATTCATTCCATATCGTATTAATGTATATAAACCTCATCAGGTACTTGTACATAACAAATATATAAGGAATTAGCCAGGAAAACAGAAAATAAACATCAAAATTGGTACCCTCGGCGCAAGGCATTACCTTATCGAGATGGTTCCATGGTTTTAGCATAATTCCTTCTATTTACCTTATTTACTTTGCTTATTTACTTTGTTTATTTACTACATAACGTTTCGTATGCAATGGCTACGTTGTGGTTGGCAACGGTATACGTTTTCGCCACTTAATACCACGAGATACAAGAATCTATAGACAAATTAATTTTACTTTAATTCACCTCATATTTCTATGCGATACATACAGGTAGGTTCGCATAGCAGACTTTGTTTACTTTATTTTCAATACATAATATTTTATTTTGCAGAGGCCAGTTTACGGCTTGCAACAGTATGTGATTTCGCTACTAAAGGAAAAATAACATAACATTCAAATTTCTTTATTGAAATGTCTCATTGTCCGTAACATCCTCCCCCCGGCGAAGACCTTCGGAGCCTACACCCTTTATTGGGAGGACAATGAGACGCCTAACTGGTCGGCGGAAGACTCCCCCGCGCGTCCGCACATCCACGCTTCGTACCACATTATCGGGCCCTACAATTACATTTTCAACTTGGCCCCGTGGCAATAATCCATCCGCAATTAAAACGATATCACCCGTTTTAATATTTTCATACAGTTTCCGAGTGTCACCTCTAGGTGTCAGTGTTGGCAAGTACTCTTTTACCCATCGAGTCCAGAACATATCGGCTAACGCTTGCGATGCCCGCCACGTTTGTTTATCGGCGATTTCACACTCCCCCGCATAGGGTAGACCTGATGCTGTCCCTAGTAAAAAGTGATTTGGCGTCAAGGCCTCGGCGTCCTCTGGTTCTACGGGTACGTGTGTGAGTGGGCGTGCGTTTATTGTGTTCTCTATTTCGGCCATTAAAGTGAGTAATATCTCCTCCTTCGGTGCCCGCTCGTTTAATACTGTATACAATGCGGTTTTTACGCTTTTGATCATTCTTTCCCAGGCTCCCCCTTGGTTGGGCGCTCCGGGGTCAATGAACTTCCATTTTATTTGTTTGGCCATCGTGTAGTCTTTCATCGCGGTGGTCCATTCTACAAATACTTTTTGTAATTCCGCCTCGGCTCCGTGAAAATTCGTACCGTTATCTGACAGAATCTTCTCTGGCCACCCCCGCCTAGCCGCCATCCTCCGCAATGCCATTATGGCGGAGTCGGTACTGAGACTTGCTACTAGTTCTATATGAATGGCTCTTATGACCAAGCAAGTAAATAACATGCCCCAGCGTTTCTCTCGGCGGCGGCCTATTGTTACCCACATAGGGCCGAAACAATCTATTCCACAGTGAGTGAACGGTCTGGTGAAAGCTCCCAGGCGGATTTGAGGCAAATTCCCTTTAATTGGTACTTTGGGATTTGCCTTTCTTAATTGACATCGAACACAATTTCTTAGTATAGTTTTCACTGTCGGTCTCACTCTAAGAACCCAATAGCTCTGTCTCAAGTTATTGACTAGCTGTTCTTTTCCCGCATGGTGTCGATCTGCGTGCTCTTGTTTTATTATGAGATGCGTAAGGATATGAGATCCATCCAATATAGGCGGCTCCTTCATACAATTTGGTACGGTGGCTGCGTTTATTCGTCCATTTAAACGAATAATTCCCTCGGAGCTCCATCTAGGATCTAACTTATATAATCGGCTAGTGCGATCCACGTCATTTCCTTTCTTCAGTCGACTTATTTCTTCCGGAAAACTATCTTTTTGAGCTTGTTTTATCAAAATGTGTTCAGCCCTTTTTACGTGTTCGGTGTTTAAACAGTCGGCGCGACGTCGGCATTTATCTATGAAGGCTATTACAACGGCAACCGTTCGTAGTAGTCGCTGATACGATGAGAACCTTGTGATATCTATGAGGTCAGATTTCTCTCGTGTATGAGCTGTAGTTTGAACCTCTAAGGTCTCGTTCTGCTCGCTATCAGAGTCGACTTCCTTCGGCCATTGGTCCTGTGGTTCCCTTAGAAACTGAGGGCCAGTAAACCATCGATCGCTGCTTTTTAGACGCGTGTTTCCTGACCGTGTGGCGTCATCGGCTACGTTATGCGCTGTCGGTATCCAGCGCCACTGGTTGACATCGGTCAGTTCGGCTATCTCACTCAGTCTGTGCGATACATACGGCGTGTATTTGGCTGAATCGTTTCTAATCCAATGCAATACTGTTTTCGAATCGCTCCACAGGATTACTTCGGCTTCGGTTTGATGATGTTGTCTGACTATCTCCTTCGCTAATCTGGCGCCTATCAAGCCCGCTTGCAGCTCCATTCGTGGCATGCTCTGAGCTTTCATTGGTGCGACCTTGGCCTTTCCGGCTACCAAGATAATGCTGACTTTCCCATCCTTGTGTGTGTTACGCCAATACGCGGCTGTCGCGTAGGCCTGTTCACTGGCGTCACAGAACACGTGTAGTTGTTGATTGGTACTTTCCTCGTGGTCATAGCATCTCGGCAGCCGGAGATTGCTTATGTATTTAAGGTCGTCGTACCAATCATCGAAAATGTTGGCTTCTTCATATGGCAAGAAGTCTTCCCATTCGATCCCTTTTCTCCATAACTCTTGGAGCATGATCTTAGCTGTGATGGTATACGGGCTCAACAGTCCTAGCGGGTCAAAGATAGACATGACTGTTCCGAGAGCCTCTCGTTTCGTGGGCGTTCGCCACTTTTGCTTGACTTCGTCAGGAACTCTGGGCATGGCAGTGTTAAATGCCAACTCATCCTTGGTTTGCTCCCAAAGTATTCCTAATGCCTTACTGTGCTCGTATGCATTCGCGCCGAGCTCTTTGGGTATTCGTGATTGATTCTGTTCCGGAATCGACTCTAATAAACTCGGTCTATTAGAACTCCAACTGGCCAACTCGAAGCCCGCTTTCCTATGTACTTCTTGTACCTCTTTCATCGCTCTGGCGGCAATCTCCTCGCCACTGAAACTATCCAGCCAATCGTCCATATAATGGTTCTGCTGGATGGCCTGACAGGCGAGTGGGTGTGACTCCGCGCAGATGACAGCGTTTTCATTCCTAACACTGTGCGCCAGGAATGGAGAGCTCCGTGCTCCGAATATCATAGAGGTCATCGCGTACTTTTGAGGTGGCTCAGTTCGGTTATCTCCACGCCATAAGAAGTGCTGTGCTACGCGATCTTCCGGTCGTATTTTGACTTGTAAGAACATCTCACGTATATCCGCTGTTATGGCAACCGGTTTCTTCCTGAATCTAAACAGTATACCGCAAAGTGATTGCAAAAGGTCCGGCCCGTCGAGCAGCGCGTCGTTTAAACACATTCCATTTGTGCGTGCGGCTGCGTCGAATACCATTCTCACTTTACCCGGTTTGTTCGGGTTAGTCACGGCAAAGTGAGGTAAGAACCATAGATGGCTGTTACCCACATGATCTTGCCGACACCGTTCCGCATACCCCTTTTGTAACAATCCATTTACTTGTAGAGTGTATGCTTCTTTGAACTGTGGTGATTTATCCATTTTTCGCTCGATACCACGGAGCCTGCTCAAGGCCATATCGTAACTCGGTGGTAGCGTGACGTCATCACTTTTCCAGGGTAATCCCACCTGGTAGTGCCCATCGACCAATTTCGCGGTTCTTTTGAATATTTGTATTGCTTGCTCATCTTTTGCTATAGGTTTCTTTTTCATAGATATTCCTAGAGCGTCTATCTCGAAGTGTGCCTTCACTAAATCGTTCAACTCGTCGTCCTCGTAGGTTACTGACGAGTCGCGCTTGATTTCTTGAGATGTGCGTGTATGCAATATTAATTCTCTATCCTTGGTAACCACGTTGTTTGGCATAGATCCGTGTATCACCCATCCTAGCTGAGTGAGTGATGCGGCCGGCTGATTCTTCTTTCCGATCAGCAATCTCCTCGTGATAATTAATTCCCAATTATCCGATCCAATGAGGATTCGCGGTCGCCCGTACTCATAACAAACATCTTCCTCTCGGAGCTTGCTAAGATGTGATAACTTCAATACATCGGATTTTATAGTTTGGTTTCCCAACGTCAGGTTTTTAACCGTTCGCGCTTTGAAGTGGTGGAACTCAGTCTGACTTTTGCCTCTTAACTCAAGACTGATTTGACGGCTGTCTGGTTCTCGTTGACTCGACGTAGCCCCGTGAATGTGCAGAGCCCGGGTTGGGCCGTCTGCTCCGATCATTCTGGCTGTTTCCTCGTCTATTAGTGAGATGGTGGATCCCTCATCGAACAGCGCGTACGTATTTATTTCCGGTCCGGTTCTCGTTTTTATAACGATTGGACACACTTTCAAGAGCACTTGACGATTCTCTGATGATGCGTGTGTTGATGCCGTGAGTACTGGTTGATCAGTCTCCACTGGTTTACTTAGATTTCCGGCTTTTGTCATGTGCAGCAGCGTGTGGTGCACGTGACGACATTCATCTATTCCGCATTTCTTTGCTTTACATGCAAACTTCTTGTGTTTGCTGTTCATACATCGGTAGCACATACGAGTTTCCTTCGCCCATGCCCACCTTTCAGGTACTGACATGGCTTCGAGCTTGGGACATTTGCACGTATCGTGTTCCGCTCCACAACAGTAGCACTCCTTTTTCTTGGTAGAAGTCTCTGTTGTCGCGTAGACTGGAGCCTTGTGGCCACGATCCATCGTCTTACGTGAATATTCACGTTTATTCTCCGTGCGCGTCGTTCCCGCCGAACTTTTAACCGTATATGTGTGCTTAATGGCGCGTTCCGCCTCTCGCATAAGAAATCGTGATAATGTAATAATTTCCGGCTCCGATCTAGTTCCGTGTTCTTCGGCATAGTCACACCATCTTGATCTAATGTGTGGGCTTAGCTTTTCTACTACTAGCCGCGTTAACATAGGATTTTGCAGGTATCCCTTTTCGTCCACACAATTGATGACTGCTGCTGTGTTTTGTAATTTGATAGCAAAACTGTTCATCTCGTCGGCGGAGGTGCCCAGGCGCGGTAACTTCTTCAATTCTTCGAGCGCGTGATCTATAATCATCTCTGGACGTCCATAACATTGTTCCAATGTTGACATAATTTCCGACGGTTCAGTAGCCGTGTGTAGAAGGGCGGATACTGCCTTCCGTGCTTCGCCTCGTAAGCACGTCCTCAATCTGGCTAAGTTCTCTGCAGTAGAAAATCCGTGTAAACTAGTGGACTCCTTCATGGCCGCCTTGAATGGTAGCCATTCCTCAGTGGCGCCGCTAAAGATGGGTAGATCTTGAGTCTGCCTCGGCGGCTTCCTGCCTCTGACCATTCGTTCCAAGGTTTCCGCTAGTTTGTCGATCGCATTATCCTTCGATCGCGGTGGGGTCGGTGATCTAGGTTTTCGTGTTTCCTTTTCGACAATAGGAGGGGGCGGCTCCAATCTGTCCCTTTTGGTGGGTGAGCGGCTCCTCCGTCGTTCCATGCCCGGTTGGTCTTCTGTCTCCCCCCGTAAAGCGCGATATTTCAGCCAATCTTGAACTCTATCTTCCGCGGAAATAGTTTCTTCCACGCACGCGCTATCCCGGTCGGTCTCGTCCCTTATAGTCGCCACGTCGACGGCGAGTCGCTTCTTGATAAGCATGGCTTGAAGCTGCAACTCTTCTCTGTGAATCTCGGTCAACCGTTCTTCTGCATCTAGCTCCGCCCGTCTGATACGTACTATGGTGCTCGCGTTTGACTGTTGTGATCGTACTGACGCTGCTTGCTGTCTACTCTCCGTGATGGTGGTGATCGGACGCGGTGGTATCTTCTCGCGTGCGGATGGATCGGTCACGGAAGTCGTTGTCGGTACGGTCGCGGTGGTTACAGTCGCGATGTTCGCCGGCGCGGTTGTTATACTCGTAGATGTGGTTGTTGATTCGCGGATTGGTGCGTTGACGGTGGACGGAGACGCGGGGGAATCCTCAAACACTCGAGGCATTTTGTCGATTGTTCGGCGTGTGCGAATAGGACTCCTTGGTGTAGTCATATCCACAAACGAAAAACAAAACACAAAATAAACTATCCCTACCTAAACTTACCTTATGACCCTAATTAACCTACTTAACTTAACTATCCTACCTCCCTAACTATCCCTACGTGTCCCTACCTCCCTAATCGTCCCTATCAGACCGTCAGGAGGGCCCGTGGTTAAACGGGATATGCTCCTTCAGGGATGGAAAGTAAGGAATGGAAATAGGGGGAACTACCCAGCAGAGGGAAGTACAAGGTAACGGGGCGCTCGGAAGTCGGCTGGAATGTCCGACCCCATTGGCAGTGCCTACAGTCCGGCCCCCGCACCGAGATACGACCTTACCGGCGTAGTGCGCTGTTTCAGTCCGCGCTATGCGCTAGGATATAGACTGGTGGCTTCGCACACCACCACACCGCCTTAAAAGGCGTTAACCTCTGACTCCAACCGTTTGACACCGTTAGGTGGTTGGAAGTACAGGGCCACGGATAAACCGCGTTGGGTTTCTTCAACAATCGTCGACCAGGTGCACCGTCCGTGCTGGCTGATCTTGAACCCCTTGGCTTGAGCTCCTTTGCTTGAACTCCTTTGCTTGAGCTCCTTTGCTTGAGCTCCTTTGCTTGAACTCCTTTGCTTGAGCTCCCTATTGACTCCCCGTTGCACCGTTCGGTGTTCTTCCCTCGCTGACCCGTGCTGCACTCGTTGCACCGTTCGGTGTTCTTCCCACGTCGAGTTGTGTACTTGATCTGTCTGACGTGGTATATGACTGATACCCCGTCAAACCGCCGATGTGTGATGACTCTTCAATAGCCCTTGCAACCCCATCAACGTATACACAGCCCTGGACTCGATGGGACGACGAACGGCACCCCCTTGGCTTCAAAATATCTCCAATCGCTGCAAACAGGAACGTCCGGCTTCCAAAACACCACGGCTTGAGTTGCTTCAATAAACCGGTGACGACAGGACCACAACTTGTGAGGTGGTCCCGTAATTCTGCTTGAATGCACTCAAAACTTGCAGGCTGGCAGCTATCCGGCGACGACAGGACCACAACTTGTGGGGTTTCGCCTTCATTCAAATAAAACTCCTTGCCAAAGTGATAATAGTGGACTGTATTTCTTTCTTCATATGGTGTTTACAACTGTGACGTAGTTCACTATGCTAATACTTAAAAGTACGATTACAATTTTTCAGCTTGAGAGCAGCACGTAGATCAGGATGAATTCGAGGAGTGATTTTACAAAACAAACAAGCCTTCTTATCTGCAATTCTAATCCTCGCAAACGTGTACTAATTCAATTTCGATTTCCAGCGCTGTGATTGGCTGATCGACTTGTTTACAAAAATGATATTTATCTACGTCATCGATTTATATTCGTGACGTCATTTTGGTTAGAAAATAACTATTTTAGGTACATAACATCTATTTTACATGGTTCTATGTGTTTCTAAACATTTCTAATCAGTAATTCGACTGTATTTACATGGTTTTACTGAGTTATATTTCGGTATACATTTTTCACCGAAAAACACCTGTTTTACATGCAATATGGCTTGGCTACCTATTTAGTCATCTGCCTGCCATTATTCTTGTGTGATTTACAATAGTACATAACGTATCCACTTAATGTATATAGGGAAAATAAGCATATTTCAGTTTCACAACAAACTTTTTGTTAGTGACTGGATATGAGAATAGTGATTCATTCCATATCGTATTAATGTATATAAACCTCATCAGGTACTTGTACATAACAAATATATAAGGAATTAGCCAGGAAAACAGAAAATAAACATCAAAATTGGTACCCTCGGCGCAAGGCATTACCTTATCGAGAGCCGTTCCATGGTTTTAGCATAATTCCTTCTATTTACCTTATTTACTTTGCTTATTTACTTTGTTTATTTACTACATAACGTTTCGTATGCAATGGCTACGTTGTGGTTGGCAACGGTATACGTTTTCGCCACTTAATACCACGAGATACAAGAATCTATAGACAAATTAATTTTACTTTAATTCACCTCATATTTCTATGCGATACATACAGGTAGGTTCGCATAGCAGACTTTGTTTACTTTATTTTCAATACATAATATTTTATTTTGCAGAGGCCAGTTTACGGCTTGCAACAGTATGTGATTTCGCTACTAAAGGAAAAATAACATAACATTCAAATTTCTTTATTGAAATGTCTCATTGTCCGTAACAAAAGTAATTTGATGAAGGTGTTAAGAAGAATTATGAGTTTGTTGAAACTTTTCGTTTTTAGTTGCGACTAATATCTTATTGATATTATTATCGTGGTTTAATAATGGAGGACTTTAGGAGTTCATCGCGGACAATCAAAGTGACACGTAATTATGAATACCTACATTAAGATTTGATACGACAGCATAGAGATCAAAATATTTTTACCTTAGACCAAAAAAAAAGGTAGACAGAGCCCCGCGCACTTAATGTGAAGCACATTAAAGCAAGCTGAATTTAAAAAAAGGAAGCTGAGCGCGTTCCTGTGCGACGCGAGTCACGCGGGGTAACGTGCACGTGCTTCACTTAATTGGAAACTGTTGATTACATACGCTCCATCTACCTTTTTTATTTGTTCTGTGATTTTTACATACATTTTCTATGGGCGTATTCAAAATAAGCGCGCGTCAGCGGATCGTGTCCACACAGAAAATGTATGTCACGTACGGTATCTAAAAATGTTAATCCTCCTTAAATCTTTACGTAGTGTAATGTTTTCATGCAAAAAATAAACTTAAAATAATTATTTATAAAAATAGCAATTTTGTTTCATTCTTAGCCACAGTAATCTTGTTGAAGCTGAAAATAATTTGCTACTCCCACAGTCTTGCCTTATTGCATTATTATTTACGAAACACCAAGCAATAAAATGTTAATTTAGAAAGCCGCTTTCGCTGTAAGTTATTTGGAGATATTCTAATTTACCGAATAAACATTTTACAAATGAGTATAATTATAAATTGACAGTCACAATCAATTCAATGATTATATGTATAAAACACAGATCTTTAACCTATATAAAATCTATTTATTATAAATACAATGAAATCAATATAAATTAACCATAAAAAAATCATAAAAACTACTTATTCGATTTAAGGACTTACAATTTCTATTCAAAACATACTAGACAATAATTTCTAAAAACCTCCAATCATAAAAAATACCCGATATTTTATATTTATTTACTAAATTGGCAATTACTGTGTAGTTTTCGAAAACAACTCTGTACATTTATAAAATGTTTTCAAAAAGTATATTTATTGCTCATTCAAGGCCTACCTTTGATGTTCGGTCGCCAAAAAAGGTAAATATTCTAACGAGCACTTTACCGAAACTCATAAAATATTAATAGAGCAATTATGTTACATTACGTGTATTAAGTGAGGGCGTACCTAACCGGTGCCAGTTTGTGGGCCGCTTACCTTTCAAGTGTTGTGATTACATTTTAAAACCTCTACAGGAGGTCTTTTAATATAAAATGTCTGCATTACAATTATTTTTATTGGTTTTAATTTTGTTTTACTTATTTTACGTGGGGAAATCCTCATGGATAACCGCGGTACGATTACGTATCTCGCGACAGGTTGGCAACAGGCGTAAATTTC
This sequence comes from Ochropacha duplaris, assembly GCA_951361185.1. Taxonomy (NCBI): domain Eukaryota; kingdom Metazoa; phylum Arthropoda; class Insecta; order Lepidoptera; family Drepanidae; genus Ochropacha; species Ochropacha duplaris. The sequence continues at coordinate 9,805,247 of OX592703.1, forward strand.
GCGAACGCTGCTGTCAAACGTCACTTTTGTATTAGCTTACAGCAACAGCAACGCAAACAGCAATCGAGAAATTATTTGTTTCCATTTATTGCTAGTGGCGAATATCCATGGGCAATGTGCATTCTGCGATAGGCGTGCGACAGGCTTCCGTAATACGGTTTCTAGTGACAAGTAGCAACTGATCGCGTAGCGGTGGCTGTCACTTTGCTACTGCTGTCGCTACTGCTACTTTTTACGTAATAGACCCGCCGGCCGCTCGAGGGGAGCAGCTGGCCGGGTTATGTCAGACTCCTACTGACTAAAACCCCACGGTGTTTCTACCTGTCGCTGCTGGTGCTGGGTATACGGGGGCGCCGAGGCATTCGTCCGCGTACCAGTGGCAGGCCTCTACTGCTGCGACGGGGGGATCGGAGCTCGTATCCTCACCGTCTCGCCTTGGGTAGTCAGTGTAAACACGCACTAGACTACCCGAGCCCGTTATGAGAGGGCGGCTGACTAATTTTGTTTTACCTGCTACAACTTTTGACATTATATCAATTACCTAAGTAAGTACCTATAAAGTTTTGTTTAGCGTGTCATAAAGAACATAATGTTATATGTATTAAAATTAGATAGGTCAGTACCAAACTGATTTAAAGATAGATACAATAGAGCGGCTATCAGAAGAAAAGTCATAGAAAAACAGTGATCCCATTCCATGCCTCAGTAATGCCATCTATCTTTGAAAAAACTAGACTAAACTGAGCTACTTTTGTCCACTAGGACATAAATATCGGATTGCGATTATGTCCTGTTTTTTTTTGTGTTATTTTAATTTTACTGTGCTTTTGTTACAGAATGCATACTAACGGTTCTTACATGATTCTTACATACATTATGTAATAATTTTAAGTTTATTTTTATAGAATTCTCATCAAAAGCAACATTCTTAACCTCCTTGCGTATCACAAATGCCTATAAAGACAACAATTTTTGGTTATTCAATTTACTATTCGTTTTTATAATTAATCAAATAACACAAGTATCCAACTTAAACTTTCTTTTTAAACTTTTCACTTTTGCATGAATTTTCTATCTAAAATAGAAAACTTTAAGTAGGAGAACACGTGTATCCCCTAAGCATCACTTGAAAGCGCGTCGAGGGACGGGTTTAAATGTCTTTAAACGTTTTAGAGCACATTTTCCTCTTATCCGTATGATATAAATACCAGCCTTTACTAATATTAGCTTTTTTCGCTTACCTTATAAAACACACATAATAGAGACTTTTTTGGTCGATTAAATCGTAACCGATATACATTGCATCCTTTCACTAATATTGTAGTGCTGTGGAAATGTCGATAAGCAGATCTAAAACAGCAGCAAAAGGATGTACACTAGCACTATAAGAGATTAGGAAAAGAATGGGGCACTATCCCATTAATATTATAAATCTGTTATATTCATAAATCCTATTGTATATAGCTTAAATCTACTTTAAAATGCAAAAAGTATCAAGATGTTATCGTGATTTCAGCTTTGATCGATTTTATAAAGTAATTTGTTTACAGCTGTCGACCCGTCGGCTGTCTACTATTGACAGGTGGCCATTAGAGAGACAAATGTATGTAAGTAGGTCGTAGGCATAGTGTAAAATCAAGGCTTCAGCTTATTTAATTTATACGTGACTATTCTGCATAATTATTTCCAGACTATGTTATTTTCAGTTAGATTTTGAATTATCGGTTGATGTGTGTTTCAATTCCCAGGTCAAATATGTCCTTGAATATCTGCCCGTGATCTTGCATTTTCTTGCAATGCACCGTGGGCACACGTATAAAATAAGAACAAACTAACATACCTACATTGATTTTTATATGTTAGACTATCTGTCCTTCGCCGTTTCACCCTCGTTCCCGTGGGATCTTATCTTTTCCCGGGATAAAAATATATCCTATGTTACTCAGGGATAATGTTGCTTTCTAATGGTGAAAGAATTTTTAAAATCGGTTCTTAAGTTTTTGAGTTAAATCGCAACAAACAAAAAATCTAAACTTTCCTCTAACATAATAAAAAAATAGATACTGTATGAATTTAAATAGATACATAATATCCAACTCCCTTTTGACGCAGAAGAGGAAGAAATTGACTTCTAGTTTAGTATAGAACAAACACCAGGAGGATAGAGTTTAGATTAAGGTTAATAAGAGTAGCCCAGAATTACTTAATAATCCTCTTCTCATTTTCAATAATTATGTTACAATGTTGAACTATTTCTTTTAATATCAAGATAAAATACAACAAACTAAAAGTTGCACAAAACTATTTCGTAACATAAGTTAGGTACTTACTTACGACTCCTTTGAGTGAAGGAAACTTAATTTAAAACAATAACATGGTCTAGACAAGCTACATGAAACGTTTATGAGTATTGTAGTTCTTGGTCTACACAACCCAAATTTAATTTTAAAACATCTTTCCACTCCGAAACCATTGTATTTATTTTTTATAATTTTTCGTCACATTATTTATTTATGTGTTTTGTTATTTATGAAATATTTGCTGTTCCCCGCGTTTTTGAGGGATAAAAAGTAACCTATGTCTTGTTTCAGGTTATAATCCACATGTGTGCCTAGTTTCATCAAAATCCGTTCAATTGTTTTTGCGTGAAGGAGTAACAAACATCTTACACGTATTCATATCCAAACATACTTTCACATTAATTACCTATAGTAAGTTTTAGTAGGATAGGGTTTTTGGCGTGTCAAAAGCAGATTTAAAAGTTATTTAAAGGAAACAAACAATATATTACTATTAATGACTGGGTTTTGTTTTTTGTTTTCTTTTAAAACTTTTTCTTTACGTAATCAAAAAGTAAATAATATGATCCACTTCTTTATTATGAACCGTATTAGACATCAAGATTGAATTTAAGCGGCTATAAATAAAAAACTCTCTACCTGACCTTTTCTATCTTCTTACGTAATTCGAACCTTTTATTGAAATTCAGGAATACTCCGTTGAAACAAAATGAAAAGTTTGAAAAATGGACGGTCGCTCGCTACTTCATGTAAAATCCGTAGACCCTCTACGCGCTACAGCTACGACGTAGGCGACTACATAGTAGAATCCGGTTATAACGACGGCCAAGGGACCGGTGATATTACGTCGTACTAACCGGACGCCGTAATAAACGAACAGACATTTTGACAAAAAAAATGCCTTTTGTTGAAGCATAGGCCCATTTACGGGTATTCCTCGATTATTGTTAAAGTGCCACGTCCACTAGTTCTCGAGACGACACCCTCACGGGTTTAGGTTTTAAAACATTCGCATTGAACAAAGGTTCTATCTTGTGTTTATTTTTCTTAATTGTGGATATTGTCGAATAATTTACACATAATTCCTTTACAATCTACATTCGACTCGCCGGCTTCTAAACGTTGTACTATTACAATTTTTTCTTCCATAGAGAAACTTTTTCGTTTCGTAGAAGCCGTTTTTGTACGTGTACTTACTCGTTACCCGCAAATTAAGTACCTACTGCCGTAAAATAGACAGTCGCATTCCAATCAGCGATGTGCAGGCAAGGGGGGTGCGCGGGGCAGAGATAGCTTCTTACCTACGATTTATTTGTAAACACGTCAACGCTCGTCGTTGTAACCGGACAAAACCAAACATATGCCTATACTTACGTCGTTAAAAACGGTTGGTTGCTAAATGCGAAGTCGTACTAAACGGATTCTACTGTACAAATATTTTATCATAAGAGAAGTCATATTTTGCCATAAGAAATGGCGCAGGTAACATGAAACAGCAGTCAATGAATAAACTTTATTAAATTAATACTTTATTACCTTGCCGATTGGCAGCAGCGGCAGCCTCGAAGAAGTTTTTTATGTATTGTAATTGTACATTTGCATGTATATTTTGTACATTTGTTGTAAATAATAAAATTAATAAAAAACTTAAATATTCATAAAAAAAAATTGAATGATTATATCATAACAAATGTTGCGTTTCAAAATATTCCAGTTTCAACAAAAAACATAAATTAATGGAACCGATTTTAAAAGAGAGGATATCATTTCATTTTTGTGCGATACCACAAAATTTAAAAATGGCGGTATGGCATTACGGAGCAAAGATCGCAAATTACATCAGGTTTGTGTGAAGAATTAAACATTCTAATATCGTATTTTATTCAGTCTGCAAAAATCGTTAATTCCAACGCCTTAAATCTGGTTGAATAAACAAAATCAATTGACGGTACATAGAATATCCAGCTAAGCCTCGGTTCCCGAAATTTACTCCATTACCCAATTTATAGGGAAAATAATCCAGAGTAAAGAGTTTGCAACGATAAAGGATCTTAAAGTTTGAACTATAAAGGTTTTAATCGTATGACAGAGCTATAAATAAGTTAATACTCCGACAAATTTTTAAGTCTTTGGGAAAGTCGACAGGCGGGATTCAGTCTCAGGCTTTCAATTCCCAAATTAAATTTTCACTTCGATCTTTAAAAAGAAGATCTTACGACTTTCATTAAAGAAGAAATCGTTGTTGTCGTTTTTTTTATTTTATATTGGTTTAAAAATAAAAGTAAAAGTAACTTTTTTTACTAAGAATAAATATCAAAAAAGTTTATGATATTGTGCTTTCTTTTTTGAACGAGTCGGGCGGGTCCCCTGATGGTAAGTGACTATCGTCGTTTATAGACATTTGCAATACCAGGGAGATTCCAATGTGTTGTACACCTCCTTAAAGGCAACTGTCTCTCAAGTGCAATTGGCGGAACACACCAACATATGCTTGGTGACAGATTTTCAACTTGAGGGTGGTAGTGCCACCATCGTGCTATGGTATCAGTATATAAAAATACCGTATCAGTTGAAATAAAACTTGCATTCATTATTTTATTGCTCAGCTACTGTAATGCAATCCAAATTAAACTATCAGATGACGAGATTCTCGAATATTCCAATCTTCTGTGAATACTAGAATAGCAAACAAAGCTAGTTTTCCACAACGGAACTTAATGTGATTATTTCGGCTTAAACGAGAACTGAGTATTTCTAGGCAAATTACACACTTAAGACTTGGCATCCGCAACGAATTTAATCAGATATATATGTACGTACATATATAGATTTGTATTGTACATACGAGTACATCTACCTACACGTACATATAAGTCAAGAACTTATGGATCCATGACTGAGATTGGTAAAGTAACAAAGACTACTATTAGACAGGCATGTTGGCGTTGATGGTAAAATATTATAGCTGTCACTGGTTCGATTCTCTTCCCAGACAGACGTTTGTGTGTGAACACCTTGTCTGGCTGTAATTGTTTATATAAATATTCATTTTAAAATATTTAATGTGTATCAGTTATCTGGTTTTCATGTAAGCTCTGCTTTTAGGATCGGTCGTGTTTGAAGAATAACCCAGGATGTATTTATTATTATAGTAAACCTGCAAGCGCGAGAAACACTGTACATTTTTTTTATAAGGTCTGTTTTATCATACTTTTTTATACAACAGGGTGTCTCGAAGTAGGACAAAAAACTTAAGGGCTCGTTCACACGAGCAGCATGTTGCCGACTGCAGCCGCCGACAACGCCGATATTTTTATGTATTGATTTTTTAATTTTAGATATTAAATATCTCGAAAATGGTACCACTTATACGTGGTCATATTCGTATAATTGGTAGGTGACCCACCCACTTATCCCCCCTCTTAAGTTTGTTGTACTACTTACCGGACATCCTGTATAATAATATTTTATTTACATACTTAATTTGCTACATTACATAATTTGCTGAGCTATAAGTTTTCCCAGCTATTTAATAAAAAATACCTTTAGGTGTCTGATATCACTAAAACTCATCTAACGTACATTTTTATGTGAAGATTGATCGCCCTCCGTTAGAGCAATAAGACGAGTCTCGATCGGTGTAATCCATCGCTGTCGGTAGTCACTGAAACCAGTAGTCATCAAAGTTGCTTTGGAGATATTAAGACTTGAAAGTTAATTTTCGATAAAAAAAATTAATACTGGGTGAGTACTTCTAGATAACGTCACTTTAGAATCAAAGTTCGGTTCATCACGCTGAACTTATGCAATGGAATAAATCTCTATTTATTCAAAAGTAAGTACTTATATTATTATGGAAAAATATATGGAATGTGAATAAATCTGTGAAAGTTTAGATGTTTGTATGTTTATTGCTCAATCACGCAAAAACGGCTAAACGGATTTTGATGAAACTTGGCACACAGGTAGATCATCATATCCTGGAATAAAACATAGGATACTTTTTATACCGGGGAAAAATAAGATCCCTCGGAAACGCGGGTGAAACCGCGGGGCGGAAAACTAGTCTTATATAAAGTTTACACGTAAATGCAATATTTAAATATACATTATTATTGACTCCATAAAAGTTAATAAACTCGCATTATGTATGCAATTGCTTTCTATTCAAAATGCTGAACGTAAGCAGACAATAAATAATAAATGGAAAAGAAACTCTATATAGATAGAGCAATAAAAAACTATATCTTTTTCTAATTATCTTACTACAATATAAAAATTGTTCTACTGGGTATATAAGAATGGCAACACTGGAAGATAACAGAATTTCATTATATTACTAACCAAATAGCTCAAAGTGAAAATTCAGTTCATACGTATAGAATTGAATTATTATACTTATCAAGATTTCAAAATAAACTGAAGCGAAACTGAATTACTTTATAAAATATGTACATATATTGGTATACCCACAGAATAGATTTTGTTGAAAATGTTATTAAGAAAGGCATTTATTTGCTGATTCAATTGAGATAACATTATCAGTGATGCAGAATAATTTATTGACATTTTCTACAATAAAATATGATAATCATCAAATTGTCGTATAAGGTACATCAAATATGAAACAAGTCTTATAAAACCCAGGTTTAAGGATAGAGGTTATCTTAAAACGTAGAATTTACTAGACTTCAAAACATCTCACGTCCACATAAAAGTTCAAAAAAACCATATTTATTTAGTGACTAAGAATTTGGGATGTTTGCAATATTCAAGAAAAATATCTATCGCTCACTGATCAGGGTATAAATGATCATAAAATATTCGAAAATAGAATTCATCCTTTCTATGATTTTTTATCACCAAAATCAGGACTGAGTAGATTTTTTGATGGCGTATAACACACGTAGATCTACTTTCATATTGTAGTAGAGGATATAGGTAACCTGAAAAGACAGTGGCATTGCATCTCAAAAACACCTTATATTTGCACTGCTAGTCAAGTAATAACGCACTCGTAAGGTAATGTATTCTCCTATATTCCAACACGTATATTAGGGCATCATCACACGCTCATTTGCACGCCAAGACGCGCCTCTAATGGGAATTTTAAGGTCACATTTTGCGGCACGCAGTTTTTTTTATTACAGCCATGTCTGGAGAGCCCTTTCTTTTTACTCGTTTGTGTGTTATTCTTATGTTTTTGTTTTTTGACAAAGTGGATTGAGGCGTTTTTTGTTGAGGAATTTATGTCATACTTTTTGTCTCCTTTTTTGTAGAAAACAAGTGACAAATGTATAAAGTATATATCAGTCAACTCAACATTTTGGGAACCTTGCCGATCGGCAGCAGCGGCGGCCTCGAAGAAGTTTTTTATGTATTATAATTGTACATTTGCTTGTATATTTTGTAAATTTGTTGTAAATAAAACCTGTATAATAATAAACATCCCTATTAAAATATGTATTTTGGTTTGACGAGCCGGTTGATGTGGTTAAATACCCTGTGTAAGTCACAGGTAATCTTTGATACTTGTGTAAAAAGATTAGGTACACTTACGTGCCAGTTCCCCGCAGTTTCACCCGAAGAATCTCATCTTTTTCCGATATAAAAAGGATATTATATAGCGGAAGACCAGCGAATGGTTTATAAACAACCAGCTTTATGCTGAGCTGGGACCGTTTTGTGGCAAAATTATGTCTATTTTATATAAGTTTGTACACTTATTTTTTTTTTGCCATAAATAAATTTATTTTCTTTCTTTCTTTCTTTCTTTCATATTATGTTTTATTCCAAGATATAATCTACCTGTGTGCCAAGTTTCAGAAAAATCCGTTCAGGTGTTTTTGCGTGAATGAGCAACAAAGATCCAAACATACAAACTTAATCATTTATAATATTACTAGCTATCCTTTCCCCGAATAAAAAACACAAAGTATCCAATGTGTTATTCCAGGATATGATCTACCTGTATGCCAAGTTTCATTAAAATCCGTTCAACAGTATTTGCTTGAATGAGTAACAAACATCTCTACATCGAAACATACTTTCACATTTTTAATATTAGTAGGATTCCAGTTATTTAAACATTAACCTATTAATTATAATTTCAAACATATATATATATATATATATATACATATATATATATATAAAACAAAAACAACATTTGTATTTAAAACTATAAAAAACTTATTATTAGTAGGATTATTATTATCAATTATTTATTGATGAATGATACATCATAATTCTTGTACTCGATTTATAACGATGATTTAAACTCGTACTTAAATCAAATGCTATATCTAAAGTCTGGATCCATTGTATTACAATCATAATGATACTGCTATCAATAATAGTTGTAGTAACTAATAATACATAATGGTTGTACATTTAGAATAAAGACTGATGTAAAATTTTAAATAATTATATCAATAAAACCATGAGAATGTGATTCAATATGGAGTTGTCTGTAAGTCTAATAGCTAGAGAGCCACCGCACGGAGTTCGGTTTCGGTTTCAACAATTCCTAAAGGGTTGTTTAATTAAGGTTTGAAGGCTGTGTGCTCGTATCATTATGCTGTCTTAAGTTAGTTTAGTAGTGAATGTGACAAATAGTAAAAATCAATAGTTAAAGCAGACTTACAAGTGAACTAATTTAATTATCTACTATTCGAATCGCACACATTCTTGATAAAGCGTAGAATGTTTCCCTAAAATATAACAAATAAATATGATCCAATAAAGACACTGATTGCGTGTACGGCGGTGATAGCTCAGTGGTAGTGATGTTAGATACCTCGGCGAAGGTCGTGGGTTCAAATCCTACAAACAACGTGAGCTTTCAGTGAAGGAAAACATCCTGAGGAAACCATAGCACGGTGGTAGGGTACTTTATAGTACTCGACTGGCTGGCTCACACTCAAGTTGAAACCTGTTAGTGTGTTTCGGCAGTTGCACTTGAGAGCCAGTTGCCTGGCATTGTAAAAAGGTCGACAATACATTGGCAAACCCCTGCTATTGCTAATGTCTATATGCGACAGTAGTCACTTACCATCAGGTGAGCCGCCTGACTGGTTGTCACTTGTGATTTAAAAAATACGTTCTATAAAGTAAGGCCACATAAAAAACATTATTATTTTATTACGCGTTCATTTATAATGTAAGACATATAAGACAAAGATATATTTTATTTGTCATTTGCCACGGGAGCCCGAGAATAATTGTTGGCTCAACATGACGTAACAGACGCGAGTGAATGTTACATAGAGTATGAGTGGGATCTTAGGATCAAATCCGTATAAAGAATTTGTGGAAGTTCGGATAAATGTGGAATACAAATCAGATTATGGGCACATTATCCTTGATTATACGAAAGATCAACTTCTACTAAAGATTGTTTATTGACTTTTTTCTAAATAAGAATCTAAAACTTCAATGTATGCATATGAAAGGTATTGAGACGACTAGTGATAGAATGGAGTGGAAGAGGAAAACATGTTGTGCCGACCACACCTAGCGTGAGATAAGGACAAGAAGTAGAAGAAGACGAAGAAGTTTATAGTTTTAGCGGTTTACCTACATGCAATAATATAGCTGACCTGACTAACTTCGTCCTACCCTAATAAAAAAAACCATAAGTCACCACACACGCCACCTAACGGGCCAATTTTTTTTTTCTAATTTTGTGTGTATATATTGAGTGTATTTTTCATTATTTTCCTTTTTGTTATAGTTTTAAGTACCTATGAATCAATTTGAACAACAACTTGACAAAAATACAGAAACACACGTAACAGAAAAATTATATTTATTGTAGACGTAAACCGAACGCACATATAATTTTAGTCTATATGTATCACTTTTTAACACAAAACGTAATAAATTGAATAAATTTAGTCCTGTCTATATAATATACATAAGTATTTATCTATGATGCCAAAGACATTTGCGAAAATAATGGACTGACAATCACGGTCTTTACGTGGAAAACAAAATTATATTTTGTTGAAAGAGATTAAATTATTTTGTCAGTAAACAACAGAATCGGCACAATGTATACATATACCTACAGCTGTGTTTATCGCTAGAAACAGCAATGTGTTTGTAGTGTTATCGCTGTTATTGTCTTTGATAGGGGGATATAAAATAAACGTTATTTCAGTAGCTGCAATATAGATTGTGGAATATTGTCCAATTACTTTTTAGGATTCCGTACTCGGTGCATCCGAATGAAACCATATTTTTGGTGCAACTCTATCTATTAGTTTTTCTATCGTCGCAGACTACTAACTTACCGAGATAGAATTTACACACCATCATCATCATGTCAACCGGAAGACGTCAACTGCTAGACAAAGGCCTACCCCAAGGATCTCCATAATGGCCGGTCTTACGCATTATCTTCATGTATTTCGGAGCTCTTATATAAACAAACTAATACCTACTAAATAGTTATTAAATTAATTTATTAGTTAGGTATTAGATTCCTAAAGGTGTACCCATTATAATGCCCAATGAAAATCAACAAATATTAATTATCGAGTTCGATATAAGCACTTCGGAACCCTATGTTATGCATGTTCCAACATGCACATGGCCTGATTTAATCAAACAAGTTAGATCGAGAAGGCAACCGCGTGGGATAAAATATTCCCTACATCCAAAGAGATGCAGTAATAAACCTCACCGATTCGTTAATATTAACGTGACATGTTGTGGGCCGTAACCTGACACTTCAACTCAATTCCAATTCCGATTATGTTATGTTCAAATATTGTTCCTATCTTATTGGGTTACCTTCTGAAAGGTCATTACATTAACCTCTGACCTTCTCACTACGAAACAAATGATAGCTATCACAAATAATTATGACCGCTAAATCACTTGATGCCTCATTCATCTGAAGGCGAAACGGCCAACAATTTGTCACACAAAGCTAGAGAATTACGTCATGATAGTATAGAATGGGACAATGAAATGTTGACATACTTTGTCAAAAGAATATTTGAAATCTAGATTAATGGAAGGATGGTTATTTTGGTCAGAATATTATCTCATTTTTCAACTTCTTCATGATTAAATTTTTATACCTGCGTGGTAGAGGTTTATTTCGAGTAGAAAATTTCTGGTTGACAAAGTACCTTTTTTAGGTAGGTATAAATTTGAGGTCAACATATTCTCATGGTAAATGATGGTCACACAAAACCTAGAAAGGGTTCTACAGTCCAACTACCGGTGCACACCGGCACAATACTTAGCGATAGAGTTACAACTAAAATGTTCAACGTAGTATATCAAATACTTGGTTTGACCTAAGTTCACGGAATAAGACCTCATGGTACTGTACAGTCAATGAGTTTACTGCAAAAAATCACGTCGATCCGTTGCTGCGTGAATGATGATTTTTATTAATTTTGAAACCAACATCATTAACAGTTAATCATAAATCATAATTAAAGGTTAAGTGATGGAGTGGATTTTCCATTAACTTGACTTAAAACTGTGCATAACTATTCAAAAAAAACTATGAATAGTTAACAGAGATTGACATCCAAACTATGATTATTAATTACATTCTAAAGAAAATAAATAAACTCAAGCTTTTAAATTTCGCACATAATATTATGATCATTCAATTACAAAGTCTTACGTACAATTGAAGTCAATCTCCTCCTATACGAGCCACGCATTACGCTTTCCCATAATAGGTACATACATATGCAAATACCCAGTACCTACATGCAAATAAACATAAATGTAGTTAACCTGGTTACCTTTGCATGAACATTACCCTGCCAAGGATAAATCTAACTGACAAATGACATGAAACATGGTGTTCTGTTAACTCAACAACATTTACATACGCAATGAGAGTAAAAATCAAGTAAAAAATATAAACATATTCCAAAAAGGTACATTTTGTAGGCACATATAGGTACCCTTTTGCAGATATGAATCACTATGTTAATTAATACATTAAGATTAATGATACAGAGTTGTTAACTTTTTCTGAGTTCTGTTATTAGGTATAATCCGTTTTATCCTACTAATATTAATGAATGTGAAAGTTTATATGTTTATTTGTTCCTCAATCACGCAAAATCGGCATAACGGATTTTGATGAAGCTTTGCACTCAGGTAGATTATATCCTGGAATAAAATATACGGTACTTTTTATTCCGGAAAAGACCCTCGGGAAAGCGGGTGAAGCCGCAGGGGACACCTAGTTAGCAACAAAAATGAACTATCAGTGTGGCTGGTACCTACGTGTGTGTTTCACATTGAATTGTCTCATTGTCGTTTGATATATCTTTACATTATTAATAAGTACATAAACCCATAATATGATAGTGAAGATACATAGTTAAAAATCTTTAGTTTCTGACCGCCTAAATTACCATCACTAAGCGGTTTACATGTTGGAGAATGTCCTGTTCCACATAGAATCTTATGAAACAACAAATCATATGAAAGAATATAAAGCAATCGACAAACAAAAATCGACTTTATCATCAAAGACGACCCTATGATACTGATGTACATTCTACCACAAGAGTGGATTAAGAGTGACGAAGTTTCTCTAGATTTGCTCCTTATATCAATATTGACCATTAACCGATAGATTTTCCACGCTCAAAGGCTGGCTTTATTTGGATCTGTTACCATGGTTACCCTCAAAACGCTCCTGCTCATTCGATTGAAGAGTACCCTGGGGTATTTCAGAGTCTTCTCTAAATTATATATCTGTTAACATGAAACGTAGAAACCTTGAAGTGGATGATATCCATTATAGAAAGTCAATTCTAACGTATCGATTACTTAAATCACAAACTTTCTAGAAACTTTAGATTGAACGGCGAATCCTTTGCGAATTTTGATTTATCAATATCGGATGCTAGACATTGACTTGTGGTCGGTTCCGTCTACGAGTAAGACAATAGAAGCTTTAAAATTTACTCAATCCTTTGCTACTTCACGCCTGATATAGATCAAACGCTATCATCAGTTTCCTTCTAAGCTTTGTGTGCTTACCACCTACGGAAACATAATCACGTACCATGATGAGATTGTGGTTAAACACAAGCTTATTATCCAAAGTATTAAAAAAAAAACAAAAAAAACGTATCTATATCAATATTTCAATCAATATTTCCTCGGACATTTTTCACACATGGCTATCTGATTCCAAACTAAGCAAAGCTTGTAATATGGAAACCAGATGACTGATATAATACATAGACTACTTTTTTTTTTGTAAATGCATACTTAAATAGATAATTACACCCAGACTCAGGACATACAGACATGTTCATGCACACAAATGTGTGTCCTGGATGGGAATCGAACCCACGACCTGCGGCGTGATAGGCAGTGTGTTAACCAACCACGCCAACCGGCCCGTCGGTTCTCATGATTAATTTGAATACTACCAAATTGATCTTGATGAAAATCGATAAAAATACTTATGTATTTTAGGCTATGCGATACCTTTAGCGAAATAAATTAAATGCTACATAGCCATAGATAATTAACTAAAGGTACATCACGATAGAAACGATCGCGATATTGTAACTGGGGCCAGCTGTTGCGATGCTCTTCGAGTCCAGGAGCGAAGGTAATTACCAACAGTATTACCTTTCACATTGGAGGGAACCATTGAGAACAGAGGAGATACATTAAATTGTTAAATGTTTTGGCATAACGTTCTGTCGAGAAAAACTCATTTAATTAGGGTTCCATGGGACTGGAAGATTAAGAGCTGTATAATTTGATACTATTTTAACTTTATTGTACAAATTGCCACCGATATCCTACTAATCTTACTAATATTATAAATGTGAAAGTTTGGATGGATGGATGGATGTATGTTTGTTACTGATTTACGCCAGAACGGCTGAATAGATCTGGATGAAATTTGGCATGAAGATAGATTATAGTCTTAGCACATAGGCTGTACTTTTTTATCCCGGGACAGGATAAGATCCCTCGGGAACGCGGGTGAAACCGCGCGGAACAGCTATGTGAAATGTGAAAGTTTGGATGTATATTTGTTACTCATTTACGCCAGAACGGCTGAACGGATCTGGATGAATCTTAGCACACAGGTAGATCATATCCTGGAATAACACATAAAATACTTTTTATCTCGGAAAAGGATAAGATCCCACGGGAACGCGAAAAACCGCGGGGGACAGCTAGTTATTCAATAAAACTCAAAATAGGTATTGAAAATATAACGAAAACTCAACGTCACTTCGCAAGTTCCCACCAAAAAGTCTATCGTAATCTCTATTTAGGTTAAAGAGCAATTGTAACCAATCTTTGAGTATTAAACCACTACCTAATACTCAAAGTAACCAACCAGTCGTTCAATAAGATCGTATCTCCAACTGGAACAATCAACATTATATGAATACTAAACCAATATTACACCGCCAACATGAAAAGCAGTTACAACGTTCATTTAAGGAGGGTCTGTTTTACGATATCATCACATTTTACTTTAAGTGGGTTACAATTCCGTAATATTTAGAACGGTTTCTTGCTTTTTTTCTTTCGTATAATTTGGCTGTGTTTATAAGGTGTTAGGAAAACATTTATAAGTACCCATAATATAAATATATTTTAAAGAGAGATTACGATCGATTTTATTGTCTTCTTACGAGTAGTAGTATTATTTACTTTTTATAGACTTACGGGCTTTACAGTTGATTTGAAAAATAAAATATGTTTTTATTTTCTTTTTCATAAGAATATATAACCTATATTATATTATTTTTATAATTTTTGTGAATGCATTTCCATAAACAGTAAGTCAAAGCAAACAAAGAACTAAAATTATAACGGGCCATTTAAAATATCTAGCGTTAAGTAGTAAAACAGAAATTATGTCTATAGATATAGAAATTTAAGTAATAAGGGACTGTACATGACACCCTCTTAATATGTGTCAACGGCAAGTTGCTAACTTCACGCAGGTGACACCTCTCAAACCCACACTTGTGTCGTAACTTTGTTCTTTGTTATAAATAATACATACCTACTTACAGCGTAGGTGTTTGTATTCTCTTTTTCGACTTATATTGGTGGTAGGTGAGTTATTATTATAACTTTTTTTTAAATTCTGGATAGGCTTGTGGCCGAAGGTGGTAAGCACACAAAGCCTAGATGGGAACTGGCTCTCAAGTGCAGCTATCGAAACACTGATAGGTTTCAAATTGAGGGTGGTAGCCAGCCAGTCGGGTACCACAAAGTACCCTACCACCTTGCTATGGTTTCCTCATAATGTTTTCCTTCACCGAAAGCTCAAGCTCATTGTAGGATTCGAACCCACGACCTTCGCCGCGGTATCCACTCAGCTATCATCGCCATTTTTATAATAGGATTAGGTATCTTCTTCTCTTCTATAGTAAGATTATATTCCTAGAGGAAAGATTTTGTTTGTTTGTTTGCATTGAATTGGCTCTGAAACTACTGGACCGATTGGAAAAATTATTTTACCATTTGAAAGCTACATTATCCCTGATGAACACAGGCTATATTTTGTCACGGGAAAAGATAAGATCCCACAGGAACGCGGGCGAAACCGCGGGAGACAGCTAGTTGTATATATTTATGTTTTTGTTTTAATTCTTTAATTTTAAAAGTCTATTTGAAATATTTGCTTTACCAAAGAAAAAATAATTTTTCAATCGCTCATTTTAGGATATTTCTTTACTCACAACTATTATTTCATATCAAGCTGGGCGTAGACGCCGCTCAAGAGACTATCGACTTTTATACAATTTGGGACTGTTCTATAGCTATGTATGTAACATTTCCAAATGCTTGCATGATCTCATGTCGCATCCATTAGCCCGACATCATTGTACACATAAATATTTAACATGATTTCACCCGAAACACTCGGCAGCAGCAACCACAGGTGTTGTATGAAATTGAAAACAAATTTTGAATTTAAAATGAAACTGAAATGGCTGCTGTTCTGGTTTTGAAATTGGCAAAGTGCGCAATTTGCGGTAGCAAAATATTTTACAGGAAAACAAAAGGTCAATTGAATATTTTTAGAGTTTTGGATCAATCTGGAAATTGTGTGAACCCCAATAATATTATCTTTTGTTATCGGTTGGATCTTTGTTACTCAATCACGCCAGAACGGCTGAACGGATCTGGATGAAATTTGGCACAGAGATAGATTTAGTTAGATATTCTGGATTAGCACATACTTTTTATCCCGGTAAAAGATAAGATTCCACGGGAACGTGGGTGAAACCGCAGGGGACAGCTAGTAATATCTATTTACAAATTGATTCATGTTTTTATTTTATATGGGCTCGCATTTGGCCTCCAACCCCTCCTTATTATGACGAAGCCTAAGCTTACCCCAGAAGGTTTTCCACTCTGGCCTTAAAAGGCCAGTTGTAGGACCGAGGAATCATAGACGCCGGTAGCAATTTCGACACCTTCGGTTCCTTCATAATGAATAAAGATGCTAAATGTTATGGTTTTAAGAATTATTGTAATTATTTTCAAAATATTGAAATCTATATAAAAGCGTACTCAAAATCTCAGAAATAATACTTGAAATTTGACACATAGATTCCTAATAAGGAGTGAGTATCTGCTAAACTGGGATCCTCACTCGGATATCCGCTAGGGAACGCGGTCACTCGGATATCCGCTAGGGAACGCGGGTGAAACCGCGGGGGACAACTAGTGAAAATTAAATTCAATTTATAATAATATGATGCATTGAAAAACACTTTGAGGGTTCGATACGAGTAATAACTGCCACGCCTCTGAATAAGGGTGGGGTCAAATTACGTGACGATAAACAAGATTTCTTAATGCTGACGGTTAGAACTGTTCTAATAATATTATGAATAATTGTTTAAGATTCAGATAATTACCGATAGCGATAATAATTCCACACCCGTGGTACCTAGAGTCCATTGGAACGTAATTAGTTAATATAGGGCCAAAACTGAAATGTGTTTTCGAGTTTGGTATTTACTACATTTGGAGATAGGTTATATAGGACAAACCTATCTAAAAAAAATTGTATTGATACTTCAATTGTAAATAATGCGGTACTCTTTTTTTATAAAAAACCGGCCATGTGCGAGTCGGACTCGCGCACGAAAGGTTCCGTAAAAAAGGCAAATAAATCACGTTTGTTGTATGGGAGCCCCCCTTAAATATTTATTATATTTTAATTTTATTATTTTTTAAAGTAAAAATACAACTGAGTATTTTGTGAATATTTCAAGTGCCTACCTGTTGCCATTATTGATATCGAGCAAAAAATGGGCAAAAAAAATAGCGTTTTTTGTATGGGAGCCCCCCGTAAATATTTATCTTATTTTGTTTTTAGTATTTGTTGTTATAGCGGCTACAGAAATACATAATTTGTGAAAATTTCAACTTTCTAGCTATCGCGGTTCTTGAGATACAGCCTGGTGACAGACAGACGGACAGACAGCAAATTCTTAGTAATAGGGTCCCGTTTTTACCCTTTGGGTACGAAACCCTAAAAAACGAGTAACATAAATAGCAACTTTGGTAACCTAATAAAAACATGAAACACAAAGTTTTCACCAAATTGTTTTCCTTAATGGAAAACAAACTATGGATATATGTTTTTAATTTGAGTGAAAATATTAAGAGGCTGAATTATAAGTAGGTTGAATCGATCACGTTTATGTAGGTAAAAATCAAAAGGTAAATAAAAAAATATATTGAGGAGCACGCGCCAGCCATCAGCAAGTAGGCTTAGGTACTCGTAATTTTGTTCACTATCTATGAAACATCTACTTAATTTTTTTCTATCATACTTAACTGGATTCGGACTATTAAATTACCGTTGAATGAATTAAGGCGATGATAGATAGCTCAGTGTATGCGAGCAGCACAGGATCGGTCGATGTGGAAAACATTGGGGGAGGCCTATGTCCAGCAGTGGACGTCTTTCGGCTGAAATGATGATAACTCAGTGGTAGTTACGTCGGACACCGCGACTAAGGTCGTGGGTTCGAATCCTACATCAAGCTTGAGCTTTCGGTGAAGAAAAATATCGTAAGGAAACTACAGCATGGTGTTAGTTTACTTTGTAGTACTCGAATAATTGGTTGAAAATCTGTCGCAACCATTATTATTAATGGAGTTAAGCACCTCTTCATAAATCACACAAATATTTTCCAATACATATCTTTTCCGAATCTTTGCTTTACCGTATTAATATTCCTATGTATCAGATATATTCAAGTTCCTACTTTTCGCGGAAAGCATTAGCATTCTGACAGGTGGGCCTCCAACAATTTTATGATCATGCCTTTTTATACGCTGTAAGTCTCCATTGATGCAGGGTCTTCATTATTTATCTCAAGTTTTGGTAGCAGCTTTTTTGCGATTATACTTTACATAAGTACCTATATAATATTTATTATTAAACTCGTCCGGGGGGGCTAATTTCACATTCTTCATATACAGAATCAGATATGATGAATTATTTTGCTTTTTTATCATGCTTTTATTCAGTCTAGATGAAGCTGAAAATGCAGCGAATAACTCGATCGTGAGTTATTTACTATGCAGTTTCGTCATCAGAGACAACTTTTACTTATATCCCGGACATTGTTCACACACGGCTATCTGATCCCAAACTAAGCATAGCTTGTAATATGGAAACCAGATGACTGATATACTACATATACTACTTTTTGTTGTTGTAAATACATACTTAAATAGATAATTACACTCAGACTCAGGACAAACAGACATGTTCATGCACACATTTGTCATGACATGATGACATGTTTGTCTTGAGTCCGGGTGTTTATTATTATTATATAGATTATAAAAAAAGTAGTATATCAGTCATCTAGTTTCCTTATTACAAGCTCTGCTTAGTTTGGGATCAGATAGCCGTGTGTGAAAAATGTCCCAGGATATTTATTTTAGTTGATAAATATAAAAAAACTTTGTGTTAATTTATAAAAGAATCTAATTAACTTTTATCTAAAATGAATTTATAGTTCAGTTACAATTTTATGAAATAAATTCAAATAATTTTATTCAACACGTAAGCGAAACTCAGCCCAGAAACTTTAATCAGAATTCGATCTAAAAAGTTATTCACAAGGCCTAGAATGGCACCGGCTGACTATCAAATACAGCTTAAAGTCTCATAATTCGAAATAGGTATATAGGGTGTAATAAAATATAGTTTTATCTAACATACTATCTGTATTGAACTTTTCTATGCAACAGTAGATAATTGATTTGCGATTTATAACAGTTAAAGTTGTTCATATGAATGAATACGACTCAAGCATTCTTCTTACTATATATTTTACTTCCATACTTAAATCTACTACTACTATAAACACAAAAGTTGTGTGTATCTGTTACCCAAATACGCCTTAACAACTCAACAGATTTGGATGAAATAAAGATAAATTAATATATTATTTTCTTTTATACCACATGTACCAACCAGGCAGGCGTGTCACCTGATGGTAAGTGAATACCGTCACCTATTGTAGAACCGAAAGAAAACACCTTATAATTGTACACTATTTGCTTTATTATAATCGACACTTCGATTAACACTTCAGAATATGTTCCACCTTTAATATCTTAACAAGACTGGCTCAATGAATAATTGTAGTTAAAAATGAGAACTCAATATGGCGCTAAAAAGAAAGTGATAGTTACAGTATGGTGCCTCGTTTAGGGGCACCAGCTTACCAACATAATAATACTAATATTTCCGGTATTGTTTTAAATGTTCAATTTAGATTGTTTCTGAATGACAAATAGTATCATAATTAGTAACAATTAAATAATATAATACAATAATTATTCACATTTAAATCAACAATATTATTATTATAACACAGATTATAAAGAAAGCTAACATTCGGCCATCCGACCCAATACACGTCCACGTGTATTTTATATAATTTAGTAATACAATATATTAATCAACATTTAAGTCATCACACCTTTATAATAAAACACACTGTTTTATCATTTATTTGACATTAATATAACAACTTTTATATAAAAATAATATATATATCTATTATAATCATAACATTATTTAAATTGCCATCTCTGCAATATTTGAAATGTATCTCCTCAATTTCAATCATTAACATAGGTATTTACAACAAAAATACATTATACGAGCCGCTACTGCTCTGAAAATCACATAGCAACAAAACAACCTCTAACTTGACAACAGGCCGCTACTGCTCTGAATATCACACCATATCATGACTACAAGCCGCTACTGCCTTGAAAGTCATTACTAGAGTAATTTGGTAACAAGCCGCTACTGCATTGAATACCATCAATATTAATAAAACTCATTAGCAATCTGTAAGAAAATTAAATCGTTACCTACCTATCTCTCATATTATGTGGCTAAATCATTTTATCAACTTCACCATCAATACTCTCATCATCAATACTTTCATCAGAAGATACCTCATCGATATCAGTCCACTTATAGCTCAACCACGCTTTCATCTTATTTTACCTTGAAACTTTGGAACTAATTTCTTACTCTGTCCTGACAACTGAACCTCTCTTTCAGTAGGTACTAACTACATTGATTGAACACTATTGGTTTACCCGCTTTTTTATCATAATTTAACTTTAGTTTATCTTGGTATGAAGAAACATGATCTACAAACAAGTATGAACAAACACCATTCATCGCGAATAGTATTTAATGCTTTTTCGTTAACAACCTGGCAAAACATTAATTTTCACTCTACCTTATAAAAGATTTTTTTTAACTCCGTTGATTAATGCCTCCTTATAATATTTTCAAACGTCAGTATCCGCATTATTAATACACATAAGCGGTTTCTGTATATTTTGACCGCTGCCGTAGTATCTATTACTACACTTATCAGTTGTATGTCCGAAACGCAAACATTTATCACACTTAAGCAAAGGTTTAGGGCATTGTGATTTATAATGACCGTCTTCCATACAATTGAAACATTTTATATTTCGATCTTCGTTGTCTTTTTGCGTTATATTATTATTAGCCTTTATATCAATATTTGTAAACCGTTTTCTATCAGTAACTTCGCTCTTAGAACTTTTTAAATAGGGTAGTAACTGATCAGGCGTTCCAAACCGTGCTGCTTCAGCTCCTAATCTAACGCTACGATCATCTATCCCAAATACTATACAATCTACTGCTTTTTTACCCTCAATATTACATCGATTGAGCAACACTACCTTTTCATAAAAGTATTCTTCTAAAGAATCATTAAACCTAGCCCGTTTTGAAAGCATGCTTGTAAGTAATTGACCATAATTCTCATCACTAGGGAAAGCTAACTTCAGTTTCTCTTGCCATTCTTGCCAAGAATACATCACAGAAGTAAGACCCTCATACCATTTCTGTGCTAAACCTTTTAATTTTGGAAGAGCAAAATGAATAGTCTGTTTGTCTGTCCAGTTATAAATAATAGCGCATTCATTAACTTTATGAAGCCACATCACAATTGTTTGTCCTTTATGACCCGGGTCAAAATCAGGAATAGCATTTCGGGTTGATAATTTTTCATTACAGTTATTACTGCCAGAAATGGCATGTAAAGCCTTCACCAACTGTGATACAGTTACATTATTTTCCGTTATTAATATATCCGTTGTACTTGGAGTGGAAATGCGTCTTGTACTGTAGCTTTTATGGTCACTCACCAAGTTGTGGTGCTGGCGACGATGCCCTCGACTACCGGAACGGTGATGTACACGCCTCCGCGAACGTTGACTCTGTGAGCGACTGCGATACCTCTGGCTGCGGCGTGTCCTGCTGCGCGAACGCCGACTAGCTCCGCTGCGCGAGTCACCACTGGTTTCGCTGCCAATACTGCATCGGGCCACGCAATTGACTTGATGTTCTGCATAGCCAGTTGAGCCATAAGTGGCCCTATTACGCGGCCGTGCGCCACACGGATGACGGCTGGACCGCTTGAGTGAGCGCCGACTGATCCGACTACGCGAACGATGACTCGTACGGCTGGTCGAACGCCGCTTCGTTTGACTGCGTGAGCGCCGGCTAGACCCTGAATCTGGACCATCGTTGTCGCAGTCACCACTAGACTCCATTTCACTGTGTGTATAAATTTTACACGGACAGATCATCTAATTTTAAAAATGTACGAAAAGTACGTATCGTAGGGTAGAGCGGGGCTTGTTGAGCATAGGGGCAAGTTGGGCAATCGAAATATCTCGAAAACTATTCACCGTACGTATAGGCATCGTATGGCGGAAAGAGGGAGGCACGGGAGGGGTAAACATCACGCGATCGCTAGTGGCCGCTGGGTAAGCGAGTGAGGCGCACGGGCGTTTTGTTTATTTTTAGACCAAAAAGTAAAAACGTCATTTATCGCAAGTTTTCGTCTGTATTAGTCAAATGTTATTTGTTTTTAATCAGGTAACTGTTAATCTTCCATATAATTATCGTACTTTTGATATGCAGAGAGGTTCTGGGTATAATTCTCACGGTTTTTTTTATAACCTCACTTTTATTTTGAAATTCTGGGTTGGGGTTAATTGAGCATAGTTACTTTAAGTTTTGTTGTTCTGTCACTAAGACAATTACCATTAAGTTCCAAAGATTAATTATTATTTTTAAGATATAAGCTAAGTATATGAGTAATAATATAAAACAATAAGTCTGATTTTAAACAGAAAGACTGAATCTAATGGTGAAGTTATTCCTAAGATACGTTATTGTTTTGTTGATTCTACTTTTGGTTAATTATTCAAAGAAAATTACTATAAGTTTTGTTTTCTCTGTCACTAAAAGACTATAAATAAAGAACTGATTGTTAAACACTTATTTTATTTCATCACTAGTCAACATTGAACCTATGGTTTCATTATACTTTCTTAGTGCTCAACTTGCCCCACACCTTTGTTCAACTTACCCCACCTATGGGGTACATTGAGCGTACTTGACTTTCTGCATTAAAACAGCTGTAGCTCTTAAATTTTACTTATTACAAAAAAATACTATTGACACTTTTGTTAAGCGATAAACAACAAATCCATCAAGCCGCATAACAATTTATTGAGACTTATCATTAAGGAGCTACATCCGTTCAAGTAAAAATTTGCTCAACTAGCCCCGCCCTACCCTACTATACGCATAAGGTACCAATGAATGTACTCAATGACAATTATTTTACTAATACAATCATATTAAGCCATATTAAATGCATATCAATTACCAATCCGAATGAAAAAAAGTAAAAGGAAAAAACCCATGTAACGGCCATTTTGTTCAAAATCTTTTTTTGGTATTATTCGTATATTCAATCTAAGCAAATGGTACTAGCTGCTATTATGTAGCTATCTGCAAAGCTATTTTATCAATATGGGCGAAGTCTAGTAAATTAATTCGATATAACTTACCAATCCCGCTTCTGATTTGTAGAACCGAAAGAAAACACCTTATAATTGTACACTATTTGCTTTATTATAATCGACACTTCGATTAACACTTCAGAATATGTTCCACCTTTAATATCTTAACAAGACTGGCTCAATGAATAATTGTAGTTAAAAATGAGAACTCAATATGGCGCTAAAAAGAAAGTGATAGTTACAGTATGGTGCCTCGTTTAGGGGCACCAGCTTACCAACATAATAATACTAATATTTCCGGTATTGTTTTAAATGTTCAATTTAGATTGTTTCTGAATGACAAATAGTATCATAATTAGTAACAATTAAATAATATAATACAATAATTATTCACATTTAAATCAACAATATTATTATTATAACACAGATTATAAAGAAAGCTAACACTATAGACATTAGCAATACCAGGGGGTATACCAATGAGCTGTACATTTATAAAAGCACCCGATCACATAAAAACAACTGGGTTCATTTCCATACAAATGTATTACTCTTTGACCATTATCCCAAAATCCGCGTCACGGGTATCAAACGATGTCAAAATCCATCGCTCTCTTCGCTTTAATTACCGTTCGATCGCAAAAACATTACAGTCAATAATAATAAAACATCGAACAACGGAACATCGGAACATCCAATTCGATTAAACATATGAATTGAGGTCAGTTCGAATAACACTGTTGCATAACAAGAAATCCAGTTGTGAACTTGTTTGTGCACCCATACGAACGAATCAACTTGCTACCTGTATCAACATTGTATTTCCACCCTTATTGCAGAAACTTGGGATTTGGATTTCCAAAGAAATAAGGTTGAGTTTCGTTTGTTTTCCATATAGTTAGGGTTGCATAACGGAAAGTTTCCTGATACTTTTAATATGACACCAATTGATTGTAATTCTAAAGGGTCTAAGTGCCAAAAAAGTCGATATTATTACAAAAATTCGATCTATGTGCCAAGCCTAATAATATCCAAATGGATCCAAGTGCCTGTGTCTTTGAATTTTTCACTCACACACAGATGAAGTTTCGAATTAGTTCGTAAATTTGCCTATTTCACAACCTATTTTGGGTTCCGTATCCAAAGGGTAAAAACGGGACCATATTACTAAGACTTCGCTGTCTGTTCGTCCGTCCGTCCATCTGTCCGTCCGTCTCTCTGTCACCAGGCTGTATCTCAAGAACCACGATAGCTAGACAGTTGAAATTTTCACAAATGATGTATTTCTGTTGCCGGTATAACAACAAATACTAAAAACAGAATAAAATAAATATTTAAGGGGGGCTCCCATACAACAAACGTGATTTTTTTGCCATTTTTACGGAACCCTTCGTGCGCAAGACGCACTTGGCCGGTTTTTTTTTTATATCTCTAAAACATAAAATTGGCACTAAGAGCCTTTAGAATTACAACCCTTCAATTTAGTTTTCCACTTTTAATGATCGGTCATCAATCATCATACTATCTATCTGAAAATTAATGTTATTGCACTTTCATATGAATAAGGTCGATTTGAGTGTTACCGAGTTAATTGCAATGTGTAAAGTTATCTAGAATCTACGGTCTGTAGAAGTAAATTACTGTTCTATTTTTTTTTTTACTTTAGTATAAGTTAGTGTTTGACCGCAATCTCACCATGGTACGTGATGACGTGGCCGATGGTGGTAAGCACACAAAGCCTAAATGGGAACTGGCTCTCAAGTGCAGCTGCCGGAACACCCCTGCTTGGCGACGGGTACTACAAAGTACCCTTCCACCGTGCTGTGGTTTCCTCACGATATTTTCCTTCACCGAAAGCTCAAGCTTATTGTAGATTCGGACCCACGACCTTCGCCGCGGTATCCGACATTACTACCACTGAGCTATCATCGCCTTAAAATTAGGTACAATGTAGATTTTCGGACCATAGATGACCCCAATTTTCGTCTTCGGTAAACAGAAATTCCAACTTCAATTACTCGTGGTAGGGGAGGCGAATAGGGGATTTCGGGATTTACTCGAGCGCGGCAGATTAACATAAGGGGGCAACCTTGCACCTTGTGAAGTACTCTCACCAAATCTGAGCCCACTATATAGTGTCGAACGCCTAGGGTAGCCCGTCAGATTAGTAAAAAAAAATCGATGGTTTGAAATACTCGAGCGCGTCAGATTAAGGTAAGGTAAGTTAGTTACATGCAAAATAGTGTACATTTCAATAATCTGACAAATTGGGCGTGACGAAAGAAAATTGGAGACTCGCAAAATTTCAAAAAAAAAAACGTCACCTGGATTTTCTCGAGCGCGATTAGTTTTATTTTTATTTTGAAGGAAATTAGTCACGAATCACGGAAATATCTTAATCTGCCGATTTGCACAAGCCGAAGTAGCTAAAATCATTATTAAGTGTATAGTCCAGGAATATTATGAGTTTCACCTCAGAATGTGAGATAGTCACCTATTAACTTGTATAAACCTTTATTTTGACACCCTAAAACTTGACTCAAAAGCTACTTATCTTAGGGTGCCCGCGACTACTGATTTTTCAAGATCAAAGGTCAAAAAATCATTTATTGCAAACATCTCGTTTCCTATGGGTTTTTTGGTATATGTATTCATAATAAATATTGTAGAAAATTAAATTCTCTACAACTTTTGTGCAAACATTTTTTCGATATCTTGAACCATTTTCGAGATTTCGATATTTTTTATATATTTTTTTTTTTCAAACCGTCAGATTAAGGAAATCCCTCAACATAATTGTCAGATTATGGGTCAGTACAACAAGGCCATCAAGAAGAACCGCCTGTATAAAAATCTGACGCGCTCGAGTAAATCAAGGTCACGATTTTTTTATGCATTTTCAAAAATCGGCCCTGACTGATGGTCGCGTCGCGATGGTCTTTAAAATAGGAGCTACTGGAGGGTTCACTTAACATCCCTTATCAATGTCTGACGCGCTCGAGTAAATTTTTTTTTTAAATATTTTCGACCCCTTCGTACGGCCACCCCCACCACGCAAAACGGCAGATTATTATATTTCCGTTATCAGACAGACGTGGCGCGACTACCCTATTAATATCTGACGCGCTCGAGTATT
Source organism: Ochropacha duplaris (assembly GCA_951361185.1). NCBI lineage: Eukaryota > Metazoa > Arthropoda > Insecta > Lepidoptera > Drepanidae > Ochropacha > Ochropacha duplaris. The sequence continues at coordinate 9,832,085 of OX592703.1, forward strand.
TCTTGGTGACTGTTTTTTTTTACATTTTTGAAACCCTGTAGACGCTCCCCCCACCGCTGAAGGGGAAAATATCACATAACCTTTTTTTCTTTATTCCACCTAATCTTCAAATTCCAGTAGGTACCAAAGACGCTCGAGTAACTACAAATTTAGCATCATTGCCTCCCCTACCATCGTATGTATAATGAAAAGGACTTCTAAGGTTAAAGTGAGGTCATTTCACAATTCAAGTGTTTACACTTTAAAGTGTTAATCTTTAATGAAGATCACTAATTTAATTTAATGTCTGCTTATTTTGTCAAGCGTCTATGTTACCTTCTTTATAAACAACTAGTGGGCCCGGCAGACGTTGTCCTGCCTTGAAAATAAAACTAAGAACCCGATTCCAGCGCCACCTATTGTGAAACTAAACCATCTGTCAGTCCGATCTCGAGACATGTCAAAACGTCGTTCTATACAAAATGTATGTCAAAAATAATTTTCTTCATTATTCTTTTTTTTTGTGAATTTTTCATATTTTTTAATCCTATGTGTTATTCCTGGTTCTAAGCTACCTCCCCATCAATTTTCAGCCAAATCGGTTCAGCCATTATTGAGTTATAAATAGTGTAACTAACACGACTTTCTTTTATATATATAGATATCAAGGGCTTAACAGGATCGCGAGGGAAATATTTTCACGTCCATTATCCTCATATATTAGTACTCAGTATCATCTAAACATGTGGTGAAGAGCTGTGCATATCAGGAGGTTGAACCAAGCTCAACCGAGATCACGAAGTACATGGAACACAAATAAATTCTATGATATGAAGACAAAAGCCATTTCTTTAGACTCTAAAGAGTGACTCTCCGCCTTTATCTGAGAAGAACCGATAAAACTAAGTAAGGAAGAATTTGTTACATTAGTAAATTTTACTGTATTTTTTTTTTATATTTAACTATTTCATCAAAGGAATGTTGATTATTTAAGTTACGAAATAATCTTTGCTTCAAAATTATGGAAGGATAAATTATACATTTTTTTTATTTTAGTTGATAAATATAAAAACACTTTGTGTTAATTTATAAAAGAATCTAATTAACTTTTATCTAAAATGAATTTATAGTTCAGTTACAATTTTATGAAATAAATTCAAATAATTTTATTCAACACGTAAGCGAAACTCAGCCCAGAAACTTTAATCAGAATTCGATCTAAAAAGTTATTCACAAGGCCTAGAATGGCACCGGCTGACTATCAAATACAGCTTAAAGTCTCATAATTCGAAATAGGTATATAGGGTGTAATAAAATATAGTTTTATCTAACATACTACCTATCTGTATTGAACTTTTCTATGCAACAGTAGATAATTTATTTGCGATTTATAACAGTTAAAGTTGTTCATATGAATGAATACGACTCAAGCATTCTTCTTACTATATATTTTACTTCCATACTTAATTCTACTACTACTATAAACACAAAAGTTGTGTGTATCTGTTACCCAAATACGCCTTAACAACTCAACAGATTTGGATGAAATAAAGATAAATTAATATATTATTTTCTTTTATACCACATGTACCAACCAGGCAGGCGTGTCACCTGATGGTAAGTGAATACCGTCACCTATAGACATTAGCAATACCAGGGGGTATACCAATGAGCTGTACACCTTAAAGGCAACTGGCTCTCAAGTGCACTGCCGGAACACACCAACAGGTACTTGGCGACGGATTTTCAACTTGAGCGTGGTAGTCAGCCAGTCGATTACCACGATGAAAAAAAGAACAATGGGCGATGGTTCGTTCAGAAAGTCATTTTGGCTTAGCGCATGTGCACAGCATTTTGTGTGCTATTTATTGAAATTAAAGTTTATAAATTTTAGGTACTATTTGGCTTTTAAAGACGCAATATTTAAATACTAGTAAATATTAATATCGGTTACTTAAAAATATCATGTTTGGTAGGTATTCATAAAAAAAACAGGTAGCGCAGTTTCCGAACATAACATCTAAATTAAAAATAAACTTATCTATAACACTTTTCTCACTGGTGGAGATGAAAAGTTGTATGTTTCATACGCGAGCAATTTTTTTTAATGCTTTGTTCTTTTACATCACTTACAGTGCTCAGTAGTCTACATAAGAATCACTACTTTGCTATTTCGTGATTTAAAGATAGCACTCACACACACCAAAACACAACTTTGCTCACTTGTTGAACAAATAACTATTTATTGACCATAAAAACTTTGAAACGTAAAGTGAAAAGGCTTTTTACATAAGTGCCATATAACATGTGTAAATGTAACACTTCGGGGCGCTAGTTTGAACGTGTTAGCTCCGTGGCACTTAGGCTCTAGCCTGAGGGTGTGATGCGAACTACGGTGGAGCGACAGAGCAACGGAGAGGAGAAAGCGATGGCATGCAATTAATGCTACATTGTTGAGAAAGGATAGAAGATATGTATATTGCTGTCTGAATTATGAATTACAATACCCATGAATTTTTTTTTTAATTATGATATTCATGACTTTATATGAAGTGTGTGCTTTATCGAGATAATTTTGAACTCAGAATATTTTTTTACGTTGAACAATTTCGTTATAAAAAAATATTTTCGAATAAAAAATATATATTTAAAATGTGTTGCTTATTTATCTTTGTATCAATTAAGTTATTATCATATCATCAAAATCAAGACCAAGTAAATACTCTCATTTCCTTCTGAGATATATGTATACTGTACTTTTTTATATTTACAGGTTGTATATTAAAACAGATTAATATGGTTCAGACTACTATACAGAAAAGAACGACAATACATAATTATAATATTCTTATCGCTTTTTGGATATTCAGATCCAATATACACTTACAATAGTCCGTGGTGGAAGAGGCTGGTTATCCATAACACAGGCTTCGGCTTAGCTTGGATACCAGTATCTCCTACAAACTATAAAATGCCTATTCTGTCTTTTGTCTATTATCTGATTTGTAATATTGGTTAGTTTGTAAGGAGAAAGAAATAAAATTATTATTATTATTAATGATCTTAGGTAGTCAAGTTAAAAACACAAAAATCCTCGTCGCCTATCGCTTGCATCATAGCCTACGTATTACTAAGTTACATTCTATCGACACTACCTCATAATATGCTCCGTGCTCCCAAAACGTAATCCCGGACGTTACTACCAACTTATAACGCTTCTCGGGATAGCAGCTTATTAGTAATTCGACCTTTCAAGAACAGGTGCTCTGAATTTGGCACTGACTGGAGTATTAGATCTCTCCCATATTAAATAATACTCGATATAAGTAAGCTTGTGATCGTAAATATTGATTGTTCAGTCTCATCTCAAGATGTCACAATTTTTAATATCTTTTTTTTTCGGGAGGACAAAAAGGTGGAGGCCTGAGGGGCCATAGACACCCTTACGCGAACTGTTCGGAGCAATATTATAACGTCCTTGGTTCGGCGAGCGCTTAGAGCTGTCAACCGGTTTTTTTTAATATCCATTCATACCCTTACATAATTATTATAAAACAAACTCTCCCGCCGCGTCTGTCTGTCTGTATGTATGTTCGCGATGATTTCAAACTACGTAACGGATTTTCGTGCGGTATTCACCAATGAATGCAGTGATTCATGAAGATGGATTTGGTGTATTGTGTATATTGCCTAAAACATATGATGATTTTTGAAGATGTCGGAACAAATCATACCGCCTGGACCTTTACTGCGTGCGCCGACTAAACCAATATTAACCAGAATTATATATCCTAATACGACACTTGGACAACTAAAATGTAGGCGTATTTGCTCTGCTACCCGTGCGAAGCCGGGGTGAGTTGCTAGTTTGAAACTAATATCAACTTCCTTTACCCTTTCTCCTCAGTTAGATGTATATTTATAACGCTAACTTGTGTGTGAGTTACTTCTGATTTTACAAGCTGTATTCACATCTAGTAGGCTACAGTAAACTTGCTTTAAGTTTGTTTTTTTTAAACCTTTAATTATTGTATCCAGTTTTGTGAATCAATATAAAAAAAACTCATATCGTTCCTACAATTTTGTAGAAACAAAACCTTTAAAACTGAATTTTCATTCAGTTTTAGCAAATTTGCTTTGTGCAATTGACATTATAAGTTCTCTCTGATCTGTAACACAAAACACATATTAACGATATGATAAAAAATAAGTATTTTCAGTAGATAAATAAGTCTTCTTAATCTTAGGAATTTAACTCTACATCAAAAACAAAACAATGCAAATCAATCATACTAATTATTATAAATCCCTAAGTGACGTGATTTTTTCATAAAGACAGCTTATGCACAGCTTATGGGGCCTGTAATAAGTTCAAGCATTTCATATGAAAGTCTGATCACGATTTGCAAGCTGTTTGTTGACAGCAGAATGGAATGTTACTGCGTCATGTCTCATATGCAAAGGATTTTTAGATTTCACTGTCGTTTGAAAAAGAAAAATTCAGAGAAGATTTCTGCTTATCCATATCCACTCTAATTTTATAAATGAAAATTAATGACTTATGTATGTATGTCTGTCTGTTACTAGATCACGCTAAGCTATTTGGATGACAATAGGGTATTTTACTCTAGATGAAAAAAAAATTTATTGAGATAGCTTAGGCAAAAAGCAGTGGGGAAATGTTAGTTTTAGTTCATAAAATTACAAAATAGATTTTAAATTTCAATTCAAAGTTTCCAGTATTTTTAATCTGTTTTTTAACACTAAGAAAGACTTTTTGGCTTGAGAAGTAACGTTTTGAGTGAGTTTTATTTTCATTAAATTCATGTATTTTGAGTTTTATTGAATAATTTCGGCGGTGTTTTGTCCAATTAAGATCAATCTAAGTGCACAAGTGAAATGTTTGCTTTGTAAAATCTACAGTTTGTCCAGATTTGTGTTTGGCTATGTAACCAAATGACGTCATGTCCGTTTTCGTCAAATTACGCGCGAAATTTGAAAATTTAAAATTTTAATTCTTTTTATGGCACATCGATTGAATAAAAAAAATGTGTTTTTTTTGGTGGTTTATCAGTACTATAGAATCTATTTGAGACACTTTTCAAAAATGAGTGTAATACCCTATTGACTAATAGTTAAATGAAACACATACTTTTTATACCCCAAAAATGAACGAAAGTAGCACCGCGGGGCACAAACAAATTTTATGGCGATGATAGCTTAATGGTAAGTGACGTCGGATACCGCGGCGAAGGTCGTGGGTTCGAATCCTACAATGAGCTTGGCTTTCGGTGAAGGAAAACATCGTCGAGGAAACCATAGCACGGTGCTAGGGTACTTTGTAGTACCCGACTGGCTGGCTACCACCCTCAGGTTGAAAATCTGTCGCCAAGCACCTATCGGTGTGTTCCGACAGCTGCACTTGAGATCCAGTTCCCATCTAGGCTTTGTGTGCTTACCACCTTCGGCCACATCATCACTTACCGTGGTGAGATTGTGGTCAAACACAAGCTTATCCAGTATAAAAAGGTAAGTTTTTAATGAACTTTTTTATCAAAATAGAAATCATAAAATCAAAACTCATTTATTCAGTTTAGGCCCTCCCTGGTAAGGCACTTATGAACGTTTACAATTGACTCTACCACCGGTTCGGAATACACTTAGATATCACCTCAGAACACAATGGAAAGGGGAATGGTATATACATGTTTGGTTGAGTGTGTATGTAGGTAGGTGTGGTCATGACATAGCCTTTCCTAGTTGCCTTGCACTTAATATCGTGTACACACGGTGGCTACCTCTACCCAGGACTATCATCCTTCTAGGGTCATCACAGTCCCCAATTCACTGACCATCATTAAAATTATATTGTGAACACATAATAAAAAAATACCGGACAAGTGCCAAATTTCATAGTTCTAGGTCAACGGAAAATAGAGCATCGAAATTTATAGGTACGTTTTTTGCAGCTTAACCGGCCGTATCTTTTTTTACGTTAACTCAGAAGATTGATTTTTTCACAACTTCAAGGGACTGTATATAGACCTGATTACTTATATCGTTTTAATTTGAACTAGATACCTCCACGCGTTTCCGAGATAAAGGGTCTTGATAGACAGACGGATGGACAACAAAGCGATCCAACAAGGGTTCTGTTTTTTCCATTTACGGTACGGAACCCTAAAAATGTTATAAAAGTAAATAAAAACAATGAATGTTTGTTTGGATTCAGTCACACAATAACGACTCAACTGTTTGGCACAATTTGGCATTTAGACTGATATTTCTGTGACTCACACAAGTGACAACCAGGTATGTAACTGCCTTCCGTCGCTATAGACCTGGCTCTCAAGTGCAACTACTGGAACATACCAACAGGTTCTTGGCGACAGTTTCAATGAAATTTTGACAACAATTTTATTGTAGTTTAAAAATCCAAAAACTAGAGTTTTCAAACTCCTAGCCCAAATTTCCATAGCAACCCTATCTATTCGTAACGAGCGAACAGGGCATGCTTGTCTGTGTACCCAGAGCGAATCGTGATGGTGAGACGGTGCCTTTAGACGCATATACATATACAACCTACTCGATCATTACACAATATAATTTGTATGTATAGTTTTGACAAACAGGTAGATCATATCCTGGAATAAAACATAGGATACTTTTGGATAATGGATTAATCATTGATTAACAAAACGTCGCGCCGCTCCTTTAGATACGATCGTCGTACTTAAATAATGCGGCAACAAATACTACGCCTAAATCGAACCCGAAGCGTACCTGAGCCGAACCGAGCCCAGTCTCGTTGCAAGAAATGACACCATTCAGTTGTCGCGACATAATTTTTCACGCACACTAGCATCCTTGCAAATACACACTCAAATATTGAGTTGCCGCATTTTCGGAGCTGTCTCGGAAAGGCGCGTCGTTTTATTGATCTATGGGATTAATTATAAAAACATCATAAGAATATAGACTATAATTATGACCGCAGACATACTTCATGAAGGATAAGCCGGCTATGAAGTATTTAAATAAAGTTTACAAAATATTTTAACATTGACAAATTTATTTCGACTCAAACCCATCGAACAATATATATTACCCACGACCCTTATTAGGGAACGAAGGATGCTACATTGGCAATTACGAAGTTTTCCGTTGAAAATTTTGGCTGTTTGTAAAGGAAATGTTGCTTGAGGACAAATGAGGCACATTTACTTTATTTTGTATACTTGAAAGTTGTCGCGAGACCGCAACTTGGATTTTATAGTATTTAGTATATTTTTTTTTAGATTCAGTAACGGCTTTAGTCATTAGCGTTATTTAACGCTCAGCTTACCGTTGGAGAGTATTTCGCACCGGTAGTCCCACTAATATTATACCTAAATGTGAACGTTTGAATAGATGGGTGGATGTTTGTTACTCTTTCACGCAAAAACGGCTGAACGGATTTTGATAAAACCTCATCAAAGACAGTATTATCTATGTATAATTATTATGGCCATCCAAAGAGGAAACGCTGCCAGCCTTCTGGGAACCTTGCCGATCGGCAGCAGCGGCAGCCTCGAAGAAGTTTTTTATGTATTGTAATTGTACATTTGCATGTATATTTTGTACATTTGTTGTAAATAATAAAATAATAATAATTATTATGTATTCAAGAGATCTTCACTATTCTAGGAATTTTAAGCCAATTTATTTTCTGCCTTGATAGAACCTCATTACGTACAAAATAACCTTAAAATACCGCAAATTTGTTTGGTTCCTTACCCACGAAGGTAGTCCTTAACGACTAGAGGCAGGGGTTGTTAGCATTTTCAATTATAACACGGGTTCCGTAATCCTCAGGGTTCTCCAATTAAAATCGTAATTATATGTTATTATCCAAACAAATTGATCGCTGTTTTCATCTCAATTAATCAAATACCTAATCTGAAGTGTTATTTATAAGGAAGAGAAAGATAAGCAAATTATATGTTCTTGGAAAATTAAACGTGTTTATAACCTATAATTTTCATTACTTATATGTAACTTAAAATTACATGATAATTAACGACCACAATACAATATACAGGATGAATTTTTCAAGTGGGCGTGGATGGCCAAATCCTAAACTAAAGGGAATATTGAAAATGCTGAAAGGAGTCTCGAGGCCAATTTTGGTTAAAACTAAAACTGCATCATTTGATTTTCGAAAAAATATTTCCCGAGAAGTAGGGTTAGATATGAACGCGATCAAAACAAAACTGATGACTAACTCCACAGAAGTCGACATAGAAGTTTATGGTAATTGTTTGGAAAATGTGAGTGACTATGTTTACCTAGGACAAATTATTTCCCCTCATGAATCAATGTCCAAGGAAGTAAATAAAGGGATAGCATGTGGATTGAAAAAATACTGGTCCCTAAAGGAAATAATGAAGAGCAAAGATTTAACCATGCACATTAAGAGGAAGACTTTCAACACTTGCGTTCTTCCTTGCATAACATATGGTTGCGAAACGTGGTCTCTCGCGGACAATAATAGAGATAAATTAGCAAAATGTCAAAGGGCAATGGAAAGAAGCATGTTGGGAACCAAACTAATAGACAAAATAAGAACGTCGGAGATAAGGAGAAAAACCAAAGTTACCGACATATTGGCTCGCATAGACCACTTGAAATGGGGCTGGACAGGACACATGCTTTGTAGTAAAGTAAACAAATGGAGTAAGCAAGTGACCCTATGGTACCCAAGGGATGGGAAAAGAAAAAGGGGACGTACAAAAACAAGATGGGATGACGACATCCGCCTAACCTTGGGGCCATATTGTACCAGAGTTGCAGAGGACAGACCACAATGGAGAATGTTGGAGGAGGCATATGCCAAAAGGCACGCCAAACTGCGGGACATCTTATAGTTTATTTTTTTATGTTAACACTTCATGATATTATAAAATAATGTACCCAAATTTTCGGAAATAAACGGCTTTATTATTATTTATTTTTTTATTTTTTTTCAAATTCATTGGGTTCGATTCCTGGCTTGCGGAAATATTTTTTCTAAAATCGAATGATGCAAGTTTTAGTTTTAATCAAAATAGGCCTCGAGACTCCTTTCAGCATTTTTCGATATTCCCTTTAGTTTAGGATTTGGCCATCCACGCCCACTTGAAAAATTCATCCTGTATATAATGCGAAAATTCTTTATTGTAACACCACATGACAAAAGATACAGATAACATACACAAAAAAGACAAATGAAACACATGAAGAATGAATAGTATATTTCATTACAAGTGTGGAAACGCTGTCATTGCAAATAGTTCCGACAAATGTCTAACCGATCCGAGGCGCAGCCGAAAGCGAGGGTTGACAGTCGGAACAAGTTGCAATGACGGTTCCGCAGGTGTACTGAACGACTATTTTTAATACAGTTGCGAAAAAATGAAGCAATTTAATAAAATAATAAAAACACAATAAACTCAACTAACTAATCATTTATTTCTTGTAAAAGTTATAGTCCACATGTACATTGAAATTGGTACAGTTTTTTAAACTAACTGGGGAAGTTTTAGGTTGCATATTTACTGTTTGAGACAAACTATTATTAATTTCGTATGATTGTTCATGTATATTTGTCATACAATGTTTGTGCAATTATAGTGAGTTCCGGTGGTGTCAATTAAAAAAAATAAGGTCGAAATTACTCATTTTGTGCAACAAACAACTAAACTCGCAAAGAAAATTTCTGGAAAACGGCGCCAACCGTAGAATATAAGCAGAGATTTTTTTTCTTCACCCAAAGGAAACTATCCATACAGCTTAGTGTTCAGTTTCTTTTTTATTGATATGAAATGAAAATGAAATTTAATGAGATGAAATGAAATGAAACCTAACCTAACTCATTCAATTAAATCATTAAATCTGATATTGAAATAAATTAGTAGCTTCTTTTTAGAAATATACGTATTTGTATGAATCACAAAAACTCTTTAGTAAAAACTTCATGGTTGGTTTTTCTTTTTAATAGACATTATTTTGACAGTTGGGAAAGAGAACGCACGAGTTCGGTAAAGGTAAAAAAAAAGCACTAGTATGTAATAGCCCACATCCCGAACGCTATACGTCCCTGTAATACACCAGTTTTTGAGCAACTGTATTAAAAAACAATTTATGACCAATTTACAACCACTTTAAAAACTTTGATATAATTTTATTAAATTGGTGCCTATAAAATTATATGGCACATATTTCATTTTGCAAACGTATGCAGCAGATTAAAATGATATTGCCTTGCTGTAAAATAAACTACCGAAGCTTTACGCGGATATTTTACTAGTATAGGTCGTAGTTGGGTCAAAGTGACTCAGTAGTTGACACTAGTTGCGTTGCAGACTCAAATCTCGGGCCCCTTACACTTAAAAATGCATACTAATTTTACTCCTGGTTTTTTAGTGAATGAAAACGCTCTGAAATCAACCCCGTGAAATCAAAGATCAACCTACATACATACCTTGAATAAGGTAAAGTCCACAAATCCGTACCAGGGGCCGACATTCGCTCCTTTGACCAAAACACAAAAGGTATACAAAAACTATGTATTCCATAGATAGATAATACACTATAATATTATACTAGATGTATTAGATCTCGATTATTTGCAGTTTTACGTGTCAAACGCCTTTGACAGATCATACAGCCTCGTCAGCCGAAGCCAAGACATCATAATTACATTCAATTATAGTTTCAAGTCAAGTTTGTTGTCCTCCATGTCAGGACTTCAGACAATGAAATGAAGACCGTATACTAAAACATTTCATGGACTATTAAAACAGCCTTACTTGATACACGCATTTTTAGGGTTCCGTAGCCAAATGGCAAAAAACGGGACCCTTATAGATTCGTCATGTCTGTCTGTCTGTCCGTCCGTATGTCACAGCCACTTATTTCCGAAACTATAAGAACCATACTGATGAAACTTGGTAAGTAGATGTATTTTGTGAATCGCATTAATATTTTCACACAAAAATAGAAAAAAAACAACAAAATTTTTTTTTCAACAATCCCATACGTGTGTGGTATTTATGGATAGGTATTCAAAAATGATATTGAGGTTTCTAATATCATTTTTTTATAAACTGAACAGTTTGCCCTGTAACTTCTAAAATAAGAGAATGATAAAACTAAAAAAAATATATGATGTACATTACCATGCAAACTTCCAACGAAAATTGGTTTGAACGAGATCTAGTAAGTAGTTTTTTTTGATACGTCATAAATCGTAAACCGCAATTTACATAGTTATCACCAATTAAGATAGACCTCTGAGTTGTATTGGCGCTCATACAATTTAGAGGTCTTGCTTAATTGGCACCTACCTCAAATGAGGAAATCGAAAAGATTATCGAAAAAAAAATTAAAAAATCCTTCAGACTCCATTACGGAACCCTCGGTGCGCGAGTCCGACTCACACTTGACCGGTTTTTTTTTAATTTTGTGATGACCAATACCTAATATCTATACTTCCATACAATCAGCTTGCTTTTATACTATACGGCCTTTGATATCTAATTATCTAATAACTAAAGATAAACAATCCCAAGCAAAAGTTCTCTCAAAACTGTCTCAAATTGTGTTGGGTAATACTAGTTATTTTTTTAAAGTTGTATTCACAAAGCTATGTATAAAGGCAATAAAATTTTACGACTCATACCTGCTAGCCAAAATATATCTTAAGCGAGAGCTAAGGCATGTTTACCGTCGGTGCGTTCGAATGCTACTAGATTAAAAGACCACCCAAATGTTCGAGTGGGTAGACATTCGGTGAGGCCATTTTTTGTCGCTGATTGTGTACATATTTATAGTGATTGATACGGCGGAACTAATTTTAGTACAACTTGGTATGGGATACCTTGAACCCTGGATGACATGTGCTCCTTTATTAAAAGCAACCCCTAAGTGGGGGTAAAAGGGGTAAATAGGCACAATTCCGTGATAATATAAATCCACGCATACATATTCGCTGGTGAAGGCTAGTGAAATATAATGTGGCTGTGTATAAATAATTATAATAATTAAAATGTAATTTTATAGGTACTAATTAATAAAATGATTAATGAACGTGAAGTGCAAGTCATAACGAGCGCTTACACGTGCTTCAACTTGTCCCAAGGACAAGCTTTTGTTTTTTGATTAACTAAAGCATTCTGCTGCTTCGCCTGTTTTTAATTTTTATATTCGTTTTTACTATAGATAAAATACTAATAATAATTAAATAAATACATTTTAAAACTAAAACTAATAACTAAAATAAATTAAAAAAGTTAGGCCCCTTCGGCATGGTTCCAAAGATGCTGGCAGCGTTTCCTCGCTGTATCGCAATACTGATACGTTGTGCGAGGAAACTGCCAGCTCTTCGGTCCCCAGTACAAAATCTTAACCTATTAGCCAGCTCTTTAAAGAGCTGGCGAGCGCCAGAACCCCACGGACCAAGTGAGACCCTTGGTCCGTGGGGTAACACCGAAAGGAATAAAATTATATTCAGTGCCGAGACCCCTATATTTTTGTCTTTTTAATAGATTACATTTTAATATAATATGATGGTGGTCATTGGTAGCATGCGCAAAAAACCAAGATATTTTTTGATGCGTATTTTTAATGAAAATCTCAGGCAAGTGAAAGTAGATTCGTGCATTGAATATTCCAAACAACGTTTAAATTACAAAAAAAATGACATCAGTCAGTAAACTAAATTTTTTACGTAAAAAATAGTTGTGGAATGTGCCAAAAAGTCCATTGATGATATAAGTGCCCTATTCCTAACTAAAATTGCAATTTTATTCACCTATTGTATATAACTTACTAAAATGTTTACCTTTCATTAACAAAACTTGAATTTAATACCTACTCACACTTAAAACTTTTGCACTTAGTTCAACTTTACTGTACAGGGTGTCATTAAACAATCAGCCTAATTGACAATGTCTAAGTTATAAACGGTAAAAAGAATGAATATTTTCACTGAGATAAAATTACGTTTTAATTTTTGTTCTCGCCCATTTTGTCTCGTTAATTTGAAACTTAATACCAATAAACTTTGAACTACTTCATTCAATTATCATAAAAATATATTTCATCTTAATTTAAGGCGATGAGAGATCAATAGTAGTGAAGAAAAATGTGCTGGCAAAGGTTGTGGGATCGAATCATCTGATAGGCTTTTGGTGGATAAAAACCTGCCTGGCTGCCATCGTCTAACTTAACTGGGTATTCTTGCAGCTGCTATGAGTCCTTTCAAAGCTGTTTGTAAGTCTTTGACAACCATATGTTGTATACAATTAAAAAACCCTATTTTATGAGTTAACACGATCCTTCTTTCTCTTATTATGAGTATTAGTTTCGTTATCACCACGTCAATTGTGTTATCTTTATAACAGCTTTAAAAATCCAATAATTTTGGTCGCCAATTTGTTTCTTTTTTAATTAAGTACCTAATTAATGTATTAAAAAAGTTGTGTAAATATTTGTTTTCCATAGAACCTACAAGTTTTGGTTAGTTTGGGATCAGATGGTCTAAAATGTGTGAAGAAGTTACCAAGATATATTTATTTATATTTAATGGTGAAGCACAATTTTGTATAAGATACCAATGTCATTAATAATTACCCCTATAGGGTGTGGTCGGGAAATAAAGCATCGATATGTTGAAATGACTCCGGACGCAACCTGTAGAGCCAGCCACCTGCGTGCGGTGCGACACAACCTGTTACGCTACTGTCTCCCTTATACTGTACAGTAATACATAACAACCAATATACTGTACAAACAACAATATTATTAAATCCACTTACCCTTCGCATAACCCGAAGAGAAAACGATGATGTCTTCATATTTATTTTTCTTAAGTTTAATAAACACTCGAATAAAAATCTCGCTGCAAACGTTCTGCTCGTTCGCTTTATATGCAATTATTAATCCACTAATGCACTTTGCAAATATAAATTAGCTATTATTTCAAGATTAAGCCAAATTAAACTTTTTACCCAAAATATAAACTGCAAACTCAGTTTGGTATAAATATGTGATACAAAATATGTTTGAAATGTTTACAAGATATTTTGTGTGTAAATCTTATTATTTTTTGTGTTAGCTACTCGATTTGAGGCGAGTGACGCTCGGGACGGCATATACGCGACTGATTACTTACCCCTGTAGCAGAACAGGGTGAAAAGGACACACAGATAACCTGAAGCCGTAACGACATACGCGCTAGAATCGTTACTCTAATATCGACCTAATAACAAAGCCGACAAGTACAAAAGCTCTCTGTTACAAAAAGGGAAGTTTTGAAGGATCTGTATTGGTGTCCTACTCCCACTTTCATCTGGTTGGACAGAACACAGATACAGGATGAATTGAATTTATGCCGTTACCACTAGAGACTCAGTTCGATTTTATTTCCCGAGAGTTTTCCATGAGAAAATTTACATTGCTTTCGTGCGAGCTAGGGAAATGTTATCACGTCATGCTTATAAAGCGATGTATGTTAAATGTTTCCTTTTGCCTAGAAATATTAGGGAAAAAGTATGTGTATTACATCTTATCTTGTTTTATTGTTCTTACACCGAATTTCACCAGCTATTTCTAACAGAAAAAGGCTATTTCTTGCAACAAGTCAACCATGAAGGAAACTGGAAGTCAGTCTAGAGTTTTGAGTTTGCTAAGCAAAATTGTCCTTTGTGTCGTTCGTAACTACGGCGGGCCAGTTTGGGAAATATGAGACGCATTAGTAACTTTGCTAATAAGGTCTTATTATATTACGGGGATTAATATATTGATGAAACATTCATGAAGAGTATTTACGAAACTTTTCTTATAATATCGACGGCCTTTAATGACTCCCCGCCCAAAGGTCAGACATCTTCTTGCAGGTAAGTATTGAAAGGAATGTAGATATTGCCAAGAGTGGAAAGGTATTTTGCCTTCTATTGAGGAAAGGCTAGTAAAATGTTTTATACCTCTAGCTAAAACTTTATGTTTATTCCGAAGAAATTTTTGTATAGCTATAACATTCTACGGTTTGGTTAATAACATTCCATCTAGGCTTTGTGTGCTTACCACCTTCGGCCACATCATCACTTTATCTCACGATGGTGAGATTGTGGTCAAACACAAGCATATCCAGAATTAAAAAAAAGTTAAAAAATAAGATTTTGCAAATAAATCATTACCTAAAAACCAGTAAATATTATATATTGTTGACTTATACGTCAATAAAAAACTGGATTTTGGCATCTGAGAGACCCAAGTCGATCCTGTTTTTAGGGCGATGAAACGTTTGAGATTAGATTTCTTTCTTGATGGTGCTGATTAGTCAATCTTAATTGATTTCTTGATGGGTCTACATATTTTATTATTAAATTTATTTAAATATTTGTTTATTGTAAAAGTGATAAATCTTATTTATATGCCCCGTGGTTTTATCTGAAATTTATTTACTATTTTTGTTAATAACTTTGTAGACCTAAGACTTTACTAGTAAAAAAATAGCTGTGACAAGATGAATGGACTTGACGAATCTATACTTGTTTGACTGCGGAACCACCATGATAGAATTCGTGAAATTACGATCACATCCAGTAACCAGTTTACTCCAAATGCATGTGAGTTAAACATTTACCCAACTTCACAAGGTGAACTTTGTTATATAGTTCTGAATAGTTTGGATAGGTCTTTTTATTATGCCGTCCGTACACCACTGTATTTCCGTGAAAAGTTACGTAGAAGTTTACCCAGTATTCATTAATGAACCCCTACTATATGTATAGTTGGGTTTCCCTTTGTATACAATTTGAGTAAAATATCATAGCGATTTCATAGTAATAGTTATATTTTTTACTTTATTGTAGGTATACTAGCTGTCCTCCACAGTTTCACCCGCATTCCCGAGGGATCTTATCTTATCCCGGGATAAAAATTAAATAAATAGCCTATGTTAATCTGGAATAATGTAGCATTGTAGAAATCGGCCCAGTAGTTTTTGAGTTTAATCGTTACATACATTACATCCATACAAATCTTTCCTCTTTATAATATTAGAAAGATAAATGAATGATTATAGCAGATGTCCAGGCCTTTGTTAGCAGTGTACGTCTTCTGGCTGACACGATGATGATACGTAGTACCTACCTAAGCAAATGATTTATCCTAAAAATTGTAAGCAAAAGTATTAGACAGGTCATACCTACCTATAATGAGACAAAAATATTGTAATCGTACGGAAGAATGTAATGTTATTATGCTATAGATGATCTAAAAAGTGTTTGCGTAGTGTAGGCCTTACGTATTTTCCTCCACATCAATATGGAAATACTGAAGCCCTGCTTTTGTTACTATCTGAATAAAACGTCCGTAACTCAGGTAGTCAATAGTGCTGCCCTGTCACATGGATGAGGGTCTTTATTCATGAAGTCTGGACTCACGTTTTAGAGTGCCGTCTGTTAAGTCCATTATAATTAAGAACATGTCGTTCTTATCATTGTATTTTCATGAGAAGGGACTCTCATTATTGTAGTACATTTTACGAATATAATACATGCGAAGGTTAAATGAAAGGCTCGTTTACGGTACTTTGTCTCGGGAAAATATTCGATCCTATAGGGACGCATGAAAATCGCTAGGCGGCAACTAGTATTCTTATCTAATAATCTTACTTAATATCATGAATATGAAAGTATGTTTGGATTTGAAGATGTGTGTTACTCTTTCACGCAAATACTTTTGAACGGATTTTGATGAAACTTGGCAGACAGATAGATAATAACACATAAGATACTTTTTAGCTCGGGAAAAGATAAGATATCGCCAGAACGCGGGTGAAACCGCGAGGGACAGCTAGTACTTTATAATATTCAAGTAAAATGGTTAAATAAATAAAAAAAAATGTACATTTAATAAATAACATAATAAGACTACAGTGAATTTGCGATGAAAAACTTATAGCATCTAACTTTATATCCTAGATTTTATAGAATAGATATCCTATCATTTTTACTGAAGGTTCCGAACCGTCAGGGACAACTAGTTAATTATAAAATAGTACCTAGGTAGAACAATTGCTTTGAAAGTGAAATACAATGTGACTCTAACCACTATACTCAAGAGCTACAATTTAATGAACGCTTATCATTTATACAGGTTGATTAAAAAATGAAATTTTTACATTAGTATTGTACATTGGATAAACGCGAATCTTAAAGCTACAAAATCACCGTTGTTCGTTTTAAATTCACTGCATCTAGTTTATTATTTTTATATTGCCTCCGACGGCGTGAGATTGTTTACAGTAGGTATTGGAAATAGGTCATCTTATTTCCATCTTTTTTCATAAGGTTTTTTGTTATGTGATTATTGTTGACATGACAAAGTCATTCGGGTCAACTAGTTATAAATGTATAACCATAGGACATTATTAACGTAACAATTTGATACCTAATTAAGCAGAGCTTAGTTTCGTTGCAGAATATTTTCAGCACCTAATAATTTTAATGCGATTTCCTTGAGGGTTTATTATTATTAACAAAAACTTGTTGTTTAATCGTTATTTAACTTAATTAATAGATTACCTCCTCATAGACACTAGTTAGTAAACAATAAATACATAGAGTGTTAACAGTTAGCTATCAAAAGATAGAATAAATCTAAATAAAAAAGTCGTTGTAGGTAGGCAACGTGCCCAGAATGCTGGCGGCATTGCCACGTTGGATGACAATGCTGATTCTTTGAGCGAGGTATATGCCAGCATTCTGGTCACGAGATGCGTCGACAAGGTGTTTTGACAATTCATGGAAAAGGTGGTGTGCACTCGGCCTCCACGGACCCAGAGTTAGCTATTGAATTCTATCATTGATCGCCAAAAAATGCAGCTTCCCAATTTTTTTTATAAAAAATAATTTCTAACAATAAAATACATCAACCTGTATAACAGTTGTGACTCATCAACGCCGCTGCTGAAAGGTGCGTTTTCCATTTACTCTATTAACAAGGTTTTAATTAAAATAAGAAGTTTATATTGAAGGTCCCAGCGGACCGAGACATTAGGTCATCACTGTAGTTCCACTAACAAAACCATTCTACTGTTGTGACGATAATTTGTTTTTCACAAGGTCAATGTTGGTTAATTACTGCTATTTAAACTAGTGGCTTTGAGAGCTGTAGACCTTGTGAAAGTTTTGTGTCATTTCTGATAATTTTTCTCATTTTTTACCTTTTCAACCCCCATGATTCCGCCATTTTGAAAAATTCCGCTCGTTCGGTCAACTATGCAAGAACTAATTCTAGTATTAGTGTAATAGAGTATTATTTTAAAAAGTTAGTTTTGCTCAGAAGTGTCGCTAAGAAAGGATTATTACATGAATCGATATGCAATAAGGAGATGAGAACTATCGAGAAAATTTCATAGCACGTTTGATTCTGAGATTCCGCGGATTCTATCATCGAATAGTGATAATGCCGTAGCAAAAGTTGTGGGTTCGAATCCTACAATGAGCTTGAACTGTCGGTGGACTTTGCTCCGATTCTGAATGAAAGAATGACAGAAACTAACAAACCACAAAAATCAAACCGACAGACATACTTTCGCATTTATATTGTGACTAGAGTTCCGCCTCGCGGTTTCACCCGTGTTACCGAGGGATCTTATCTTTTCCCGGAATAAAAAGTACCTATTCTATGTCCTTCTCCAAGGTTCCATCTATCTCTATATATTGAGGATAACGATGTCTGGAAGTAACTGCACTCTGTACAAGTACCTACACATTGTTTTTTACTGTTAATTACCTTTTTTTTTTAATACCTACGCTTTTATTAGCTTGGTAATTTTTGTTTTAGTTTACTATGTAGGTAGGTAACTAATGTGGGTTATATTTTTTTATGTACCTATTAGTTTAAGAATAAAATTGTTAAACATTTGAAAAAAGAACCCAATATCTAATAGTAGATGGTCCAAAAATATTAAAAAAATGTAACCTTGCTGAGTTTCTTGGCAGTTCTTCTCAGTTGAAGGCTGACTTACGAACCGGTGGTAACTTTTGTAATTCGACCTTCATAAGTGTCCTTCTAGGGTCTAAACTGAATAAATGGTTTTGACTTTGACTCTATACCAAATTTCATCTAAATCGGTTCAGAGGTTAAAGCGTGAAGAGGTAACAGAGACAGACAGACAGACACACTTTCGCATTCATAATATTAGTATGTATTACCTACTCAATTACAGATACCTGCGTCTACATTAAATGTAATTTTATCAATCAACACATTTCAAACAGGAAAAATTATCAACATTACGTTCGTACAAATTGAACATTCATTTTCATTTGTCTTTATTACGGGTCGTCGAGTTTTACAATACGGCGGTCATCCATCATTCATCACGTCACAACACCTATACACAGTGGCGTAGCTACCGGAGGGCTAGGCGGTGCCGTGCACCGGGGCCCTCAAGCTCAGGGGGCCCTCGGACCCTGACCAGCAAACCTCGTATCGAACTAGCTAATGATTCTCCCGGATAAAAGTAAATAAGCTGGAACACGGCTTTAATAATAGCATTCATGGAATTTGAAAGGATACAGGGGAATTCCCTTATATTTATATTGCCAACTTGAAAAATTCGCCGAATGTTTATGACAGTAAGGAAACGGTCTTTAAAAATAATCAGTAAAATTTTAAACTTTAAAAAAACTTTCAAATGATAAAGTAGCTTTGCACCTTTGACATATTTTGACTTGATAAACTAAACAGTTTAGTTAGGGGCCCAGTTTCTTTTTGCACCAGGGCCTTCGGTTACCTAGCTACGCCTCTGCCTATACCACCATCACCATCACTGGCTCTCTATAACTGACAATTTAAAATATACATTAACCCAATGTTTCACAATAACATAACCATACAATGGATCAAAGGACACAGTGGAGACAGAGGCAATGACGCAGCTGACTCACTGGCAAGGAGAGGATCGGAGTCAATACCGGTGGGACCCGAACCCTTTCTCCCTCTCCCACAGTGCTGGTTTAAAGGTAGGATAAGTGAACGCACATACCACCTCCACCAAAACTACTGGAACAACCATGAGGAGTGCAGGCAGGCCAAACTAGCTTTGCCTCAACTTAACACAAGGCTCTCTAGAGCACTCCTACAACTGAGCAAACCACGATTGCGACTAGTAACTAGCGCTATAACCGGTCACGGCAGTTTTAACAAACATCTGTTCAATCTAGGTGTCACAGACAGCCCCCTGTGCAGAGCTTGCATGAGGGCAGAAGAAACAGCCGCCCACGTCCTGCAGGAATGCGGTGGGGTGGCCGAATGCCGGGCAAACTACCTGGGCAACCCGGGTAGTCTCAGGGAGGCGGTCGGCAACGTCAAGGCGCTGGCAGGCTTCCTTGAGGATATAGGATGGCTGGAGTAACCCCAGCCAAACACCCTCCGACGCAAAAAGGGCGCAATCCGTCGCCCAATTGCGGAAAACGCCCGCACGAAAAAGAAAAAGAAGAACCCAATGTTTATATGGTTCAAAATAGATTAATCTTAATTTTGATTGCATTGGTTACTGATTGAGTTTGGGAATTCGTTATTGTAAGCTGAGAGAAACGACACCATACATCTAATTACCATCACAAAGTAACAAATAAATTAATACTGGAGGATTAATTTCGACATATTTATAGCTTCGTATCTGAAGCGATATGTATATGAACTGCCTCTAAATCGATAGTTAACATTAACTTATCTCTTCATAGCAAAAAATGTCGAAATCAAATCAGATACTTAAATTAATCCGAAGCTGCAAATATGGCAAAATTAACCTAATAATATGTTCATTGGAAGATCACTCTTCCATTGCCTGTATTTTACTGAGTTTGTATTTATATTTATTTAATTATTCACTACTCGCGACACGCGAATTTTATATATTATGAAGATGTAGGCATTTATTAGTTTCATTATACATTCTTATAACAAGAAGGCAATGTCATTGTAGTATATGTTTCATGGTCATGGGCATAAGTTTTCCCTTGCTAAGATTATAGCCATAAAATAATACAAGAACAGACGGGATGAAACGTTACGTCACCTACGAGTAAGTGTACGGTGGCCATTACTCCGGGTTTCTACGGATTTGTCCTAGCACGATGGGGAGCGCGTATTACAGCCCATATTTTTTGGCGTAACTTGCACAGTACGCCAAAGACTGTAACATACCACTGTTACCACTCTGTTAAACGTTTGTTTTATGTCAACAGGTTGACAAGTAGGGAGATGGTTCAGCTGATGGTAAGTGGTCACCGCCTCGTATGGACGTTTGCAATACAAGGGTAATTGCCGACCTTAGAGAGCTCTTTTTACGCCCTTTTTGAAGAACCCCATATATAACGCTGTGGGACAACCGTATTGGGGAGCTCATTCCAAATCTTAATGGTCCGCAGAAGGAACGTCGAACATATAACAAAACCTGTATATTATATTGGTAATGTAAATAAATCGGCATCTAACGTAAAATTTTAGCAAAACAAATCGGGATTATCTAGCCTTTTGTCCTGGTTTATTAACATTATATCTGGCAACCCTATTTAAGAGCCCTGAATGCAAGGCTGCCCACGCAAGGCCAAGGATAAGAATTATAATACGCATCTGTATTCTGGCGTCACCGCGAGCCCGCGAGTACGTGACTGGGCACTTAATTCACTTACATTCATGGGTTTTCAGCAGTTTGTGATGCGTGATAGTCCCATTGGGTCATTTAAAATACAGGGGGTATTTTTATACCAGAAGTGACAACCAGGCAGGCGGGTCACCTGATGGTAAGTGACTACTGTCGCCTATAGATATTAGCAATACCAGGGGGATTCTAAGAACTAAAAGGTAGGATAGGTTTGCCTTTAAGGCACTGTTATAAGGTGTACAACACATTGGCAATTACCCTGGTATTGCTAATGTCTATAGCCGACGGTAGTCACTTACCATCAGGTAACCCGCCTGCCTCGTTGTCACTTGTGACATAAAAAAAATGACCGATTTTGTTTTATGTGTCAAACCGTCTTCGAAATCAATAGGTTTTGCAAATTTATTAAAAAAAACAAATTCCAAGTTCACAACTTTTTTTAGACTATCAAAACAGAAAAATCGTCACCTTTCCAGAATGGATATGGGGTTGGTTTAGCCCACACCTTGACGAAAATCTAAAGAAACCTCAGTCATACCCCTATCATTAACAATAATCCCGCCACAAAGTCTTAAACAGTAAATTCATATACCACAGGATAGTACAGCATGGTAACATAGGCGTGCGTGAGGTAACCACGGCCAAATTGAAGATTTATCGCGAACCGCCTCGCTGCCAGGTTGGCACGTACTCCGTAAATTGTTCACTTAACACCGTATCTTTTGTGAGCTTACGTAGATATAACACTGATATATTATGGTACCTTCCTGTATCGGCTTTTATAGACTGTTTTGTAAACGATTATCTAGTAAATTGAGAATGTAATATTTTTATTTGAAATCATGCCTAAAATTTTGTATGAAAAATAGGAATGTAGGTACTTATTGTCATGTAATTTTTATAGCTCAATCATATTACATATTCTAAACTAGTGCGAGCTGTTTTTCAGAAAACAGTTATTACCCTCAGACCAATTAAAAAAGGTAGACAGAGCGTGAAGCACAGTAAAGGAAACCGATGGCGCGGCGTTCCTGTGCGACGCGAGTCACGCGGGATAACGTACGTGCAGGTCACGCACACAACTTCATTCCCGTTACTTCACTGCATTGGAGACTATTGTTTACGTACGCTCCTTCTACCTTTTTATTTGTTCTGTGTTACCACTCAACACTTTCTTTATTTTATTAGATTAGACAAATTTTGGGTATAAATTATCATTATGAAATAAGCCGTACGAAAACATTGCCTATAAAAAAAAGTTTATTAGTTTAGTAAAGATTATATATCTGCTTTTAATTTATGTACCTACAAGCTATTTAACTTGGAGAAAATTTAATCAAAGAGCTATAAATCTGAATGCAAATCCTTGTAATCCATCAGTACCTATAAAACGAGAGTAAACCCCATGGGTACGCATAAAAAGGGAAATAAAATATACAATTTTAAAAGCTATTAGCTACGTCTTTCTCTTCAGCAATATTGTATATTCAAGGCTATAGTTTTGTTCAACTTGAGGGTGGTAGCCAGCCAGTCGGGTAGTACAAAGTACCCTACCACCGAGCTATGGTTTCCTCGCGATGTTTTCCTTCACCGAAAGCTCAAGCTCTTTCGCAGCATGAAGCTTCGATTCCTTTTAAAAACCGCTATCAATTACGTCACCTTAAAACAAAGAAAATAGATAGATAGGTACAGTTAAAAGTTGTTGTTTTGTATTGTATACGATAATAAGAAAAAGCAACTGTTTCAATTGTATTATACCGGAATGAGCATCGATAATAGTTACTGATATGGTATACATCGGCTATATTTTATTCTTATTTATAAGAAGAAAAAGGCTCACTGTATATACATAGTGATTTCGAATTGGTTACCTACTTGGAAGAGTGGAAATAATCATAACTATAAAACATCTAAAAAACACTGACCTTTTCGCGATTTCACAGATGCTGCCACAATGAAAATAGTCGATTTCCAATATGGCAAGTAATGCCAATTACTTCAAATTCAACCTGTATACAGAATAGCTAAGTACAAGCCAACTACTACACTGTTTGTTCTACGCGCTAAAGGCTACGTGTCACGTGCTACAAGTTGCTACGAACTTGGTTACGGAGACACGCGGGATGTTCAAACACTTCACGTGCTACGGGTCACGTGCTATACGATATACTCGTACAAGGGCTGCTATTTATGTACTTAATTATGTACGGAACTGGCCAGTTATAGAACAATATTAAAAAAGTAATTATAACAACGCAGAATCCTTCTTCATCATGACAATGCTACATAGCTTCCACAAGGCTGCCACACATCGGCCGAAACAACTCGGTCTTTGGAAGGTGAAAAGATCGAATTAACGGGTCATCCACCTTAAGTTTTGGAAATACCTCAATCAGAATGGAAAAAGTGCTTTGAAAATTGTTTCCAACGTATGCAAAAATGCATTGATCATCATGGCGAAAATTTCGAAAAGCAATAAATCCATAATAAATCTCATAGGTATGTTTGTTTCACTTTGTTATTCCGAATACATAAATAATATTTATAATAACAAATATTTCCCAATTTCACAATATAAGTCTCAATACAAAAAAGTATGAAGGTTTTTCTTAAAATATCAGCTTCAGCACTAGTCGTTTTGTGCTTAAACGTAACCAGTTTATAATTTAAATTGTTATTAATTTTAACAAAGGATCCCCACAGAGCAGACATAATGTGATCTCGGAAAATTGTGGCTCTGCAATCCTCTTAAATGGTGAAATGCGTACGCTTCATTACTTTAAGC
Source organism: Ochropacha duplaris (assembly GCA_951361185.1). Lineage (NCBI taxonomy): Eukaryota > Metazoa > Arthropoda > Insecta > Lepidoptera > Drepanidae > Ochropacha > Ochropacha duplaris. The sequence continues at coordinate 9,856,555 of OX592703.1, forward strand.
CTGTGTAAACTTCTCATTGACAATACAGCTGAGTGGGATGCAAAATATTATTGTGTGTCTTCGTTTATTTTTAGCCTGTCAGAGGCGCTATTTTTAACCGACTTCAAAAAATGAGGAGGTTCTCAATTCGACTGTATGTTTTTTTTTTTTTTTTTTGTTACGCGATTTCTCTGCCAATTATGAATAAATTTTGATGATTCTTTTTTTGTTTGGTAGATCATGCTTCAGAAGTGGTCCCATTTAAATTTTATCGAAATTGATTCACCACTTTTTGAGAAAATCAACAAAAACAAAAAAAAAAATATCTCGTTTGATAAACCTTAGTGAATCAAACCGAGTCGTTGAGCATGACTTTTCGGATTTGGATGAAATTTTGTGTGTATACTTCAAATTTCAGTTTCATTCTACCTTTGTAACAAAATTCGAAAAGTAGGGGAGCGACGGCGCAGACCTAAGGAACATTACCGTAAGGAGAGGTGTCGTAAGACGTTTTCTCGTATGAACACTTCCAGTTCAAAACTGTCCTTCTTCTTGGCTGGCACCGACTCCAAAAAGAACTGTTTATAAATATCAATAATTTTGTTGATTGTCCTTTAAGGCTCTTACTTTGAAATTAAAATATTATTCTTACTTTTTAGTTTATGTTTGTACATAGGTATAGGTTACAGTTTTGAAGTCGGTTTTAATTTTTTGGGATATTATTAGCTTTGAAATGTCTATAATAGACATTATTTATCCTAGCATATATTCTACTGCTTTCTATTGAAATTATTCATGTAAGAATTAAAAAAAAATATGATACGTTATCTATAAATTTATGACATCGAAGACCTATACTTCAACTTTAATTAGGCAGTGGTAATCGATTACCATCAGGTGAGCCGTCTAGCGATCGGTAAAAATCTTTTGAAAAATATGTAAATAGATAGTTCTGTGATAGTGACGTCACATGCCCTGCACATAAATGATGGGAAATATCGTGAGGAATACATAGATAGTGGATATTTTCAGAAATAGTACTTTTAAACTTTCGCAAACTAAATTCATATTTTTTATTATCCTGTGCGCGAATAGACCCGGTATATTTAACTACAAATATGATCTTTTTAGCAGCCATATTTTTCGATATCCTTATTCTCAAATATTTAGTTTCTAAAAATAAACATATCCAGGAACTATTCAGCAATTGATCATCCATAGATATACTTCCTTTACTCGCATCGTACCACCTGGGATTACCGTTCGTATTTTTGGTAATCAGCACTTCTCGCTATGGTATTGCCTATTGGCAGTAAAACGTCAAACTTCAAGACATATAGGTATACGCTGGGAAATTCGGATGCTGGAAATCTTTGATATTACTAAAGTATTCGTGGTAAAGCTAACATTTTCGTCCGTCTGCAATTATTCAAACGTCAATCAGATAACCTCTTGAATGACCTAAAATCCCGAAAGGTTCATATTTGCGGCTATCAAAATTATTGGCATACGCCCCCATATTTCGCCAGGTAAATAAATGTGACCCACTTAATTTTCATCCTAAGCTGTCTGGTTCCAATCAGGTATTTTCCGGTCATTAAATGACTTCCATTTTATTACATAAAACTATGGTTTGCTTTTGAGTTTATAAAAATTTGGACCGCTTATTTTAATTATCATGTATTGTATCCTATTTATATTATAATCGTGTATGTTGTGTGTAAATACATCGTTATGGGTGGAGGGAAGTGAACAAATTTGGACATGTGTTAATTGGAGTAATCCTACTAATCTTACTAATAATAGGTCTTTACCTATGAAATTGCCGTTCTACAGTACTGGCCATTTCAAATCAAAATAATTTTTGTTTGGCTAAGAATTCTAATTTCAAATTAATTTTATTTTAAAAACATGGATATTTTAACACAAGCGGCACGCAACATCAACGACGTTTACGGAGCTAACACTACAAACCAACGCACCACCTGTTATTGGTTTGCACACTTCCGTTCTGGAAATTTCGACTTGAAAAATGAACCTCGCGGTCGTCCGAAGACTTTGGTCGACAATGACGAATTAAAGGCGATTGTGGAAGCTGATGATCTACGGCTAAATTAGCAGCAGCTTTCGACGTTACCGTCAAAACAATATTGGCCCCTTTGCGTCAAATTGGTAAGGTAAAAAAGCTTAACAAATGGGTGCCCCACGAACTCAATGATCGCCAGCGCGAAGTACGCGTCGAGACGTGCCTTGCACTGCTCAACAGACACACAAATGAAGGAATTTTGAACCGCATTGTTACCTGCGATGAAAAATGGATTCTGTTTGATAACCGCAAGCGGTCAGCAAGTTGGTTGGATCCTGGTTCAGCACCTAAACAATGCCCTAAACGAAAACTTACCCCTAGAAAAGTGATGGTCACTGTTTGGTGGTCTAGCGCCGGTGTGATTCATCACAGCTTTTTACCAAACGGGGTGAGCATTACTGCAGATGTGTACTGTGAAGAACTGAACACAATGATGTAGAAGCTGGCACATCTCCAACCAGCATTGGTCAATCGCTCGTCTCCGCTGCTCCTGCACGACAACGCGCGACCTCATACTGCACAGCAGACGGTCTCCAAGTTGCAAGAACTGGGGTTGGAAGCTCTCCGTCATCTGCCCTACTCACCAGACCTTGCGCCTACAGACTGCTACTTTTTCCAGAATGTAGATAACTTCTTGGCGGGAAAAAAATTCATTACTTACTAATTTTAAGACGATGATAGCTCAGTGGTAAGTGACGTCGAATGCCGCGGCGAAGGTCGTGGGTTCGAATCCTACAATGAGCTTGAGCTTTCGGTGAAGGAAAACATCGTGAGGAAACCATAGTACGGTGGTAGGGTACTTTGTAGTACCCTACTGGCTGGCTACCACCCTCAAGTTGAAAATCTGTCGCCAAACACCTATCGGTGTGTTCCGACAGCTGCACTTGAGAGCCAGTTCCCATCTAGGCTTTGTGTGCTTACCATCTTCGGCCACATCATCACTTACCATGGTGAGATTGTGGTCAAACACAAGCCTATCGAATATAAAAAAATATATATATATACCCGAGAGGCAGTACAAAATGCCTTTGAAGAAGTTGTTGCCTCCCGTCCATCTGATTTCTTTAAGAAGGGCATCAATAAACTGCCACTGCGTTGGTAAAGATGCATTGATTGCATGGGTGATTACTTCGATTAATACAAATGAAAAATACATGAAAAAAAATCGTTTAAATTTTTTCATACTAAACGGCAATTTCATAGGTCTTAGACCTATATTATAAATGTGAAAGTTTGGATGGATGGATGTTTGTTACTCATTTACGCCAGAACGGCTGAATGGATCTGGATGAAATTTGGCATGGAGATAGATTATAGTCTGGAATAGCACATAGGCTACCTTTTACCCCATGAAGTTCGCAGTTCTGTTGAGATGGGAATGACCCAAATATCTAATTGGCTTATTAGTAATCTGCTTACTCTAAACACATCAAAAACAAAATATATATGTTTTAGTATCTGTCATCGTACACAACCAGGCGAAGATTTTAGCATCATAGTATACACATGTCGCAAAGTTCATGATGCGCACTGTAATAAGTGCCCCATCATTGAAAAAGTTACTCAAACCAAATATTTGGGCGTTGTGTTTGATCAGAGAAATTACTATCTTTATCAAGATAGTAATTTACTTTCGGTTAGAAAATTATATGTAACCCAAATTGTCCTAAAAAAACATAAATCAATTCCCTATGATGCAAGCGTAGACACAAAAAGAAGGAAGTATATGGTAGCAACAATCCCTCATACCAAAAGCAAGTTTGCAAGTATGCAATTCACCATACTATCAGGTAAAATATATAACACCATAAACAGAGAAATAGATATATATTCTAAACAATACTATGAATCTGTTTCTATTTAATCCCTCGCTAATGCTCGGGAGTAAAACTACCTCGTATATAATGGGTCATTTTAGCTCCTTGTATAACAATCTACTATTATTGATTGTCAAATTATTTTATTCTGTTTTTAGTATTTGTTGTTAGTGGTCTTAGTTATTTGGGTACGGAACCCTAAAAAGTAGTTCATGTCCTGCAATCGCTTCCTATAGCGTGAGATCAATCACTTAGCTCAGCTGCTGCTATCACGATCCCGCGGGAACTGGCGACGGGTATTTTGTCTTCGATACTTTGTAAGCACACTTTGTTAGGTACAGGTAGTCTGTATACTGATAAATTAGTAAATACTTTTTTTTATTCTGGATAAGCTTGTATTTGACCACAATCTCACCATGGTAAGTGATGATGTGACCGAAGGTGGTATGCACACAAAGCCTAGATGGGAACTGGCTCTCAAGTGCAGCTGTCGGAACACATCGATAGGTGCTGGGCGACAGATTTTCAACTTGAGGGTGACATTTGTCGCGAGTTATTTTTATTTGACATTTTTTCTATAAAGTATAAGGTACAGAGATTTTTTTACATTGTATCTTCAGATGGAAGGATGAAAATAAATCTATGGAAACTGTAAATTTTTTGATGTTTACTTCAAACAATGTCGGATAAAGTAAACTGAGGATCATACGTCGGATCCCCTTTGATTCAATCGTTTGACGTCTGAATAATTGAATTCTTTCAAGGGATCTAATCCTGCAGCAGCATGTCTAAAGATTTTTGTGGGGTGACAATGTCTCCTCCTTAATAAAACCTAATTTGAACTACGCGGTACGTAACATTGTTTTTTTACATTTTCGGTACCTACTTTACGCCACATAATTGTGACTTTTAGGTAAAAATGCTCACTCGGTGGTTACGTAAAAAAATTGCGTTACGTAATTCTTGAACGCTCCCTTATCTATATTATTTAAGCTGCTTTTCTTACTGCTTCAAATTTTCCTTGCTACGCTCAGGATTCTTTGCTCGTGGTTCAATCTTGGAAGCCTTCGCTTGCTCGGGTTCGAATAGAGGTAACTCGCGCCAAATAACAACTTTGCAGCCTTACATAATAAATAACTATTATTGGTCATGTTTTTGCACCCTACTATTTATCTTCACATTTCGATACTGTCTCAAAAACAGTTAAACGTCTGGTCATACTATCTAAGATCTTTGAGTTAGGCTTTTCGTAGATAGCGCTGGATCACGGGATAAATACAGGGCTTAAGATATGATCAACTTAAGCTACCAAAGAATGTTATGTCTGTTTCTAGAGAGATTTTGAAATGTGTGTCTCAATGTTTACTATCTCAAACAGCTGTGTCACTTTTACAGGGATGAACAGCGTAGTACATCATGAATCCTTTATATAGGGTTGTTTTATAGTTTCTGAATTAAAGAAAAATAAATCTTTTTCATTTATGAATATTGAAAATTATATAAATACGATACCTACAACACGTACCTATCATTGTGAAATAAGATATCTTTATTTATCCAAAAAATCTTTCATAGGCACATGAATTGTCAGACTCTAACGCAACCTATGGAACGTTAATTTCGCTGAGAAAAATTGCGTACCTACCTATAAATTAGTAGACAGATATGGTTACAAGCTTCATAGCTATGCTTTGTAGTCTGGTTTTAAGTAAGTACCTGTTTCATGAACAGGTTATCTTAGAGTCAGAAGGAAACAAGAAATTGGAGATCTATTCTTGTTAAGTTCGAAACTAAGTAATTACTTACGCAATTTCTACCTGCCTACATTATTAATTCTATTACTTTGTTCTTACTTAGTTAGTTTTATCACGCAAGTGTACCTACAAAGTAAATCTAATCTATCAACATAAGTTTCAACTAACATTCACACATCCTTTATTTATTTTACGATTACGAACACTCCGAGGTTTTACTCGCGTTTCCAAGGCATCTATTGTTTTCCGAGTTAAATATCTTACTTTTCTGGTGTCAGCGCGACATTTTTTTTTATAACCAAGCAGGCGGGTCACCTAAAAGACAATAACCTATAGACATTAACAATTCCAGGGCGTTTGCCAATGTGTTCTCGACCTTATTACAATGTGTTAAAGGTTTGCTCTCCACTGCACCTGCCGGAACATACCAATAGGTGCTTGGTCGAGGTAGACTACTATAAAGTATCCTTACCACTGTGCTTTGGCTTCGTCACGATGTTTTCCATCACCTAAACTTCAAGCTCATTGTAGGATTCTTCCGAACCGTGGATTAGTCTGACTATTCATAAGTGCCTGTGAAGGCCTATTTGGATTAATAAACATTTCATTTCATTAGAAAAATAACGAAACGATGAAGTAGGTACCTAAGTATTCAGTAATTTTAACTAGGAAACTACATAGCACATATAATCTTTAGAATCCTTCAAAAACACAAAGGCCTTTCAGTTTTCATTTGAAGGACTCTACCGACTTTTATTATAACGATTTGCCTTTAGGGCATTGGACAGGCTGATAGCTGTGGGATGGTACTTTAGAGGGATGTTTTGCGCACTCATCACTTCCCTTGACAACCTTCGGGACACATTTTGAAAGTGTTCAGTTTAAAGAACTACTTATTTTGACCTTTTTGTGTGTCACGTTATCGCAACAAAGTATGTCGTAAGGCCAACATTTACTTTGTTCTTTAGAAGCTGATATTTTGTTTAGTTCAAATTACTCAAATGCCGTATTAGGTTTGTAAATAATGTATATTGTTAATGTCACTTTGTTAGAGCGCTAAATTGGACAATTGTTTTATGAAAAAAAACGAGCGAGCCTTTCAGTCGTCGCATTCGTCCAAGGTATTGATTTTTTAATTTTAGATATTAAATATCTCAAAAATAGTGAAACTTTTACTGAGGTCATTTTTGTATATTTGGTAGGTAACCTGCCCACCTATCTCCCCCTTAAGTTTGTCGTGCTACTTACCGGACACCCTGTATATTAGCACTATGTGGTTTTTTCTCTACCAGTACTTATATTACATTCTTGGACTTAGTAAATCTACAATAAAAACCCCAAGATTCGTGATCAACGTCAATTTGTGAACTCGAGGGATTACAAACCTTCTTAATTACAGCTTCGTAAAAACACCGGGCAAAACTGCCTGAAATTCGTTAATATCTTTTTAATTAAAACAGAACTTTTACGTGTCTACTTTCTTTCAGGGAGTTATAGAACCGCTAAGAGTTATAAACTTAAATGATGTAAAACTTTTGAATGTTCAATAAGTCGGAAATTGAATCTCGTTCAAAACAAATTTTGATGAAGTCATTGAAAATCGGCAAGTTGTTACCGTAGTCAAGTTTCAATTACGTTTCCAAGCACGTAGGTACGCAATGAATTAGAAATTGAAGCGTTACAATCTCGGCTCTCATTAATTGTTGTTTGTTTACCCACAAAGTTATCTTGAACATTTAATCTGATGTTCCTGAAGTTCGAACACTTTTCATATTAGGTACATAGGAAATCTTAGAACTTGATACAAGGCAATTTTACGTTAGATTTACCGATGAGTTTTCGACTCTAAACTTTTTATGGAAAACTGTAATTTTCATGAACACAAAAGTCCGTGAGAGGCGATAAGGAGGCGATGCACTTTCCGTACAAGAATCGACAACTATACCAGAGCACTCATTTAAATTAAATAAACATCTATAATGGAAAATATTTTTATTTAACAAAACAAATATTTAAAAAAATACGCATTATTCTTATAAAATATACACAATCTAGAACATTCTAGAACATTCTATACAAAATATATTAGTGTTTTATTAACTTTGAATTAAATACAAATAAAAAAGTACGATCATTGATCATAAAATATTATACAAAAATATGTGTCAATATTAAAAATTAATCTAACAATTACACGTATCAATTCCTATAAAAATAGCTTCACAAAAGTATTACCAGAGTATAGTACTATACTTAGAGTAATAGTATTTTTAATTGTATTTTTTTAAATGGTAAACTGACATATAAAACCTGATTCTTTATGATAGCATAGAATCTAATTTATTGATTACTAGCTGTTCCGCGCGGTTTCACCCGCGTTCCCGAGAGATTTTATCTATCTATCTCCATGCCGAATTTCATCCAGATCCATTCAGCCGTTCTGGCGTAAATGAGTAACAAACATACATCCATCCAAACTTTCACATTTATAATATTATATTAGTAGGATATATATTACAATTTGCTAGGAATGTTTGAATCTGTGGTTTTCTACGCAGTCTGTAACAAGGATGAGGCGAATATCTGCTGCATTATATGTGGAAGAGTGGCGACGTCCATGCAAACGTGGGCATGACCTACTGGCAAGCGTCGTAACATGCTGGAAAACGACAACGAGTTAGAAATAACTAGCTTTTTGACGTGGTCAAACATGAAAACTTAATTATTTTATTTATGACTAGCTGTCCCCTGCGGTTTCACCCGCGTTCCCGAGGGATCTTATCCTTTCCCGGCATAAAATGTATCCTATGAATTATTCCAGGATATGATCTACCTGTGTGCCAAGTTTCATCAAAATCCGCAGTGAGTAGCTCAACTCTAAATTAACTTATGTAGTAAGCCTGGTAGGGTTCAAATTACATTGACAATAAAAAAAAAACTGGACAAGCTTGTGTTTGACAACAAACTCACCATGGTAAGTGATGATGTGGCCAAAGGTGGTAAGCACAGAAAGCCTAGATGGAAACTGGCTCTCAAGTGCTGCTGTCGGAGCACACCGATAGGTGCTTGGCGACAGATTTTCAACTTGAGGGTGGTAGCCTCTACCACCGTGCTATGGTGGTAGGGTACGATAACCTGTAATACGGTAACCTCACGATGTTTTCCTTCACCGAAAGCCCAAGCTCATTGTAGGATTTGAACCCACGACCTTCGCCGCGGTATCCGACGTCACTACCACTGAGCTATCATCGCTTAAAATTGATATTTGATGTGTTTGTTAGTAATTATAAATAGTAGCTTGTGTACTTACGAATTAGCTTCGTCACCCAAACTGCCAATAAATATGACATGCGCTTGCACTCTGTGGTCCGACGTCATTATTGTACCTAACTCTTCAGGTTCGATACCGTATCTAAAAATAAATAAATACTCATTATTTAGGGACCATTACAGGCACACCGTGGGACGTGGGATCGATTCCCATCTAGAACACTTGTTTATAGGGTAGTGCCATCCTCAGAGACGCGACGTACACTTTTTCCTAATCCCTTACAGTGAAAGTGTGCTTCCTTTTGCTTATCGATATATATCGATTATAGAGATCTCGACAGCACTACAACACTAGCGAAATGATGCACACTTGTCTAAGGGATTAGGAAAAAGAGTGGGGCGCGTCTTCGTTGATGGCACTATCTATATGAATATCTATGTCTGATAAACAAAGAATATCTCTACATATTTTTTCATTATACGATTTAAATTCACATAGCGACTAGCGTTGCTATCCATATAAAATCTTTTTTTTAATTAAAAACTATCATTCGGAATGACGACTTTTATTAACGCAAAATCTTTTCCATTCACACCTTTTTATATACTTAGGGTTTTATTTAAAACTAACTGTCCCCCGTGGTTTCACCCGCGTTCCCCAGGGATCTTATCCTTTCCCGGGATAAAAAGTCATATGTGTTATTTCAGGATATGATCTACTTGTGTGCCAAGTTTCATCAAAATCCGTTCAACAGTTTTTGCGTAAAAAAGTAACAAACATCCATCCATCCAAACTTTCACATTTATAATATTAGTGGGATTAATCAGTGATGAATGAATAGATTTATGCAACTTACCGTCTAAGATTAGCATCAGACAATATAAGAAGTATAGCTTCATCGGAGTCCTCTGTGGCTAGCGAGGCGATGGCGTGTTTAGCGGCCGGCAGCGTGTTGTCGCCCGACCAACAGAACTGGGAGTGGGCGTGCATCGTGCGGATTATCTGTCGCAACCAAGAATTATGTATTCTAAATAGATAGGTAACTCTAAATACCTACTTGAAGCAAATACCTATCAATTGCGAAAAAGAGAAAGATAACAAATACGTTGGGACAATCTCTCTTTCTAACCCTACTTACCCTTAATGAAAGAAAGAGAGATTGTCCCAACGTAGTTGTTACCAATTTACCGACAAAGAGCATATTTATGACGTCACAAGTATGTATTTCATACAAAACTCCATATAAATAATCGTTTTGACATTTAAAAAAAAGAAGCTGATTTGATATGTCAGTCACCATCCCTTTTGAAAACATTTCATATTTTATAAGACTCTAAAACATAAATACAGTTTCTTTCTTTACCTGTTCTGAGTCAGTCCCATTCTCATTTTTATGTTTTTCTAAATGCCTAATTTAAGAGAAAAAAATAAACGAAAATATTGTCGATGCGGAGGCTGAATAGAATATGGACCTTCGGCTAAGCTTAAAGTTTTAATTTTAGTCTATGGATGTACCCAGATAAGAGATCAACCTTACATCAATTTTCAAATTAGGCAGTATGGTCGGTAGACTATTATAGCCTGCTATGAAGGGGCAAAAAATAATCAATTTTCAAAAACGATTTAAATTCCGTATTTCAGAATAAAAATAACTTTAAAATAAAAAATAACAACTTATAGATTAATTAATTTTGCGATTGGTTTCAATGGTACATAATATCTTATATAAAAATCTGTCTTAGCGCCTTTTAGAGCTGAGAAAGCAAAGATGATCTCTATATTTGGCATTAAAAGGCGTCTGATGTGAATGACCACCTTACCTGGTTAAAAATACTATAAATGGACATGGTATAATTAAAACACATACCTGTAACCGTTGTTTCTCGTTCTCTGGCGGTCTGTCGACTCTCACTAACTCTAGCGCATGATCTTCACCCGAGTGCGCGTACATATCGTATCTGATGCGAGCTTCGTAACCTTTCAACGCCTCTGTAAGGAGGACTACGGCCTCCATCGAACGTTCTAGACGACCATCGTATGAGTTGAACCTGATAAATAAGAAATAATGATTTTTTTTACAGATTCAAATCGTTCCTTATTTATACTATCCAGGCGGGGATCCAAGGGGTGCAATTGCCTCCCCCCTCTGAGTTATGACCAAATTATTGAAATCGTCATAGCGACTGTTATGTATGTAGTACCTACTTAGTGCGTAGGTACATATGTATGCATGTAGTGGCCGCCGCAGTCCTAGCGGGTGAATAAAGCAGTGTGTATTTAACTACCGAGTCGTTTGCTTGTTACCCTCTCTGCGCCCTCATATATAAGTATCTAACATTTGGCGACGTACGGATCACACGCGTTAAACAAACACAAGAATGTCCTCAGTTACTTTCGGTATTTTATCTTCATTCGATCATGGTTCGCAAGAGTGGTACAGCTATAAACCGCGTTTAAACCAGTGGTTCATCGCGAACGATATCACCGATGAAAATGACAAAGCAAAAGTCAAACGGCGGGCGATTTTACTGAGCGCGCTCAGTGAATCATCGTATAAGCTTGCTAGTGATCTGGCACTTCCTAGCAAGGTGGAAGAGTTAGACTACGAAGAAATACTGAAATTACTCGACAGTCACTTCACACCTAAGCGTGTTGGGTTCTCGGAGAAATCAATTTTTTATTCGGCTATGCAACGGACGGGAGAAAGTCACACTCAATGGGCAGCCAGACTAAGAGGATTGGCAGCACACTGCGGTTTTAAGAGTTTGGAAGAGGCCCTGTTGGATAGATTCTTAATGGGCATGGCACCGGGGCATGAACGTGATAAGTTATTTGCCCAGGATCAGAAGGAACTAACTTTGGCAAAGGCAGTGAACTTGGCGGAAAGCGTGCGATGTGCTCGCAAACACGCCTCGGTGGCGATGACGCCCGCGCCGGTTGGCAGCGGCGCCAGCGTGACTGCAGTCGGCCAAGAAAACGTGTTCACCATTTCCAAAAAAGAAAAGTGCAGTGTGTGCGGGTTTACCAATCATAAGTCAATACAGTGTCGGTTCAAAAACTATAAGTGTAAGAAATGTAACCAAAAGGGTCATTTAGGTCGTATGTGCACAGTTGTCGATAAAATAAAATACATTGACAAAGGTAATGTGGATGACGGAGATGACGATGACGGTGAGTTTTTTTATAATATTAGATGCGACAGAGGCAAGCCAATGACGGAAAAAGTGGGTATCGGAGAATTTTTTTTTGAATTTGAGATAGATAGTGGTTCGGCAGTGAGCGTGATTTCAGAGGATTATTATAAAAAACATTATTATAGATGGCCATTGTCAGTAACCAATAAAAAATTGTTGGGTTATACGGGTACCAGGATCGAAACGTGCGGAATCGTACGATTACCGGTTACATACAGCGGGATGACACATTACCTCGACATGTTTGTTGTGCGTAACGGGGGACCACCTCTCTTAGGCCGAGATTTTATACGTTATTTTAAACTAGAGTTTGCTCCCACTATATATGCCTTATATGAAAAAAATAATACACCGGAAAATAATAATAATAATATTGTACAGGATTTATTAACTAAATATTCAAATGTTTTTTCCGGTAAATTAGGGGCATTCAATAAAAATACAGTAGAATTGCGTTTAAAATCAGATTCCAAGCCGATATTTTTCAAAGCTAGGCCCGTACCATATGCTTTAAAGGGAAAGATTGACAAGGAACTAGACCGACTTGTGGAGTTAGGGGTTTTGAAACCCGTACAGCACTCGGAGTATGCATCTCCAATCGTCCCAACCTTAAAAAAAGACGGGAGTCTTCGGTTATGTGCAGATTACTCCGTTACAATTAATAAGCAATTGATTGTGGACAAATACCCATTACCGACAATTAAAGACTTGTTTGCTAAACTCAACAGTGGTGTCCAGTTTAGCAAACTGGATTTATCAATGGCGTACAACCAATTTTTTTTAAGTGAATCATCACAAATCCTCACATGTATAAATACACATCGCGGGTTGTTCAAATATACCAGGCTGGTATTTGGTTTATCATCTGCGCCGGCTATTTTTCAACGTGCGATGGAATGTGTACTGGCCGGGTTAGAAGGGGTTGTATTTTTCCTTGACGATATTTTAATTACAGGGGCAAACAGGGCCCTTCATAAACAGAATCTGGAAGCGGTTTTACAGCGATTACAGAACGCAGGATTAACTGTACAGGCTCCTAAATGCGAATATTTTAAAGACGAGCTTTGTTATTTGGGTCACATCATTGATAGGAACGGGGTTAGAAAATCGCCAGATAAAGTTAAAGCTATCCTTCAGGTTTCAAAGCCTGAAAATGTTACACAGTTACAGTCTTTCCTAGGCTTAACTAATTATTACAGAAACTTTATACCGGAAGCAGCATCGATATTATACCCATTATACAATTTGCTTCGCAAAAATGTTAAGTGGGAATGGACGTCGGCACATAATGAATCATTTAGTAAAATAAAGAAAATAATGGCTACAGACGAATATTTAGCGCATTTCGACGCAGACGCGAATTTAATATTAACGGTGGATGCATCACCAACAGGATTAGGTGCAGTGCTTTCACAAATTTGCAATGATGGGGTTGAGAGACCTGTCTCGTATGCTTCTCGGACTCTCAATGCAGCAGAGAAAAAATACGCGCAGATACAAAAAGAGGCGACCGCTATAATATTCGGTGTCCGTCGGTTTCATCAATATTTGTACGGTAGATCGGTCCCATTCACTCTGCGAACAGATCATAAGCCTCTCTTAACCATCTTCGGGCCGTACCGAGGTATACCCGAAGTGTCCGCGAACAGACTTCAACGCTACGCGATATTTTTATCTGCTTATAATTATAATATTGAGTATGTTACAAGTAGCGACAACTGTGCAGATTATTTATCACGATCGATTCACAATGCGGACACTGAGAACGATGGGGAGGGGGCACGGGAACTAGCACACAGTGACGACGACCGCGCGGCTTATGTCCACTTCGTAATTGATAGGAGTCTACCTATGACGTCATGTGACTTGCGCCGAGAAACCGATAACGACCCCATTCTAAGCAAAGTAAAACATTATGTTATTAATGGTTGGCCTAAGAAAGTTAGTGATTTTCAATTAAAACCATACTTCAATGTTAGATTGCAACTATCATACGAAAATGGTATTTTGATGCGGGGCCACAAGGTGGTCATACCCAATTCGTTAATAGAACTAATATGTAAAGAACTGCACAGTTCTCATTTTGGCATTATTAAAATGAAAGCGGAGGCACGCAGACGGTTATGGTTCCCCGGGGTGGACGGAACGTTGGAGCGACTGGCAGCGGCGTGTAAGGTGTGCGCGGCATTGCGACCTCGGCCGCCGCATGCGCCGCTCGCTCCCTGGCCGTACCCGCCTGAACCATTCTATCGGGTTCATCTAGACTTTTTGGGGCCGTTTAATGATCAAATGTTTCTAATAATTGTGGATGCCTACAGTAAATGGGTGGAATGTTATACGATGACGCATTCATATGGAACTAAGGCAGTCATTGCGAAATTGTATGACTTTATGGCAAGGGTGGGGATACCACACATGTTGGTGACTGATAATGGCACATCATTCGCGTCTCAGGATTTTAGTGATTTCTGTTCCTTTAATGGCATTAAACACGTTTTTTCTCCTCCTTATCATCCAGCTAGCAATGGCCAAGCCGAAAGCTTTGTAAAAATAGTAAAAAAAGGATTAAAAGCAATAATTTTAGAGAATACAAATAAAAAAATATTACAGGAACAGATTTTAAAGTTTTTATTTGATTATAGAAATTCTATAAATAGCACCACTGAAAAATCGCCAGCCGAATTACTATTTGGCAAACCTTTACGCTCAAGGTTAGACCTCATTAATCCTATAACGGTATCAAAGTCATCTTCCTCATCCACAAACCTCAATCAAACGGTAGAAAGGAAACAGTGCTTGCAGGTTAAAAATTATAAAGGTAGACAAAGACAAGAATTTAAAAGAAATAATTTAGTATGGATAACGAAGAATATTGATAATAGGAAAATTTGCTGGCTTGAGGGCATAATTAAAGAAAAAATAGGAAATGTTATGTTTACTGTATTTGTTCCACAACTAAACTGTGAAGTCACTCGTCATGTGGACCAGATAAGAATGCGCACCTCTACACTCGAACGGGATTACCGTCCGGACTGGAATCCCGATGTTATTCCCGATATACAACCAACGGCGACGGTCAGCAATCACGTCGACGACGTATCCCACTCCATTGCGAACGAGGACATGGTGACATCATTGCCAACTCCGACAGAGGTTAGAGACTCGGAGGGGGAGGGGACGGAAGGTATGAACACGAGCGCGACGTATGATACACCCCCGTCAATGCCCGTGCTTGCTCGCAGACGAGAGCTTACGCCACAGGGATTGGACTCACCCAGTGAGACATGGTCGAGTGACGATAATGAGTCAAGTCAGCAGAATGCTTAGTTTAGTTTTTTTATAATTAGTTTTGTATTTCATAAATTCTCACATATTGTCATATATATATTTTAGCTATAAGGTGGAGGGAATGTTATGTATGTAGTACCTACTTAGTGCGTAGGTACATATGTATGCATGTAGTGGCCGCCGCAGTCCTAGCGGGTGAATAAAGCAGTGTGTATTTAACTACCGAGTCGTTTGCTTGTTACCCTCTCTGCGCCCTCATATATAAGTATCTAACAGCGACATTACTAATAACGGTTAATTTAATTTGAAATTTTAGATTTAACTCGCTCATCAGTCCCTGATTTTCTGAAAAATTAAGCAGGTGAAATGAGCAAAGATTCGTGGGCCTGAATCCTACAATGGGCTCGAGCTTTCAATGAAGGAAAACATCGTGCGGAAGCCACAGCACCGGTGGTAGGATATTTTGTAGTACTCGATTTGCTGGCTACCACCTTCAAGTTGAAGATCTGTCACTTACCATCTGGTTGTCACCTGTTTAGATAATTAAAAACACATGTAAATAGTGTACCCTAATCAACATACCTATACATACTTCCAGAAACATCTAGAACAAGCCTTAGACGTTTGGGTTTGTCCGGAGGCGCGCCGGGCGGCGGCTCTTGCTCCGCGCGACGACGGTATATTGATCTCTCACCGGCGAGACCTGGACAAAACACAAGAAATTAAACAATTTTTCTTAAAAAAAATTTAAGCTTGTATTTGACCGCAATCTCGCCACGGTAAATGATGATATGGCCGAAGGTAGTAACCGGATTTCCAACTTGAGGGTGGTAGCCAGCCAGTCAGGTACTACCAAGTACCCTACCACCGTGCTATGGTTGCCTCACGATGTTTTCTTTCACCGAAATCTCAAGCTTATTGTAGAATTCGAACCTACAACCTTCGCCGCGGTATTCGGCGTCATTACCAATGAGCTATCATCGCCTTAATTTTTATGGAAACACGATCCAAATACTCTCAGAAAAACGGGGCCAGGATCATCATAATTAGAGTCATCATCGTAAGTGGGTACGCCACTGGTCCACTACAATAATAATTAACATGAAGTGAATTTTGCTTGTATTAAAATTGCTTTTCGTATCCAACTAAATTAAAACCGAGGCTATTCTGTCGACAAACCGTACTACGGTTAGACGGAATTATATTTTGTATAGTCATTATATAAATTTAAAAAAAAAGATCATTTTAGGATTCCATAGTCAACTGGCAAAAACTAAACCCTTCAAGTTAATCCTGTCCTAGATATTATGCAGATCAGAAAAACTAAACCCTTCAAGTTTAATCCTGTCCTAAATATTATGCAGGTCAGATAGATAAATCAGGTAGACCATCTGCCTGTTTGTCAAAAAATATTTCATACATCTTTTTGATGACAAAAAAAAATCTAGATTAGTTTTCTTTGTAGCGACCTTCTTTGTAGTTTGTACTGATATAGACTGTAGGAACGGTGAATTCACCTTCAATAATTTTGCCATCGTCCAGTTCACCGCTGGTCTGATGTCGGGACCACTGCCGTTCTTTTTTCTTCGCCTGCAGTTCAGCTAGAACACCGCGCAATGCTCCTATCTGTATCATTACATGAATATGTTATCAACCCTTAGAAATATAATCAGTTACAAAAGCTAACTTACAGAACCAGAAGAAAATAAAATGGTTCAATCTTTCCTTACAATAAACCCGAACTCGGTGTGATAGTTTTTTTTTTATTCTGAATAATAAGCTTGTGTTTGACCACAATCTCACCATGGTAAGTCATGATGTGGCCGAAGGTGGTAAGCACACAAAGCCCAGATGGGAACTGGCTCTCGAGTGCAGCTGTCGGAACACACCGGTAGGTGCTTGGCGACAGATTTTCAACTTGACGGTGGTACTCAGCCAGTCGGGTACTACAAAGTACACTACCACCGTGCTATGGTTTCCTCACGATGTTTTCCTTCACCGAAAGCTCAAGCTCGTGGTGCATGGCGCATGGA
This sequence comes from Ochropacha duplaris, assembly GCA_951361185.1. Lineage (NCBI taxonomy): Eukaryota > Metazoa > Arthropoda > Insecta > Lepidoptera > Drepanidae > Ochropacha > Ochropacha duplaris. The sequence continues at coordinate 9,873,977 of OX592703.1, forward strand.
CATGTAAGTATGTTTGTCCTGAGTCTAGGTGTAATTATCTATTTAAGTAGGTATTAAAAGTAGTATATTTTTATGTACCTAGTATATTAGTTATCAGGTTTCCATAGTACGAGCTCTGCTTAGTTTGGGATCAGATGGGCGAGTGTGAAGAATATGCTAGGATATTTATTGTCATTTTACCAAGGTATATCCACTGCTTAACTTAAGATTCTTCCATAAATTTCCATATCGATCTATTACGGCCGCTTAAAAGAGACAAAAAGCTAAAAAATATTTTTCCTAATTGAACCATTTCAGCATTTTTCACAAGTCCAGTTCAGGATTTCCTTATTTTATACCTCTAGGTGGCAAACACGCTTACGGCCCATCTGATGGTAAGCGGTTACCGTAGTCTATGGACGCTTGGAACACCAGAGGCGTCACGAGCGAGTTGCCAACCTTGCATAAACCTTCTTAAACCTGTTTTGAAAAACCCGATACTGTAGTATCGAGGGAAAACCACTACCTATACTCTCCCTGCATTTTATAACAAGCTTTACCTGAGGCTGCACGGCCCTTAAGAACTGTCCATACAGCTTGGCGTCGTACTCGCTCATCTTAATCTCTTTTAGTCGCTCCTCGAAAGCCTTCCTGTTCATTTCACGAGCCGCCTTCTTCACATGCTCCGGAATATCGTCCTTCTCCGCGTCTGAAAGCTGATCGGATTATCTCTATAGTAGACTAGCTATCCCCCGCGCCTTTATCCGCGTTCCCGTGGTATTTTCACAACATAACGTGATGTTATAAAGAATATAGATAGATAGCCTTCCTCGATAAATGGGTTATGAAATGAAATCGTTTATTCATCCAAATAGGCCTTCACAAGCACTTATGAATAGTCAGACTCTAATGCTCGCTTCGGAAGGTTCCTTTTGCTGAGAAGAGCCGGCAATAAACTCCAACACTAAAATAATTTTACAATTCGAAGCAGTAGTTCCTGAGATTAGCGCATTCAAACAAACAAATAAACTCTTCAGTTTTATTATTACATAGATATCGTGAGCAATTTTGAAAAAATTATGGAAAAATCCAAAATGACCGATAAATCACCGTGTATAATATTTTTGTGTATCCTCAATGTTCCAAGTCCTCACCTGGTGCACATCATGTCCCTTGTCGAGCCGGTAGGGTCCCCCCTTCCCCCCGAGGCCGGCAGTGTCCCTCCCCCCGGTGCCGCCGGCCCACGTGTTCCCGCCCACATGCGGCTCATTCTTCTCATCCTCCTTACCGTGTTTAGGTGAGGATACGTCTTTTCTGACAGACATTAATTACAATCATACATATTATTAAATTTTAGTACAGATTCATATAAATCTAGATTGTAACAATCAGGCATTCCAGGTGGATTGCCAATGTGTTGTACACCTTATTACAATGCCTTAAAGACAACTGGCTCTCAAGTGCAAGTGCCAGAATATACTATTAGGTGGTGTTTAGGGTGTGTAGTGTGGTGTGCTGTGGTTTCCTCACGATGCTTTCCTTCATCGAAAGCTCAAGATCATTGTAGAATTCGAACCCGCTACCTTTATCGCGGTATCCGACGGCTAACTATTGCTTAATTGTCTGACGAATCATTGACAATAACTAAAGACAATAATGTGACACAAACCCGCTAGCCCTATCAATAGTCATCTGCAACTTTTTAAGAGCATCTTTAGAGCGTCCTTCAAGCACGCCCTCTGTGGGCAGCCCACTGGAATGTAGCACTTCTAATAGTGTGTCTGCCATGTCTTTGCTGTAGCGATCGAAGTCGAATACGTTGCCGATTGCTGTTGCTAAGTCTTCTTCTGGATATTTCTAGAATATAAATAGAGATTTAATTCATTTATATTTTTTGGTTTTAGTTTGTTCCCTACAATTTCAAACTCTGACTCCCAAAATTAGTTACAATTCACGCTAAAGATTTATTTAGATTCACAAATAGAGAGTTTACTTAGCGCGTTGTCTCGCTCTTACACTCAATGATAATAAAGGACGAAACCAAATTTATAATTAAGAAAATTCACCTGCAAATGCTTAACAATATTGACCAGCTCCCTAGTAGAATATGGATACGTCAGCTGCCCCTGATCTGCCTTGTCTCGTAGTATGGCGAACGCTTGCACCAACTTTTTCATCACCTCTTGAGGCACGTTGGGTCCATATGAACGTAAGAGTTCCAACTCTGAATCGATGGAGGGATTGTCGACCGCATGGCAGGAGAAAAGGTCACCTAAGGAAGATAATCAAGAATTAAGAAATGTTGAGGTTTAGCCAATTTTCAGAAGCAATAGCATCATCAATTTTTATTTGGATATTGTAAAATAAAACGATTGTATGCCAATGTGTATAGAAACAAAGCCGTAGACCCCAAAATGATAGCACAACAGCATATGCTCTGTATACATAACATTAATCGCTATAAGTCGCCATTCAGCTCAGCATTCTTCAGGTAGAAATCAAAAACCAAAACATACCTAATGAAGCAAAGAAATCATTGCCCAAAAACGGGAATCCAGGTCTATTCGCCAACACGATCATCTTGAAATCATCATGTACAGGTATGAAGCTCGCCACGGCCCCTCCAGAACTCTCAAGCATATGCTTTGGTACTATCCTTCTACCATCACTCAAAATCATTTCACCATTTTCAACCAACGTCTTCAATATACAAGTAACATGAGTTGGCGCTTTATCCGCCTCATCAACTACTAAAACATGACCATATTTAACAGCTTTAACTAGTGGTGAATCTTCATACACGACGATACCATCTTTTACAGTAGGTTGCACTGTCAATGATTGCACTGTTGTGTCTCTGTGTAACTGGATGTACTCTCTAGGTCTATTTAAAAGTTGTAACAGCCTATCAGCTATCTTATTCTTACCAACACCTTGGTTACCGACTAAAAGTAAATGATTACCAAGAAGAAAATCTTGGAGTAACCATTCAAGTAATCTCATATGCTGAGGTACGTCGTAGAATAAAATATCAGGTACTTTGGTTAAAGCATCAGTTTTGAAAATTTCTGTACTTGTTTTACCTATGGTAAGGATGTCATTTTTAACAGTACAGCTGACTTTTTCTTCATTAGGGTTGCTTCCAAAAATGCCGAAGCGTCTTTGAGGATCGATTCCTAATTTCTGACTGGCGCCATCTAGCGCTCGTCTGGCTAGATTAGGCAGGAATTTAGCTAAGAAGGTCCTCTGAACGGTTTCGTAAGCCGAATCAGTTGGGTATTTGGACATTCTGCTCGCGATCCGTAAGAGTTGTCGGGTAGATAGTGAAGATGATAGGTTTTTTAGCGTGCTGTCTTCCGACCTTCTAAGTTCATCTGCTAGGTTGATTATTGAGTGTAAAGGCTGAGATATTTCGCCGTACTGGAAGATAGTCAAATAATAACATAAATTTTCACGTTAGCAAAGGAATAATCATAAAGGCTATAGATAGATGACATTTGGAACTAAGTCCTTATTAATAAAAGAACAGATGTTTTTGTGTTCTTGATGGATACTGGAATGATTGAGGAAAATATTATTTCTTTGAGTAGCTACTCACCAAACTATTGATAATGAATATCTCCTCGCTCTTGCTCAAGTTCCTCATCTCATGGAATATAAATAAGCTGAGTATTTCAGGTGAAAGCCATTGCTGACCGCGCCCGACGACTGGAGGCTCAGCTAATGCTACTATTCTGAACATAGAAATTAATAAATAAACAGGCTGTTCTTGAAAATTTTGGCATTAATTGGAGAAGTGGAAGTACTTAACAAGTATGGAAACTGGGAACAAGTATGTAAGTGGGGTTGGAACCTTTGGTGGATAGAAGATAAAAAAATGAAAAGGTGAGCTAGCTAGTCTAGATGGCAGACTGTTATCTATCCTAAAAAGCTTCCTAAGAAGCTAATCCTAAAAAGCTTCGTTATTTACATTAAATAGGCTTACGTTTACCCATTGACCCGCCCTTATAGAATACTTATGATTTAATAGGAGAATGGATAACGGCTTACCTAAATGCTGGGTGTATACTCTTAACGCCACTCTTTTCAAGATCGTGTTCAGTAAGACCTGAAGCTAAGAGTTCTTCGTATCTATCGTGTCGGAGTAACCTTGTGCCGTCGTGGAGCTGCAGTTCCCTGTCGTGAACTAGTCTGAAAAATGTAAAATTGTCAAAAAGCGGACTATCCACTTGATGGCCTCCTCCATTTGCAATAAGGACTAGGAATTTTTCCAAAAAGTTGATGACCATCATATAATTTGCGTTTTTTAAGACCATAACATGATCTGATAGCGCAGACAAAGAAAAAAGTTAATGATTGTGAGCTGGATAATCTGAAATAGTCAAAAAGCTAGATTTTTAGGCTTACCGATGCAAAACAGCAAGCGTGCTAGCATGTATCCGATGCAGTCCATCCAAGACTGCCAAGTGACCCTTCAAAGCTGCATCAACAAGTGCAGAATTCCTCCACACAGTATCACCGTTGTCTAAAGTCGTGCGTTGCTGTACTAAGTCTCTCGCTGTCATATCCTGATAAAGGACTATAGGCTCTATTGTGTAGCCTAGTAGGGATGAAAGTTGCGAAACTAGGAGGCTCTTCCCGCAGCCTTTTGGACCTGAAATTTAAAGCATGACGACTATATTACACTTTAATCATATTACTGATTGCTCTTGTGAATTCGATTTATGAAACAAGTGACTCAAATATTTATTTATACTCATAGTAAATGTGACAGCATAAACCACGGCGAAGGTCTTGGGTTCGAATCTTACAATGAGCTTGAGCTTTCGGTGAAGGAAAACATCGTGAGGAAACCACAGCACGGTGGTAGGGTACTTCATAGTACTCGACTGGCTGGCTACCACCCTCAAGTTGAAAATCTGTCGCCAAGCACCTGTTGGTGTGTTCCGGCAATTGCACTTAAGAGCCAATTCGCCTTTAAGGCATTGTAATAAGGTGTACAACACATTAGTAATCCCCTGGTATTGCCAATGTCTACAGGCGACGAATGTAAAGAAAATAAAATATCACTGACCTACTATACAAAAATCACCAACACTATGACTTAAAAGCAGTTCATTCAACAGTTCACTCTGGAACTCCGTTTTGACAATTCCTTTACCCTCCACACCTCTCTTGCTTGTCCCGCATGCCACGCTAAATTGTGACTTATGACCATTTATTTCCATATCAACTAAAGCCTGGTTTCCTTTGAACTGTAAACCACTGAGTGCGACGTTCCATTTAGTTATAGTATCAATTTTAAGATTGCTTAGAACAGCTTCGACATTTTTCACATGCTCTCTCGTTAGGAATGTATTGTAAGGATACAGTAGGTATATTAATTTATGAATTGGTATGCTTGGGTTACGTTCCTGAAAAATAAGTAAACTGTCAAGATAATCTAGATAATAAAGAAATAATGTCGCAAATAAAAACGACGATAATTCCATCAGATCATTTATATTTTATTCATATGAGAGGCAATAGATTTCTGGGTAAGCGTGTTCCATCTCAAGCTTCGTCAACGTTCTGCATCGGTTCAGTATCCAAACAAAAGCCCATTTAATATTAACATTAACCATTTATTTTATTATAGTGTTACATATTTTTAGTTCCTGTCGACATGTTAAAATCGTTTAACTTTGTTGTGATAAAGCGCCACTGTTATATTACTATTGATAGTGATAATGAAACGACCACGAACAGGCACCTGCTGTCAATCAAGTAGGTATATGTATTTTGTATAACACGTGGGGGTGTAAGACCTTGGCAGTAAATTCACAGCTGATGATGGTATCGCGTGTGTCTACCCACAGAACTAATGCAGGACAGCAGTAGTGACATTTCAAGGTCACGACATGCGTGACATATTTTTGCCTGCATAAAATCTATTTGGGACAAAAATCAAGATCATTGTCACCACACTTGCATACGTATCACACTGTAGGAAAATCCGTATGGTATATCCTTATATCATAAAGCGACATAGAGCGGGCGGCAGAGCTAAATCTCTGTATGAACAGACTAGTACGGGAAATTGAGTGCGGCGCATATGTTCCGCTCCAATTTGATTAATATCAATATTTTGTAAGACCTTGACGAAATTAAATATAAATAAATAATAGATAACAACCTACTCTCAGACCTACTGAATATACACACAAAATTTCATCAAAATCGGTCAAACAAGTACGGTAACAAATTATTCAATTAAACGACCGATTTGGGTGAAATTTTGTGTGTGTATTTCAATGGGTTCCTCGATGATTTAAAAACAAAATTGGACCGGTAGGTGGCGCTGGAATCGGGTTCTATGTTTTGTTTTAATTTCAGAGCAGGACGACGTCTTCCGGGTCCGCTAGTAATATATAACTTTTTTGCAGTGTTTTTACCAACCACGCCAACCTACCCGTCAAATTACTGAGGATTTGTAGATACTATAGGTATTTGTAGTTGTAGATACTGGACTAAAGATTTGCTTTCTGATATTCTCCACATTTGATTTTATTATAAATACATATTATATCATTCTAAATAATATTCTCACCAAAATAAGTGCAGCCGCTTGCAAGCTATCAACAGGGAAGTCGGGCAGGCTGATTTGCTGCAACTCAGGGCTGATGAGAGCGTATGCTGCTGACATCAACTGCTCCAATTTAACAGGGTCTACCTGAGGAGCTTCTTCCTTCAATACGTTCATGTGCTCCTGAAAATAATAGTTTACTTTAATAGGAGTTACCTCGCTTGATGCGCAATTTTAATATATTAAATTTATTTTCAATACACCGATTATAGATCGGATGACAATATTAACTGGCTGTTCCGTGCTAGATTAAAATATCTAAAATGTCCGAGGATATTTATTTACGAATACTTTCCACGACGCTGTATGATTCATTACGTGTAAAGGGTTTGGCAAATCAAAGTTAAGCGGTTACCGTAACCTATAGATGCTTCGAATACTCGTTTCAAAAAAACACGACCAACGCAACTATATTTAGTCTCAAACTGTAGCAATAAACCGCTTTTAATTTTCCCACTGACATTTATACAATGCGAAATTATCCAAAAATTATTCCAGGGCTGAACATCAAACAGTTTATCATGCGGAATTAATTTCGCATCTGTGACATGGCAATTATGAATAGAAGTCGAGATAGGGCTGTCACGCAAGTTTAAACTTGTATACCTACTGATAAGATCGCTTTACATTTTATGCTTGAATTGTGGATTTCGCTCGAAATATTTTAATTTTAGTAACGTTTGCACGTGACTATTTGTAGAATAAACCGAATTATTATCAGCAACTATCATACTTTCTAACAGTAATAATATGATTGAACTACTACACAACATATTTTACATCACTTGGACGCTGGAATGGACAAAAAGACGATACATGAACTATTTCAAAATCATCTAGTAGTTAACTTTTAAGAAAACAACTGTGGTTTTGGATTTGTGAGATTTCCAAAACAGTTTCTACAGTTTTACGCGTTATTGAAGTGATGACATTTTCTTTAATAAATTAAGTAAAGACTAATGATTTATTCGCTCATCATTAAGTAAAGAATAAAGATTTTATTCCAAAAATCAAGGACAGCATAATATAGTAGATAAATACGCTCAAAATACTCATGATAAAATAGGGAATTCACAAATAGCGAAGTAGCACAGAAGAGCTGGCACTTTGCCGGGTTTTTATAGAGTCTATCAAGGGCTCTTGGGTACATAAAACATCGTCGTCGGTGTAAAAACAAACGACATAAACGTCTGTTAACGTGTGGCAAATCTAGATGGTGTATAGTGTGTGGAACGGCACGCAATGTTTATATATGTCGTAAAATAGATTTAGATGCGATGAAACCATGAGAGGGAAATTATAAAAATATAAAAAGGTAAAACAAACATTTTTCTCTAACGCTATTTGAGCATTTTTTGGACGTTGGACTAAAATCTCACCGTGATAAGTAATAGCGTGACCGAAGGTGGTACACACAAAGCTCAGAAGGGTACTGTAATATATTACATACTCTTTGGGGTACTGGTCCTCAAATAAAGCAGCTGTCAAAAAATATGGGCTTAGTGACAGATTTTCAACGCCAGTGGGGTAGCCAACTATTTAAATTAAAAGATCAAGCTCTTGAGTCTTGACGTGTCTTATTGCTTGACGTTATGCAATTCTTGATGTATATGTCCTTTTTTTTTTTTTTTTAATTTATTTATCATAAAGTTATAAAATTTTTACAAAAAATTATAATTCCGTCAAACCGCAGTGCGGTTTGTCGACAGAATAGCCCCCGTTTTTTTATTTTAACATTATTTTTAACACTTGTACGTATCCAATAAAAAAAATACTTATTTACTAACACTTAAATACATATAACAGTTTTATCTTCTTCCTTTAACAAAAACTTTTTTATTCTGCTCTTAATCTGTACCCTAGATTTTGCTGCGTTAAACAAATCATGTGGCAACTGATTAAATAACATCGGCGTTAACCAACGTCTCGTTCGTTTGCCGTAGTAGTTGCATACCCTCGGAATTACATATTTAGGTCTATTTGACTCACGAGCTAGGAAGCCATATACTTTTCTTTCCTTGTCTGTATTATATTGTTCAAGTATTATTAAAGATTTGATTTTTTCATTAATGCTTAATATCTTACATAATCCAAATAATTTATTGTAGTCTTTATTTACTGACTTTTTAGTTTTTTTATCAATTAAATATTTTAAGAATCTTGTTTGCAAACTTTTTATTTTATCTAAATATGTTTTGAAAGTCAGACCATAGCTTCCCAACCCGTAGCTCACTGTCGAGTCCACCATTGCATAATATAGCATATACATAATTTTTCTGCTAAGTACATATTTGAGATGATAAAATTTGCCAAGAATCGATCTTAGTCTGTTACACACATTTTCTACATGAAGATTCCAGTTAAAATTATTATCTATTAGTAAGCCAAGATATCTATAGGATGTTACAGATTCCAAATGTTTACATTTACAATTCATCTTTTTATTGTGGAAGCACTCATAAGTATGACCTTTTATATACAGGTTGGAGTTTTTATATTTACTATTAGGTGAATAAATTCGCATCAATTTAGTTTTATTAATATTAATTATTATGCCATTATCATGAGCCCACATAACAATTCTGTCAAAATCCTCCTGCATTTTTTCCTCTATAGTACCCGGATCAGTACCACTATACAATAGACAAGTGTCATCTGCATACATGTACATTCGGCAGTGCTTTATAACATTTTGCATGCTATTAACATGCATGATATATCCTAAGGGTCCATAAACTGAACCGGTTGGAACACCATATTTAATTTTCCTGCACTCGCTTTCTGTTCCACTTACATAGACTTTCATGTATCTATTTCCTAAATAAGCTTTAAACCAGCTGTTTATGTGCCCTCGAATTCCACATTCATCCATAGCTTGCAACAAGCCACCATGATCCAAGGTATCGAAAGCTTTTTTAAAGTCTATAAATATAGTAGCCACCATATTCCTGTCATTTAAACAATTATTGACATCATCGTTAAATTTTGCCAAAGCTGTGGCAGTACTTCTCTCCGGCCTAAAACCATGTTGTACTCCACCTAAGATATCATTGTGTTCTAGAAATTTATAAATTTGTGATACTATTACTTTTTCTACAATTTTGTTAACAGTGCTCAAAATCGCTATAGGTCTGTAATTTGTGTATTCAACATGAGAACCTTGTTTGAAGATAGGACGTATTATTGATATTTTTAGTTGTTCTGGGTAAACACTTTTTTGCATGCACATATTTATAAAATGGGCCAGAACCGGACTTATACTGCTTTTAATTTCTTTTAGATCACAGACTCTAATTTTGTCTGATCCTGGTGACTTGTTGCAATCTAGTTTGTCAATTATTTTAGAGATGTGGGCAGCGGTTATCTTTTGGAACCTAAAACTTACAAAACTCTCGTTAACGTAGGTCTTTCTATCTAAAAATAGTTGAGTACATTTATGTTTTATGGTATCTATCTCCTCAGTGAAAGTTTTACAGAAATTGTTGCAGACAGATTCCATAGAATCACTATTTTTCAACATATATTTTTCTATAATGCTGTCAACACTTAATTTACCCTTTCCTAGCCAAGAGTTTATTGTACACCATATTTTTCTCAAGTCACCCTTACAGCTAACCACCGAGTTATATCTGTGTTTATTCTTGGCAGTATTTATGATTTTATTCGTTTTATTTCGAAACTTTGTGTATTTTAATCTTAGATTATTATTTTTTGGGTCAGATTTCCACTGTCTGAATAAAAAATCGACTGTCTGAATAAAAAATCCGTGCCCAGCTTTCAACGTATAATCGATCTAATGACGCGTTTACATTATCGATCGACAGGGAGCTTATCCCCACACATTGGAACTAAATTGGTCTTCCACTGCGCTTTTTGGAAGGAGCTTCCTACTCCGGTAACTCAAGTTGTGGAATGAGCTCCTCGCCGTGGTATACCTAGAGTACAGCATCGGGTTCTTCAAGAAGGCGTGAGGAGATTTTTGCAGGTTCGGCAACGCACGATAAGGGCCTGGTTCACCATCTCCAAGTAAAGTGTTGATTAGTTACTTCTTGGTTAACGTTAATTGGCAAGTAAAAGTCACGAGTATCTTTTGTCAATTTCACAAACGAAAATAAAGCTTCGAGTCATTCGTTACATTCGTAAATGTTACTCTTCAAACGTTTCTTGGCAGTTGTCAAATGTCATTTGTGGTGTTTTTGTGTCTGGTTTGGAAAGCGTGTGATTATTTAATTTGTAAATCGACTTCAGTGTGTGGAAGTGATTAAACGATTATTGTTCAGAAGTTCAGTAGATTGGATAGGTCAACATTTTTTCACTTTAAGTAGGTTTACTTTCTATTTATTATTTTATGTGTACATTTGTCGTTTTTCTTTGTATTATACTTGTATAATTGAATAAATTTTCAAATGCTAACTATATTATTAGTAAAATCACTTGAATAATGAAAAAAAATTCCTTTGCAATTTAGGTATTATTTTTAAAGTCACTTGGTTCTCATTTCTCGTCATCTAAATCGAAATCTAGCAAAAAAAATTTCACCTAGGTTGATAAAATAATCAACACGGAACTTAAATACACGAATCCTTCTAATATCTAGATCATTGTCACCACACATTGTAAGATACTCGTTGCGTCGTAGAATGTTCTATTTCATCAAATTAATGATCAATCAAGTCAAATAAATCCATTTTTATTAATAAACTTTAATAATTGTTGCCATTTTCGTAAGATAACATTATGAAAATGACAACGGACAACTTATAACCGTAAAGTAAACTCGGCAGATGTCGTGGCAAGTAAGTTACGGGTCAGTTTATCTTATGATTAGTGCTACTCGAACGTCGTGAAATTCGCATATGAAGTTACGGGTGACTTTAACTGGCGGTTAGGCTACTCGACACATTACTTGAGGGTGGTGAAATAGGCCCTAAGACTATTATTTGGTTGGTTTCGGTTGGCCGTATTCGTTCATAACCAACATAAGGGAACTTGCTGTCAGTTCCATACAATATTAATATACATTTCAAAGGATGTGCCGTCCTTTGTCTAAGAAGCAATTGGAATTTAGAATATTTAAAAAACAAATCTACTTAAAACAAAACGGGATAAAAATCAAACCCACAAAAAATCAAACCTATCAAAAATTATTTGAATAAAAGTGCGTCACTATTTCATTAAAAACAAGATTTCGAGAATAAAAATTTTGATGTTACCAGAGTCCCGTCATACCCTCAATCCCTCGTGTTAAAACACCTGGCAGGGAAATTCATAGGTAAACAATAGTTCCCACATTCACCACTAGTGCCAACCTATGGCATGTCAGGGTACGATTAACTTCCCGGTACACGGAAACAATCCTCCCGCAATTAATTACAACAGCCGCTATTAATTCTGACAACTCATTAGCAGGAAAATGGAGGCATAACTGTTTAGCCAGGACTTAGTTACTGGAAGAAATCAAGTTTTCTAATTTACTGATACAAGGAAAGTTTAATAACTTTTGTAATAGAATAAAAGTAGATAGAACGTACCTTTAACCCAGAAATTAAGTCTGACTGCCAGATTGAAAAATTAATAGAAGCTTTTAATTTTTTATTTTATAATATATATATTTTTATTAAGGCGATGATAGCTCAGTGGTAAGTGACGTCGAAAACCGCGGCGAAGGTCGTGGGTTCGAATCCTACAATGAGCTTGAGCTTTCGGTGAAGGAAAACATCGTGAGGAAACCATAGCACGGTGGTAGGGTACTTTGTAGTACCCGACTGGCTGGCTACCACCCTCAAGTTGAAAATCTGTCGCCAAAACCTATTGGTGTGTTCCGACAGCTGCACTTGAGAGCCAGTTCCTATCTAGGCTATGTGTGCTTACCATCTTCGGCCACATCATCACTTACCATGGTGAGCTTGTGGTCAAACACAAGCCTATCGAATATAAAAAAAAAAAACATCATGAATAATTTGATAAACGCGCTAATAACATAATTTATTATAATTGGGCGCCAATTAATCAAATTGGCGCCCAACGTGGGGCCAATATGAATGTCTTGCAAAACTCTAATGAAAATTTAATTCATATCTGAAATATCAAATTTCCTCATAAAGGCAATATCACTAATTACATGTTAATTAACTCAGTGAAAGCAATACTGCCGTGAAAACTTCTATAGCGCGGAAACAATGTTCACACCAATTACTTCGCATAATTACTTTGTGGATGAAATGCTTCGATAAGTTAAATTGAGTACGGATATATTGAAAATACAATGTTGTTGTCAGCGTCATTGGACATATTTACTGGACCAAAAGTAACATGTGCTATTGTAGCTTAGTAGAGAATCTCTGTCTCGAATATGAGAAAAATTGAGCGTATATTTGTGTGTATTTTTGTTGCTTAATAATGCCAAGATAATGCCGCAATGATCCTTGCTGCAGTATACATACATAGATCAGAAATTGGAATAAAAAATAGTATACTTTCAAAGTGATATTAAGGAAAAGTAATCCCTCTGGAACGTGGGAAAAATTTAATATAATTATCACAATATATAATTATGATAATGTTTTTCAGATTAGATGCAAATTTAAACCAGATATAATTAAATAACAAAATAAGTTAACTAAAACTAAATATCAAAACAAAATTACATAAAGCCTTAGCTAAAACTATTGCTGGTGATAAAACTGGTTTTGAACACGGTTAGCGATACATAAAATAGAACACTTGACGTTCGGTCTAGAATACGACCTGGCATATCAGATCGTGCCACCTCATTTGAATACGGTTGAGTTTGGAAACTATTTTTTCGGTATTTCGCGCCAGTTAATAAACATAGCTACTACTAATGCCCTGTGGTTCTATCCTACTTTCTCGGGGTTTTTATTTGCTTTTTGGAATTAAAACTACTTTATTCCTCCGTTACGTAATTGAGTAACAAACAAGATTATTTTCAAATGATAGTTAATAGTCATTTAAATTTTAGGGAAGGATTACGGAATCATTATTAATTTATTATCATGAATTGATGAGAAGGGACTGATATTGCTAAGACTAAAATATTTAACGGATATAAAAGAGGTAGAGGAAAGCCGAAAAAGGTGTGGTATGGATAAAGTATGGACGGATGCGTTAAGAATTAATGTTTATGAAAGGAGTTAGTACTGAGACGAATAGTGATAGGACGCATACAATAGTGACGCAGAGTGAAGGAGAAAAACATGTTGCGCTGACCCCACCTAACGTGGGATAAGGATAAGGATAAGAAGCAAAAGAAGTTTTTTTTTAAATATATAGCTAGAGATTACACAAAGTGCTTTTAATTAAAAGTAAGTTCTTATGAAGTGAAAAAATGTTGATAAAAATCTTTCACTCACGAACTATTTTCATCACGAAACCGACTAAGATACAATCAACACGATAAACTATCCTCAAACTTTGGTTACCGATGGTTTCTCGAAACTACTAATTTTCGATCATAAAGGCTAATGTTTCGTGCAAGCCAACAGTTACGTACCTCCCGAAATTATGCAGCGGAATAGCAAAATTTATTATGTAATAACATATTAATTGGGGATGGGGTAGGAATCGACTTGAGTAACTCGATTATCAGAAACATTGTCTATGTAGGATTAACTCAATCGAGCGATACTTGTCATATTATTTTGTTAGACTCTCAGTTTAGTTAACCACCTTGCGCCAACTGTCGCACAACTGGCAGTTATGTCGAACGCCATAAGGTTACAAAAGGAGAAAAGGTTATATTAATGTTAGAAAAGTTAATAAATGATCGTTAAGTTTTCTAATGTTCCGCGCAATTTCTTAGTTTTTTCTTTCGTAAGAACCTTCTCCTTACAATAATAAATACAACAAAAAGATATTACTTGTACCTACAGAACATGATAACATGATTTTTATTAACTGCAAAATAGTCAATATCGTGGTTCGGTACCTTTTTAATACCGATTCATTAATAATAGGTTGGGGAAAAAGTTTCTTCATATTTTTTAAGAAAATTCAAAACTTTTGTTGATATAGTTTATTTACATTTAACTAAAGTATGTAGGTACCATTTTGTTCGATAACTTTTTGCCATTTTGTAGAAAATTCAAAACATTTTTTGATATAGGTTATTTACATTTAACTAAAGTATGTAGGTACCATTTTGTTCGATAACTTTTTGCCATTTTGTAGAAAATTCAAAACATTTTTTGATATAGGTTATTTACATTTAACTAAAGTATGTAGGTACTATTTTGTTCGATAACTTTTTGCCATTTTGTAGGTAGTTAACATGATACCATTGCTATAGAAATTTTGGGACTTCTGATCAAAATACCGCGACAAGTGATTTTGGCAGTCCTCTCGTGATGTTAACCTGACACTGCCTAAAGAATTCTGAAGAGACCGAAACAGGTGGAAATCTGAAGGTTCAAGATCAGGACTATACAGCGGATGCATTAACAGCCAAACTCTCTTAATTATTGCTGAGTGGCTAAAGATGTGTGCGTTCTAGCGTTATCATGATGAAAAACCACACCCCTTTTGTTGATTAATTCCGGCCGCTTTCTCTCAACTTCTTGCTTTAATCTCATCAGTTGTTCGCAGTAGAGTTCAGAATCGATGGTCCTGCCTGGTGGTAACAGCTCATAATGAATAATGCCCTTTCAATCCCACCACACACACAGCATCACCTTGTTGCGAGTTAACCTGGGTTTCGCCACAGTCTGTGAAGCCTGACCGGCCTTTGACCACGACATTTTTCGCACGTTCTTGTCGTACGTGATCTTTTCATCACCAGTTATCAGCTTCTTCAGAAATGGTTCGGTTTCATTACGTCGTAATAAAGAATCACAAATGAGTACACGGTTCATTAGGTTTCTTTCATTGAGCTCGTGAGGTCGTAACTACGCCGATCTTGCTCCACTTTTTCAAAAGTGGCATCCATTTTATCCGAAATAGGGCAACCAGAGCGACGTTTTTTTTTTTTTTATTCAGGATAGGCTTGTGTTTGACCACAATCTCACCATGGTAAGTGATGGTGTGGCCGAAGATGGTAAGCACACAAAGCCTAGATGGGACGTGCATCTTTGACATCAAAATTTCCGGATTGAAAACGCTTAAAGAAACCAAATTTGTGCTACTCTCACAGACACTGCACTAGGTCCATAAACATAGCAATTTTTTTTTCGCGGTTTGCGTTGCATTTTTACCTTTTTTGTAGTAAAATTTTTAAATGTATCGAATTTCTTCATTAGATTCACTCTTGACAGTACGAAAAACAAATGAAAATCACACATTATCCTAATTTGAATTTGGAATTATGTTCTTTAAAATTTAAACTTTCAATGATACCAAAACCAGCCAGATACAAATAGTATAGCCAGAGAGATTTTATTACAAGTTCATACATACTATAATGCGAAAAGACTTTTTCCCCATTATATCTAGGGTTTCTAAGTCATACTTAGTTACGAAAGACCCCAGTGAATATTTTGATAGTTTCGTAGTTTCTAAAAAAACGATATTACTTGTGTCACATCACTAAAACTATACCTTTACAAGTTCCCATTAAGTATGTAAATGGCGTACTTGCCATTGCATGCGTTGCCAGTGTTAATATTTAAGTAAGTAGTCTGCAATGGAATTCGCAATAATAGCTTTTGGGAAGTTTCGAGGCTCGAATAAATTATTACACAGCATACTTCGAATAGTATTCACAAACAAAGTACCAGATTGAGAGTATGTTGGTTTAAAAATCTTCAAATTCTTAGTAAGTAAGTGTTTTTTTCATGTCTTATAGTTAATTCTTTCTACGTTTGGAGTCATCATTGAATGTAAAAAAACGATCACCATTGAAATAGCATAGAAGATCACTATTCATACTAATCGAGATCGTAATCGATTTAAAATGTACCGTTGGTTTTTTTTTTTATGTCACTAGTAACAACGCGGTAGGCGGGTCACCTGACGGTAAGTGACTACCGTCGCCTATAGACATTAGCAATACCAGGGGGAATGCCAACGTGTTGTTCACCTTATTACAATGCCTTAAGGGCAAGGGCAACTGGCTCTGAAGTGCAACTGCCGGAACACACCAACAGGTGCTTGGCGACAGATTTTGAACTTGAGGGTGGTAGCCAGCCAGTCGAGTACTACAAAGTACCCTACCACCGTGCTTAATTACTTAAAATACCAAAATTATTGTTACCTGGATTACATATAAGTTTTTGGAAATTCTTCAAATTCCATATACCTAATAGCGTAATATTTTACAAATGCAGCAATAGGTAACCATATAACGGAAAGAACCCCACAGAGTATCAAAAAACTTCAAAACATGCACGAAACCTGATCACACTATTGCACCACAAACTTAAAGTCTCGTTTCGTACTAAATAATAATTTTACAGTGTAATATCAGACGTTGTGATATAGTTCGGTCGCGTGTGAACCACCCCTTAGTACACGACAAAACCGCTCGCGAACCGGGATCGTAGACCAGTCACTGACAAATCGGAAATACGTTACGACGTTCACAAACCGATGCCGAAATTTTTCGTACCTATCTAAATACTGCGTTTCAAAGCTTTAGAAGAAAAAAAAGTGAATTGAAAATATAAGTGTTGCTTATTATAGATATTGGCTACGGTCTACGGGTTCGTAGACGATACCTACGAATGTGCTACGATTTCGTAGCAAATACTGAATGAGAAATAAATGAATGGATTTTTGGGAAGTAAGTGGAATAATTTGGTGAAATATTTTCGCCGCAGCTTCGCTCTTTATAATAAAAAGAAAATATTGTTACAAAATTGAATAGAATACTTGTTTTTACAGTAAATAGATTAAATGTGAAAATCGATAACTAAGCATCTTATATATCATATACACTTACCATCAGGTGACCCGCCTTACTGATACATCTTTGACATACAAAAAATATATAATAAAGTTTATAATTTTTTGGCATCTAATACAATCTACACATTAATTTAATTCCTTTTCGCAGGTAGGAATTCTTATATGTAGTCATACCATGCCAATGTTATCCGATAGTGCTGTGTCACGGGTTTAATTTTCAATTAATCAACCAGTTACCGGCATATCCGGGCGTAAAGCCGGTTTATAATAGGCGAGCAACAGGCCCGATGTAACGAGCTGTCTATTCATCAAAAGCGTTTTTACTTGCTTTCCCGGGATATTAATCCTCTAAGTTATTATAATAAAGGACGATTTAAAAAATTGCGTAGTGGTTACTCTACCTACGTACCAGATTTCATGAAAATCAGTTAAGTCGTTATGGAGTTAAGTGTTTTTATAGTTTGTAGGATAGGATAGTAGGATTTCATCGAACTATAAGCATGAGTAATATTATAAAGAGGAAAGATTTGATTGTTTGTTTGCATTGAATAGGCTCTGAAACTACTGGACCGATTTGAAAAAATCTTTCACCATTAGAAAGCTACACTATCCCTGATGAATATAGGCTATATTTTGTCCCGGGAAAAGATAAGATCCCACGGGAACGCGGGTGATACCGCGGGGAACAGCTAGTTATATATAAAAATCTCATGTCATGATGTTTGTCCGGGCTAATTTCCGAAGCTTCTACTTCGACCTTGATGAAACTTGGCACACAGGTAGATTATATCCTGGAATAAAATATAAGATACTTTTATCCCAGGAAAAGATAAGATCCCACGGGATCATCCGCATTCCCGGGGAATTATATCTTTTCCAGGGATAAAAAGTATCCTATATTTTATTCAAGGGTCTCCCTGGCACACAGGGACAATTTCGGATGATAGTATACTATTCGGAGTATTCAGGTATTATGTATGATATACATATAATTAATCAATAATTCTACAAAACATCATTAGCCTGAGAACTAAATAAAAAGGTAAGCGTAAAATGTCTTCTAAATATCCTACCAAAAATCACACTCAAAACGTTTTGACGAGGAAAGCATTGATAATTTTAGTTATTTAGAGTTAGCACAAAACAATATGCTATTGTATTCTTACTTGTTGCATTGGTATAAACTTTACGTTAAACGTAAGTTAGCGAAGCTGCAGGTAATGCTCTCATACGAAATAAAGTGTGTCAAAACAAAAAGGCCAATCGCGCCACCACAAACATTAATCATAATATAAACGCAACACTTCAACATTTTCTTTCAGAACATCGAGTGATGCGCACGATGGATGATACGAATCAATTATGAAGCCAAAACTAGCTTCAACACGCACTAATGGAAACTTGCGTGACTAGAAGTTAACATTTAACTGCGGAGTGGTGTGTAATATGCCCGTACTCTGGCAGTCATCCCAGCGACCTATGTACGTAAGAACAGTGTGGGTCGACGGCTTCAGACACGCCATACTGTCACACGACGATCCATACCTTATACAACTCAATGCCAAACGACATAGGCCGCATTCTTCGGCCAGCTACACGAATAATATTAAATCACACAGCAGAAATTCCCGACTCAGTCACAACGGTGACGATTTCGAGGACTGCTTGAGAAAACTCAACCTTGTTATCAGAAGCGATAAATCGAAAATCATTAAAAGACAACGACCGAGGAGTTCACAAGATTTGCATATTGAGAAACTGAATCTTGTAGATTTTGAAGGCTCTGACGATGATTTCGTTGTGAGAGCTAGCCCTCAGGTCTTAAACGATAGTGATAGATCAAATAACGATTGTTTTAATATGAGAAATTTTAGAGCGAACAAGACAGCTCGGACCGAGGTGAAAGAGAATACAGATTTGTCAGAGAGAGTATTACAATGGCTAGATTTGGCCGGTAAAGTCGATTTACTAGCGACAGAAAATGCCGAAAGAATATCTCAGCCGCGACACAGCTGGCCTGTGATACAGAACCACACCCTGTCGAAATCAAAAACGGCAATCGACATACGTAGCAGGGAGGGAGCCAGAATATATTCATCGAAAACAGGCGACAGTCCAAAAGCGCAACAAAGTGGGACTATCGATCGACACGAATTTTATGTGCCGACGTCCGCCAACACGATCGAGAACTACGCGCGACAGTCACGTAACGTCAAGATCACGCCACGAGCCGAGACCGGCGGAAAAACAAGAGACAACCCCAACAAAACAAAGCCCAGAGACTTTAGAACTAACGTTGTAGAGACACGGCAGAAAGTCGTCTCTGAAAGAAACGCAGTCGAAAAACAATACGCCGAGTTAATCAATAAGAAACTTATCCCAGACTTAACTAAAACACCTAAGAAACAGGTACATATCTTCATTCCAGAAATGCCTAAGAAGCCTATCTCTAATGCGACCAGTAGAACGGAAAGCTTACTGTCGACGAATTCCTTTAAAAGTTTGAAGAAATAAGCAAAGTTTTACCTTTATTGGATTATTTTATGGATATAATATGAAGCAATTCTATCACTTTTATAACTCTATCAAAGTTTAATAAGTGTCTTTTTCATTCAACCGCAAAGTGAAATAAAATTCCAAAGTTAGTTTTATTATTCTACGTAAGCTAGAATGTTTGCTGACGCCTAATAAAGTGATATAATTTAGTTTTGTTTACTGGTTTAACTTGGGCGCATATATTTTCATTAATTATTAGAGTCTGTTTGACGGAGTATTAAAATGTAATTTGTCAAATTTTTGTGTAAATATACAATGTGCAACCACAGCTCCACTGTCTTTACATAATTTTTTTTTCGCTAGATTATAAATAAAAATATATCTAAACCCACACATGCTATAGCCCCATATTCTAAGGTATTGCCAGCGTAAAAATCTTACCCCAAATCCAATAGTGGCGACATCTCTAGCTTGGAACCGGGACCGTAGAGGCGGATCGAGGGGCTGCCCGCTATATTTCGGCACTGGCAAACCCAGTGCAATCACCCGGAAGTTCTCATCTACTCGAACGAGACGCCATCTTGACACCTCTTCTGCACCATGTTCCTTTTATACATGCATTTGTTGACAATAATAAATTCAACTGTGTTTATGTTTCTTGCATGATAATAACATTTAGATTTTTTTACTTTGGATAAGCTTATGTTCGACCGCAATGATAAGTAATACTGTGGCCCTAGGTGGTAAGCACACAAAGTAGAAGGAAACTGGCTCTCAAGTGCAGCTATCGGAACACACCGATAGGTTCTTGGTAACAGACCTTCAAATTGAGGGCAGTAGCCAGCCAGTCGAGTACTACATGTACTTTGTAGTACCATAGTACCACCATGCAAAAGTTTAGAACCACCGTTCAGAAAAATGGATAACATAGAGTGTTTTATAGACAGACTTAGCTTCTACATGCTAGATTGAGTGTTTTAAAGACAGACTTAGCTTCTACATGCTAGATTAAGTATCTTCTTTTTTTTTGGGGAGGACAGAAAGGTTGTCTGAGGGACCATAGACACCCTTACGCGGACTGTTCGGTGAACGCTCTTAACAGTATCACCACAATATGTTAATTTATAAAACTATTTAATTACCTCTATTAACTTGTCGTATCTCGAAGCTGGTACCAAAAATCTTCCATCTTCCAAGTGCATCTCCCTATTTTCCAGTAGATTATTTAATACTGGTAGCACATTTCGCTCTGCCTTCTCTATGCCTTCTAGGACGAGAACGCGACCTTCTACTGCTGCTCGTACTGCACTCTATGAAAAGAGACCACTTATAAGACAGAAATGGCATAACACGGAACCTTATATTTTAGTCCTGCCTGTCTGTTGTTAGCACTAAATAGTTGAAATTTAGAAGAAGGATGTATTCTATGAACCGCTTTACAATATTGTAGAGACTGCAAACACCAAATTTGGGGCTGAAAATTTTAATCTAGGACAAGCATGTGGGTTGCCTGTATGTAAAATACGACTTTACACGTTATATAAATACATGCAACTAAAGTCGTTTTTTTTTTAAATATAGGATTGCAGAAAGATACTTTGCATAAAATAGGTTGGTTATATTAACACATTACCTATCATGCACGCCACATGTTGTGGGGTCGATTCCCATCCAGGACAGACATTTTTGAACATGTTTGTCATTATTTATATATCTAAGTGTGTATTTAGAACAAAAATTTGTATGTATTTCTGTTCTGGTTTCCATAGCACAAGCTCTGCTTAGATTGGAATCAGATAGCCATATGTGAAAAATGTCTGCATATATACATTTTTCGACATTATAACGCTATTGTGAGTTAAGAGATAGTGCAAATAATCATTTTGTGTTTCATAGACTTTTGAGAAATTGAAAACACAAACTTATTTTTGCCATAGTCAGACATGCACCACCAATTTATTTTAACAGATCTTGTAACTGAAAATCCATGTGTGAATGTTGTTACCATCTGATCAAAAGCTTCAAATGTAAATATACCTGGTCAAAATATTTGGCAGTTGAACTTTCAATTTCTCTTCTCTGCTTAAGATCAGCTTCTGTAGTGTCTCTTGATAGAGCCACATATTCCAGCTCTCTTTGTGTTAGCTCCAAATATTGTAAAGCCACTTTCCTCCTAAATAATAAATTTAAATAAAGAATTAATCAAGGAATGTGTTGATGGATGCATACCTTACATGTCCTAGAATTGTACCACACAAATTACTGAATGTATACCATTATGAGACAGATTAAGGAACAGAAATACTCCTCCTAAATAACTCCTCCTTTATTATCAATAATTAACAATCTCCTTTTAATCCTCATCATCATTTTAATCAATTCTCCAATTAATTAATGCTCCCTAATTACTAATAGTCCCATGAATTGTGAATAAGATATTATATCTTACAAAAATCACAAATTAAAGTTATTGAAATATGTTAAACAGAAATTATATCTTCCCTTTTTTTTTAAAGCTTTAAGGGTCTACATAGGTACATACTTTGTCTTTATATATGCTTGCATTTCTCTATATTATGCTGATAAATGACCTGTGCCCAAGGGTGGTAACCACACACAAACAATGATTGTGTTACAACAGAAATACACAACAGAAATTATAAAAAAATTGATTCCTTCTCACAGTTTCATTTACTTTCCTTTGATTTCTTTTTACTCTATACACTACTTGCATGGCATATTCTATACGAGATATGAAAAAATCTCACTGTGATAAAAATTATGGAACAGTATTTTAGACTTGAAATTACTTACCCTATTTATTATTATTAATAAAAGTGAATATTGAAAAACCTACCTGCTTGGCCCAGGCCTGCCAAGTAGGAACATGTCTTGGCCAAGTGAATCTTTTTGCATCATCCATCTTAGATTCCGTAGTGTGCTTTGTGATAAAGCTTTTATTTCTGTATTTTCTATTGTCACTGAAAACAATAATATTACCTGGCTACTAGTTCATACAATTGCCATTATATTACCAATTCAACTAGATTAATTTAAAGAAGAAGAAAGAAGAAAATAAATTTATTTGTGGCAAAAAACATAGGTATACAAAATTTGATAGTTTACAAAATAAAAAAAAAACAAAAAAAAAACTATAAGAATAAAAATTAAAAATAGATAATATTGCCACAAAATGGTCCCAGCTCAGCATAATGCTAGTTGTTTTAACTAATAGTAGTAAGTAATTTAAGAAAAACTTTGTTACTTGACTCACTTATATACTAAATTCAATTGTTGTGTTATTGTTTAAAATGGCACCCGGGCGCCACTTACACATTCCAGTTGGTACATCATACATGTAATTGAAGTCAACATGTTTTGTGTTATAAATATTTACTTTGGGCATATATTTACCAAAACACTATTAGATAATCTGTCGATAATCTTTGAGGTAACACAGGCCAAAATGTGTGTCAAGTTGTTGGTGTTTTAAGGCGATGATAGCTCAGTGGTAAGTGACGTCGAATACCGCGACGAAGGTCGTGGGTTCGAATCCTACAATGAGCTTGAGCTTTCGGTGAAGGAAAACATCGTGAGGAAACCATAGCACGGTGGTAGGGTACTTCGTACCCGACTGGCTGGCTACCACCCTCAAGTTGAAAACCTGTCGCCAAGCACCTATCGGTGTGTTCCGACAGCTGCACTTGAGAGCCAGTTCCCATCTAGGCTTTGTGTGCTTACCACCTTCGGCCACATCATCACTTACCATGGTGAGATTGTGGTCAAACACAAGCTTATCCAGAATAAAAAAAATAAAAATAATGATGCATGGATAAATGAATACGATAAAACAAACAAAAATTTTAAGGTTATAAATTTGCAAATACTCACAGTACTTTCTAGGCACATATTCTTTATTTTTTGGACTCACAATTTCTTTACTAACATCTCCAATAGTCACTTTATCTTCACTAGAATACGCTCTCACATAATTCACGCCTAATATCGAATTGCGACCCCTCAAAATACGAATCAAAACATCGATCCTTTTTACAGTTACTGCCGGGTTATACATAGTGAAAACCTGTCGGTACTAATTGTATTTGAAGGGTATTAGTTCCTTTTAATTATTTTAGGCCATATCAACGTTTATATCCGTAATGTTAATACAAAAATGATAATAATTTGCAAGTCCAAAGTCTAAATAAAACATAGCTTCCTGATTTCTGTCAGAATGACGTTTTCTAACAGCTGATTATTATTTATTTATTTTAAAGGCTTTGGTATTCTGTGGCTTTAGTTACAAGACTATCAAGTCTGAACCATTTCTAACAGATGACTTCACATTCCAGCTTTGAGTATTAATACTAGTTAATCTAGATACGCGGCAGCGTGTCCAGCCAGTTCAAGCTGAGCGCACCGTATGTATATTTACGTGTGAATTCAAACGAAAACGAAATTGAATATTTTGTTATAATTTATTATTTTTTGACAAGTTATCCTGACATCATTAAATGCGTTAAACAACCCCGCACTTACACTTGTAAGTTTTACTCACGTAAGCTTTGTAAGTAGCTTACCGTAATTCTTTAAATTGCTTTCGTAAGTTTTATGTAAGTAACTTACATAAAACTTACAAGTGTAAGTCCGGCCTAAGATTAAACCACAAATTTAAATTGTCATTACATATTTCTTTTTTATATTTCTAAAAAATACTTACATAAAGTGTATTTACGTTACGACAAGTACAGGCTTGTCTACTTTGATTATTAAACCACATGTCTAGGACGTCGGCATTGGAAAAAGTCGTCAACACATTGACAATCCCCTTAGTATTGCTAGTCTATAAGCGACGGTAGTCACTTACCATCAGATGACATGCCTGGAATGTTAAACTTGTGGTATATTAAAAAAATATATCAAAATTGGATTAGTAGTTCCGGAGATTACAAATAGAAAGTTATCGGTCGCCAACTATAAGATTTTGTTGGTCCCTGAAACATAGTTTTATACTGACAGGGAACCCGAAGGTCATTGATTCAAGGTCCTGTTTAGAACTAGAGAAAGCACCCATCCCACCTGGAATGATGGAAAAATGATTTAGGCGAAATACTAAGGCAAAGTATTTCTAATCCGAGGTGGTCTGCCGATGGGACAACGTAAATTTCGCATCATTAATTTTATTTCACTTCTTCAATGAGTTTCTTAAATAACACACAATTTTAATATATACGTTTTTATTACTATTCCTAAAGTACTTCTCCCGCCACCGACAAGTAAGCGAATGGCTATCGACTATTTCCTCGCCAGTCGCACTCTCAAACTCTCTCATAGCCCAGTGACAAAACTATAGCCAACTAATCTAGCACAAATCGCTGCTCGCCAATCGCCGGCAATGGGACATGTACTAATATACCTATAATTAAATATATTTTGAATATAACATAACCATTGCTTTCTAACAGATAGGACACTTATATTTTATTTCTAAAATTAATTTTATATGAATATATTAATATTAAGCGATAAAATCTAGGACTTTACACTACAATGGAATAACATTTATCGAATCAATCCATTTCATCATCGTCTGCAGGCTCAATTTTAACGCTGACAAAATCCGTAGGCTCAATTTCTTCATTATTTTCATCATATTTACGTTCCTGTTTTATGCATATTGTCAAGACCTCATGTGTGCCACTCTCTTCACTCTCTTTGGAAACCTCTTCAGTTGTTTGTTTCTTTTTCGGTTCTTTTTTGTTTTCAGGGACTTTAATCTCTTTAGTAAACGTAACGAAGTCGCCTACCAGGACATCATTGGCGGTTTTCTTTGGTGGACCAAAAATGGTTGTCATGACATCTTCAGTAAGCCCAAGATCACATTCCCGAGGGTCTAATCGAGTGTAGAAATCCTTTATAGTAACATCTGTGCCGTTGAGATCGTGACGACGCCTCACATGCTTAACAATTGTCCTTTTGTCAGCATATGTTTTAGGACATATTTTGCACTGGAAAATATAAAAGTCACTTTAATTTCATAAGATCAGTGGGTCTATGGTTAATTTAGTAGTCATTTGAAGTTTATTCAGTTTGGGCCCTAGGAGAGCACTTATGAAGGTCGAGCTACCACCGGTGAGGAAGTCAGCCATCAACTGAGAAGAAACTCATCAAGGTAACAATTTTAAATATTGTTTTAACCCGACTGTATTGGTTTCTTTTTTCATTCAACAACAACGCAAAACCAACTTCTGTATTTTTCCTATTTTTTCCGGCTTTATTAGTGTACTTTTAAATATAAATATACATGTTTTCCTAGAAAAAAAAAGTTTTAATCGAATTTTCACTAATGGGCCGAACCCTAATAAAAACAAAGCACTAACATAGAAGGTGAATGAGGGATGCGACGTGCGCAGGTGCCACAATGTACTCGTACGGGTATATTAAATAGACACAATAGTACTAACTCGGAAGGTGTCTCTGAGGGAGTGTGTGACCACGTGGTGTCGCAGGCCGGCTGCACTGGACAGCGACTTGCGGCACAGCGGGCACGCGTGGTGGCGAGCCGTGTGCGACGTGCGCAGGTGCCGCAGCATGTAGCGGTCATCGCTGTACTTCTTGTCTGTTAAACGTTCAATGTAACACCGTTATTTACATTGAAACGAAACTCTTTGACGTGGCTAGCACTGGTGAACTGGCAGAAATCGTCACGTAAGAAAAAGCGTTATGCCTTCTTTAGGCGACCTTTCACTGTCTTTCTCTGTATTTAATTTATTATGATAAAAAAAACATACAAATAAAGAGAAAACATAAAAAATATACTAGGACATTCTTCAGACACGCCCATCTGATCCCAAACTAAGCAGAGCTGGGCATCAGATAACTGACATACTACATATAATTATTTTTTTAATACATACATACATAAATTGATAATCACACCAAGACTCGGGACAAACAGACATGTTCATGGACACAATGGGAATCGAAACCACCTCCAGCTCTCAAGTGCGGTTATCAATTGGCAAAATATTCAAAGTACCCAACCAGAGTGCTATGGTTTCTTCACCGAAAGTAGAAACCTCTTTGTAGAATTCCAAGCCTTGTTTCTTATTATACCACTATGCTACACACCTGATGGTAAGTGGTTACCGTAGCCTAT
Organism: Ochropacha duplaris; assembly: GCA_951361185.1. Lineage (NCBI taxonomy): Eukaryota > Metazoa > Arthropoda > Insecta > Lepidoptera > Drepanidae > Ochropacha > Ochropacha duplaris. The sequence continues at coordinate 9,901,096 of OX592703.1, forward strand.
GGACGCTTGCAACACCAGAGGCGTCACGAGCGCGTTGCCGACCTTGCATATATGTTTGTTCCTCAATCACGCAAAAATAGATGAACGAATTTTGATGAAACTTGGCACACAGATAGATCATATCCTGGAATAAAACATAAGATAGTTTTTTATCCCAGGAAAAGATAAGATATAAATATGGACTATTTAGTCAAACTTACCGCACACAGGACATTTGACAATTTGTTTCTTATCATTGTGAGTCTTCATATGTTCACGTAGAGAACAAGCGCTGGTGAACAACTTTGAACATATCGTACATGTTTCTAAATCTGAAAATAAACATACTCAAATAAAAAATAAGTCATTTATAAATCACATAACTTCAGCCGAGCCGAACGCGTCGGCACGGATTTCATATAAGTAATTCTAAAATTCGATTTTTTCGGTTCCTTCGCTTTCTTAGGCTCTGATAAGTGTGCGTTCAGATTTAGTATGAAGACTTGTGCGGCGCATCTAACGGACAGATGTGACAACGCAGTTTTACATACAAAGTTTATTACCATATTCGCTAGCGAGTATCGATTACGATACCATAGTAAACCCATGGTAGAGGTACAGATCTTTTGGTAAAAGTCAGTAGCTTAAGTATTTTTGACACGTTAAAATGTACACACATATTTTGTAATTCCTTTCATTTATTAAAACAGTTTCATAATAATAGTAAGTACTAACTCTCTCCAGTATGTTTTCGAATGTGATAAGTCAACTTCGATTTCTGTACGAATGTCTGACCGCAGTATATGCAAGCGTAAGAAGTTTCCTTTGAGTGAGTCCTAGAAATAACAAAATGTGATATTATTTTGGGAAGAAATACTTAAATAGTTACGCTTAGAATCAGTGCATGCAATGCACTGATTCTGAATGCTGAATGCTGCTTCATACTAAGACCTTTTATTTCAGATGATCCCTACGATGTGAGATTGCAATACAAGTATTAACTCTCTATTTGTTTGTCAAAACATCTAAATATTGATAGCAATTTTGTTAAACAGCGCCATGGCAATCCAACTAGATATTGTACAGCTGTTTTACATAACTTAGCTGTATAAAACGCCAAGTCGCCAAGCACCTATCGGTGTGTTCAGACAGCTGCATTTGAGAGCCAGTTCCCATCTAGGCTTTGTGTACTTACCACCTTCGGCCACATCATCACTTACCATGGTAAGGTTGTGGTCAAACACTATCGACATTAAAAAAAAAACAGCTAACGGTTGTAAAAGAACAGCTAGCCGTTGTAAAATACAGCTAGCCGTTGTAAAATACAGCTAGCGGTTGTAAAAAACAGCTAGCGGTTGTAAAAAAAACAGCTAACTAAGCAATCCAACTGCGACATATACATGTAGTTACCTAGAATGCGACGTGCACGCCCCCTTATCGGCGAATGTCCGGGGGCAATGCGGGCAGGCGTAGGGGCGCTCGCCGGTGTGACGTCGCTCGTGACGCAACATGTTCGAGCGCTGAACGAACCGCATCGGGCAGTACGAGCACGAGTGTCGGGGCCCTTCGTGGATTTGCAGGTGCTCGCGGAACGAGTCCTTTTTCTGTATGAGAATATTAGTTTAATTTAATGTATATAATAGGATGTTTGTTTTAACTCTTACAGATACACTTAATGCTTATTCCTTTAAGGCGTTTAAGGCGATACAGTTTTTGTTTCGCGTCACATTGACTTAGTAATAAAAATGATTTATTATTACAGTAAATAAACCCGTGGATAACGCTTTGGACTACATTTTTATAATTAATTTACTGTTTTTGTAAGTCTCTAATTTGTAGTTATATTTCAAATAGAGAGAAAAAAAAACTAAAGGTCAACTAGACTGCTCTAACAGCTCAGTGGTAGTGACGTAGGATATCGCGGCGAAGGTCGTGGGTTCAAATCCTACAATGAGCTTGAGGTTTCGGTGAAGGAAAACATCGTGAGGAAACCATAGCACGGTAGTAGGGTACTTATTAGTACCCGACTGGCTGGCTACCACCCTCAAGTTGAAAATCTGTCGCCAAGCACCTATTGGTGTGTTCCGACAGCTGCGCTTGAGAGCTAGTTTCCATCTAGGCTTTGTGTGCGATTGTGGTCAAACACAAGCTTATCCAGAATAAAAAAAAAACACAACAATGGAATTACTATGGAATGAAGAGAGGAACTGACACGTTAACTGCTGAAATACACCGCTAAATGATTGAAGAGATTTTCAATTGAAACCAAACTATAGCACAGTAACATAACACTCAAAATACATACTCTAAACATAAATTAGACTAACCTTAAACACCTTCGAACAAAAGCTGCATGTGTAGTTCTGTTTATTAGGCGCATGGTCTTGTTTGTGCATGTACAATGATGACTTATATTGGAATGATTTTCCACATTCGGTGCACTCGAACGGATGACGGCCTGGGTGTTGGATTAAATAGTGGAGTTTTCTGTAAGGATATTGGTATATAGATACGACCAAATATTGTACCTGTACAACGGTGGTAAGAATACACGACTACAAGTCAAAGTCAAAAAATATTGTACCTGTACAACGGTGGTAAGAATACACGACTACAAGTCAAAGTCAAAAAATATTGTACCTGTACAACGGTGGTAAGAATACACGACTACAAGTCAAAGTCAAAACCATTTATTCAATTTAGGCCCTAGAAGGGCACTTATGAAGGTCGAATTACAGAAGTTATTACCGGTTCAGAAGTCAGCCTTCAACTGAGAAAAACCGGCAAGAATCTCAGCAAGGTTACGTTTTTTAAATATTTTTGGACCATCTGACTATATTGGCTGTTTTCGAATTCAATTGTTCGACAATGTTAGGCTTTAACTAAAAAAATACATAAAAATTATAACCCAAGAAAGAGGGCTTGTTTAAAATAGCGTAACTATGTCATGAGTTCGTTTATTTTGAATCATATTGAGGAGGTAGTAGATTGAGTTATAATATCATGTTTATGCAACCAAAAAGAAAAGTAATGTGTAGATTTTATGTATGCTTCGCTTCCATCGTTCACACCTTACTAGTTTTGTTTTTACCAAGCGTAGGTTTATGTATGCCCACAATCTACAATTTTATTAAGCAGAGCCTGGAATTAAAAGGCTCTCTAAAGTACTTATTTTATATACAACTTACCTCTCATCTAATGTATGCAATGTCTCCCTACACAGCTTGCACTTAAACTTGCCCGGTACATGCACTTGGGCCATGTGCGCACTACACGCCCGTAAACTTGTGAATTCGCGCCCGCAAACTGTGCACGATACCGAACGTTCCGAGCGTGTTGATGGATTGTGGATCAACTGGCGATAGAGTTAAGGTATAGATTAGCTTGGAGGATAACAATTGTTAAAAATTATATATGTTGCAATTTTTTCGACTTTTATTGGCAAAGACCTTCTCGTTCACGACAAACATGCGATAAAGGAATACTTATAGCTTTTTTATGCAAAGAATCCATTGATATCTAATAACTAAAGATAAACAATACCAAGCAAAAGTTCTCTCAATACAGTCTCAAATTGTGTTGGGTAATACTAGTTTTTTTTTTTAAGTTGTATTAACAAAGCTATGTACAAAAGGCAAAATAAAATTTTACGACTTATACCTGCTAGCCAAAATATATCTTCAAGGAGCACTGAGGCATGTTTACCGTCGGAGCGTTCGAATGCTACAAGTTTAAAAGAGTACCCAAATGTTCGAGTGGGCACTCATTCGGTAAGGTCATATTTTCTCGCTGATTGTGTATCTTTAGTTATTAGATATCAAATAAAGAATCTTACTCTCAAATGCATCTTGAATGATTTCCGATGGCTTAGCGGTTTGTATTTGCAACTATCCAGAGAACAGAAAACCTTCCGGGCTTCAGGGTGCTTACTATTGAAGTGATCCCTCATTTCATCTACTGTTTCCATCACCAAGCAGCATAGACAGCACTTGAGAAGATATAGAGGAATCTTGTCATTTTCATCATGATGTTTCTCTAGGTAATGATGAATGTACCAAACCTAAAAGATAAAACTTGTTTTAACATTATGGATTTAATGGAAATTCTCAAATTTATTAAATACTTCCACAATTATTAACAGGCAATAATATTAACTAGCTGTCCTTCATTTTCACCCGCGTTCCCGTGGGATCTTATCTTATCCCGGGATAATAATACAGCCTATGTTAATCTGGAATAAAGTAGCATTCAAATGGTGAAAGATATTTTGAAATCGGTCCAGTAGTTTTTGAGTTTATTCGTTACATACAAATCTTTCCTCTTTATAATATTAGAAATAGAAAGGATAACATACCTTATCACTGTAAATTTCATCACAGCTCTCGCATTTATAATACTGGTCCTTGTGTTTGCTAAAGTGGACCCTAACTTGATGAGTCTGCCTGTCCGTTTCATTCCAGAATAAAGTCGGGCAAAATTTACATTTGAACCCTAAATGGGGACTGAAGCAATTGTCAAACTCCATTTCATCAATGTGTTCCGTTAAATGCTTTCTCGTTGCTTCTCTATTATCAAACTCTTTGTCACAAAACTGGCATAGCCATAAGTCGTCAAATTCTTTTAACTCTTGAAGCTTGTGTGTATCAAGTTCTTGTTGACTGTCAAATAAAGTAGTACAAACCCTACACGAGAACATTGGCATTGACTTCACACAGTGCAATTTAGTCATGTGCACAGAAAACGTTTGCATTGTCTCGTACTTTGTTTGACACAAAGAACAATGCAAATCAACATTCAAATCAGAATTAACACTCTCATAATTAATATCAGAGATTTGAGGAACTTCTTTTGAGTTGATATATGTTAGAGTCTGACTTATGTAATCGAAATAGCACAACTCCATTAGGATCAGTTCCATTAGTGTTACGTCAAAATCTTCATCACCTATATAAGTTTTTGTAACATCCGTTTCATCGGTTTCATCAACTTTACTTGTGTCATCTTGTTTTGGTTCTTCTGGATCACTACCACTTTCCTGCTTTACCTCAGGTACAAGAACATCAATGAATGTGTTTGTTTCATGATTTATACTGTGATCCGACTCTTGATCACCATCAGCCTGCTTTTGATCTGAGCCCACATATCCAAACCGTGGTCGTTCTTTTAAACCATCAACAAACTCTGTGCTTACATCGGCACCAATAACTGTAAATGGAGGATCTCTCCCACAGATAATTCTGGAAAAACATTTGAGTGTGAAATGGTGGTATCCCATGTAGTGATTGAAGAATGTACGAGACAAATTGTTAGATTTGGAACAGAGTAAACAGAGGAATTTAGGACTGCCATCGTAATCTTGTTCCCATAATATTTCTTCATCTTTACTTGAAACATTTGTAACATTGTGTTTTTGGAAGAGGTGCGTGTTGTATTGGTCATTGTCTGGAACACGGAAGTGACAGAGACGGCAGTGCACTAAATTATGGATGGAACTGAGATGATGACGCAAGGCCGTTTCTGTATCAAAGTTTTCTACACACTGTGAGCATGGCCATGGCGTGTGGAACTTCATGTGGGCCCACCAGGCTTCTCTGTCAGGGACAAAGTATCTGAAAAATATGATTTGAAAATAAAACAACATATCTAATAACAACAATCTAGTCTAAAGATTACATATGATAAACTTAAAGTTAAATAAACTCAATCAGAGGTTTGCTCTAGGCTTCAAGAGACATGGAGGGAATGCTCTATTGATGAACAAAAGTATGGACATAGTGTGAAATGGCAATATACAGACAGGCTACCTTGCTTAAAAAAATTATAAATGTGGAAGAAAATCTTGGGTGAATAACTAACACACCTGCTCTGGATTTTTTATTAATGGACATCATAGTCAACTTAGGCAAGAGTCAAATTTAAATGATGAAGAATTAGTAGACCTAAGTTAGATAGAAAAGTATCTACAAATAAGATGCTTAATGAAGTGCAGCTGGAGAAAAAGAAAGCTAATATCCGATCTGCCTTTTGAATGAATTTTTCACTTCCCAGGTTTGATTTAACCTCTTGGTTCTGAAGTGGTATGGTCGTCCCAATTAAATCAAAAAATCCGCGAGCCAACTTATTAATATAGATTTGTAAATTATATTAATTGTAACAAAAAAAAAATAGAAATTGTCAAGATATCCATTTTATATTGTTTATTGCAAAACTTTCAAGTATTTACAATACATCTAAAGTAATCACAATATATGCATCATGTATCACAATATGCTATTTAAAAAAATTACAAAGACAAATTCTACTATTACTGGTTCAGAAGTAAACCTTAACTGAGAAGAACCAGTAAGAAACTCAGCAAGGTGTCTCTGGTTTACTATTTTTATTTAAACATTTTACAAAATGTTAATCCTACTAATATTATAAATAAATGTGAAAGTTTCTATGTTTGTTTACACAAAAATGGCTGAACAGATTTTGATGAAACTTGGCACACAGGTAGATCATATTATTATAATTTTTATCCCAGAAAAAGACGAGATCCCTCGGGAATGCAGGGGAAGCTGTGTGGTAGAAAATCTAATACATATATTAATAAAATAAATAAGTATATCCTGGGACAAACTAAATAATGACAATCTGATCCCAAACTAAGCAGAGCTTGTGCTATGGACACTAGATAAAAACTGATACTATTTATTAAATATATACTGGAACAGCTGGTATCCATAATGAACTAATTTAATCTGTTGACTCGCGACAATAACCTGTCAAACAACTAGTCAACTCGCACACAGTTTTCAAAATTTCATAATTCGCGCCAAATTTTCAAGTAAATGTCATCGTCCCGATTGTCCCATTTGAGAACCAAGTGGTGCGGACTCTGAAACCCCGATTGTCCCAAGAAAGAACTGACAGGTTAAGATACTTTTGAATTAGAAAATGACCTCAATACAAACAAAATATTTAGTAAACTTCAAAGGTCACCTGCAAATCCCACAAAAATCTTTCTTGTGATTCAAAACATAGTGAATGATAATTTTAGCTTTATTTATAAACCATTCCGGGCATAGTAAGCAGTTATATGGGCCAGTTTGCTTCAGATCTTTTAGATAGAGCCATACATCGGCAGGTCTCTCGATTATTGGTGGACTTAGAACCTTTCTAACCCTCCTGGGCAACTTCATTATAACCGGAGGAACCTTTTTCTTTCTTTTCTTAATTATTTTAACATTTTCATTTTCGGTTTCATTTTCTATAATTGCCCCTGGCTGGATCTTTTTGGAAGCCGCTATAACGGATAATGGTTCATCATCGGAATCATCAGAAGACATTTTTAGTGTGCTTTATTTTTTTAATTAATTGGTAGAAAACAAAACAACGGTAAGCATCATAGAACACTATTACTCAAGCGAGGTAAGCATACCGTGACGTGACTTTTTTTATCACAGTCTGCCTGCCTGTACAGAAAACTTCATTTTACATACTCTTTGACTTCATTCAAAAGTATTTTTTTTATAGGTAGGTAGGTACCTTGGACATTGAGTTGACTGACATATAGATAAGCATAGAGTTTTTTTTGTCTATGGAAATCAGAGTAGCCAACACGGATTTTGAAAAATTCGTAAGCCAGAGCTAGAGTTGAAAATTACGTAGTTTTAGAGCACACGAGCAGCATGTTGCACGTTCACACGCGTTGACGCAGTGAACGAGCAACATACTGCTCGTGTGTACAGCAACATGCTGCTCGTGTGAACGAGCCCTTAGTAACATTTTCGTACTTTTTATTTCAGTGAAATGGAGAGCATAGTGTAGCAGTCAATGAAACGAGTGTTTACTGAAGCAATTATACCTAATTTGTTTAAATTACAATTTGTTTACAAAAAAGCGTATAACATAATTTGGTTTTCGTACGGGGAAATTCCTTCTGAATCCTGTAATTTACGAAATACCATTGCCCAAAACACAATGCATCTGTTCCGTGTCAATGCTAAAATACTGGCGAATTTTATTGGAGGTAGAAATTGTACGTATATAATGTCACTGGCCGAAAATATACTAATCACATCATTGAAGTTTGTAGCATGTCCTGGCTGAATACAAACATCAGGGAATCGGATTTAAAGGAGGACTTCTACACACACATAGAAAACCGTAAATACCAAAAACAAAGTTAAAAAAACAGTGAACGTAACTATGAAACGGTTCATTCTACATAGTTATATTAATTTTGTGTCAGTAAGTCTAGACATATACTCTATTCTATTTATTTAATTTTCAAAATATTGATAAAAAAAAAATTAATTAAAGCCATTATTTTTGAGTTTAAGCCCTTATTTATGATATATAAAATTAAATAAAAAAACTTTCTTTCATTAATTGCTTCCATAGATCTGAAAAAAATGGAATGTGTAGTAAAAAGAAGTCCTGTCGTGGCAGCCATTTTATAGAAATTAATTTGTCTATGGTGAGAGCCAAAGAAAGGCGAAGCTAAACAAAAGGATAGCATGTAGATAGCATTTAGTAAATTTTCGGTAAAATAAGCATAAATACTACTTAAAAATAGTAATTTTAGTGATACATAACAGTGAACTCTAAAATGATAATACATGTGTATCATAAAAGTTTATAAAATGAAGCACAATGCATCGTGTAATGGTGGCCATTAGAAGTAATAATTATGTGTACTGGCATACTTACTGCTTTACGAACAATCAAATAAACAACTAAAAGGAACTTTCAATACATTTGCTTCAAAGTTAACACTGTGAAATATGTAAATTGATTGTAGTTTGTGATATGTGAAGAGGAAAAAGTGCCCAGTGTAAATAGCTAATTTCCTATGAACCATGGCCCAGAACCAAGGGGAGGTTCAAGTGGGTACACCGAACCAACCCGTCAAGGATAAGGATATTTACGCTTGCCTGCCGGATATGCGGGTGAATGGACCTCTCGGATCAGATGAACCTTGTTCGGGCGGTGAAGAGTTGCGCTGGCTTCCTGCACAAGCCAATGATCGTGATCTTGTTATGTACTTGAGAGCTGCTCGCTCAATGGCAGCATTCGCCGGTATGTGTGACGGTGGTTCACCAGACGACGGCTGCGTCGCAGCCAGTCGGGATGACACCACAATTAATGCCCTTGACGTCCTACACGACTCTGCATACGACCCTGGTCGAGCCTTACAAGCCCTTGTCAAGTGTCCTGTTCCAAAAGGAATTGAGAAAAAATGGTCTGAGGAAGAAACCAAACGTTTTGTCAAGGGAATACGTCAATTTGGCAAAAATTTCTTTAAGATCAAAAAAGACCTATTACCTCATAAAGATACTTCAGAGTTAGTTGAGTTCTATTATCTGTGGAAGAAGACTCCCGGTGCTAGCAGTAACAGGCCCCATAGGAGACGTCGACAGGCATCGCTGAGGCGTGTACGTAATACACGTAATTCTCGAGCTGGTACACCAAAGGAACAGACACCTGAAGCTACCCCGACTATACCAGATACAAATGGTTCTAGACCCTCACCTAACCCCAAAGAGGCTGGGGAAATGAGTTCAGTCACTGAAGATGAGAATTCCGAAGAAGATAGTGATTCTAGAGATGCTGGTGATCTAACAAAAGTCGATAATAGCAGAGCAAATGAAAATCTAGATGATTCACCAAGTAGAATGAGAACAAGAAATAAATCAAAGGAACAAACAACACCTAATAGTAAGAAAGGACAGGAAGAGAGTGATAATGATACAAAACCTAAAATAAAGCCAAGTAAACCTATTGTACAGAGTACAAATACAATTACTAACACCAATATAAATGTTAATACAAACAATAATGTACCAGAAAAGGTATTGTCCTCACCTGTAACTAAAGAAGTTAAGAAGAAAGTTGTAAATTGTAATGGTAAAGTTGATGTATCAAAAGTTAAGAAACGTCTTCCAGATGATTCAAAAATTGAAGGCATTATGGATGGAGATGTCCAAATGAAAAAGAAAAAGGCTGATAATCCACCCGAAAGTCCATCGGAAAGTCTGACAAATGACAGTTTTCCTGCTATGGATGAAACAGAGAGTGCAGAGCCAGAACCGGAAGCCTGTGACTTTAGTTTTAACAAGCCTGATAAAGAGAACCAAGAACAAAATAAAGAACCTGATTCAGAACAGCTCTCAAAACTACCAGATACACAAGTTAAAGTTGAACTAAATCCGGAGCCCATAATCAAAATTGAAAAAGACCCAATACCACCTGCACTAAAGGTTACTTCTGAAAAGGATGACCGAAATGTGTTGGATTTGAAAACAGATAATCCTCTGAAAATCCAAGAAAATATTGAACCCAGATCTTTAATGCATTCAATGCAAAACACAGTATTTCCTAAAACTGAACTTATTATACCTAAGGTCACTCCAATGTCTACTGAAACTATGGAAAAAATTAAAATTAAGGAGGAAATAGATACTGATGAGCATAGCCTCAATTTACAAAAGGATGAATTTCAAAAAGATCCTCTCTCACATAATTTCCCTGGACATCCAGTGAACCAATTTAACAAACCTCTGAATTCAGAAAACACTAACTTCTTTGTTAAAGATAGCCACATTTACAATCCAAAACTCAGTCATAGTATCAAAATTGAGGGTATGCCTAACAATATTTTCAACCCTATAAATATACCAAAGGATGGTTCAATCATCAGGAGTGCTAAAGATTATTCAGTTGGTATGCCATCATTTGCTTATCCCAATATGAATTTTGCTAATGATCCAAATAAGCATAATCCACTTATGAATCCCTTGAAGACTGTTATAAAACTTGAACCAAGAGATGAGGCTAGTGAAATGAAGACTCAAAATACTCCAGAGATTTTTACAGCTACTATTTCTACTGCCAATAAAGTAGATTCTCCAAATGCTCCTCGATTGGACACATTACAAAGAATAAGCCCATCACCAACTAACACACGTGGATCATCTCCACCACCTATGGAACACCCAACTACTACCAATACTGAGCCAATTTCACCAGCCAATGTCCAAGAAAACAAAGAATCGGATTTGGAGGACAAGCAGCCAACAGACTTGAAAACACAATCTATGCCCAAACATGATGGTCAAAATAATAACTTAAGACCTCCCAGTTTTACACATCCAGTGCGTCCAGAAAATCTTGGGGTCAGACCATCAGAAGCATCAATGACACCAGTGTCAGCACAAAATATGCCCCCGCCTCCTCTCAGTCAACCTTCAATTACAAACTTATTACCTCCAGGACCATTAATATCTGTAGGCAGCGGTTCCAACGTTGGCCCTTATGGATTCATGCCTTCTTCTTTATATGGTCATCCAGGCCTTCCTGTTCATCCGGGCCATGCTGGACACCAAGGTCACCCGGGCCATCCAGGTCACCCAGGACACCCTGGACACCCTGGACATTCTGGTCATCCAGGCTTAGATAAGGCTAGTTCAATGCCACCATTAATGCAACAAGTGCCTCAATCTCACAGTCTAGGTGGAAATAATATACCTCCATCGAACCAAAACGACCCATCAATGCCACAGGATTTGAAAATCAAACAAGAAATACCAGATAACATGCCTGCTAATCTATCCACACAGACAGTTTCAGATCCTTTACAATCATTAAAAGAAGTAAAAGTCCCTGGGTATCCTATTGGAAGTGCAATCGCTCAGCATTTAAGTACAGAGAGAGATAAAGATTCTAGTGTAGAAAACAGCAGTAGACCATCAAGCCAACCAACAAATGACAACCCCAATATGCAAAGTGCATTCTTGGGTCCAAGAATAGAAAGCATTAAGAAAGAACCTGACTTTATGCACCAATCGCATAGTATGACTCCTGTGTCGAATAGTCAGAGCAGTGGATCAGAATCTACGAGTACTATACCTCCTGTTAAGAGTCCCCATACTCCTACACCAATCAAAAGTCAGCCAAGTCATAATGGAACACCAGGTCATGGATCACATTCACGATCGACTACTTCACCTTTTACGCGACATTTGACCAGCCCATCTCAGTCAAGACAAATTTCAGCGTCGCCGGTACAACCAAATACTCCAGTTTCACATTCAGCATTGAATTTAATGAATCCAACTCCTCTTTCAATACCAGCTACGATACCAGGTCCCGTAATGCATTCTGGACAACAAGGACATCCTCATCCTTTTGCATCCCCCTTGCATCATCCTCATCACCCATTACTTCCATCCATATTTCAGTTATCAGCAGCAGCTGCGGCTCATGCTATGCATCCTTATTATCCACATCCCCACCCAGGCTATTCGATGCCTTATCCTTATCCCTATGGACCTCTACCTCAGCCTCATCCTATACCTCCGATGCACCCTTCAGTAAGCACGCCAGGAAGACATGAACCAGTAAAACCTTCGACAATTGAGTCTACGACGATGCTCAGTTCTCATCACAGTACCAGTTCATCAGTTACCACAAGATCGCTAAGAGAAATTTCTGAAAACACTGAGGATCCAAGGCATCCTAATTCAACTACAGAAAGGCATCAGCTACATGAAACTACAATGACTCATCACCACTCTACCAGTCACCACAGTGCAGTTCACACAAGTACTGAAAAACAACCTAGCCATGTAGGAGGTGGTACAAACCACACTTTATCAATATCACATTCGACATCAAGCAGCTCGTCACAATCGATTCAACATAAGATTAACACTCAACAGAAATCAAGCTCTCATTCAAGCTCGCCCCATCACCTATCAGCTAGTTTATCACAGACTACCAGTTCATCATCGAGTGTCAATAATCACAATCACACACATCATCACTCACATCATCTCGCACATCATCCAGAGAGGCTATCGCCGGCAGATTCTATGCTTTTACGTCATCATCCTAAAATGTTGACTGCTAATCCCAATCATCTCATGATTCAGCCACCGTCGATGGGTCATCCCATGGGCTTAGGACTGCCCCCGGGAGCTGGACCGAGTTCCATAGAGAGTCTCCGACTGCACGCCCAAGCGGCAGCAGGACTACAACAGAACCATCCAAGACCAGGTTCTCCTCATCAAATGTCGCACGGTCATCCTCATTTACGAGGACCTCCGAGACAAATGCCTGAAGATAATCCTGAACTCAAACTTGAAACACAATCGCAACCGGAAGAAGAAGAAATCCCAAGTCCAGCGCACATACCTCACGGACCTAGCCCCGAGCCGAAAATTGAAGATACCGAATGTCATAGATCACAATCGGCTATTTTCCTTAGACATTGGAATCGTGGCGACTACAACTCATGCACACGAACAGATCTTATTTTCAAACCAGTACCAGAGTCTAAGCTCGCTCGAAAGCGAGAAGAACGTCTCAGAAAACAGGCCGAGAGAGACAGAGAGGAAAGAGAAAAAATTGCTCAACAAGCACATAGGAAAATTGCGACTCCGGAGAAACCAGAATCGAAACCGCCGTCGAGAGGTGCCATAGAAACTATTACATCGCCATATGACAGGTTTCCTCGTCCACCCGGCTACGCAGATACTCCTGCTCTGCGACAGTTGTCCGAATATGCTCGACCGCATGCTGGGTTCAGCCCTGGTAATCTGCCACGACACTGCATGGATCCGATGCTTCAATACCAACTTAGCTCTATGTATGGTGCGGCTGGAGCAAGAGAGCGACTCGAGCTCGAACATCTTGAACGAGAGAAACGGGACAGAGAGATAAGAGAATTGCGAGAAAGAGAGCTCAACGATAGACTGAAGGAGGAGCTCCTTAAAAATAACGTCGGGCCGCGAGCATTAGATCCGCATTGGTTAGAAATGCACAGAAGGTACGGAATGCCCCCTCCGCCGCCCCAAGGTGCTATTCCCGTTCAGTTTGGGCTATATCCACCCGGGCACGGACCGGGGGCACTGTCGCAACTGGAGCGGGAACGACTCGAACGGCTGGGCATCCCACCAGCGGGGCAACCGGGAGGACCGGTATCCGTGCCGGTGTCGGGTGCGCCACCACACCACCCGCATCACCCGCACCCGGGGGTCGCGGCCGCGCAGCTGGAGGCGGCCGAGCGGCTAGCCCTCGCAGCGGACCCGATGGTGCGACTGCAGATGGCGGGGATCAACCCCGAGTACCATGCCCACACACATGCGCACACCCATGCGCACTCGCACACGCACCTACACCTGCACCCGGGCCAGCAGGCGGCGGCGCAGGCGCAGCAGGAGGCGCTCGGGCTGGGGCTGGGGCCGGGTGGTCCGTACCGGCCCCTGCCGCACCCGGACCTGCTGGGCAGGCCGTACGCGGAACAGCTAGCCCACCAGGCGGCCGCCCACGAGCAGCTGCAGCGGCAGCTGATGATGGAGCGCGAGCGTGGCTTCCTGCACCCGGCGCACCACGAAGACTTTATGCGGCAGCAGCGCGACCGAGAACTGAAGGTTAGAGCATTAGAGGAGGCGGCGCGCGCGTCGCGCCCGTAGTGTCCCGCCGCCGCCTCGCGCCCTCCGCCCGACGACGCCGTCGTCTTAGTGGAGTGATGTGTTCGTGAAGTGCGGTGTACACGGTCCAATTCGATCTTTGTAAATAATTATAAAAGTTATTGAAGTGTTCACGCGTTACTCTATCGAGACGCGTCGTTTTCGTGTGTGACGATAACTGTAATTTATATTTATGATAAATAATTAAAGTTGAAACTTAAGTATTTAAGTTTTTATAATATTTTTATAGTTGCATGGTCGTGTAGGTAGAACGCTTATTTTCCATGCTCAAATTTATTTTTTAACTCCTAGTCATAATAAAATTTTATTTGTGAGATAAAGAGTCACACGTTTTTACATAGGACTATGATTAGAATAAATTATTTTTTATTTCCTATAAGAGTTATTCGTTTCGGTCACTGCTGGCATCGTGCGACTGGTATACCTACTGGAACAAGTGATATAAGTAATTATCACCTTCAAATTAAGAAGCCTTAAGTAGAGATTATGTATACTGATAAAACTTAAGACTCGTGATATTCTTATATACGGCGCGGCGAGTTCAGTCCACAGTTGAATGATATCAGTAGCTTACGAAGCGAATCGATGACGCAAATAAATAAGTGTGCTGGTTAGCATTCGCATGAATGGACCACATGACTACAGTTCAATGTAAACTACATTGCTTTTTATGTGCATGACATAATAATAATATATTAATAAGATAATTATTTTAAAGTGTAAGACAGAGTATATAGGGACTATGACTTGCCTTTCTATCGACCTACCTTTGAAGTATGTCCCTTAGTCCTTTCTTTCCCAGTATGTATAACTTATTTCCATTATTCATATGGAAATAAGACTTCATATAAATTTTATTTACATTATTTCAAATGTATAATTTTACTATTAAACAGATGTCATTGGGACTTAGTTTTATGTACCATTATTAACGCAAATGTTTGAGAGATTAATTGATTACATAATCAAACAATTGTCATGAGGAAATCTTTCTAATTTGGATACATTGCCATTAAATATTGATTATCGATACTATACATATTTAATCGAATCGAATGAAAGGTATACAGTACACCTATGACCTTATACGAAAAAGATAATTGCCTGGATTTTGATCGGAGCAATTTGACATGCAATTCGTTCTGTGGTTCACCATTGTACTTTTATATTCGCTTATGACTGCTAATAATACAGCTTGTGAAAATAAAGTACCTTTTATGTAATCACTTCAAATATAACTGACAATTAAGGATGTATGTGAAAGAATATAAACATCTGTAAAATTTTAATTTCGACCATAATGTGATGGTGAATGTCAATGTCTTAAATCACTCTTAATTGTTAGTTAATATCTTTGTTACATCACGATTTCGAGAGTGAACGCTATAAAGCACTCATTTGAAGCAACGCAAAACGTACCATGTTTTGTTATTATTATGGTACATATTTGAATATATTTTACGATAATTTGCGTATTTTTCACTAGTTTTACAGTTGCTTTAAGCAGGATGTAACTGAGTTTGTTAAATTTGATTTGCAGTCTGGGTCATATTGCTAAAGACCGGTTACCAATTATATAGTATTTGACTTATAATTGCTTCCGCCTATTAGTAACAACTATTGAAGTATTAGTTACAGTTTAATTAATATTCTAGTAGCGTTTTTTTCATAAGAGTCGTAACTAAATCATGTTTTGAAGTCATTGCTATAAAAACAATATAAATTCAAAAATATTTATTCTTTCATTTGGATAGATATAGAGATTTGCAGTGGTCGTTTATTTATGGCATAAGTACAATAAGAAGTAATAAGTTTATGGATATTAAATCCAAATTATTATTTCACTTTTTCTTCTAAAATTGTTAAGGCAATAAAGAAAACGATGAGAAATAATGTTTTAATTCTATATTCAATATTCTAACACATAAGTTAAATTATTTTACACGTACCTATAAGAAGGGAAAGTATTACATGCACTATTGGAACCTTATGACAATGCGAAAAGGTTCAGAATTGTATCCGCCTTGTTATAGTGTGAACTTTAATTGCGAAGGTCTAACGCAAAATCATTATACCCCTTTTTCAGTATGTACAATGTAGATACTTCTAAAAATACCAAACCAGTTGTAAATAATGTTCAAAAAAATATTTGTCGTTAAACAATGTACCTACCATCTGAGATTTCTTATTGGTCTGCCAATTTATAAGTCTTGTACTTATGTAATAACGATGTTTTATTTATTACAAGTTGCCAATGGTCTGTTGTATATTTGTAAAAAAAACTATTTTGTTGTCTGTCTGTGTTTTATCATATCAATATATATAAAATTTACTTTTCTACGAGGTATATTTATCTGAAACAAAATTACATATTTTGAGTAGGTACTTACTTGGGAACAAAGCATCTCGGTCAAGATTAAATGAATATAGGCAGTAAAATCGACGGAATAAAATCAAGTTGAAAATGTATTATTTAATTAAAACAAAGTAACTGCCTGATAATAAAATGAAACTCTTGTAAATGTAAGATTTTGTAATTTTCTCCCGGTGTACACATTCAGTAATTCGATTGCACTATATTGTATCATAATTCCCCTTGTAACAAATAGGTCTTGTTAGAGTCGATTTAAAAAAGTTATTAGAATATTCTAGAATAAAAGTTTCACAACGTCGCTTTGTAGGTGTTATGTTGGTAATGCCATAGTTACTTTCCGATATCTAAAAGAGAAAATGAGTATTATTTTTAGAGACAAATTATATCTTAAATTAATTAAGAGGTTGCGTGTCGGTTTAAATCTTCATTTATTTAGACGATAAGATTAAATGGATGTCTTAGTGCTTTTGTGTAAATTTTTTTGAATAATATATGTGAAAAAATCCTTATGTTCTTATTATTTTTCAATCCAAACTGCTTTATACAATGACATTATTAGTAAAATCTTTATACGGTCGATCTTATACTTGCTATTGATACTTGCACGGTGGTAGGGTACTTTGTAGTACTACCACCCTCAAGTTGAAAATCTGTCGCTAAGTACCTACCTGTTGGTGTGTTCCGGCAGTTGCACTTGAGAGACATTGTTTAAGACCTTTAAGGCATTGTAATAAGGTGTATAACACATTGGCAATCCCTTTGGTATTGCTAATGTCTATAGGCGACGGTAGTCACTTACCATCAGGTGACCCGTCACCTTCATTGTCACTTGTGGTATAAAAAAAAACTGACCATTCGGTTGATGTAGCTTCATGAATATTTAAACTTATTTTAACATGTATATAAATAAATAGCGGTTTTAAAAATGAATTGGGATGATGAAAGAAATTAGTTTATTTATTTCATTTATTACGAAAGTACGCGACGAAAGGTATTCTACACTACTTAATATTATAAGATTTTATTTTTGTAGTATGTTTGTAGTGGATAAACTCCAAAAATGCTTAACAGATCACCCATAGAAAACTAAAATATCAGCCCATGGGGTAGGTAGATATACCTATAGGGTAATGTTTTCATTTCCTCAAGACCGCCGGGCGGAAAGCTAGTATGCAGGTTTTTATCTATTTTTCCCCGCGGTTTCACCCGCGTTCCCGCGGGATTTAGCGGTATAAAAAATAGATAACAACATACTCTCAGACCTATTGAATATACATATAAAATTTCATCAAAATCGGTCAAGCCGTTTCGGAGGAGTACGGTAACAAAGGACTGATTTGGATGAAATTTTGTGTGTATTTCACTGCTTCCTCGATGATTTGAAAACAAAATTGGACCCGGTAGCTGGAATCGGGTTCTCCGTATTGTTTTAATTTCAGAGCAGGATAACGTCTGCCGGGTCCGCTAGTTGTAATATAAAATTGCACAGACAATGAAAACGACTATTATAGAGGTTAAATGTCAACGTAGGTATCTTCTGCCATGTTTGCTGTCAATTTTCAGATCTTTTTACTTTGTTTTCCAAGCGTATCTTAGCGATTGTTTGATCAATAACAATCAACAATAACAACAACAGTACCTACATATAACGGAAGTTTCTACAAGGTTAATTAAATAATAAAGTTCCTTGTACTTACACCAAACGAAATGATGTTATTGGAGTGATGGGGCTGACCAGCAATACAGGCTTGTTGGCGAGTGTGCCACAGAAACCCACGCTTTCGAGGCAGAAGGTGAGTTGAAAATCCAAACTAATACCTTAGATATCCTTTTGAAAACTTAATCCAGGTTAGGTGCTCTGCGAGCTACATTCAGCCTTGACTAAGCCAAAACCTGAGGTTCAGATTTCACACCATCAAAGTAGCTACCTTATCTTAGGTAGGTACCTACCTATTTGTTAGGGTGAAGATGTTTACTTTGTTACACTTTCACATAAAAACTACTTAACGGTTTTAAATGAAACTTTGCATACGGGTAGATAAAACTTAGGTTTTATAAAACATAGGTTTCTTTTTATCCCGGAAAAATATGAGATCCTTCAGGAAAGCGGGGGATCGCTAGTGCATCTATTACATATAAATAGTTAGGTACTTACGTACATATTCTAAACTTTACCTAACTTATCCTCATTTTTTTTAATTATGGCACGGAGAGTCTGCCACCGAATACGGCGCCGAAAGGGTAGTTCTATAAAAAAGTCAGTTAGATACCCCCGTATTTTTCAGAACAACTTGGAGTTAAGATGCGAAGTGACTCCGGCTCCATTCATACTGCGACCGTATGCAGGTCTTTACAACCCATTCTCGCATGCGTGCTCCGTGCTGTGCAACCACCCTACGGACACTGAAGCTAAAGAGTTCGTCAAACGTGCCAAAGATTCTTGGGTAAGATACAGAACAATGTTTCTAATAACAACAAAGCTTAGTAGATGCCTACTTATATAGATACCGTAGAGACTAGACTAGTGGCTCTGAGAGCTGTAGACGTCGCGAAAGTAGTGTCATTTTTAAGTCTTCAACCGTCATGGCTCCGCCATTTTGAAAAAAATCTAAAAACAGAATCGGCAAGAAAATTCCATAGAATGTTCAATAGGTTTGCGTTTGACCACAATCTCACTTGATCTTAGGTGATGATGTGGTCTACGATGGTGCACGCTTACCTAGAAGTAACCTGTTCACTCGAGCCTTGAAGACTCCCAGGTTGTAATTATCGGGAAACACAAACTCAGGCAAGGAGTTTCATTCCTTTACAGTACGCATGATGAAAGATGAAGCAAATCGCTTCGTGCGTAGAGATGGAATGTCCACCCACCAACGGTGGCGCATCGCCGTACGTCTGGTTGTCCGATGGTGGAACGGGCTTGGTGGAATCAAGTTATGCTATTCCGTCGCACACTCGCCGAAATGTATCCGATAAAATATCTACCGATAAGCTAGTAACTCTGCGTCGATTCTCAAGGCTCTGAAGAACCTGTTCACGGGAATCGGTTGAGATTTGCGACCTGTAGAGGGAACATTAGGACAGACGGACAGCTGGCTTTTTAATTATATTGCTAACCGCAATAATATTTTGGTTAACTACTTGCGTATACTAGCTTATTATCTACCTATGTAGCTGTCTGTACCTACCTAATAGGAGCCCAGAACCTATAAAATTTTCACAACTTGGCTCACAGGTGAGACAATCGTCCCAAATCTACCTAACTACAACAAAATATAATTCCAGGAATGCAAATAAAATTTTCTTAATTGCTTGTTCAGTCAGTTACCTACCTATCTAAATCGATTGGTTTCAGTTCCTAGAAGGCAAGGGGCAGTGTTTTCAAGAAGACCTCACAAAGTTCCAAGATCAAAATGGCATGGATAAAGAGAAGAATAAGACACCACATGATATTGTTACTGAGGATATGTTTAGAAGGTAGGAAACTTGATAATTCGCTTTTGCAATCAAATCTGCCAAGTGCATGTAGAACCATGCATATCATAGGGCTCAGAAGTACTTTTAGATGATTCGAAAATATGTTTACGATCGCAAAGTTGATCGAATATAGCTCGTAAACTATGATACTCTCAATGAACGTGATTTTATTTCTTGTAACTTAAATCCTTTATCTAGCAGTGTAGATTTATCAGCACTACAGTTCTGTTTTACTCGTGCAAAACGGTAATTTAACTTCACATTTCTTAAACGAAATACGTTTAATGACCTACTTAACGATATCACTTGGGTAGCTAAATGAAAAATAAAAATTATCCCACTAATATTATAAATGTGAAAGTTTGGATGGATGGATGTTTGTTACTTTTTCACGCAAAAACGGCTGAACGGATTTTGATGAAACTTGGCACACAGGTCACATCCTTGAATTACACATATCATACTTTTTATCTCTAAAAACGATAGGATCCCTCGGGAACGCGGGAGAGACCGCGGGGCGAAAAACTAGTTATCAATAATGTGAAAATATGTTTGGATGGATGTGTGTGAAGATGTTTGTTACTCTTTCACGCAAAAATGACTCTACAGATTTTGATGAAACTTAGCACAAAGGTAGTTCATATCTTGGAATAAAAGATAGGATACTTTTTATACCGGGAATAGATAAGATCCGTCGGGAACGCGGGTGAAACCGCGGCGCGGAAAATTAATTACATATTTACATCAGCTTACCGCTTACCTACACGTAAATTAGCTGTAAGTTGTAACATACAGACAAGTGGTTCTGAAATGCAATATGCTTTTGAAAATCGGGTTCTTTGAATGGGAAGAAAATAGCTTTCTATGCTATTTATGAAAATGTCTCCTAGATATTGTCTCCAACAAAATCGGTAGGTATACCTAATATCTATGTAAAACTCATCTAGTCCTGCTAGTTAGAAGAGTTAGAATTTTCGAGCGAGAGCTAGTTAAATATTAAATTTGGAGGTTCATACATTCGTTTCCTATTGTCATTAGCTAGGGTTTTTGTTACACTATGTGGCATCAAAAAGGGAATAAATTAATAACACGTAGGTAGGTCGTAATGCCACAAATACAAACGTGATTAAATAACCGCAATAAGGAAAACCTGTACAAGGATTTTTTTTAGTTCAATCACATGTTAGAGGGAAGTATGTGCCGTAAATAGTTCATTGTTGATGTATTTCCTCAAAATGAGGCCTTAGGTATTTGGCGGAAAAATGTGTATTTTCCATTCTCGCTTATATCCGCCGAAGATTCACTAATAATAATTAACACTGAGTACATTTATAGTACCTACCAATTAATTTTAAGGCGATGATAGCTCAGTGGTGACGTCGGATACCGCGGCGAAGGTCGTGGGTTTGAATCCTACAATGAGCTTGAGCTTTCGGTGGAGGAAAACATCGTGAGGAAACCATAGCACGGTGGTAGAGTACTTTGTTGTAGTACCCGACTGGCTGGCTACCACCCTCAAGTTGAAAATCTGTCGCCAAGCACCTATCGGTGTGTTCCGACAGTTGCACTTGAGTGCGAGCCAGTTCCCATCTAGGCTTTGTGTGCTTACCACCTTCGGCCGCAACATCACTTACCGTGAGATTGTAGTAGCAAGCCTATACAGAATGAAAAAAAAAACTACCTTCCGAAATAAATAATCTATACTAATATGATTGATTGATTGTCGTGGTGGTAAGAACACAGTCTGTCAAGTCGTGGATTCGATTCCCACCCGTGAACTAGTTTTCCGCCCCGCGGTTTTGCCTGTGTTCCCGAGGGATCTTATCTTTTCCCGGGATAAAGAGTATCCTATGTCCTTCTCCAAGGTTCCATCTATCTCCATATCAAATTTCATCTAAATCGGTTCAGCGGTTTAAGTGTGAAGAGGTCACAGACAGACAGATAGACACACATTCGCATTTATAATATACTAGCTGTCCCGGCAGACCTTGTTCTGCCCTATTTCTGTAAAACGCGTCTTTGTTTAGTTTCGATTGACGTCAAATGTTTGACAGCTGGGGGTTTGTATGGGAAATAGAAAAGGGCTGTTTTTAGGGTTTTCCCGGCAATTATTCGAATTTTTCTCGCCGTAAAAACCATCCTTGGACTTCAACGAACATTTAAAAAAAAGAATTGGCCAAATTGGTCCAGGCGTTGTTGAGTTATGAGCTTACCAACACATTTTGCGATTCATTTTTATATTATAGACTAGGTGTTTCACGCGGTTTCACCCGCGTTCCCGAAGGATCTTATCTTTTCCCGGGATAAAAAGTAGCCTATGTGCTATTCCAGACTATAATATATCTCCATGCCGAATTTCATCCAGACCTATTCAGCCGTTCTGGCGTAAATGAGTAACAAACATACATCCATCCAAGCTTTCACTTTTATAATATTAGTAAGATTAGTATGGATATGGATTAAAAAGGTACTATTTGAGTATGTTTTAAAAAGTACTATACTGATATAACTGATTATATGTTAATTATCCTCAAGTCTGTAAGACTGTCTGATCTGTCCGCTGTAATAGATGATCGAAGGTCCGCTGTAGGTATTTTTAAGAAACTAGTATTGAAACGAATTGCAAAGACATATGCCCGTCGTGCTAGTGTTAAAAAAAATGGCATATTATTTCTAGATATGCCGAAACGGACTCCAGACCTCTCACACCTGCTCCCACTCTTGCCAGTGGGAAGTCGAGGGGATCCCGAAGATGCCTGACTCCTGACCAGCCGCATCAGAGAACTACCATCGTGCTTGACTTGAGGAGAAGTCATAGTCAGGTAGGCTACAACAGTAGCTTTATGTTGAAAAATGTTAGGTAGGTGTTTGCAGTCAAGTACGTGTTTAGTAAAATATTACGCAGGTAAAATATGTGTATAATATATAATATAATAGATGCCTTGAAGCCAGTCGCAATAGTTTATATGTAATGAAGATACTAGAACGTAAATAAATATCAGAATACTATTTTCAACATTAATTATGATTCCGAACACGTGCTATGGTTCCTCGCATGAACTATTTTCCTTCATCGAAAACTGAACCATTCAGCTGTGTGTGACGTCACTAGCAACTTTCTCAGTTCAAATAAAATGTTTTTTTTTAATTTTGGGACACTTATTGAACGTCATCTTATTGCTATTTTTATTGTTACCACTATTTCCAAATGACCTGTCAGGAGAAGAAACGGCGAAACAAACT
Organism: Ochropacha duplaris; assembly: GCA_951361185.1. Lineage (NCBI taxonomy): Eukaryota > Metazoa > Arthropoda > Insecta > Lepidoptera > Drepanidae > Ochropacha > Ochropacha duplaris. The sequence goes on from OX592703.1 coordinate 9,924,649, forward strand.
CCCCGGTTTTTTTTACAATAGTCCCTCTTCTTTTTCTTCCATCGCCTTAGATACATATCTTACCCTTTTATAACTACAGGAGACTCTCTACTACCACGGCTATACGACGTCGGAGATGACAGTCGGTCACACAAGTGTTACCAACGAGCGGTCCACCCTCCCTTCGCTGAACCTCTCGGAAGGCGCTCACAACCGGCTCATCAAGGGGCAGTGTGAACAACTGCCGCCCCTTGCGTCGCCGCTCGTGCTTACCAAGAGAACACTGCTCCCTAAGGAGCCGGTCAGTGTTAGGACTGTTAAGAAGGTCAGTTTGTATAGACAGCCAATTCATAATAGTGCTACCTACGTGTAGTATTTTTTAAATTTCGTGAACTATAGTTTAGTCAAAATAATATTTTGATAATATTCTGTGCGCGAATAGACCCGGTATATAATACTACAAAAATAGGTAGGTACAGTTTGTTCTTGTTTTTTTTTATATTCCGGCCAAGTGCGAGTTGGACTCGCGCACTAAGGGTTCCGTAAAAATGGCAAAAAAATCTCGGTTGTTGTATGGGAGCCCCCTTGAATATTTATTTTGTTCTGTTTTAAGTATTTGTTGTTATAGCGGCAACAGAAATAAATTATCTGTGAAAATTTCAACAGTCTAGCCATCGCGGTTCTTGAGATACAGCCTGGTGACAGACAGACGGACGGACAGCGAAATCTTAGTAATAGGGTTCCGTTTTTTTTACCCTTTGGGTACGGAACCCTAAAAAGTATCTTCAAGCGATATAGTATTTTTACAAAATTGGAAATAAAATGTTTGCTCCCATTTGCATTGCAAACTCTCAGCTATGTTTCGTCTGAGCTAAACGGTTTACCTATAAGTATATAAGTAAATAACTAACCAACTTATCGCTTTAACCTAAATAAAACAGTTGTAGTCATTAAAATCATCGAAATCGCGGTGACGATAAAGTAGGTAGGTACTTAACTTGGGAAATAATATAGGTGGTTATGTAAATAAACCGATTAAATTTAATTAATTAAGGTTAATTAATAGTTTTTTAATTAAGTGTTGATTAGTTATCATAGTAGGTACTATTTATGTAAACAATGAAACAAAAATTGTTGAATTAATATTCCCAGGCTCTTACTTACATTCTTATTTAAAAAAAAAACAACCAGAAATACAAAATCATTCATTATGTACCTACCTACATACCTACGCTACATTTTAAATTTCGTTTTAAATTGTTTAAGTTTTTATGTTAACTCTAAGCTCGATAACTTTTTGGGATATTTTTTTCAGTTAAAATTTTAGTAGAGTTTTGATATTAAACCATAGGTGACGAAATATTAGTAGGTTAGGTACCCAAACATTACTTCAGTGCCTACTTTCATAGGGAAACGGTTACTGACAATATTAATCTACATATTGCTGTGCCTTTTATCAATCCCGACGGCCTCTCGAAAATTTACTAGAGCGCTTAATTCACACCAGATTACGAGGAATCAATACATTCTGACGTTCGTTAGTCTAACATTATACTTACACCGGATTAGTCTTGCATTTGAGTGGGCTTAGTGGGATATAAATAACCTTGCATTTTTTTAGCATCCATTCCATTCCAGTATCTAGAACATGCTACCATTTATCATATCAAAAACTAAATTGCTACCGATAAAAAAAGACAAGAGGGTAAAGGAACGGAGCTTTTTCGTTACCGGTGATAATTTAATATCTGTAAAACCCAGAATAGTGAAGAGAAAGCCCTTAAAACTACCTTCGAATGTACCCAATTATCCGTGTGAATGTGACCTAATGCATTTGACGAAAATTATGATTAGTTACGCGCCGAAAAGTAGAAAGAGAGGGGCGTCTAACATCGTATTATCGATGACTGCTTGGGGCACCACTAGTCAACGGAAACGAATGAAACTGCCCAGCGTCAAACTGCCTCGAAAGTTGATCAAAAAGGAGAAAGATCTACATTGTGACACTGATGTGTTTTTTAAAAAACTTGAGGTACTGTCAGTGACGTAAGTTTTAAACAGATCTAAATTTACATAACACCTGCGACCTGAACAACTATCAATTATGATAGAAATTTATTATATGTAAGACTTTATTCCTCCAGATTAAGGATAGTTTTTGTTTCAAGCGTGTTGTAAACTTGGACCTGATCAGCTAGGTACCTACTCGTGTCGCTGACCGTACATAGGATAGAATAGAGGTCTTATTGGGAAGTCGCTTTTAAACCAAGGCTTTTTATAACAACAGTTATATTTGTTTGTAATTTATAGAATCAATTAAAAGCGCTGAATTTGGGGAAAACGATCAAAACCAAGGTTAAAAATGAAACTCCAGCGTCACAACGTTCGAAGGGTGAAAAGGAAGCGAATGATGGCAGCGAGACTGTCAATATGGACGATGAAGGTAGGTATGATGGACAAAGTTAGAGCGGATTCACCCATTCGTTTATAATTTAACCTATTATATGTGCCTTGCAGTTGCAGCTGTGACGTCATTTCGCTTATCTTCCAATAAACGGGCTATCTAATGCAAACAAGAGAAGCGAAAATCCCATGTTATTATACCAGGATAATGATCTATCTCTGGTACCAAAATTCATCCAAATCCGCTGAGCCGCTTCGGAGTTGAGTGGTAACAAACATACACACTAATTTTCATGTGTCAATTCAATAGTGTAAATAGTACATGAAGTATATTATTTATCTAGTTTCGTTTAGAGGTTTAGATGGTTGTGTGTGAAGATGTTCATATTTAAATTGTTTGGCACCAGGGGTAGCTAAGGAGGTGCCAGTAATGAAATTTTAACCTAATCCTATTGTATTTTAAGTCCATTTTATAATCAGGCAATGGTGAAGCTCGCAGACGTGGAAAGCGGCGAAAAAAAGGCCGTCAGGTGGGGAGTGATCGACTCACATCAGCTGGCTTAGCAGCTCAATCTCAACAGGACCCTGAAACTCAGGTATGTAATTTTAAAACAATTGATTAATTACTACCTGTTGGCTATAATAGGGACAGATGGACCCAGGAAAACAATAAGATAGCAATAGAATCTAGTACTTATTATATATAAGCAAGTTGAGTTAGCTTTTTTTAATGGTGACTCGGCTTCCATCTTTCCTTCGCAAGGTAAAGGTATAAATTTGTATTAGGCACTGAATTTATAATCCAAATAATATTTTATATGTGAAAGTTTGTATGTTTGGATGTTTGTTTTCTCCATCACGCAAAAACGGCTGAATGAATTTTGATGAAACTAGGCACACAGGTAGATAATATCCTGGAATAAATCATAGGATCATTTTTATCCCGGGAAAAGATAAGATCATTCGGGAACGCGGGTGAAAACGCGGGAAAACTGGTATCTAATATAAACGAACTATTACACATCGAATTATGTTTTAAAATTCTAGGTTTATTTTTTAAATGAAAAGTTGTCTTTCAGATCGCAGGCATCGGCACAGACTCCCAAAACCCAAGTTCCCGGGGATCCATCGCGCCGACAGTGGATGATGACATCATAGTCCTACCTGTGATCAAGGCTAGCAACGCCAGGAAGACTGACTCCTTCCTCGATGATGATATACTGAAGTACCTACATAGAGAGGTCGATGAGGAGGCTATTGAGACTGAGTTTGATGTAAAGGTTAGTTTTGTTATACAATAAGTAGCATTTTGAGGGATTGTAGTCGCTGACAAAGATCTTATTGATCAAACTTTTTGTCAAAACGAATAAATAAACATAGTTTTTGGAACAAAGTTTCTTAACGTGGCTTGTGGTAGCAGTTGTCTGTTAGAAATCGTCACGTAAGGAAAAAGCGTTTTGCCCCTTCATGCGACTTTCTCTCAGTCTCTCTTTCTATTTCGTAGGTCATTTTTGTATATTTGTTCGGTGACCCGCCCACCTAGCTCCCCCTTAAGTTTGTCGTGCTACTTACCGGACATCCTGTATAACCTCAATACTAAAATTCGTTTCTGACGAGGCTCCCCTACAACACACTGTTTTTATTTTTATAATTTTGGTTCTTTAGTTAGAATATTTAAAATCTTCTAATTTGACCTGTATCTCTCTATCTTTGTCTTTACCAGACGGAACATTCTTTTGCAGTAAAAATTTAAATAATTAATGAAATACGAATTTCAGAGGCGGTACGTCCTCGAGGAAGCGTTACGCACTCGTCCAGATAGACCGCACGGTCAGGAGATGAAGGCTCTGATGAAAGAGTTGAAGGTGCCTGCCGTGAGCCTGGGGGACTGGCTGCATATACCAAGAGTGTTCTCCCGTCAGAACGCACAGTTCTCACTGCCTATCGACTCTAATGAGCTTCAGAGTGAGTTTTAATTTAAATCATTCTTATTTGACTTCTTCTTGTCCTTATACCACGCTAGGTAGGGTCGGCACAACATTTTTTACTCTTCCACTCCGCTTTATCACTAGTCGTCTCAATACTCACATCTTTCATATGCATATAATTCTTCACGCAGACTACTAGATACCTATTAATAAATACAGTATGAAAGATTGTTAGGATGTTAAGATAATTGTTACTCTTTCACGTAAAAACTACTGAGCGGTTTTTGATGAAACTTGGCACTCAGGTAGATCATGTCCTGGAATAAAACATTGGATACTTTTTATCTCAGGAAGAGATAAGATCCCTTAGGAACGCAGGTCGGTCTATAAAATAACTTATTTGTCTATCCACAGCGCTGACTCCAATGAACTACATAGCAAGATTTGTAACTTTAAAGAAATCGAAACAATTGCTCTACTTGACTGTACTGAGGAGGTTCCGACCACGAGGATATAGGATGCCTGTAAAGGTATAGTTATAATGTTCAAGCTTTTTTTTCTTTTCACCCCTTATTTTTGCCCAGCAAAGTCGACACGAATCAATACAAATGTCATACGACAATTAAAAAAAGCCGGTATAGTCAGTTTCAAACTATTATATAAACCTTTCCAGGATATAAAAGAAGGCTTAATGCTGATGATGGGCGGCATCCTAACAGCAGACCAAGCGGGTGCCTTCGAGGCGATGATGGAGTGGAACACCTATGAGGAAGAGGAGAATATACCTGATGAGATCAAGTTAACGCTCATTGGTGATGGGTTTAGAAAGAACGATCTAGCTGAAGCGGAAGACTCTGAAGAGGTGCGTAGTGATTTGTCCGGTAAACCGTTAATATTGTAATTTAAAAAAAAGTTAAAGGGACTATTGTAAAAAAGTACCGGGGAGTTTATTTTGACGTTTCTTCTCCTGGCAGGTTATTATATTGGAAATGATGGTAACGATAACAATAAAAATGGCATTCAATAAGTGTGTTATTTGTATTTGATCTCGTTACTCGCTTGCATGACTTGGAGCCTTACCATCAACTCTTAATTTTGGAGGGGGTCACTAATAATAAACTGCAATAAAAGTCTTATTGCAGTTCAACTTCAGCTAAACTTCATTGTTTTCCTTTCAATTGTCACTTTTGTGCATACATTCTGACGTCCTTTGACACAAAGACGATTCTTGAATCGCAATAAGAGTTAGTGGTAACCCTCCTGTTTTGTTGATTGTATTGTTTTTTTTTATTTCAGCCTGAAGGAAACACGCTAAAGTATCGAACTTGGTGCGGTCTATGCGCGGTTTGTGAACGCATGTATGGACGATTTCCTCCGAGAGATAAAGATCCACCAGAAGGGGTAAATTACCTACTTTATATTTATTATATACCTACTTAATAAGTGAGCACCTCATCGCGTTGCGCCGCGTCTGTGTGTGAGCTGACTTAAGTAACAACTAAGAATCATTGAATTAACGTATTATTATAAATCCTTTTTCAGATGGAGCTAAGTGATTTTATTATGATAGAAACTAAACTGGCTGTATTGAAAGTGCATAAAGGACTGACAGAAATTTTGAATACTATAAGAGAGCGATGACTTTTTTTTAAATACTTACAATATTTTTATAGTTAAATACATACGGTCTACCTAATTATTATTCAGTGTATTTTGTTATAGAGTAAAGTGTATTTTTAAATTTTGTAATAATATAATTATTTTAAGTTACCAACGTATTTATTTTTCAAATCATCTTTCTTATTATTATACCAACAATCTTAAATGATGATAAATAATAAAGGCGGTCCGGTTGGCATGGTCGGTATAACTACGCTACACATTGGCAATCCCCCTGGTTGGTATTACAATAATATAGGCGACGGTAATCACTTACTGTTAGGTGACCAGCCTGCGTGCTTAACAGACCTGTGGCATGAAAAAAAAAGAGATACCTACTAAAAATGTTGCATTCTCAAGAAAAAGAAAACATTGTTTGAGACAGATATCCGAACGTACAAATGTCATTCATGACATTTCACAAAACTAGTGTAGTGAGGTGAAGTTCTTTTAATCTCGATATCGGGACTACATATTCTGGGTATGTTCCGATATACCTACACTGCGACTACTTCGAGCACTATCCAGTGATCGCTCTTACTGGATTACGGATATGGATGGATATTTTATAGATTATTATTTTTGTACTGTGAGTGAGCACTGGAGCTGTCGAGGTAAGGTGCTCACAGTGATTTGATCACGTGATCAACAGCGTCCAGAGAGAGAAATTAACAGCTTGCACTGTTGATAATAATAATAATTATTGAATATTGTTATTCAAAGATACCGGTCGTAAAAACAAACATGGAAAATTTAAATAAATATTGTTTATTTTAGTGTGAAACCAACACTTTTTTTGGGTGGCTGACAGAATCTGAAATGTGTTCCGTTTTAAATAGAAACCAGTATAGCTAACCTATAAAGGAACGGCTTCGCAGTATACTAAAGACGTTACACCTTACGTTGCTCGCAGTTCACATCGGAACATACCTTCAGTATTTGAAATGTAAAAAAAAACTGATACGATATGTATATCATGAATATTACGGGAAAGAAAATATCTAATGATTAGGATGATGTATTTAACTATTAAGAAATAATTCCATGAATAAATTGTTATCGATAAAGTCAAATATATCGATAGCAATCCTCCGTCAATCTCCAACCCACCCGGTCGCATCACTAAATACGTTAAATGAAATGAAACGGTTTTCATTGGAAACTATTTTTGTACCATCTCGTAGTGTAACGAATTTAATGGAAAATAAACATTAGCCTGTGACCGTTACCGCACATGTGTGATTAAAATTAAGTTATTTTATTATTGATATTAAAATTAGAGTTCTCGTGTTTTATTTGACTAATATGACAATGAATTTGGATCGGGAAGAAATGAACTCTGATGGTAAATACCAATGTTTATTAATGTAACACCGCGTTGGTGTGCTAGTTATTTGAATATTTACTAATTATAGAGTCCTTTTGCAGAGTATTTCGTGACGGCGCTCCAGATATTTGACTATTGTGGCGCCAACAGTTCGGGCACACTGCATGTGGACTCCTTGATGGATAAATTCGAACCATTCATAAAAACTAATAAGTGAGTATATTTTATACCATAATCTTGTACGGTTACTCTTGAATTTCTTATAAAATTATTCAATGTCATGTCAAATAGTTATTGCCTCGTTAAAAATAGTTGAGTAAACTTCCTTGATGAAGTCAATTTATAAACAGAGCGACAGGTGTCCTATTCAATCCCCTACCGTTATATTTATAGCCTCGTTTCATGCTTATCCTGTGACTGAGTCAACAAGAGAAAAATTTACAGCAGTTCTTGTTTATATTCTGTTTAAATAGACTGATACGATTCTACTTTTAAATAGCTAGATTACTTATAAATAATAACATGCCTATTGCACATATGGTAACTTTATTACTTAACCTGTCAGTTCTTTCTTGGGACAATCGGGGTTTCAGAGTCCGCACCACTTGGTTCTCAAATGGGACAATCGGGACGATGACAGTTACTTGAAAATTGGGTGTGAATTTTGTAATTTTGAAAACTGTGTGCAAGTTGACGAGTTGTTTGACAGGTTAATGTCGCGAGTCAACAGATTAAATATTGTACACCTTGGTTTAGGGATGGGATGGTTATCCTATAACTACCTACAAAGAAATAGTATTCCAGGAAACATGATCAAATGATTGTAGCATTTAATTTTATAATTGTAGCCTATTACTTTACTAGCTAAATACACGTATTGTTTTTCTAATATTCTAAAATTTTTATAGAGAATCAAAACCTCCGAAGCCAGAAAAGAATAATTGTTTATGTCAGACAGCTCATACCAGTTAATCGTCAATCCTCCTTCTCTGGGCTGATGAGTGTTAAGATATATACTAAAATGTTTACAGGGCCGAATTCAGCTACCTAAAATCTATACTGGACCCTGACCATGATAACCCTGATATCAGTGTGGATAAATTGGCAATGGCTCTACACAAGTACAGTGAAAGCCAGAAGACAAAAGTTGATTTGGATGAGAGGTATTTAACTGATATAGACTGATAACTGAATTAGAAAAGTTTTTTTAGCCTTAGCTTTATGCTGAGTCGAGACATTCCTGGCATCGAGCAACATTACATTATTGTTTGTTTGTTACTCTTGTCTTTTTATTTTATTTCTTTTTCTTTATTTTAATGTAATGTTGTGTGTTGTCATGAATAATTTTTTTTCTTTCTTTCTTTCTAAAAGCAGACTTATTATGAACATGTTTAAGTTATGTTTTTTATTTACATGCTTGTTGTTTTTCCTATACATTTAAAAAAATATAGCTAAGGTATGTTTAGTTTGTTGGCAGTTCTTCTAAAGTTATTTTGACCTTTATAAGTGCTCTCCTAGGGCCTAAACTGAATAAAAATGGCTTAGACTATGACCTAGTACCTACATATTATTGTGTATAATAAATATAACTTTTTTTTTTCATTAACAAGATATAATTAGATTTATTCAAAATCTGTTAAATTTATCAACATATGCAATTAAATTTACTGTACATACATTTATCTTGCAATGTATACTGTCCTGGTTTTGTTGCAGTTTGGGTTATGTCAATATTTGGAAATGATAATATATATTTCATAAGCAAACTATGTAGGTAACTAATGCGGGTTATAATTTTTTATGTATTTTTGTATTACTTTAAGAATAAAATTGTTAAACATTTGAAAAAAAAAGTCAATATAGTCAGATGGTCGAAAAAAAATTTTAAAATGTAACTTTGCTGAGTTTCTTTCCTGTTCTTCTCAGTTGAAGGCTGACTTCCGAACCGGTGGTATCTTCTGTAATTCGACCTTCATAAGTGCCCTTCTGGGGACTAAACTGAATAAATGGTTTTGACTAAGAATTTAATTTTGACTAGCCACTTTAATGCTTAGCATTGAACATGTACTATTAAATTTTTTGATGTATATTGTATTCATAAATTGCTCCTAATTTTGTTTTAAAGATTTTACAATAAGATAATTTTAATTGCAGTTTTAATTTGAAGAGTGGACAGGCACCTCATGATTCTGACTCTGGTATATCTACAGAGGGTAAGTTTACTATAAACTTTTTATATAACTTCTAACTGAGGTGTGCTGAACTCAAGACTTAACAGACTCTGAGTTCAGTCACTGGACATCTCTCTTGAAGTCAGACAAAATAAAGTTAAATTTACAACTTCGTTTTGTCTCTTTTATCTATATATCTGTGTCTTTTTTATAATATTAGGCTTTCAACTACTAGAGGAATTGCAATGTGAGCTCCGAGAGAAATCCCACCTGGCCCATCAGCTACGCAGTCAGCTGGACTTCACAGATAGACAGCACGAGGAGGCTATAGCCACACTCACTGCTGAGAGGGACTCACTGAAGGCCCATCTTAACATGTTAGTACAAATCTTCATTGATTCACCATATTTAGATCTGAAATCTTTATTCAAAATTTCATCCAAATTAATCTAGCCAATAAAGCTAGTAATAAGGTGTACAATACATTGGCAATCCCCCTGGTATAGCTAATATCTATAGGCGACGATAGTCACTTACCATCAGGTGGCCCGCCTGCCTGGTTGTCACTTCTGGTAAAAAAAAGATTTGTTACAATATACCAATCCATAAAAATCATACATTATTTATTATGTTGGAGTTAGTTATGTTGGAGCATTATTTTCATGTCAGGGTCCATATAAAGTAATCAGGAGTAGGTATTGCAATCCGGAAAACCGGTTCTGGTATCCGTAGGATCTGACATCAAAACGTTTACCAAAACCGGTTGGATTAATATTTGTTTTTATTCTGTGTAAGCTTGTGTTTGATCAAAATCTCACCATGGTAAGTGATGATGTGGCCGAAGGTGGTAAGCACACAAAGCCTAGATGGGAACTGGCCCTCAAGTGCAGCTGTCGGAACACACCGGGGCTTGGCGACAGATTATCAACTTGAGGGTGGTAGCTCTTTGGTACAACAAAGTACCCTACCACCGTGCTGTGGTTTCCTCACGATGTTATCCTTCACCGAAAGCTCAAGCTCAACCTTCGCCGCGGTATCCGACGTCGCTACCACTGCGGTATCATCGTCTAGAATGTCACCGGCCAGTATGTATAGTGCCAGCAACTTATCTGTGAACTGAAGGGTGGCGCTAGTGGTCACTGAAATGAATAGGTAACTGACAGTTGTGACGTTCATGACGGCCGTAGTTCCAATTTTCGCCATTTCACAGATAAGTTGGTAGCAGTGTAAGGCCGCTTTCTCACTATGCCAAACCAACACTCATGGTGTACGGTAAAACTCGAAAGAGTTTATGATACACCATTATAATCATATTGTAAACTACTTACTTAATAACGAATAAATAAATAAAATAAAAATAAAATAAAACACGACATCAACACAACATTAAAAGTTGTGTTGATGTCGTGTTGTCCATCCCTTTTTCACTAGCACGACTCCAACACAACACGACTGTCACATTTTGTAATGTTCATTTGTCGAGTACGCACGCAATTATGTGTCCTGCCTTCAATCAACGACAACTGCTAGCTATTTTATATTAAAAAAAAACAATTCTAGACACGCACGAAAACGTCCGAGGCGGGCGCGCACTCGCAAGGAATGTTGTGTTGGTGTAGTGTTGCCTGCAGTGAAAAAGTCCCTATAGAGTCGGCAAGGCGGCTATGTTGTCACAAAAAAAAGTTGATCCGATCTAGCGGACGAGACAACATAGCCGAATTGTTGGATCAAAGTTGTGTTGGTGTTGTGTTGTCCTCGTGTGTGAGAAAACGGCGCATACATTAGTATGTCGGTTGGAGTTGTCACAACATTATGTTGTGTTGCTTTCACGTAGTGAGAAAACGGCCTAAGTGTTGTGTTGTTTGCAGAGTGCGTGAAGAGAACATGTCCCTGAGTCACGTGCGGCGTGACTACGAGGAGGCGTGCGAGCGAGCGTGCGGCGCCGAGCGCGCACTGCTCGACGCGCGCACAGACTTGGACGCGCTGCGACGTAGACACAAGCTCGCCGAGGAACAACTCGCCGAGCTCGACTCTGAGGTGAGTCGCCATAAAACTTACACTAAGGGACCGTCCATATAATACGTCACTTGAAATTTCACCTTTTTGGACTTCGTCACACTTTCAGCGCCCTCACTAACAATATTTCGTCATCTTAATTATTGATGAATAATTTAATCCTGCTCCTTTTTGTGATTTTTAATTACCAAACGATAAAGATATTTGTGATGTTGCAAGTATTTCATACAAACCTCCATATAAACTATCGTTTTGACATTTCATTTGGAGTCCGTGAACATACCTATATTGCGGTAATATTACCCCATCTCAATGTATGGTGCTATAAATGCTCTGCACCGACATCGGGACTATTAGTTAAATCAAGAAAATAAAGTTTAAATTTAATTTAATTGACGGGCCAGTTGGCGTGGTTGGTAAACACACTACCTTTCACGTTGCAGGTCGTGGGTTCGATTCCCACCCAGGACACACATTTGTGTTCATGAACATGTCTGTTTGTCCTGAGTCTTGGTGTGTTTGTGATTTTTACATAGAAATGATAAGAAAAAAAATAGTATTTTTTTGGTCTAACTCACGTTCTTTTATCTACTATAGTTTCGGAGATAATTTTGTGCGAAGTGATATAACTGGAAGGATTTTTGCAAAAATGTCGTGAATATAGATTTATTTCAAGTTGTAACCTGCATTTAACTAATTGCTGCACACATTATTTTTGTGCTTCGTGGTATAAGTGCAATTATATTCATTTTCACATTTTATTTTTCAGTATATTTAGAGACAACTTATAAGCGCAAAGTAATTATCATTTTTGCATGTATTAGAAATCACAACAGGTACAATTCAAAGGTTTTTCAGAAATAACTTTGAAACTATTATATTTAACAGAAGAATTTAAATGCACAGTGAAAGTGAATGTTTTTACCTACAAAAAAAAGTACTGTAGTTTATCCTAGCCCACTTAGATCGTGAACTAGATTTTTTTAAATCTTGTTTTTGCTCTCCTGTAATGTGTTGATTTTTGACTTGTATCACTTTTCACAGGAGGCACAGAATTATCTATTTAAGTATGTATTTCCAAAAACAAAGTAGTATAATGTAGTATATCAGTCATCTGATTTCCATATTAAAAGCTCTGCTTAGTAGATGCCGTAGCCGTGTGTGAAAAATGTCCGAGGATATTTATTATTATTAATCTGTTGACTCGCGACATTAACCTGTCAAACAACACGTCAACTCGCGCACAGTTTTAAAAATTCCAAAATTCGCGCCCAATTTTCAAGTAAATGTCATTGTCCCGATTGTCCCATTTGAGAACCAAGTGGTGCAGACTCTGAAACCCCGACTGTCCGAAGAAAGAGCTGACAGGTGAATTGTCTACAGAAAGTGACCCTACAAGAGCTGTTAACAAAGTCTAAGGAGGAGTGCCACCGCATCAATGAGATGTACGCGTCGCGGCAGTCGACGTTGCTCGAACAGAACGAGTCTCTCCGCGCCGAGCGAGCTGACCTCGGCTCGCGACTACACGACCTAGACCAGTTCATGCAACAGATCATCAAGGAGAAGGTACCTTTGTCACCATTATTTAGGTCAGGTAAGGTAGAAGTTTAACGCGATGATAGCTCAGTGGTAGTGACAGTGGCTTTCGGTGAAGGAAAACATCGTGAGGAAACCATAGCACGGTGGTAGGATACTTTGTAGTACCCGACTGGCTGGCTACCACCCAATACCAGGGGGATTGCCAATGTATTGTACACCTTATTACAATGCCTTAAAGACAACTGGCTCTGAAGTGCAACTGCCGGAACATACCAACAAGTGCTTGGCGATAGATTTTCAACTTGAGGGTGGTAGCCAGCCAGTCGGGTACTACAAAGTACTATGGTTTCCTCACGATGTTTTCCTTCACCGAAAGCTCAAGCTCACTGTAGGATTCGAACTCACGACCTTCGTCGCGGTATTCGACGTCAGTTGCCATTGAGCTATCATCGCCCAATGGCTCAATTTTATGTTACACTTTTATATGTGTCTTAACATCTGATAATCTAGACTCTAAAAGATGGTTCGGAAGGTTGCTGAAAAGAGCCTTACGCGATACTATTTTGTTAAAAAAGCAAATATTTGCGTGGCATTTGCGGCGCTAAAAAAAAATTTAATTTAGTTAAAAATTAATATAACATAATTAAACTTGTTTCTCAGGTATTACTAGAGATGGAGTTAAAAGACGTTCTAAACAAGTCTAATCAGACGCAACTCCGAATGGACCGCTCCATTGAGATCAGCTACACTGAAGACCAGATGCTCAACGCGCTCGATAGCCTCAACGCTGACAGTCGGTTCTCGCAAGGTTAGTTGGACTACCTGGATTACCACCAACTTTACCTAAATTCCATTGTTTTTTTGGCCAATTGTCATGTCCAAACATTCCGACCTCCTTTTTGACAAAGACTATTCGGTTCAGGAGTTTAACCGCAATAAGAGATGGTGGTAACCCGTCAATAATAAAAAACCGGTCAAGTGGGAGTCGGACTTTCTTAGTTTTTTTTATTTGTTGTTATAGCGGTAACAGAAATATTTCTGTGAAAACTTCAACTGTCTATCCCGGTTCTTGATAGACAGACGGACGGACAGACAGACGTACAGTAGAGTCTTAGCAATAGGGTTTCCGTTTTTACCCTTTGGGTACAGAACCCTAATAACCTGTCCTTACATGCTATAACACCGAAGTACCAAATGTCATCATGAGGTTGTACCGTTGCAGTCTCAAAAAACTTAACAAACAGACAGACCAAATTTAGTTAGGGAAGTTAGGATTGGTATAAAGAAATAGAGACTGACGTAACACTGGTAAATACATACTTAAATAGATAAGCACACCCAGACTTCAGGACTGTCAGAAATCATTGTTCATGCATTGAAATGTCTGTCCTAGATGGGAATCGAACCCACGATATGGGACGTGACAGGTAGTGTTCGCCAACCGGTGCGTAATAAACAACTAAGAATAATAAATACTAGCCTGGTTTCTTAGGTCAAAATAAATAGTGTGTGTTGGCTGAAAAGATTTTTATGAATTTAAGATCTCTCGAGAATGCGGTTGAAACCGCGGTGGACAGCATGTGTTATATATGTTCTGTAAATAAATGTTTTATTAATTAATCATGCTTACATCCATTTCATTTTCATTCATTATGTGGAACGCTTTATACACATGTAAACTTCAACATTTTACTCGATAGAAAACCGCCTGTTAGACGAGGAATCCTTCACAAAGGCTTTGAAAGAAGACCAGGGACGTTGCACCAACATGTCTATTTTCGACGAAATACGCCTCAGTTTTAGCAACATGTCCCGACAGAATACATCTATCTGGAACAACTCGGGAAACGGTGACAATTTCCCGAGTACATCCCTTGTAACTACAGGAGTTCAAACCGTTGATGAAAATTCTATACCAAGAGCGACACAAACAGACGAATTGGAACTTTATGTCTATAATAATAACGACCACTATTCAATGAAGTGTCTCGAGTGTGATAAGGTTAATAGTTACACGACTAAATTGGAGAGGGATGTGAAAGCGCATCACATCACCGTAAGTGAGATGCAATCAGAATTGGATAGATATGAGGATAATTTGAATATTCTAGAGAAACTTGTTAAAGAAGGGAATGAGAGGAATCATGTTATGTGTTTGGTTGCTGATGACTTGAAGTCAAAGATTGCTAAACTGGAGGTTGCTTGCGCTGAACAAAGTGATGTAATTGCTAACATGACCATGGTGAACTGTGACTCATGCACTGCGCAGTGCCAAACTGAATGTGGTAATGTCACTATGGTTTCGTATTCGTTCTGTGTAGTGTCCGTATTTTATGTTGTTAGATCTTGTGACGTTTTTGGTGGTGGATTTAGATTAGATAGTTTTAGTTATAGGGTATTTGTTGAGTTTTGTAGAGGTTAGAATAAATTAAAGTCATACCCAGATATGTTATATTGTTAACATTACACTGTCTGTGTAAATCTGGGAAGATATACTCCATTTATTTTGCTTAGAAACGTAAACAAAGAAGCAATGGTCATAGAACTTTTTCTTCAATTGAAAAATGTTTTTTTTGTTGAAATGCAATAAAAATGAATGAATAATGAAAACTAGTAATTATGGATGAGTCTTGATTTTACTATTTATTAAAAAAATATAACTATTACAATCGATTTTGTTAATGATTCTAAACTCGTGACAAAAAATTAGTTAATAGTGTTCCTTTGTTTACGTTTTTACGAACCTAAAAAAATTACAGTACCGTAATTCCACGTTTTCTTATGGGTATCAACTAAACTTAATTGACTTATATTTATTCTAAGAGCCGGTATTTTATAGTGTAATTCCTATTCTTACTATAATTATTGTACTTTGAGTTATTCGGTTAAAGTAATAGTAAAGTTAGTGTATTTGACTAATTAACTCCCTTCAATGCAATGTTGGCACCACTGTGTTTTTTTTAAATTTTACCAACATTATAGAGTTACTCAGTGTAGAGTTACACAGTGTATAGTTACACAGTGTAGAGATAATCCTTAGTATTTATTAGCCTTATTCTTATATATGTAACTACATTTTTATGAATAAAATGAAGTAAGATATTCAATGAATTTACACATGTCAATGTTTACAGATCAAGCAACGGTGTCGACACAAGTAGATGTGCCATGCCTCGACTGCGAGAAACGCAATGCAGTTGTACCTCAAAACAGGATCAGGAGATTCTTTTGGTGAGTAAGTCGTGCAAATGATTTAATTAAATAATACATAATTTTGACTTTTTTCTAAGTATATTAAGAGCAAGTTATCACATTGATAAATTAAACTTGTGAACAGGTGCTGCTTGTGGGGGCTGGTCTGCTTGAGTTTGTTGTTTATTAAGTCGGTCATAATTAAATTCTATAGATTACTATTTTTGCCGCCATAACACGCAAATATTGTCAATGAGACTAGATAAATAATTATTGAATGTAATATGTGTAAGTTGTTTTTGAAAAGAGTAATTGCTGAGTTTATTGCCGGCTCTTCTCAGCAAAAGCAACCTTACGAACCGAGCATTTAGAGTCTGACTATTCATAAGTGCCTGTGATGGCCTATTTGGATAAATAAACAATTTCATTTCATTTCAAACAAAAAAATATTAGATTACTTGAATATACATTAAATATAAAAATATTTCTTTAATAGCGTTTTTACTTTATAAATTCTACTGAAACAGATTGATTAATTATTAACTATCATCCATCAGCAAAGAACTATCAAGATTTTCTGGACATGTGCTTCCCCAAAGGTTGACTCTTTCAGTTCTTTACTTTAGTTTAAAGTATGATATGCAAAAACCCCAATTTTATACTAAACCCCCATTTGATACTCAACCCCTATTTCATACTCAACCCCTATTTGATATTCAACCCCCATTTCATACTCAACCCCCATTTTTATACTCAACCCCCATATACACCCACCACAGACCTCTCATATTCCACAGTGTATGATTGCAGGGAGCCACTTAAGTGTCTGTTTCAAGTGTTCGCGATCATCTGCTTCCTGTGCGCCGTGTCAGTATTATACGGGGTGTCCCAACGTCAGCGCCAAGGCAGATGTGTGAGAGAGCCTTTACCGTGGCGCTGGTTCGACGCTCAAGATATCATGGACTTACTACTGAGGATAGAGTATGTTGCCGATGTACCTATGTGAGAGAAGTCACCATCTAACTGTTTATATGCTTAAACCTGATCAGAGTTATAAGATGGCGCCACTCGTCACAGCGCTTTTTTTGTCGCCGCAAATTAAGACATATTTTCTGTTCAGGTTAATATTATTGTAATGCCTGTATATTAGTTTTGAAGATGTACGCAAATAATTATTTTTGGCGCAAATTGTACCTCCGACAGTGAATTTGTTTATGTCATCTGATATAATAATGATGATTTGATTACTATGGGACTTCATGAAAGACGTCAAAGATGTCATATCTTTATAGTAAGGGATCTATGGGCTCAACATGTTCCTTTAAATTTAAAGTTATGAGAAATAGACTTGATATATTCTGAATGGACTAATCCGTTGCTAAAAGATAGGTGAAGTCCCTTTTTATTTAAAATGTACCCGTGCCTTATTCGTTTATATTTGATATTAATTAAAATAGTTTTGTATAATGTGAAATGTATGTGAAATTCACCGAAACGACTGCTGTCCGGTATGGCGGTATAATACATTGATTTTTTTAATGGTACTGACGAAAATTCGGCGTTTGTCAAAATTTTATACCATTACCACTAACTTAATTTCATATAAAATGAATGGTTATAAAATTTACCAATACTGTATGTTAATAATTTTAACCAAGCACTTATTTGTATTTGCATTACAAATTTATACTGTAGATTCTAGAATCTAGAATTTTGCATGTATCACTTTTTTATTTAAATATTTATCTATAGCAAACTAGTCCTTCTGGGTATAATTAATTTGATTTCCTATTTCTTTTAAATAATTTTCAACTGTTGATGTCTTTTGATTATATGTTTCTTCTATTGTCTTATTGCTATTTTTAGTGTGTGTGTCGAATTTATGTTATTAACATTTAAATTTACCGTAGCTAACAAACAAAACCTTAAAACTAAACTTAAATATTTTGTTTAATATTTAGAGCAGTTAAGATTTTTTACAAATTGTACGAATAGAGAAGCAAATACATTCTGTGATAGTGTAGTGCCAGTATAGTTATAGGTATTTTAGCATTTAATCGACCTAAGACTATTGGATATTGGATCTATTATTAATGTTGGTACGTAAGGTTTTATTTTCCTTTGACATACGCGTGAAATTAAGTTTAAATTAGATGCCAAAAATTATTCTTAAAATGTACCTACGTAGAAATATTTGTAAGGGTGTGATAGTCACGGCACAACTGCATCACTGCAGCCCTAATTAAGAATGTTAATAGGTATGCCAAATCGGTTGAAAGTAAAGATTTGTTACAGTAAAGCTTGTATGTATACAAATACACTAGTTTTTGTTGTAGTAAAAAATACCTATTAGTTTTGATTTTACAGGCATTTAAACTTACGATAAATATCGAGTCCCGCTAACAGTCACGTGACCGCATGTGACGTCAATTTACAACGCTCCGCTTTGAGCGAGTGTTGTGCGAGTCCGCATCGCACGTTTACTTCTATAAATCGGAAACTAATTGACGTATCGAAGTAATTCTTTTACTTGTATTTTTTTATTTTTGACAGAGAATATGGAGAGTTAATATTCAAAATTAGCTAACATTCTTAATTAAGGGCACCTTAAAGTTACTTCATAGAGAAATACTCTGACCATAGATTGCCTAAAAATGAATCGTATTCAAATAGCCAAATATGTTGTGTAGTTAAAGCAATAATTATAGATAGAATATCTTTATAATTAATAAGATAGATTTATGAATATAACTTACATGTTTTTATATGCAGATCTTTATTATTCAGTTATTTGAAACTCTAGAGTCAAACATCAGTGTAATAATAACCTTAAATTTTCGATGTTTAAAATTTAAGTAAGGATAAAAGGTCATATAATTTGTTAAGGTTTTGCATTTTTCTCCTTCGTACCTGTACATGATTTATATAATTAGATTACCGGAGATTTTAACTACGTATTTAAGGGAGAAATTGGAGGACAGGAACCGCCTCAGTTAAATACATATGTCTCGTATTAACAAAGCATTTACCATTGCATTTTATTGTTATGTAGATTAAAAACGGATGGTCATTTAATACCAGTGCAGCTTGTATTTATTTTTATTCATTGACTTGTAAGTTTTTTTTAAATTGTATTTTTGAAATGTGTCATTTAAAAAAAACCAGTAAATAGTTAATGAAAAAGGCTACCGATTCGTCGTATGACGCATTATTTTAATTTAATTAGTCAATCGCATTTATTTTTATGTATGTATCGAATTATTAATAAACGAGATCTTCCAATTTATTCTTTGTTTTATTTATTTCAGAACTGACAACTAACACAAAAAAGTGTTTAGTACAAAATAAACAACATAAAGCCCAAACATTCCGTAGAACAACATTACTATTTAAAATAGAATACTAAAATAACGCATACCAACACTATGAATGACAAACTAATCGACTATTAAAACGAGGTTCTCCATTTTAATTTGTAGGTAATTTTTTTTTTCGTCAGAGAAAGAATGTATTCCAAATATTTTTTGCTTACCTACTCCTATCTAAGTACTAAATTCATAATCACAGTAGATAAGATTAATTTAGTGTTTTATTTTTTGTAAAATCTGTCAATTTTATGTCAGTCTAGACGACCTTCACAAGGTCACCAGCCGTGAGCGCTCAACCATCGAGGGAAAAACTAGCTATAAAACATTTTCGGAACTTGCTGGAATCACATGTGTTTTTTTCTATACCACTAGGTGGCAAACAAGTTTACGGCCCACCTGATGGTATGTAGTTACCGTAGTAGACTATGGACGCTTGCAACACCAGAGGCGTCACGATGTCGACCTTCCATAAACCTTCTTACTTCTCTTTTGAAGAACCCCATGCTAGTCTAGGGAAAATCTACAGGGAGCTCATTGAGTACAAATAAAATCCAGTACCTACCATTTAAAAAAAAAACCTTATGAAAATATATCTACAATCTATAACACAGTTTTAATAGACTACGAACTAAATAATGACTCCCACTATCTTAAATCAGTGGATATCCTTTTACAAAGAAACCGGTAATCTTTACCTTTTGTGTAGGGCCACAATGGGTCCTGTCAAGGTGCCACCTAACAAAGGAATATTGGGTCGCGTGACTGAGAAATGTATTCGCGAATAATTCCCACAAGTCGAAAGTTTTTGCCCTTGTAGGCGGGTCTTGGTCAGTGTTGAGTGAGACTTAAAAAATGCTCATGAGAGTGGTAGCTTATGGTATTTTTTTATTGTTGTGCATGCATTTATGTTGTATTTGATTACACAGATTCCAGCATTGTAGGTACCATGGTCAACTAATTACCTAGTTTTTAAAAAAATGCCTCGTCCTACCTTGAGCTCTATATGTATAAATAAAAAAATTACTCGTAGGTAATATACTAGTGGGAACTGCCCCATTAAAATAAGATCCTTAGGGTTAGTCGAGCTTAAATTACCACTAGGGAGTTATGGATTGGATTATGCCTGGATATGTCTGTCTGCCTGTTGTAGGTAGGTAATATGTAACATACTTTTGCAAAAATCCACGAAGAACAATATTGTTATTTATGAATAGATATGTTGTGTACAGGTGGCCCAATTTCGACTCATTTACCTATTATATGCTTCATCTAAGCTTTTATAATCTGAATTGAAATGTATTGTCTATACTAATATTATTCGATCGGATCTCGATATCTTTGTTGTAAGACCTCAAATAAATTTAAGAAGGATGTGTTAAAATGTTTACTTCAAACCATAACTGTTTAGATACATTTTGTTTTATTTTAAGTACTAAATACTTTGGAAATAGTTTTACTGTAATAATTTTCAAATTTTAAGTTCTAACTTGTACCTACTATCTTTATCTATAAGTATTATGAATGCGGTGTCTACGCCTTGAAGTGTTGAATCGATCTGTGTAAACATTTTGTATCTTCTTTTTTTCAAAGCATGTTTATGATTGAACCTAGTTTTGTAGACCAAATAAAAAAAATTATAAAGAAGAAAGATTTGATTGTTAGTTTGCATTGAATAAGCTCTGAAACTACTGGACCGATTTGAAAAATTCTTTCACCATTATAAAGCTACATTATCCCTGATTAACATAGACTATTTTGTCCCCGGAAAAAATAAGATGCCACGGGAACGCAGGTGAAACCGCGGGGGACAGCTAGTTAGGTAAATAATGAACGATCAATTCGTAGCAAAAATAATACATGTTCAATTCAAATATGAAGCATAGGTATCTGAAAGCTGCAAATGTTGCGAAATTAGCCTCCCAGCCAGTATCGGCTTTGAGGGGAGCGAAACAATAGTCTGTCAGCTGTACGGTTTAGTTCCGACATTTCTTTTTAATGCTAAGAAATCTTCATATAAAAAATAACTTTCTTGAAAGATGAAGTGGTCAATCAATATTGTGGAATTAAAAACCGTCTCTATATGCTAGACGATATGGGTTATGAATAAATGCGTCATTTTACCTCCGTCCCCTGACGCACACCTGTTGGTGAGCCGTGGGAATATGGGGCTCGTCGGTACTTACGTGTATGATGGAATTGAAACTTTACAGTAAATTAAATAGGTACTTAAAAAAAGAGGGAGGATAGCGTGTACCTACTTAGTTCAATTTATCCATTCATTGAGTGATAGAGCAAAAATATTTCCTACCAACTGAATATAGATCTGTAAATACCTACAACATAGGTAGGTATAATATAACTGTATTATCATCTTATCAGTTTGTTTCCTTCCGTAAGATACACGCAACTAATAATATATACAGTCTTATTCATAATGACTTATCGGAGGTTTAAAAGCTCGCTAAAAATAGATTGTCAAAAAATGTTATTCAGAATCGTTCAATAGCGCTAAAACGTTCTATAACTCTCCGATAAAGTGTCTCTGATATAAACTAGCTAGGACCCTACTTTTTTTTAAAATTTTTACAAAAATGTAAGTTCTTATAGCTCGCCAAATTAAGGCGTTTATTGGCGAGACACGCTTAAATATTTTCATGTAACCTACCCACCACCATTTAAGCTATATTATTTATATTACTATGATACATATATTTTTTAATTTTTTTTATTTGTAAATATTATATTATATATCTTAATATTGTTCAATTTAAGTAGTAAACGGTGACATCACTTCAGCATCAAGAAGTAAAACCT
The DNA here is from genome assembly GCA_951361185.1 of Ochropacha duplaris. Taxonomy (NCBI): domain Eukaryota; kingdom Metazoa; phylum Arthropoda; class Insecta; order Lepidoptera; family Drepanidae; genus Ochropacha; species Ochropacha duplaris. Next base: position 9,947,045 of record OX592703.1, read on the forward strand.
TCAGTTTAGTTTTTAACATATTTTTGGATATTTTAGGTTCTATCCTTAGGAGTTTTATTTTATTGAAAAATTTAGGGATTAAATATGTTGACATTCTTTCTCCATAATAATTTACAGCTTTTGGTTAAAAATTAAAAAATAAAAATAAAAAAGAGAATTACAAATTATCGAATGGAATTAAAATTATAATTGTTTTTGTTGAATTGATTTCAGTACCCTACTCTTGAATATGGGAAGTGAATCATGAAATATATCGATACCGCCTTCATCGCTACTATTGAGAATATTATGTTCATTCTATCATATCTATTATACTTATTATTAATAATATACTAATAAATATATGAAATATTTAATAAAAAAATTATAATTGTCCTCTCTTCTAATTGTAAGTGTTGCTGTGCCCGACAGTGGACGCTGTCCGAAATTGACTAAACCTAATTTACCACCTAAGGTGTAAAATAATTTTATTGTGGAATGCAAATCTCAGTTTAAGTGTATTCTGAACCGGTGGTAGAGTCAATTGTAACGTTCATAAGTGTCTTACCAGAGCCTAAACTGAATAAATGAGTTTTGAGTTTGAATGAATAAATAAATACGCGTCGAGTAACACTTAGAATTATAAGGCTTAGCTTAGCACTGAACATGTTTTATATTAACTTTCTCTCAAATCTATTCTAATCTTACCATATAGGTAAGATCAAATCGCCATAACTCAACAATTCTCACGATATGAAGTGAACATCCACAAATATTTACCCATCAATCAAATACAATTAAATTTTTTGCTGTTGCGTCCGCCGCGACCCGGAAACCAGCCCCGGATACGATGGGCTTTTTTCCTCTCTCAGTCTTCATAAAAACGAGTTGAATGTTGATACTCTAAAGCGTTTTTTGTAAGCACCTGTTTCCATGGGAAATGTTTTGTAGGGACCGAAAAAAGTGGTCCAGATTATATGAGACTTTAGGTTTTTTTACGTCATATCATGCCTAAAAATTATCTTATTAAGTATTTACTTAATACCTTTATGGTTTAGGAACGTTTGAGCAATTTTAATAATATGCAAATGCGGAGCAAAGTCCTACTTAGTCCGCTTCTTGGTAAACTTTTAAGCCACTAGCTGTCTCCGCGGTTTCACCCGCGTATCTTATCTTTTCCCGGGATAAATATAGCCTATGAATGACACTCGCAAACAACGTGGCTTTTTAGTAAAAGAATTTTCAAAATTGGTTCAATTAGATCCAAAGACTACCCCCTATAACCTCACAAACTCTACCTCTTTATAATATTAGTATAGATATAGATAAATACCTACAAAATATTTAGTTTGGAATGTTAAACTGCATGGACATTGAGATAAGAAAGTACCTGAGTAGTTTTAAAGTGATGATACCTAAAAAAATACTTCCTCAGTCGTCAGGGAACTTACATTAAAGAGGGTCCTTATTCGAACCCTTATATGAATTAGTTGTTTCTTTTGTACAATAAATCACGTCCCGTAATCCTGGCCGGGCGAGTGGAAGGAAGCTGCCCCGTTAAGTTTCATTTCATTCACAAATTCACACGCTCCGTGTCACAGGTTAAAATATTATGGGAATTTGTTTTTGTATCTTTTTTCAGTTTAAAATTTGTCGGTCAGCAGGGGAAGATTTCGTTGATTTTAATCTTCGTTTTTAAGCCTTCATTTTAAGTCTATTTTGTACTTAATATATGTTTTATGTCAGTAGATTATCAATTCGATAATGATGATTGGTTTATGAAGATGTTAGGTACCTATACCTACATATACTTATAATGGTGGTCGCAAATATGCTTTTTTAAACGTTCCCGAGGAGTCGAATAAAGCCTATGGTAGACGGTGGTTCCATCGCGATCGGTGAAAGAGTTCAGTAGTTACAAATAAGGGGTAAGTAAAGTACCTACCTAAAAAAAAAGAAATAAACCTTAACGCTAGGTATAGATATAATATTAGATAAGCATAGGTAGTTTAATAGTAGTATAGATGGACTGATGTAATAATAAGAAATATCAACCAGACAGTCGACCTAATGGAAGCACAGAATAGAGGCGCTAGTTCAGTAATTTATTTATGGTAGACGCACCAACTAGTAGGGCGGGCCTCTCGTTCCATCAGTTCTTATTTGATGGAGAATTAAATAATCAAATAAAATAGCCTTATAAAGAGATCGAAGTCAAAATAAAACATTAAAAAAAGTTTCTTTATAAAAATGAGTCCACATTCCTTGAGACACATATCGAAAACAATGGATGAACTTTCCCACTGTCCACCCCATTGGCACGTCGACGACATATGACATTCTAATTATTCATCATTCATTAACTGCATCACGCGATCGCGTGGTCTCACTTTCCACATGGATAGGATAGCTTACCGATAAACCACTTTATATTTACCCACTCTACATCACATTTAAACTCTATTTCCTTCGCGTTAAGGTTAATCGACTTTTTCCATAAGAGAAGTTAATTTTGTCACGATGTCCTGACAAAATTATTTATGCGGTTGCTGTAGTTTTTAAGTCGTAGGTGTTTAGAGTGATTTTGTTTTGTTTATAGGAATATTAATGTTGGTAATATGTTATGGGTACCGTGGGAGAAAGCGTTAGTGGTCTAATTAAATATTTATATAATGCGATATGTATGACTATGGTATGGGGGTATGTTAAAGGTCATAGTGTGTACCTACACCTGGATAAAATAGTGGTTTATCTATACACGGGAAAGCGGGTGAAACCGCGGGGGCCAGCTGGTTTGCCTACTTATATGCATATACCTATAGTATAGATAGATATATACTATGTAGGAACATAGTTAGTAGTTACACAGATAGAGAATGATAAAGATTATATTAAAATAAGGTAAGCTACTAATTTTATGAGAAATAGCCAAGTTAAGTAAATACCTATAGGTACCTAACGCTATAAAATTATTAATAAGTTATATTGCCATATCGCAAAATTCCGCCATGTTTGATTGGACATACAAAGAAACTAAATTATGCAGAAAATATAAAATGAGATAGGTACAATTTAATATCTAATAATAACATTGTAACGTTATTTGCAAATCAAGTGCATTGCAAACAATATTTTCTACGTCAAAAGTACCCCTTTGCACCTTTTTAAATTCCCACACACACCGTGAGAACTAAAAAGCACCCCACACAGCAAGAACCGAGTTAAACTGTCACCATCTCCGTACAAAAAAACACGGTACTTCATAACCACCTTCCCTTTACGCTACACTGCGCACATAAAGTACCGAGTAAAGCTATCGAGGCGGCCCTCAACATAAATATGTTACTTTATGAAAAGGTGCGAATTCATGAAGTACCATGTTTGTGTGTGAGGGGTGGGAAGCGATTAAATACAGTCATTCATGGGCGCTTATACGGTGATGCATTCCCATACTAAACAGGATAAGGGAGTTGTAGATGTAGCTTCACTTCTCTATTATGAAACTTTTTACATGAAAATTTACTATCAGGATTCAATTATTATATCAAATACATTTTTAATCGATGTAACGCTTGAATTATAAAAATTGAGAAAATGATATTTTCTATAATGAATTAAAATGGTACCTAAATAAGAAAATACTGTACGTATTAATTTATTGGCTAGTCATCTATGATACCTATATCGAAATGTATAATAACTAATATTCAGTCACTCAATAAAAAACGAATATTACATAAGGTGGTAGAGTCAATTGTAACGTTCATAAGTGCCTTACCAGGGCCTAAACTGAATAAATGAGTTTTGAGTTTGAGTTTGAAGGCTATCAACACCTTGATCCGCATTAATATGCCTACACATCCTAGAATCGAACCCCAAAGCCGAACGCCTACGAACGACCCAACCACAGGCGCCATTCACAACAGGTTCCCCCGTAGAGCGAGACAGAACGAAAACAAAACATTCCGACACAGTTCCCAGCGCTTTGTAGTACGGGAGAGAAGGAGACAATTATATTTTAAAATTACGTTTTATAAACAGGATGATCCGGGAAGGAAGGCAATTTAAACATTTTGCTCTATGTTGCGTACGATTCCGTCACATTAGAAGTTGGGACATCGAACTAAGAGGTTGTGTGTTGTGTTGTGAAAATGCCGTGTAGTGAGGATGATGACTCCCAGAGTGGATTTGCTTCGGAGACCACACAGGGATTGTCTAAAGCTGAGTTACGGAAGGTACCTAATACATTTAATCAAAGTGACATATGTAATTACAAAAAATAAATTTAGTGATCGAATATTTTTAAGTGCAACGCCTATACAGTGCAATTTTAATCGGTTACTTTAGTCAACCGAAAAACATTATCAAGTGACGATCCAAACATAAACAAAAATCTCTAACCAAAGATAAAAATTCGAAAGTTGTGCCTCTATAAAATTAGTGACTAAATTATGTTATTTTAATTCCAGACCAATAAACCTATTATGGAGAAGAAGCGGCGCGCGCGCATCAATAATTGTCTCAATGAACTGAAAGATTTACTAATGGATACAGACAAAGACGTAAGTCATTTCATAATAATTCGACATATTTCATAATACTCGATTCGAATACCTACATATAAATAAACATCTACCTACCATAGTGTAGTTAGGTAGGTAGGTATACTATTCCTCAAGTTGTATTTCTTTTTGGAGACAGTTCCAACTCAAAAATGCTCCGGATATTTCACAGTACCGTTAAAATAATTTCTAGTAAGAATCTAATTATCTTTCTTTTAACAATTATCTTTTTTTTATTACAGCCAGCACGCCACTCGAAATTGGAGAAGGCTGATATTCTAGAACTTACTGTGAAGCACCTACAGACCTTGCAACGGCAACAGTTGGCAGCTGCCATCGCTGCCGACCCTGCAGTATTACATAGATTCAAGGCAGGCTTCGGAGATTGCGCTGTCGAAGTGCGCAGATACTTATCTCGCTTAGCCAGCGTTCCCACAGGACTACGACATCGACTTGGCAACCATTTGACCTCCTGCATATCTGGTATCGAACGCCTACACCCACCGGCAGACTACCCACCATTAGTCCCAGATCCTTTAAGATTAGATGACGAACGACCCAGCGCTTTCCACTTCGTCAAATCAACGAGACCGACGAGTCCACCATTGAGTCCTCTATCTTGCGATTCCGCCTGTGATTCTTCAACCGAGTTAGAAACACCTCCAAGACCTGTCCAAAAATTTCCCTTTCCTACTCCGCCAAGCAGATCAGCATCAGACCAAGATTCAAGTCCTGAGACGCAGAAGCCTACAGTTTCCTCCACAACGATATCACCAGAAAACTTAAAGCAAGAAGCTTTGAGAAACAAAAAATTCATGGAACCTTTATCGATAGTGATCGACGTGGAAAACTACAAAATAGGTATCGACGCGTCGCCTAAGCGCGCAGTAGATTACTCCATGAGACATAAATTAAAGAGGCCCATGGTAGAATTGACTGGACCAGCGCCTAAAGTTATAAGATTAGAGCCGGAGAGAACTGTTACCATACCAGAAAAGATTTATGATAAGAGAGTAAGTCCGGAAAAGATATCTGCATTCAAAAGGATTCCTGAACGTATCCCAATTTACCCTGAAAGGAAATTGACGATTCCTGAAAGTATACCAGCTGTTATTGAACGGCCTATTGAGAGGGCTCAACCAGTAAGGACAGTTATTAGTCATACTGCGGTATCTTTGGCGCAGTCCTCTAAGAGGGAAGATAATAAGGCCAAGGATAAGGTCGAAGCGGATACAAGGTCACCTGAACAAGGGACGTCGAGTAGTACAGAAATGTGGCGACCTTGGTGATTGTTAATTTTGTTAATAGGAAAACTAAAGTGCCTGAATGTATAGCTTTAAAAATTTACCCGTGCGGTATAAACGTTTTTATGAAATCATACAATTTATTAAGAAATATTTTTACATTTTTAACCTAGTATTATTTTCTTGAAATCCTAGAATTTGTTAAAAGGATGCAATAAAAAACAATATTTAATTATAAAATATCATTTTTATTGGCAAGTTAATCACAATACACTAAATATTGTTAGTAAACATATTTCATAACATAATTTCCAATTAATATCAGGAGATATCAGATAATATCATTATCTATGAATAAATTAAGACAGCATAAAGCAACAACTGTAACAAAACTACAGTATTTAATTAATCCACATAAATTCTATTGGACGGAATACATTATACAATAACACATACCTATCATATACGACACATTTACAATAAATTAAGAACAGACGCAGCCATATTCACTCAATTTGCAAATTATAACATTTTTATTTGCATTTCCATATAACAGTAGATACTGAAAGAAGATGCTCTGCAGGGCAACTGCCCACTGCAAATCAATGCCTTTTTTGTTATGCCTCTTTGGAATCAGTAATTTTAAATTTACATGGATGGATCTCCATCCATGAAAACTAAAATTAGGTTATATCATAGACAAATTTTAGTCCATGGTTTCATGATCATTCAGCCACACCATAACTTGTCATAAAAATATAGTAGGCAAATTTCTATTATGAATCTATAGATCCAATATGATAAAAAAAAGCTGTAATTTTTTTTAAGTCTCGCTGGTAATATCATTTCTGCTTAAGAAAGTCCTTTCTCTGTTGTTGCAGCTTTTGCTCCAGCAATGTTATCTTCTCCTGGTACTTACCAGCTTCGCGCGTCAACGCCTGGATGGCCGAATCTTTGCGAGCCACAGCCACTTTTACCCTGAACGAACATAGATTACAATTTATACTATAATTCCTGATTCATTGATCAATGATCACGTTCTGCTTTTTTAATATTAGAAAGTGTCAAGATGCCGTACTACATAACTGGAAGAGCTGGCCCATAATCTAGTTACATCGTTGATCGGAATAAAAAAGTATTATTATTTTTATTTTACATTAAAAAAAAAATATGCAGCAATAAAATAAGAATGCATAGGACTGTGTCAACCACAACTGCAAAACAGCTGCATATCGACAGCTCTATCACAGTCAGATGGTCCAAAAAATATCTAAAATGTAACCTTGCTGTTAATTTTTTGCAGCAACTTTTTTACAACAGTGGGATCTTTTTAAATTTATTTACATTTAAAAAAAAACAATTATTTTACTCTACAGCAGCAGGGCTAGCATGGCCGGAAATATTTTATCCACGGGGTGAGGACAAAATGCTATTTCCCCCTGTCAGTTTTATCCACCCTCCCGAGCATGGGGACATGGGTGGATAAACTATCCATTTTATCCCCAGGGAGAGGACAAAATGCTATTTCCCTCTGTCAGTTTTATCCACCCTCCGAGCATGGCGATATGGGTGGATAAACGACTGCCGTCGGAGCACGTCGGCGGCAGCCGTCAACTGCAGTCGGTGTCTGCGGCTGCCGTCGGCGCGTCGACGGCTGCCGCCGACTGCCATCGGAGCACGTCGGCGGCAGCCGTCGACTGCAATCGGTGTCGGCGGCTGCCGTCGGCGTGTCGACGGCTGCAGTCGGCAACATGTTGCTCGTGTGAACGAGCCCTTAGCTGGTACTTATGGTAAATATACGATACGATTACGGGTTGTTACTTTGATGTGCACTGGTAGTCCATCTGCTGTGTTTGATGGTTTCAAAGCCTCATTTAATTCCTGGCACAAATAATGTACATACACAATCCTTGTGCATTTGAAATCGAACGCAGCGCGCCGGTGCACATCGCTCGATTTTTTCCCTTTCCGACGACAACACTGAGCTCCAGTAAGCACGAGACATTTTAAAAATATGTTTTTTCAAAGTTTACTTTGGAGAGAAACTTAAATCCACCTCCTAAGATGAGAATAAATTTCTCCCTTTGTTATGTCAAAATATTTTTAATTTTTCTCTTCCCCTAGTCGCCATGCTATGACAGGTGGATAAAATTTTTATCCCCTGCCCATGCTAGTCCCGCTAGGGGATGCAAGCGCAGAGAGAAGCTACAACCATACTACTACTACTACAATATTTCTGTCTTCCATATAATGACTCAAAAGTACTACAACTTACTTAGCATATAGCTGATGCATTTGTTCTTCATGTGTCTTCTTCATATCTTCTATGTCTTTCCTGAGGCTTTCCACCTGACACCGCCACGATTCCTCACAACTTGCCCTCACTTCATCCGCCTTCGTTTCCAGCTGACTGTTTTTCTAGAAAAGGCAATTTAAAGGCGAATCAATAAAGTCGAATTTCGCTTGATTATTTCAATCGTTTAAGTTGTAAATTAAATTACCTCAGTCAAAACTCTATTCCTTGTTTCAAGTTGGGATAGAGAGGCTTCTAGATCTGCACCTAAACCATTACATATTAAAATTAATTTAGTAATATCTCTTACATTTACTAGTTTGCCTTCATTTTTAGGGTTCCATACCCAAAGGGTAAAAACGGAAACCCTATTACTAAGACTTTACTGTCCGTCTGTCTGTCACTAGGCTGTATCTCATGAACCGTGAAAGCTAGACAGTTGAAATTTACAGATAAAATAATTTAAAAAAAACTACAAAATTTGTATGGAACCCGCGGTGCGCGAGTCCGACTCGCACTTGACCGGTATTTTTATGCTACAAGTGAAAACCACGCAGGTGGATCACATAATGACTATAGACATTTCATATAGGAACATCTTATTTCCAGGTGGATTGTCAATGTGTTGTACACCTTATTACAATGCCTTAAAGGCAACTGGCATTCAAGTGCAACTGCCGAAACACACCAACAGGTGCTTGGCGATAGACTTTCAACTTAAGGGTGGTAGCCAGCCAGTCGGGTACTACAAAGTACCCTACCACCGTGCTATGGTTTCCTCACGATGTTTTTCTTTACCGAAAACTCAAGCTCATTGTAGGATTCAAGCCCACGAACTTCACCAAGGTATCCGAGGTCACTACCACTGAGCAAACATCGCTGTAAACTTCATCCTTCATTTTCTTTCAAATAAAATATAGCCTATGCTATGAAACAGAAAAACAAACCTTACCTCTTTATAATATGTATTAGAATAGATTAAATATGGTTATCCTTGGTGGAACCATAGCAAGCAAACCATACCATAATACTATCAATAAATAAACTCTGGCCTAAGATTGACCTAAACACAGTCAAAAAATATCCAAATTCGACAAACTTTATATCAAAATGGCACATACATCGGTCCTCGGTCTGTCTCACTCTTGCTTGCGCGTCTTGATAGCGCCGCAATGTAGCTTGTTCAGTTTCTGCTAATTCCTTAAGTTCAGCTTCGTACTGCTCCTTATTTCTCCTGAAAAAAGTTAGGGAAATATAGACCTAATTGTCTTATACCTTTAAGAACAGGAACATCGAATTTGATTCGAGAATTTCAGCGCAATCCATTCAGTAGTTTGAGCCGTGTATTGATAGATCAGTCAGTAACGATTGCCTTTTATATGTACAGATTACCTCAAAGCGTCCTGCAAATCTTTTCTTCCAGCCTGAGCTTCAGCTTCCATGCTCTCTATTGCTTTCTCAATCTCCCTGTCTCTATCTTGCTTGTGCTGAGCTGATATCTCCGTCACTTTCTTCTTTAATATCACCTGTTGTTCCGCTTCAAATGCAATCTTGAACTGCTCGAATTGCTTTTCCAGTTCTTCTTGTTTCAGTTTGATTTGTTCCTGAAAATGTTTACACAAGTAATAAGTAATTTAAAGAACGTGTGTCTTTCATATGTATTGAACTTTTAAAAAACGTGATCATGCCTCAACTTTTTCTTTTTCTTTGACCATCTGCTTTTCTATTTGTAACCTTTTCTCTTCCAACAGCTTCTCTTGTTCTTCTCTCCATTTTTCTGTTTGAACAAAATTATTTTACTTTTTGTGCACATAATATTGTTTAGAAAATTTTGCCACAACATTTTTAACTAGCTGTCCCACACGGTTTCACCCGCGTACCTGAGGTATCTTTTCCTGTGATAAAAATAAGCCTCTCTCCAAGATCCCATCTATCTCTATACCAAAAAATGGTTCAGCGGTTTAGGCGTAAAAAAGTAAGATATACAGACAGTATGGATGAGATCCTTTGATTTATACAGGGTGCCCGGTCAGTAGTGCGACAAACTTAAGGGGGAGATAGGTGGGCGGGTTACCTATTCAAATATACAAAAATGTTCTCAGTAACCCGGACACCCAGTATAATGACACGTAACTAAAGATCCAGATCGGTAGCCGCTAGATGGAGACTCACCGATATCTCCTCGGGTAGCCCTCTCTCTGTCTAGAAGCGCGGCGGCTTGTCGTTCGTTCTCTGCGCGCATGTCGTTAACGAGTCGCGTGCGCTGCTCCTGGTACGTTAGCTCCAACTCTAGGATCTGCTTCTCTAGCCTGTACGATACATTATTTTAAGCTAAAATCTGTGAATAGAATCAATAGCCCCATGTTGGGCGCCAAAATTAGATTAAACTCCTACCTAGAACTGGCAAGCTGCCTCTCCTTAACCAGTGCAACTTCTTTCTCCTCCTCAAGAGTCCTCCTGAGTTCCTCAAGCTCTTGAGAGTGCTTCGCCTGACTCTTGCCAGTTTGTTCCGCGTGGAACATCTTCAGGTCCGATACCTCTTTTTGCTGTCTTTCTGCCATCTCTCTTAGTTCTCCCTCTAGGCCTTTTACTGTCAGCTCCTGGATATAAATAATACAAAAATAGTCCTAACAAATGCTGGAGATACAAGTGTAAATACAAAAAACAAGTGATTTGAATTGAAAAACTACTATTTTTAAAAAGTCTCTCATTTCAGACAAAGAAGAAGTGTTATCGAATTCAAAAAGTTTAACAGCTGCCAATATAAAAGCAAAGGATAAAAATAGGATATATTCTAAGCTGACCTTTATTTTTTCAGCCTTCTGTCGAACCCATCGTTGTCTTGCAACCTGTAAATACAAATGTAGCGAAGCGATGAAATATGGTAATTCATGCACTTTATTCATATGCCAACATCTGATAGTTACTGAAGGCATCTGTATTTACAATGTTATTTATGAAAAATATGTCAGTTATGGACGGAGTGATTCATGAGGAATGTATAATTCATTAATGTTGTAAATTGGCCGAAATATGACGATGATTGAAGATGACAGCAAAAAGCTTTACAGGCGTGTAAATCAATAGTTATAATATCCATACGATACTACGACAGAAAAAACATGTAGGGGTATCATATTATGTTCTACTATCCCTGCATGATATGAAGTTGGTAAAATCCTTTGAATGGAATATCATACATTTGCACGGTGGTAGGGTACTTTACTGGCTTTCCTAGTACTCGACTAGCCAGCCGGCTACTACCCTCAAGTTGAGAATCTGTCGCCAAGCACCTGTTGGTGTGTTCCGGCAATTGCACTTGAGAGCCAGTTTGCCTTAAAAGGCATTGTAATAAGGTGTATAGGCAACGGTAACCCCAGTCTTCAAAACAAAAGTGGAAAAGCATACAGTGTAAACTACAGTGTAATTTTAAATGGCCTCTGAAAACAATATGATTGAATAGTAAATTCTGTCACCTGTTGCGCGGCCGCCATTTTGTCATGTTGATTCCGTAACTCGAGCTTGTATCTCTCCTCGAGCGTCTGCGCAGATCGTCTCCAACGCTCCTCTAAGGATCTACGCTCATCCACCAGCTGTTCGATGCGGTGGTTCAGGGTTTTCTTGTCGTTTATTAACTGAAAAATATTTAGGTATGCTCCATAATTTCACTAGCGTGAGTTAAAATATATTTTCGGAATAAAAAACAAACAGTTTTATTTCGGATACGATCTATCAGTGTACCAAACAGGGTGTACGGTAAGTAGTACGACAAACTTAAGGGGGAGAAAAGTGGTCGGGTCACCTACCTAATATATGAAAATGACCTTAGTAAAAGTGTCACCATTTTCGAGATATTTAATATCTAAAATCAATACATAAAAATCAGAAATATCTCAAAAATGGTTAACTTTTTACGGAGCTAATTTTCATGTATTTGGTAGGTGACCCGCCCACCTATTTCCCCCTTAAGTAAATTCATCTTTAAGTCTTCGTCTAAAAGGTGCGTTTCGGTGATGTCTCCTCATGTCAGTCATGTAATGTCAGTCATGTAATGTCAGAAATGTTATTTTGTTACTAACATAGTTATGTAAGGTGTGTAATTTACTAACAATAATATGGATTTTAGTTGTCCGAAATAAATGGTTTTTATTTTTTTTAATTTATTATTAAGTATGTCTACTTACCGGACACTCTGTATACAGAATGAATTTTTCAAGTGGGCGTGGATGGCCAAATCCTAAACTAAAGGGAATATCGAAAAATGCTGAAAGGAGTCTCGAGGTCGATTTTGATTAAAACTAAAAGTGCATCATTAGATTTTCGAAAAAATGTTTTCCCAAGCCAGGAATCGAACCCGATGAATTTGAAAAAAAATACACAGCCTGTATTATTACACCATCCGATAATGTTGCTAATAAGGATCAAATTCTCAGAAGTTTTTTCTTTTTTCCTTTTTCCTTTCAGCATTTTTCGATATTCCCTTTAGTTTAGGATTTGGCCATCCACGCCCACTTGAAAAATTCATCATGTATAAAATATTTACATACCTGATCAATAAAATTCTGATGCCTTTTGATCGTCTCCTCGCACTCCTGCTTCACTTTAGTGATGTTGCGTATTGACTGCTTCTCCAGATTGCTCACTTTGTTTATCATCTGAAAATATGGAAGATTCAACTCAATTCACTATCACCTTGTGAAAAAAAATTCAGTTCATTTTTTTTGGGTTATTATGAACTACAGAGGCCCTGTCTGCTGACATACCTGTTCCTTGTGATTGGTCAGGCTTTCCTGCAGCAGTGCGATGCAGCAAGACCTTTCTTCCAACTGTAGAGACGCCGTTACCAACCGCTGTGCTAGCTCGGTCTGTGGCAGCTTCAGAAGAATCTCCAGTCTGGAGTATAACATAATTATCATAATTAAAAATATATATTTTAGCCACAATTTTTGTGAAGGTTCTGGTAACTACAAAGGCTTTTTGGAGCTCAAATGCTGAAGCAACGCTCTTTAGTGCATGGAGATATTCATCTAAAAACTATCCACCGAGTAAATGTAATAATCACTAATTAATTATGTCATTAATTAAAAAGATAATAATTCAGATATTTATCATATTTTCATTTTGCTTTTGGATAATCTTGTGTTTGGCCGTAATCTAACCATGGTAAGTGATAATGTGGCCGTAGGTGATAAACACACATAGCCTAGATGAAAATTGGCTCTGTCGGACTCGGAATACATTGATAGGTGCTTTCCGCCAGACTTTTAAGTTGAAAGTCAGCCAGTCGAGTACTACAAAGTACCCTACCGCCATGCTATGGTTTCCTTACGGTGTTTACCTTTACCGAAAGCCTAAGCTCATTGTTGGAATCCACGGCCTTCATATAAATAAAAATAAATTTAAAGATAAATGTTACTGACTTCGGTACACTCTGTGGTGTTGTATTTGTGACGACAGATAACGCATCGTTGGCGCTTTGTTCTACTTTCTCCAAAAACTCGAATATTTCCCTGAAAAAGATCGTAATCTTATAGTAATAAACAAACTTTTCTTATAAAAATTCTACTTCACATTGTTAACTTACATAAAATTGTCTTTTGGAGTAAAATTATCTTCTATTTTACTTTCAGTATTCACATCTACACTTTCAGAAACAGATGTCACAGGGTTATCACCAAAACTTTCGATTTCTTTCAACATAGAATAAATATCTAATACAGTAGAATTTGAGTTCAATTCTTGTGTACCCTTTATATCATTTTGAACTGTAGTGACTACGGGCACTGGAGGTTTGACTTCAAGTTCAACCGTACCTTCTGTATGTTTAGGTTCACTTTGAATTGGCTGTTCTACATGAGATTCCACTTGTTCTATATCGAGTAGGCGTGGTGAAGGAGCAGATATAGACATCCATGAATCAATATCTTTGTCATTCTGCACACTTTCGAATCTAGCACTTAGAGGTGTCCGCATCGTAAACATGTTTTTCTGAGTCTGATTTCTTATATTGACTGGTAAAGTTGTTTTACCAGGATTCGCTTTATTATTTCTGTTATTCCATTCATGCCTGATACCCGTAGAATTATCATCAAATCGCGAACCAATGTTGTTAGTTTTTCTTTCAAATTTCCTGGCATTTTTAATCAGAAATTCCTTGCTTATATCTCCACCTTTAACTTTCAAATAGTTCTGTATCAGTTCTTTTGTAGAAACTTTAGATATTTCTCTCCTTTGATCTAATGCGTTATTATTTTTAGTAGGTTCAGAATGACTAGAACCTGCAATTGAATTATCGGAAGATTCTTTGTTATTATCCAACTTACTGGAAGGTTCTTCAAACATTTTGTCAATGTTCAGGGGAGTGGGAGATATTGCATCAGATTGTATATCTTTGATCGTAAGTTCATGTAAACTATTTATAGCTTGTAGTTCTTTTTTGTAATCCTCAATAACTTTAGACGTATATGCTTTTGTAGTACTGTTAACCAGATAAGATGGATATTCTAAGTTCTGATTCTCAATTTTATTATCATTACTTGTACCAGGAATATTATGTGTGTCAGATTTACTTGGGGAGTTTTGTGGAGGCAGTGCAACATGCCCTTCCTTCTTCAGGAAGAAGTCTTTGTACAATAAGCGACTGTGATTCAAAGGCTCAGTCCACTGACTCTTTTCTTCAAGAGGATATGTTTTGTGATAACCTTTATCAGTGCTGCTTGTAGAAATACTTTCCAAGCTCTTGGGTTGATCTATGATATCACGAGAACTGGATTTTTTTAACAATGACGTATTGGGAAGAGAATATGTCTGTCTATATGATTTCTCATCATTTGTTCCACTGTCAAGATAGCCAGAATCTTTAGAAGACGAATCTGTATGTATCGTACTTGACAGTTTAGTTGTATATGGATCATCGGTGTTCGTTCGGAAGTGGTCGTAAAAACTAGAATACGTTCTTGGCTCGCACATAAAGCTTTGCGTTAGCTTCTGATAATTATTACCTTTAATATCATCTACGTAAGTACTTTGTCTCGTTACATCGCCTTCAATTGCACCAATATTTTTTCCATTTTTGTCACTATCCAGAGAATTTTCTGGTGATAAACTAGACAAATTTTGAGATGGGACACTATCAAGATCTTGTGTTGATTCTTCTTCCACTAATGAAAGCTGTTGTTTCGTTAATGTCAATCGCTGCGAATATGCATCTAATGCTTGTTCTATATCTGATTGTACATCACCAGTATTAAAAGAAACATGATTTACTTCATGCTGATTAGCATTCTCTCCATGAAGTGGTATAAAATAAGAATCATAAGCTCTATTTTTGAATGAGGGAGATGAGCTTCTCTCATGAAACATGTTTTTGTTTCTAAGTGGTGATGGTGTTCTGTGATGTTTTTCAGTTATTTTCACTTCTAAACCATAGTTGTGGCTATTCCCATTTTCTTGAATAGTGTTTTCCATGGGTCTTTTACCTTTCCTAGGAATATTTCTGGACTTTAAAATATTTTTTGTATTTTGGTTTTTTGTTTTGGGTCCTAATTGCGCTCTAGCTTTGATTTTTGTACCTAAACTTATGAAAGTATCTTCTGAACCATAATCTGAGGCGTTACTACAAAGCTCTCTTTCTTTTTTCAATTGTGCATGCTCAAGTGATTTTGTATCTCCAAGTAAATTTGTAGTTGGTGCTACCACTTTAATGTTTGCTGAGGAATCTGAAATAATAAGTTAAATCTATAGATACTAATATTATAAAGCTGAAGAGTTTGTTAGTTTGTTTGAACGCGGTAATCTCAGGAACTACTGGCTCGAATTGAAAAATTGTTTTAGTGTTAGATAGACCCTTTATATACATATAACATCACACTATGTTGCGAAAATCACACGGGAACGCGGGTGAAACCGCGGGGGACAGTTAGATAAGTTATAAACTGGATTCGTGTTATGATTTACCTACTATCTAGATTCAAATTTACAAAATAACATAGAAATTCTTTAAATTAAACATAATAATATTTACTATTGTATGACTGCAGCAATTCAGCACTGAATGCCTTTAAAAAGCTTCTAGTTGAAGGTGCATGCTCCTTAGCATCTGCTGAAAACGGCCTTTTGTATCTTTCTTGAATATCCTGAACATTTAAAAATACCATAATTATTTAAAAAAAAGGTCATAAAGTGCTAGTTTGAAGTATGTAAAGGAATACTAACTGCATTATTATGTGTTGATGCATACTGAAGGCCAAGGGAGGGGCAGCTGCCCCTAGAGATTATAAAATATAGCCAAATGCAAAGCAACCAAAGTCCTAAGTCCACTCATTTGTCAGTTAATTATTCCTTTAAGCCGTTCTTATTACATTCAGTGTAGGAAGAGGTAGTAAGATTCACACTACATCAAGTGTAAAGCTTCACCAATACCACCATTTCATACTTTTCCCATCCTCAATCTATATCAACTTGCCTCACCCCCAGGCCATGAACTGGCAACACCCTTGCTTAGGAACACAGTACACTCTTGGCAAAGAGTATCAGAGTGAAGTTTAGGAATGATATCAGAACACAGTCACCTTGCAATCAAATGCTTAGAATGAATTATGATTTCATAATTTAAGATGATGATGACACAATCAATTTTTGATGAAGTGCTACAAACATTTTAAGCAAAATAAGTTGTCATATCATGGCACATTACATCATAGATTGTTTCACTAAGGGTTAAAAAAAGGATTTTTAAATTTTAATACAAAATGTCAATTACTTACACAAAAAAGAACAAAGATATTTTATGGTATGTACCTAGGTCCTCAGGTTACACGTGCACGTATTTAATGTCTAGGTATTAAATTGTAGTGGTAGCATAAATATTGGTTGATAAAAAAAAGACTTTCTACATTTTCTGGCAACATGCGAGGACAAAATTAAAATATTCTTGACGAAATTACCGGTGTAAAGCAAGAGCTTTGAAGTGCAGATCGCGGTCGGTTACGCGTATTTTTCTTCTCCTCCTTTTTCTTACTTCTATAGGATAGATTCACTGGTGAGCCGAGAAGCCGCAGATTCGCGTTTTCTTTAGACATTTCACACACATACCAGGAACTTTACAGAATATTTCATTTATAAATTTCTTCGATTATCCATGGATTGGCCGTTAACCCACCCAGATGATTAATGTTTATTTATTGTCATAGAAAACGTTGCTTAGCAACTAAAGTGTGTTCCGTACCCGTTTATAACATTCTGCACAGTTTAGCATAGAAACGATTTGGCGTTGCAAATTATTTAAACTGTATAATTTTTAACTGTATAAAAACCATATAAAATATGAATAAAATTGCAATTTTACGAGAATACTTAATAGGTGTATTTGACAAACTACTGATCTAGTATATAGTTTGTAATCTATGCTACCATATAAGTTATCTGGGGCTTTTATTCTTCTGTCAAATTTGTAATGTTACCATTGCCATGATGCAAAAAAACTACCAAGATTATACGAAAATTATTTTTCAACTGTAATAAATTAAATAGTTGAAATTGCTTAAAACAAAATATCATCTTATGAGTTCAAATATAAAAAAGAACAGTCACATAATGTTTGGAAAAATTGCTGTCAAATAGCAATAACCAAACGTTAAAGTAGGAATGACGTAATGGATAAAAATACAGGCGGTTCATGTATCAGCCACATGAAAAGTGTGTCTTTGGTAGTCGTGTTTCGTCGATCTTTAGTTTTGAACCTTGAAGGTGCCTATTTCGATCGGTAGTCGGTACGCATTTTATCCGCAGAGGCGTAATACGCCCCATCAGTACAGTGCAAATTCGCTATTGGTGCAAGTAATATTGGAACTTAAGTGTAACATTACGCAAATCGGAATCGTTAAGTATTTATTGTGCTGTTTAAATTAAAAGCCCGAAAATGTTCAGTGGAATCGCAGGTAAATTTATTTATTTTATTTGGATTAAAATTAAATATAACATATTGAAAAAAATGTGTTATCGAAATAATATTTTATTCACACCATTTTTTTAGCTTATTTTTTGTGTCGGTATTCAAAGTCTATAATTTGCTTTTTAATTTGAGCTTCAATTACCTACGTAAATATGGCCTAATAACTGAACTGCACGTTAATTATTTACATATTTATAAGGTCGATGGAGGGCAAGCACTTTTACGGTCATCATAAATAACAGTATTACGCGCTTATATTGACATGAAAAAAAATAATAAATAGGAACTATTAATTATATTAGGTATATCTATATAAATGAAAAAGAAGCTATTCTTTAGTAAGCGCCGCACTTGAGAACAGCTTGAGCATATTGGCTAATTTCCTTTTATATAGTTTAATCCGAATAAGGAATAATCAAAGGGAATAATTGCACGGAAAATAAAAAAATATGGTACAAACCGGAAATACTCTGATCTATGGGTTTTTTGGGTGTGACTACGCCTATCGAGTCAGCTATATAAATAAAATAAAAGTTCCTTCAGTAGGTAATATTGTAATCGGCTGAAAAATGTAACTATGCATGGAAGTAGAAGCTTATAATACTACGTAGTTGGACCTGCTTTGCTAGCTTCTTAGTTATACCTACCTACAATAATATAGGCATCTGTGTTGCATCATTTTGTTCATTAGGATAAGAACCGACTAATCGTCATGTCTCGACTCGACTAATGACTATGACCCCACAAGTGATTGTAAGATTTGTAAGTTGTTTAAAAATTTGGCGTAGCAATAATTATACCTATAAGCTTGCCTACCTAACAGCATATTTGTTACAAGCGACCCGCCCGCGGCATCGCCCGCGTGGACTACACGTTATATCGCGCAAGACAACTACGTCCCTGCATTTTAAATTTGTAATATCTTCGGAAATATTCACTTAAATAACATGCTGTAAAAAGCATATTGATCTATAATAAATGTACAATTTATTAGAGGTACTTAATTGGATAAGGATTAATATTGTATTGTTTAAAATCACTTCGTAAATAATCACTTTTTAGTAAAGGATAAAAAATGGTTATGGTGGGTTATCCCTAAGAGATAGACATATACCATCGCGGACTTTTTTGTTGAACTTTTTAAGGTGGACAATACTGTAGTACATTATTTTGGTCTATCTCGTAGGGTTCAGCCAGCGTTTGCAATATAAGCGCAAAAAAATGCTTAATTACGACATCACATTAGAAACCTCTAAATTTATCAGTGTTTCGCTACTATATTATGTATGTATTATACATATAAACCTTCCTTAAGAATCACTCTATCTATTAAAAAAAACCGCATCAAAATCCGTTGCGTAGTTTTAAAGATTTAAGCATACATAGGGTCAGACAGCGCAAGCGACTTTGTTTTATACTATGTAGTGATGAAAGAAAAATAGTAAGAATCTCAATGCTTTAATTTTTCATTGCATTGCATTGCTTGCCTGCCGTAATTTTAGAGTAGTCACGTTTCTCGGTCATCGACCAATCAACTATCTACTTCACTGTAGGTAATTAGTTTAAATTTAAAAATAGAACGATCGCTTTGACGGATATACAAACAATATTGTTATTATAGCTTGAACATTGTAGCTGTGTCACAGAATCACCTATTAAACGTGACCAGAATCGATACTCCAACTTGAGTGCAGACTCTCTAGGCCAGTCTAGGCCGAGTAACAATTCAGGGTTGTCACTTGACAAAGACGCCACCAGACGGGCTCTTTTCCCCAATATGCAAGTACAGTACAACATCCGGTAAACAATAGACACAATGGTACCTAGTCTTTGCAGTACCTTAGCTAGCACGGAGTGCGCCCACACTAGCACAAAACTTAATTGCACACTAGTATAGTTGTTAGTAGGTACGTATATTACGCACTCACTCACACAGCACACATCACGGCGTAAAAGTGTATCGCTTACTTGCACCAGTTTTTACCCAAGGCATGGCACAGCTACAGCGGTCAAGCTCATAAAATCAAAGTATTTTATTTTATAATACCTACCGAACATTTGAAAACTTGGTAAATCAAAATAAATGCCAATGTCGATAGAAATACGGATAATCAAAGCGTCTTCGTATCGGATCAAAATATGAAGTAACCACAAGGTGTAAATTGCCCATGACGTTTTGTTTTGATTACATTTGCTTGAAGCGTAGTGATGCGAAGGTACAATTAAACTTCTGTATCAAAGTAGCGTCACGCCTCCAGCTATATACGGTGCATAACTTATTAATACCATAGACAAAATAAAATATAATACTAAACTGTTACCAGATAGCGTGTGAGCGTGTGACCTCACCTTAATGGTTCATAATAATAATGATTTCACAATATCGTGTATGAATCATGTCTGTCCTTCCTTATAACTGGATACACACGTGAAAATACAAAGGTTAAAATAATTAATCTTTCAGAATTCAAATAATTAATGTAGGTGGGGTAGGAAACACATAATATTGACTTGTTTTAAGTTTCAACTCATGATGCTACATAGAATTTGAAAATGGCGGTCACATGCAAAGTTTTTTTTAATCCTTGTCTGCTGTGGACCAGTTTTTGAACTTACTGCTAGGACACTGGATTCCGTTCATCCGTTCAGTAGTTTCAGAGAAAATCATGCACATGCAGACAAGACACACGCGGAGAGTTTGCTTATAAAATCTAATGCTGATTCTCTTTGTGGATTACTATGTGTGCGTGTGCTAAGTAATTCCAAATATGTATCTTCAAAACATGAGGCGCAATATATCTAAGCGACTAAAATAAAAGCAAGTTCTACGCAGTTACTACAAGCTGAAGCTTGGTCATTCATACCACATTGTTTGCTAATGGAGTTAAATAGTTGCTCGTACCAAAGCACGTACACACTTAGTATTCCTGCCAAGAGCATAAATTGCTAACGGGTGTGACCGAGTGCATTCCATTAAAAGCTTGTTGGATGGCAGTAGGTCATTAGTAACTGCCGCTACTATAGTTAGCTTAGCTGCCATGCATGGAAGTCCCTAAAGTATAGCATACTTACCTATTTTGATATAGATAGGTTCTACGCTCTGTAAGTAGGTAACATATGTTGAAAGAATGTTTACGAATCGGTTCAGTAGTTCCGAAGATAAAATCCTACAAAAAAAACAGGTATAATCACGAAGTAAAATGAATAATAGATTATACGGATGCGTTATATCAGAATGCATCTATTCAAGTAAGTAGGTACCTAATAGGTATATAGTCATCTGTCAGACTAACTCCATGATTTACTAATCAATTTTTTACTTTTTGAGTCTTTTTTTGTTAAATCCTTTGGTTTCACCCGTTCACTGGCCTGGAAAAAGTATTTTCACCTCTTTTGGAAAACTATTTTAGAACTTGCAAATTTTCATGTAAATTTTTTACCTCATTTGCTAAGGTTTTATAACTTTGCTGTTAATAATATTAAATGTGAATGTAGGTATAGACGGCTAGACATATCTACCCATGTAGGTATGTTACACAGATGTTCGTTTTTGTAGTTATCCATACATTTATCATTTATCACGAACATAAGTGAACTTATTCTTAGTTTCATGAGTCACTAAAAATGATAATGCATTAAAAAATATGTCAAAGCGCTGTGAAAGCGGGGATATTAGGTATTCTAATTTCAAATCGACTAGCCGCCATGCCATTGCCAGTCAGTGCAAGCGTACTGAAAGAAGTGAAGTTCAGGGACAAAATAGCATGTTATTCAATAATTTATGTACCTACATATGAGTCACTCCTACAATATGCGAAGTATTTTAGGAATATGTATAAATTGACAGATTTAGGAGAATTAGTTTGAGTAGAAGAGGAAAGGAAAACATGGTGTGTCGACTCACCTAGCGTGGGATAAGGACTTAGGAGAGGAATAAGAAGAAAGTTTATAATATTGGTAAAGCAGAATAATACTTCCTTGGATCTTATTTTGATGAATTTCTTCTTATTACTTGTAATAGGTCTCTATAATAGTCATTTCATTTCATAATTAAGTATAAAAGTTACAGGATTATTGTCATAAATAACACAACGATTTTCAGTAAGCGGGCACTGGCCACGGGTGGGCGGGCGATAAAAATACTAGTTAGGTAGGTAAATCAACTAGGAAATCATTTGAACTGATCATAAGGAAAACAATTTATACGTAGGTACAGCTTTAATTATTTGCGAGCGTGTAGGAATTTAATATTTTTTTCTGTCATGTCAAGATCCTATGCAAAAATACCTACATAGGCTCGCACGTAAGGTAAAGGTGACCCAACGAGATAAATAGAATAAACCAACAACCAACAGTTTACTAAACAAAGCTTTGAACTAAAACTCGTAACCAAACAACGAAAACAAATCTCGTCTGCACGCGATGACATCATCAAGGTCGGCCGGTCTCGGGGCCCAGTACATCGTATGAATAATATCACGCATCTCTTTCTATTGTATTAAATAGGAATGAGACGGAAGTATGTTCACTTTGTTCACTAATGGTAACATTCTTGCGTAAGTTGCGCAGAACATATCAAGAAAGAATTCGTTGAGGCTTCATGTGCGGCAGCGCTCCCAGAGCAGAAATACATTCTGGAATGCCGTTAAATTATACAACTCTGTAGGAGAGGAAAATATATTAACAATCTATAGGTATTTACAACAAATTGAGGTTGTTTTCCAAGATAATTTTACATTTGTCGTTGAAAAAAAACACCTTTCTCGGTACCCTTGTTTACAACACAATATCACGCTGTCATTAAAGAATGAGTGATATTTTTATGACCCAACTATGTATGCTGATAGCGATTTTAAAGCATAAATTAATGTCAATAAATGGTCCTTCACATTTTACCCACTTTAAAACCGTTTAGTTTTAATTTTGTTATATACCTACCTATTAAGATATGAATATTCTAGAAACCAACGGATGAATCTCTTTATTGAAGATTAGTTTAAAGATTTAGAATTAGATTAGATTAAAATCTGTCGCCAAGCACCTATCGGTGTGTTCCGACAGCTGCACTTGAGAGCCAGTTCCCTTCTAAGCTTTGTGTGCTTACCACCTTCGGCCACATCATCATTTACCATGGTGAGATTGTGGTCAAACACAAGCTTATACAGAATAAAAAAAAAAAAGCTTTCCGCCCCGCGGTTTCACCCGCGTTCCCGAGGGAATTCAAATAAAATATAGCAAATGTTACTCGCTATTATATTATATTTTTATTACTATTTAACTCTGTAGCTAATCCTGAAAATTAAAAGCAGAAAAAAAAATGGATAAATTAAAGCTAAAGATTTGACTTAACAAGGCAAATATTTCCATCTGGTCACGTAATAGAACATGAGTGAATAAGGTTCATTTTCGGAAAATAATTTCATAGTTACCCACACCTCATTGTATATGGACTGATGGATATGTTCTTTCATCAGTCAAACCTTGTTCTTGCATATCTCTTACTTTCCTCAAACGGGTTTATTTGGATTGGTAGTTCCCAAGATTTGTGCGTTCAAATATTATAGTTAGGTACAAACTTCAGCTTTATACAAAACATGTATTGATCATGTTATAGTATTGTATAACACGAATACACTAAAAATAGCTTTTATAGCAACAAATGAAATGTTGAACTTTGATTCGTCATTGTTTGAAAGCGTGCGCTTATACTTGCTTGAAGAGAGCACAGTAATTATAAATTATAATTATTTACGACATACACGAATGATAAACATCTTATTGTGGGTTAATTATTATATGACATTGGCGGAATGCTGATTGGAAAGTAGGATAAAATACATTTAACAGAACCAAAGCGCAGTTTTTGTATCTGTTATTTTTCAAATTAATCCATACAGGTACTTTTGGGTTGAAAAGCTTAATTAATAGATTATAATGTAATTTGGTATGGGGATACCTTAAAACCTAGAGACGGACATAAGAAAACTTTTAAACTCCAGGGAATGATTCGCAAACAAATGCTTGATTTAAATATATCCCGGAACATTCTCACATACGGCCATTTTGATAATATGTAGGTACATAAATGAAACGAACACTCATGAAAGTACAATGTCATACACAAATGTTTGTTGTATATCCGACCGGCCCATTAAATTCCATGTTCAAATCTTTTAACACTTTTCGGAGCTATTATACCATGTGATGACATCATATGCGGTAGTGGAGTGTGATGTCATGTCATAGCAATCACGCCGACGGCCGCTTCTACCGGATATTTATCTCAATTGGCCACACGCTGCTTGTAAATTGGATCGGGGTAGGAATGTAATCCATGCCTACACATTACTGTTAATAGTTATGGATAAAATGTTCTCCACGGTATGGCTATATTATTATATTTATAGAGCTCCCACCCCGCGATTTCACCTGCTTTACCTCCTACAACAAAACTTACAAACTAAAGTTTGTATAATAAATTTATACTAGTGTAGATTAGATATACCTACATACTTACTGTCATTTTTTTTTTAAATTCTGGATAAGCTTGTGTTTGACCACAATCTCACCATGGTAAGTGATGATGTGGACGAAGGTGGTAAGCACACAAAGCCTAGATGGGAATTGGCTCTCAAGCGCAGCTGTCGGAACACACCGATAGGTGCTTGGCGACAGGTTTTCAACTTGAGGGTGGTAGCCAGCCAGTCGGGTACAAAGTACCCTACCACCGTGCTATGGTTTCCTCACGATGTTTTCCTTCACCGAAAGCTCAAGCTCATTGTAGGATTCGAACCCACGACCTTCGTCGCGGTATTCGACGTCACTTACCACTGAGCTATCATCGCCTTGAAATTATGTGTTACATATTTTATGTGTTACTTTAAAATCTGTTCAGATTTAACATAGGTATGGTAATACGTTCTTATTTGTAACTAGCGGGCCTGGCATAGGTCTGTCTGACTGTCTGACTGTCTGACTGTCCTGTTATGTGACAGACAGACTCTTTGGTTACTTATCGGAATCTTAAATACGAAATATCATAATTATGTTAGGCAGTTAATCAAAGTGGCGGGCGAATATTTAGCTAGGTAATTGAAAATATGCAATTTGATTTGACAGGACAATGTTTTTCATTAAAGTCAAAGTCAAAGTCAAAACCATTTATTCAGTTTAGGCCCTAGAAGGGCACTTATGAAGGTCGAATTACAGAAGTTACCACCGGTTCGGAAGTCAGCCTTCAACTGAGAAGAACCGGCAAGAAACTCAGCAAGGTTACATTTTTTAAATATTTTTGGACCATCTGACTATATTATATTAGAAAGAAAGAGATAGGTAACTATGATAAGACTAAATCAGTTTAAAAAAAAGTTTGTAAACAACAGAATCTAAGTATCCCGTAAATGAAAATATCCTATTGACATATTTAAATAATGTGAAACAAAATTGGGATTTGTAACAGAATCACACGTAGCTAAGTAAAATGTTTACTGTTCGAAATAAGTAGTTGGCACTTGGCATAGATGCGTTCATCTACCTCAGCCACAGCTGTAAGAGCAGTGTCTTAAGGCGATGATAGCTCAGTGGTAGTGACGTCGGACACCGCGGTGAAGGTCGTGGGTTCGAATCCTACAATGGGCTTGTGCTTTCGGTGAAGGAAAACATCGTGAGGAAACCATAGCACGGTGGTAGGGTACTTTGTAGTACTCGACTGGCTGGCTACCACCCTCAAGTTGAAAATCTGTCGCCAAGCACCTGTTGGTGTGTTCCGGCAATTGCTCTTGAGAGCCAGTTGCCTTTAAGGCATTGTAATAAGGTGTACAACACATTGACAATCCCTTTGGTACGAGTATTGCTAATGTCTATAGGCGACCCTAGTCACTTACCACCAGGTGACCCGTCAGCTTCGTTGTCACTTGTGGTATAAAAAATAAAAGCGTAAGAGTTACTACGTAGGAACTACTAGTTACTACCTACCCAGGCTATAGAGCCGCAGTGTTCACAAAACCAGTCTGGCGCAGACTGATCGATACTTGGATCTAGAATTTCAGCGCTAGACCAACTCTATAATTCTAAGTAGGTATTCGGAAGTGAGTTTCGCGTGAACTGAATCTACGAGTATATCTACTTACAATATTATAAAGTGATTCTGTGAAGGCGTTAATCTCAGGAACTAGTGGTTCGAATTTAAAAAATATTTTAGTGTTGGATAGCCCATTTATCAATGTTATGGAGCCTATATAATATGTTGGTGTATACGCTATCCCACGGGAACGCGGGGGAGCTAGTTAGTTATAAGTAATTATACTTTTTCTCCTCTGTTTGTCAACCGATTTTCTTGTTTTGTTTAGTAGCTTTAGTGTTATCAACTTAGACCAATAAACCTCAATGTTATCAACAAAGAAAAGGAAACAGCCGTCGCCTATAGACATTAGCAATACCAGGGGGACTGCCAACGTGTTGTACACCTTATTACAATGCCTTAAGGGCAAGGGCAACTGGCTCTCAAGTGCAACTGCTGGAACACACCAACAGGTGCTTGACGACTGTCCGGCAGTTGCTTGGCGACAGATTTTCAACTTGAGGGCCAGCCAGTCGAGTACCATATAGTACCCTACCACCGTGCTGTGGTTTCTTCACGATGTTTTCCTTCACCGAAAGCTCATTGTAGGATTCGAACTCACGACCTTCGCCGCGGTATTCGACGTCACTTACCACTGAGCTATCATCGCCTTAGTTTTTGTTTCCTAAAAATGTTTTGGTCGAATTTCGTCCAGTGGGCGAAGTAACACTGGTAAGAAAAATATCGACTACTATGATGTTGATTACAAAAGTCTTACAGTTTTATTGCTCATGGTATTGGGCAAGATCTAATGGAAATTTTATTATCACTACTGAACTAATTTAGCCGATGTTTGTAAGCATTTATCCTACATTACATAAGACAGCACTGTACTGACTGTAGTATACGTACATCCTACTATGTGTAGGTAACGTTATACACTGTTGATTATCTATATTTTTAGGACGGGTTATAAAATATTTTATCAGATCCTTCCTACTGCAGTGTCTGTTACTATAAATATTTCATACTCGCAGTGTTTGCGATCGCCGAACGTTATTTTTAAATAAAGTAATTTTAGCATAAGTATACCTAAGAGACGTCATGGAATATTTGACTAGCTTCTACCAGCGGCTTCATCCGCGTTTTGGAGATGAAAAGTAGTTTATAGCACTCTGGGATAATGTAACTTCCTGATAGTGAAATAATTTACAATATCGGAATAATAGTTTCGGAGATTACCTCCTACATTCAAACAGACAAACTTTACCTGTTTCTTTCCGTTCTTATCTTATCTTTGCCGGGGATAAAAATATAGCCTATGACACTCACAAATAACGTGGCTTTCTATTGGTAAAATCATTTTCAAAATCGGTTCAGCAGCTCTAGAGATTACCCCCTACAACCTCACAAACTTTTCCTATTTATAATATAAGTGTAAATAATATAATAACTAATGCATGCTCTTAATAAACATAAGTAGTTAAATAATGAGCATCACAGAAGCCTGAAAATTTTCCATCATATTTTGAATATTTTTTTCCTAACGAACTTCAATAGGTTACTAATTCATTTTTATTATCTGTAAATAGGAACTGGGCGACATGAGAACAATGATCTCGAGTCGCTTGACCTAATAGCCACTCAAGATCTATTTTCATTCGGTCACTCGGACGCGGGACCAATGAACGCTTATATCAATCGTAAATCGATAATGATTTCTTGTATCGAAGTACTGCTATGATTTTAGATTAATAGAACCACTGACCCCTTATAGAAATTATACTTAGCACAGTAATATGTAGTTTTTTTTCACATGCCAGTTATATTAGGTATGTAGAGATCATTTTATAAATTAGGCACTGAATGAATAAATTGCTAGACTGCTGGTTTGAAATTATTGGCACCTGTTTTTGTTGTTTATTTATCATTGATACTGCCATGAATTCACACAATTTAGGATTACTTATTTATGATAACAAAAGATAACATTTGGAAGTAGATAATCATAACCTACATTTGATTATTTTTGTAAAATAATGTTCATTTCATTGTAGTTAAGTACCTAGTTAAAATTAATAATCATAGTTATATTTTTGGCATGAATTAGCCTACCTACTGTAAATTATGATCATTTTTTTTTTAAATTATAAATCTCTTCTAAATTTTGAATAATGTTGAAATGTTTCCACGCATACCGACAGACAAGAACCTTGGTGAGTTCTACATACTTAATTATATATCTATTATTTTATTTCTATTTATTTTTATAAAGTTTATTAACTTCTGGCGTGATTAATTGTTGTACACATAGTTTACTGTTTATGGATGTGTCACGGAATTTTTTAAAGGTCAAAACAGAGCTCGAAATATTGTGATGTAATAATTAATTTAATTAAGATCAAGTAGCTACATATAGTCGTATAGGTTACCTAACTAGGAATACGTATATATTTTATTGACAAGTAAGTTTTAAAGCAGTGGTTCGCAAATGCACCAGATTTCTAGAGAAACTGCGTTTTTACCAATTACTACCAATATAGTATTTTTTTTACTGTAGAATAGTATACAATAAATGATTCGATATCGCAGGTGGTTATTTTTACACACATTAAAGTCGTCACAATCCAATAGGCCCGATTTGACAAGAGGGTGTCTCTTGTTGTCGCACTATGTTTGTCTCTTTTTGGCACATGGATATGTACTGTCAAAATGACCCTATTAGGTTGTTACGACTTTAGGTATATTTAACTTGTACAGTCGGCGTCAAAAGTAGATGGTAAATGGCCATCCTAAATAATCATCTATTAACGTTATCTTGGCTAGCACAATGTGACACAGTATTAAAGTGATCGTTTACTTTTGATGCTAACTGTACTTACTCGTATAAATATATTTAATGTGCTCTATGGGCCTTGACCGGTATGTTTCGCTGCAAAAATCAATATGTGTCAGCTTGATATGAGTGAAATAGCACCGACTGTGCAGCAATAACAGTGCTTATCGATGTGAGCTTTCATTTTCGTTTCATGCTGAATATCTGAAGATGTCGCTAAAATATAGTATTTAATTAACCTAGATTAGGTACCTACCTAAATATGTGAAGATCCATATTATTGATCGTTACTTACTTTATTGACGTTGTTTACGATCTTAAGTATTTAGATTTACGATATAATTGATCGTTAAAGTTTATTATTTGTCATTTGAATAATATATCAATAAAACGACATTTTAGAGTCAATGTTTTAGATTTATTTCGAATATAGAATCTGAATCAGAATCTGTTTGTCCTTCAAACATAACAAAAATCGAATCAATCAACGTAAAATAATTACAGGGGCGTTCCGGAGTATCGGTGAGAAGACTGCTTCTCTTTTCGATCGTAAGAAGAAGGATGCCGAACAACTCGCCCAGGAGAAGGCTCAGGAAGCGGCTCACGTAGTTGAAGATCAGGTGAAGAAAGCCGGGGAACTCATCGGTGGAGCTGAAAAGACCGCTACTGAAGCCGCCAATTCTGGTAAGTAATAATAAGTAGATACTCATATTTCATTCAATAATCCGTAACCCTCTGTAGTAGATATAAGACTTTCCAATTTCCATTTTTGTTTTAAAGTTCTACTTTGGAAAACGGTCGTTAACACATTTCGGTATGTGGAATATTGTACTTTAGTATTTAGATAAATCCCTGTTATCAATAATCGTGTAAACTAATCAACGTTCATATTGTATAATTTTACATTTCTAATCCTGATTAAAGATAAAGATGGCACGCTTTTATCAATTTTGTTTATTACATTAATTTATTAATGCGTTAAGCGTGGTTACTAGGCTCTCTTATTCTCGTTTAATCGTTACTTTTTCATAATTTAATTTTACTCTAATTATGCGTCTTGACATGTCAAAGTCTAGACTCTAACGCATGATTTGGAAGGTTGCATTTGCTGAGAAGAGCCGTCAATACCTCAGCAATTACTCATTTAAAAAAATCTACTTAGATCATTATATTACATTCAATAATTATTTATCTAGTCTCATTGATAAACCTCTGCGTGTTATGGCGATTATAAAAATAAAATATAACATAAAATAATGTATAGAGAAGTCCATATTAAATTCGATCAAAATCTCCAAGCACCCGCTAACTTACACTGATCCAAAGCTAAACCCAAATTAAGTACATTTTTACAATGAACAAAAATTTGCAGAGGTTATGAAAGGATTATAAGGATTTATTATGCAGTTCGTACGCAAATAGTCACTGATTAAGCAAGATGACCTAGTTATTCAATAAGATGAAAATATCCGACAGCTGCTGGCGCTAAGCACTCCGCAATTGACGCTTTGGACAAGGAGCTTTCTAAGGTGTCGCTTGCTGCTGGAGAAGCGAAGGATGCTGCCAACAGAGCTGTAGCTGATGGCAAGAAAGTTGTTGATACCACCAAAGGTAACACATTTCAGCAGCACATATTAGTTTTTGTAGATGTAGAACTGCTAGTAAAAGATGTAGAACATAAACTTGCAATCGTAGAAATTGTTTTTTTAGTATTTTCTGCCAGGCCTTATAGAGACATTTCTTTTAAATTACGTAGATGTTGGCTAAATGTTATTATTTTGCTATTTTGCACAATTTATAGATACCATCGCAGCGACTGCAGATAGCACGAAGAAGGCTGCTGAAACTGCTATTGGCACAGCGAAAGGTAAATATTCTAAATATAAATAAGGCTTTTATGATGGCACATTCTTAACGTCTTTTGCACATATTGTAGATACTATAGGTAGTACAGTTGACAGTAAAAAGCAGGTTGCTCAATCAGCAGTTGACACTGGGAAAGTATATATCGACAGTGCTAAAGGTACCAATTTATTATCATTTAATCGGTGGTCGGAAGTATTTACTTTAACTTTCTCTTTTTTCAATCTATACGCTAAAGTTACTACTATTTTTTATAATTGGCATGCTAATGTAGATAAAATCTATGGCACAGTCGAAAGCACAAAAACAGCCACTCAATCCGTATTTGATTCTAGTAAGGCATACGCTGGTAGAGCTAGCAGAAGTTATTTTTATTTATAATTCATTATTTCGTATCCTTATTATTTATTTGTAGAAACAGTAGCTAGCGGTATTAATAGTACTGTAGACTCTACACAAAAAGCTTCGTTATCGGCATTTGATACTGGAAAATCGTACGCAACAAGCGCCAAAGGTATTTTTCAACTGAATTTAACAAGCGTAGTTCACATTTTCAAAGCAATGAATACATTTTATGATAAAATTGTAGATACGTTAACCAGCACAGTACAGAGCACTGTTGATACGACACAAAAAGTAGCACAATCCGCCATTGATACTGGCAAGACATACGCTACTTCAGCTAGAGGTAATCTTAATTTGAATTATTTGATTTCGTTATATTTGTTTGATTAGGTATCTAATTTATTATTTCTTATAGATACCGTGGCTAATACATTCAATAATACAGTAGAGGGCACTAAAAACACTGTTATCTCTGCCAAAGGTATAATGTATTTTTATGCAGGGTATACTGATATAGATACAGTAATTAATGTTTGGTGCTAAGCTCATGTCACTAACAATTTAAGTACACGTTTTTGGTACCGTTTTTGATGCTGGAAAGTGTGGTGTTACTTTTAATGTGGTAACTTATGCTTGCTTGAATCGATTCGGCTACGGATTGATATGGAAGATTTGCGTAGGCATGTTTCGTTGCTACTAGTTTGCATTTTATATATTTTTTTATAATTATTTGTAGATACAGTACAAAACACTCTACAAAGCACAGTAGATTCAACTAAAAATGTTACCCAATCGGCTATAGAAACTGGAAAATCTTATGTGAATAGCGCTAAAGGTAATTATAATTCATCATAAAATCATGATAATCCATTCATTATACATCTTATAACATATTTTAAATTCGTAGAGACAGTTGCAAACTCGGTTGATTCAACAAAAAATACAGCATCTTCTGCTGTTGATACGGGCGTATCGTACGTAGGAAACGCTAAAGGTACCGAATAATTCGTCGACTTGTAAATAACACCATTCGTAGTGTAAATATTAAATTGTATCACAAATATGTGTCTAATGTAACGTGATTTTGTTATTATGTCGACGCTGTTTCTTGGCGTGGCTGGATTCTTTAGGACACAGTAAAGGAACAACCTCTTAAAAAAGCGCATAATGTTGTATATTAGTCAACATTATATATATATATTGTTTGCTTGTATTTATAAAACTAACTGTATCAAATGTATAAGAGTCGCAACTAATAATCGGCTGTTTTATGTAGATACATTATCAAGCACTGTACAAACCACCGTTGATACAACTAAGAACGTTGCATCTTCTGCATTTGACAAAGGTACATCACTAATCGGTAGTGCTAAAGGTAGTCAACTTTTTGTTTTTGTCTTAGTTCTTTCTTTTTCATCATTTTTATACTTTTCGTTTATAAATTTTAGACACTGTAGCAAGCACGGTTCATACTACCGTAGATACAACTAAGAACGTGGCATCTTCTGCTTTTGACAAAGGCACATCACTTATCGGTAGTGCTAAAGGTAGTTCACTTTTGTGATAATAATTAGTATCATATTTCTTTCCATTACATTATTTTAATTTTTTGTTTGTACATTCTAGACACTGTAGCAAGCACGGTTCATACCACAGTAGACACAACTAAGAATGTTGCATCTTCCGCATTTGACAAGGGCACAACACTAATTG
The DNA here is from genome assembly GCA_951361185.1 of Ochropacha duplaris. NCBI lineage: Eukaryota > Metazoa > Arthropoda > Insecta > Lepidoptera > Drepanidae > Ochropacha > Ochropacha duplaris. The sequence goes on from OX592703.1 coordinate 9,979,891, forward strand.
GTAGCGCCAAAGGTAGGTAGTTGTTAATGTTTGTCTCATATACTAAATCGAGTCATTTTATAAATACGCTCTGTACATATTTTTTATTCCAAATTATAGACACAGTAACAAGCGCAGTACATACTACAGTAGACACAACTAAGAACGTTGCATCTTCCGCATTTGACAAAGGCACATCACTTATGGGTAGTGCTAAAGGTAGTTTACTTTTTTGTTCATTATTTCATAGTTCTTATTTTTTATTATTTTAATCTTTTGCGTTTATGTATTTTAGACACTGTAGCAAGTACGGTTCATACTACAGTAGACACAACTAAGAACGTTGCATCTTCCGCATTTGACAAAGGCACATCACTTATCGGTAGTGCTAAAGGTAGTTCACTTTTTTGTTCATTATTTCATAGTTCTTATTTTTTATTATATTAATCTTTTGCGTTTATGTATTTTAGACACTGTAGCAAGTACGGTTCATACTACAGTAGATACAACTAAAAACGTTGCATCTTCCGCATTTGACAAAGGCACATCACTTATCGGTAGTGCTAAAGGTAGTTCACATTTTTGTTCTTCATTTCATAGTTCTTCCTTTTTCATTATTTAAATATCTTTCGTTTATAAATTGTAGACACTGTAGCAAGCACGGTTCATACTACAGTAGATACAACTAAGAACGTGGCATCTTCCGCATTTGACAAAGGCACATCACTTATCGGTAGTGCTAAAGGTAGTTCACTTTTGTGATAATAATTAGTATCATATTTCTTTCCATTACATTATTTTAATTTTTTGTTTGTATATTCTAGACACTGTAGCAAGCACGGTTCATACCACAGTAGACACAACTAAGAATGTTGCATCTTCCGCATTTGACAAGGGCACAACACTAATTGGTAGCGCCAAAGGTAATTGTTAATGTTTGTCTCATATACAAAATCGAGTCATTTTATAAATACGCTCTGTACATATTTTTTATTCCAAATTATAGACACAGTAACAAGCGCAGTACATACTACAGTAGAAACAACTAAGAACGTTGCATCTTCCGCATTTGACAAAGGCACATCACTTATCGGTAGTGCTAAAGATAGTTCACTATTTTGTTGATTATTTCATAGCTCTTATTTCTTTTATGTATTTTAGACACTGTAGCAAGTACAGTTCACACTACAGTAGACACAACTAAGAACGTTGCATCTTCCGCATTTGACAAAGGCACATCACTTATCGGTAGTGCTAAAGATAGTTCACTATTTTGTTGATTATTTCATAGCTCTTATTTTTTCATTATTTTAATCTTTTTCGTTTATGTATTTTAGACACTGTAGCAAGTACAGTTCACACTACAGTAGACACAACTAAAAACGTTGCATCTTCCGCATTTGACAAAGGCACATCACTTATCGGTAGTGCTAAAGATAGTTCACTATTTTGTTGATTATTTCATAGCTCTTATTTTTTCATTATTTTAATCTTTTTCGTTTATGTATTTTAGACACTGTAGCAAGTACGGTTCACACTACAGTAGACACAACTAAGAACGTTGCATCTTCCGCATTTGACAAAGGCACATCACTTATCGGTAGTGCTAAAGGTAGTCAACTTTTTGTTCTTGATGTCATAGCTCTTTTTTTTCATAATTTTATAATTTATTTCGTTTATGTATTTTAGACACTGTAGCAAGTACAGTTCACACTACAGTAGACACAACTAAAAACGTTGCATCTTCCGCATTTGACAAAGGCACATCACTTATCGGTAGTGCTAAAGATAGTTCACTATTTTGTTGATTATTTCATAGCTCTTATTTTTTCATTATTTTAATCTTTTTCGTTTATGTATTTTAGACACTGTAGCAAGTACGGTTCACACTACAGTAGACACAACTAAGAACGTTGCATCTTCCGCATTTGACAAAGGCACATCACTTATCGGTAGTGCTAAAGGTAGTCAACTTTTTGTTCTTGATGTCATAGCTCTTTTTTTTTCATAATTTTATAATTTATTTCGTTTATGTATTTTAGACACTGTAGCAAGTACAGTTCACACTACAGTAGACACAACTAAAAACGTTGCATCTTCCGCATTTGACAAAGGCACATCACTTATCGGTAGTGCTAAAGGTAGTTAGTTGTTTTCATTGTTATTAATTTTCCGAAATCATTTTATAATAAATTAGATAAATAATTTTAAATTATAATATATTTTATTTAACATTTAAGACACCGTAGCGAATACTATCCAAAGCACCGTAGACACGAGTAAGAATGTTGCAGCATCTGCTGTTGATAAGAGCACATCGTTTATTGGCAGTGCTAAAGGTAGAGTGATCAAAAATCAAGATTTCATGTGGTATTAATACATTAACGATCTATGACTAACATCGCTCTTTACTTGAACACTGCAAACATTTTTGTATTGTTTATTTGTTTCACATATTTTAGTACATTCAATATCATTTTAGATTCTGTAGTAAACACAGTGCACAGTACAGTAGATGTAACCAAAAATGTAGCAGCAGCTGCCGTAGACAAAGGCACATCATTTGTAGGAAGCGCCAAAGGTATTATTGCACATTTGTATAGTAAAATTTGCAAGTACGAGTAGGTCTTTTTATATTCATTAATTTATTTTCAATCGTAGATACACTGGCAAGCACAGTAGATACAACAAAGAATGTAGCGGCTACAGCTGTCGATAAGAGCGTATCGTTTTTAGGAAACGCTAAAGGTACTACAGACGTCATGTACATCTTTCTAATAGACTTTTGGAGGTTCTAACGCTTTGCACATAATTTTAGATACAGTAGCAAGCACGGTACAGAATACTGTAGATACAACAAAAAATGTGGCTGGGTCAGTGGTCGACAAAAGTGCATCATTAGTTGGAAGTGCCAAAGGTATTGCAAACATATTCTCATTGGACGAAGTGAATGAATTCCATTAAAATATATTTTATCAATGAAATACATGTAGATAACTGCATTAAATGTTCCACACTATTAATTTTGGTTGCATGCAGTATTTTCTCCTAATTTCGCTTTCTCTACTCATATTTGCTAACTCTTTTCATAGATACAGTAGCAAACTCCCTGTTTAGCAACTCAGAAACATCTGAGATTCTTGCAGAGGAAACCAATGACGCCATTCAAAAGACTGAAGGTAACTAACTTCTTATTTCTTCGTCTAACTTCAATTTTCTGTTTCATGCTTTTACTTTCTTCATTCTTTGTCTATAACTCAGAAACTGTACATAATGGTGTAGAAGCCATTAAAGATACCACTGAAGATCTCATTACAACAGGAAATAACAAATTCGTCGATTTTAAAGGTAACCCACTTATAAAATTTTCATTTTAAAAGTGTAGGATGTTTCGTAGATTTAATTGTTTAATAATGTTTATAGATTTAGTACAAAACAAGATGGATTATACGAAAAATTCTGCTGATTCAACGTTTGGAGAATGCAAAAACGCTGCTGAAGAGACCACTGGTATACATTGAGTGACCTAACATTGTGTGTTTTTAGCTTTTATTCACAAATAGATTGGACTTCCTAATAACATAATTTAGGAAATTTAAACAAAATGTTAATAGCATTTCAAATTATACCGAATCTGTACAATAAACATTACCTATATATAACTATAAATTAATCATACGAGGTACTTGCCGTAAATAATCTAGAATTAACTTGAGTTTTACGTTAAAGAAAAACTGCATCTACTCTAGTCTAATCGCAATATTTCTTCTACAGATGCTATCAACACAACCGTAGAATCTACAAAGAAGGCCGCTGAAGAAGCTAAGGAGAAGGCCAGGCTGGCTGCCGATGCTGCCAAGGAAGAAGCTAAGCGAACTGCAAGTAAGTGAGAATAAAGTTCTTTAAACCTAAGTTTATAAACTTTAAAATTATCGTAGAAGAAACGAAACGTAGATTGAGAAGGATATAATGCTGGTGTTGTAATTAAGCGGTGAACCAAAAACAGATGTCATTGTGAAAATTCTAACTTTTATAATTGTAACAGATGCTGCAGTAGAAGAATCCAAGAAAGCAGCAGAGAAAGCCGCTGCTGACGCCAGCAACGCCGTAAATAGCACAGTGGATAATACGTTGAAGAGAGTAGAGAACGCGGCTGATGAGGGGCTAAAGAACGCCAGTCAAGTCGTCGACTCCAAAATCAAGGATGCCGATAAATATTTGAGCGAGAAGCGCGATAACGTAAGATCCTTTTGAAAGCTAATGAAAAAATATAATAAAAGTGTAGATAAAAGTTGTGGGTTCAAAATTAGAACATGAGAAGAAATCGTGAACAAACCACGTTATACGTTCCATCACTTTTGTTAAGTTGCTAAACGCCTTCGGAGGGCTTTGGATGGGAAGAGAAATCAAAGCGGTTTGGGCGGTGACCCCGTTATTTTTCTATATAGACTTTGTATGCTTCTTCGATCTCATTTCTATCCACGCGGTGGAAAAAAAACAAGAATCCAAGCATTTAAAAAAAAAATTGTTCAATAAAGTTGCCTGCAGTAAAAAAAGTTTAAAGTTTTGGAGTTTTAGTTAGTTTGGTTTAGATTGTAGCTATATAATGTAAACATTTTCAATTTAATAAATTTTATATAAAGTTAGATTATTTTTTACCTGCAGTAAAAATACCTATGAGTACATATTATTATAATTTCGCAAGTATTTCGAATCCCAATCTTTTCGTTTGTTTTTCCAGCTGGTGACAAATTTGTCTGCAGCAGCGAACGATGCATCTCAGGGAGCTGCTGGACTTCTGAGCAAGGGCTTAAGTGCCTTCCCAAAGTAAATTGTTAAGAAAAATTGCAACGAACTACTTTCATCGCTGCGTACTTCTACATGTTTCTGGGGAACTAACATTACCTATTTAATGTTACAATCGAATCAAATCCGACAGATGTTTAAATTTAAACATGAATTTAAGGATCTATCTTTTGAATTTTAAGTTTGAACTGTCTTTAAAAAGTGCAGAATTGTAGATTTAAAAAGTTTTTTTTAAAGTTCTGTTAGTTTCCCACAAAATATTTTTTATTCATCCCATTTTGTTTATAAAGCACATTGTTAATAAGTTTTGATTTAATTTTTGTTTGGTACATACAATGAATTGTATAGACTTTTACTTCGTAAGGTTTAACTTTTGAACAAATAAAAAAGGTAGAAGGAGCGTACGAAAACAATTAGTCTCCATTGAATTGAAGCAACGTGCACGAAGTTTTGTGCGTGACCTACACGCACGTTATCCCGCGTGACTCGCGTAATACAGAAACGCGATCGGTTTTCTTTTTTCAAATTCGGCTTCCTTTACTGTGCTTCACTTTAAGTGTGCGGGGCTCTGTCTACCTTTTTTATTTGGTCCGAGGGTTGTACTAACAGTCTTAATATTGCTAGGAACAAAAATGGACACATTTATTATCTACTTATAATTTTATTATTCTCTATGAACAATGCATTTTTATTGATCAGAAGAATAATCTGAATAAGTCACAATGTTGCAATCTCATTTAGCGCAAACAAGTATCTAAATTAAGTAGGTAATTTAAGTTACTTTTAAGAATTTCATTTTATACTGCATGTTTTTTGATTGCCTCGAATGTCTATAATCAAGTAATGCTTCTTATACCGTCCATATAAAGCCTTTCAATGAAAAAAAATGAGACAGATTGATTGTTCCTTACACCGCAAAAACTTAATATCCAAAGCTTTACATGGATTAGAATGTGATAAAGCTTACAATAAGCCTAAATATATTATATACAACTAAATAATTATAGCATGTTATGATACTGCTTAGCAGTCTATTTTGTGATTGACATATTATACTTACAGAAGTTATAATACTATATTTATTATACTTTGCGATGTTTATTCAAATGATGCTTGATTGAGATATTGTTGCTTATTATTTAATTTAACAATTTATTTATGTTGATCATAGAAACTATCGCACACATGACTACGCCTTAAATGTGAATTAAATAATTGTAATTTCCTTTATATTTCTATTATTATAATGAAATCTGTCTACGTAATTATTCGTTGTTCATTAAATATTATACCAGATACGTCTATTAATTTTACAACAATAAATTAAGTTTCTCTCTATGGCTGATTTACCATTAGCCGGCTCTGCACAGGCGCCGGCGCCGGTGGGACTGTACGCCGCCGGGCACCGGTGAGTGGAAAAACGAACCATATATTTCATGCAGTTTTGCTTACCCGGCCCCGGTGCCGGGCCGGCTAATGGAAAAACGGCCTATTAGTTTTCCTCTAGGTACTACTACAAATCATAAAATACAAAATATATTATTAAATAAATTATCTTATTATCTATCATCGCCTTAAAAATGTACGTAGGTACTAGTTAGTAAAGTCAATACTAAACTCGATCAAATATTACTAAGGCAAAAAAAAAGCTAAAATAGTTACTTATTATGTATGTAAGTATAGGTTCTCTTTGGGGCGTACCTTCCAAACTACACAAAAATAAACAGGAATCGCAACTATGTATGATATTCGACCAGCAACTGAATCATTGCTCACGGTCTTTGATTATTGGTTTGGCACGGCACGTTGAACGGAAACCTAATCATCTTTATCCTATTTGTTTGGATAAAATTAAAAATGTACGTCACTTTGCAAGTTCCCGCCAAAAATCCATTGCTATTATTCGCGGCGCATTTCATTTACCGCTTTTAATGCCCCGTAGATTAATGTTGCCATAATATAACATACAGTTTATACTAATTTTCATAGTAAAATCGAAACGTTTTTGACAGCATGTTTTAAAAAATAATTATAATGTAAATAGAAAACATGGCGGCCTTGGTGCGAACTGGGCTTTCTTTTACGAAAAACGCAATTGTTTCGACCGCTATTCGTTCTATTTCTATTACGCGGCAACTTAATATTAAAGAGAGTAAGTTACATGTCATTCTTAATCTCCTATCTATTCCATTTTACCATAACCTATCATTCTCTTGCCGAGGTTCTTATCACAGTTCTCATTTTCAGTACGCGAGCGTACAGAAGGCTCAAGCTTGATAGTTGAAGCAGTTCAAGTACCTTCGCCAAGAACAAAGCTATTAGTTCGCGCTGAAAACATTAAATCTCTAGCTGGAGAGGATGAATCTAACTTGCCAAGTATTCCTTGTAACGAGGCATCGGAGAGTCCTCCATGCTACATGTGTGCTCTTGGGCTGGACGTGAAGCACACGGATATACTCATACTCAGCCAGTTTGTTAGGTCCGATGGCTGTATGCTGCCGCGACGTATCACGCGATTATGCCGTCGTCAACAAAAGAAAATTGGGAAAATGGTCACAATGGCTCAAAAAGCAGGTCTGTGTCAGTTTAATCTGTTGACTCGCGACATTATCTGTCAAACAACTCGTCATCTCGCGCACAGTTTTCAAAATTTCTAAATTCGCGCCCAATTTTCAAGTAACTGTCATCGTCCCGATTGTCCCATTTGAGAACCAAGTGGTGCGGACTCTGAAACCCCGATTGTCCCAAGAAAGAACTGACAGGTTATTAAAAGTGCATAATAATACTATATGTAGGATACAACCATAGATTAAGAATTGGTCCTCGCTCCGCTCTGATGGCGCGACGATTCATTCATCTATGGATACAACCTTATAAATATTCTGATTATTCAAGCTTGCACACTTTTAGTTGACATAATCAAGTAAAATTAATCAAACACGTTTTTCAGGTCTTATGATCAATATGACACCACCTAACTCTAAGAAGGACCCTAAGAAAAGGAGAGATTATAAGAAATTCAACACATACTTTGATGAGACAACAATATTTATGAAGAAAATACCTAAACCTGTTGATCGTTTCAAGCGATAATCTAGTTAATGAAATATTTATAAATAAAATCATGTATGAAATAATTTCATGATGCAATTGAATTAGGTAGAAACAAAAATAAAGCATTCATCTCATTATTGGTTGGTTCTCATATTGTCGTGTTATGTAAAAACTGACATTGTTATAAGTACATATTTGTTTATTCGTCCAAGATACTGGTACATCCTGCTTAACTATGGAATACCCAATAATTTGTAGTAAAGTTTCAAAATATATTGTTTACATTTGAGTAGGTATTCTTGCAAATGATCCATGAGAAATTCTAGTCACAGAAAATTAACTATTCAGTTAGTAGTCACCACCTGTTCTTTCTTTGATTTAAATTTGGCTTGGTATACTTGCAAAAAATATTGTATTATGCAGCACTGATCACACTACCCCCTTATTCAACATTGACTCCAAAACTTATGTAATTTAAATCCCTGATATTAAGAGTATAGTCATTTCATTTAAGGAAACTGGGGTCTATGCTATCTATTCTGTACCTATGCACCATTTACAAGCCTTCATTTTAGAAAGAATACTACACAAACAAAACTATATGGAAATAAAATATTACACAGAAGTCACATAATAATTGTTTGTTACAGGGGTAAATTTATAAAATTAAAATATTGGAAATAAAACTAGAAATAAGAGAGCATTTCAGTAATCATTTATTTTTAATGTTTCGTTGTCTGTTGGTGATGTTCATGTATTCACTCACATGTTGTTGTGTAGTCACAAGGTTTTAAATAAATACATAGCTGCTTTACATTATGATTATTTTATACAACATTAAGTACGTAATCAAAAATGATGATTTGTACACACAAATCTAACTTTTATTGCTTCAAAATACAGTCAACTATTCTGTAACATAAAATATGTATGCTTAAAATTAAGCATAAAACTATTGTTACAGTAAAGGCATAGCGACAGCTATTTTATAGGAAACAAATTGATATATTGCACTTTTATTCCAAATATTTAAAAAAGCAAAAATAATTGCAAACAAAAATGCATTTCTATGCAAAACAACAATAAATGTTATTACAATTTGTTAACTGTTTTTAAATTGAAATTTTCAATTTTTTTTTATCTATAAAATAAATATCGCAATTAAAGTCTCTATGTATACATACAAATGCAGTCTAATACATGGCTTATTTAATCCATACAACCGAGCCAGCGATTTTTGGTACAAACTTCATATTATCATCAACATCACAGCCTTTCATAAAGATACAGGTAGCCCAGATCTTTGGGAGGGTTTTCTGAGAGAGCAACCTGAAACAAAACATTTGTTTATCATTTGCTACAAAAAAATCATAGGAAATGTTGCTCTATGACATATTGATATCTTCAAAAAAAAACAGTGTTATCGAAATTCAAAAGTTAAGTATTCAAGGATATAACAACATTATTTAAAACACAACAGAAACATGGTTCACAATATTAAAAAAGGGAACATATTGAAAAGTATAATAGCATGTTAATTTGAACCTTATTATCGTTGAATATGACCCATCTTCCTTCATGCAGCACGTGACATACGTAGTGACCGACCATAGTCGACGTGCCCATGTGAGATATGAACGCAACCAACTTGTATTCTGTAATCAACAACACAATGTTTTTGAATTGTTTTAGAATAAAGCTTAGTTTGTTTTTGACCGCAATCTCACTATGGTAAGTGATGATGTGGCCAAATGTGTTAAGCATACAAAGCCTAGATGGGAACTGGCTCTCAAGTGCAGCTGTCGGAACACACCGATAGGTGCTGGGCGACAGATTTAAATTGCTCAATATTTCATTGATCTAAGGGATATTTTAGCTTATGCATACATAATGTGTAGGATACATTTATATCCGAACCGGTGGTAACTTCTGTAATTCGACCTTCATAAGTACCCTTCTAGGGCCTAAACTGAATAAATGGTTTTGATGAAAAACCACAGGTCTCTGAAGGATTATCAATATAGCGAGTATGTAAATCTTACTCTCGGGGCCGTCCCTGCAGGCGAGGGTGCGGTCAGGTAGTTGGGCGGGACTCGGACTCGGGGCCTGGTCTGAGTCGAGCTCGTCCGCGTGGCTGAAGATCCAGTCGACGGCGCGACCTACGTCCCCTGCTGTGGAACGGAGCGCCTTCATCGCTTGCGGCCGAGTGAAACCCATGTTCATTATTTGTTCCACACTCGATTCGTCTACTGGGGTGTTGTCTGTACCTGCCATATAAAGAAAAAAACCGGTCAAGTGCGAGTCGGACTCGCGCACCGAGGGTTACGTAATAGAGCCTCAAGGATTTTTTTCAATATTTTTTCGATAACCTTATTTGAGGTTGGTGCCAATTAAGCTAGACCTCTAAATTGATGAATGAGCGCCGATACAACTCAGAGGTCTATCTTAATTGGTGGCAACTATGTATGTATAACACCCTTTAATTTTCAAGTTTTTTTATTTTTTGGAATTTTTCCTTTATTTGTGCTGTAAGACCTTGCTTTTTGCCAAATTTCGTGATTCTAGGTCAACGGGAACTACCATATAGGTTTTCGACCCAAAACCTAGTATAGGGTACTTCCGGTTGACCTAGAATTGTCAATTTTGGTTAAAAGCAAGGGCTTACAGCACAAGTAAAGGAAAAATTCCGAAAAATAAAAAAAGTTGAAAATTAAGGTAAATTTTGGTACTTACAAGTTTTCGCGAAAATCTAAATTTGACCATATCTTTTTATGGTGTTTACTCAGGACCTTGATTTTTATACACCTAATAGGGACTAAAGATCTCAGTATCTGGTATAAATTTCAAGTAGCTAGATCTACCCGTTCCTGAGATAATCGATGGTGACACACGGACAGACAGACGGACCAGAAAGTGATCTTATAAGGGTTCCTTTTTTTTACCTTTTGAGGTACGGAACCCTAAAAATTGATTGCAATTTTTTTTTATCAAAACCGGTCACCAAAAAAATTGTACGGTACCCGTGCAATTTTTTTTAATTTATTTTATTTTGTTTTTAGTATTACTTGTTATAGCGGCAACAGAGACATACATCTGTGAAAATTTCAACTGTCTAGCTATCACGGTTCATGAGATACAACCTGGTGATAGACAGACGGACAGTAGAGTCTTAGTAATAGGGTTTCCGTTTTTACCCTTTGGGTACGGAACCCTAAAAAAGGATACAATTTAAATAGTCACTACATATATTATTTTTGCTTGCTAAAATAGATAAATGCTCTCCAAATAGGTTACGGTTTTTTTTTAATATAAGGGCCAGACTCCACTTATATAAATAAATATCAAGTGTAGAGCTGATTTTTTTTATGTCACACGTGACGATTCAGTCGGGTCATCGGATGGTAAGTGACATTAGCAATACCAGGGGGATTGTTAATGTGTTGTACAACTTATTACAATGCCTTAAAGACTTGTGAATATATAATATAAGCTCTGAATTGTAACTAGTTGGGCTTGTTTTAGATCATTTGTTTAATTATCTATAATTTGTTCTTTTCACAGACCTATTATCTAACTAGATAACGCAAGTACCTCAATTTGTATGAAGACTCAACGTTTATTTTACCATTACTTGGGTTTGGCTTTTCCTGTACAGTTTTTAAAACTTAATACGGAACAACCAGTCATTTTTCTAGATGTCGGTTGACGTCTGAAAGCAATAACGGCCGATCGCGGACTAAATGAAGACTAATAGAAAGCAGTCAAATTGACTGCTTTTTTTTACATTATTACATAATAGGTCTGTGGTTCTTTTACTTACTAAATATTTAATAACTTGAATACATAATTATATCTAAATATGCTCCGTTAAATATATGCTTTATTTAACGTTATTGAAAAGTATTTGTAATAAATAACATACCTGTAGTTTTAGAGCCGGGCGGATCGAACTTATTGGCGAAATCCCAATCAGTCATGTGTTCCATCAGCCAGTTGGAAGCTGCCTCCATGCCAGAGTTGTTTGTGTAGTATAAGGACTTCTTGCACGCCTCCAGTGGGAAGCCCATGTCTAGCTAAAAAATCGATAAATACATATATTTATTTTACACATAATTTAACATTTAACTTTGGGTCACAAAATAAGACATCATAATTTCAGTATTTTGTGGGGTAAGTTTTTGTTTCAGAAAAAAACAATGATAGTGCCATTTGACTACAATTATTATGATACTTAATATGTATCATGTGTTAAACATATTAAAAATCATGGTAAAGAGCTAAATAACTCACAAGTTGTGAAAGGAGAGCTTCATCATACGATGGCGGGGTTGTTACAATTGCAACTTCTGGCAACACTGTCTCGTCGGGCTGCAGACCACGCCCGCGGAGGCTGCTTAGATCTACCTGGAATATTAATATGTGGTCGAAATTTATTGTTTTATTTTATTTTTAATCTGAATAAGCTGGTGTTTGACCACAATATCACCATGGTAAGTGATGATATGGCCGAAAGTGGTAAGCACATAAAGCCTAGATGGGTACTGGCTCTCAAGTACAGCTGTCGGAACACACCGATAGTTGCTTGGCGACAGATTTTCAACTTAAGGGTGGTAGCCAGCCAGTCGGGTACTACAAAGTACCCTCCCACCGTACTATGTTTACCTCACGATATTTTCCTTCACCGAAAGCTCAATGTAGGATTTGAACCCACGATCTTCGCCGCGGTTTCAAACGTCACTACCACTGAGCTATCATCGCCTTAGATGTAGATTAAAAAACGTGCAAGCTCATTTTAAGATACAACCATTTTGTACTAAAAACAGTTTTTAATTTTACCTCCCAAGGCATGTCGACAGCCACGTCTAGCTTGGCGGGCGTCCAGTCTTCTTTGATGGTGAACTTCTTTAGCTGAATCAGCAGGTAGTCGGGGAAGGTTGCAAGCCGTGTAATTCTGTTATGATGCATATTGAATTAAACTACAGTCACTTAGAGCCACTAGCATATGTCATAGCATGCTTTGTTGCACGAAAAATAATCTTTAGGGTTCCGTACCCAAAGGGTAAAAACGGAACCCCTATTACTAAGACTCTGCTGTCCGTCTGTCTGTCTGTCACCAGGCTGTATCTCATGAACTGTGATAGCTAGACAGTTGAAATTTTCACATATGATGTATTTCTGTTGCCGCTATAACAACAAATACTAAAAACTCAAAATTTTTACGGAATCGACTCGCACTTGACCGGTTTTTATTTTTAAATAATTTAGACGAGTTTTTTTTTTGTATTTGTTAGTCATCTGTAATGGCTGACCACAATATTTTATGTATAAAAAGGTTTAGATATGTTATATATTTATAAGTGTTGACCTGGCTAATTAGCCAACCTTGATCTTAGTGTCACCTCGCCGGCGACAACGGATGCACTTCGCGTACCGAGTGCAATTAAACTCAATTAAGTGTCTCTTTTTCGCTCGTGATTATTAAATCATGCTATCCTACTTTAACGTATAATCGTTATGCTATATTAAGTTATTTGTGTGCATTTGTGTGCGTTTGTGTGCGTTTGTGTGCGTTAGTGTGCCATTTTTGAAAATCGAATATTTAAATATGTATTACTTTTTAAATATTATTGGCTGACCAGATTTGAATGAAACTTGGCATATAGATAGCATTATAAACTGGAACAACATAAGGATTCTATTCATATCGGAAAATCATTAGTCCGACCGACCGACCAACCATTATAAAATACTCCATTAAACTTTTAAGATAACGTAACGCTTTTTTCTTACGTGACATGTTCTGCCAGTTCACTCTACTGTAAAGGTGAACGCACACTTATCAGAGCCGAAGGAAGCGAGGGATCCGAAATAATCGAATTTTAGAATTACATACTTGTATGAAATCCTATGAAACCTCGCACACTCATTATCCGCGCCGAATCGGACGAATAGGTGTGCGAGGTTTCTTAGAATTCCATATAAAGAATTGTAAAATTCGTTTCGTTCGACGCGTTCGGCTCGGATAAGTGTGCGTTCACCTTTAGCCGCATATGAAATGAAATTGTTTATTTATCCAAATAGGCCTTCACAGGGACTTATGAATAGTCTGACTCTAAGTGCTCGGTTCGGAAGGTTGCTTTTGCTGAGAAGAGCCGGCAATTAACTCAGCAATTACTCTTTTCAAAAACACTTACTGACAATATTTGCGTGTTATGGCGGCAAAAATAGTAATCTATAGAATTTAATTATGACTGACTTAATAAACAACAAACTCAAGCAGCACCTGTTCACAAGTATGACGCGTGTGGCAGCCACCGCCCTCCTCGCACATATTATAGGGAAGTGAGCGACCCGCCACAAAAGAACTTCATTCCAATAAATGCTCACTTGTGTGCCGTGACCTTGTCGTTGACAGCGCTACTGTAGAACTGCTCGATGGTTTCCTCCTTCATGAAGCTCTCCAAGCACGCCTGGAACGGGATATGTGGTCTCACCACTTGTGAAGGGTCACTGAAACGGACAACAATAAACTTTATCAAAACTATTTATTTTTAAATCGTGGTTACCGCTGTTGATGAAACTTTTATGGAGTTAACATTCGGCTTGAAGGACTATCTATGAGCCAAAGCGTCGAACTTGAAAGATCATAAGAGAGTTCACAAGGCTCTAAGTACAAACAAAACCGTTACATTTCTCTTTTCATTTATTATGAAGTTTTAATGATAAGTTTTTTTCTAGTGTTTCTTAGGTATTTATTAACAATTAAAACCCAGTAATCAGTCTCCATATCTATTTACGTCCTCATAAAGTTACTACAGAGCCAACAATACCTTGATATTCGACTTAAAGTGCGGTTCCTACGCGGCTCGAAGGACTAACACATTTTTTTTATGGAAATCGTCCTTTAGGACATTTCTGCCAATGTCAAGTTATTATTATTTTTAATTAATGTATATCACATTCACAGTAAAGTTAGTCCTATTCCGTATAAGTCAGGTCAGGTTTTATTCAAATTGGCCTTTGCACTAACTTTTAATTGACTTTTTGGGACAACGTGAAAAGTCACGATACACGCTTTTATTTAATTTCACTGATGCACTGAGATTGAACATTACTGGACAAAACGCCACCGATATTATTCAATACAACACAATTTAATGTAATTGCAACGTCACTTCACAAGTTACTACCAAAATGTCCCAACTAATCTTGTATGATCATACGAAAACAAATTGCGTATTATAGAATGCACTCTCTTTCCATTCGCAGAGATATGCTGGACCTAGTTTTCTTGCATAAACTTTATTTACTCAATTTTCACGCATTTCAATTACTCAAATCACACGACCCGGTAGCCATCTTTACATTATTCATTGTTCACACATTCTCAATTCACAAATCTAATTGTATCTAATTACTACGCATTACTTTCTTAGAAAACGCATTAAATATAATAGTTTTAGGCATAAACCTTTCATATTTTAATAATATTTCAATTCGCAAACGTTCCTTAGATTCTCATATTTCAATTTGTTTTTACGTAAAATTTATATTTTATACGTATTTAATACCCATCTCACGCAATAAATACTCAACCTACACTATACGATTTCATATCATTAACGCATTTACTAAACATCAATCATTTACATAATTTTAATATAAAATAACAATGATGCGAAGTAATTTAGAGTAACTAGCAACGTAATAGACTGCCCTCGACTACTGCAACAGTTTAATTTTAGAGCCCCCATAAGATTCCCTCGCAATAAACTAACACCTCTAGTGCCACCTTGCCGGCGAACTGTCTTTGGTACCAACTCACCGATCCCACGCCTTTGCAGATTACTAAATAAACAAAGCATTTCAGTGGATATACATGCAGACTCTATTGGTAAATTTCGTATGAATGTTTTAATTTGGGATATGCATAATCATGAAAATTAAATTTATTTTTGTGTTTTAGTTTTTATCAGTATTTGATTTTTGTTAATTTTTAATGTCAGTAAGCACTTTTATGTTATTGTTGTAATTTTGTATATTTTTAATTTATCTTTTTTGACCTCTTTGTACATGCGGTGTTTACCTTAAATTATTGTACATTCACAAATGATATGTTGGTTTTATGTTAGCATAAGTAAAATGTAACAACTACTGGTAGACCATAAAATAAAATAAAATAAAAATAAATGATCAACAATCACGCTCCGATCCGGCTCGAAAGACCAACGCCCAGAAGACAACACGTAAGTACGCAACAACACTCACAGTCTCTGTCCGGCGGCGTCTGCCTGCGCTCTACGTCGCTGGTAGTCGTCGAGGTCGGCTCGGTTGTCTGCGGCGGCGAGTGGCACGGGAAGCGGCAGGTGGTGCTCTGCGCGGTGCGTGTAGCGGACGGCGCCGGACGAGCCGCACCGGACGCGCTCCTCCACACTGAACCTGAGACACTCCGCCGGATTCGGCTTGTGACGGCTGTTGCGCTGCAATGTTACACCACGTTTTTAGTGTAGTGGTGGAAACAAGCTTTCGGCCCACCTGGTAAGGGGCCGTTCAAATATTACTTAAGCAGATTTATTACAATTATTTACCCCCCATCCCCCTTGTCAGCAAAAGTAAGCTCTTACCCCCTCCCCCCATGCTTACGTAAGCATTTTGCAATTACAAATGTATTTTTTTATATTATAATTATAATTTTAAAAATAATAAAATAGATTTTGGATAGAGATTAGATTTTACTGACAAAAATATTATAATCTTACGAACATAACCTAAACGTATGCATTATTTGCGGGAATCCCCGAAAATGCGTTTCGTTTTCAAGCATAGACAATGTGAGGGTTGCCATTCGTGTAAAAAAGTAAATAACTATCGATGACGTAATCGTCATCTAGACTCCCCTACCCCCCATAGTGCTTACGTAATACTTGAACGGCCCCTAAGCAGTTACCGCAGCCTATGGACGCTTAACTTAGCAACTACTTTTTTTTTAAAAAGCAACTTAGACCTATATTATTAAACAAATTTCATTGATAATATTTGCATGTTGAGTTGAGTGATTTAGTGAACAACAAACTCAAGAAAACCAGCCCCCACAAGCAGAACCTATTCACAAGTATGATGCGTGTGGCAGCCACCACCCCACCAGGTACTACAGCAGCACTAAAAGGCAGTAAGTAAACGTACCTGCATCAAGGTGAGTAGATGCAGATAGAACTCGTGCGCATCCTGTTGCCTCTTGGTCATGAACTCAGGATGGTCTCGGCCGACCAGATGGCGGTACATGTGGGGAGACACGCCGGGCTGGTCGGCGCCCGCTGACTCGCTCGCTGGGAACGAGTACCGACCAGAGAGGAGACCTACGCCTAACTTTGCACTGGAGAAAAAAAAACATTTTTAGGGTGCCGTACCCTCAAAAGGCAAAACATTTTGTTGTCCATCTGTTAAGACTCTTTGTCTCGGGGACGTGGAGGTATGTTGAAACTAGTTTTCCGCCCGGCGGTTTCAACCCCGTTCCCGAGGGATCTTATCCTTTCCCGGGATAAAAAGTATCCTGTGTTATTTCAAGGATATGATTTACCTGTGTGCCATGTTTCATCAAAATCCGTTCGTCCGTTTTTGCGTCAAAGAGTACCAAACATCCACACAAACTTTGGCGTTTATACTATTAGTAGGATTAATATAAAATACTCAGGTCTGCAATCCCTAGGAGCAGTGAATCAAATTTCTAATTCAACAATTTGTAATTACATCAGAAAAAACAACATAACCGAAAAAAATATGGAATTTATCAGAGGTACTCATTTGTACTTCATCTCACTCTCACATGGGAGACAATCCAACGGAAAAATATAGTGATCATCTGTACTGTAATGACCTGTAATTTTGCTACTGTATATGTCGGTAAGTAGATTTCGATTAACGAAAGAAAAATTCAATACTACTACTTGTACTTCTTCATTATAGCATGAAAACGTCCAAGTGTGAGTCAATACTTACGTTTGGATATTAAAATCATTGACCGGGTCGTCTGGGAAGGCGGAGAATATCTCCGGCGCACCCTCTACGAATCTCCGCACGAAATCTGGCATGCGGAATATTACCTACAAATAAATAATACAATTTTACTAACATATCATTACGAGTATTATATATGTATGCCAAATAGTTATAGCTTAGTATTACAGAATATACAGGTCTAGTAGTACGACAAACTTAAGGGGGAGATAGGTGGGCGGGTCACCTTGGTAGGTGACCTATATAAAAACATCACCATTCTCGTGATATCTCAGATTTTTATGTATTGATTGTTAGGGTTCCGTACGCAAAGGGTAAAAACGAAAACCCTGTTACTAAGACTCACCCGTCCATCTGTCTCATGAACCGTGATAACTAGACAGTTGAAAGTTTCACAGATGATTTACTTTTGTTGCCGCTACGGAACCCTCGGTGCGTGAGTCCGACTCGCACTTGACCGGTTTTTTTTTTTTTCAATTTATTAGGGTAAGAAAACAGTGACATAATATATTTTATGCTATTCATATGTATAATACGACTTATTAATCATGACACCAACACCGCATACCACAGCATGTAAAAAAAAAAAAATAGATTAGCAAATATTCGTTAAAAATGGTAGCTTTATGCTAAAACACTATTAATTTTGTTTTTGAAGATACTAGGATGTCGCAATATCGATGGAGTTGAAATTAGTATTGAAAGTTTTTTTTTTTAAGAAGATTTTTGGCTTGGTATACCTTTAAGCCATTTCTTTATTTTAAATATTCATCTTTTATGTTTAGTCACGTTTTATTGTCACTTTCACTGTAAAGTTTAGTCCTCGTCCGTAGAAGTCCGGTTTAATTTTAGTGAAATTGGCGGCTATTCCACTAAAACATTTCATGGACTTTTTGGGACAACCTGGAAAGTCACGATACACGCTTTCATTTCATTTCACTTCACTTGTGCACTTAAATTGGTCTTTATTGGACAAAACACCACCGAAATTATTCAATAAAACTCAAAATACACGAATTTAATGAAAATAAAACGAAAACACAACGTCACTTCGCAAGTTCCCGCCAAAAAGTCAGTATTGAAAGAGTGAACTAGTCGGCGCTAGTGATGAGTTATTAAATATCTAGAAAATGGTGGGAATTTTTTGTATATTTGATAGGTGCCCTGCCCACCTATCTCCCCCTTAAGTTTGTTGTACTACTTACCGCACACCCTGTAATCTGTATAAAGGTATGCCTTACCTGTACAACACTATTGATATAGCATGAGTTGCCAAGGTTGTTGAGTCCCGTGAGGGCAGGCCCGTGGAGCGGTCTCAGGTCACTCCCAGACTCTTGAAGTGTGTGCCACTCTCCGGACCGCTGATTCAGTTCTAGCTCCAATTCTAACATTGACTTGTCTGTCTGTTCATATTAATTAAAGGAATATTTAATGTTAAAGCACTAATGTGTTCATTCAAATAGATTTTATGAAGTGAATAGTCTGATTTATTTGTTTTTGGCAAATGCTCTTCTGAATAGTCTGATTTTTTGTGTAGAATAGTCTGATTTATTTGTGTTTTTTGGCAAATGCTCTTAAGAATAGTCTGATTTCTTAGTGTTTTCGGCAAATGGTCTTATGAATAGTCTGATTTATTTGTGTTTTTTGGCAAATGCTCTTATGAATAGTCTGATTTATTAGTGTTTTCGGCAAATGGTCTTATGAATAGTCTGATTTATTTGTTTTTTGGCAAATTTCAGCAATAACGGATGGTACAGGCTAGATTTATTTACTGAAAAATATAATACGAGTGAAAACTATATGGCATAGGTTGTGAGTTCGAATCCTATATTGAGCTTCAGTTTTCGGTGAAGGAAAACATCGTGTGGCATCCATAGCATGGTGGTAAGCTATTTTGTAGTAATCGACTGGCTTGCTACCATCCAGCATCCTCAAGTTGAAGATCTGCTACAAAGCACCTATCCAGTTGCTTTCAAGGCATTGTAAAAAGTTGAAAACATATTGGCAATCCCATATGTTACTCATACGCGGTGCGAGACACAATTAAGACGAAACTAATGACATCTCTGATATTAAGATCCGTCAAACCATTGACCACAGAGCGTGCCAAAGAAATTAATAAACACACATCCTAGCTAGTTTACAACATACCTTCTGTAATTGTTGTACATTGATGCCGAAGTGTTTCAAATGGTCTGCCAGGAAAGGATCCTCCACCATGTCGTCTTCAGCGTAAGAGAACACGTCTCCTTTACCGTCAGCTGTTATAGTACCCAGTTTCACCGCTAGGGGGTAGCCTGTCTCGCGGAAGTGTTCAACCTGTGAAGGAAAATGTGATTTACTACTACATTTTGTATAATCTGTAAAAAAAATCATTTTGTGGTGTGGTGATTGCGCTTTGATAATGCCGGCGATGATAGCTCAGTTGTAGTGACGTTGGATACCGAGGTAAAGTTCGTGGGTTCAAACCCTACAATGAATTTGAGGTGTGTCCCGTCAGCTGCACTTGAGAGCCAGTTTAAGGTATTGTAAAAAGGTCGACAACACATTGTCAATCTTCCTGGTATTGCTGTCTATAGGCGACGGTTGTCACTTACCATCAGGTGACCTGCTTGCTTGCTTGTCAAACTTATGGTATAAAAAAAACTACAATTCGCTTTTCAGTTTATCTTCTATTGGAATAAATAGTTTTGCAGTTTTTTTTACACTTAGCTAGCTCCCAAGCTACATCTTTTCAGTTACAGAGATTCCTGGTCATAGTACTTACAGCATGATCATTTCCACCCGTACCGTCGAAGAACCGTCTCCCACACAGTATGGAACCATCGGTGAGATTTAACCACAAGTTGTTGGTGAGATCACACTTGGAGCACTTCCAGCCAGACGGCGGGATCTTCACTCCGTTGGCCAATTGCTTAAGATTCACCGAGTGGCTGAGGATTAAAAATATTTCTAAATATAGTTGGTTCTTGTAACTAGGCTGTATGTATTATATTGATGTGGTACCACCATTATATAGAAATAATTACATAAGATAAATAGGGTTGTGTCCTAAAAAAATCTATTTAGTCCGTCAGTTAGATTAACAAAAAATATTGGACACGTATTTTTTATTTTGTTCCGTAAACGAAAAATGACGAGGATACAGTGCGTTGAAATTTCGCGTGACGTCACAACGTGGTACAAATTTTACCACGAAGTGACGTCACAAGCCCCCACTCCTATACTTTGATGCGCTATAACTTTGTATATTTTTATTGATTTGATAAAGCAAAAAATACGTGTCCAATATTTTTTGATAATCTCACCGACGGACTAATTAGAATTCATTTTTATTGACCCAGGACACTACCCTATTATAAGGAAAAAATCTTAAAAAAATAATTAAAAACAAGCTGTAGATTTAGAGTGACGTCACTTTATTTTTCGAGTTATTCTCAGCAAGCCCTTTCATTTGATACCCATATTGTAGGATTGCATGATAGTCCGCTATCTTAGGTGTTCCACCATGTTGGATTTAGAATGACGTCACACAGCTAACCATGTATTGTCATTTAAACGTGTATACATTACACGAACCGAGCGTTAGAATTTAACATGAATCAAATTGATGATTAAAAATACTGGTATGAGTTTACTTAATAAAGATATATTTGAGTTACTAGCAGCACGCTATAAGTGACATTTTCACAAGAGGGCCTCTCTTTGACGCGCTGTTTGTCTTATAGATGAATTAGTATCTTGATACGAGAGATAATTAAAATTCACTGGATAATGGGCGAGTCTCACCCATCCATCATATTTTAAGGACCCATCGACATGCGGAGATCTTTATCGATGTATTTGTACACTTTAACCATATCGCGCTGATACTAATTTTCTACTAATATAATAAATGGAAAAGTTTGTATGTTTTGATGTTTGTTGCTGTATCACGCAAAAACAGCTGAACGGATTTTGATGAAACTTGGTACACAGGTAGACCACATCTTAGATAAAGCATAGGATACTTTTAATCCCGAGAAAAGATAAGATCCCTCGGGAAATCGGGTGAAACCGCGGAGCGGAAAACCAGTATTTATATATAACTTGAGTACACACTGAGGATTTTGTGAGATGGAATCTATACACAATCAACCAAGATATTGACAAATGTAAGAAATATTTTGTTTATTAAGACTCACACGGAAACTTCTCGTTTTTCGCCATCCCACGTGCCTTGCAATGCTGCCATCTCCGCTATTTTGAATGGTGATTCCGCGTCTATCACAGCTTGGGTGGACAACTTCACCTATGAAATTCATAGAATTACATCAGTATTGTAGAATAATCAAAGCACGAGTAAAGTTTTGAATTTAGAAAACAATTCTATTGATTACTATTTTTGCCACCATAACACGCAAATATTATTAGTGAGACTAGATAAATAATAATTGAATGTAATAAATAGGTGTAAGTTGTTTTTTAAAACAGTAATTGCGGAGTTTATTGCCGGCTCTTCTCAGCAAAAGCAACTGTAGATTATGTTGTCATAATTATTACATAACGAGACTGAATCGAATAGACCCTGTAAAATTATCTACAAACATGAATTTAGTTCGCGAAAGTTTTAAAAGTACCATCGTTGGATTTGACTCATAAATATTGAACATTTGATCACTGCCAGCCACCTTCAAATTTAAAGACCAGTGTTTCAGAAGTGCCAGTTGCCTTCCACTTCAGCAATATTCTTAGGACATAAACAATAAATTTGCTTACCACTTCTGGCAAGTTAGGATCAGGCCAAGGAAACGTGTGGAAACCAGGTAGGACTACAATGCTGTACTGATCAGTGTATGTGTATTTAGGCTTCCCACAAGTGGGGTCAAAACCTCCTTCCACACCTATGGCCAGTCGCGTGATCTTTTTCTCAGGACCATCACCGGTTTGTTCTGGTTCTGGTACCTGAGGAAAACAACATTATTTATATTAATTTCAAACACACAATCTATTACAGGCATATTGGCATGGTTGGTTAACACACTACCTATCATGTAGTGAGTTCGATCCAGGAAAGGCATTTGTGTGCATGAACATGTCTGTTTGTGAACATGTCTGTTTGTCCTAAGTCTGGGTGTAATTATCTATTTAAGTTTTTATTTACAATAAAAAAAAACATGAGTATGTAATGTAGTATATCAGTCATCTGGTTTCCATATTACAAGCTCGGGTTAGTTTGGGATCAGATAGCCGTGTGGGAAAAATGGTAGCGCAGTAAATGTTGCATTAATTTCATTTCAACTAGGCAGGTTTTGCAACTGCATGGCATGTGTATATGTCACATGTATAACTTGAAAGACTTTGGACCCAGTTGTCTGAGAATAACAATAACTTACAGGTTTCTTCTCCCTCTGTATGTGGAGGAACACGCCATTGCCAGTCTTCTGGAAATACTGCTCGACATAGTTTCGGCCGAAACCAAGGAACGACACTAGTGACACATAGAGACCTGTCTCTGATTCCTGAAAGAAATAAATTTATTCAATTAGACTCTTTCAGATATTAATTTTGATGATTTATAGTCTAAACGGTCTGATTAAAATTCCTAACATACTAACTTGTGTAAAAATTATAAGTAGGTATTTATATAGAAACTTTCTAAAAGAGTAAACAAACTAAAACATGCCCCTATAATTTGCATACAGATAACTGCTGTCATAAATTATAAACACCTATTGTGCAAAATTATAGGGGTACTGCCACATTTGTTTCCCAGTTGGCAAGCAAAGCACCAGAATGTTACCTCCCGCTGATCTATTCTTAGGGACATTCCTAATACTGTGTGGTTTTGGTCTGAGTTTATTTAACCTAAGAAGAATCATCAAAGATAGAAACTCAACATTTTCATCAGTGTTATTATCAGAAAATCTTCTTTTAATGTGTGTCGGAATTGCTTTTGTAAGTAAATCAATATACCAGTTAAATCCTGTCAATATATCAATGGATGAGATAGAAGAAAGGTCTTCAGAATTAATGAGCAGGTTGAAACATGAAGAAACAATTGAGTGCAAATTTTTATCAGTTCTGATGAGTTACGGCCCCTTGATAATATCATCTGTAAACAGCTTCTTGAGCCTGATCATTGACAACTATATGCATTACAGAATGGTAGATGGAGTAAGGAAAGAGGATGAAGAAAATACTATTCAAGAAATTGGTGGTAGCTACAGAGTGTTGACACGTCAAACCAAATCCTTATTTACTTTATTCAAAAAGTATTTTTCATATATAGCAATTGTATTACAATGGGTTGTGCCCGTTTTAATTGCTGTATCAATGTATTCAATGAATGTACATGAAAAAATAATGGATAAGGGAAATTTACGTAGTTTACATGAGTCTTGTATTGCAATGGTAGATGTAAGCAATGAAACATGTTCTTATATAAATGTTGAAGGAAATGAAACAGTCGAGCTTCGTAAATACATACCCTCTGAAAATTACTTAGAATTATTCGAAAATAGCCCGTACAATAATAATGTTTCGGATCAAGTTGATACTGTAATTAATAATGTTTATAGTATCATTGAGAGATTGAAAAATGAAACTAATTTTGTAAACTTCAATGTTACAAGTGCTCCCTTACAAAGAAAATCAAAGTCTCATCAAATGTGTATGAAAGTATGTTACATAGATAACAAGAATCTACTTTTGTACATGTTTATTTTATGTATTATTAGTTATTTTGTTCCAATTACTATTTCTGTTACTATTTTGACAAAAATTCATGGTATGGATATAAAAAGACCAAATGTAAAGACTTATGTAAGTAGAGAACTGCTATATAACATATTATTTTGGACACCAGTCATGTTTGATACGTTTTTGTCACTTGTTTTATGTTCATACTCAATGAATGGGATGAGAACATCATTATTCAGTGTTGTAGCAAATGTGTATCAAGCTGTAAAGAATATTATGAATGCTAAGTATTTTAAAGACAATTCTGTATCACCAATATAATAGTTAAATTGTGACATAAGTAGAGTCTATTTATTTTGATAAGCATCAGTGTGTTGATTGATAGTAGAATATCTATTGGACCGAGTTAGAATAGTACAAGGTTAAAATTCAACATTTATCGATGATTGGTGATACTTGTGTCATCTCGGGGGTTCATTAATTTAAGAACCAATACTATCAGATTATAATGTAAGTATACTTTTGAGCTAGGTACTCAATGCGCTGAACTGATGCCGGAATCCGCCAATCAGGTCTGTAACTCTTATGATTATAATAACTATATGGAAAGAGGAAAATCCATGCCTTAAATATGTCTTGTAGTAAGGAAAACTTTAGACTATTTTAAGCGCATTCAAAAATATAAAACATTGAAAAAAGAGGTTAGAAAAAAAACTGCAACTCACTGGATTGTCAAAGGAATAAACACACTCGTCTTTGTATATCAACTGTTGAGGCCCCGGTATTTTGATTTTGGATAAATGGGGTGTTAATAGATCCAATGATGCCATGGTAAAACTATTTAATTTAGCAGTAAGGTACAAACAAATAAGATTTGTATTTTCTCAAAGACGCTCATAGGTACATAGAGTACTTTTTTTATTTATTGAAAAAGCTTTAGTTGCAAGACTATCAGCCTAACTATGTGTTCTTCAGTTTTAATATTCTTCTTTTATGTTATAAGTCTCGTTATATCAAATTCACAGTAAAGCCTAGTCTTCATCCGTACAATTCCAGGCAGGTTTCACGCAACACAAAACATTTCACGGAGTATTTGGGAAAACCTGAAAAGTCGCGATATACGCTTTCATTTACACAAAACACGCAAAGTTACGTCACAGGTTTTTAGAGACGATGATAGCTCACAGGCTTCTCAGAGGATGTAATATTGGATACCACGGCGAATATCGTGGGTTCAAATTCTAAAGTCAAACACTAAACATCCATCGTGCGTGGGTAAAATACAGTACGATGGTAAAGTAGTTTAATGTACTTGACTAGCTGTAGTCTTTGACTGGCTGGCTACCAAACTCAAGTTGAATAACAAAAATATCTATTATTTTGTAAATCCGTATTAAAAAAAACTTGAGAGGTGTCAAGGGACACCCAGATGGAACGAAGTTATATAAGTCGAGAGAGTATATATTTATACATATATATTTTATGTATATATATAAATAGAAATGAAAATATCTGGCTTGCTTTCTATAAGAGAGAGTGAGAGAGAGAGAGAGAGAGAGAGAGAGAGAGAGAGAGAGAGAGAGAGAGAGAGAGAGAGAGAGAGAGAGAGAGAGAGAGAGAGAGAGAGAGACAGACAGAGAAACATGCGCACGCCGCACAGCTTCTAGTGTCAGTTGGTCGGGTGACAGCAACTGTCACCCGACCCTACCCGACCCGACCCGACAACTGACACTAAAAGTGTCGTAACTTTAAAAAGGAATTGACTAAGTTATTATTAGATAAATGTTATTACGATATCGATGAATTATATATATAATTATGTATAATTTCTATTTCCTTTTTTTTTGACATATTTTTAATTTCATGATTTTATTATAATACTATTTTAATTTTCATCAATATACCTCTCTTATCAAACCATATTTTGTATGCCTTTCATGGCAAAACATAGCGCACACATTACTTATTTATGATCTTTTTACCTATGTTTCACAAAATAAATATTTCTATTTCTTGTATTTTGATGCGTTTGAGTTCTAGATTGCACAAGAAACGAGTATTTGAATTCGGACTTTGTGTCCAGCAAGATGTACAAAACAGATTCGACTTTCACATAATAATAACTTAATGCAATTTCTTCTCAAAATCAATAATTTAAAGATTTAATTCAGTAACTTGGTAGTATAGTATTTATTATAAAAGTAAAACTGGGTGGTGAATCGGTTGTATGGATAAGTCAATAAATCAATTGTACCTATTGTCAGTCAATCAATTTATCTATCTACTAATCCAATCCAATTTGTGTTTTATGGCTCCATCGTATCATCGATGACTCTGCCAATGTCAAGGTTAGAATAAACAATAGTTATAATAGAGTAGAGTAGTGAAGATAGAGTTAAAAGTAAAGGAATTTATGCAATACTAGTGGACCCGGCAGACGTTGTCCTGCCCTGAAATTAAAACAAAACTTAGAACCCGATTCCAGCGCCATCTACCGGGTCCAATTTTGTTTTCAAATCATCGAGGAACCCATTGAAATACACACACAAAATTTCATCCAAATCGGTCCTGTTACCATACTCCTCCGAAACGGCTTGACCGATTACTCAAATAACTAAAATGGCTATTAAAAAATAAGGGTTTATCGTAGAAGGGTGAAAATTGGGGATTGTATGTATTTTTGTATGTTGTATCACAAAAAAAATAAAAAATTAGAAATTTTGTTTCAAAAAAAAAAAAAAATTAGGGGTGGACTACCCCTAACATTTATGGGGATGAAAAATAGATGTTGGCCGATTCTCATAGATACCGGATAAGCACAAAAAATTTCATCAAAATCGTTTAAGCCGTTTCGGAGGAGTATGGCAACTAAAACTGTGACACGAGAATTTTATATATTAGATAAGAAAAAAATCAGAGAGGCTGATGAGCATACTAAAATAAGACAAATTATGCAGTTAACAGAGATTAGTAAGTGAGTGACTACACAAATAACAATTTTATTTACAGCTGGATATTATTACGTAAAAGGAATTTAGTTAGAACTTTGATTAATGGGGAATGCACAGTTGTTAGTAAAACAAATATTATATTTGTTGTATTTAATGTCAGTTTGACAGTTTGACGTAATTGTAATCGTCGTCGCCATTTAAAAAACATGCAATGAAATTGCCATTAAAAATGTCGAAACATGCCTTGTACATGAAAACAACGTAAAATTATTAGAAATAAGTATTTTTCTCATGTTTGATTTATTTTTCCACGACTTTTAGTCAAGTGTACAATGTGCAGTCCAAGACTCCATACAAATCTGAAACATCTCCTTTTCCGTCTAGCCCCCTTTCACATTCATAAGGAACTTCGTTCCAATATGATTAAAAATAACTGAGAAATCCTCCCTATGAAAAAAAAACAACATAATTTTGTAGTTTGACATTTGCTTGTATCACCTGCTAGAGGTGTGTACGTCTATATATTCTACCGAATAACCGGTGATTCTCCGGTTTTCTCAGGTTTTTTCCGAAGAGTCAAGATACTTTATTATATCAATGGTTTAAGAAAAAAAACTGCTTTGGGAATGATGAATTAATGTAATCAAATGGATCTTTAGTTTTGTAAAGAGTACAGAGTAAAGAGACAAACAAAAGATCATTCTAATGAAACAAAGTTAAATTATTTTAATTACTGACTTGCTTACAAGTTACAATTGTACTTCTTACGTACTAACCTAAAATATTGGTTTAAAGTTGCACTTTTTTTTTCACTATTTATAACTTTTACAGCTTAACGCTACAGGTACAGAGTTAATGTGTGATAACTCTGTACCTGTAGCCATTGAATTTTGAACGCGTAATACAGCAATATAAGCCTACCTTTTAAAAATTACCAATAAGTAGGTACTAACAAGTGAAACGAACATTATATCATCACATTATATCCTCGACCAAAACGGGGTAATCCCCGCATTGAGTATCACGGACTACGACTAGGGCCAGGCGTTTACTGGAATAGGGATGTTCCTACATCTACTAGTACTAGTAAATACGTTACATTAGTAGGTAATACTCAATGTATTTAATTTGATACCAAGTCTGATGATGATATTCTTTTAGGGTTTTCATAATATTAGTATCGAACAAAGACCACTGAATAATTTGTTCAGATTTTTTTTACCAATCAAATAACCGGTAGTTAAGTAAAACACCGATTAGTCTCCGGTACTCACCCTAACCGGTGATTATCCGGTTTTTCGAGAACCGGTTCACACCCCCACCCCCCCTGGCATCTGTCAAATTACTATTTGATTACTGACTTTTTGGCGGGAACTTGCGAAGTGACGTTGTGTTTTCGTTTTATTTTCATTAAATTCGTGTATTTTGAGTTTTATTGAATAATTTCGGTGGTGTTTTGTCCAATAAAGATCAATCTAAGTGCACAAGTGAAGTGAAATGAAATCGTGTATCGTGACTTTCCAGGTTGTCGCAAGAAGTCCGTGAAAAGTTTTAGTGGAATAGCCGCCAATTTCACTAAAAATAGACTGGACTTGTACGGATGAGGACTAGACTTTACAGTGAAAGTGACAATAAAACGTGACTATAACATAAAAAATGAAATATTTAAATTAAGAAATGGCTTAGAGGTCTAGATCAAAGAGGATAAAAACACTACTGGTCTAGATACCAAGCCAAAAACCTTGAAAAAAAAAAAATTGATTATTATCGCTCGGTAAAACTTTAGTTCAAAGTGCGATTAGATTTATAAACAAAAGTTTTTAAAATTAAATTGCAATGGTTTTGAAATTATACTATGATCTTATGTCCCAACCCTCCAGATCCCTTTACATATTATTAAAAGCTATTAAATATGAGTTTGAGCCAAAATTTGTTGATTTACGCAAAGGTATGCGATACGTTTTTATTATTATTATTTTTATTCTGGATAAGCTTGTGTTTGACCACAATCTCACCATGGTATGTGATGATGTGGCCGAAGGTGGTAAGCACACAAAGCCTAGAAGGAAACTGGCACTCAAGTGCAGCTGTCGGAACACACCGATAGGTGCTTGGCGACAGATTTTCAACTTGAGGTGGTAGCCAGCCAGTCGGGTACTACAAAGTACCCTACCACCGTGCAATTTTAAAATTACATAGGTATCATTTTCATTGTTTATTTGTGTTTTAGTATATTAATTACTTTGAACACTCCTCTAAGACTACTCTCTACTAGAGATGTTCGAAATAGCTCACTGTTCATACTGAAAATATAGATACCAGATCTCTTCGATACAATGGTACATATATCACTCATCTAGCCTAGCTTAGTGACAACGATCGATCGATTAAAACTTCTTTCACTCACATTTTCTTTCACTCCTTCACATGAATTATATATTTAGTTCGAGAGTAATTTTAGGAATGGTTTGGACATAAGTTATTAAGATAAATTAAGAAGAACCTAAATTTATTTGAGCATAATACAAATGAATACAATATTATATATTTTCTACATTAAACACTAATACCATTATCATCATCATCATATCAGCCAAAAGATGTCTACTGCTGGACATGGGCCTTGAATATAATAGACTTGTATATAATTCATAACTTAGATTTTTAAATGAAACATATACATAGTATAATAGTTTATGCAAAAATTGATAATTTCAGCTGAACATTATACTGATGAGTTTACAAAAGTTAACAGATTGCAAAAAGTTCCTGTCATTGATCACAATGGATTTATTCTCACAGAAAGGTATGATTAGTTATAATTTACAAGTATGGTAAATTACTAGGCCTTCAATTCGTCATTTACCCTAGTTGTATTTTGTCTAAATAACATCATTACACATTGTATTTTGGTACTGATTGTTTACTTACAATTTTTCTTTGCATATTAATTTGATATAGCTCAAGCATTTAAATACATACTAAGTAACATTTAGAAACAGGCTACTTAACATTTAGATACAGATTACCTACTTAATTTTTTTTAGATACATACTACTTAACGTTTAAATACAGACTACTTAACATTTAGATACAGACTACTTGACATTTAAATACAGACTACATAACATTTAGATACATTCTACTTAACATTTAGATACATACTACTTGACATTTAGATACATACTACTTAACATTTAAATACAGACTACTTAACATTTAGATACAGACTACTTCAAATTTAGATACAGACTAATTGACATTTAGATACATTCTACTTAACATTTAGATACATTCTACTTAACATTTAGATACAGACTAATTGACATTTAGATACAGACTATTTAACATTTAGATACAGACTACTTAACATTTAGATACATTATACTTAACATTTAGATACATACTACTTGACATTTAGATACATACTACTTAACATTTAAATACAGACTACTTAACATTTAGATACAGACTACTTCAAATTTAGATACAGACTAATTGACATTTAGATACATTCTACTTAACATTTAGATACATTCTACTTAACATTTAGATACAGACTAATTGACATTTAGATACAGACTACTTAACATTTAGATACAGACTACTTAACATTTAGATACATTATACTTAACATTTAGATACATACTACTTGACATTTAGATACATACTACTTCACATTTAGATACAGACTAATTGACATTTAGATACAGACTACTTGACATTTAGATACAGACTAGGTACTTAACATTAGATACATATTACCTACTTAATTGTGCACAAACATGTGGGTCTTATTCATCATTGACCTTTTTACAATCATACCAAATAGGACTAGTTTTAAAATAAAGTTTTTTGTATTGTATTGTCACTAGCACTAAAAGTGTGTGTGAAATTGAAATTTCAGCTTTAAACAGTCCAGTGGAATTAGTATTATTCAGTTGCATATTTCAACTAACATTACTAGTTAAAGTTAAATAAAAACTGGTAATAAATAATATTTTACGAGTGTTATTTGTTACATTTTTAAGATCATCAAACTTAAGTTTTTATTTTTAAACTTATGTATTTATAATGTATAAAGCTAACGCCATTCTATTTAGATATTCAGACATTAACAGTGACAAAAGGATATTAAATTTTTCCATTTTAAAAAGTCATGATCAGATAATCATATCAGTATAATGAAAAAATATTATTATAATATACATATTATAATTTTTTTTAATTTCAGTGTGGCAATACTCATATATCTATCCCGAGAAAACATTATCCCAGAGAGCTTGTATCCCAAAGAGTCGAAGCAGCAAGCAAGGGTTGAGGAGTTCTTAGAATGGCAGCATGCAGGGATCAGGTTGCATTGTGCTATGTATTTTAGGGTCAAGGTAAGAATAGACATGTTCATTCACACAAATATTTATCCTGAGATGAGACTTTTTTATATATGATTTTAATGTACAGGTTGCCGACAAACTTAAGGGGGGGATAGGTGAGCGGGTCACCTAAAAACCCGCCCACCTATCTCCCCCTTAAGTTTGACATACCTAATACTTACCGGACCCCCACATATATATATATAAAAAAAAACAATTTGAATTGAAATAAATAATAGATGGGGGTAAGGTCCCAGATTATGGGTTTGATTACATTTTTTACACTAGCTGTCCTCCGCGGTTTCACCCGCGTTCCCGTGCTATCTTATCTTTTCCAGGATAAAAATATAGTCTATGTTATGTTACTCAGGGATAATGTAGCTTTCTAATGGTGAAATAATTTTTAAAATCGGTCCAGTAGTTTTTAAGTTTATTTGTTACATACAAAAATACAAATCTTTCCTCTTTCTAATATTAATGTAGATATAATAATATTGGCTCATATGTATACATAGCTTCAATAGCTTGGTTGCTAATCAGGCGCGTACAGACAGCGTCAAAAGTAGATGTTCACTTTCAATTACAACATCTTTACAGTTGAAATACATAATATATGAAAGAAAACTGAATAACTTAATGTGACACAATGCTGATGCGATCAGCTATTTTGACTCTGACTGTACTTACCATCTTAATATACAAGTTCTAAAAGCTTTGTATCAATTACAGTACATGGATCCTATATTGACGGGTAGGGTTAACGATCCGAAGACGTTGGCTGGGTATGAACGCCGCATGATGAATGCTCTCGATGACTTGGACACCAAGTGGCTGGGACGAGGCACAGACTTTATTGTTGGCAACACTATTACTGTCGCTGACTTGTTGGCGGCTTGTGAACTTGAGCAACCAAGTAAGTGCTGCAAGTGGCGTCCTCATGCTCATATTTTTTTCTTTAATTAATAACACATACAACATCAATTGTCATGGTACTTACATTCTGATATCAACCCTCGAATTATGTAACGTTATTGCAGTCAGATTCAAATAAAAACAACTTCTAAATCAATAGAAATATTTATTACAATGGCAAAAAATATTTCATTCACATATAAACTGTTAAAATAATAATAATAAACTCATAGATGAATAAATCGTCGCGCCCCGCTCCTTGCGGAGCGAGGACCAATTCTTAATCTATGGATAAACTGTTTAAAAGATTGAAACTGATTCCAAAAAATACGTAATTCATCGGCAGGGTGGCAAGTAATCTTCGATTGCTTACCATGGTGCGTGCTTAATCTATCTACCTATATAAAAAAAGGTCGAGTAACTCGAAAATGGCTAAATGGATTAACGATCTTTGATTTGTTGGATTCCTCCATCCCGAATAGCAGAATAGGTAACTATAAAAAAAACACGATTAAAGAATTATGAAGAAAATTATTTTCGTCATACATTTTGTATAGAACGACTTTTTTGACAATGACATCTCGAGATCGGATTGACAAGACTTTTTGGCGGGAACTTGCGAAGTGACGTTGCGTTTTCGTTTTATTTTCATTAAATTCGTGTATTTTGAATTTTATTGAATAATATTAGGGGTGTTTTGTCTAATAAAGATCAATCTAAGTGCACAAGTTAAGTGAATTGAAATGAAAGCGTGTATCGTCACTTTTCAGGTTGTCCCAAAAAGTCCGTGAAAAGTTTTAGTGGAACGGCCGCCAAATTCACTAAAGTCTGATCGGACTTGTACGGACGAAGACTAGACTTTACAGTGTATTTGACAATATAACGTAGCTTTAACATAAAAAAAAGAATATTGAAAATTGGTTTAGGCTGATAGTATTGCAACTAAAGCCTTTAAATAAACAAATAATAGTAATAATCGCATTGACAGATGGTTTAGTTTCAGTTTAAGTTCTTTTTCAGGGCAAGACAATGTCTGCCAGGCCCACTAACTATCATTATTAATTTTCAATGTTTTCATCAGGAATGGCCGGTTTCGACCCTAAAGAGAAGTATCCCAACATCGCCGTGTGGTGGAACAAGGTGCAACAGTACTTCAATCCTCACTACGACGAAGCGCATATAACACTCAATAAAATTGTCAATAAAAGTACCAAAGTCAGCTCTAAGATCTAGTAAATAAAGATGAAGTTAATAATTACACATTCCAGGGACATATTTAGGGTATTTTATTAAGGAGAAAACAGTTTGTACATTGACTGTAAAATACTTATTTTTATAAAAATGATTTATTTGTATACTTAAAGTTTTATGAAGTTTTTATTCATGTATTATTTACAACCTGTGCGTTTTTCAGTGATTTTTTTACATAATAATCTTTAACACAATGGAAATAGCATTTTTAAAGATTTGATTGTTTGTTTGCATTGAATAGGCTCCGAAACTACTGGACCGATTTAAAAAAATCTTTCACCGTTGGGAAGCTACACTATCCCCAGGTGGCGAATTTACAAAGGCTATACCATTAGAGTCACGAGTCAGACTCTAATAGATCGAATATATTATATTCAAACGAAGGGTGTCAAAAACACTGATTTCAGTATAATAATTCTTAAGCGAACAAATTTCTATTTGAGTAACAATTTTGCAGCTCACATTATACTTATTCAATATTTGACATATATTTAATTCCAAGAATGCTTTCCAATAATGTATTTAACAAAAAAAAAAACCACAGTGTACGGCGATCGATCGCTCGCCCACTTTGTGGTTTGTTCTAACCTAATCAATCCTTTTTTAGGGTTCCGTACCCAAAGGGTAAAAACGGGATCCTATTACTAAGACTTCGCTGTCCGTCCGTCTGTCCGTCCGTCTGTCTGTCACCAGGCTGTATCTCAAGAACCGCGATAGCTAGACAGTTGAAATTTTCACAAATTATGTATTTCAGTTGCCGCTATAACAACAAATACTAAAAACAAAATAAAATAAATATTTAAGGGGGGCTCCCATACAAAAAACGCAATTTTTTTGCCCTTTTTTGCTCGATATCATCACCAGCCTGTATCTCAAGAACCGCGATAGCTAGACAGTTGAAATTTTCACAAATTATATATTTCTGTTGCCGGTATAACAACAAATACTATAAACAAAATATTTAAGGGGGGCTCCCATACAACAAACGCGATTGATTTTTTTGCCCTTTTTTGCTCGATATCAATAATGGCAACAGTTAGGCTCTTGAAATATTCACAAAATATTGAGTTGTATTTCTACTTTAATATAAATTTAAATAAAATCTCTACTCGACTAGGGTTTGTCCGTGCATTTCTTTGAAAATATCAAGGCAAAAAGCTAATCCATTTGAGTCATTTTTTTTTACTGAGATAATTAGGTTTTGTAAGGGTTTTGTCGAGTAATATGCATAAACTTTCACTTTGACGTGACTCAAATAGCCTTTGTAAATTCGCCCCCGGGTGACTTAAGCTATATTATATTTTCAAAAAAATCCTTACATCGCGAGCGCTGCGAAAACTATTGATGATACAACAAAATAATGTACAACGACTTTGCAGAGCACATCATTATCAACAAAAAAGGGACAGCATATGTCTAGCTATTATTGTTATGTCACAATAAGTGTTCTTTTATTTAAATAAAAAAATTGAAATGCCGGCGCTAGAAAAGGCTCTTTATTTGTCCCTTGGTATTGATCATTATAAAAATAAATTACTTCATATTCAAGACTGCTTCAATAGCTTTATATCACTTTTAGAATTATTCAAGTCGGACATTCCATTCGAAAGATATCACGAGTTTAAAAATGTAAGTATAAGAAAAAAAATGTCGCGTGGTCGCCGCTCACCCCGCTAGCTAGGCAGCACCATACACCCATTCTGGTTGGTAATAAAAGGATTTTTCGAAATGCAACCCCTAAACGGATAAAAAAGGGGAACGCGGGTGAAACCGCGGGGCGGACAGCTAGTCATAAATAAAATGATTAAATTTTCATATTTGATCACGTGATTGAAACCTTACACGTTCCACGTAAATAGAAACGATAAAGTTATGAAAGATATTTTGAAAACTAAAAGTTTGTTTACGAGATGGTAACGTCATGAAATCACGTGACCTAGGCATTATGACGTCGTAGCGTTTTGGTGGCCTTTTTACAAGCTTTATATTAATCGTCGATTGAGCTGAAATTTTGTATACACGTTTAGCATAGATATAGGTATAGCCATATGGGTATCAAATGCAAGGGCTTGCTAAGAATAACTCGAAAAATTAAATGACGTCACTTGTTCTGACGTCAAATCCAAAGCTTGTTTTTAAAACTTTTTTTTAACTTTAACTTATCTATATATATAAAAGAAAGTCGTATTAGTTACTCCACTTATAACTCAAGAACGGCTGAACCGATTTAGCTGAAAATTGGCAGGGAGGTAGTTTAGAGCCAGAAGAAGGACATAGGATTTGAAAAATACGAAAATATCACAAAAAAAAAGAATAATGATGAATTTTTTTTTATCATACATTTTGTATAGAACGACATTTTGACATGTCTCGAGATCGGACTGACAGATGGTTTAGTTTCACAATAGGTGACGCTGGAATCGGGTTGTAAGTTTTATTTTCAGGGCAGGACAACGTCTGCCGGGCCCACTAGTTATCAATATAAACTTTGATGGTAATTTTTATGAAAATAGCGAAATTCACAAAGAATTAAGCAAATTGCAAATGCTTTAAGTATGCTTTAATGAACAATTTTAGATATTTTCCTAAAACCTGTCAAATACTCTAATGTGGAAAAAAAAACCATCTCTGGTAAGGCACTTATGAACGTTACAATTGACTCTACCACCGGTTCGGAATACACTAAAACTGAGACAAGACTGACTCCGGCAAGAAACTCAGCAAGGCAATTTTTTTTCATCCCATCTATTCGAAAAGAACGACTTGCTTCGCCTTTAAGTGCACCCGAAGGTGGTGTTTTCTACAAGAAACTTTTAGCGGGCAGTAATGAGTTTTTAGTCTTCTTTATAAGTGCGCCGCAATTATCTTTGCCGCGCACTTTCTGAATTGGGAACATCTTAGTGTTCAGCGCCAAAGAAATCGAACGCAAATATCTATCCTGTGCGGAGAGAGCTTTGGTATTCATAACTCAAGTTAATTCTTATCTTGGATACCAGAGGTTTCAACAAACACTTATATCATTTGTTTAACTAATGAGTCCCTAACTGTTGTGATATACAATTTGAGTGTTTTTGTGGTACCTATTGTCTTGCGAAATAAATGATTTTATTATTATTTTTATATATAATTGTTCTTGACATTTAAAGAATGCTACTTAACGCTCCGCTGCCAACAAAGGCATCCACTAAGGTATGGTTTGTCAAAATTAATCCCATAAAATTTAACCTTGCTGTGTGAGTAGCGAGGCTATCGTGGAGATCTTTGGGGGAGGCCTTTGTCCAGCAGTGGACGTCATTCAGCTGATATGTATCTTGCCGGTTCTTCTCAGTTGAAGACCGACTTCCGCACCGGTGGTAATTTTTATAGCTATACCTTATTGGGCCTCCTAGGACCTAAACTGGATAAAATATGGTTTTGACATTGACTTCGAATTTATGAGAATCCATTATTCATGTTGATAAATTATGAAAATTGGTTTAGTCATGCGGTTAGAAACTAAGAGGGGAGAATGGGGGCAATGTTTGCATGGAAAATTACCTATAATTTTCTGGTCAAATTGTCATAAAACTTGATATCTCCAACACAATAAAACACGTAGGTATTTAAGTGTTTTTCGAAGTTCCAATTCTCGAGGGAGATTAATATCAATACTTTTTATCCCGGAAAAGGATAAGATCCCACGAGAACGCGGGTGAAACCGCGGACAGCTAGTATTATAAATGTGAAAGTTTGTATGGATGTTTGTTACTCTTTCGCGCAAAAATGGCTGAACGGATTTTGATGAAACTTGGCGCACAGGTAGATCATATAAAACATAGGATACTTTTTATTCCGGGAAAAGATAATATCCGTCGGGAACGCGAGTGAAACTGCGGGCGGAAAACTAGTATCACTTAGTAGATACAATACTTTGTTATTTCCGTAAACGATTAAACAAAAAACGTACCGTGCATTCACCAGCGGGACGTCTCGCTTTTCCAGTTAAAAAAGTACTCTGTGGTCTCGCTGATATCGCGTACTACTTGCCGTCTATGCTTTGTTAGTGCTACGACGGAACTCGCAATACTTATTGGAAAATAATGCATGATTTTGGTCAAAGAAGATAGAGAGAGAATAGATATCCGCATCCAAAGTGCATTAAGATGTAGCGCGGCTTTGCACAAGGTTTGAGTTTCCAGGCTTCTTATCCCAAATACTAAAATAAGTATTTATAAAACTGTAATAAGACCTATACTAATGTAATAAATATCCTGGGACATTATTCACACACGGCTATCTGATCCCAAACTAAGTAGAGCTTGTAATATGCAAACCAGATAACAGTTTTTTTTGTAAATACATACTTAAATAGATAATTACACCCAGACTCAGTACAAACAGACATGTTCACGCACACAAATGTCTGTCTTGAATGGGCATCGAACACACGACCTGCGGCGTGAAAGGGTAATAATGTGGTGTGTTAACCAACCATGCCAACCAGCCCATCAAGGTATAGGATATAGTTGCGAAGCCTGGACACTGACACAAAAGGATGAGAGTAAGCTGTTGGTCGCAGAAAGAAAGGTCCTTCGAAAGATCTTAGGCCCCGTGCAGAGACCCGACGGGAGATGGCGGATTCGCAAAAATGCCGAAATCGAGGAACTCTTAG
This sequence comes from Ochropacha duplaris, assembly GCA_951361185.1. Taxonomy (NCBI): domain Eukaryota; kingdom Metazoa; phylum Arthropoda; class Insecta; order Lepidoptera; family Drepanidae; genus Ochropacha; species Ochropacha duplaris. Next base: position 10,018,563 of record OX592703.1, read on the forward strand.
CCAATCCAAACATCAGAGATGAAATAAAAGCTTACAGACTTCGTTGGCTACGTCGAGAGAGTATGAGCAGATCGTGGTGTTAAGAGAGCGTATTTGCGTCGACCAATAAGGTGCCGCCCTGTCGGTCGGCCCAGATACCGCTGGAAAGATGCAGTGGAGATGGATTTGAGGAAGCTTCAAGTTGGTGATTGGCGACAAGTGAGTCGCTGTGCCGACACAGAGTAAGTAAAGTAAGTTGGTCACAGAAACAGCTCAAAAACAAATCAAAGAAAAATCGAACGGTCGGAAAACAAATAAATACCTACTGTTAGAAATATCAAAGCTTCGTTATAAAATTAATCTAAATTTGAATTTCCAAGTAAGTAGAATGAAATATACCGATCTTCAAGTACTAAAAATCGTCAATTTCATGGGTTATGACATAAGCATCTACTTAATAATAGCTTGCGCTCAGCGGCAAGAAGTATCCTATAGGTCCTTCAAAAACTGCCATCTTTTTCTACGTGGACAATGCATGCAAAAACACGTGATTTTCTGAAAGGTGCAATTTCTTAATATAACTTTTTACACCCACGTTCAAAGCTGTGATTGGATACTAAGTTAAAGTGTTAAGCACCATCCAATGTTTATATTCAAAAATAGACCGTAACGTATATGTTGACAGTGGCAAATGTTCTGATAGATAGGTAGACCTAGGTTTAATAGAAGATAGGAACTGTGGGGCACAGCGCGCGCACTGGCTACGCATTGGTGGGTAAGTCCAGCCCATACCTATATAAATAGGCCCTCGCTCTGTCCCAGCAGAATAGTTCGCTGAATCAGTCGTCATTGAGTCGCGAACGTCAAATGTCAAAAGACGCGCTAAAAACTAAACTCGGAAAGAAGTATAGCATCCCGGTGTCTCTGCCTATAAAGCAGTAAGTAAATAGATATAGTAGTAAATAGATACCTACAAGGGCTACAAGTTGCTGTGTAACTTTTGTGTTACGTTTTATTATTTTCCCGTTGCCTGTTTGTTCATTTAATTACAATATTTACAACTTTGATTGCAATCAATTGTGTTTAATTTTGTTTATTTACCGATCAGTGACGTACTTAATTACGTAAAACTTAAATCAGCTATTCATAATGTTCCAAAGCTTTTTCTGTTCGTAAGTAAAAAAAATGTTTAAAATGACCTAACCTACTTTAAGTTTTCATTTAACAAGTAAACTTTATTTAGTGTATTATTCGTATTTAAAAAAATAATACCTACTATATATGGACTAACTGAATGTGCTCAGTTTAAATCTGTGCACTGGTTATCAAAAAAGAAAAAGTAAAGTTGCATAAAGTCTATTTTATCTGTGATCGCTTCGCTGTGTGATCTAGATAAACACGAAAAGTTAATCAATATCTGAAAGATTACATTATTTCATTGTAATCAAAGAGATTTAAAGTTAGTATAAGTTAAAAGTCTTTGATTGTAATAATTGCTCACTAAAAGTTAAGGAAACATTATATACATATACGATAACTTACAATAGGGAATATGCACGTATTTTTTATTGTTTTAAACGTTTCTACGGGTTATTACATTACCAAAAACAAAATAAAACACATCCAAAATCTTAACCATTAAGCTAAAAAAATATATGACGTCACGTTTAGTTCACGGGGCTTTTTGGAAATTTGCGAGGGAATTTAAAAACAGACACTTTTTGATGATTAAATTTAGCTATTAAATTATTTTTTTTGAAAATAATTATGTAGGTATGTTATTTTAACAATAAAAATTCGTCCATTTTGAAGTCACGTGCATATTCCCTATTTAAGTATTTATTTTTTATTTTCTATGCCTTGCTGTATATTATTTATCTATTACATCTAATCATATTATTATACTAAAATCACATAAACCAAACAAATATGTTTTGATGCACAGCTATTTTAATGCAAACTCCACATTAAAATGTAATACATAATCATTTACTACACACTAGTTCAGGAGTCAGAGCACCACAAAACTATAAGCCTAATATAAGGTGATGATAGCTCAGTGGTATTGAAGTTGCATACCGCGGCGAAGGTTGTGGGTTCGAATCATATAATGAGCTTGAGCTTTCGGTGAAGGAAAACATCGTGAGGAAACCATAGCAGTGGTAGGGTACTTTGTAGTACCCGACTGGCTAGCTACCACCCTCAAGGTCGCCAAGTACTTATCGGTGTGTTCCGACAACTGCACTTGAGAGCCAGTTCTCATTTAAGCTCTGTGTGCTTACCACCTTCGGTCACATCATCACTTAGGTACTATATTGAGATTGCAGTCAAACACAAGCTTATCCTGAAGTAAAAAAAACAGTATTTTGGATCATTAATAATAATGGTAATAAAAAAATGGAAATACTACTGGTGACAAAGAACCAGTTGTGTTTTAATCGCGGACATCTGACCCTTACTTTGAATATAAGTTACGTTTGGCACCCAACGTGGGGCTGAATCTTGTAAAGAACAATCAGAAGCATATCTTCCCTTACACTCTCTTTTTGCTCATTATTGTGGGAAAGAATATTGCAATAACATTTTATATATCTGTTTTAGCTTTAAGAACCTACCAATCCAAACACAGACTGAGCCGTTGGACTATTCGGTATCCAAATTGAATAAAAATACATCTCCGGTACTAGTTATGAATAGAAATAAACCCATAATGAAAAGGGAACATTCAAAATTAAATCTTGAGGATGACACTAAAACTAACAATGCTGACAAGAACCCTAAAAGTCTGAATGTTAAAATCAATAGCACCGGCGACAACTCTATGATAGACGACTCTCATATGAAACCAAAAGATTATTCAATCAAGCGTCAAATAACAAAGAGCGAAGAACGAGCGATTGAAGGCTTACTTAACTTTAGTAATCAAAATACAAACTCTGTAAAATATAGTGCAGCTGGCACTCCTAAAGATATGTCAATACTTAGAACAATAAGAATAAATGAACGAAAAGATAAAGATAATGCTGAAACAATTACTGATGTTGCACTGAAACAAAGTAGCTCGCAAATATCCATAAAACATAAACTACCGTCAACTGTAATGCCAGAAAGAAAAAGATATAAGATGCTAGAGATGACAACCGCTTCCAAACTTACTAATATCAATAAAAATAATTTGCCATTAAAAGTACTTGTGAATGTTGATGTTCAGACAGATGAAACGATCTCTGAAGAATCATACGATATGTTAAAATTTATAAAGAACACTAACATTTCAATGGATGATTTAAAAACTTTTATTGAAAACAAGCAAAAACCAAATGACGGCACACTAAAATCTAATCAAATAATAACAGAAATAATTATCGCTGACAGCGATGATGAGGACAAAAGAGACAACAAACTATTTAAAATCTTAGAAAAATCCAGTGATGAATTCAAACACTTAATACAGAAAGAGATCCAAAATAGATGCGACACTATTGACGAAGCTATTTCTACTAAGCGCAAAGTGATACATGTGAACCAGGAGGTTCAAGTGTCACTAGATTTACCGGATATTGAACGGATATCGGTACTGACTAAAAGCCCGCAAGTGATCAGTCAAAGCACAATGCACGCACCAAACCCGATGGCACCACCACAAAACCAGTGGAACAATCAGTCTCTTGCATATATTCAGCCGTTTGGTTTACTGACGGGGAATCAAACTACAAGTAATATTAATAGCACTATTACCAAACGGTGGATGCAAAATAATAATCAGGTACCTAGTTGCTACATTTTACTTAATTTTACATGCATATATTGGTTTACCAGTCCAATCTCTAGATTATAAATAAATTTAAAATCCAAAGCCAATTTATTTAAGTCTATTTGTACAAATATAATAAATTGGTTCCGTATCCGTATCCCGTTCGTTGATCGGTTCCGAGGTGTACCCCTATAACAAAGTATCTACTAGATATCATCAATCATTATATCATAAACTACATGGAACTGTAGTTCTATCCCTTTATTCAGAAAGCAAGCAAAGATACTGTCGTCTAAGTAGGTAATAAGTTAATGGTATATGATATTTTCAGACATTGCCACAACAGCCAAGGCAACAACAGCAAAGGCAACAACAGCATCAACTAACACCATTTCAACATCGAAATAGCCCACAGTTGCAACCTCTTTTAAATCAACAACAACAACAATATCACCAACAACAACAATTTCAACAACAACAACAATATCACCAACAACAACAATTTCAACAACAACAACAATTACAACAACAATTACAACAACAATTACAACAACAAAACGAACAACAACAACAAAACCAACAACAACAACAACAACGACCACAAGTACAATATCAGCAGCAGCAACAGCACCAGCCCCAACTTCAGCAGAGTTATTGGCATCACGCTACGAATTACAATAGGTGGTAACTTGATTAATAATTGCAGAAAATATATTTACTGCATTAATTTGTTATTTTTAACAGACTTCAAAAAAGAAGGAGGTTCTCAATTCGACTGTATGTTTTTTTTGTATGTTTGTTACGCGATTACTCTGCCAATTATGAATAGATTTTGATGATTCTTTTTTTGTTTGGTAGATCCTACTTCAGAGGTTCCCATTAAAATTTTATCGAAATGATTCAGGACTTTTTGAGAAAATCAACAAAAACAAAAATATTAATATCTCGTTTGATAAACCTTAGTGAATCAAACTAAGTTTTAAGGCGATGATAGCTCAGTGGTAAGTGAGGTCGGATACCGCGGCGAAGGTCGTGGGTTCGAATCCTACAGTGAGCTTGAGCTTTCGGTGAAGGAAAACATCGTGAGGAAACCATAGCACGGTGGTAGGGTACTTTGTAGTACCCGACTGGCTGGCTACCACCCTCAAGTTGAAAATCTGTCGCCAAGCACCTATCGGTGTGTTCCGGCAGTTGCACTTGAGAGCCAGTTCCCATCTAGGCTTTGTGTGCTTACCACCTTCGGCCACATCCTCACTTACCATAGTGAGATTGTAGTCAAACACAAGCTTATCCAGAATAAAAAAAAAAAAAACGAAAAAAAAGCATGACTTTTTGGATTTGGATGAAATTTTGTGTGTATACTTCAATGGGTTCTTCGATGGTTTTAAAATACAATTGGACCCGGTAGGTGGCGCTGGAATCGAGTTCCAAGATTTGTTTTAATTTCAGGGCAGGACGACATCTGCCGGGCCCGCCAGACCCGATTTCAGGACAAACTAGTTTTGCCTAGGATAACATATAATAAGGAATAAACTTTAAAAATTGAAAAATAAAATTATTTTTAAAAATAAAAAACAAAAACCGACTTCAAAACTGTAACCCATACCTATGTACAAACATAAACTAATAAAATTATTTTTAAAAATAAAAAACAAAAACCGCTTTAAAACTGTAACCTATACCTATGTACAAACATAAACTAAAAAGTAAAGAATAATATTTTAATTTCAAAGTAAGAGCCTTAAAGGACAATCAACAAAATTATTGATATTTATAAACAGTTCTTTTTGGAGTCGGTGCCAGCCAAGAAGAAGGACAGTTTTGAACTGGAAGTGTTCATATGAGAAAACGTCTTACGACACCTCTCCTTACGGTAATGTTCCTTAGGTCTGCGCCGTCGCTCCCCTACTTTTCGAAGTTTGTTACAAAGGCAGAATTAAACTGTCCTTCTTGGCTGGCACCGACTCCAAAAAGAACTGTTTATAAATATCAATAATTTTGTTGATTGTCTTTTAAGGCTCTTACTTTGAAATTAAAATATTATTCTTTTCTTTTTAGTTTATGTTTGTACATAGGTATAGGTTACAGTTTTGAAGTCGGTTTTTGTTTTTTATTTTTAAAAATAATTTTATTTTTCAATTTTTAAAGTTTATTCCTTATTATATGTTATCCTAGGCAAAACTGAAATCGTCTAACTCGAACTAGTCGGGCCGGTAAAATATAATATATGTATAACTAGCGGGCCCGGCAGACGTCGTCGTCCTGCCCTGAAATTGAAACAAATCTTGGAACTCGATTCCAGCGCCACCTACCGGGTCCAATTGTATTTTAAAACCATCGAAGAACCCATTGAAGTATACACACAAAATTTCATCCAAAAAGTCATGCTCAACGACTCGGTTTGATTCACTAAGGTTTATCAAACGAGATATATATTTTTTTGTGTTTGTTGATTTTCTCAAAAAGTGGTGAATCCATTTCGATAAAATTTAAATGGGACCTCTGAAGCATGATCTACCAAACAAAAAAAGAATCATCAAAATCTATTCATAATTGGCAGAGAAATCGAAAAAACATACAGTTGAAATGAGAACCTCCTCCTTTTTGAAGTCGGTTAAAAAGTAAAGAATAATATTTTAATTTCAAAGCAAGAGCCTTAAAGGACAATCAACAAAATTATTGATATTTATATATCTATTTAATATTTATAAACAGTTCTTTTTGGAGTCGGTGCCAGCCAAGAAGGACAGTTTAATTCTGCCTTTGTAACAAACTTTCGAAAAGTAAGGGAGCGACGGCGCAGACCTAAGGAACATTACCATAAGGAGAGGTGTCGTAAGACGTTTTCTCGTATGAACACTTCGTGTCCAGTTCAAAACTGTCCTTCTTCTTGACTGGCACCGACTCCAAAAAGAACTGTTTATAAATATTAAATAGATATATAAATATCAATAATTTTGTTGATTGTCCTTTAAGGCTCTTACTTTGAAATTAAAATATTATTCTTTACTTTTTAGTTTATGTTTGTACATAGGTATAGGTTGCAGTTTTGAAGTCGGTTTTTGTTTTTTATTTTTAAAAATAATTTTATTTATGTTTGTACATAGGTATGGGTTACAGTTTTGAAGTCGATTTTTGTTTTCGTGCTGGAGATGTGAAACATATATTACTATATTTATCTAAGATTTAAATTGTTTAAAATAAACATAGTTGTAAAATCAAAGTCTCATCGCGGTGCTGTTGTTCATGTAATAAAACAAAGACATGTTAGTCCAACGCGTCTATCTTTAAATAGGCAGTTCATACCATTGAAATTAAATGTTAGTTTTAAGAAGCTTAATCAAATTCAGGTAAAATTAGTAATTAATTGAATAAGTCTGTTAACAGACATAAATTATGTTTTAATAAGAGTGGATGTTGATTTTTTCACTGCATTTAGTCTTTTAACTCTCAATGTATATCTAAGAGATATTTGGAAAAAAATCTATAATAATATCTCTAAATTAATTAATGAACGTGTGTGTCTATGTAAATATAAAAAAGTTAAAACTAAATATGGCGCCCAACGTGGATCTCAAACCAGTTAACGTGTCATAACATGTAGTTTATATTTATATAAAATTATATATCTCTAAAGTAAATAATGAATGAGTCTATGTAAATATATAAAAAAAATGGCGTCCAACGCGGATCTCAACTCAAACCAGGGTTACATATACACGTGTATATATTTACACGAAACTCTTCGTGCTTATTATACCTACCTAACACTTGCAGCTTGTGGACCAGTTATACATGCCGATCCTTCAATGCCTTGTGTGTCCAGTATAATAATGGTTTTAGGATGCTGTTGGGGTTGCCCAGCTTTTGTAGCGCATCAGGTATGTTTGCCGATACTCGCACTAATAGCTTTCGCGTGATAGTTCGCAACAGAGTTGCCTCCCTGATGTGCCGCGTGCGGGACAGCACCAACGGCCCACTGAACACCATACCTGGCAGGGTTGACTGCCCTGTGGTGAGGCACTGGAACACCATACACATCGGTACCAGGCCCTCTATGTTTAATGTAAGATAGTTTTTAATGTAATGTAGGTATGTACTAACATAGAATAAGTAAATTGTAACTAACATTTTTATGGTCTTTTAGACTGAAATAAATGAATTATTATTATTATTGAAGATTCCCTATATTGTCAATTGTGAATCATGTTTAAATCAATGTAATGATTTGTCGTGTACGTGGTAGATTACAAGTGGTGTAATTATAATTAGGAACACAGTGGTGTAGTCATGAGTATTATCCTACCTGGTCTAGGACAGTGTTGCCACCTCGAATATGTTGCAGTGAAACATAGATTTGGCTGCGAAATATATATTCGCAGTTTGTGTTAGTTCTAAGCACATATGAAATTAAGATTAAATGTTAACAGTGTAACGTAAAGATAATGTAATACATACATGTTAAAGTAACGATGTAAAATGTCGTTACATAAATATTATCTAAGTAACTTTAGCCAATACTATGAGCTGTGAGGTGCTCGAGCAATTTTCACAGTTTAGGTAAGATAATGTAGTAAAAATCATATCGAAGAATGTGCATTTATTAAATGATAAATTTAATGCCTAGAGTTGGTATTAAATTATTTATTACAATTTTGAAATACTGTGCATACTAAATTTAATATATAAACTATAAGATCGGTTTCTGAATGCCCGAACCAAGGCCGAACCCCATCACTAAAGTCAAAAAACATTGATAATATGATCCATGCCGTTGTTTAAAAAAATTACTAATAGCTTGTCTGCAGAAATACACATAAATAAGTGTTTTTTTTTCAGCTAACAAGGCCTATAATAGCCTTGTTGAGTTGAGAATATGTTAATAATACTAATTGATGTGCAATTTTATATCTACTTATTAGTTTAATATAATTATCTCGTATTCATGTAAATCTTATAAAAAATTCAGGAAAAAAAGACTGTTTCCAATTGTTTTTAGAACACTAAAATCTGGTAAAAAAAATCGTTCGACAAATAGAAGAGAAAATGTAATAGATGTCCTAATTATATGACTGTTTGAGTATAACTCAAATCTTTGTCCTTACTTCAAGTAACTAGTAATAAGATTGTAGTTTATAGTCAGAATTATATGTGGTGTAGGTACCTAATACTTGAAGATTTTGTAGCGCAAATCTTACTACCTCTACCAAGCGTGTTAAGCTGAATATTTCATTTGGCTACCTTTTTTGAGCTGCGCAAGACCATGCATAATGCATACCTTAAGGCTCCGAAGTAAAATTAGTTTCAGATCGCAAAATTTATCGAATATACCCCACTTGGAATGCTAAAAAAAAACATTGAAAAAAAAGTAGTAGTTGCTTTTTTTAAATTTTTCATTACTTTGTCTATAATTATTTACATATGTGCCAAATTTGAGCGACATCTGTGTACCGAGACGGACGGATAATAAAGAAATAGGTACGCTTTTACCCGCCGTTCCAGTCCACTCGTGACCACCGTTGATCGAAACGTCGAGATTAGCCAGAAAAATATTTTGATATTGCGCGAATAGCTGCTGTTCCAAAATGCCAAAATGACCAGGTTGTGTAATGGACCTAGTTTTGAATATTTAAATAAATGTCTATTTAATGAAGTTGAAATACTTCTTGAATTTTGGTATGACAGCTTTAAAAGAAATGTAATGTAAGTATATTATAATAAGTATTATATAAAGTCAATAGGTATTAATTATAATTGATGTGATAAATTTCAAAATTTAAAACAATATTGTATTAAGTATGCATGTGGTACCTACTTATACTCGTATGAGTGTAATGTTAGTATCAGATAGTCACAATAGTTTTACTATTTCGTATTGATGTTTATATTGATGTACTTTTTGATCCAGTGTTGTGCAATGTTGGTAAGTAAATGTTGTAGTTTAAATTATTGTTTTATTCACTACCCTAACAAATTGAAACAAGCGAATATTCGCTTTAAATTCAGTTTACACCTACACCCAGCCAGACTCAGGACAAACAGACATGTTCATGCACAAAATATATCTGTGCAGGATGAGAATCGAATCCACGACGTGTTGCGTGACAAGTAGTGTGCTAACCAAACAAGCCAACCGGCCCGTAATCGTAAAGACACAAAAGGCGATCCCTATGGATGATTGATGGACTTTTTTCATCCAAGCGTAAGTGGACATTGCGTAAATTAAATAAAAAATCTGATCCCTATGGATGATTCGTGGACTTTTTCATCCAAGCGTAAGTGGACATTGCGCAAACAAAAGAAAAAAGGCGATCTCTATGGATGAGCTATCCGCCGCGGTTTCACCCGCGTTCCCGTGGGATATTATCTTTTCCCGGGATAAAAAATATAGCCTACAAATCTATCCCACAAAAAAGTTGCCTATGTGCTATTCCAGACTATAATCTATCTCTGTGCCAAATTTCATCCAGATTCGTTAAGCCGTTCTGGCGTGATTGAGTAACAAACATCCATCCATCCTAACCTTCACATCTATAGTGGGATTAGTGGAGTTTTTTCATCCGAGCGTAAGTGGACATTGCGTACCTACCTAAGCAAAAGAAAAAAGGCGATCCCTCCCTATGGATGATTGGTGGACTTTTTTCAGCCGAGCGTATTTGCACATTGCGTAAATAATAGAACCTCTTTAAAGTATCTGTAACTTTATACCTAATTGGAAATAGAATAGAATACATTTATTTGCAAAATTACAATAACACACTATTACACAGGAAAAAATGAAACAAATCAAAACTATAAGAACGTGTACCTTGTCACAAGTTATAGGTACGGTCGGCCAAGAAGGTGGTGTGCCAGTTTTGATTTAGTTTCCTAGTCATCGAAAATTACAACAAGGTTCAAACTAAAAAGATATCACTTGAAAGAGATGCATAATAATGACATGACTTGTCATAAGTTGTCAGATTGATCTGCAAGCGAAACTAATCTTTATCACCTATGAATCTGCAAGCGGCATTCAACCTTAGGGTGGTACACCACTTTCTTGGCAGACCGTACCTACTTAATATAACATTAGCTAATTGTTTTTATAACTAACTAGAAGCCTCAGATCAAACTAACATTCAAATAAATACTGAGAAGACTCCGGCATCAAATTCAGCTAGGTTTTTTTTCTGCATTAGATATTTCTTTAAGTTTTATCAAAGTATTTTTTCAAAAAGACATTTACTTATTCAAACGACACTTCGCCAGGGGAATGCAGGTACAGAGAGAAGCTACTAGATGAAGTTCACAGCATCATTCCTCGTTATTATAATCCCATTGTTAGACATTAGAACAAAGGATATGTCGATACGTAATATAGGTATACTATCAGCTCAGTCAATGCATACATTATCAAAGCCAGTATTGAACTGTGGACATGAAAGGCTCAGTGCTATCAAAGATCAAGGCTATCTACCACCTAGATACCTATCCAGCATATTTATTACTAAATTGACGCATCGATGATATGCTTAGGACATGTGTCGGGGGTTCACCCTTTATCTATTTAAGTAATTAGGTAATAGGATATCATACTCAATGCAATATTTAGTAGGTACTAGAAAATGAACTACTTGTTGTTTCAGCTTGAAGGTTACTTGTGCCTTTTTTATGTCACAAGTGACAACGAGGCAGGCGCGTCACCTGATAGTAAGTGACTACCGTCGCCTATAAACATTAGCAATACCAGGGGGATTCAAACTGGCACTCAAGTGCAATTGCCGGAACACACCAACAGGTGCTTGGCGACGAATATTCAAGTCAGTCGAGTACCTACTACAAAGTACCTTACCACCGTGCTGTGGTTTCCTCACAATTTTTTCCATCACCGAAAGTTCAAGCTCATTGTAGGATTCGAACCCACGACCTTCGCCGCGGTATCCGATGTCACTACCACTGAGCTATCATCGCTTCCAACCTTGCCTTACGAAACACAGTTCTGGGTTTGATTTTGGAGTTATTCTTCTCCTAGACAGGTTGTAAACCAATACTGTTGACGCCCATTACACAAGTCAAAGTTAACCAACCGATGCTACAGACTCGAACAATTCGACCTCAATATCATAATCGAGGACTCCAAACATTTAACTCGCAGTCGTACTCTCAGCAAGTCCTTTCATTCAATACCCATATTGTAGGAAAGTATAAAAACGGCCATTTTTAAGATCAATGTTGTGTCTACACCTTTTAAATACATAAGTATATATAATATTATGGGAGCGAAAAATTGGCATTTTACAAAGCATTTTCCAGCCCTATGTCTGACATGAAAAGGTCCTAGTACAAAAGGGTGTAAAAGAAAACACTTTGATGTAAAAAGTGCATTGTAAACAGGGAGAAAAAATGTCACTTCATTTACAAAAAGTTTTAGAAACTCGTAATATATTTGATATTTTCCATAACAAAGTTGTCCGTGTGCCGACCAACTAGAGCTTCATTTAATTTAGCTTGTTATACAAAAATGCATAGAATACCGTCTAGGCATCGTAGCCCGGGCATCCGGGACGCCAGACTGGCAGAACAGTTGCCATGGTAACAGACAGGTGCATCCCCGGCCAGATATAGATGGATGTTTGCTTCTATGCATTCATTATTCATTGTAAAACAATATACAGGTTGGAATTTTGTAATGCGACCTGGAGGTAAAGTACTCTTAATACTGTAGATGGAAAAAAAATCTCAAAGAAAACATTCCTTTATTTTTGAAAAGAAACAAAACGGCATTCAAAGATTTTCAAAAATTTGCTTGCCACACCCGGGAATCGAACCGACAAAAATCTGTAAAAATGACAGCCTGTGCTTTTATTGCATCCATCGTTAAGGTCAATTATAAGAATGAAATCTCTTTAACAAACTTGATAAATAAAATTAGTTGGTTCGATTCCCGGGTGTGGCAAGTGAATTTTCAAAAATCATTGAATGCAGTTTTGTTTCTTTTCAAAAATAAAGGAATGGTTTCGTTGAGTAAAATTTTCTATCAACAGTACTTATTAAGAGTACTTTCCCTTCAGGTGGCAATACAAAATTCCACCCTGTATACCCATTTTTTATGATAAGTCGTTGTTTGTCTCTTTCTAATTCTTTGACAAAGTGGTCCCAAAACTACCTACAAAAACAAGAAATTCAGCTGCTGGAATATATCAAAATAATTATGTTTATTCGTTAAATTGTTGAAAATAAGCTTGTTTCTTGATTTAATCCTATTAGGAAAAGCAAGCACCATCATAGTAAGCTTCATGAGAGTTCTGTTGTTTAGTGGAATTATTTCCTTAGTCACGCACGCCATATTATCTAACGGTAATTCCAAATAATAATGAATACCTCTTTATTATTTTATAACTACCTATAGTCTAGTCTAGATAGTCTAATTCTATACAGGTAAAACAAGGAAATCCATTTATCAGTCTCAAGCTTAAACGGAGAATCATTTCGTTTAAGGTCTCAAGAATATAACTTTTTATTGAATATCTTTTATGTAAAAACCTAAAAATTCCAAGGAGTAAATTTAGAAGAAATTGTTTCATTTTTAAATACTTTTTTCCGATCGACATCTGTGCATATTGATATGTTCATTCATTCACACTACAATTAGGGGAAAGGGTAGGTAGTTCCTTTGTAAAATGGGGAAGGTATTTGATATGTATCTAAATATTGTAATGATATTTTGTGGCAAATTTTACGCAATATTTTTAGGTTCATATTATAAGCAACGATAGAAATAATTTAATTTGAATCTGACGTCTATGATATCAGGTCAAAACGATAGTTTATATGGAGGTTTGTATGAAATACTGCCATCGGACGTCATACCTATACACTATGAAAAGAACTACTCTTTGTTGTTAAATTGTTAATTAAAAATCATAAAATGGTTGAATTTCACAAAGTGTTAGCTATTTACGAGTATTTTTACGTGTTTTATACACTGGTTAGTGTTAGATAATTTTTATTGAATACACGCAACGTACCCATTTCATGGGTCCTATATTTAAAATTGATACTTGTCTCTGTTCGTTCTGGCTAAATCAAGTCGATGTTTTAATTACAAATATTTTTTTTTACAATTAGAACCGGCAGAATATTCAAAATTATTTCTTATGGGATATCTACCTACCTATAAGGCCTGCTACTTTTAAATTTCAAGTGTGTAGCATTTATACTTTCTAACATTTCGTGAATAATCAGTGAGTGTTTTTTTTGCTTTTATATGTAGGTATAGATATAGGTTTTTGTTTAAAGCTCGAGAATGGGATAAAACTAAAAAAGTAATAATCGACTATTGACTATTTATTACGATCGCCCTACCTTGCCCAACCCTGCCTGCGCCCATGCATCTATTTATGACTGAAAAATAGGGAAAGTTATTTGTTTGCAATAAATAATAATCATTCTTTCCATAAAGTACATGATTCCTAGATTCAACTAGTAGCGGCTATAACAGCCAAATGTTAATTCAAAACCCGCCATCGCAACAATCGACGTTGGTAAAACCTACTTCGCGATGTCGAAGTTCTCTTGCCATTTTCTTTAGGTAGTACATTTTAACTAACTAAGCCTGGGAAGTTAAAAATAACTACAACAATTAAATGTGATATTCTGCTACCCTACGCAATTCTCTAAGAAGCTTATTATATGGAAAAATAACAAATCGAGACGCAATACTGTTGATAATTGATACTCACAATAATTATTATCTCTTTTCCACGTAATAACAAACGAGTGAAAATACGTTATTATGTTTCCAACTTGACTTCTTTTTCACCTTAGATGTTATTTCTTTTATGGAAGACAAACAAATGGAAAAATATATTTCTCAGAATAAACCAATGCCATGGAAACGTCTAGAATTATTTATTATCAGGTGTTAATTACCAATTAGCCATTTTGGCGAATTGAGTGACTGAACTGGTCAGAGTAGCTGGAAGCCACTTGATGGAAGCTGACAACCATAAATGACAATTTTTTCTTTTTACGGTAAAGTCCTTCTGGCGGATAAAGTACCCTATCACCGTGCTATGGTTTCCTCGCGACATTTTCCGTCTCCTAAAGCTCAAGTTCTTTAATGGAATGAAACCTACCTTTACACGGTATTCGATATTTTATTTTAGTTAATAAAAATAAATAATGAAGTCGTCATCAATGGTGTTCAACAGCTGCAATTTAATAGTTCCTTCACTACGCTGTGAACTCAGATTTTCAGTAGAAACCACCAACTCGTAGTTCGACAAGTTTGCATTGAAACCTTCCAAAACAAACAGTCTATTAAAGCTATGCAATGTTCAACTAGCAGGAACTACCTGAGTACATAGTCTAGTACTATTCATTTTATCAACACACGGATCAATGCTTAGGTACCTATTATTAGATAGATAAACTTTAGCAATAATACCTTTAGAGACGTATTTTCAGATTTATTGATGTGTAATAGATCCGAGGTCACTGGAGCCGGTTGCAGTTTGTCTATGTTTGTGGACTACAGGGTTGCCAGTTTTTAAATTATCGACAAATTAGTAGATATTTTTATCTGGCTGGCTACCTCAAGTTGAAAATCTTTTCCTGCTGTTGCACTTGAGAGCTAGTTTCCTTCAAGGCATAGTAAAAGGGCGACAACACATTGGCAATTAATCGGGTAATGCTAATGTCTACATGGGACGGTCGCATAACGACAGGCGACCGCGCGAATAATTGTTTATAACATTTTTCTGGCCTTATGCCAAAATTATTAACGTAACATAGCCAACTATAGAAAAAAGGGAAGCCATGACTACTGTTACATCAGCAACAATAATAAAACTATATTTTATTGAGCCAATATACACACTTTCAAGGACTTCTTTTATTATTAATCGTTTTATACTCCACAATTATGTGATTTACATAATTAATAGGTAAGTAGCCTATACAATCAAGGTTCGATTGTATTTTTTTACAACTTAATGTGTAATTTTTTAAATATAAGGTACCCAAATCGAGAAATTATAAAAACGAAAACTGCGTAGGTGTCAGTCAGCCCTAAAGACTCTTGATTTCACGTTTTATTGGCATCTCTAATTGGTATAATCTCTTTCCTAGACATGAAGGGGAAAATAAGTGTCAAGGATATTATTGATATTGTGATCCTACAGAGTATTATATACCTACCTACGTATCGACAATCACCAACCCAAAATTATTAATTTCAAATCAAATAAATGTACGAGTTCGTAAAGATGTTTTTTACTCTTTCACGCAAAAACTACTGAACGGACTTTTATGATAGGTACTTCACGTTTTCCACAGTTGTACCCGCCATACATGAAGTCGATTCTAGGCCTGAATTTCAGTTCTGAAATCCTTATCGTCGAGCTAACTTTAAAGTTTTTTTAATGTCAAAACTAATAACAAGCAGTTAGGCTGGACACAATATGATGACACGATCTCCCCAATTTTTATATTAAGCAGATTAATGAATACCTACAGTCAATCGGTCGATGTCTTTGCTGTTTCTTTACATGGTTTTCGTAAGTTTCTGCTTGAAAATATCCCCACTTAAATAATAATTTCACGTAATCTTGTCGGTGTCACCTAGGTTAATTTATTTATAACTTGATTAAGAACTATTTTAAATGCAAGTGGTGTTTACCTGAAATAGATTGTACAATTAGCACAATTAATTCAATACTACATTTAAGTTAAGACTAAGAACTATTGTAACAGTCACTGGTAGACCTAATAAAACAAAAAAAAACATGATGGTAAGTGTTTACTATCGCCTTTTAGCTATACTAGAGGAACTGTCAATCTGTTGATGTCCTTTTCTAATGCCTAGAAGGCAACTAGCTCTCAAGTTATGCCTTGCGTTCCCACTGAAACCAGCGTCGTAGCCAAGCATAGGACCATCATAGGCCTCTTGAGCTCCATATAAGGCTTTGCTAAAATACTAGACGATGAGCTCAGCCAGATGGTGCCAAAGGTCGAGGGTTCGAAGCCTACTTTTTCAGTTTTTTTTCTACACGTGACAACCATACAGGCAGTACCTGATGGTAAGTGAACACTGTCAACATTAGCTATACCAGTGCGATTTCCAATGTGTTATAAACCTTATTACAATACCTTAAAGGCAACTAGCTCTCAAGTGCAACTGCCTGAACACACCAACAGGTAAATTGGCGACATATTTTCAACATTTGTGGGGAGCTTTTTCCGCCAACGCATCAGCTTGGCCATCCAAAGAGGAAACGCTGCCAGCCTTCTGGGAACCTTGCCGTTCGGCAGCAGCGGCAGCCTCGAAGAAGGTTTTTATATATTATAGTTGTACATTTGCTTGTATATTTTGTACATTTGTTGTAAATAATATATATACAAAGAATTTTCAACATCAAGTCGAGTACTACAAAGTAGACTACCACCGGGCTGTGGTTTTCTCACGATATTTTCCTTCACCGAAAGCTTAAGCTCATTGTAGGATTCGAACCCACGTGCCTCACCGTGGTATCCGACGTCACTAGCACTGAGCTATCATTGTATTATATACCTATCGTATTTATGTATTGGTTAAATAAATAAATATCCTCGGACATTTTTCACACACGGCTATCAGATCCCAAACTAAGCAGAGCTACTTTTTTTTTGTAAATACATACTTAAATAGATAATTACACCCAGACTCAGGACAAACAGACATGTTCATGCACACAAATGTGTGTCCTGGATGGGAATCGAACCCACGACCTGCGGCGTGATAGGTGTCTTAACCAACCACGCCAACCGGCCCGGTCAATAAATACGTTTTCTTTCCTTAAGTTTGTGTGGCAAGCCTTTTGTGTGATATAATCTCACAAAGCATGGTAAATGTATACAAAGTATAGAAAAGACTTATCTCATTTGCAGCTGTTCGGACACAGCGACCAGCAATGTATCGATTATTGCTTACTGAACAATTTCACGAGACATCTTGAGTATTTACTACAAAGTGCTACATATTTTCCTTGAGCAAAACCTTTAAAAAAAATTAAATATAGAAATCGATATACTGGGAGATTCTACACCCACGGACATCTGATTCAAACAAAGCAGAGCTTGTACTATGGAAACTAGGAAGAAAAGAAAGAAAGATAAACTTTTACTTTTTTAAATACATACTTACTTAGATAATTATACCCAGACTCAGGACAAACAACATGTAGGTAGATGCACACAAATGTCTGCCTTGGATGGGAATCGAACCCACTACTTGTGGCGTGATAGGTAGTATTCGCCTTTAAAAGCGAGCGTACAATAGAAAAGAAAAAAAAATGAGTAGTTTTTTTTTAATTCTGGATAAGCTTGTGTTTGGCCACAATCTTACCATGGTAAGTGATGATGTGGCCGAAGGTGGTAAGCACACAAAGCCTAGATGGGAACTGGCTCTCAAGTGCAGCTATCGGAACACACCGATATGAGCTTGGCGACAGATTTTCAACTTGAGGGTGGCCACCCAGTCGGGTACTACAAAGTACCCTACCAACGTGCGAAATCCACTGTGAAAGATCAAATGATACCTACTGTTACTTTTTGTCTGTTTGTTCGTTATGTTCTGTCATTGTTTACAGATATAGAAAGTGACCGATAACTTAACCTATATTTAATAAAAATATAAAGGTATTTAAACACAACATACCTACGTAGTCTGGTTAAAAAAAGAAACTAAAACAACAATATCCCAATTACTTCAGTGACTCACACTAAACCAACATATAAAGCCCTTTGATAACTAAAATCATGTTGCATTCAATATGCTTCGTCTATGCTATCGTCTGTTGCAGACACGCTTACAGGGCGATTGATATAACCGTACATGGATATACAATAGGTACCTACACGGCGTCAGGGCTTGTAGCACAGTAGAGCTTTGTAGCTGCATTGATTACTTGAATCAAAGGTTCTATAGTGCGCACATACAGAGTGCCCAGCAACAGCCCGGACGAGGGATATTCTCAAATTATTATATCCAATTTTATTTTTTGAATTGGATATTTTGTTTTATTTGTCGGGCTGGTTGGCGTGTACCTTTGACGCGTCGTTTTTAATTTTCACCCAGAACAGAACATTGTGAGTCTGAGTAAATTATCTATTTATGTATATTTATAAAAAAAAGTAGTAGATTTATGTAGTATAACATTTGACTGATTACTACAGTACAAGCTCTGCTTAGTTTGGGATCAGAAGTCTGTGTATGAAAAATGTTACAGGATATATTATTACCTATTATTACATTATTTGTAAGGTGATATCAGTCCTATGCAAACAAGCATAAGCATCTATAAGCGGTTAAAGCCTATAGACGCTTGAAACACCAGTGGCTATTATTACTCGCGCGTTGCTGAATCTGCAATAATTCCTTAAACCTTCTTAATTAAAGTTTTTATTCATCTATACTAATATTATAAAGAGGTAAAGTTTGTGAGGCTGCAGGGTGAAACCGCGGGGGACAGCTATTAAGTAATATTTTGACTTTTGTCGTAGTTTTGTTATGGCTCAGGATAATAACTGATGTTTTAGTGTCGTGAAGAATCTTTGTGATTTGAAGTTAAGTGTGTACATTGTGTGTAAGGAAGATTTAAATTAATATTAAAGTTTAGAACAGCAAGAGTTATAGGATTACATACAAAACATAAAGCTTTATTACATAGATGTGTGTGTACGTATTTAGTACCACGTAAAGGACTGCGCTCTGTTTCAATAGTATCACATAATTTCCAGGAACTAGCCCGGGGCCCGGGGCCCGGGGCCCGGGGGTCTTCTGCGAGCTAAATCCAGGAAATACATTTTGATTGTATATTAAAACTGACCTACTTTCTCGAATACTGTACGATCATATTGAATGCTTGTGCACTATGCCATGCAAATAATTACATGTAGTTTTTTAACTCGTCTATTTTCTAGACATGGTCTCTGCCTAATTTGTGGTTAAACCACTTATTTTGTATTAACTTATTTTGCATACTAGCTTTCCGCCGCACTCTTTCAACCGCGTACCCCCTTTTTTTAGGGGTTGATGTTTATAACATTTACACTTTCTGCAACCTCGTGATTAATCAGTAAGTGGTATTACCTTCCATTATGGAAGATAGATTATGTTTTGGTCTTTCACTTTTATTTTTAGTTTTCCTGCATGGTGGTCAACAAGTTCTGAGTATAACCTCATACGCGCTAATACTGCCATGAGGCTAAAATTACATTATACGTTTCCAGGCCTGCATTTAGGGGGGCAATTTGGGGTGCCAGCCGCGGGCGACCATATAAGGCGACGTCAAATGCATACGGTTGTAAAAAAATCTTTCAATAAATGCACTTGCTAGCCAGGGCGCGTCTACTATAGGTACACAGATTGTTCATATGGTTTTTGAACACAGTGTATGTGATGGCCCATATCTATTGATATATTTAAAATACCCATGATACTGTCCAAAAAAAAATTAGAAGATGTAACAGTGGATACTTATGTAGCTCGACCTAGGGCGTAAATTTAATTAAGGGTTTTTCTTTGACTTTAATAAAAATATTAAGATTTAATGTCTTCTTAAAAATACAATCTTAAACCTAAGAGCTTCCGGTGCAATCTTATAATATGATGTGAATTATTTCTCGTAACATTATGAAAAGAAGCTGTACCGATAGAGCTGAAATTTTGTATACAGGTTTAGTTTGGATGACAATGCATGGTCAGCTGTGCGACGTCATTTTAAATCCAACATGGCGGTACACCTAAGATAGCGGACTATTATTTTTAATGCAATCCTACAATATGGGTATCTAATGAAAGGGCTTGCTGATAATAATTCAAAAAATAAAGTGACGCCGCTCTGAATCCAAAGCTTGTTTTTAAGAAAGTTTTTTTAACTTATAACTTTTTAATTTTGGTTAAACTTGTGTTTGACCGCAATCTCACTATGGTAAGTGATGGTGTTGCCGAAGTTGGTCAGCACACAAAGCTTAGATGGGAACTGGTTTTCAAGTGTCTGGCTGTCGGAACACACTGATAGGTGCTTGGCGACAGATTTTCAACTAGAGTGTGGTAGCCAGCCAGTCGAGTACACACCACCGTGCTATGGTTTCCTCACGATGTTTTCCTTCACCGCAAGCTCAAGTTCATTGTAGAATTTGAAGCCACGACCTTCGCCACGATCACTTCATCACTTACTACAGTCAGATTGTGGTCAAACACAAGCATATCCTTTTTTAAATACATATTTAAATAGATAATTACATCCAGACAAAATTATGTGTTCATGCATACAAATGTTATGTCTCAGTAGGAATCAAACCCACGACCTGTGGTGTGACCGCGTAATAGGTATGTCATGCCAACCAGCCTGTCAAATTACTTTTAGATTTATGAGAAATAAAGTGCCTTTGTATGTTCACTGCAGGTTATAATCAAAGCAAATACAGAGAAAGCTAGGCTTTAGTAGGAATAGCTTCTTACATATATTAAATACGGAATGGTTTTATTCCAGGAAGCTGCGTTTGAGAGCTTTACGGTAGAGCGTCATCTTCAAAAGACTCAACGGGATTTACTAAATAGATGCCCTGAAATATACTTATGACATAAAGCAAATTATAGTAATATTTATAAATAAATTAAAAGTTTATAATTGTAAAAGGATTTGATTAATTATCTCAAGTATTTAAAATATTGCCCTCAATAAGCTGTTATTTTTTCAATCAATCATTTCTTTTATACTTTTTTTTTTTTCATTATGTTTATTGCCGGCTCGTCTCAGCAAAAGCAACCTTCCGAACCGAGCATTAGAGTCATAAGTGCTTGTACAGGGCCATTTGAATAAAAAAACATTTTCATTTCATTAAGATCCCCAGTAAATAAAATAAAAAAAAGTGATCTTCCAGATGGATTGCGTAACAAACATACACACAGTGCCGGTTTTAGCACTACCAGCGCCCTGGGCGAGATTTATACGGCGCCCCCTAACTGAAATTCAAACCCATATGAAAAAAGGAAAAAGATATAATGAAATTGCCATTTATTAAAAGAAATAACCATTTATTAAAAACAAAAAACTAATAAAATTTGACTTTTCTAGCCTTTCTGTCGGCGAACTTACTTTTATTATTTTATCAAAATCGAGGTTTTCGGCAATTTCATTCTCGATTGACAAAGTTGCCAAGTTTGTCAATCGGGATTGCGATATTGTCAATCGCAGATAGGTTTTTATCAGCTTAAGCTTAGAAAACCTTCTCTCCACACTAGCAACCGTTACAGGTATAGTTAATAATATGCGCATTGCTATCCATACATTTGGATACAGTTCTTGTAAGTTGCGATCTTTTATAAAATTTTAAACAAAAACAGGGGTGGCCACATTCTGATCAGGCAAAAAAAGATTTCAGACTTATGAGTTCATCACACAACATACACCCATCTATATCTGAGTTAGAGTCTACAGTTAATTTCAATTGGAGGTCACCACAGAGTTTGACAAGGTCAGGTTTTTCCGGAATCTGTTTTATATTGTACAAAAAAGACCAATATTCCGAGTACTCATTCAACTGTTCAAATCTTTCTTCTTCTTCTTCTTCCCTTCTTTATCCCACGCTAGGTGGGGTCGGCACAACATGTTTTCCTCTTGCACTCCGCTCTATCACTAGTCGTCTCTGTACTCACACCTTTCATATGCATATCATTCTTCACGCAGTCCATCCATACCTTCTTCGGCCTTCCTCTACCTCTATATCCATCCACACTCATGCTCAATACTCTTTTTGTTACATGCCTTTCATCCCTCCTCATGACATGCCCATACCAAGCCAATCTATTTCCTTTCATCTTTTCAGTCACTGGTGCTACTTTCAAGCTTCCTCTGATATACTCATTCCTTATCTTATCCATTCTCGTAAAGCCACACATCCACCTCAGCATTCGCATCTCAGCCACATGCACTCTTCTCTCATTCACCTCTTTCATTGCCCAACATTCAGATCCATACATTACGACAGGTCTTATGACGGTTTTATAAATTTTCCCTTTAAGTTTCATGGGCATTCGTTGGTCACATGTGGTCCCAGAAACCTGCCGCCATTTCATCCATCCTGCATTAATCCTGTTCGTCACATCTCGGTCAATGTCACCGTCGTTTTGGATCAGGGAACCAAGGTACCTAAAATCTGAACAGACTGATGGAGGAATTCACCATTTAAGGCTATATGGGAAATACTAGATGTACCACCGAAGTCGCAGAACAGGTGTTCAGTTTTTGTTCTGCTGATCCTCAGTCCGACACTTTCCAATTTTTCCCGCCACTTTTCCAATCTGTTCTGGACCTCGATTGCATTCTCTCCAACAAGAACAATGTCATCGGCAAACAGCATACACCAGGGTGCCTCCTCCTGTTTGTCAGATGTCAGTGCATCCATAATGAGGAGGAACAAATAAGGACTTAAAGCTGCTCCCTGGTGTAAGCCTACAGCCACATTGAACCTGTCAGTATCGCCAGCTTCGGACCGTGTGTACTTGCTCTGCTGTACATCGAACGGACAAGCCGCAGATACTTTCCAGACACTCGTTTTTCATTCAAAGCCCACCACAGAACCTGTCGGGGTACACGGTCGTATGCCTTTTCTAGGTCAACAAACACCGTATGTAGATTTTTATGCCAACGTGTTGTACACCTTATTACAATGCCTTAAGGGCAAGGGCAACTGGCTCTCAAGTGCAACTGCCGGAATACACCAACAGGTGCTTGGCGACAGACTTTCAACTTGAGGGTGGTAGCCAGCCAGTCCAGTACTACATAGTACCCTACCACCGTGCTGTGGTTTCCTCACGATGTTTTCCTTCACCGAAAGCTCAAGCTCATTGTAGGATTCGAACCCACGACCTTCGCCGTGGTATCAGACGTCACTTACCACTGAGCTATCATCGCCTTGAAAATTAACATCCAAGTAAATTTAACTTCAAAAAGAATAAAAATATATCCTGGACATTCTTCACACACAGCCACCTGTGGGGCTATTACGTAACTTGTTTCAATCAGTTTCAATCTTGAAACCAGCACAAAATCAATAAAAATATTACAATGGCAAAAATAGTTCCATTTGCTATGAAGTACTGTTTGTCTGGATAAGCTTGTGTTTGACCACAATCTCACCATGGTAAGTCATGATGTGGCCGAAGGTGGTAAGCACACAAAGCCCAGATGGGAACTGGCTCTCGAGTGCAGCTGTCGGAACACACCGATAGGTGCTTAGCGACAGATTTTCAACTTGACGGTGGTACTCAGCCAGTCGGGTACTACAAAGTACACTACCACCGTGCTATGGTTTCCTCACGATGTTTTCCTTCACCGAAAGCTCAAGCTCATTGTAGGATTCGAACCCACGACCTTCGCCGCGGTATCCGACATCACTACCACTGAGCTATCATCGCGATCTGTTCTGCTCTTTCTTCCGTGTTTCAAATCTGTTTTAATAAACCGTTTTCACGATTGAAACTGATTAAAACAAGATACGTAATCAAACTAAATAGAGCTTGTAACTATGGAAACCAGCTGTTCTCTTTTTAGATTGTCGAACAGAATCCATGATACAACGTGCGAGGTAAATTGAAACAGTCATACAAAGGGAACGGTGAGCCGATCAATGATTAAACCAAGGACTGTTAACCTTACGTTTTGTCAAAAAGCTATGGACAGACCAATCTAGTTGCATTACTGCACCTGTATCACACTGTCTTTTATTCTTTTAGCAGAGACTCGCGAGCACGCAAAAGATTATGCTAATTTGCTAAAATAACACTCAACTCCTATATACAGGTTGTCCGGTAGTAAGTAGTACGACAAATAAAAGGGGGAGATAAGGTGACCCGCCAAAAAATTTGCTCGATAAAAAGGTCACCATTTTCGAGATTTATTGATCTTTCTGATTTTTGTGTATCGATATTTTCATTTTAGATATTAAATGTCTCGAAAATGGTGACAAAAAGGTTTTACAAGGTTATTTTTGTATGATTGGTATATGCTTATTGAACGTATCTGGTTTTAAGCTTGGACATTCACTAAGGCTTTTTAGGTAAATAAGGAGATGATAGCTCAGTAGTAGTGATGTTGGAAACTGAAGCGAAGGTTGGGCTTGAAATCTGAAATGAGCTGGAGTTTTCAGTGAAAGAAAACATCCTGAGGAAACGATATCATGGTTGCTAGTTTTATCGTTAAGTCCCTATTGGTGTGTTTCGGCAGTTGCACTTGAAAGCCAGTTGCCTTACAGGAATTGTAAAAAAGTATTCGACAACACATTGGCAATCTCCGTCGTATTGCTAAAGTCTATAGGCGACGGTAGTCACTTACTATCAGTTGACCCGCCAGTTAGTTCTCCAACATAAAAACAAAACTTCATTTCGGAAAATTTCGCCTCAGATTTTACTAGAATATTGTTATATTTATTTTTTATTAACTATAAATAAAAAAAAAACTAATCTAATGTTAAAACTACCTAAAATAAACTATAAAAGTGCGTCGAAGAACTCCTCCGCATCGCCGTCGACTACTAGAAGAGGTTACTTTGCTATTTCATGGCATTAGCAGTCACTAACTACTGAATTTCGATATAATTAGGTCAAGAAACCAAATAATAATAACTGCTCGATTCTATCATTATCATTTATTATCCCATAAATTTTGGCTCCCTGGATAGCAAATTATTGAAGAATCTTAAGTTCTTGAATTTATATCTGAAGTGACCCTTTTTCTTGAGTCGCCCCATGTACTGCAAGGTCCTCACAAGAGGAAGGAACCGGTAAAGGCCGTTGAGCTCGTCCCCCAAGCAGAAGAGGAACGACGATTCAATGTAAGCTGGAGATCAAAACAATTAGCAATATAATTACAATGTATTTAGTTATATACTTTACTTTACTATTATAATACACAAACATACAAATTTACACCGGATACATACACGTTAACTTCACAGGCTTTCATCTCGTGATTATACAGGGTGTCCAGTAAGTACGACAAACTTAAGGGAGAGATAGGTGGGGCGGGTCACATACAGCAACATACCGATAGGTACTTGGCAACTATATCGACTTTAGTGTTGTAACGTCTATGGCGTTTTCACAATGTTTTCCTTCACCGAAATCGTAGGCGCGTAGGATTTGAACTCACAACCTTCGACACGACATTTGACATCACTAACATCGCCATAATTTGTTATTATTGGTACTTATCCACGGAACTTATATCAATAATGCTATGTTTTGTTCGCCATACAACATCAAGAAGGTAATAAATAAGGTTGGCGGACTGGGAGATATATTTCCGCCAACGTATCAGCCTGGCCATCCAAAGAGGTAACGCTACCAGCCTACTAGGAACCTTGCCGATCGGCAGCAGCGGCAGCAGCCTCGAACAAGTTTTTTATGTATTATAGTTTGTTCATTTTGTACATTTGTTGCACATAAATTATGTCTCAAATTAAGAAGGTAATATTAAATACTTCAATAATCATAATAATAAATATTATAATGATACGATAAATATATTTTTTATGAAAATAAAAAATCATAATAGTATTATTATAAAAAAAAACGGCCAAGTGCGAGTCGGACTCGCGCACGAAGGGTTCCGTAAAAAAGGCAAAAAAATCACGTTTGTTGTATGGGAGCCTTAAATATTTATTTTATTTTAATTTTATTATTTATTATTAAAGTAAAAATAGAACTGAGTATTTTGTGAATATTTCAAGTGCCTACCTGTTGACATTATTGATATCGAGCAAAAAAGGCCAATTTTTTTTATTCTATCGCCATTTAATTACATCTAAAGCAATCGTCTATTATAAAATTGCGTTTTTGTATGGGAGCCCCCTTAAATATTTATTTTATTTTGTTTTTAGTATTTGTTGTTATAGCGACAACAGAAATACATAATTTGTGAAAATTTCAACTGTCTAGCTATCGCGGTTCTTGAGATACAGCCTGGTGACAGACAGACGGACAGACAGCGAAGTCTTAGTAATAGGGTCCCGTTTTTACCCTTTGGGTACGGAACCCTTAAAAGGTCTACAAGTAAATAATTTAATGTCATGAGGCTCGTAGCTATTGCTACGATAGTGCTACGAGTGTGCTACGAGAGTGCTACGAGTGTGCTACGAGAGTGCTACGAGTGTGCTACGAGTGTCCTACGAGTACTCTATAAGCTTATTTTTAGAGGTGAGCCTACCACTAAAAGTCATATTTTTGTGGCGAGTGCCACTAATACTTAGATTGAGATATTTTTTTCGTATTTCAATTCGGTAATCCAATGAAACAATGCAAACGCTAACATTTTTTCTTATCAAAAGTTTGACGAGCAGGCAGTCGTTTCAGCCAATGTTTAATGATTACTATTATTATTTGTCAATGTGTTGTCGATATAAAGATAGCCGGTTAGGCCATCGTGTTTCTTTTATCAATTTACTTCACTATTCGCGTTGAAATAAAAAACAAAACACTAATCAAACGATTAGACGGACTATGAAAAATTATATCGAAATTTAATTAAATTGTATGGATATGCTTTCAGAGCCGTTTTCACCATGCTGTTCTGAAAGCATAAAGCTCGGTCGCTAAAACCACTGCGAGCCTACGCTGTGCATAAGTGTTTTTAAATACATACATGTAACATTTTGTGTTGTTGATGTTTTACCACAGTATTATGTAGTTCCCAATGTATACATAGTGGAAAGAACATGATAACGCAAACTTCGCGTAAAGGTTACATAAAGAAAATTACGAAAGTCAGTCATTGTCATTTTAGAGCGCGCAATGTATTGTAAACACCGCCGCGTGCCGAGTCGAGCGCGCGTAGGTATGAAGCGTTGACCTCAAACGTGAACTTTTGCGAATCAGGTGTTTGAAGTTTTATTATAGAGCAAGGATCAATATGGCTCACCCTCTCAACACCGTATTGTTCATTATAAATATAATTTATGTATTTTTTTTATATTTTTTTGTCATTTTATTAAAAATGAACACATTCCTTTAGTTTGCCGTATGTCATTACTTCTGAGAATTTGTTATTTATTAGCAACATTATCGGATGGTTTAAAATACAGGCTGTGTATTTTTTTTTTCAAATTAATCGGGTTCGATTCTTGGCTTGGGGAAATATTTTTTCGAAAATCGAATGATGCAGTTTTTGTTTTAATCAAAATGGGCCTCGAGACTCCTTTCAGCATTTTTCGGTATTCCCTTTAGTTTAGAATTTGGCCATCCACGCCCACTTGGAAAATTCAATGTATATGTATATGCTACCTTAGTTTCACCCCATTTATCGAGATCAAAGTAGTCTGTACCTACTGTAGCAATCAGAAATAATGCAGCTATTAGTGAAAATTAAATCAAAATCCGATCAACAGTTTTGGAGATTACCTCCTACATACAACTAAACATACAAACTTTACCTGTTTACAATTTTAGCGTAGATTTAGGTAAATGTAGTCGTTTAACAATTATAAAGAAGAAGTGATAAGAATCACATATGTATATACGTATAAAACCAACTTCCTTCAAAGTATAGCTTCCAAAAAACACCATTAGATTAGATGTTTATGATTAGTTATTTATTTACTTAGTTATTTTCAATAATTTAAGGATTATGCCACAACTAAATTCTTTTTTTTATACATATTCTCTCTCTCTATCTCTATTTAAGTCAGTCATCCTCCGCCGTCGTCGTCACGAACAACATTTTTTTGTATAAACATAATCTTGTTTAATCTTAAAAAAATATTATTTGACTCCTACCTAAATTAGTTATGTTGAAATCCGTCATTAACACCCCTGCTTCTGCTTAGAAAACACCTTTGACAATTTCTGTTTAGAATATGCCTTTTCAATATTTCGCAGCGAAGTCTACAAAGTGCTCTATCAATGCTGTTACTAATGAAAGAATTCCACTACAGTTTTTCCACGATGCCTGAAAGTGGAGTATCACGGTATCTCTTCTTGCGATCAAAGTCAAAGCCATAATTCAGCTTAAGCCCTAGATGACACTTGTTCTTAAGAAACTCAGTAAGGTTTTAAATGTTTTTAGGACAATCTGACTATAATAGAGTATATTTGTTTGTACTTCATTAAGTTGTGGATACTGTCATTGTAAATGTATTCTGGAGCACATAGGCTATATTTTTATCCCAGGAAAAGATAAGATCACACGGAAACGCGGGTGAAACTGCGGAGGACAGCTTGTAAGATATAAAAAGACTTTAACTTTGAATGTGTTACTATATAATGTCCCAGGATATTATTTACTTAGGGTGTTCGTTAATGTATTGTATTTCTTCTCACATCATTATGTGGCATATTTTCCCCATCTATTTACAGCCAATACGTTTTGTTTCTTTACTAAACCTACGCGCGTTTATGTCGTTTCCAAATAAATAATATCAAGAATATTTTATAAGAAAAACAAAGATGGATGGCAAGTTTTAAAAAAGCCCTTGCAACTCACTACACCAGACATAACTAAAAGTATTGATTTCTCGTTTTAATTTTCTGCCCGAGAATATCTTTGCCATCCTTTTTCCGTCTGCACTGCACTGAATCATATAAATAGATCGAAACTCTATACGACGCGGATGGTATAATTTTATGTTTGTTTTATGTAAACTGTTTTAGCTATATAGCTTTGCTGTAAAC
The DNA here is from genome assembly GCA_951361185.1 of Ochropacha duplaris. Lineage (NCBI taxonomy): Eukaryota > Metazoa > Arthropoda > Insecta > Lepidoptera > Drepanidae > Ochropacha > Ochropacha duplaris. The sequence continues at coordinate 10,047,989 of OX592703.1, forward strand.
TGAAAAAAAAAACGAATGACAATTCTCTCGAACTTCTGTTATCCTGGTACCGCTAACAATCATATTTTTTTTTATCAAGTCATTCTTCGTCACTGAAAGTTTGAATTTTACTTTTTTTACGACCAATGTAGAACTTCAGTAGAACTAAACGGAATACTCCACTGTAGGTATTGACTATTTCTTTGAAATATTTAACAATTTAGGTATAAAGTGATTATCATATTAATAAATTCTATTATATGAAATCAACCCTTCCATAAAGTCAATGCAACATTTTGCCTTCAATTTATCGAAACAATAGAATAACAAATTCGACGTGTAATTGACGTGGCACGACTCTTCACTGACCAATCGAAATAATTTAAAAGTCCAGTTTAGAATGCCAAACGTAATATGTATTTAACATGACTTAGTTCCTTACATGAAATACAAAAACCACCATTTAGATGAAAAATAAAAATATCGGCCGAGGCCAGATTTAAGTTGGAGCCCATACACAAATAATTTCTGAAATATTTATTATGACAACAACTGTCAAATCACTCCAGCTAATTAAAAATCCAAATTTTATCGGTTCCCTATGCATGCCAAGCATAACAATTATTGCATACATTATATTGTTTTAGCTGCCCGTAAGTGCGTAGGCTTTCCAATAAACTAATTTATTCAGACAACACAGAACTTGACACTACCACGGGATAGGACTTCAAAACTATTAGGTTATCTGGCCGACTGATGCTCTCAAATTGTAAATCCGCCGTTACTTGCACACGAGAGCCTGTATTTTGCTACGAACATCTAAGGGACATATTATACATAGATATCTAGAGTCGCGTATGTATGACGAATCGCTGCATCCCATTATCCTACTAATATTATAAACTAGCGACCCGCCCCGGCTTCGCACGGGTGCAATGCTGATACTAAATATACCTAATGAATGTCCTTAAAAGCAACGTTTACAGCATTTTTGTCATTAGACAATACAAACATGTTTTGTTTAGAGGTTACTCTTGAAAGAGCGACATATGTATTTTATAGGCACGCGCCGCCGGCGGGACCGGTACCGCAGCACCGCTATGTCCCTGCATTTTAAATCTGTAATAACTACGGAAATATTCATTCAAATTACATGCTGTAAAGGGCCATATTGATTTATATTAAATGGACAATGTATTAAAGGTACTTAATTGTATAAGGATTAATGCTGTTTTGCTTAAAATCACTTCGTAAATAAGCCATTTTTTCCCGTAAAATGTAAAGGATAAATAATGGTTATTGTGGGTTATCCTTAGACATATACCATCGCGGACTTTTTTGATGACCTTTTTAAGGTGTACAATACTGTAGTAAATTATTTTGATTTATCTCGTGGGGTTCAGCCAGCAATGTAAGCGCACAAAAATGTGTAAATTTACGACATCACATTAAAAGCCTCTACATTTATCAGTGTTTTTCTACAATATTATGCATGTATTATACATATAAACCTTCCTCTTGAATCATTCTGTCTATTTAAAAAAAAACGCTTCAAAATCCGTTTTGCGTAGTTTTAAAGATTTAAGCATACATAGGGACGGACGGACAGACAGCGACAGAGACTTTGTTTTATCCTACTTATCTCACTAATATTATAAATGTGAAAGTTTGGATGGATGGATGGATGTTTGTTACTCATTTACGCCGGAACGGCTGAACGGATCTGGATGAAATTTGGCATAAAGATAGATTATAGTCTGGAATAGCACATAGGCTACTTTTTATCCCGGGAAAAGATAAGATCCCTCGGGAACGCGGGTGAAACCGCGGCAAACAGCTAGTAAAATTATAAATGTGAAAGTTTGGATGGATGGATGGATGTATGTTTGTTACTAATTTACGCCAGAACGGCTGAATGGATCTGGATGAAATTTGGCGTAAAGATAGATTATAGTCTGGAATAGCACATAGGCTACTTTTTATCCCGGGAAAAGATAAGATCCCTCGGGAACGCGGGTGAAACCGCGGCAAACAGCTAGTAAAATTATAAATGTGAAAGTTTGGATGGATGGATGGATGGATGTATGTTTGTTACTAATTTACGCCAGAACGGCTGAATGGATCTGGATGAAATTTGGCATAAAGATAGATTATAGTCTGGAATAGCACAAAGGCTACTTTTTATCCCGGGAAAAGATAAGATCCCTCGGGAACGCGGGTGAAACCGCGGCAAACAGTTAGTAAAATTATAAATGTGAAAGTTTGGATGGATGGATGTTTGTTACTGTTTCACGCAAAAACGGCTGAATGGATTTGGATGAAACTTGGCACACAGGTATTTCATATTTTGGAATAAAACATAGGATACTTTTTATCTCGGGAAAAGATAAGATTCCACGGGAACGCGGGTGAAACCGCGGAGGACAGCTAGTAATGTCATTAAATAATTAAGCAACGCGATGCGACTTAATGGCAGGCTCGACAAAGTAAGAATACTTGAGCCAGCATATGAGGTGCAACGACCGACAGGTGGGTCACTCGATATGGTTCTCATGCTAGTCATGCTATTACTGAAACACCATAGATATGTAAGTATACCTAACTCGTTTGGAAAGCTTTGTGTGTAATCTTCACCGATTGGTGGTGAAATGAAAGTCTTATATGAAACTAGGTTAATAAATATGTTTTTTTTTAATTCTCGATAGGCTTGTGTTTGTCCACAATCTCACCATGGTAAGTGATGATGTGGCCGAAGATGGTAAGCACACAAAGCCTAGATGGGAACTGGCTCTCAAGTGCAGCTGTCGGAACACACCGATATGTGTTTGGCGAGAGATTTTCAATGATGAGGTGAGGGTGGTAGCCAGCCAGTCGGGTACTACAAAGTACCCTACCACCGTGCTATGGTTTCCTCACGATGTTTTCCTTCACCGAAAGCTCAAGCTCATTGTAGGATTCGAACCCACGACTTTCGCCGCGGTATTCGACGTCACTTACCACTGAACTATCATCGCCTTAATGATACCGTGTTACACATCACATATCTGTATAGGTTCTATCGTTAATCAAAACATAATAAATACCATATTTTTATTTAATACTAAAATATACTTCAATAAAAAACTAAATACTCGAATTTAAAAAAAAAATTGAGACCCAGTTGCATGTTAGGCATAAAAGGTCAGCACCACATTGGGAATTCTCGGGCTTGCTAAATGTCAGGCAACAGTCACTTACCATTAGGTGACCCGTCTGCATGTGTATTAGTAAAACATACTTACAGGAACTAAGGGCGGTGTCACTTTTCTCCTCCCAGTGCATCTTGCACTGCGCTACATCCATGAAGCAGTGGTTCTGGAACATCAGGGAGGGCTCCCGCGCCACGATGCCCGGGACTCCACACACCGGCGCGTATGTCTCTGGACATTTCTAATGAGGTTCAAAAATCTTATATTATATTATTTGTATAGGGTTGGGTTTTGTTTAACCAAAAGGTTTTTGATGAAAAGAATCATGTCCTTAAATCTCTCGGTGAACACTCTAAGGGCTCGTTCGTGTGTACGAGCTCTAAGACAGAGTATACCTATTAGTATAGGTATAGTAATATCATACCTAATTATCATAAGAGTTCATTAGTATGTGGTAATTTTGTACCCAATTATCTCCAATTATACAACTAATCACAAATTCAGAATATGTAAGGGAATTTAATAATACGAGTCGCAACAAGTTAGTTGCTTTTTTAAATTGAGTTCTAATACCTTCAAGAAAGTAGGTACCAACACAAAAACTCATATAAAAATGTTAAATAAAGGAAATGATTGCGAGGAAGCCTGCCAGCGAGATAGTAATGATGAAAATGATGAGTGACATTTTACTCACCATTGGACACTTATGATAGCACGAAGAAAGTGTCGGCCTATGATAGTAATCCTCGCTTATATTCTTCGGAATTGTAATCCAAGGCTTAAAGACCTTCACGGGGCCAGCTATGTTCAGCAGCATTCGTCTTCCCACCTCATTCATGGACTCTCTAACATCAGCCACAGGCAAGTCCAGAACATGTGTTGCAGCAAAGAAATTATCTATTGTGAAATTTATATCATTATTTACATTGAAAATTGAACTGTCTACTACAATTAAATTCTTCAGCGGTCTTGTATTGAAATCAGTTATTTCAGGCTTTTCTTTTTCCTTTATTTCTTCAGGTAGATCGACTCCATTACAAATATGAAAATCAGTTATATTAAATTGCATATTGTTAACGCAATTGTGTTTCAAAAGCTGACATTTGGTGTGAAATAATCTGACTCGAAATCCGTTACCATCTTGTCTGATGCCGCACACTGTTTTAGAATCGGTTGGGTAAGAGCAATCGTAATCTGGGCATTGAATCACTTTCTTCGATTGTGTATTTAAAATATCAGCCTTATTTGTAAATGATGCCTTGCAGTACTCCAAGTTTATTAAACCGTACGCTGTGGATTCGAAAAACAATAAGAAAATTATTGAATGGTCAATTTCAAATGAATAACTAATTTATTCAATTTGTCACATACCCTGAGAGAATATTTGACTTTAGTATACATAGTTATTATTGTGATTGTATTCCCAAAATTTTCTATCATAGGAATTGCAATGCGCATAACGGCCACAGCGCAGCGCAGTACATTAAAATTTACGGAAACTTTTCCCAGAAACTTGTGATCTGTGGGTTCGATTCCCATCCAGTACAGATATGTGTCTGCATGAATATGTTTGTTTATCCTGAGGTGGAATTATCTATAAAACTGATAATATCTGGTTTCCCTAGCTCTGCTTAGTTTGGGATGGGACCAGGTGTGAAGAATGGCCCAGGATATTATAAAAAAGTAGGTATTGTTATAAGTGATTATAAGCGTTTAGTAAAGTCATTTCAGGTTAGGTACTAGTAATTACATAAGGCACTTATGAACGCTACACCGGCGTTCGTCATCTATACAAAAACCATAGTAAATCATTTTATATAGATACTCGCTCTTACAGCGGTGAGTAAGCGAGTTTTGGATCGGTGATGCAAGAAGAGTGATATGTAAGGTTTGCTAACAAACAAACGTGAGAAGAGACACATGAGTGCGAGAGTCGCTTCACCAACATAGCCACCAAACGAGCCTCAGTTTAGGTGCCAAAAATGTGAACGCTACTGTCGCTCCCGTATCGGACTGTACAGTCACTCTAAGGCCTGCCACATGGATGTTTAGATAATCTATTTAAGATCTCTGGTATAACAAGCGTCTAAGCGTCTATAGTTATAAAAACCAGCCAAGTGCGAGTCGGACTCGCGCATGAAGGGTTCCGTAAAAACGGCAAAAAAATCACGTTTGGTGTATGGGAGCTCCCCTTAAATATTTATTTTATTATTAAAGTAAATATACAACAAATTATTTTGTGAATATTTCAAGTGCCTATCTGTTGCCATTGTTGATAACGAGCAAAAGAGGGCAAAAAAATAGCCTTTGTTGTATGGGAGCCCCCCTTAAATATTTATTCTATTTTGTTTTTAGTATTTTTTGTTATAGCGGCAACAGAAATACATAATTTGTGAAAATTTCAACTGTCCAGCTATCGCGGTTCTTGAGATACAGCCTGTACGTCTACCATGACTTTACAAAAACCGCACACGCTCACGACTGCGTAAAATATTTGTATGGAAAATGTGCACAGCGCCACTAGCGGTCACGTAAAGAACTAAAATTGGTAGTACGCACCATGAGTCAAGTGATGGTTTACGTACACTCTAGTGTTTGCTCACATCGAGCAACGTTTCTTACTTCACAACGAATAATGCTGCCTCTTTCTAACTATACTGTAAAGGCAGAGTAAGTTATATACTCCCAAAAAATCTAAGTATTCAGTTATAACCCTGCTAATTGAAAACGTCATAGACGAATGCTCATTTGCTTTTATTCTTAGTGATTTTTGAATTGATATGGTTGTATACCGTCACCGTGTAGTGAGCCAGTGAGACGGAGCGTCGCGTCGTCCCGCTTGCTCGCTGCGCTGCACGCCCCGTCCTCCTTCAGTCGGTCGTGCGCACTAGGTCATGCGCATGTGTGTGTGTGTGCTGTGGTGTGTGTTTATAAACAATACGTTTGTAAATAAATAATACATAATGTACTTTAAATAAGTAGGTTTTTTTTATAGAAACATGTGTTTGTCTGTGAATGTTTCAAGTGGATGCTTATAGTTGAGGAATGTGGCTTAGGATTAAAATTGTATGTAAGTAATAGTACCTAAGTATTTATTCCTTTATGTAATTGTTCTCAATAATATCACGGCCTATAAACCACACTGATATGTTCAAGTGAATTTCCAAACTAAAATATGCTAAATAACTTATTGCCCACATTATTTCAACTCAAACTCAAAGTCAAATATATCTTTATTAAGTAAACTCATTACAAGTACAACAAAATAACACTCAAATTTTATAAACTTTCATTAAAAACTACAAAGAGTAGGTATATAAACACTACGTAAACTATACGATCGAAGATCTCACGGTTCAATTTGCCCGTGAGTTACTTAACTATAATCGAGACGGTATTTCTCGATGACATCTGTCAAATTTGTGACTCACGGTACCGATATTCTAAAAGCAATGGATAAAAAACGTTAGTTACTAGCGTGTAGGAACAAGTTTAACCAAAAACTATTCGATGCGCGTTTCTCCGCTACCGTCTCATGTGTGTTTTTGGTGCCAACTCATGCTAGGGGCACTGGTGACAGACAGACGGACAGACGGACGGACAGCGAAGTCTTAGTAATAGGGTCCCGTTTTTACCCTTTGGGAACGAGCCCTAAATAATAGCTCAATATCACAGTATCCATTCTTATTGCAACCACAAGCGTTTCAAACAATTAATCACGAATACAAAACGAGTGGAACTCGTTTCTGGGGTCTGTTTTCCTTGACTCCTATAACTAAGTATCTAAGTATACAGTAACTAATTATACTCGTATTTCGTAATCAAATATATTAAACATGTGACGATTTTTTTTAATTTGAATAAATATTCGTAATATTTATTGAAGTATTTGTATCTATTATTTTAAGTGAAATTCAATTAAATATATTATACATGTAACCTATCTTGTAAAATATTGCAAAACTAGACATTTAAACTTGTTGACTATGAATTTTATTTTAATAACTTAATAACATTATATGAATTAATATAACTATTTTATTTACAACAAATGTACAAAATATACAAGCAAATGTACAATTATAATATATAAAAAACTTCTTCGAGGCTGCCGCTGCCGCCGATCGGCAAGGTTCCCAGAAGGCTGGCAGCGTTTCCTCTTTTCTCGTTATATGAATTGAATTTGAATTTAAGATGATTTTGAGGAAAGAGTAAATCGTCATTTTCTGGAATCCGCTGTCAGTCGATAGCTAAACGTGTGTCCATATTATTAAAAAAAAAAAACACTCGACGTAATGTTGCAACATGTCATTCCATTGTAAACCTACGTAAGAAGTCACGTTTGCAGAAAAATCGATGTCTGTTACTAAATATAGTCTCACAATTATTTGTCATTTATCCAGGTTGTTATTGTTGGGTCTTTGTTACTTTCAGCTATTTTTGTTTTCGCACGAGGCTAATATCGTCGTAACATACGATTTAGGATAATCATTACAAACACAAAGAATTAAACACTATTTTCTAAGTAGGTACAGTGGAGACTCAATTAACCGGACTAAAAAGTGTCGTGTGATTAAAAGCGTTTTTTTTCATAAAATTACTTTAGAAAGATAACTTACCTCGTTGAAGACATCTTAATATATAAAAGGCAATCGTTACCGACTGACTGACTGTCTATCAACACACAGCTCAAACCACTGAACGGATTGCGCCAAAATATCTAAAATAGTCACTATGAAAGGATTTTCCCAAATTCACCCCCTAAGGGGATTAAACGGGTTTCCAAAGTTTATATGGAGAAACGGGATCGCTGGTGAAACCACGAGGCGGAAAGCTAGTATTATTATATGCACGCATTGATAACTACAAAGTTATTTGATCGCGGTTGACAACTGAGTATTTTTTATGCCACAAGTGACGAGGCAGCCGGGTCACCTGATGGTAAGTGACTACCGTCGCCTATAGACATTAGCAATACCAGGGGGATTGCCAATGTGTTGTATGCCTTATTACAATGGCTCTCAAGTGCAATTGCCGTTACACAGGTATTTGGCGACAAATTTTCAACTTGAGGGAAGTAGCCAAGCAGTCGAGAACTACAAAGCACCCTACCGTGCTGTGGTTTCCTCACGAAGTTATCCTTCACCGAAAGCTCAAGCTCATTGTAGGATTCGAACCCACGACCTTCGCCGCGGTATCCGACGTCACTACCACTGAGCTATCATCGCCTCAAATCTGATATGAATCTGATAGTTGCAAATCCGTACAACTGAGGTCCGGCTTATCGAGTCTCCACTATAAGTACAATAGAAAACCTAAATACTATCGTTGTATGTTAATAATGAAAACATTCGCTTAGGTTCTATCAGTCGCCACCCCTTTACAGGGAGAAGTTACAATACCCCACCGTAGGGAGCTAGCTCAGACTCTAATTAAACATTTTCCAACCCTAAAATGGACGAATCAATCTCAATGAAGCGGAACGCGCTGAAATGAAAGCTTCGTGCATGTACATAATCTAACTATGTCCATAGCCACAGCTCTATCAGACGTGGCTGTCCCGCAGTGCTTTTAATTTTTTCAACCTTTGTAATCTATGGGGTAGTCCCTTTGAGTATTAAACCAGCCGGGTGACGGCACTGACAGGCGTTCCCCTCTGCGAAAGGTACGCGATTACCAATAGAACTGGCTAGCAAAATCAAAGTGCGTACGAAAAAAAAAACATCTAGTATTCGAAAGGATAACGTTACTTTCCACTTGTAAGTATTATTTTGTCCAAATATTATCAAATAATGCATAAAATTTGCAAAAAAACTTAAAAATAATATCAACCGAAACGTGTGGCCGTAAATCGTACAAGTTATAATTTAGCGTAATTTTTAATGTCAGATGTACCACATTTAATTAATACTTATGTCACGTTCGTTATTGTTAATACCATTTATTACTATAGATGCATTATGAATGATTGATAATTTGATGTTAGCAAAATCATATATTTTTTTCAAATTAACAGCTTGAATATACTACTATGTACGTTTATATATACTTCAGAAATTATCGAGACTATGAAACTGTATGTTTAAGGTCGATGTACTTTATTATAGAAAGATATTTACGGTCGTCACTTAAAACGAAACGCGCACGAAGGGTTCCGTAAAAAAGGCCTCCCACGTTTGTTGTATGAGAGCCCCCCTTAAATATTTATTTTATTTTGTTTTTAGTATTTGTTGTTATAGCGGCAACAGAAATACATAATTTGTGAAAATTTCAACTGTCTAGCTATCGCGGTTGAGATACAGCCTGGTAACAGACAGACGGACGGACAGACGGACAGACTGACAGACAGCGAAGTCTTAGCAATAGGGTCCCGTTTTTACCCTTTGGGTACGGAACCCTAACAACGGCCCCTGCAGAAATTTTAGCGCTGATCAGCACAAAAACAAATATCGATATCGAGTTTTATCCGTTATATCAATACCGGGTACCTAAGTATGTTATTTTGGCTATTTATTTTTCGGATTTCCAACAGATACGATGATTCGGGATGTCTGGATTCTAGCTTGTGAAAAACACATTTCGTGGACTCCTAAACATTTTAAAGAACATTGGCCAAAACGGACCTTGAAATGTTTCCAAATGACAAAAATACTTGAAAATTTCTAAAGTTTTTATATTTCGACAATAAATTTCATATTCCAAGACAAGGCCAGTAAAACATTGTGTTAGGTATGTTGCTATTTGGCTCCATGTGTAGATGGTTCTATTATCGTGTATTGCTTACTGGCGTGTTCGTCAAAAAATTTTCCGAATACCGAATTCAAATACGCAAACACAAATAGCCATGTGAAGCCTTGAAAAACGTTATGAAATTCCTTTGTCCGTAGGAACTTTGGAATAAAATGTTTATAAAACACACTCCTATTACATAATTCCATCGTTTTGTACCTATTTTCCAGGCTTTGTCAAATTTATCAACATTTTGACAATCCCCTTGGTATTGCTAATATTCATAGGGTGATCTATAAGGTAACTGGCAGTTAACTCTGTGATAAAACATTATATTATATTAGATCTGATAGTGGCGAAACAGTATGACTAAATTGGATTCTAATAACTGTGTTTGTATGTATGTACCTACCTACCTAAAGAGCATAAATTCATTATTAAGTTGCTAATGTAACCCTACCCTTACATAGAATATCTTATTGTTTTTATGACCTACCTATAAACATTTCCTATCTTATATAATCCCTCTAGAAATATAATCCTTTAAGACTTTCCAACTTAAGATGAAAAAAGGTATGAAATAATTCCACATCGAAAACAACGTGGGTATTAAATATCACTAAGCAACTACAAATCCTGGAATTTCACAATAATTTTATTACAAGAGGAATATACAAATTTTAATAAAGTTATTGACCTATTAATATAAATAATATAGATATGTGAATGAATTTAAATTTAATGGTAAATAAGTATTCTGGAAGTACTAAGCAGAGTTTGTACCTACTATCAAAATCAAAACTCATTTATTCAGTTTAGGCCCCGGTAAGTAAGGTACCTGTGAACTTTACAATTGACTCTACCACCGGTTCGGAATACTGAGAAGACTCCGGCAAAAAGGTCAGCAAGGCATATTTTTTCTGCAGTGGACCTTTCTCTAATTTAACAACATTTTTAGAAATTTTAGATACATATGGAATGGAAACCAGACTGCTGATATACTACGTATTCAACTTTTTTAAACACATATTTAAATAGATAATTACACCCAGACTCAGAACAAACAGACATGTTCATGCACACAAATGTCTATCCTGGATGGGATTCGAACCCACAACCCGAGGCAGGATATGTGGAGTGTGGAGTAGAACCAACCACGCTAACCGGCAATTAAATAGTCGTAAATTATATTTAATGCAGTCAATAAATATTTTAACCTACGCTGTGGTTGCTTTGTAAAGCACTCTCTTGTCATTAGCAAATTCATAATATGGCTGATAGTTCTCATGCATAAAATGAAAATATAAATTTGATTTTCATGCGCATTTTGGAGAATACGTTACGAAGCAAAATGATATTCTGTAGATTCCACGTAGGTACTCGAATTTTGCGGCAGTACCACAGCAGTAGGTACAAGTTAAATGTTTTACATTGAAATTTAATTTTGTTACGTAAATACGTAGGTTTTTAGTGGTCTACGTATGTGTGTACCTACATATGATATGGTTTTTTGAGCGCAGTTAATGTGCATCCACCTTTGTGTCTCCGTCTCCCTGTCAGCATACCGTTAATTAGAGGTTAGTTCGGAAAATTATAGGCTGGGTAATTGGACTGGACTATGTTTAGATTTTTTAATAAAAATTGTTTTATTTAAGTGGGTATCTCTGGTTCATTGAATATAATGGAATGTCATGGCGACCTGAATTAACGTGAAATGACGCTAACTTTGATTTTAGTTTTACTCCGTGAGTTTCACAGACAGTAAGTAAGATGATGATGGCATATTTTCATATAAGTACACCCGACTAATGCCATCTATATCCTCGTCTTTACCCATTTGACACCAATATGCTATGGTAAGTAGAACTATAGGTACCTATCTATATAGATTCTCGTATGATACTTAAATATAGACTAAGTAAAGATAGATACGTACACATATTCTCAGCAACTTTACACCCATATTTTAATAATTCGCATTCATTATCAAAAAGCCTTATCATGAATCCTTTTCCCTCCTCTCTGATACCACAAACTGGCCTGTCAAGGCCCTCACACTCAAGATTTCCACAAAAGTCTTCTCTGTCACTGTCTGAATTAACAGGGAAAACATATAAAAGTAAAATAAATATGTTTACCATTTCATAAATCAGAAATCGAACGTCGCGTTAGCAACAACAATGAATTTATCGTGTGATAAAAATTTTAATAGCTCTCATAAAATTATAATTATAATTAGTAAATGCAATGAGTAGATACGTAATACTGTGCGTATATATATACCTACCTACATTAATATGCACAAACATTTTAAATCATTTTCACAATTTCAGTTAGTTTATTACGTAGATACTTACTTACTTAAGTTATTTGGCTTTAAACATGCTTTAAATGAGACTGATTTACATATATAATAATATATTAGGTTTCTGTTGGTACTAATATTATATTAGGTATCTATCGGTAATACGGTTTTAATATTAAAAGGCAGGATATACCTACTCTTCTTTTTTGAGCAGGAAAGCCTTACCTACTTGTATACCTCGTTATTCGAAATCTACTGGCGACATTCATAATGTAGTTATCTACGCCATCTGTTGTCAAATGTATATTTATAGTTTTAAATATTTACCTATTACAATTATTTGTGTATAAATAGGTAGGTACCTACCTACTTTCATATGTGTAAATATTTTGTAAGTAGGTATGTACATTATTAACTTAATTTGTGATTCTTGAATAACATGTTGTATTCAACACTTCAAATCGCGATTACTGGAATTCCATTCGTTTAACATTTTGAGACTATCTCAGTATATACAAAATGTACTCTGTGAAGAAAACTATGAACATAACGATGACTGAATCCTTGCTTACAAAGAGATTTAAAGATAGATACAATAGAGCGGCTATCAGAAGAAATGTCATAGAAAAACTGTGATCCCATTCCATTCCTCAGTAACGCCATCTATCTTTGAATAGCATAATATCCTTGTGAACAGCTATCATTGATATTATAAGTTAAAAAAGGTGTAGATAGGTTATTATAGGCGCTCTGAAAGCGAGAGGCTATAGAGAAGCTAATTAGACTAACTTGACCTGTGTCACATCGCTGGCATTGTTGGATGCACTTCATGTACCGAGTGCAATTAAAAGTGACCTAAACAACGAAAAATGCCATCGCGTGTTATGAGATAATATCGTAATGGAGTACTTCGATCAACAATAGCTATACCTATATCTATGATGGAGTATAGATATTGCAATAGGTATTATGTTAGTTATAATATGAGTGCCATTTCACGGCCATTTTTTAAGATCGAATGTTGTGTAGGTAACCTCTATACCTTTTTACTTTTAATATCATTGATACCTTTTAAGTTAAGCTACCCATAGAGAGCGTATATTATAATTATGTTCCAGAGCTTTTTAAGGCGATGATAGCTCAGTGGTAAGTGACGTCGGATACCGCGACGAAGGTCGTGGGTTCGAATCCTACAGTGAGCTTGAGCTTTCGGTGAAGGAAAACATCGTGAGGAAACCATAGCACGGTGGTAGGGTACTTTGTAGTACCCGACTGGTTGGCTACCACCCTCAAGTTGAAAATCTGTCGCCAAGCACCTATCAGTGTGTTCCGACAGCTGCACTTGAGAGCCAGTTCCCATCTAGGCTTTGTGTGCTTACTACCTTCGGCCACTTCATCACATACCATGGTGAGATTGTGGTCAAACACAAGCTTATCCAGAATAAAAAAAAATACTTACGAAAATAAACCGAAGTTAGGTCCAGTTGTTTTACCATAACGAGATTTGCAATAGCGTAATGCGCAGCTCGGCATATTTTGTCAGAAAATGATTTTCTTTGGTGAATAGAGTGGACACAAATACAACTTGACATGCACCAAAATAGACTGAGCGACTTTTGTCCACTAGGACATAAGTATCGGATTACGATTTTGTTCGCAATGTCCTGTCTATTAGTATAAATTAAAAGTCTTTGCTTGCTTTGAACAGCCTAGCTAACGCCATCTTGTAGTCAGTAGGATTGTTCCATCTTGTATTTTTAGGGTTCCGTACCCAAAGGGTAAAAACGAGACCCTATTACTAAGACTTCGCTGTCTGTCCGTCTGTCTGTCACCAGGTATCTCAAGAACCGCGATAGCTAGACAGTTGAAATTTTCACCAATTATGTATTTCTATTGCCACTATAACAACAAATACTAAAAACAAAACAAATATTTAAGGCGTACATTTAAGATACATATATCAAACGTGATTTTTTTACGGAACCCTTCGTGCGCGAGTACGACTCGCACTAGGCCGGTTTTTTTATTTGTTAATGTTTATTCATGACCATAGATATTAAGTCTTTCAGTCGCAATACTTCCTAGTGTTACTATCTTTATTATTTACCCAATCAATTTACAGAATATTTCATATTCTTATATTCTACCTATTTTGCAACTTACATGTTTTTGTATTTTAAGCTATTGAAATCTCCATAACTACATTGTATGTATAATTCAGTTTTATTATTACTATTTGATAACCCGAGCTTCAATAAATCCAATCTTTTATAAAATTGAAAACTTAAAATTAAATGTAAAAATAAGTAAGTACAGAATTTTTACCAAACCAATTTCGTGTGTTACATATTAGCACTTATCCATGACTAGATCATTTATTTATATCCAGATGGATGAGGGGCAATTATGAAAGCTCCGTTTAAACGAGAATCCACTCCCCACGGTCCTTTCATTTCTATGTCAAATATTTCCTTCTGCCAATTTAGGCATAAAGGTTGAATTTCGAAAAAACCGTTCTTATTCCTCGGTCAAGTTTTAAAAACAACACCTGGGAAAAAAAACAGCTTTCTAGGTCTAAGGGTTTAGGATGGGCGTTGATAGATCAGTCAGGACTTATCCTTTTATATATATATAGATAACTTTATATAATAAAAAAATTATGGTATCATTCCTTATAGGTACAAAAATCCAAACTATCTTAATTTGTTTCCAAAAGCTACTGTTTTTTATTTAACTCCTGTGGCAACTCTCTCATTTTATGTCACTTAACTGTCAATGTCAAACAAAATTTAAAAATGACAAATTAACAAATTCTTTTTCTCTCGTTGGATTTTAATTAAATCATTATAATTCTTTCTTTTATTATTTATGTACAGTATTTAATACTAGCTAGGCTGAGTACATAATTCATATTTTCTCACATTATCTCTTCAACAATGACCTCTAAAACAGAAATTATTAAGTCCAAAATAGTAAGAATTTTTGAATTAGATGATTATGAGAGACTGCTGAAAGGAATAAGAGTTGCATCATGTATGCTTACAGAGTCCCACCAAGTCGGTAAGTTGTATGACTCAATAAAATAAAGATACAACGAAGTTTATTTTCCTAACCTTTAAAAATATTGTGCAACATTTCTTTGAATAGCATGGCTTGGTTGAATAGCATATGGATGAAATAATGCTTCGAAGATTCGCATTTGTTTATTTTCATTATAAAAATTGGTAGGTAAGTACTTATTTACTTTATTTACCACATTTTGAGTGAGTATACAGCATAGGTGCTATATTTTGTTGAGGTATATTGTCATTATAAGTCTCATTTAATTTAAAATGGTGAACCTTTCATTGATAGTAACATGCACATTAAAATCTTTTCAGTGGATGAAGCAAGTGTGATACGACGTCTTAATGCACTCACACTACATGGTCCATCTGATGGTAACTGCTGTTCATGTTGTGGAGTTGGCCCTTTTGAGACTCGAGCACAGCAAACAGCACATTACAAGCACCACTGGCACACGCACAACTTGAAGAGAAAGCTCTTTGGAAAACAATCATTGACCCTTGGCCAATTTAATTCAAGACAAGGTAGGTAACTCAATGGGCAAAACAGAGACAAAATACAGCATGAAATGTGGTTCACAGCATCTCAAAGGGGATGGTGGTGACCAGAATACTCATCTCAATTATATCTTTCAGATGACAACTCCAGTGTATCAGGGAGTGACTCGGAAGGTGAGAGCACAAGCAACAAACCGGCAAATGACCTGTTTGCGGCAGCTACTAGACATTGCAAGGCATTCTTCACCAACAAATCTGGCCAAGTGTTCTGTATTTACAGATGTATACTGCATCATAAGAAAGTAAGTTTACTATGCTGAACAGTGATTTTTGATTAAATATGCATTGATTCTATAAGACACTTATAACAAGTGTTCATACTTTTAAAAACACTTATAGTTTATCAGTCCCATATGAATTTTATCAAAGTAATAACTTAAGTGATAATAAACTCTATGGGCAAATATTTACATCGCACTTTACTCTATTCTCAATATATCTGTCATACTAAACAGGAAGAATTATCAACTGATGGTGATGGTAGCGCATGGATCGAGCGTTGCCAACGACTCACCATCCCTGGCTTCCAACGCTGGGCTGTGCTTATGGTATCGGGGGGACACTTTGCGGGGGCTGTGTTTGCGGGGGGTACTCCAGTGTTGCACAAGACCATGCACTCTTATGTGACGAGGAGGGGACAGGGGCAGGCGCAGGGGACTAGAGATCAGCATGGAAACGCACCAAGGTCAGCCGGTGCCAGTTTGAGGAGATACAATCAAGCACAGTTTTTGGAGGTTAGTTTTCATTAGCAACATAAAATATATAAGAATTTTCTTTATTGTATAATCCATCATGTCATATGATAAAATTCTTGTCTTCAACCTACAAATGGCAAAAAACGGAAACCATATAATATCGCATTCACCTTATATTGTCGCAAATCTGTCTAGATATGCGCAAATCCTATTTGGGGGCTTGAACTCGATCGCAGCTGCTGGAATACACCGATAGGTTAGTTAGTACAACAAAGTACCCTACCACCATGCTTTGTTTCCTCTCACGGTGCTTTCCTTCACTGAACGACGCTGCCAATTGATTTATCATTGAAATATACTGAAGAAATAAACATCCCTTTAGCTATTGCCACTGAAACAAGTTAATTAAATTCCAGCACGTCCAAGATATAATATCGTCATGGTCGAACGACTTGGTCGGTTGTTTCCTGATCCTGTATCGCGCAGTTGGCTCCTTGAACCAGGCGGCGTTGTTTGGAAAGAACTCTCCCATCAAATCTGATGATCCAAGAGTGAGGGTTTTGCCGTTCCCTACAAGGAAGCCCACTTATAAAGAGGTTCAAAGGGTGCACGATACTGTTGCTAGTATAGAAGTTTATGGTATGTGTATAAACTTAAAAAAAAAAAAGTTTTGGTATCGTAAAACTTAATATAAAAAATTTCGTGACACTTTGTTTGTCCGCGATGAACTACTAAACTAATGAACCGATTTTAATGAAATTTACTCACTGTGGGCAGTTTGGCTCAATATGCGAGATAGGATACTTTTATCCCGGGATAAGAAAATATCCGTCGGGAACGCGCGGTGTAACCGCGGGGGACAGCTAGTCGGTAATAAAAAAAAAGTATTATTATAATTTTATTGTAGGATTGATTTACTATAATTAAGCTAATTAACCTATATATTTGCTACTTTAATACAATATGTACAGCAATTAACTCCAGACATGCAATTAAGAATTGTTTCAATCCTTCTTTATTTACAGATACAATGGAGTTATTTCAAAAGGCGTTGATAGCGTCAACAACAAAAGGCGCCACTAAGACCATATCGGAGACTAGTTTTGATCGGGCTAAAAAACCTCAAAAAAGTAGCCCAAATAAGCCCGTTGATAGAGCGAAATCAAGGTAATATGTGTATGTAACTTGTATCTTTTTATGTTGTGCCAACAATAAAGAGTATTTATATTGTATTGTAATAAATAATATGCATGCATGGCCATCCCGGTTTTACACTCTTTCGAACCGGGGCAAAAACCTGATAGTGGCGTCCCCATCTCTATTGCGTTTGATAAGTTGTTTTTTTTGTGAGTGGCTTTTTTTGTGACCGGCAGAATAAGAACCCTTTTATAATGCACATTTTTTGTACTTAGTTTTTGTATTTTACTTAATTTTTTTCAAACATATTATTTTGGAACCCCCTGAAACTGCCATCCCTAGATTCGGGGCTGAGCATGTCCTATCACGAAATTGAAAAGAAAGAAAAACTTAACGTTATTATTACAATGCCTTAAAGGCGACTATTTCTTCTTCTTTCTCTAATTGCACAGTGGTAGGGTACTTTGTAGTACCCGACTGGCTGGCTACCACCCTCAAGTTGAAAATCTGTCGCCAAGCACCTATCGGTGTGTTCCGACGGCTGCACTTGAGAGCCAGTTCCCATCTAGGCTTTGTGTGCTTACCACCTTCGGCGACATCATCACTTACCATAGTGAGATTGTGGCCAAACACAAGTTTATCCAGAATAAAAAAAATAAAACTCAAGTGCAACTGCGGAAACACACCAACAGGTGCTTGACAGATTTTCAACTTATTTATGACTTATGATTTTATCTTTACATCCTATAAAAAAATTCTATAGACGTTTTAACATTTTTATTTTTAAACAGAGAGCGCCCACCTCGAGAATTACCCACACAAGTAATGTCCAGCGAAGATGAAGGTCCGTGCTACATAGACTCAGAAACACCCGTAGACTGGATAAAAACACTCTCTGAACAAAGTTCCAATGGAGTGCTAACAAATTCTAGAAAAGATCTACTCATTGACTTGTCAGTAGCAAATACTGATGCTTCTGAGAGTGAAAAAGAGGATGTCCAAGAGAAAAAGGGACAGGTGAAGAAAAAGAAGAAGATTAAAGAAGATAAGGCTAAGCAAGATGATAAAACTAAACAAGATGTAAAGAAAACTAGTGCGGCACCATTGAAGATCCCTGCTAATGTAAAAAAGGTAAGAAACTAGATTAATAATTTTGTGTGTTAATTACTAAAATTCATAGACCTATTAAAAATTATTTAGTCATTTAACTGTCGTTATTTAAAATGTATGAAATTCCATTGAATAATTTCGTAAGTGACCGTAGACTCCCTAGATCGTAAAACCCCTAAGAGTAACCCGTAAGTAGTACAAAATATTTAAGGGGGAGATAGGTCGGCCAAATATACAAAAGCTGTCCCCCCGGTTTCACCCGCATTCCCGAGGGATCTTATCTTTTCCCGGGATAAACAGTATCCGTTGTTGTATTCCGTTCAGCCGTTTATGCGTGAAAGAGTAACAAACATCTTCACATGCATCCAAACATACTTTCACATTTATAATACTAGTAGGAAGTAGGATTACCTCAGTAAAAATTACACCATTTTCGTGACATTTCGATACGTCTTATTTATATATTGATTTTGAAAATGGTGACACTTTTACTGAGGTAATTTTTGTATATTTGGTAGGTGACCCGCCCAATTATCTCTCCCTCAAGAGAAT
Organism: Ochropacha duplaris; assembly: GCA_951361185.1. Taxonomy (NCBI): domain Eukaryota; kingdom Metazoa; phylum Arthropoda; class Insecta; order Lepidoptera; family Drepanidae; genus Ochropacha; species Ochropacha duplaris. Next base: position 10,067,307 of record OX592703.1, read on the forward strand.
TCAAGAGAAGAAATAGTGAGACAGAGATAATCAAAGCTTATCAATCGCCGAATACTGCAACAGAACATAATAGAAAAGTTTATTCAGCTCAAAACTTAAATTACAATTAATATCGTGTACTAAAGTTTAATTTGATTTCAGATGTGGAAACTAATATCGTGCGATGATACCAACTCACTAGAGACGATAATGGAAGGATGGGAGGGGGATATAGAGATAGCTTGCAACACTCAAGATCCCGCAGATGGCAACACTGCATTGCACAAAGCTGCCATTGCGGCCAAGTCTGACATGGTTACGTAAGTTCTCTGTCTATCTCTATCACGTTTGTTTTAGACTACAAGTGACAACCAGTCTGTCCACCTGATGGTAAGTGAATAGCATCGCCTATAGACATTAGCAATACCAGGGGGATTGCTATTGTATTATACACTTTATTGCAATGCTTTAATGGTAACTAACAGGCTCTCAAGTGCAACTGCCGGAACACACCAACAAGTGCTTGGCGACAGATTTTCAACTTGAGGGTAGTAGCTAGCCAGTCGAGTACACACTACGTATGGCTTCACGATTTTTCTTCATCGAAAGCTCAAGCTTCAAGTATGATTCGAACCCACGACCTTAGCCGCGGTATCCGACGTCACTACCACTGAACTATTTTGAAATGCCTTAAAGCTTGTGGAATGAGCTCCCTGTAGAGGTGTTCCCTAGAGACAGCATGGGGTTCTTCAAAAGAGGAGTAAGTAGGTTTATGCAAGGTCGGCAACGCGCTCGTGACGCCTCTGGTGTTGCAAGCGTCCATTGGCTACGGTAACCGCTTACCATCAGGTGGCCCGTAAGCTTGTTTGCCACCTAGTGGTATAAAAAAAAACGACCTTAATCTTGGATAAGCTTGGGTTTGACTGCAATCTCACCATGGTAAGTGATGTGGCCGAAGGTGGTGAGCACACAAAGCTTAGAAGGAAACTGGATCTCAAGTGCAACTGCCGGAACACACCAATCGGGTGCTTGGCGACAGACTTTGAACTTGAGGGTGTTAACCAGCCAAAAGTATCCTACCATCATTCTATGGTTCTACTTTCGTTTCAATGTGGAATTGGATAAAAAGCTTTAGAAAACTAGTGTTATTGTCGAACAGTCAGATTTTGTCAGCGGGCGGTGACCCGTGCGTCCGCAATCATCAGTTGCAGACACCGTACGCAGCGTCCGCGCACGCTGACACAAGAATCGCCTTTCGACTATTCCAGGGACAACACCCGGACAAATATAATTATGCTAAGGTAAAATTTCTCACTTTGTGTATTTTTCTAGTGGCGCCCAAAATTCTTAGCTTTACCTTATTTTAAAATCACAACCGTAATATTTTTTTAATATTAAATAAACTTTTTATTTATAGCGTGCCATACGAGACTACTGTTCTTTCTTATATCTATGTTCGTTCAATCTTACATTTTAAATAAGACTCGTACGTGAGTCTAGTCATGAAACTGAGCAGTATTTAATACAAACGATAATGGATGTAGTGTAAGTAGGAAGGTTTCATTTTAGTTTTAAGTACTTTAAAATATTACAAAAAACTTAAATCAGCTTCCCCCCGTTGCTCTAGGTATCGCTGCGTGAAATAACACCTATAATTTTTAAATAAAGCCTATAATATTTGTTACAGTCCCAAATCCCAGGCCCCATAACATTAGAACTGCTAGAACAAGAAAAAGAGAAGAAAGCTCAACAGAAGCGAGCGAAGCGACAAAGAGATAAGGAAAAGCAAGCTGAGAAGACGAAAACCAGCAAGTTTTTGCTGCTCACTGACTCTCAAAAGGTATGATTTTGTGTATTGTTGATTTAAGGGGGGGAGTTGTTTGATTCTAATTAGTCATACATATCTTTGATTAGGGTTCCGTACAAAGGGTAAAAAAAAGGAACCCTTATAAGATCACTCTCTTGTCCGTCTGTCTGTCCGTCTGTTGTCCGTGTGTCACCACCGATTATCTCAGGAACGGGTGGACCTAGCAAGTTGAAATTTATACCAGATATTGAGATCTATTATAGTCCCTATTAGGTGTATATCAAGGTCCTGAGTCAACACGATAAAAAGATATGGGCAAATTTAGATTTTCGCGAAAACATGTAAGTAGGTACCAAAATTTATCTTAATTTTCAACTATTTTTATTTTTGGAATTATCCCTTTACTTGTGCTCTAAGACCTTGCTTTTAACCAAAATTGACAATTCTAGGTTTTTTAATTAATGTGCACAGGTAAAAGCAGGAGATCCCCGATGCTTCCTTTGTGGGGCTAATCTGCCTAAAAAGCCCTTCGAATACAATCAATTCAAGTTTTGCTCCGTACGCTGTCTACAAAATCATAGGAACATCAGGCCGTTGCATGTGAGCGCCTAACAAATGTTATGTTATATTGTTTTAAGCTCAATTTTCTCTACAATATGCAAAAACTCAGCGCATAATGTTTTAATTGCGTGTTTTATTGTGGATCTTGTTGGTACATAGTAGTAGAGTGCTATTTCGCGTATCCACCGTACCTATTTTTTGGCTTACATACCGCCACTTGAAGTTTTCATATTATTGCAAAGAACAATGGCGAAACATTTTTGAATTCATAAGCGTCTATAAATATCATGTTTCTAAGTTTTTTCAAGCAATGCATAGACTTTAAGTCAGGAAACAAAATCATCATAATAGAAAATAGAATCGATTTACTTTTTTGGCGAATAATCTCTTGAAGTTGAAGATCGTCATAAAATCAATTTGTTAAACATTAATAGTCAGAATGAAATCGTGAGGACTTCATGGTGAAATCAATCCAATGTTATTACAATGTGTTTTAATTTTTTTGTTGTTGTCAGATACCTAGATAAAATATTATTACACAAACTTTTGTGCTGGACGCAAAATGTTACAATATTGTACATTCAATAATCTTTAAAATTATTAATATTAAAAATGTTATTTTGATTAAGTGCTACAATCAATTTTTAAACGTGACGCATTGTTTCACAGCGTTTGATAGTTTATATCGTAAACGCTAAAAATATAACGTCACATTCTAAGGTATAGTCTGTTCCATATTTATTTTTATTCTCGATAGGCTTGTGTTTGACCGCAATCTCACCATGGATGATGTGGCCGAAGATGGTAAGCACACAAAGCCTAGATGGGAACTGGCTCTCAAGTGCTGCTGTCGGAACACACCGATAGGTGTTTGGCGACAGATTTTCAACTTGAGGGTGGTAGCCAGCCAGTCGGGTACTACAAAGTATCCTACCACCGTACGGATTAGCAATAAAGAAATACCGAAACCTTTACCACGATTATCAAGCGATAGCAGTTTTGCGATAAGTTTGTATGGCGAGTATTGGCGAGCGACAGGTTTAGGTGAACATGGTAAAGGACAGTCAATGAACTTTATTGCCAATTCATATGGAACGAACTATACGTTAGATTGTGACGTTTTATTATTTGCGTTTAGGATATAAACTATCAAATAATATAAACCCTTGCAAAATCGCTAATGAGCCATGTAATTTGAGCAAATGTGATTGTAAATACTGATTTATAATAAAAGTTTTTGTACAATAAACTGATGCCTTTTATTTTAATTCCCATTAGGTAACTAATGAATCATTCTAATGATAATAATTAGTAATATGTGGATATAATTACTTACTTAATCATAGATATTTAGGTGATGAGACACTTATGAGTGTACTAGTTTTTCGCCCCGCGGTTTCACCCACGTTCCCGGGGGACCTTAGCTTTTCCCGGGATAAAAGTATCCTATGTTTTATTCCAAGATATGATCTATCTCGATCTATCCAGATCCGTCCAGCCGTTCTGGCGTGATTGAGTAACAGACATCCATCCATCAATCAATCCATGTATCCAAACATTCACATTTGTAATATTAGTGGGATTAGTAGGACTGACCTGAAATTATCGTCTTTTTTTTTAAATTAAATATCGAAACGATAATTTATATAACATAGAATTTGTATTAAATAATGTCTTATGACATCATGTTGCAGGCCACTAGCTTAATTTGCCGTTTAATTAACAGCCTAGCCTCTTTACTAAACGGCGCAGTTCAACTAGCTTCTGAATCGTAGCGCTTTTTTTATATTCTGGATAAGCTTATGTTTGCCCACAATCTCACCATGGTAAGTGATGATGTGGCCGAAGGTGGTAAGCACACAAAGCCCAGATGGGAACTAGCTCTCAAGTGCAGCTGTCGGAACACACCGATAGGTGCTTGGCGACAGATTTTCAACTTGAGGGTGGTAGGTAGCTAGCTACTACAAAGTAGGTACCCTACCACCGTGCTATGGTTTTCTCACGATGTTTTCCTTCACCGACATTGTAGGATTCGAAACCACGACCTTCGCCGCGGTATCCGACCGAACGTCACTACATTGAGCTAACGTCGCCTTAAAACAACATTCAATGATGTTTAAAAAATATTGTCATTCAACAGGTACCTATTTGGATAAATACTAGGTACCTATTTACTTGTCGAAAACTACATAGTTTGAAAAATCAGAAATAATCTAGAGCGCTTGATCAAAGACTGCAATTACAAGAAAAACTCACACCCAATGAGTCTCGAGCTAAATTCTCATTTTTTGAATTAGGTAAAAGTACTTCTGAACCTACATGGCATGATCATGTACTTGGCCCAAATTTTTGTCATCTTGCATGTTAAATAGATTTGATCAAAGTAGAATCACAAACCGGTGCAAGACGCCTACGAATTAGTAAATCATTCAACAATGAAACACCAACATGTGACGTTTTAAAACAATACGTACCATTCATATTCGTAATAGCTATTGTTTGAACATCTTACATTCCATAGTCCTGTGTAATTTTTTTATCAGCGTCCTTCCATTTTTTTCTCTATTACTTATTGTTTTTTTTCTAAACAGCTACCGTAACGATGCCAACAATAGGGGGACGACATGCTTTTCTATGCGCGTACGCTCTACAAAACTCGAAACATTATCATTAGTGAGGTTCTATTTGTATTGAAATTGTATTTTCAGTTTTATTCATAACGAAATAAGGTTCATTTGGTTTGTAGATGTGAGGTCGGTTTAAGGTGCGTTTCGGTGCGGTGCACATGGACTCGGCCGGCAGTCGCGCGTCCACCGACTGTGGTTCCGGTGGGGTCGATCACCACCGCGTAGTGTGTGCGTACCTTTACGTACAGCATTCCGAACTTTACCCGCGTGCGTGCCGAACGTACTGCTTTTCGCGCCAAAATCGTGTTCTTATTTCGAAACTGTTGATGTGATTTGTTTTTATTCTGGACACAGACTGTGATTATTTTCTGTTAATATCTACTGAAATAAAATAAACTGAAGTGAGTTCAAATAATAATATTATGAGCGACAAATTGATTAATCGCCAATATTTATCGGTAATTAAATAGAATGAGAAGTAAAACATTTTTGCGTTAAGTTAAGTAATTTTAGTGTGTTGATCAGTGGACTAGAAAAATATAAACATGCGGAAGATGCAGTGGAACAGTTTTATAAAAGTTTTATTTTTGTTGGTGTCGTTAACTAAAGTTGGTAAGTACCTATCCATGTTTTAAAATGTGAAAAATATTATTTAGATTTGTATTTAATTGATTTAGCAAATTTTATTTCTACAAAACTGAATTATTTAGTAGGTAAGGTTTTTTTATTAAAATAGTCGAATTTTCTCGACGCTAAATTATTTGGCTTGGATTGCTATGAGAACAGAGTAAATTGATGTCAACGGGACCCTATTAAAGTACCTCCTATTAATTATAAAGCCTACGCAACTCGCTCGTCTACTTGTCCGACACAGGGATGTAGGTAATTTTTTATCCGTAAATAGGAAGCTGTTGAAATTTTCACAAAATACGTGTTACATGCACTAATCTTGTTTAATTTTTTTATTGACCATAGCTGGCGTTTGATAAACTATAGGAATTAAAAAAAAAATGATGTGTTGTTATGAAAATCTGGGAAAAGGGATCCTCTCACGCAATTAATCGGCTTTTCTAAACATAATATCTAATATTTAATAATAGAGCTGCACAACAAGCGAGGCTTAAATTAAATTTGAAAAACAGAAGCGTATCAAAATAAAAAAATACGCTATCGAATATGCGGGTGAAAAGTTAATTCACTACCTAATAAGTAAGTACCTACCTACTTATTTAGCTGGAGTGAGTTGATGAATGTAAAGTTTAAAGAAAAAACGTCTACATAACCGTCCAAAATTCAATTTTCATATGCTAAACTGTATTTTGAGGACATCAACATTGCATATGTTGATGTCCTCAAAATACAGTTTAGTAATTGTAATGTAACGATCTAAAACCTCACGGTGATTGACCAAACAGGTCGCATATGCATACAGAATAATTTGTACATTCATTGTTTCACCGGTCAGCCAATTTAATGATAATCATCTCTAATGTACACTACCTACGTATAGAAAATAATGAAAGGGAAACTTGTAATGATAAAATAATGCTCTGTATAGGTAATGATTGCTGCAATTCTGTGCATTATGTATGTTGTAAGTTTTAAGATAATGCTGAATATTCGGCCATTTATTTCTTGCTAAATTTAAGTGTAGCTGCAGTAAAGGGGCTTTGATTTAAGATGGAAAATATTAAAAAAAAACCTAAATACATACTTGGGTATTCAAATTCATTGAGAACTTAAAGTTTTAGAAAAAATAAAATTGAGCCTGAATTAAATTACGATCAGATTATTGATTCTAATAATGTGTATCATCTGCTGTTTAAAATTTCGAATTTATACTATTACCTACTAACATAATATCAAAACGCAGGTAAATTAGGTACCTAATAATTACGTGCCAAACTAACAAGATAATGACACGCTTGGTACTCAAGTATGCTGATAACTGATCTCTACGATAACATTTATTATAATTTATAGGTAACTACTGTGTACATACCTATAAAATTGCATTCTTGATTTATTCCAACAGCGCTTTTATCCGCAAGGTACTGTTATTTTCGGGGTTTAAATTTCAAAACTATAAGAGGAAAGTGTGAGAAAAAACAATTTTGAACTCAACCGAGATGAAGCCGTGCTTTGATAGATCAACCAGGACAAACCCATTTCAATGTAAATATTATTTGTAAATAAATGTAGAAAATATTTATTTATAAATTGGATATCTACATATATTCAAAGCTAGTTTTCCGCCCGCGGTTTCACCCGCGCTCCCGAGGGATTTTATATTTTCCCGGGATAAAAAGTATTCTATGTTTTATTCCAGGATATGATCTCCCTGTGTGCCAAGTTTCATCAAAATCCAGTCTGCCGTTTTTGTGCGATTGAGCGACAAACATACAAACGTAATATCAGTTAAAAATTATAATAGGTATTAGTAATTGCAAAAAAACCATTCTTATGTTATCGTAACAATCTGCCGAGACATCTGATTTGTCCAACGATAATATTCCGATATTAATCAGTAAAATTGTCACGTATTCCAGCCATCGAAGATTCCGTAACTTTATCGAAGTTTAAACAAGTATCTTTCACGGGGGAGCTAATGAAATGCATCTGGAATACTAAAGGTTCATTATATCACATTATACCTAACAGTTTAAAGTGAGGAAGTAGTTAATAAGGTATGCAACACATTGGCAATGTCCCTGACTATTAATGTCTACAGGCGACAGCTAATTACCATCACGTGACTTGTTAGAAAAAAGTTAGGAAACAGCTTTTCCGTGTTCATTTTACTGGCTATGTGTAAGTATAGTACCAATGAGGTTAAGTTTGGGAAGTTTTACAAACTAGTTTTGGTAAGCGGGTTCGTCAGTGTTCTATTGTTGAGCTCAGCCTTTTCCTGCCTTCCACTCCGCAGTTCCAACTTAAGGGCGAAAATCCAATTTGAATGTAAATGCTAATAAATATTTGTTACTTTGTATTGACATGTTTGAATCTCAAATGCAACTGCTGGAAAATGTCGGTAGGAAACCCATGAAAGGTACCTAGAGGTCAAAGGGGCACGCACCTGTTGTAAGGGACACTTACTTATTGAAAAGGACACTTACCTATTGAAAGGGACACCTACCTATTGAAAGGGACACTTTTACCGGGAAAATAACAATCTTATCAAAACAACAATTTCTTTTGTATGTATAGGTACGTTACCCTTCCATACCAGCTCTCCTGTAGGAACTTGGAGCTGGTGTTCTTTAGCATAAATCAAGCTCATCGTAAAATTTGAAACCATACGATCTTCATTTCTTTATTCTTTACCACTGAGTTATCATCAACATCATAAGGTCAGAGACAAGTTCTTTGCTTATAAATCTATTTATATCTATGGTACCAGGTCTAGGTCGGTACTGACAAAACAACTGTTGTCAAGTGCACTCTTTGATCAATAATTTCGTGAACCACTCACGTATAAGATTTGTGAATGATTTTTCATATCTATTGTAGGTACCTAAAAAGAGATACATTTCCCGGACGCAAATTGAAACCACCATGATATCTATGTTATTTTAAATGAGTTTGTCTTCAATTTCCCTGTGGAATCCAAAACAAAGAGAGTTTTTAAAGTAGCACAGGTCTCGAAATCGAAACTATTTATTTTGTGCTATTGTTTGTAAAACTGTGCTAAAACCGTATCTCAATAAGCAAATGCTGCAAAACGAAATGATTTACTCTCACTCCAATAGTCTACACTCTACATTATAAAAATCAATATTATTGTTTTTATATTTTTAAAAAATTTTTTTTTACTTAGGTCTAGCTAAATTAAAAAATTAAATATACATTACATCGCAGTAGCTTCGGTTTTTACTCTAAAGAACTTACTTTTCCTTCATGTCCGGTGTACCAATAAAATCAATCAATTAAGCTATTTATCAATGTACTCTGTATATAGAAAATAATTCTCTCGTCAAGATTTAACGTAACCTCGAACCATCCAACAACAATCTAAGGTAAAGCAACTTCAAAAGAACTGTCAAAGGCTCTAAACTCTCACGCTCGCACAATTAACACATTCCTTTGCAGTAATGCATGGTACACATGCAAATATATCATTGCATGTTGTATACAATACATCGTTGTTATTGTAAGACGATACTCTTGTGATAAACGGTTTTGCTGATTAAGTATTGAGCAGGGATTTGGTTCATAATTCTTACTAACGCGAATATAAAGATAGAGCTCTGATAGCTCAGTGGTAGTGGTGAGTAGTGGTGACAAATGTCTTGGAGAACGTAGTGAGTAGAGCTTGAGCAAAACATTGTGAGGAATTCATAGGACGGTGGTAGGGTACTTTGTAGTACTCGACTGACTGGCTAACACCCTAACTTGGAAATATGTCGCCAAGCACCTATCGATGTGTTCCGGCAGGTGCACTTGAGAGCCAGTTGCCTTCGAGGCATTGTGAAAAGTCGATAATACATTGGTAATCCGCCTGGTATTTCTAAATGTCTTTAGAACTGTTTGTCAGGCTTCTGACGTAAAAAAAATCGTCGCCAAGATATACTAATAAATAAATAAATAATAAATATCCTCGGACATTTTTCACACACGGCTATCTGATCCCAAACTAAGCAGTGCTTGTAATATGGAAACCAGATGACTGATATAATACATAGACTACTTTTTTTTTGTAAATACATACTTAAATAGATAATTACACCCAGACTCAGGACAAACATACATGTTCATGCACACAAATGTGTGTCCTGGATGGGAATCGAACCTACGACCTGCGGCGCGATAGGTAGTGTCTTAACCAACCACCCCAACCGGCCCGTGATACTGGTAGGTATGTTCCATATATTGCACTTGATAATCAGTTTCTCTTAAGATTTGTGTGATTACAACTTTCCACCACAATATCACGACGCGACCTGAGATCTATATCCCATAAAAAAATATTATTTTCTCGGGATAAAATTACCATGTTTATATAATTTATCTTCACTGAAATAGGTCGAGGAATTAACCTATGAAAGTGGTATAAATTCACTTCCACATATTAGTTTAAATTATAATAGCTAGGATTAGGAGAGTATGCAAATTTTGTATATCTGGCTGTTGGTTACACAGTCAGACTCGTATCTAAGCGGATTCTCATTAAATTGCACATTATTATACCTAGGTACTTATGCTTTAGGTGAAATTGACGGATTCCGTTTAGTTCTACGGATACTAGAATATGGATTTTTAAACTGTGGTAGCGTTTTGTAGTTTCGTTCCAGATTAGAAGAATTGCTTGGAAGAATTGTCACTAAATATTATTTTCTATTTGTTTGTACTATCACGATAATCAGACCACAGATGAATAAAGAATCTCAGATTACATTAACAGTATGTTTTTGACCTCAAAAAACGAATACATACCTATTACGTAATAGAAATGTCAGCAGTAGCAGGCGCGTAGCTAGGTAACCAAAGGCCCTAGTGTAAAAAAAACTGGTCCCCTAATTAAACGTTTCCTTATATTGTCATAACCCGCTAAATGTGTAGTAGGTAGGTATTCTTTCAAATAGGTTGCCAGCATTAAAGTCCTTTTACAACTTATTCACATTCCGAAGGTGGAAGAATTATTAGCTAGTTCGATTCGATGTTGTTACTAGTCAGGATCCGAGGGCCCCCTGAGCATGGGGGCCCCGGTGCACGGCACCGCCTAGCTTTCCGGTAGTAACGCCACTGAGCAGTAGGTACGACTCAGTAACTTTTCTCATTATTCCAAAGTATTCATGTAATATAATATTCGTCCGTTTGTTCCTGTGGGATGCGGTTGGGTGACCGACACGTCTCACCCTTTATACTGAAGAGAACTTGTTTAATATTATATTAGTTCTTATATCCTATCTCTAGGAAAACTATGCTATGAAGGCAGTATTGGAAGACGATCTGGGTTATAATTTTTCTCTAAATTTGGTCGCGTAATACAAATAATTGTCACACCAAATTGATTTAGGATAAGTTAAAAAACATGTCACGTCTAACCAGTGACCTCTACCTACATCACATTTAATAATGTTTGGGTCAAAAATGATAGCCGCTCCTATACAAATAAATAATGAAGTGTCTATCGATAAGATAAAGTGTACACACGTGGGACAGGAAATGCATTATTAAAGTCAAATATTATATTGACATTAGTGTATCTTTATTTGTAAAATGGTATAAAGGTCATGTGGTTACGTATAAATAGAGGTAAATTCACTTTGCTGGCATTCTCGGTTGAGTTGAAAAAGAGATTTCAAATTCAATACCTTACAATAATATTGACGGACTCCGTCGCGGCTGAGTATTACCAGAGAGTATCTATGCTTCTGCATTTTATTATATGGCTTGATATTATCTTCAATATAGGTATATACTTATTCATATAATATAGTCTACGAATAAGTAATATTTATTCGTAGAATATAGTGAAAGAAACTGACTGAATAAACGCGAGAATTTTTTAAAAGTCTATCTTTGCGGTGTTTTCATCTGTCATTTTTGTTGCAAAATTTATGAAAAATTTGCCATTTGGTTAAAAAGATAGAGACAAGTTTCAGGGATTTCGAAAAATCACCCACTAAGGGGACAAAGAGGTAATTTGTCGTAGTGATAAAGCTAAACAAATGGTGTTTGAGACGCTCCGTCTATATTAATTTAAATGAATCAGGTATTATTTACTTTGAAGAGCACATTCTACTGCGTACTTACTACCATTGAAGAGAAATATTGAAATTCTTCATCTAGCGCTTTATTAATTTCTGTATCCTGGAAGGAAGCCTTCATAGCTACAAAGATAGCTTAGTTATTGAGGGAAAATGAAATTACGCATTGCCATTCTTAGGGAACAAGTCAAGCGTGTCCTATTTTACACTTTTTCCACAAAATTGTATAATCGTACCAAATTTTTTAACGTAGGTATGTACTATTCGAAATCCATAAGAAAGTAAATTTATTTGATATGACTCCCGAGTACCTATTGACTATTGTAGCAGTTTAAAATAAAATCTTACATCTAAATAATAATAGCCTTCTTAAGGATACTAAAATCCTTATCAAATCCAGATTCTTCTGGACAAGTGTTTTTAATCTTCGGCGTCGTCCAGCGAGTCAGTGGGAAACGCAAGCCCTTTAGCCCATTGGCTTGAAGATGGGACGATTAAAGTTATCAATCGTTTATACGTTAGAATCATCCGAAATAAACAAGTTATTTTATTTGCTGATATTGCCAGAGTGGGTGGAACCGCGCGGCACCATGCTGTCATACGAAAATAAATAAATATTCATTATTTCGATTGCATTGGAACGATGTTTATTGTTTTCATTTACATGTTACATGTCTTACTCCAAACTTAATTTAAATAAATTTTAACATTAACCGTGCGGTAGGTACATACCTAATACCTAGTTAAAAAAATACTTCTTATTTTTCATTAAAATATCGGGAAATGTTCGAAATTTCATCAATTTGAGTTACTCTGATCGATTTTAAGGTTCCGTAGCCAAATGACAAATAAAAGAACCATTATTAGAACAGAAAATTTTGATGGTAGGTATATTCTATATTATTACAAGCAGATACCTACCGCTATACAATATTGTAGAGAAATTGCGAATACAAATTATTTTTAAGATAATAATATCTTATCACGTTCCTCGGACTGTTTAAAAATACGTCCTTTTTGTATCCCAAAAGTACGACAAACATATTCTATCGTTTGCATATACTCGTATGTATTCGTTGGTATCTATAGGTATGTTAGTTTTGATGGATTGGAAGGCAAATAGGCTTATATACCTTGTATTCATAGAACATGAAAGCGGTTTTGATAACGAACGGGGGATGTTCGCCCTCTTATTGAACTTTCACGACTATTCTTAGGACGCCGTGAATAAGGGTTCGTGGATCCTTTTATAAGCCATCTGATGAAATAAACTGAATGCGTGGAGATATGTTGTAATTTGAATTGCTAATTTTATATAATGTAGATTCAATTTGAGGGATTTTAATAGATAATTTTAAAGCTTCCCTTTTCAGATAATATTCTACAGATGTTATTAAAATATTTCTTATTTCATTATACTGTGCCTCGGCTTTAGGTTGTGACTATTTCAATAAAAAAACGACACCTGAACAAACATGATTAAAATCCAAACGGCTAGTAAAAAGGGACGAAAAGCTATTAAAAACTAAAAAAAATGCGTCCGTCACAGTCACTGGCTTATAAGACAAATATTTATTCAGTACAACGAGATCGAACCTACGTGAGACGGTCGCGCGCCACTGCGCACACGACGTCCGTCCGGGCGGCGCGGGCGCAGGAAACCGATCCAATTTTATATTGCCTAAACACTCATTTCGATTGTTTAGTTTCCGGGTCGCTTTCTGTCCGGTAACATGTAAATCATAATCAAGAAGATATCCGTTATAGGTAACAGGATGAATCCTTTTTTTCGACAAAGATTTCGTTGACCATAGATCGAAATGACGGGTCAATTGGCGTGGTTGGTTAAACACTACCTATCATGCCAAAGGTCGAGGATTTGAATCCCATCCAGGACAGACATTAAGGTATGTGCATGAATATGTCTGTTTGAGCTTTCGGTGATGGAAAGCATCGTGAGGAAACCAGAGCACGATGGTAGGGTGCTAGGGCTGGCTACCACCCTCAAATTGAAAATCTATCGCCAAGCACCTGTCGACAGCTGCACTTGAGAGCCGGTTCCCATCTAGGCTTTGTGTGTTTACCACCTTCGGCCACATCATCACTTACCATGGTGAGACGGTGGTCAAACACAATCTTATCCAGAATAAAAAAAGCTCTGCTTAGTCATCAGTAAGATGGCTGTGTGTGAAAAATATCAGAAGAATTGTGCAATGACAATTCTTAATTAGAGGTAATGGTAAGATCCATTGAAAATGAACTCATTTTTATCGATGAAAACTTCGATTAAAAGGTTTAAATAGTTAATCCATATCAATGGCGGCGTATTTACAGAGGCAGCGTTTCGGATAAACGGAGGGTTGAGCTTATTGCTTTCCCCTCGGTTGCGTCTTTGATACACCAAGTAATTACTTGGAATTATCTATTGATCTATCTCGGCTATTAGACTATGTTTAATATTAAAGATTTTACTATTAATAATCATATAGTTCCGTACCTACAAACCATCTACAAGAAAATTCTGAAACTTTAAATTACTAAGATGACTTTCGTCTTCACCTTAATCTAAGAAACGCTCTAACTTAAATTTTTGAAATATTTTTGATCAACCTAAGCTCCACTCATTGAAGCTAATTAGGGTTATTGTTTGAAAAACAGACATCCGTGTACAATATATAGTATTAGTAAGGTAAGTAGGATTGCAAGGTGGTTGTAAAAAAAAGGTACCTAGACTTTTTAATTCATTTATTTTCAGTACTGAACACTTATCTGTTCGGTTTTCGTTACGGCATTGCAGTTTTCGAATCATTTACATTAAATGCCGCAACATGCAAAGTGATTAAGTCAAATAGCTATTAGCGCTATTTCTAATTAATGGTTTGTGTCCTGTTAAGTTCCATTTACCGAAAATGTTATTAAAGCAAACACGATCGAACGTCAAAACACATCGATGCATCATAAATCTAGATATCTATATCGATACGGTTATAAATGCCACAACGTTTCGCTAACTTTAACATAAATAACCAGGAAAAATGAGCGAAGTTTGAATGCGTGCGTTCAGAGCGAGACGCATAAATCATACCTCACGAGTTCCCTTTTCGAGCCGTTAAGCTGCACCTATCATTAGTCCCACCCACGTAAATCCCTGTGATTTCAATAATTCATATCAGGACCTATCATTGAATCGTTCAGTTTCATTCCAAGATCCGTGGACCCATAATTACCGCGTTTATTTTCGCTCTCGCTTCTTCAAAAGGGTTTGTTCACCGCTTTAGGCAAACTAGGCAATTATCACATCGCCCTCTCAGAGTTCCCACGGGATGGTAAAAATTTTCAACTTACGAACGTGTCGAACCTCGCGGCTATTTGTACTCGTCTTATTGTAATATTAGACCTGTAGTAGGATATTTACCGTGGTCACTCTTGTTACGAAGCCTTAGAGCGCATCCTTACCTCCGTACCTCAATATTTCCTATCCATTGCAGCCTGTCCTTCTTGACATCGCTTCGATACGTTGTCGAGTGTCGATGGATTGCGTGCTCAAGAAAGTCCTCGATAAATTTTGTTGTAACAATGGCACAGTACGAGGTTTTGTTTGTTGAGACGCCCGGGGTCGCGTGAGAACTTCGGAACTGCATGGGCGTGACATCGGACTCTTTTTGTCGTATCTTTTTTCTTATTTCACTTTTGTAAGGTTAATGTAGAGTTGTGAGTATTGGTAATAGCTATCCAGCTATCGAGTTGAGACGTGACTGTCACAAAGCAATGTACCAAATGATTGTTACTTAAATTTTAAGTCTGTCAAACACATGTTAGATAATTTTGAATGGAATTCCGAATGTTTCTTTGTAAATTAGCAGCGTGGTTTATGACCATATTCTTATTTCGTCACATCTCACATGCTGCGAATTAGATGCGCTCCGGCTTTGGTTTCATTACAATACTCTGGTGATGGTGAACTTCACAATAATATTGTGGAAAACAGCTATTAAAAATACATTAACATCTGGTACTGGCAATTTTGTTTGCAATTCAATATCTCGGGTTGTGGTAGTTTCCTTACAGTCTATGCCAAAAATAGCCTACACTAATCTAATTGTTAGCTTTGAGCTTGTGCGGGAACTTTGACTACCGGTTGTACATAATCTCTTGTCTATGTTTATACAGGGGTGTAGTTATATCGACTGTTTATTGAAATGGGATATACCTGCCGGCTTTAATATTACGTGTATTAACTCAGTTACCAGTTATTGATGTTTGTTGATACAAATAAGCTTTATTTGTTTTTACTCTACACTGAATATAAAACAGATGAATGTTTCAAATAATTTATTCCATAACGAGTATTCATTTCAATAAATTAAACATCTCATGCTGGTTCCCAAATTTTTGTCTCTTATAGGATATTATTTTTAATCACGATGGATACTGAAATATATTTAACCTTTGCCCCAGCAATATAATTTTCATTTTTCATATTATACAAGTATCCAATAAACCTCCGTGAGGGTATATTGTTTTTGGGCATGCTCTGTTGAATAAAACATATATTTTTATTGCATGTTTGGCTCTAGTGGTGCATATTTTTTACATATATTCCAATACCGGATCGACGGACCGAGTGCATCCATTTTTTTATTGCTTTCCGTTTTTTCTATAAGTATTTTAATTTTTTAAAGAGCAGCGCCGCTTTTAAAATGTTCAAAGAGCCAATCATAATGATTGAAAACTACAATTTAAACTTTTAAAACGTCGAAAGCTCTTTTCATGTCCGAAACTAACTGGTAATTCGATACACCATTTTCAACCTTGTATCTAATATGTCACGACGAACATTTGACATGGTGCAATAAACGACTGAATGATCTATTTAGCTAACTTACTCGTACCCTATGTCGGTATGAAGGAACATGTAACCTAATGATCCTGAACCATTAATTATGTCATCTGTTCGATTAGCTCTGCAAGATATTAGCAACTGCAGTCTCCCACAACTGTTGCTGATAAGGTCAGGCAAGTTTCATGTAAGATCTGTAAGATTGGCTCACGACCTCATTTGGCAATTAAGGCTAGAAATGCCGGAATCTGTATCAAAATAAAGACTTTAGACACCAAGTCACCTACATGATATTATTATAATTATTATTATTCCATACATCATCCATTTTTAAATTTAAAAGCCTTTCATTGTTTATTCAATACTTTAATTCAGTGAAAGGCTTGCCATGATTTCATATTTCGAATCGTTGAGTTTTTTCATTCTAGATTTAAAAATAAGGAAAATAAATAAGACAAATTTTATTTACGTCAGCCTACAAACGATTAATTTACTTCCTTTGGCTGGAAATAAGTATTAATTCGTTCGGTTTTCAAACACGAAGTGTACCTACTTGACCTCTCTTCATCCAATGCGCTAATTTACACCAAACAGACAATTAAGTTTTCATCGCCAATGGTCTATACCAGAGAAATAATATTCATTGTTTACACAAATGAGTTTTGTGTGGATTAGGAATATTTACCTATTCAATAGGTAGGTAATAAAAATTCTCACAGATACGAGTACATACGAACAATAACATACAATCTCACTACACTTCGAAGTGAGATGTGATTTGTTTAATTGGCATCAGAAGGATTTTTACACAATTCCGGCAGTGTCAGGGCGTTTGAAGATAAACGATGGAGATTGATCATCAATACAAATAAATAATAAATACCAAGAGATGGTATCATAGACAGCAGTACCAACCGTATAATTCTAGTTAATATATTTTTCATAATGACCTTAATTTCACCACGATGAGTGATGATGAATGATGATAAGAATACAAAACCTTGAAACAGCTGGTCCTTGGTGGCAGATTTTCCATTTGATGCTGGTACTTACCTAGTAAAATATGTTGTAGGATCCAAACCTTCGACGGCACTACCAATAGCCCTAAAAAAATATAGTTATAATTATTTTCATTAAACTCCGTGTCATAAACAAAACAACTAAAAACTAATGAAAAACCATTTGTGTTGCACAAAATAATCATTCAATACACTCGGTACACTTCCCACGGAGGCTATTACAAGATTCTTTATACAAACTTACCATTGCGTGCAACGAGAAATAAAACTAAAAGATTTATACGATAAATCAGTTACAAGTATGATTGCCGGAGGTTCCGTAGAGCGGCAAAGTTAATTTTGTCGTTGGTATAAAGCGAAATAATAGAAAAAGCACTCAGCCTCTGGGCAGTTGTCTATGGTTCACCTTTTGTTAGGACAGGTGATTGATGGACTCTTCATTGTCTGTGTCGCGTTTAGTTTGAAAAATGAACAATGTTTGCGTTTATTTGATTGCGCATTTTTTTTTTTTTTTTTTTTTTTATATTCGATAGGTTTGTGTTTGACCACAATCTCACCATGGTAAGTGATGATGTGGCCGAAGATGGTAAGCACACAAAGCCTAGATGGGAACTGGCTCTCAAGTGCAGCTGTCGGAACACACCGATAGGTGTTTGGCGACAGATTTTCAACTTGAGGGTGGTAGCCAGCCAGTCGGGTACTACAATATACCCTACCACCGTGCTATGGTTTCCTCACGATGTTTTCCTTCACCGAAAGCTCAAGCTCATTGTAGGATTCGAACCCACGACCTTCGCCGCGGCATTCGACGTCACTTACCACTGAGCTATCATCGCCTTAGCGCATGAGCGCATATTGCATTTGGGTTGTTTTTTCCCGCGGGTTATATTACATCCACATTCTTTAATTGAATTATTTGTTGTTTATTATTTTATTCGGTCGGTTTTATTCGGCTTTTCCATTTTTTTATTTTATTTAGTTATGGGTTGAAAAAAGCTTGCTTGTTTTAAAAAAATGTTGTTTGATTTCTATTTTCAAATCCACTTGTAGTGCGCTGTGCAATAAAATGTTCTCTACAAAACAATGACTAATTGAGGTAGATGTTCACCAATATTTAATTCGTAACGGTTAAGTTTATTGAACTTAGAATTTTCATAAACCTATATATCGGCACACATTTAACCATTTATTTACTGATGTACCTTATTGTAAAGTGTTAAAGTAACTTTTCTATGAAATACTCAAACGACAAGGTGATCATATCTGAAATATAGTTTAGGCTGGAAATCATTAACAACAGTTATTAAAATATATGGCAATGTCAAGTTAACCGTTACCACGGACTCAATAATTACGAATCTTAATCAAATGAAGAACTTACTTTTAGAATAAAATTAAAGTCATTGAACGAAATTACATGGGCGTCGTCATCGAGAGATTTATTTATGTCTTAGCAGAAGTAGACGATGACTTTTATGTTTGTACATGAATGTAATTATGAATTGTATTGCCTTTAAGATATTGTAAAAAGGTCGAAAACATATTGGCAAACTCCCTGGTATAACTTATGTCTATAGGAGACGGAAGTCACTTACCATCAGGTGACCCGCCTGACTGGTTGTAATTTGTGGTATAAAAAAAGGGTACTGGCCATAATACTATTTATAGTCCTAAATGATTACAAAGTAGAATAAGCCTGCTAAATACAAAAACAGACAAGAAAAAAAAAACACTATTTATCGAACTAAAGTTATTTGAATTTCGACAACGAATTTTTTTAAAACAATGTAACCTAGAGTTGAGTTTTTTTTCTCTTTTTAGATATTTCTGCCAATGTCATATTTGTAGGTATTATTCTTTGATTATTAAGCCAGCCTAATTAATACTCAAAGGTATTATTTTTCTTTTTTATTTTATAATCATGTAATGAATGTGATATCCATAGTAAAGTTAGTCAGTGAAATTTAAGCGAGGTTTCTGTGAAATTGTTGGCACTGAAACTTTTGTTTTAACTTTTTGACACAAGATACAACTTGAAAAGACACGATACACGCTTGCATTTCACGTCACTGGTGCACTTAGGTTGAACTTAATCGGATAAAACGCCACCTATTCAATAAAACCCGATTCTAAAGAAAATATAACGAAAAGGCAACGTCACTTTGCAAATCCCCGCCAAAGTCCAGCTGTGTTTAAATCAGCGACCTTACAGCCATTGGCTGTATGGTCGCTGGTTTAAGTAAATTCTAAAGTGAACGATATAGAAATAGTATCATTTATATGCTCAACTGCAAAGCCTTATCAGACGATCTTCATGCTATTCGCTTCGCTCGTTGCTAAATCCGTGCAACAACGGTGTTCAGAAGAAAATTACAAATCTTGACTTTTCCTTTATGCAGTCGCAATATATTCTGAAGAATGCAATAACTTCGAAACGGTGCCTCTTTTGTTTTCATAAATCTCTATACCTACTGCCAGCTACACTGTGCTATGATAAACTAAAATCATAAAAAATATTACATTTAGGTTCTTATTAAAAAACGATAATCAAA
Organism: Ochropacha duplaris; assembly: GCA_951361185.1. Classification (NCBI taxonomy): domain Eukaryota; kingdom Metazoa; phylum Arthropoda; class Insecta; order Lepidoptera; family Drepanidae; genus Ochropacha; species Ochropacha duplaris. The sequence goes on from OX592703.1 coordinate 10,087,402, forward strand.
ACTAGAGTTCCTATTACTGACCTTATATTTTGATTTGCAAGCAAGAGGATTTGGATTCCCGCTATTATAAAATCTTGTAGGGAAAAAAATAAAGATCCAACAATCTGTTGTCAAAACATAATATTGTGTATAAGATATTGAAGGTATTGTACCTACTTATATTTAAGTATTTTAATTTTTCTAGCTCATTTTATCCTAAGTACCTACTAATATTATAAATGTGAATGTTTGTAGGTATGTTTGGATGTTTGTAGGTATGTTTGGATGTTTGTTGCTCAATCACGTAAAAACGGCTGGATTTTGATGAAATTTGGCACACAAGTTGATCATATGCTGGAATAAAATATAGGATACTTTTTATACCGATACAAGATACGATCTCTCGGGAACGCGGGTGAACCCGCGGCGCGGAGCTAGTTGGTAAAATTTCTTTCACCATAGTACAAAATATCTACATAAAAATGTTTAAAAGTTTTCAATAAAAACTGGTTTTTATTACCGTCGTCTATTTCCATAATAGACTCATTTGTGTGAAAAATTACACTTAGTGAAGTGTTCACACCTCAAACCGGTTGTTAACTAGATAAACAAACAATCAGATCCCTTCGACTCAAATAGGTACAAGGTTAGTAAAGCAAAGCGTAAAAATGTGTGTGAAAAAACTGATCGTTCAAAACGTGTTGAAGTTGTCATTGAAAGAAACATTCTTCGACGGTCCATAATTGTTAATCGAAGACCGTGAAAGCGATGCGGCCCGATTGTATTGTGTGAATATTTTTAATCATCGGTTTATTTAAATATTTTGGGAACCCGATGCTTTCCTTCAATAAATAAATCTTCGTGACTGCGCTAAGTGTTAGAATTTGAATGTTAACTGACTTAAATCCTGTAAAATATGTGACGTAAATCGTGTGGGAAAATGTAAATAGCAGACTTTTATATTAAACTAGCTGTCTCCCGCGGTTTCATCCACGTTTTTATCTTTTACTGAAATAAAAAGTATCTTATGTTTTTTTCCAGGTTTTGATCTACATGTGTGCCAAGTTTCATCAAAATCCGTTTGGTATTTTTTCCGTGAGAGAGTACCAAACATCACAATATCCTACTCCTACCAATATTATAAATGAGAAAGTATGTTTGGATATGTGTGAAGATATTGTTACTCTATCACACTAAAGCTACTGAACAGATTATGATGAAACTTGGGACACAGGTAGATCATACACTGCAATAAAACATAGGATACTTTTTATCTCATGAAAAGATAGGATCCATCATTTACGTGGGTGAAACTGCGAGGGACAGTTTAAAATAAGTAAGTTTTGTGATAGACCTAGCATGCTTTTGTGTCGACTGTTGGCAAGGCTAGCAAAATATATTGGCTTTCTAAGTTCCTTGCCAGTTCTAATTTGGAATCTATTTTCTGCGATGCGGGTGGCACATAAACGACTACTTTGCACACTGAATAAGTTATTTTGTTATGACGGCCTGCTGTCTTTTAGAGTAGCCAGTAGTAGACTAGCAATATGCAGGTATAGAACTTTTGGCCCCACGCAACTTTCCACTCAGATTCAGTCTCGTCCCCAGTAATTAACGGCCCGAGCCACATTCAGTAATCCGACCATCCCCTAAAAGACTCCTCTAAATCGCTTATGCGAATTCCGTCCCACTATTTCGGTAGGTAGGTCCGTGTCCCAACAGGGGCGCCCTCAGCGGTCAGTCGTCTAAAATTTTACATCTCGGTTGAGAACAGTCTCCATGAAGCGGAGCAACGTGCACGAAGTGTGTGTGTGTGTGTGTGTGCGTGACCTGCACGTACCTACGTTATCCCACGTGACTCGCGTAGCACAGGAACGCGATCTGCGTCCTTTTTCAAATTCGGCTTCCTTTACTGTGCTTCACTTTTGTATGTGGTCATACAATGTATTTAGGTGGATCAATAAATATTTTTTATATCTTTTTTTTTATTTTATTTTTATGTCACTAGTGACAGCGAGGCAGGCGGGTCACCTGATGGTAAGTGACTACCGTCGCCTATAGACATTAGCAATACCAGGGGGATTGCCAATGTGTTGTACACCTTATTACAATGCCTTAAGGGCAAGGACAACTGGCTCTCAAATTTTTTATATCTCTATCATACCTTATGAAAACTGGTGTATGTACCAATTAATCTATGAAGAGTACCATTATAAAATCAGTAGAAGATAAAACACCAGCTAATTATCCCATATTATTTGGATTTTCATGTATTTGGTGGATATCAATTATTAGTACTGCAGAGAAAGAGACATATTGCTGTAAACAGGATTATATAAATATTTTTTCCTGTTTTATTAAATGTTATTATCATGAAATTATTCCTTATTAGGCCCGTCGCATGACATCAAAGGGTCATATAATTACTATCCATATTACATTAGATCAAAGGTTAGGAATAAGAAAAATGTACGTCACAAGCAATCGAGTAATTTCGTATTTTCCTCCATAGAGGTCGATAAAGTAATGATTTTTAGTGAGTTTGAGGAAAATGTCTATTTGTGATTGAGGATATGTAATTTAGTATCAGTTATCTGGTTTACATATAGCTCTGCTTTGTTTGGGATCAGATATCCGTCTATGAAAGGATGTCCCAGGGTATAAAATCATGAATAGGTTTAAACCATTGCTCTAATAAGTATTGATCCAAGATGGTGAAAAACTATAACAACTCATTCTTTCATCTACGGCTATAACATAGACTAAAAGCGTGATAGATAGAACAAGCTCATTCCAAATATAAATCGAATAAATTTGAAAATGGAACCTTGTACTTTTTTTCAGATGCCGTTCAAAGGTTTGTGGAGATGCCCACATACACCGAGGTGAACCCTGGCGAGGATGCATTGCTCAAGTGTCGGATATCTGATAAGAAAGGAGTCTGTTCCTGGCAGAAGGATAATAAGGTAGAATTAATATTTTACTATTGTCATTAGGGTTCCGTACCCAAAGGGTAAAAACGGGTCTCTATTACTAAGACTTCGCTGTCTGTCCGTCTGTCTGTCACCAGGCTGTATCAAGAACCGCGATAGCTAGACAGTTAAAATTTTCACAAATTATGTATTTCTGTTGCCGTTATAACAACAAATACTAAAAACAAAATAAAATAAATATTTAAGGGGGGCTCCCATACAACAAACGTTATTTTTTTGCCGTTTTTACGGAACCCTTCGTGCGCGAGCCCGACTCGCACTTGGCCGGTATTTATTGTTCAAACGTGATAATTTTATCGATTTTTAGGTATGAGAATAATAAGTAACTAACGTAAAAAATATCTACTAAAAATCTTAGTAGCAAAGTGAAGTATTTCAAATACTTTATATAGAACGCAATTATAGCGCATACCTAATAGGTACCTTGTCCTTATAGTGTCTGGAACTATTTAATAAGTAGAGTTTTTTTTTTTTTTTTTTTTTTTTGTTGTTGCTGGCATCCTTTTAGGATATTTCTGCCAATGTCAAAGTATTTGAAATGGTCTTGGTCTATTTGTCACAATGTTTTTTTTTTACATAAGTTTAAGTATGTAGTCAATACAAAGTCTTTCAATCGCATATATTTTCTTCAGTTTTAATTTCTTCTTTTATGTTATAGTCACATTCTCAAACTCACTGTAATGTCCAGTCCTCGTCCATACATGTCCAGTCAAGCTTTAGTGAAATTGGCGGTTGTTCCACTAAAACATTCACGGACTTTTTGGGACAACCTGGAAAGTCACGATACACGCTTTCATTTCATTTCACTTCACTTGTGCACTTAGATTGATCATTATTGGATAAAACACCACCGAAATTATTCAATAAAACTCAAAATACACGAATTTAATGAAAATAAAACGAAAACGCAACGTCACTCTGCAAGTTCCCGCCAAAAAGTCTAAGTAGAGTTTAAAATAAGTATAAAAATAACTTGAAATTGGCATAAACAACCTAAAGGACGATTGCCAGTAAAGAAAGAAAAAAAGGTTACATACATATCCTGTGTAGTACGAATTAATTGCCTCCGCAAATATAAGGATTCAGTACTGTAGTTATGTACGACTACAAATGCTATGCAAGATTGTAAGTAAAGCTAATGCTATTGAATCCCTCGACGCACAGTTAACAGTGTAAAGTAGGCCTTAATGAATAAAACCTAAAACTATCATTAAGGTAATTAACTGGTTGAAAATTAAGTATTAAAAAAAATCCGTCATTTTAAATTGTCGTTTGTTAATTAGTTAACTGTGTTGAGAATTACATGGTTCTCAAAACTAAATTGGGCGGGCAGTAGCTAAAGTCTTGACATTATGCACGAAAGAAGCAAGAAGATAAACTTTAGACAATAAAAGTTGTAGCTAAAACGAAATGGGTGTTTAGTGGGTTCCGTTTCATTCTTTCGTTCACAAATCGTCACCATTCAATAATGACAAGGAATTATGATCATTGTTCAATGTTTCATAACTTTTAATGTTTTTTTTTTATCGCAATCTCACCATGGTGAGTGATGAGGTGGTACGTTCACAAAGCCTAGACGGATCTCAAGTGCAGCTGTCAGAACAAACCGATAGTTGCTTGGCAACAGACTTTCAACTTGAAGGTGGTAGCCAGCCAGTCGAGTACCACCGTGCAATTGTTACATCACGATGTTTTGCTCAAGCTCATTGTAGGATTCAAACCCACGTACTTCGCCGCGGTATCTGACGTCACTATCGCTGAGCATATGGGAGTCAGAGTTTTCTTTATTAGTAAAATATAATATCAGCAGGTCTGGTCGATTATACAAGATGTTATCATTTTCTAACCCGTCAGTTAAGTAAATATTCTCTTGGGTTGTTTAGTAGAAAAGCTCTTTGATGTTACCTTTTTTTCGGTAAGTATTGAACCCTCAACTTTGTGAAACAGACAGTGATTGAATTAAACGAAAATACTTCACTTATTTATTGTGAAACAAGTCTCGTCATTTTTATAAATTACTAGCTGTCCACCGCGGATTCACTCGCGTTCCTGTGGGATCCTATCTTTTCCCGGGATAAAAGTATCCTATATTTTATTCCATATGCTCTACGTATGTGCCAAGTTTCATCAAGTTCGGAGTAGTCGTTTCGGAATTTAGCCCCAACAAACATCGTGACACGAGATTTTATGTTTTATTTTGCCGCCATAAAACGCAAATATTATTTGTGAGATTAGATTTGAAAAGAGTACCTGATTGCTGAGTTTATTGCCGGCTCTTTTCAACAAAAGCAACCTTCTGAACCGTGTGTTAGAGTCTAGCTAGACTATTCTTTTCAAAGGCCTAAGTATATTTGAATGAATATCCATATTCATTAAATGGATATTTATTATATAAATTGCTTTATAAAAAAAAAGTTCACTATAAAATACTTTGCAGTTATTTAAAAAAATATAGTTCCATATTTCATTTCGAAATTATTCCCGAAACAAAAATGCTTCAAATTCGTTTTACAAAAATGTTGACACAAAATTTAATTAAACTATTCATCATTCTTTCATTCTCTAGGTAAAAGTACAAAGTAAAGCAACTTTCTTGAGGTTCCTGTTTTCGAATTCAACAACAAAACAAGAGCGCCAAACAACAGAACGCGCACTGACTAACAGATAAAACTAAATGTTACTTTTATCTCATCAGCTTAAATATAAGCGGGCTGTATTTAGTATGAACAATCGGGCGTCGGGACACCAGATAGGAATCTTAACTAGGCTTAGTCACGATCGTTCAGTTAAGTTTAAGCTAGCTAGTCCGACATGGTCTGATTGGGTGTGATTTTTCATTCCCAAACCGTGGTTTTTGTTGGAAACTTAAACTACATTGTCTTTGGCAGCAGCTTTTTGATTCAAAGATTTTTCTTAAACTCTTGACAGAGGTTTAGATCTATGCGTGCGAATAGCTCTAGTAAATCATCAATAGTTTTCATTATTCTATAGAGTTTAAATGCTACGCTATGAAAAGTAACAGAATAATTACTTCCGCGGCCCGGGTGACATTTTAAACAAAAACAAAATCTAATTACGTAAATTTATTTATGACCAAAGTTACAAAGTTACCTCCTAATATGCCGAAATGAAAATTAAACCAATTTTTTTTGTAACCCTTTCAAACAAAAAGTTTAAGTAGAAAAGTTAAGTACGGAGATGCAATCTAAAGTGAGATAAAACGATTTTTAAATCTAAATGGTAATGAAAACGTGAAGCATTTTAAAAGGCTCTCCATGCCTCGACAATAGACAAACGTTTAAACAAATGAACCCCCAAATAAGGAATTCATTACCATAATTAAAATGCAATGGTTACGGAACTAAGCGAACACAATGCCTGCTCCTTTTTATCTTTTCTGAACCATAGATTAACTTGTAGTGGTACCAAGCCATAGATAATAAACGTTAAATATGTTTTTTTATTTATTTCCGTGCTTTCAATTGTAGTTAAAATTACTTTTATTGTATTAACCATGTATTATAAACATGAACTGAAAATACTTTAATATAGTAGATATGTACTAAGCATGAGAAATATAATACACGATCAATCGCAATCATTATGCCTTTGACATGCATTGAAATAAACAAAGCGCCCTTTCTCAACCGTACGTATCACTACAAAGGAGTGAGGCATCATAACCATTCTCGTCACGAGTCTAGCCTTCGTGATTCATTCCTCTATATCCTGGGAAACTTGGCAGAATGCCTGCTATATGCCCTGGGGCCCTCACGGCTTCATTCCACTTTTATAGTGTGAAATTATAGTGAAATCCACATGACGGTGACATGTAATGGCAATCGAGCAAATTAGTGAGGTTGTGAATGAAATTATTCCATTTGAGTGAGTCGTTTCTATTTATGAAAATTATTCAAGTACTGGTGCGTACAAAACTTTATTTACACTTGTGTCATACAATCTTAGATAAAGCAGTAAAATATTTATTTATTAACTACATATATTAGGTAGATACTATCGGTATTAATGGTGAGTTCTTTGAACTATGCGTCTTTCTTGTCTAGAAGCCCACTCATTGGTGATAACCGAAGTATTTAAACTAAGCTTTTTATGACTTTTTGTGAAACAGGCTAGGTGTTGTAATTTTTGTAGCATGAAAACTGATTGACGCAAAAAAAAAAAAAACCACTTTATAAACACTTTTATAAACTTGAAACACATTCGAGCACAACAGTCAAGTCAACCGTCGCGCATCACTATCTCTAATTATAGGTGGTATTGTCTTTAAATGTGTGTTTTCATTCCCTTTGTTCGAAAGGAAGTACTATGGGCATATATTTCAACAGCCAGCCTAAGACTGCACTTCGCACCTTCTCCTTCCATCACGGCGTGTGGATAACTTTCCTTGGTCCGTTGCCAACTGCTATGATTGTTTGGCATTCCAACTTAATTTAAATGCAGCTGCTATTTTTGTTTTCTTTTCAAGTTTCTATTTGAAAGTTTTACTTAATTGAAGAAACATTAATGGTGGAACCGTTTTAAGAAGCGCTTGTTTTCGAATTGTATCCTTGTTGATTTAGTTAGTAGTTAATTAATACAATGATAATTAATGGAATAGTTATGGTGATCAATACCGTCAAATACCCGGAATAAACATGTGTGTGTAGAAATTAAATGAAATGTTTATTCATCCAAATAGGCCTTCACAGGCACTTATGAAGAGTCAGTCTCTAATGCTCGGTTCGGAGGGTTGCTTTTGCTGAGAAGAGCCGGTAATAAACTCAGCAATTACTCTTTTCAAAAACTACTTACATTACACCTATTACATTCAATAAATATTTATCTAGTCTCACGACAATATTTGCGTGTTATAGAACATGGGCGATTCTAAATCTGGGTGAAAATAGGCACTAATGTAGAACAGAGAGGCAATAAGTGAGAACTAAGCACTGCTAATTGCCATTAAATTATATCTAATCTAGTATTTGTAGTCCAGCAAATGTTACATGAATGGAGCAGACTCATCGGTTCGCAGCGCGTCTATTAACTAAAGCGGGCGAAATATTGCCCATATCTTAACCATAACTCCTGGTTATTCTCTGTTCAGTTTGGCGATAGTGGAACCAATGGTTTATTTGTTATTTTTCTTACTATTAGCGAGGAGTTCGTGCTTACTTGCTATTTGACACGATTTTTGTGAGTACGAGGGAATTTTTGTATATTATTATTATTCTAGTTGATGTTTACTTTAGTCGGCTTAGAAGGTTAGACGTTCTTTGAGTGTCACTTAGTGTATTTATCACTAGCTTTACGCAAAGCTTTTCATTGCCATAATTTGTTATCGATAATGATGTATTTACAATATCCGTTGTATTTGACTCAATCATTGTATAATCAATTCTCGTGTCACGATGTTGGCTCCCGATGAACTCCAAAACTTCTTAACCGATCTTAATGAAACTTGGTACACAAATAGATTATATCCTGGAATAAGAGATAAGATACTTTTATCCCGGAAAAAGATAAGAACCCACGGGAACGCGGCTGAAACCACGGATGACAGCTAGTTATATCAAAAAACATGATGTAGACGTAAAATATAAAAAATACCTAATGGGTAATATTGAAATTAGTCCACGGAACAGAACGTAAGAAACGAAGTACCTAATTCACTGAAACAATAATAATGATTCAGTAGGAATTAATAGTTTCATTTCAACTCGATATTTTGTAATCAATTCTCAGAATTGGGTTACTTGAAACGTTTGACTATCATGAATGCGGGTATTCATGGACGTTTTTGTTGATTTTAATTACACATTAAGTACATATCTTTATTAGAAAATTATCTTCTAACAAAGATTCACTTACAGAGACGTCATTATTTATTAGATACTTACGTATTTTTTTTTAAAACATGTTTTTTTTTGATAACCCATAGCAATAATTTTTAAACAGACTTTTTGAGTTAAGATAACGTATACAATGAGCTCTGTCTTTTAAGCATCTCAAGCGAATACAATCTTAAATATAAATAACACAGAGTTAAGATTTGATCGACGCGGACGCTAGGTATAATAAATGCAACCTTATTTAACCTAGCATTCGTGCAACAACTGAAATGCTTTCTTCACCCCACAAGCGTTAATAGTGTAAGGAATTCTAACGTTTCACATGCCAAATATAACGTTTCTATTCATAGTGACGTAATTACGGAGCCATATCGCACTTAGCGTATACAACAACGTAGGTAGGAGAGGTAGGTACAGGCAGTCACGCCTCGCGGTCACGCCGTGACGCGACGTACAGTGCATTGTTCTACGGCTCTGTGGGGTGGTGCAAGTCACGAACTTATACCAGCATTGGGTATTTGCATGTGTGGTACAAAGATAAAAAAATCTACTTTGTTGTATAGTTTGATCTACTTTCGCTCTGTTTATTAAATTAATAACACGAACAAATTGTAAAAAATAGAGCATAAAAAGGAAATGTGCTTTTGTATTGATTCGCTGTCAATCAAATAATATGAATAATGAATGTCATTAATTTTACAACAAACAAAACAATAAGTATCATTTCATAATTATCAGGAAAGTGGTAATTTTTATTGTAATCAAAGAGAGTATAATTTTCCTTAGAATTGGATTCAGGTTACCATACAAATATTTTTAAACTATAATACATTTAGGCTAGGATACCTTACCTACTCCTACTGCAGGTCAAAGGCCACCCAAACATAACATTTTAGGTATATCTTAAAATCTTGTCGTATTGTCAAATCTACCTCTACCAAGCACATAAGTATAGATAGTGCAATCCACCAAGACGCGCCTCCCTTGTTTTCCCTGTGCAAGTGTGCATCCTTTCACTAGTGTTGTAGTGCTGTCGATATGTCTAATGCAGATATGCAGTAATACAACACTAGCAAAACGATGTACACTTGCACTGTAAGGGATTAGGAAGAAGATGGGGCGCGTCTTCGTGTTTGGCACTATCTATAAGTACATATTAGAAAGTATTATATTATTCATAACGCTATAAGTCTTTAAATTGTACCAATCCAAAAAGCATTTTCACTACATGCGCCTGACATTTGGGCCCCGCACGTCCGTATCCGTGTGTGACGGTGACGCGGACGGTGTTAAAAAACTCATGCTTTTTATATTGTGCTTTTTGGCATAGTTTTGTTATGATTAAATTTCTTGCAGGCTCAAAGCCGGCGCTGTGTGTCTGTTGCTCGTAGTTTAGCGCATCATAAGCACGCTTTGAATATTCAAAAGTTGTTTTAAGTGTTCAAAAGTTGTTTTGAATGTTCAGAATGTGCGTGAAGTAGTATTTTGGGTTGTACTTTATCTTGTTAGATGTGTACTATGCTATTCAGCTAAAATCGATAGACTAGTAGTGGTCTCCGGCTACGTCTACGTATTCATCTATACATATAGTAATATAAAAAGTTTTATTACTATTATGTTACAGTTATAAGTATGCTTATACTTAAAATATAGGAAAGCTTTAATTAATCAAAGTGATTAAAAAAATGGTGTTCAATTTTCAACCTTACTTACATCAGAGAATTAGTCATTTTATGACCCTTCTCTTCGTTATCATAAAAGTTAATTTTCAACATATTTTTGTGAAGGGATCATAAACCGATGACATAACGTGCTCCACGTGACTCAAATGGGATCAGCAATGATAAGGTTCAGCTACCGTTGCCAACTTTGTAAAAGCTAACTATCAATCTGTTTCTGGGATATGTTACGTGATAATTTATTTAGGGATAGCATGGTATTTAAAAGGGTAAATCAATTTGATCGTTTTTTTCTATGTGGTAGTATTGGTTTGTTTCGCCGTTTCTTCTCCTGACAGGTCTTTATTTGGAAATGGTGGTAACAATAGCATTAAAACATAGCAATAAGATGACGTTCAATAAGTGTTCCTTAAGTGTTCCAAAATTGAATATTTTGAATTATATGTGGTTAACTGGTCAGTTTCCTCACGATGTTTTCCTCCCCTCAATCTTCTACACGGTATTTGACATTACCAATGAGCTATCGTCCCTTAAAAATGAATTCATTTGTAGTAAATTAAATATAAAAATATGTACACATACGACTGACGTGGTGCTTTAAATAAATACCAAACATGGCACACAAAAAATCTATAGAAACTATTCTATAGCGCAGCAGTAAAGCCCGGCTGCCCTTTTGCTAAACCTTTTTTGCCAACATTTGGAGCACGCTACGTGTGTCAACAATTTCCTGACAAACGGTCTCGCCAATAAATGTGAACAATACCGTACAAAACCCTTCTATTGAACGGTATCTTAATCTCGAAGGGACCAGTGTTTGCACAAAAGTTGGCCAATTAGCCACACAATAGGCATTGCACAGTCATTCCATTCTCATGTATTACTAAACTATTAGTCATTCACAACCATCTGATAATCCTTCCATTGCCGTCTTGTTCATGGACTTTTTGCATACTCTCATGAGACGGCCAATCGAAATACAAACATATCGATATTCGTTATAAATCGATGCATTGTGTGGAATATGCAAGTCACAGATTTCGACCGAGATTTGACGTTTGGGGATCATTTTTTTATAGTTTTACCAAATGATGTTGAGAAGGGTCGGTATTTTGTCAAAGTTAATTTAAAGTTCGAGATTCAAAACGAATGAATAGTATACATTCTGCAGATCATGTCCATTTTTATTCTATTCACATAGTCTCATGTTTAATGGCAGAATGAGTAGGGAACTTATCATTTTTTTATGACCGTTTGACAGGCATAGGTAGGCGGGTCATTTACCGGATGCGACATCAATGTGTTGCCTATCTTTTACGATGCCTTGAAGGCAACTGGCTCTCAAGTGCTGGTATTTACCGGTAGGTGATTAACGACAAATTTTGAAGCCATTGGAAAGTACCAAACCACCGTGTAAACTTAGGTATAGGAAAGTTAATAACTATAAATATCCTGAGACATTTTTCACACATGTTTAACGTCGGCCCATCAATAATACTCTTAACTCTTTGCGACAGTTTTATTATGATGTCCATATTTTATTTGATAGAGTCGTTTCTTTTCAAAGTACATAGCTTTTTTTGCATACCACTAGGTGGCAAACAAGCTTACGGCCCACCTGATAGTAAGCGGTAACCGTTGCCTATGGACGCTTGCAACACTAGAGGCGTCACGTCATAGCAATTTATGGCTTTGACTATTTTATACAAAAACTGTTCTTATTTTAAATTTACATCAAGATATCGATTGCTTCGCTGTTTTTATGCAACGTGCATCCATTAACTACGAAAAAATAACTTCAAAATTCCTTCCACTGAAATATTCGAAAAGTTTCTCAACTTTTACTAAACACAGGCACCGATACAATATGGTAGACAGTTCCCACCCAAGTTTTCTCATTAAAGTTGTTGTCAAAACTTATTGATGTATTTATAAAGTTCAGACAGCTAGTTTAGGCGTTTCACACTTTTATAACCGAGGTTATTGTTCGTGCTGTGAGCTACTTTTTTTAGCAGTCTCAAAACATGAATAACCGCCAAAGTTTGAGCACCATTCACTGTTAATAGTTGCTTGTACAAAACTAGTTTCCACTTCCCTAGGGATTTTATACTATCCCGGGATAAAAAGCATTCTGTTTTATTTTAAGATTTAATCTATTTCATTGTCAGTGCCATGTTTCATCCAAATCTGCTTAGTGGCTGAATGGTAACAAACACAAACATCTAAATTTTGCATGAATAGTGTTATAGGATTACTTGTTGAATATTAATAGGACTGCCCTGATTTTATGCTCTTTATACCCTATAGTTTTAGCCCCGTGGCTTCACCCGCGTTCCCTAGGGAATTAAAATAAAATATAGCCTATGTTAAATAGTGATAATGTAGCTTACTATTGGTGAAAGATTTTTTAGAATCGTTTCAACTAGATCCTCCTACAAACAAAAAAAAACAAACCTTACCTCTTTATGATATTATTAGACTAGTTTGAATCCCATTATGATGACAATTTCAATAAACAATTACTTATGTGTAACAATCCCACTAATATTATAAATGCGAAAGTTTGGATGGATGGATGAATGGATGGATGTATGTTTGTTACTCATTTACGCCAGAACGGCTGAATGAATCTTGATGAAATTTGGCATAGATATAGATTATAGTCTGGAATAGCACATAGGTTACTTTTTATCCCGAGAAAAGATAAGATCCCTCGGCAACGCGGGTGAAACCGTATGGCGGAAAGCTACTTACTAATATATTAATTAGTTTTCCGCCCCGCGGTTTCACTCGCGTTCCCGAGGGATCTTGTCCTTTCCCGGGATAAAAATTATCTCATGTTTTATTCCAGTATATGGTCTACATGTGTGCCAAGTTTCATCAAAATCCGTTCAGTAGTTTTGGCGTGAAAGAGTAACAAACATCCATACATACAAACTTTCGCGTTTATAATATTAGTAGGATATTGTACTCACATTTGATTTAACGAAAGGAAAACCTGTTAACAACTACTTCAACATTGACATAATTACATTTACGGCCCAAAAAGCTTTTACTTACACATGAATCATATCGGGTCAACATGTACTGTCGCGTACAAATGACATGCTAGCCAGACCACACAGGACATGTTTATTATTTTGATAAGTCGTAGAAGCAATGTCTCATTCTAGCAGTCACGATAATTCGGTGTTCGTGACTGTACATATTAATATTCTTGTATCGTCTTCAGTTGAACGCGTTGCTATGCGTTGATACATCGATAGTGAGCCGACGGTTACGGCTTCTAAGGGAGTTTCATACGAAATGTTTTTTCTGCAGCGTGAGTCATAAAGTTTTTCAACAGGAATTGTGTGACGAATTTTGATGGTTTTGCTTCTATTAATACATAATTTATTAGGGTAATTTTTGCGTATTTTTGGTGATTTAGATTGATAAAAAATTATCATAGAATACAAAATTAACACTCGCGTAATACGACGGTTCTCCCAAAATTACCTACAAACATTTTAAATCCAGGAATCGCGATTCAAGTTATAAAACTGATGTACTTTTTTATCTTGGATAAGCTTGTGTTTGACCACAATCTCATCATGGTAAGTGATGATGTGGCCGAAGGTGATAAGCACACAAAGCCTAGATGGGCACGGAATAAACGCCAAATTTGTTATTTAATCACATTGAGGTGATGATGAGGTTGTGACGGATCACACACATGTCTTACCTATCGAGTAACTAATTAAATAGAAAAATATAAACGCTGATACGACCAGTGAATACTATCCCCAAAATAAACCAAGGCATAGACTGTTTTCAGAACATTCATCAACCCACTCGACAAAAATCAGTCTCAATCGATAAAACCTATTCACCGTCAATCCGGCCGACAGCGTTCTTTATTATGGCATGCCCTTTATTTTAAGCTCTGCTTATTGCTTTCATTGCTCCCCGACTTATGAATAAAAGGTCTCTCTGTACGTCGGTTCTCGAGTACATTAGCGATGTTAATATACGATAGTCGTGTACATAATCGATCCTTTCGTATTGAAAGAGTCGTTGTTTGAATGGAGCTCCAAAGTGCTCACAGGGACGTTTACGATGTGAATCTGTATGAAGAATGAATTATGGTCGTTTTGTTTGTTTGTCATTATGTGGAGATTAATTTACATGTCATGTCATGCGGGCTGCTTTCATTTTGCAGTGATGTTCAACCTACTTGAAAAAAAAAATCATGAAATGATATTGATTTACGAAGCTGGTCGCTTGTATTGCGGATTCAAACGCTTATCTCATATCAATCCTACGTATGTTGTTAAAAAATCGTGAGGAATACCGGAGATGTAATATACAAAAGTACCTATGTGATGTGAAATCCGCTCACCGCACGCACGTGTAAGTCTTCGTCTTCCTTTTAGTAAGAGAAGGCTCCTAGGGCCATAAGCCATTAACGACGGCTATGAAAGCTCAGTGGTAGTGACGTCGAATAACGCGGCGAAGTTCGTGGGTTCCAATCCTACAATGAGCTTGAGCTTTCGGTGAAGAAAAACATCGTGAGGAAACCATAGCACGGTGGTAGGGTACTTTGTAGTACTCGACTGGCTGGTTACTACCCCCCAAACACCTATCGGTGTATTCCGATAGCTGCACTTGAGAACCAGTTCCCATCCAGGCTTTGTGTGCTTACCACCTTCGGCGTTATTATCAATTACCATGGTGAGATTACCAAGGATCGATTGTTATATTACAAAATTGGGCTAGTCTATTTCAATATTTTATTGAGGTTTACATAATAAATTTGTATCAGTAAATAACACGTTTTGGTAAATGTTATTTTAAGCCGGTTGCAATGATGTTATTTAAGAAGATTTTTTAAAACACTATGTAGTCAAGCGCGCATTTTTCGCCGATCAGTAAACGCCGGGCTCTACCAATGAAATGACTCTAACAATCAAAACTATTCGTCATTATAGAACCTCACGTCTTCATGCATACAGAGTCACCATTGTAGTGCATCAGATATGTAACTGATATGAGACGGGCCGGGTGGCGTGGTTGGATATCATTATATCACACTACCTATCAAGCCACAGGTCGTGGGTTCGATTCCCATCCAGGACAGTCATTTGTGTGCCTGAACATGTCTGTTTGTCCCGAGTCTGGGTGTAATTATCTATTTAAGTATGTATTTACAAAAAAGAAGTATATGTAGTATATATCATCTGGTTTCCATATTACAAGCTCTGCTTAGTTTGGGATCAGATAGCCGTGTGTGAACAATGACCGAGGATATCTTACAAAACATTTTTAAATACATACTTAAGTAGATAACACTCAAACTCAGGACTAACAGACACGTTTATGAACACAAATATCTGTTCTACATGGGAATCGAACCCACAGCCTGTGGCATATTAAGTAGTATGTTAACCAACCACCCAAACCGTGAATTATAAAATCTCGCACCTATATATGTGCATACATAACATATATGTCCCTTCATTATTTACCATCCCGTAAAGCGCTTCCCGACCTACCATTTGAAAACCTTTCAACCCTATCGAATGCACTTTTATTTTCATATTAACCCTACTTACTCTCCTACACTTTATCCGCTTCGCTTCAGCTAATTAGCTGCTTCCACTTGATCGACTGGATTTACTGAATATAGGATAATATTCCCCTTGAAGTCACATGTAGTGTAATGAAGATATATGCACTAGGATTAAACAAAGGTAGCTTATGTTCATAGTTAAGTTAAGAGTTATATGCTACTGTTAGCATTATGTAGTTATATGGATTAGCAAGTATATAGGTAAATACCTATACATATTTTGTTACCTTGTTATACAGGGATGAATACTGCAGATAGAGTACCTAGAATACATAATCCATACTAATATTATAAACGTGAAAGTAACTGTTTTTCTCATACCTTTTCAGACCTAAACCGCTGAACCAATTTTAATGTTATAAGATAGATGGGACCTTGGAGAAGGACATAGGATACTTTTTATCCCGGAAATGTTCGAATCTTTCCAGTCCATAATGAATTTCAGCTTCTGTGAAGGTAAACATTGTTATTAAACCATAACATGGTCACAGTAATTATATACGCTAAAGACATGGTGGACGGAAATACACAGACGACTTTATAGTAGCTGCCTAGCTTCCTACCACCCTTACAACTGAAAAATCTGTCGCCAAGGATTTATTATGGGTACTGCAGTTGGTACAATCGATATTATTTTCTTAACTCTCTGTTTTGGTTGCGTATTAGATGGTCAAAGTATAATTCAAAAGTTAAATTTAATTGTTATTCATTACTTTATCTTTCTTCTTTCTTCTTATATTACAAAGAGGAAAGATTTGTATGTATGTAACGAATAAACTCAAAACGATCGGCCGATTTCAAAAATTATTTCATCATTTTAATGCTACATTATTCCAGATTAACGTAGGCTATATTTTTTCCCGGGATAAGATAAGATCCCACGGGAACGCGGGTGAAACTACGGAAGACAGCTAGTTTATGTATAATTTACAAATAACTATCGATAAATTTAAAAGAAACCTACTTTCGATTATATTAAGATGGACCAGTAAAGGCGTTTGCTTAAATTCGATTAGCTTCATAAAAATAAATCAGTATTAATTACACTGCAAGTGTTAACGTAGTTGCCCATTCTGACTAATATAAAATTCCATTCTGTATAAAGATACAATAGTTTAAAATATCGATTACCTTTGATTGGGCTTTCAAAAGCTGGCGGTTAATCGTCTACTTTCAAAACTCAACGCCCATATTATTATGTCGAACATACCATGTAATTGTCAGCCCACGTCCTTGATACAAGCGTCTATCATCAGATATTCAATGGGCCCTGTTGTGAATTCACGAGTCAAGCATTGGCATAGCATAAAGAGCCTATCCCACCATTGTGTGCGATGCGAATGTGTAGGTGGTCCACGCTTTAAATAGTTGTTGAGACGATTCCTGTATCTATGTATAACCTTGTGGTGTTTAATTGATACTCAAATTAATTTTGAGCCTTATTTAGCTTAGTATGTTACAAGCTGTGGTTATAAGTATTCAATCCGTAACTCTAACGATGTATAGGTATTATTATACAGGATGCCAGGTAGTACAAACTTAAGGGGGAATTAGGTGGGCGGGTCACTTACCAAATATACAAAAATGACCTTTGTAAAAGTGATACCATTTTCGATATATTTAATATCTAAAATAAATACAGAAATATCTGAAAATATACAGGCTGTCTGTTAAGTAGACCGGACAGCCTGTATATTCCGAGTAAATAAAATGAAAATATTATTGTCTCCGAGTAATTTCTACTGGTATTAAATTGTCATTGTCAATGGTGATTTCGGTTAAACCCGAAAAAAGGTAGCATTTATTTATGGGACATAGAATTATCGTCGGGAGCCAATATCCTGAGGGGACCGCACATTTTTTATGTTGACATAATCTGCATAACAGCGGTACCTAATTCGTATGTAGGTAAGTATCCTAATTTACATATAGATAAAAAAAACCCCAATTATTAACCGCGTTTTTTATTTCAAATGAAATTGACGCACTACCGACACACTTGTAGCCTTGACCGCGATGCTATTATTGTTGAATACGTCCCACACCGAATTGACAATAGCAGCTGCGATTCCTCAATTAGTCATCGTAAAATTATGGTCAACATAATTAATATTATTGGTTTACTATAATTTAATTATTATTGCGTTCACGCTCAGATTTTACGGCAGAAATGCCCACAATGTTTCAAGTCAACCTTAGTAATTTTGTCTTGTCCATCTATCATACTGTAACTCGAAGCCATTGGCACTACATAAATTAAATTTGGTAAGAAGGTATTTTTTTAACCGCTGGACAATGATGTAGAGAAATTGCGAAAAATATTTATGGGATGCCCCTCCCATTCGTGCAACTGAGGGATAAGTGTGTGGAGTGTATTTATGGTAGGGGAGGCGAATAGGGGATTTCGGGATTTACTCGAGCGCGGCAGATTAACATAAGGGGGGCAACCTTGCACCTTGTGAAGTACTCTCACCAAATCTGAGCCCTCTATATAGTGTCGAACGTCTAGGGTAGCCCGTCAGATTAGTAAAAAAAATCGATGGTTTGAAATACTCGAGCGCGTCAGATTAAGGTAAGTTAGTTACATGCAAAATAGTGTACATTTCAATAATCTGACAATTTGGGCGTGACGAAAGAAAATTGGAGTCTCGCAAAGTTGCAAAAAAAACGTCACCTGGATTTTCTCGAGCGCGATTAGTTTTTTTTTTATTTTGAAGGAAATTAGTCACGAATCACGGAAATATCTTAATCTGCCGATTTGCACAAGCCGAAGTAGCTAAAATCATTATTAAGTGTATAGTCCAGGAATATTATGAGTTTCACCTCAGAATGAGAGATAGTCACCTATTAACTTGCAAAAACCTTTATTTTGACACCCTAAAACTTGTCTCAAAAGCTACTTATCTTAGGGTGCCCGCGACTACTGATTTTTCAAGGTCAAAGGTCAAAAAATGATTTATTGCAAATATCTCGTTTCCTATGGGTTTTTTGGTGTATGTATTCGTAATAAATATTGTAGAAGATTAAATTCTCTACAACTTTTGTACAAACATTTTTTCGATATCTTGAACCATTTTCGAGATTTCGATATTTTTTATATATTTTTTTTTCAAACCGTCAGATTAAGGAAATTCCTCAACATAATTGTCAGATTATGGGTCAGTACAACAAGGCCATCAAGAAAAACCACCTGTATAAAAATCTGACGCACTCGAGTAAATCAAGGTCACGATTTATTTTTGCATTTTCAAAAATCGGCCCTGACTGACGGTCGCGTCCAAATCGTCAGTCTTTAAAATAGGAGCTACTGGAGGGTTCACTTAACATCCCTTATCAATGTCTGACGCGCTCGAGTAAATTTTTTTTTTAAATATTTTCGACCCCTTCGTACGGCCACCCCCACTACGCAAAACGGCAGATTATTATTTTTCCGTTATCAGACAGACGTGGCGCGACTACCCTATTAATATCTGACGCGCTCGAGTATTTCTTGGTGACTGTTTTTTTTTACATTTTTGAAACCCTGTAGACGCTCCCCCCACCGCTGAAGGGGAAAATATCAATTAACTTTTTTTTCTTTATTCCACCTAATCTTCAAATTCCAGTAGGTCCCAAAGACGCTCGAGTAACTACAAATTTAGCATCATTGCCTCCCCTACCATTAGGGTAGATTTTCAAAAGTTATATGGGGGTTTCTAAATTCACTATTTATTTAAGTCAATTGTTGGTGGTGTGATGCAAGTTATTAATGTCGTAAAAAAGTGAGTGAGGGTGGCATTCAGAAAAAAATACAGAATTAAACTTAAAAAACACTTTCCTTGAATATTATATTGAATTACATAGATTTTGAGATATTTTCAGTTACAACGCTCATGTCAGTTAAACGATAAGAAAAATAACTTTGTCTTTTCATGTGTCTTTGAGAAATATAATGAAATAAAAACTTATATTTGCCGCTGATTCAATAAACTAGAAATCTATATCTTTCCACTTCGAAAATGCTGTGGAACTCTACTATCTGTTCTTCAAAATAGCGATAGTCGGAAATAGGGACCAGACTATCAGATAGACATAAATGGAATAAAGGAGTTTGCATAGAGGCTATATCGTATAAAGAAATAGTATTAGTAGATACCTAATGCACTTTCTCAAACGACCCAAATTATTAGTTACCTATTTATTTAAAAAGAATAATCTCAAAGACACTTATTTTACAAACGCTATAACTATTCATTTTGATATCAATTTGTTAAATAATTGTTAATCTTATTGAATTTGTCAGCTGTTTAAACTACGTAAGTATTTGTTCAAATGGCAAATAAGTAGATAGATAGATAGATAATTCTTTATTGGTACACCACACAAGAAAAATAACAAAAGAAAATAAAATGATCACATTAAGAGTGTCACAATGGGCGGCCCTATTACTAATAGTAATCTCTAATAGGCAACCTTTGGATGGAGAGGATTACAAAAACAATAAAAGATGGCGGAGCACGTATTCAAACCGAATTCATACTTATCTTACACTACAATTAAATATACTAATAATAATAATATTAAATACACTACTCATACACATATACATACAAAGATACATACATACATATACTAAACCCTAATCATTACATATATAAGTTTAAATATACATTATACATACAATACATACATACATATACTATACGAGTATATATACTGAGGTAGCTAAGCGATTATGTAACATGTACTGAAGCTATCAACAAATGATATAGCAAATAAAATAGCCTTAATCTTAAACTTAGGAAAAGTTACGGTTGGGTTACATGAGGTATGATGAGGACAAAGTTCGGACTAAAAGAGGGACTAGATAGCTTCAAACTATCTATCGTTTTTATTTGAACCACAAACCAGATTATATGGAATTTATCATTCAAAAGTTCAAAACCAGTAAGGCCTTGGAAAAGATGATAATACTGAGTGAGGGTTTCTCTCCATGATTTAGGTATTATGAAATGAGCTCTATGATTACATTAATCTATATTATGTGTAAGTGTCTCTAATAGTCTTTGATTAAACTTACTGCCCTATAAGTGGCAGCAGGTACCTAAGTTTAATCGGCTCAGCTTTAAAAATGAAGTTATTCGGGTTATAATGACATATGACCCGATACCACAAAATTCACAAGCATATTTTTAATTTACTTTTCGAAAAACGAATCAACAGAAAAGAATGGGAGTATAAATTATGTTAAATAAAAAAACATTAAATGCATTTAACGATGTCCTATGCCATTGTAAATATAAAAGCTGGTATTAAAATTTTCGAGAGCTATTAATGTATGAAAGCGATAATATACTTCAATGCGCATCCGTGTCGATAGCACGTATAATATACGACTTTACACAGATTGTGTAATGTTAAATGATGATATTGTCTATTGATGAAATATCATACACACAATGTACAATGTTATGATACATTGTGTTAGTTTATGTCTTCTAAAGTTGTTGTCAAAGTAGTATACTCGCTAGTGTTTGGGACCATTCGTTGCCATTCCGATCAAAAGACTTTTTAAATATCTATCTGCCTTTCTAGCTTCTACTGTTAAAGTAACATAGATAAAAGCTTAATAATTAAAAAGAAAAATAACATCATCTAACAAAAAATTAATAATGTTGATTGATTTTTCAGACAAATAAAAATGTTTTTGTAACTAGATTGGGCCTCTTGAGCTTCACCACGCAAGTTTTTTTTCAATGAATAAGTGTAATAATAGTCCAAACGTCAACTAAGGTTGCCGCTGAAAATCAACGTTGTCGGTTTATTCCGCAATCATATTGCTGAGCGGTTGCTTTTGTTGGCAGTATATAAACAATTATAGTATGAACATGTAATAGATTTTGAATTTTCTTATAATACTGTCAATAAAAAACTATTCTATTCTATTCTTAATATAAAATGTAACTTAAAACAAGTAGTGTAGATTGATAAAATCTTAAGATTGAAGTTTACATTCAAGTTTATACAAAAATATGTTTGTACCTATCTGTAAAAGATCATAAAGTATCCACTCTGCAATATAATTAGATTAAATCCGTGTTTTAATCTTTATCCTGAGCCCCACTCCAAATATCCTGAAGCGTACTTGAATGAAGTGGGTTCATTAATAATTTTCTTTTCGACAACGTCCTTACTTACCGTTCTGTATCTTATCTTAATTAGTAAGTGGAATTATCATCACTTGTTAAGAAACGAGACATTTTCTTAGACTTTTGAACTCGGACAGTTATGTGTCAATAGTTTTCCAATGGTTTAACTAATTAGGAGTAGTGAGTGAGTCAATATTATCAGTTACTTACCAGCCTATACAAAAATATTGGAAATAAAATTTGTCTTCGTCGTATAGATTCATTATCATTATTTAAGGCGATGATAGCTCAGTAGTAAGTGACGTCGAATACCGCGGCGAAGGTCGTGGGTTCGAATCCTACAATGAGCTTGAGCTTTCGGTGAAGGAAAACATCGTGAGGAAACCATAGCACGGTGGTAGGGTACTTTGTAGTACCCGACTGGCTGGCTACCACCCTCAAGTTGAAAATCTGTCGCCAAATACCTATCGGTGTGTTCCGACAGCTGCACTTGAGAGCCAGTTCCCATCTAGGCTTTGTGTGCTTACCATCTTCGGCCACATCATCACTTACCATGGTGAGATTGTGGTCAAACACAAGCCTATCGAGAATAAAAAAAAAAAGTTGTAGCCTGTAAAAAAATAGAGAAATGCGTGAAATGGATAAAAAATAAATACTCGTATAAGTGTAATCTCAAAGACAATATTATGGAGAATAATGGAACCTTTTTTAGTACAGGAGACTGTACGTAGATACTTAACTAAATCTGACTCAACTCTAGCTACACCAGATACTGATGCTGAGCCAAGATTTACCAAAGTAGCAACCGCTACAACAATGGTCTCGCGAAAGTTAAGCATTGTTTCTGAAAGTTTCTGTTATAAGTTACTTATTCCAACTATTTTTATTTTTTACTTGTCTTATCAGAAAATCTACAACATACTGAATCCTTACTACGTCATCAACGCATCTTAAAGCTAGATTAATAATAAGGATATAATGACGGATATCAATGCGCAACAACGGAAAGTGCTTTGTTTTTTGACAGACTACAATTTTGTTTTTTAAGTCCAGGAAACAAGCGGTTTACCTCATCGATTTACCTTTGATTGCAGACCAAGATGATTTAAAAAACAAACAACGAATAGATACGCCTTATTTAACACTTACCGAGGACTTACCAAGCCTTACCAAGCCTTCTACCAAGATTAATAGATATTGATACAGAAACATAACAATAGTACTTAATTAGGAACAATTGGTGATTAGTCGTGGTGCAGTTAGACAAACCTGTAAGATTTGCTCAGTCTGGCGTAATTAGCGCAAATGAACACGTGTGCTAATGGAATAAGGTTATTAACTACGCATTTAATTGTTATGTGCCGAATTAGTTTTGATATAAGCGTTTATAACGTCGCATCTAAATTAACTATCGTTATTTGATAGCGAAGCTGCAAGAACATAAAATAATGATTAAGTTTCATACCCTGCGGTTCATTTAAAAGCGGGGTATGATTACTAAAAATTACTGGTATCCTTCTTCTGGTACCTTTTTAGAGAGGAAACATTCATGCCCGATACATTAAAATTAAAGGCTTATAAAAATATTTGTTGAAGCAATAAAAAATCCTAGATTCTGCGCTATAAATAGTGATACATGCAAGTTCTAAGACAATGAAAACAATACGTCTGAATATAATTTCTTAAACACCAAACATTTGTTACAAATGTTGGTAATCGCAAATTTCAACATGTGTTCACCAAAAAAATCCACGGTTCATAAATTGCTACAAACGGGTGCTTTGTCGTGGCACGCCCCAAATTGGCGGATATTGCGTCCGAATAAACTTCGTATTGTTCTCAATCGTAATCAATCAAAGTACTGTCTCTGTTTAGTTTGTGCTCCCGAAATGAGCTCAACGCCTTAGAGTAGTTCTGAAAAATGCAAGATTGTTTGGGATCGTAATCACTTTTGATTGTACTTGTAAATCTTTGTTTAACAAAGCCCGAAATAGAAGTTGATTATGTAACTACTTTTGCAATGTTTAAAAAAAAGAATATGATTATTAAATACTAGTAGGAAGGAGCACAAATCTATAAATTCTTGATCAATTAACGTTTCTTTGAGTGATTCTTGGAAAGTTTTTATTTTGGTTTTTATGAACGAAGGAACATGCACAAATTGTTCTTGAAAAGGTGTTAAAATTCGAATACGAATTCCATATAACCAAGAAACCATATGTTAGACAATGTAATACTGACCTACTATTAATTTGAAAACCTAGATACCATGAAAATGTTCTATATTTTCCATTCAAATATTTGCACCCCTTTTAAAGGATGAATTACAAAAAATCCCTCGTTTTATTCGCCTACATTGCAGAATGAAGCCTTGCGGAAATTTTGCGCCGATATGTCAGTCATATAGATAAAGATATAATTTTGTTGTAGAAAAGAAACTTTCAATACTATTCACAGATTGCTTCTGTTCAAGTTATTATTTAATAGCATCGACCTTATGTTTTCTCACTTTTTACGTATCGTTGGCACAGATAAATGGAAATGCACTGAACCATGCACACGACGCGTTGCAACACAAGAGCGAAAATCTCTAATTCATACTTTAAAATAGTATATCTTTTTCTTAAAAAACTTATTGTGGATTTGTAATTTTAACTTTGTACGGTTGCTTGGTTCTATTTATTTATTGTATTGACTTCATTGTTTGTCTATCTTTCTTTATAATATGTGCATCACACACAATTAAATACAGTTTAAGTATTAAGTTTCCGACTTATTTAGAACTTATCCTATATCCGATTACATTTAACATCCTCCTAGCGAAAATCAATTAAATAACGACCCCTCATTTTGAAGTAGCCACGGACTTCCTGCTTCTTTCATTTCTTTGTATGTGGGCCCTATTCATATGCATTCTTTGCCATCCATTGATTTGGCGGCCGTATTACGTATGATTTCTTTAGGGCTATCATGAAATTAGACCGCTATACTCGTGATTAATGTTTCCTGAGATTACCAGAATACTCTTTGTACGTTGTCAACTTTGTATTTCTAATTTACGAATGATACTTCCTTGAGCTCTGTACCACATAGAAATTAAGTAGCACCTCCTCGCATATTATGGTGTCCCAGGAAATGAAAGACTGTTACATCTACTTGATGAAAGTGTACTGCAAGAAGAAAGAAACAATTATGATGTAGTAGTACTACACAATTATTGATGTCGACCTTGATTTTTTCAGCCAGTGGGAATTTACCGCGGCAAATACGAGTGGGCAAACGAGAACAGCCCAGTAGGAGGTGACTGCTCGCTATGGGTTCGAGCCGCCACCTTGCAGCTTGACGATGGCCAGTGGCAGTGTCAGGTCACTGCTAGCAATTATGATGTGCAGGTATGTCTACAATAAACGTCTTTTTAAATAAGATTCATGACGTGATGTAGTGACGGGATAATTCATGCGGAAATTGTCAGGTATTTCAGATTCAAATGGAGTTGGAATTTCGAAACTAGTCTCCAAGATTTATAGTACCTAAGTCTGGGGGAATAATGCTAAAAACTTTTGTTTTAAGTTTTATTGTAACAATGAGTGCACACGAATTTCAAACAAAGTGAAAGATTTATAGTTTAGATTATCCATATCCATACTAATATTATAAATGCGAAAGTGTCTGTCTGTCTGTCTCTTACCTCTTCATGCTTAAACCGCTGAAACGATTTCGATGAAATTTGATATAGAGATAGATGGAACCTTAGAGAAGGACATAGGATATTTTTTATCCCGGGAAAAAATAAGATCCCTCGGGAAAACGGGTGAAACCGCGGGGCGGTAAACTAGTTTCACTATAAATCCGATTTAACGAATACTCTTCAATGATTGCGGTGCGTGCCTGTTGGCAATATGTGGTCCATTAAAGGACGTCGTATCGTGAACCGCAACTTTAGTATGCGAATGTTAATTTGGCAAGATGCACAAATTCACACGGGATAAAGGTACTATTATTCTGGCAATGGTAATACTTCATTCGCTTTTTGGCAAAGGGAGCAGTATTGTGAAATGCTGCTCTGTAGTCAAGTAATTAAGGCTTTATCTATGCAATAAAAGATAAAGAATTTAGAAGGCAGAAGATATTATAAAAATTACTGTCAACAATGATTCAAGAATAAAGATTTGAATATCTACTCTAATTTACTAATTTTCTACTTAAGTGTACTATCTTAATTTCTACTGTTTGAAATCTTTGTCCACAATTTCAGGATGCCTTATCTAGTCCACCAGCTGCTTTAGCAGTACGGGTACCACCTCAGTCTCCGAGAATACTCTTCAACGGCACCCATGTGATGCCTGGTCAGAACATCACTGTGCCAGCTGGTTCCAGAGCTACGGTGGTCTGTGAAGCGAGATACGGAAACCCTCCTGCTTATATCGAGTGGTATCTAGGTGAGATGTTATTCTTTGTCACCATCGTCTTTATAATTATCAGGCTACCGCTATTTTGCAAAGTACCTACCGATGTGTTTGGACGGCTCCACTTATTGTATAGAGCCAATTCACTTTTAGGCCTTGTGTGTTTATCATCTTCGCTACCTACTGAGTTTTCTAGGATGTGGAAATCTCAGTAGGTAGCTACTGAGGTTACTATGTTTTTACTAAAATTCATCTTTTTCCCACTGATTGTTATTTTGCTAATCTCTCCCTCGAGGCTTATAGATCCAGTAAATGTTTCAGAAAAAGAACGCCTAACAGCGTGGAGTCAGACCAACATATCGGAGGTGGAAAGGCCGCGAGTGTGGGCGGCGCGGTCGGTGCTGGAGCTGGGCGCGACGCGGGCGGCGCATGGGCGGCAGCTGGCGTGTCGCGCGCATCATCCGTCCTACCCTTCGCCATACTACCGGGACTCTTATACTATGCTGGATGTTACTTGTAAGTACACAAAAGCTTTATACATTTCAGGGTCCAATTTCTACAACAAGTCTTTATTATTTATTAAATTTTCCTTGGTAAAAATGTGTGAAAACACGGCAGCAAAATCTTCTGCCATATTTATTTACAAACAAATTATGATCTGGATTGGTATCTAAGAAAGTATTAAGCACGCAGAGAATTTGAATTATGGAGCCAAGGAAATAATTTAGATTGATTTCAATATGAATTCATCTTATTTCAATGTTCCTTCCATTTAAGATTTTATTTCAGCCATTCAATTTACTCGAGGTATTTTTTGCATTTCAGTTGCACCAGTGGTATCAATAGTAGGTTCTGACGCCAGCAGTCTCGCTAATCTCGAAGAAGGTTCTAGTGCCCTCACCCTGGAGTGCCGAGCTGATGGAAACCCTAGCCCATACGTGTGGTGGTCCAAAAATGGCCAGGTCATAGCCACTAATGGCCCAAAGCTGATGCTGGCACCGGTTATGAGGAATCATTCTGGTAAGATTATTAAGGTTTCTGAAGATATTGTTAACGTTTTTGATGGAAATTTATATTTGCTTTTGAGGGCTTGCCTACTTGCGTTTTCTACTAAATATTGCTATCGACTTTCTTGCTGCTCGTATATTGTCAGCGAGGGTACTTTGAAAATACTTTGTAATGAAAATCTATTATCAGCACCTCTTATAAAATTTTAATTTTCAAACCAGTTTTAGAACTTTAAGTGCCTATTACAATAAAACTGTTTTTTCTTTCATATCATTCACATTTATCAAATGATGATGAGCCAAATATTTATGGGCTTAAATAATTGTTTGATTCCAGGTATTTATGGATGCCAAGCAAGAAATTCATTAGGAACATCAGATTCGGTCAAAATCGAAATTGATGTCAAATGTGAGTAAATAACATACATAAAATACGTGTAGAATATCTGCAGATGTTACCTCTTTGTGATCTATTCCTATATGTATGGTACATCATTTAACAAATCTGTAGATATATTTTGGGCGCATAAAACAATTTACCCACTAGCAGATACAACTGAATTCAAGAATAACTATCTGCTTTTGGTTGCACCCACGTCTTCGAGACATCATGTTTTTTTTTCATGGATTAACAGCTAACTATTTAACTCTAGCATATTGTTTGTTTATGTGTAAATTTTCATCTAAATCCATTCAGCCTTAACGACGTATTAAGTATGAAGTTGGATTTAGTATTGTTTTATAATAATTGTCTTTCTAGATCCTCCAAAAGTTACATGGGTTGGTCCGGACACAATTGTAGAAGCAAATCTCTTCTCTCAAGTTACACTGGAGTGTAAAGCTGAAGGGAATCCACCACCGTCATACCAATGGTATCATAAGTAAGTAGAGTTTAAGTGTCTTTAAATATTTTTATTTCAAGAAATCGATCGATGAATCTATCGAAAATGTAATTGTAGACGAAGAAAATGGATACGTTGCAAAAATACAAAAAAAATCTACATTCAATTATTTATTAATTAAGCAGTTAGATTTTACTTGCCTAATAGATCTTTTAGCTAATACAAACTAAGGAGTAAGTCAGGTCTTAACAATTAAAGAATTTCATTCCAAATTCGCGACATACATTATAGAAATTGCATATAATTCTGTCACTTCATCCTTTTTAAGCTTTTTCTTTTTCATCATCTTATTACCTCGGTAAGATTGAGGTTAAAGAGAAAATTTCTTTAAAATGAGAGGGAGCCGTATTACAGTTCTCGATTTGAAGAGTCCCTAGCTTAAGGAGGTGTAATAAGACTTAGGGAGTTTGATCCAACTCGATATCTTGTTCTTTGACAAGGGTCAACGTCCACTCTTTAAACGAGGTCCTAAATCAAGAAGGGTAATAGGGTTTTAAAAAAATTGGTCCATATCTTTGTCGTGAACCCGTCTTTCTCATTGGTATTCCTTGGAAAATCTTTGAGGCCAGGGTTTCTTTATAAAAACTCTTAATTTATATCAAATATGATTGTTTCAGTCGATCTCCGTCAGCAAGAATCAACACCATTCAAGATGATGGGTACCCAATATCTGGGACGCCGCAACTTCAACTGCATAACGTCTCTTATACACAACATGGTCGGTACACTTGTGTGGCTACCAACCAAATTGGACTCGAAGAAAGGTATGTTATAAGTTTACTGCTTTTACGTTTTTGTAACTTACATTCAAGCAACAATCACCTCATATCGTGTTGGCAAATCTTTTTGAATTTAAGAGGTTTTGGTGAGTAAGTCTTTGGCCAATCCTATAAAAACGAGTACTCCAACACATAAATTGTTTTGTATAATTATGCTCATGCAAGTGTTTATTATAAATATAAATTCTTTTTTATAATTTGGCGATATAGGTAGGCATACTTTATCGCTATACATTAGTAATGATTAGCTAGATCCTTGCCTGGTCAAGACCCGTATAGATGGTGTGGTATCGTTGTATCAGGAGTCACCAGTCGGAGGCGGTGATGGTGAACGTGCTGGGTCCTCCGGTGGGCGCGCAGTCGGTGTCGGCGCACGCGTGGCGCGGCGCGGAGGCGCGCTTGTGGGGCGCCGCGTGCGCAGATCCGCCACCACGACGCGCCTCCTGGATATGGGGCAGCCTGCGTGTCGACGTGCCCTCCCACATTGGTAACTACCACTACTTACTTTTTGAAAAGAAGTTCTCGCAGCTTACAGTAGAGTAAACAGCCAGAAATCGTCACGTTAGAAAAAAGCGTTATGACTGTATCTTAGAAGTTTAAAGGAGTTATTTTATAAAGGTAGGTGCAAAATCTTTTTTTTTTTTTTTTATTCTGGATAAGCTTGTGTTTGACCACAATCTCACCATGGTAAGTGATGATGTGGCCGAAGGTGGTAAGCACACAAAGCCTAGATGGGAACTGGCTCTCAAGTGCAGCTGTCGGAACACACCGATAGGTGCTTGGCGACAGATTTTCAACTTGAGGGTGGTAGCCAGCCAGTCGGGTACTACAAAGTACCCTACCACCGTGCTATGGTTTCCTCACGATGTTTTCCTTCACCGAAAGCTCAAGCTCATTGTAGGATTCGAACCCACGACCTTCGCCGCGGTATCCAACGTCACTACCACTGAGCTATCATAGCCTTAAATCTTTAGCTTTGTAGCTCACAGCCCATAGCGTATCATAACGCTGTATAGAGCGCACTTATCCGTAGTCGCTACAGTGTGTTGTAGCTCTCCTAGGTCACAGATACGTAGGACTCCTTCTATGTTCTGGGTGCTTAGTACTTTTCAGTAAATTATTTGCCTTCAATATTTTTCGCCTATACCTCACTGATGACTCTACTAAACTTCTGATTTCCTGATAAGTGATACTTTGCTCAAAAAATAATTTTCTTCTGGCAAGTTCAGCAAGTTTCTTGCCAGAGATCGATTCTCGGCTTTAGGTATACCTACATATAGAAAAGAAAAGATTATAGATTTTTCAAAATAAATATATTTTCTTTCTTTCTTTCTTCTTTCTATATCATGGACCAGAAGGTATATCTTTTCTTCAATTCGTAATCATTCGGAGCTGGAACATAAATCCACGTTAATTCCAGGTCGCTTCCGAGCGCTAGAACCGACGACAGAGAACGGATGCTACAGATATACGCTTCTTATCTCCAACACCGTGGCGGCTGATGCAAGAGTGTATATTTTACACGTTGAAAACGAACGCGGATCGTCATCACATGCTGTGTCTTTGACTGTTCATGGTGAGCGACTGTTATAAAAAATATTTGATTGACTAACAAATCACCATGTCTTCATTTAAAGCTAAAAATCGTTACATATTCAAAATCAAAAAATGTTTTTATATTGCACTTCAAACCTATATCATATTCCAAAAAAGATACATTCCAACAAACTTTGTCAAGTTTGGGTATCCGACCTGAAGGTTACCCAGATGTCCAGTATCTGGTATCCGCTAGAACAGCTGTCCGCCACATCTCTAATTTAAGGCAATCAATACCTGATATATAATAAATGGAAATTCTATGATGTTTTCATTAAAACTATTTTCATCTAAGCATAATCAGGTTTCTTGCAACTCGGGATTAATTTCACGAAAATAATTGGTGCAGAAATTGTTTCTAAATATTATGAAAAGCCTAATAAATCCATCAATGAAAATACCTTGGTTCATAATTTGGCATATTTCAGCTCTTATCTTAAAGCAATCACATAATTTTAACACGCATGTATTACAATTACAAAATTTTGTTCACGCAGATAATTTTTCGCTAACAGAAACGGCGCACGTGGCGCCACTGATAGCAGCAGCGCTGGTCATTGCTGCGCTGTTGGTGATAGTGGTCTGCCTTATCATTAGGTGCAGGAGACGGAGAGGTACGTATTGATAGTGTTTTATTACCTAAAACTCTATGGTTGGCTTCTGATCAAAATAGAGTTTCTCTTGTTGCGGTGCCATCTTTTACTGGTCTACTATGTTTGTTATTAAGATTTATGAGTCAGGAATTGCGTCTCCAGTTAAGTTTTCTGTCAAAGTAAGAAGACCTTGCTTTAGACAATCTACTGAAATAGATCGATTTAATTTGTGATCTTAGTGTATAGAAAGGTTCAAAGTTTTTCTATATCATTTTGTCTTTTTTTTTTGCAGAAAGTGTGGAATACAAGACTGATGATTTAGATAGGTGAGTGACAGCTTTATTTCAAGTACAAATTTCTATTGTTTAAGTCCAAACTACTTTCTTCCAGTTCTTGTTGATCCCAATCAGCTATTCTACTATCAAAATTCTCTTATGATTGACAAACTTGCAGTATCGTGCAGTAAACCCATCCAATGATACCTTAAGAGCTACATGTTGTCCTTAACTATTTGTTATTAAAAGATAATAATGATTATATAAGCGTGTCGGCACCAAAAAAAAATGGGAGACTTAATGTCCCCCGCGGTTTCCCATCTTATCTTTTCCCAGGATAAAAAATAATAGACAGGCAGACAGATAGAGTTACTTTCGTATTTTAATATTACTAGGGGGGGGGGGGGGGGGATAGCCGTGGTATTATTCCCGGGGATCTGATCCTATGTATAAAAAGTATCCTATATCCTTCTTCAAGGTCCCATCTATCTCTGTACCCCTAAAAACGGCGGTGTAGTCGTAGGAGTACAAAGGAACAGCGATGGTAACTCTCCATCGCATTTATATTTACGCATGTATTCCTTTCTATTTAGCGAGAAGACTGTCCTACCAGCGGACGCGGTGTACTCTCCACGGGAGCAACCAACCCGCCCCCCGACTCGTTCGGCTGGGGGGGTGGCTGGGATGGGTGGGATGGACGGTGTGACATCGACAGCGCGGTACTCGCCGGGCGCGCTGCAGGTGCGCCGCGCCGCCGTGGTGCTGCAGCCACCCACCACCGTGTGATGTGTGCTCGACACCGGCACAGGTGTGATTGCACCTTTACTAACTCCCTCTGTCACGCTTTTTACTCTGTGGATATTTTTAGATGTCTTTGCATTAGCTTTCTTGGTTCCTCGTGCGACAATAGTTGCCAGGTCCAAAACACTAAAGTGCTTATTTTGGCCGGATATACATAATGTACATAAGTGGCGGTGACTTACCATCAGGTGGACCGTCTGCCTGTTTGTCAACCAAATTATATAAAAAAACATTCCTTTTTTAATGGCTAATCATAGCTTTTTTAACGCCCGATATTATGTTCTAAAAGCCGGACAATATGTCATACCTACCTGGTAACCCTACATGCGGCGTCTTTTGTTATGGGACTAGCTGTCCCCGGCCGCGGCGGGTCGAAGAATCCTATCTTTTCTCGGCATCTTATGTTTTATATTAGGATATGATCTTCCTGTGTGCCAAGTTTCATCTAAATCCGATGAGCCATTTTTGAGATTGAGCAAAAAATACAAAGAAGTTACTAAGCATGACGAAGCCAAAAGCTTTGAAAGACACTTAAAAATTTTCACTCAGTAGGTGCTACGGATTTATATAACTTTATTGCAACAGTTTCTATTAGAAATTTATGTTCTGACAACAAATTATGAGCAAAAATTGATTTTTAAATTCTAACCATTTTGAAATCTAACGAAAAAGTTTGATTCAAATAGAAACTTATTGCAACAAACTTTCGTAATTCTAGCACCAACTCTTATTGCGGCTCAACCTCTGCTCAACTTTACCTAAACTTGATTGTTTTTCTGTCAATTGACACATTCTGACGTCCTTTGATACAAAGACGATTCAGATCAGGCTGAGCTGAATCGCAATAAGAATAAGAAATTGATTTATCGTTATATGTATCAAAGATAATAGAAAAGTTCTAGAAAATAAAGTAAGCTTAGCTTAAACGGATAGAAATTCAATCCAGGTTTTAAATTCATCAGAAAAGATGAATCACCGATAGGGAAACCTATTTGGTGATTCATATCTTCCATGATTTTAGAAACAATTTTCTATGATATATTTAACGTTAAAATCTATAAGTACATAGTCCCAGCTAACATACACTGTACGTAACTCTATCACAAAAATATTTCTTATTTCGGGCCCTATAGCTTAAATTTCATAAATATAATTGAGTTGGTTGCATGTAGTTTTTTTCGGAATGGTGTTTCTTTTTTGCCAAGGCTTTTAAGCAGTTCTTACTTAGTACTATTGTACGATTTGAAACTTTTTTTAATGAAACTACTATGCCTATCCATTGAAGCGAAACAATGCGAAGTCTTGAGACGACCAAACCTAAATTGAGAAACAAATGGCATGATGTTGACATGCGTTTGGATTCAGATAATCTATTCTCATCTCTTGCAAGTAATACAGAAGTTTCTGAATTAATTATATTTTGCATAACCATGAACACAATAGTAATTGGTAATTATACGAGGGTATAGGAGGATTTATAGACGAAAACGTCTATAGTACTACCAATAAAACTTCGTTCGCTGGCAATTGATTGATTGACCACACCTTATCACATCTAATTCTATTAACAGACCCGAAAAACATCAGCCAAATTGGAATTCAATTAACAAGAGAACCGTTTATCGTCGCAGGGTTAGCTAAAATAAGTCAATGTCTTCAATGTCAGAATGGTTCAGCTCAAGCGACATGTTTTAATTACTTTAAGTGCACTTTCGATGCATAAATCAACTAGAGCTTAGCGCAGGATTAACCTTGGACATGAATAATATAGTTTTTTTTTCATTATTTTATTGTATATTTCCTCACTAAAACTGTCTCATTTAAATAGAGTTAGATTTAAAATGCTGAAACATTTTTTGCAGGCAGCATTATCGTCGCTGGAGAGAGAAGCCAAAGAGAATGTGTATGCGGTGCTAGACCCGCATATACAATACGATATAACGATAAATAAGCACGGAGAGCCGCCTAAGCATTTATCGCTATCGAAACCCCTTACTCACCAAAGAACGCACGCTTTTGATCCACAAAACATAGCTTACAATGACGTTAACAATAATAATTACTTTAACGAAAACAAATTTTCAACTTTCAAAACTGGACCTCCCAAAGTGAGAAAGTCCAATAAGAGTAACGAAAGAAAATTTAGCACTTTTGACGAAAACTATGTTTGCAAAACAAATAATGACATAGAATATTCGAGAAACCCATTTTTCGGTATGGTGAGAGATGTTAATGATAATATAGATATTTATTCGGAAAGTAAAAAACACAACGAAAATAGAGGTTCAAAAAATTACTCACGCATGTACGAGAGAAATAATTCTGGAAGAAACGTTAATGTTGGAGGAGGGAAACAAAACGTTTTCGACAAAGATTTGTTAAATATCACAAGATCATCAAATCGAAGTCGACACAATAAGACAGATCCTAAAAAAGAGAAAGAAACATCATTTGAAGAGTATAAAGAAGGTGTACAGAATGGAGAAGACTATATGCCGCGACCAGGGAAAGTAAGAGAGATCGCTTCAAGATTTAATAAGAACAGTTTTGACAACTTACAACCGATTTACTTAAAGAAAGAGAGACCGAAGCCTCTACAAAGTTACGGTCACCAGGCGTATCTCGATCACGTTTTCCCTGATGCAGTAGAAATTTGAAATGTGATTAGTGTTTTGGGACTTAATGAACATGACAATTTAGATCTCTGATTAGTGTTAAAGTTACTATTGTGGATAGCGTACTTACTACTTTAAATATAATTAAAGAATTTACTCTTTCTAATGTTACTTATTTATTAAAGTAGTTTATGCCATATCCATTTCATATGTATATCTCTCTAGTTTGTATATATAAATATGTTCAGAAAGAGTTCATTTGGGACTTCAGTCACGAATTTTTCGCGTAGTTTCACCTGATAATGTCACAAGTGAACTTATGCACATTGCCCTGGGACTGGCAAGTAGAACAAGGTAAAACGTAGAGATGCCTGAAATAGTCATTTAGTATAAGTTATTTCATCGTCTTGATAAATTTTTATATGAATTCTGTAAGAGTATTTGTAATTTTTTTATATTGTTAGATTGAGCAGTTCAGATTCAAGGATATTGTATTTGTAAAAATCATTATTGCATTTATTTCTTGCTCCCGGCGATGACCATCGAATAAGTATGTTATATGTTTATAAAAATGATTTACTTAATTAATTATTGCTTAATAGTTGAAATTCACTACATACAATAAAATCCTATCGCGCTGGTGGGTTTGATTCGTAAAAAAATCCTTTTAGTTACTGTTAAATCTTATGTGTGTAAAGACTATCTTAATTTTAAT
This sequence comes from Ochropacha duplaris, assembly GCA_951361185.1. NCBI lineage: Eukaryota > Metazoa > Arthropoda > Insecta > Lepidoptera > Drepanidae > Ochropacha > Ochropacha duplaris. The sequence continues at coordinate 10,123,333 of OX592703.1, forward strand.
ATTGTTGAATTTTAACTGTAATAAAAATGTAATATGAAACTTGTATTTATTTTATTTTACAATATACCGAAGTTAAATTATCAAAATATTAATTACGATTTATGAAAGACAAAATAAAATGCCTAATAAGGGAAATTCTCCCAGAAATAACTGGATCAGAATATATTTATATAATCTTTGAATGTTTTTACTAAAACTGTCCTTTCTTGCATTCCTTTTGCCCTGGAGTAAAAAACATTAGATGATTAGAAGTTTAAAATATGTGAGTGTATGAGTGAATGCAAATTAGGCGTCAGTTTAAATTGAAAAGGCTAATACCCAAATGTCATTGTTAGCAACAAATACAATTTCAGAACAGCTTATGAGCTGTACACCGACCGAGCAGACGTTCGACATATTATTATAGACATCGATAATTTTGATAGTAAAGCTATAAATATATCAAATAGTTGACCCAAACCGCAGTCGTTAGACGCTTTTCACGAAGTTCAGATAAAAATATCGTCGACATAAAAATGTGGATTAAGAATGCTATTATTTGCTGCCTATTTCAATTCGCGATGTGTAATACTACCAATCTTTCAAGACCAGTGTATGTTAGAGACAAGTTATCTTGTAATGGTAAATGCTTCAGTAAATGTTGCCCAGAAGGTATGATCTTGTACAAAAGTGTTAACAGTAACAGGCGTTTTTGTGTACCTGTACCGGTTAATGGGACAGATATGATTATGGGACAAGAACAGTATATTTATAATGCCGTTCATGTCGTAAACACAGTGAATTTGTCAAGTGTTTTCAAGGTTTTGGTCGGTATTGCCTGTGTCAGAAGATACAAGGTTAATCAACAGTTTCGTCTGCAATGGGTAAGATTATTTTATTACTTACTTGATTTTCGCCTCGCAGTTTCGAAATTAATATAAAATATACTTCATATTACTCGCTGTCGCTCACTTTTAAAATCGATTTAGTATTTTTGAAGTTTATCCATTACAAACAATTATATAAAAAAATCTAATCTTTTCTGTTTATAATATTAGTTTAGATAGATTTATTCGGTGGTTGATTATAATTATTTTACGTTCTAGCAAAAACATTAGAAAGTTTTAATATACGATTGAAAAATACAAGGCGTCTATTTTGAACTTTGGTATGACTAAAATAAAGCATGGGGCGCAAACAATGATCTCAGACCTCCAAATATTTTATCATTAGGGTCTTTGATTTCTAATTCTTATCTTGTTTGACCTTAATGTAGTTATTGTATTTTATCATAATAACATATTATGTATAGTATTGTATTTATAGATATGAATGTGTTGTTAGTTTGTGCTTCTTTCACGCGGCAATGGACCGACGTGATGTCTTGCATAGACAGTTTATGGATCTAGAAAGTGATTTTGGCTACATCCAGCAACAACAAGTAAAACCACGGGGTGGAACCTAGCGAATTATATTAAAGCCCATTTAGTTTTATCATTTAGTGTGCTGTTTTTTTAGTTTTTTTTATTCTGGATAAGCTTGTGTTTGACCACAATCTCACCATGGTAAGTGATGATGTGGCCGAAGGTAGTAAGACCACAAAGCCTAGATTGGAACTGGCTCTCGAGTGCAGCTGTCGGAACACACCGATAGTTGCTTGGCGACAGATTTTCAACTTGAGGGTGGTAGCCAGCCAGTCGGGTACAATAAAGTACCCTACCACCGTGCTATGATTTCCTTACGATGTTTTCCTTCACCGAAACCTCAAGCTCATTGTAGGATTGGAACCCACGACCTTCGCTGCGGTATCAGACGTCATTGCCACTGAGCTATCATCGCCTTAAATATTATTATTTAGTGAGATAACGTCTGCGTGGGCTGTCAAAAAGTCTGGCTAAATATGCGGTGAATTGGTTTATCGCAAATAGAGATACGGCTAGATAATAAGAAAATCCATTTATTTCGGACAACTATGGTCCATATCTACTAAATACCAAGGGGATTGCCAATATGTTGTACACCTTGTTTGGCGGCAGATTTTCATCTTGGGGGTAGTAGACTAGTAGCCAGCCAGTCGAATACTACAAAGTACCTACCCTACCACCGTGCCATGGTTTCCTCATGATCTTTTCAAGCTCATATAGGATTCAAACCCCCGACCTTCGCCGCGGTATCCGACGTCACTACTACTGAGCTATCGACGGATACCGCAGCGACGGGCTTGCTCAACACCAATGTGTTTCTTTGACAGTACCAATGCAAACCTCCAGGTATTGCTAATGTCTAATACTTAAATTATCTATTTAAGTATGTATTTACAAAAAAAAGTTGTCTATGTAGTATATCAGTCATCTGGTTTCCATATCACAAGCTTTGCTTAGTTTGGGGTCAAATAGCCGTGTGTGAAAAATGTCCGAGGATATTTATTTATATTTATTTAATGTCTATAGGCGACGGTATTCACCATCAGGTGACCCGCCTGCCTGGTCCATAATGAGCATATCATATCATTTATGCATCCAAAGGGAGAGAAAATTCAATAAGTCCATCATCCGGCAATTATTAATATTTTGATAGAATTGAAATAAGCATTTTGACAAGGTTTATGAGATTGTGCATGCATAACGTATTAATGATAACAAACCTGTTATTTTGTTCGAAATAAATGAGTGCGAAATTTTGTGTGTGATTATGTTTGTTATAACTCATCTCCGTAATCAAAGAACGGATTTGCTAGAGAGATAGGTCAATCGTATCCTGAAAAAATACATAGGAATGCACTTAGAACTTTTTACCATGAACGTAGTACATATTTAGATATATATTTATGTATCATATCTTAAAAGCACAATAACTGATCAAAGTACTTTTTAGCTAATCCTTTTGACAGTAGGATCTTTTAAACTTGACAAAAATTGCAAGATATTCCGCTGAGAAACGATGTATCGGTGTTTATTTATAATTTAACAAAGATGACAAACACGGGCCGGTTGGCGTGGTTGGTTAACACACTGCCTATCACGCCGCAGGTCGTGGGTTCGATTCCCATCCAGGACAGACATTTGTGTGCATGGAGGGCGATGGCTGCCAGACGCGTCATACTTGTGAACAGGTGCTGCTTGTGGGGGCTGGTCTGCTTGAGTTTGTTGTTTATTAAGTCAGTCATAATTAAATTCAATAGATTACTATTTTTGCCGCCATAACACGCAAATATAGTCAGTGAGACTAGATAAATAATAATTATTGAATGTAATAGGTGTAAGTTGTTTTTGAAAAGAGTAATTGCTGAGTTTATTGCCGGCTCTTCTCTGCAAAAACAACCTTCCGAACCGAGCATTTAGAGTCTGACTATTCATAAGTGCCTGTGAAGGCCTATTTGGATGAATAAACAATTTCATTTCATTTCATGAACATGTCTGTTTGTCCTGAGTCTGGGTGTAATTATCTATTTAAGTATGTATTTACAAAAAAGTAGTAAGTATATGTAGTATATTAGTCATCTGGTTTCCATAGTACAAGCTCTGCTTAGATTGGGATCAGATAACCGTGTGTGAAAAAATGTCCGAGGATATTTATATTTATTTATTTTATTTTAATTTCAATCTTATCTCACCAACGAACGTCACAAATAGGGAATATGCACGTGACTTCAAAATGGACGTTTTTTTTACGTAATTCATATTGTTACAAAAACAAACAGCTACATAATTATTTAAAAATTTTTTCATGATTTAAGAGCTAAATTTAATCATCAAAAAGTGTCTGTTTTTAAATTCCCTCGCAAATTTCCAACACGCCCCGTGAACAAATCGTGGCGTCACTTTGACACTCGACCACAGAGTATGTAACCTAGCGGTTAAATTTATTATAATTTATAAGTTACATTTTTTTCAAAGAGGAAACGCTGCCAGCCTGCTGGGAACCTTGCCGATCGGCAGCAGCGGCAGCCTCGAAGTAGTTTTTTATATATTACAGTTGTACATTTGTTTGTATATTTTGTACATTTGTTGTAAATAAAATTCATTTAATTTATAAGTTTTCTGTGCTTTTCCATGGTAATAAACTGATTTTAGTAACTTTGTGAACCAAACACTTCATTTTTGACATCGAACTCGTCCAATCTCCTTTGAGTATCTAATCTCACATCACAAAATAAGCGCGCCATAATGGCCGCGTTTGAATTACCCGAAAATGATCGTGATTTTTAATATATATTTTTTTAGCTTAATGGTTAAGATTTTGGATGTGTTATATATTTTTTTGGTAATGTAATAACCCGTAGAAACGTTAAAACAATAAAAAAAATACCTGCATATTCCCTATTTCAGCTAACATTTGAGTGCAACAAGGATATGTTATTTAAATAAAATTATATGTAAAACGATTATTATGTCGGTAGCTACCTACTACCATGAAATGATGTCATTATATTAAAATAATTCACAGATCTCTTGGTAGTTTTGCATAGCAAGTCAATTATTCACAATACGTGTATTCTCTTATTACAAACGGAGTTAAATCATGAGAGATCAACGCGTAACCATAGTCTAGTAGTAGGTGACCTAGCACTATTTATAGTGCTGTATAATTATACAGCATGCTTTTAAGGTTGTTTCTCTAAATATGTGGAATACCTACTTAAATGCGCCATGTTCGAATTGTGAACTTATGGGTATTTGAGCTAATCTATCCTATCCTACTAATATTATAAATGTGAAAGTTTGTATGTTTAGATGTTTTTTCCTCAATCACGCAAAAACTGCTGAACTTATTTTGATGTAACTTGGCACACAGGTAGATCATATCATCAAATGCAAAAATATAGAATGCCACATTGGCTTCAAAAATATGAGCAACCTATTAGAATGCCAAAATACCTGACATGTCATGCGTTATAAATATCTGTTAGTTTAGCTTAGAAAAATCTGATACCATCTGTATCAAAAATATATGACATCATGCTGACAGCATAAACATCTGACAATATGTTTCCAGCCATTTTTTCTTCTATTCCTTTCCTCGTTTTTTTTTTGGTAAAATTTTAATAGTTTCCCACATAAGATGGAACTTGAAAAAAAAGGGTAAAAAATATCCTTTTACCAGAACCGCGACGAGGTCTTCTGGTTTCGGAACCGCTCGATTTCCCCCTGAGCTATTATAATATAGATGGTAGTAAAAATTTTGCAATTCTTGTATATATGTAGGTAACCTATGTTCTGAATCTCGGAAACGGCTCTAACGATTTTCACGAAATTTAGTATGCAGGGGGTTTCGGGGGCGATAAATAGTTCTATATATCCGTGTTTTCAGGCCATGAAAAACGATATTTTGAGCGAACTGTCCATGGTTATATATTTATGCTTGTGACTGTACAATTAAATCGTTATTTTGTACGCGTCAATGCGCTTTTATTGCACACAAAATTAGGTTTAATTTCAATCGTAGGTTAGGTCCATTTTGGTGTAAATATATTGAGTAAGTTATATTTAAACGAAATAGAGGCACTAATAGATTTGTAAATAATTATAATTAATAGTGTTTCTTTTATATTATATAAAACTAGCCGCCTCCCGCCCGTTTTGCTGAACGACATCATAATTCAAATCATTGAAATACTCGGTTTTTCTCTTCTATAATATGCATGTTTTATACATATAAACGTCCAGGAAGAAATTCTCTAAATTATGTTAAAAACCGAATCCAAATCCGTTGCGTGGTTTAGGAGGACTTAGCGGATAAACAGACTGACAGAATAATGCAAAACACAATACATAAAGAAAATACATCAATGGATTTAGTTAATATTTCTAAATTCCGTTACACGTTGTATGTGATGAGACCTTTATAAAACAATTTTTTTAATAAACTGAAAGAAAATACTTTATGTCGACAGATAAAAAAACCCGGCCTAGTGCGAGTCGGACTCGCGCATGAAGGGTAAAAAAGGCAAAAAAATCACGTTTGTTGTATGGGATAAATATTTATTTTATTTTATTATTTATTATTAAAGTAAAAATACAACTGAGTATTTTGTGAATATTTCAAGTGCCTACCTGTTGTCATCATTGATATCGAGCAAAAAAGGGCAAAAAAATTGCGTTTGTTGTATGGCCCCCCTTAAATATTTATTTTATTTTTAGTATTTGTTGTTATAGCGGCAACAGAAATACTTTTGTGAAAATTTCAACTGTCTAGCTATCGCGGTTCTTGAGATACAGCCTGGTGATGGTATCGAGCAAAAAAGGGCAAACAAATTGCGTTTTTTGTATGGGAGCCCCCTTAAATATTTATTTTATTTTGTTTTTAGTATTTGTTGTTTTAGCGGCAACAGAAATACATAATTTGTGAAAATTTCAACTATCTAGCTATCGCGGTTCTTGAGATACAGCCTGGTAACAGACAGACGGACGGACAGACGGACAGACAGCGAAGTCTTAGTAATAGGGTCCCGTTTTTACCCTTTGGGTACGGCACCCTAAAAAGAGTTATTAAGTACTAGCTGTTCTCCCCGGTTTCACCCGCGTTCCCGTGGGAGCTCATCTTTTCCCGGGATAAAAAGCCTATGTGCTATTCCAGACTATAATCTATCTCTATGCCAAATTTCATGCAGATCTGTTCAGCCGTTCTGGCGTAAATGAGTAACAAACATACATCCATCCATCCATCCAAACTTTCACATTTATAATATTAGTAGGATAAGATGAGCGGGCGATTGTAGAGACAAAGTTAACGTTAGTTCTATGATAAACTATTATTATGAAATTCAACGTCCACGCATATGAAATCGCGGGAAAAACTAGGTTGTATGTACTTATAACTACAAATTAATTATGTAAAAGGTTCTTTATCGCTACAAAAGGTGGATAAACAGCTCTCTAATGGATTACTTCACCGTGTGTGTTGTGAAAAGCCTAAAAAAATAATGGTTTAATGTTTTATTCTACTCCTTTCCCCAAAATTTTATCGGAGTAATATAACATTTATTTTCGTGGTTTCATTTTATTTCGAGTTTCATATTAAATATATTTTATGATGACTTAAATTTATCAGTTCAACTATAAGTTTCAGAAGTGTCCTACTAATATTATAAATGTTTGTATGTTTTGATGTTTGTTGCTCAATCATGTTAAAACGGATTGTGATGAAACTTTGCACACAGGTAGATCAGACTATGGAATGAAACATAGGATACTTTTTATCCCGGGAAAAGATAAGATCCCTCTGAAATGCAGGTGTAACCGCTGGGACAGATAGTAATGAAATATATTTTATGATCGATATAACAAGCAAAGTAAATATGTAACAATATTGCCATGGTAACCATAATTTGAATATCGAACCATACAGCTAAACTTGAAAGAAATTAAAAAGTACTTATTTAATTACTAATGTTAGGTATTCTAGGGAATATCGCACTAGTTTGCCAAATTTAATCTATAATTTTTTTTAATGATATACATATACAGAGGGTGTCAGTTAAGTAGTACGACAAACTTAAGGGGGAGATAGGTGGGCAGGTCACCTACCAAATATATAAAAATGACCTTAGTAAAAGTATCACAATTTTCGAGATATTTAAGATAGAAAATTCAATAATCAATACATAAAAAAAAAGAAGAAGTTTTTTATGTATTATAATTGTACATTTGTTGTAAATAAAACCAGATATTTAAAAAAAAAAAATTGGAATATCTCGAAAATGGTGAGCTTTTTACGAGGTGATTTTTACATATTTGGTAGGTGACCCAACCACCTATCTCCCTAATCTTCTATAAACAAAATAAAATAAATATTTAAGGGGGCTCCCATCCAACAATCGTGATTTTTTTGCCATTTTTACGGAACCCTTCGTGCGCGAGTCCGACTCGCACTTGTTTATTTTATAGCGTAGGTACTTTATTATTCATTCAGTAAATGCATTTAAGAAAAAAAAATGTTTAGGTATTAATTAGAAACCGTTAAATGGAATTTGACAAAAGAAACCATTATCTTATTATTAAAGGATATAACTTTTTTTCACCAATTTTGAAAATTACGGACAAACATTCCAAGTTTTATATTAATACCTAATTCTATTGGGATTCTTGGCCAATACAAAATTCATTAGGCTGTTCCCTCATGAGTCCTTACCCTTATAAACTGCTCGTATAAATAAATGTTATGTACACGACTGCCGGCCAGTACGTACTGGCAGCATAGAAGACTAGTGTGCCCCGCGGTGATTTAAAAAACTTTTAAATTTAGAGTGCAGCTTGGCGCGAAATCAAATATAATTTCAAAAGAAAATGTTTTTCGTAACAATCGTGATTTTTTTATCGATCTCAATTACTACTGGACAGTTATGTAATAATATAAACAGCATAGATTTAAGTGAACAAAACATTTATAATGCCACAGTGAAATATTTCCCGCCAGAAGATACATTTATGAAAAACGTTAGCGGTGAAATTAAAACATTTGGGTGTTTTTGCAGAAAAAGGAACTGTGCGAGGAAATGTTGCCCTTTGGGGATGGTTCGATACGGTAAAGTGTGCGTGGAAAATCTAGAACATGATATCATTTTGCAACATGGAATAAACTTGTCATTTTATAGTTCGTTTAGAAAAAATGTCAGTGTTAAACAATCTGGTTTTGATTGGGTTTACAAGCAGCCGTGCAAGAATGTGTACTTAGAGGACAACCGGTGGTACCTGCAGGAGGTAAATAATGTATTATTTCAGGTATATATTGATATTTAAATATTGGGTCATCGCTTAGGTAGCTTAAATTATCATGATCCTATTAGGGATGTTGTTTATATCCAATAAAAATTATCTAACACTAACCAGTGTATAAAACACCTAAAATACTCTTAAATAGCGAACACTTTGTTAAATTCTACTATTTTATGATTTTTAATTAGCAATTTAACAACAAAGAGTTGATCTTTTGATGGCGTATATTTATGATGTCACAAGCAAGTATTTCATACAAACATCCATATAAACGATCGTTTTGATATTTCATAAAAAGATATGAAATATATATATATGATTTGATATGTCACTCAACATCTTTATTGACTTTTTGGCGGGAACTTGCGGAGTGACGTCGCGATCTCATTTTATTTTTATTAAATTCGTGTATGTTGAGTTTTATTGAATAATATCGGTGGTGTTTGTGAAATGAAAGCGTGTATCGTGACTTTTCAGGTTGTCCCAAAAAGTCCGTGACTACCAATTTCACTAAAACCTGACTGAACTTATACGGACGAGGACTAGATTACTGTGAATGTGATATAACGTGACTTGAACATAAAATAAGAATATTGAAAATAAAGAAATGATTTCGGCTTCATAGTCTTGTAATAAATAATTTAAAAAACATCCCTATCACTAATCGCAGTCATAAACTAGTCGATGCGATTTGTTGTACGCGGTTTCAACCGTTTTGCATATATGGAACCTATACCTTCACTTAAAATGATAATTAGAATAAAAATATACACAAATACAAATATATCCGACCGCAACATTTTTCTGGGGTATATTTTCATGTCGGATATTCTATTTTGCTGTTGTGTAATGTATACTCATTTCAGTATCTCTCCGTCTAACTAATACAGAGGTAGACAAAAGGATGTTTAATTTTATAGTATTTCGAAAATATAACTAGAGCCAGTCTGCCATATCATTAGGTTAGGGTTTTTTTTTAATCACTTATATTCAATTGCTGGCAAAAAGGAGAGAACGATTGAAATAGTATAGACGAAGGAATACCGTACGATTACTTCGTTGCGGTCCGCGCGAAATTCGTCTCAAAGTATACCCGATGTCAACGCCGCCAGTGGAATCATATATGTTTGGTAAAGATACGCTATAATTAAATGATTTTTGCTTTTTAGATTTGAAAATATTATTATTATTATTATTTATTGATCAGGCAGGCAGTTGATTCAACTGATAAGTGCCTATATCCTGTTGTTCTTCTCTTTGAGATGCTTGTCGAGTCGGTTTTTAAACTGGTTAACATTTTGTGCTGTTACAACGTCTTCTGGGAGCTTGTTCCACGCTTTGACCCCTCTGTTGCTTAAAAAATATTTATGAGGGTTGTTGTATGAGATGCGAGTGCTCAATTTAAAACAGTGGCCCCTTAGACGGTCATTGTTGTCTCGTTTAAATAGACTTTGGAAGTCCTGCAAGTCAAAATGTCCATTTAGGATCTTGTAGGTTTCAATCAAGTCCCCACGATCCCTGCGATCCTTTAGAGTGGTGAGCTTCAGTGCCTCAAGTCGTTCTTCATATGGGCGTCGCTTTAGTATTCTTGGTACTTTGGTGAAACTACGCTGTACCCTCTCTAAGAGCTCAACATCTTTGATAAAGTAGGGGCTCCAGACCTGAAATGCGTACTCCAAGAGTGGTCTAATAAATGTTTTGTGGATCTTTAGCATCATCTCCGGCGTCAGTGTTCCAAAGGCTTTCCTAGTAAGATAGATTAGGCTGTTAGCTTTCTTTGTGATCGAGGTAATATGTTCTTCCCACTTTAGATCTTCTGTGATCTTTACGCCTAAGTCTGTTTGTACCATAACATCTGTTAGTTGGGTGTTTTCTAATGCGTAGGTCAAACGGGGATTTCGCTTACCTATATGTAAAACCGTACATTTTGAGGAATTTAAATTTAAAAGCCATTCCTTTGACCAGTTACCTATTTCGTTTAGGTCTCTTTGAAGACGGTCGTAGTCAATTAGTGGGTTTGCAAATACCTTAGTGTCGTCAGCAAACATACTGACATTGCATTTTAGGCAATGTGGAAGATCAAACATATAGATTATGTACAGCACCGGCCCCAGAACTGAGCCCTGGGGCACGCCGCTATGTATATCTCGTTCTTCTGACAGTGTTTCACCTACTCTCACTCGTAACGTTCTTTGCCGCAGGAATGCCTCAATCCAACTTAGTAATTTTCCACGTATTCCCACAAACTCTAACTTCTGTAAAAGTCTTTTCGTAGGCACCTTGTCGAAGGCTTTTTCATAGTCCAGATAAATTATGTCGATAGGGTCTCTTTCGTTGAAGTGCTTTGTCCATGAGGATAGACATGTCAGCAAGTTGGATACTGTGGAGCGATGTGGGCAGAAGCCATGTTGCTGGTAGCCAATTACGCGGTGGGTGGTAAAGAAGCCTCTGATGTGCTTAACTATGACTTTTTCCATTGCCTTGCACACTACACTGGTTAGACTTATGGGTCTGTAGTTTGCGGGGTCTAATTTGTTTCCTTTTTTGAATATTGGAGTCACAGTTGCTGTTTTCCACAAGTCTGGTAGGTTTCCAGTATCATAAGATGTCTGCATTATTGTTGCTAGATATTCAGAAAGGTCGCATTTTTGTAATATTGACACAGGGATGTTATCTGGTCCTGGTGAGGAATCCGTTTTCATTTCTTTGATAACTTGTCGTATTTTATCTTCTGTGAATAATATGTTTTCGATGGAGTCTTTGACTCGTAGTTGTGGGTCTAACATTGGTAGTTGGTTCTGTGGTTCTTTTTGAAAGACACTTGCAAACTGATCTGCAAATGCTTTAGCGATATCCTGTGATTGAGTTACAATTTGGCCTTGTTTGTTTTGTAGAACTGATGGTATGCTAACTTTTGATGTCACTTGTTGCCTGATATATGAGTAGAATTTTTTTGGTCCGGCTAGTAGTAATTCATTTTCATATGTCATACGAGCTGCTCTGCTCCGGTTTATCAGTTTATTGCTGATTTTTCTGTAGTCCTTGTAGATTTGATCTAGTCCAATTAACACGTATCTATTCCAAAGCTTTGATTTATGTTTTATTAATTCTTTGATATCTCTTGATATCCATGGCTTGTTTGTTGTGTGATGATGTCTCGTCCGAGGTACATGTATATCGATTGCTTTTCTAAGTGCATTTAGAAGAATCTCAAATTGCTTCGTAGCGCAATGTAGGTCTCTTATATCTCCAGGCAGGGTGGTTTGTAACATGTCATTTATTTTGTTGTAGTCCGCTTTATTGTAGTTTAGTTTGAGTGCAGTTTCACTATTCACCTCTTTTGGTTGTAATTGTATGGTTGCCAATAGACAGGTATGGTCGCTCTTGCCAATAGGGGCTTGGTGGTCTACATTAGCTATAAGTGATTCATCATTTGTTAGAATCAGGTCGAGATACGATGGTTGATTTCCTTGCCGAAACCTGGTGTGTTTGTCTACTAGCTGCTCGAGATTACTGTTTCTGAACCACTGTATAAAGTTGTCTTCTCTGGGTGTAACATATCCGCTATTCTCAAGTGGCCACATTACTCCTCCATAGTTAAAGTCTCCCATTATAACTACCGTATTTGACTCAGAGGCATGGTTAAGTTGGTTAAGTAGAATATTATCTTGGTCTAATGTAGAATCGTGTCCCCTGTATAGTCCGCAAAGTAGGAATTTGTTAGTACCAATTTTAATGTCTAGCCATAGGCGTTCAGAACCTTCTTGTTTCGAATTATATCTAGAGTTTAATTTTACAATTATAAACTTAGTTTTATTTGAGGTATATATCGCCACGGAGGTATATATCGCCACGCCACGCCATAAGTGGAGGACACTTCGTTTTCCAATTCGGTCATCTCTATATAGGTCGTATCCGGGTATTTTTATCATTGAGTCTGGTATATTTGGTTTAAGCCATGTTTCGGTAATTATAATTATTGTAGGTTTGAGATAATCCACTCTAGCGGTGAACAGATCTAGCTTTGAGGTCACAGATTGGATATTTGTGTATAATATGGTAATTGTAATAAATCTCGATAATACTGTTTTGGTTTGTGCGTTGGTAGTTTTGGTAGATGAATTGGGTATATGCGTGCAGGAATTTAGTTTTTTTGAGTTTTAATTTTTACGATTGTTGGGTTTCCTCGAACGTATTTAATAGTTATGTCGGTCTCCCCGTCATTAGTGCGTTTGGTGAGTTCTTCTCGCAGATAAGTCAGGTACTCCTTTTGTAGTGGAGTCAGGTCTGCTGTGATAGATGAAGGCTTCCTCAGCTTAGTCCTGTTGCGAAGAATCTCTATTGCATCCCTCTTGTTGAGTAAGACAACCTTCAGCGGGCGCGGCCTGGCACCCGCATCAAATTTAGGGGCACCTAAACGGAAAAGCTTCATTCCGTCGCAATTAATTTTGTTGGTAACAGTTTTTATTACAGCCACACACTCTTCCTTATCGTGTTCTTTCCTTGTATCAGCCACATCACTAGTTGATTCCGGTATGTCGTAAATGATAACATTGTTGGCCCTGTTGGCCCTCTCTGTTATCTCTTGAATCGCCGATTCAGTCGCAAGCATACTTTGACGCATACGTAGTTGTTTTACTTCCTCGGTCAGATCATTTAACTTTTTCATAATCATCGGTAATTGGGACATGACAGACTTGCAGTCACCACAGAGAAAAGTCATTACACGAGCGACTGTTTTTAGCTCAAGTACTCGAACTTCAGTAGGCGACAGTCCATGGCAGTCACCACACACTAAGATCTTACAGGAGTCACATGTTACGGGTATTTTCTTTTCATTTGGTGCTTTATTACATTTAGCACATGTTTGTTGTAGTTGATTGCAGTTGGGATTTTTTTTGGAGCTCATTTTTAGTAATTTTTATTTTTGTATCACTGGCAACACTGATATGGCGGAATAGACGAAAATACTTAGATGTCAAAATTTTTATTAATATTTTTGAGGGTATTCGTTTTTTTTTTCCCAATGGTTAAATGTCAAAACGAATTTATTTCCACTGTTTTTAATTAATTTTCAGATTTTTATGTGAAGCTCACATGAACACAACATCCACAGTTTTTGCCGAATACTTTGGTAATATTTTGGTTAGGTTTTTTCGCACTTAAACACACAAAAACTGATTCACTTCGCGAGCGCGGTTTTACCGTGTATACCCGACTATAACACGGTCTCTGACGTCATGAGCGTTATGTGAAGGTATGAATTCAAATTTAGCTTATCTTAGACAGTGATAATGTAAGCTACATTAGTAAAACTATTTAGATTAAAAAAAAAACAAAATGCGGATTGATGGCCGGATATATTGAGTGTTTGCGTGTCCGTGAGAATGTTGTATGACTGAATGTTTATATTTTATTTCTTCTTTATTGTTCTATTTTCGGTATTATTCTACTTGTTATTATTTTATACCTTAGGTACCATTTATAATTTTCTATATCGCTTTCACTCGGACTTTAGGGTTAAGTTTAATAGAATCAAATTTTCAAACAAACTTTCGCAATCTGCTTCCCGCGGTTTTGCCCGTGGTGCCGAGGGAGTTTGTTGTCCTACAGAAGAAAAGTATGGAATGACTGCGTAAACCATGATAAGACAGGGGCCATTGTATAAAACTGTTATTCGGCTGGATTTGACTATGTTGAATTTGTAACAAAGATAATTATCATCCGAATAGATGAGAATGTGCAAAATTAAATGTGAATACAAATTTAACTGGAGGATAACTCTATTATCAAGCAATAACAGGATGTGTCAAGGAAGATGTGGGAGTGTATAAAGGTCATTTTAATAACATATTAATTAGGATAATATTTTATGAGTTTAATTTAATTTAATAACAGTTGACGTGGAAACCACACCTAATAGCACGGTGGTAGGTTACTTTGTAGTACCCGACTTTGTTGGCTACCACCCTCAAGTTGAAAATCTGTCGTCTTGGTATTGCTAATATCTATAGGCGACGGTAGTAACGACCCGCCTGCCTAGTTGTCATTAGTGGTATGGTATATAATAAAAATATTCGATTTTGTGGCTTAAACGGCCGTATTTTTTTTTACGTTATAGGAGTTTGATTTGTTCACAGCTTCAAGGTACTAGACCTGAGTATATCGTTTTAACTCTATACCTCCAAGCATTCCCGAAATAAAGGGTTTTGACACACAGATGGATGGACTGACGGACGAACGGACAACAAAGTGATCCTATAAGGTTTCCGTTTTTTCCTTTTGCGGTACGGAACCCTAACAACGCAAAATCTCTGAAAAATATACCACTTAGTACAAGAAAGTTATCTCATTTCAAGTTTTAAAGTTAGCGACGTAATGAATATTGACCTTAAACTAAAGGAAGTACTCCAGGATGTAGGTTAAGCGACTTCTGGACAATGGCCTCGAAGAGATTGTAAAGAAGGCGGATGAAAAAGGTTACGTATTCTTAATGTACCTCCAAGAGTTGCGCTTGCGCCGCGCCGGCGCGTACGGTTACGTCTCGCACATCATTTTGGACCCCTTCACACTTTGTTTTGTCCTACAACATCAAAATATCATAAGCCAGTTTCCTTGAGAATATTTTAAATGTGCTAATAACTTTGGTATCCAATTCTCAATTCACAGTATTATTTTGTCTCATTCACTTTGAATTGGATTAAAATTAAATATTTAGTATCATTTGTATTCTGCTTTGTGAATTCAAAAATACAACCTTACGTCAGACTTGGGGCCTTTCCTGTTCACGCACATTCGCTTTGTAAAAGGTATATTTATAATACGTCACAACAATTACGTCACATACAGCGACACAATACCGCTGTAATTGTAATAAGTAATCTGGTTATTTTCATCATTATATCTCAAACAATTCAAAGCTTTTACAATTTTAGCATCAATTTTAGCGTCATTTTAAATTATTTATATATGACAATGTCACAGTGATTGTCAAATTAGGTCGACACAGCTGGTCGCCCTATTTGATTTTTCTCGCGGCCTTGCAAGCAGGTGATTTATTTAAATGCTCTCTTTGTCACCACAATGCAATGATAAAATAATAAATATATAATATGACTAAATAAATATCAATTCTACAATGCGTATTTAAATAGATAAATTACACCCAGACTCGGGACAGACTTGTTTATGTCACAAAAATGTCTGTCCTAGATGGGAATCAAACCCAAATAATTGCTAGGTAGTGTGAACCGGCCCATAAAAAGATTTATGCTGCCGGCACTCCACATGGCTATTTGTGTTTGCGTATTGGTGATATTTGACAAATAATGGAATGTGTAGATGATACCTATGTTAGGCAAAACATTTGCTATTTGACAATTAGGTACGACAAATTACGACACGCGTTACCTCACTGCTGTCGGTTTTTCGGCGCGCATCAAAGGAGCCGAATAGACAAACATGCGACTACTGCAACTACACATTGCAATCGACATGCGTTTTATCATGAATTGAGTGGGATATAACTATTTTGTGGATGTTGCTATTCGGCTCCATGTGTGGATGGTCGTATTCTTATTGTATTGCTTATTGGTGTGTTCGTCAAAAAGCGCCGAAGCGAATACAAATACGCAAACATAAATAGATATGTGAAGTGCCAGCATTATATAAAGCGCAAAGACCTTCCAGGTAATAGAGGTTAATGAAAACCACATCGTATTCCAAAAGCGCACAAGTTTTCGGGGATACGGTTTGTTTTATAAAAATGGGATGTTTTTGTAATGGCAATAACCAGTTTAAAAATAGTTATATTTTAATAAAACGGCCAGACAATCTCTCCAACTATTTAGCCTTAACCTGAATATCTACCTAATAATAAAAATCTTATGATGACTATACAAACTCTTGCATGTTTTCCTCGTATAGTATTGACGTATCATGTCTGGGCCAAGCTAATTAAAATCATGGCAACTGAGAAATTCAAAATGGTTACTCGGAAAATCTCTGTTATTTTTTTGGCTTTTCCTTATAACTTGACAAAAAATTACTCTACAAATATTTTTATTTTGACAAATACAATTTATTACAAAATATTTTTATTAATGAAGACTAAAGATTGATTACGAAAACTTTGAAAAATAAACACAGATCAGATATCTAGATATATTCTACAGGTCTGTCTGTGATAGGTACCTACAAATTTTATGTTCAGGTAATATTAGAATGTAGCAGGTAATTTCCGAAACTCCTAGAAAACGCTGGAGAAACAGCGGGACCGAATGTCTTCGAGTTCATTTATCTAATTTTAATATCACACTTTAATATTCATACCTATGAATGAAAACGTAGGCATTCATGAAAAATACAAGTTTTGATGTAGCGGGAACTTAGTATAGTAGCTAAGTAGCAAGTATTAATAAGTTAGTATAACAATAATTCTGATATTTCGTATCACGCCTACAATGTAACGTATAGCAATATGTTTTACAACAAAGCAAATATGTAGTGGATTGAGGGCATAGTCGACTGCAGTGTTCAGTTTATACCTACTATTATAAATATTATGTTTGTAAGTTTCGATTTAGGAGATTTGATTATGATTTTTCTTCTGTATTGAGCCTACCTAAGTGAGAACTAATTTGGTTTCGGTTGACTAAAACATCTGTAAATTAAATATACTATGCTAGATGAAATAAATTTAGAAATATTGCTAAATGTATGAAAATTTATTATAATTAAAAAATGATTCATTCATCTTCATAATTTCAGCCGAAAGACGTCTGACAACTACTGCTGGGCATAAGCCTCCTCCAAAGTTTTCTATACCGAGCTGCTCGCTGCTATTGATACAATACGCGTAAGGGTGTCACAGTCCGCGTAAGGGTGTCTATGGTCCCTCAGACCATAGTCATCCACCTTATAGTCATCATGAAAAAAACAAAAAAAAGCTGCTATGATTAATGATTCATTATAATTGAATATTATTAATGTTTTTGTGAATTAAACTTGCGGTTTTGTAAACTACATTGTCAATTTTTCGAATTTGATTGACGTTTGCGGTCTAACTTATCGGATGGCATTGGCTCTTATACAGGCAGTTATAACTACTACAAAGTTAGAAAAATATATACCGCGTTAAATAAAAAAATATTATAATTGGATGGTGTAATAATTAGTGATTAAACGAACTTACCTGTAAGTGAAGTTCTATCATAATTATACGAAGGGCTTCGTCCGAAAAGATTAGCAGGATAATAAACACTTGTAGTTACGCACAGAACTACCAATCTCACACTTTAGTTAAAATACCCTCGTTATTTTTATACACAATAAAAATATAAAAAAGAGAGGGTACTTGTATTTTACTTGTCCGATACTTCGACTCTGTTAGTCATTTAGTTCAGAGCTGAAACAAACGCTTATAGTATTTCACGATTAGATAGGGTAGCAATTAAAGCTGGGTAGGGAGGGTTGCTAATCTTTTCGGACGAAGCCCTTCGTATAATTATGATAGAACTTCACTTACAGGTAAGTTCGTTTAATCACTAATTATACTTCGGGCTTCGTCCTCAAGATTAGCAGGATAATAAACACTTGTAGATATTGAGAGACATCGTGAAATAATTAGCGTTGAAAGAAGTAGGTATCATTAAAAATAGTATTTAGTTTTAATCACTTATTTACTTTAGGTACTTTAACAATACCCTAAAATAACATAATATGCAATACCTTGCAATTATAACATTTGTGAATCTCAATTGAGATATAAATAGCCTTAATGATTTAAAAAAAAAAAATTGCTAGCAAAAGAGTGTCGATTTGAATTAACTGCAACAACTCTATTATAAAATCTTCCGAATGTCAGTGAAGAACCGCTCCAACCTGCAGTTTTTCTAATTAAATCCGAACTGACTCTTAATGTAGTCCTCCTAATGTTTAGTAGGTACTAGCATGTCTTGTGCTATGTGCAGATAATTTAGAGACGTCAATACCGCATATTTTTAAAGTGGATTTGATCTAACTACTCAGAGTTTGACATGTCACGTTTTTAAAGTTTTTTTTAAAGTTATGAACAGAAATTCAGTTTTTTTTTTTTTTTTTTTTTTTTTTTTCAAATAATTATTTAACGCTCTTGCAACCTTCATAAAAGGGTAAACTAAGAATCGCTTGTTTCCAATTTTTTACGTTTTAATGAGGTCTGGGATTTAGTAGAAATCTCAGTACGAGAAAAAAGAAAACTATATTTTGTACTCTTATTTTTGAAAATGTCTGTACCCACTCTATGTGCTGTAGCTATAGCCAACAATGGTTAATCTATCGTTCGATAGATCTTCATTGGGAAACCAAAGTGATAATCTATCTGAAACTACAGAAATGTCTCATGTAGAATCGTATCGTGGTAACGGCGGCGGCAAACGAAGAGACGCTTAACTCTGTCATCCGTACCAATTCTATGTCATATTATTAAAGAGAGAGCTCTGCTGACCTACAACTATTAAGGGTACCATACTGGGCACCTTCTTAAAAAAAGTACTGGTAAATATAAATATAATATACATATATTACGTATCGATGCCTCAAACACATCAATATTATTATGAAAACAGAAAATATACCATTATCTCTGACATCACTCATACTGAGTGCTTTAGAGAATTCGCAGAGAGCGACGCCACCATGATCGGAATGGTGGAGATGGTGGTATACCTCTCCTCAGTAAATCTGTCTGGATACTATATCTGCAGCCAGGGAAATCTGCATAGTGCATGTTTTGGTTGCTAGAATGAGATAATTATAATTAAATTTGCATTAGGTTGCAAAAAAAAAATAGGTCAATACCTATTTAGAATCAATATTCTAGATGTCTTAAAAAATAGGGGGTACCAAGGTTGAGTTGGCCAAAATGGAACAACAATAATTTCTCTACCCTTGACTGAAATAACATTTCTTAAAGTTTTAAGTATAACTGTGAAAGGTGGAAAACAGAGAAAAACAAACAAAATAAATATGTTGACCAAGAAACGAAGAATGCATTGATAGCATATGCGTCTGGGTCTCTTTACCATGAGATAAACATGTAACATTTTTTATTAATCCGGCTTGTGAATAATTCAATCATAATTTTCACTCAATATCGGGATGTAGGTATTGTCGGACCGCAATTGTAGGTATTGTCGGATGATCTGATCTAATGTATAATGCAATTTCATAATTGTTTTTATTTTTACACCATTGCCAAAGGTCTTTGGTTACTTTATTGAGATGGGGGGGGGGGACACTTCAGCCCACCCATACAATTAACATATGAGATAGCCGTGGTGTTATCTATCCTTAAAAGAATTTGAGTCTGATATAAATCATGAGTGAATTTTTATACCGATGAAAGCTGCCATAATCTCTAATAAATTTATATGTTGAGATTTCCCCTGCTCACTCCAGACACCACTAGCAGTCTTACCCCCAGTTGAGGCGTTAGAAAAAAAAAATTCAATGAATATTTATCAAGTTTGATTGTACTAACTGACTTATCAATCGCCTATCGAATCCATCATTTAAAGTCAGATGATAGAGATGAGGGTAAGGTCATAATCTTAATAGGGACAGATGTCCCAGGAAAACCAATAAGATAACAATAGAATCTAGTATATTAGTGATTCAAGTTATTCAAATGTTTATCTCTTTCGAATTATTTGGTGTAGGTACAACCAAGCATATTATTGTTGTGCATGTAGATGTTATCATCTCAGTCAGTCAAGCAAATGATCAAATTTTACAATTAGTTTTCCTACTAAACTTAATTAACTCCGATTTTATTTTAGTTCTCTTATTAGGAAGCTAATCGATGTATATATATATTTATTTATTTTTTAATCCATAAAATTACCTAAAAACTTGCAGCATGTGTTTGGGATCATATCACTTCTGTGATTTTTGATTATGAAAACTGAAGAAAGCAGCAGCTCTCTTTTCATAGAAGTATTTTCTTGGCAACTTCTGTAAGTACGAGAAACCAAAGGAATGGCAATAGTACATTTCATCATTCCAAGTGAAACGTAAAAATCTTTTTGAATTTTCACCTATTTTTACAACAAAAAAAATACCCGTCTTTTAGCTCCAAATTACACATGTAACTTTAATAGCAGTACGTACGTAGGTCTTTTAATTTGAAATGATTAGTAATTACAAATTTATTAAGACTTTCAGATTTAATATTAATCTAGATTCGCCATTTGGTTTTTGCCATTGGCTTATATTGGCCCTGACGGGGTTCACATTTAGTAATCGCACCGATTGATATAAGCTTATTAATAGTTTGATTGAACTATGCCTTGAAGGTATGCCTTCGAGATTTGAATAATGTTTAGGTTGTGGAATACTATTTTGTACCACAGGTCGTGAGAATGGGGTTTCATAGCCTCAAACCCAAGAAAGTACTTTCTGATCAGACGTAATTTGTATCCACTGATCATAAAACTAGGTAAGCTAATCTATCAGCATAGATTACCTCGTCTATCTTCGACCGCGGTCCGTCGGATATCATAGTTCTGCGAATCGGAGGAGGCGCCCTTCAGTTAAAACTCCGGGGTGGAGGTGGCTTCATCTTCTTATTTATGAGC
Source organism: Ochropacha duplaris (assembly GCA_951361185.1). Taxonomy (NCBI): domain Eukaryota; kingdom Metazoa; phylum Arthropoda; class Insecta; order Lepidoptera; family Drepanidae; genus Ochropacha; species Ochropacha duplaris. The sequence continues at coordinate 10,144,643 of OX592703.1, forward strand.
GTCAGGATTAATGAACGCCTTGTAGTGGAACCATCATGTTGGGAATCGCATAAAATGCGTCCTATATCCATAAGTAGCTTAAACAGGGCGATATCTTTTTCTTCTGTGGATAAAAGTGTTGTCATAATTTCGCCCATTTATGATATAGTGCTATATCATGTTTGGGCGATCTGTTTCTGTTTATAAAATAAACCTTTAACCTTTTTGATTACAATTTCTGAGACTGCAGCTTGTACCTCTGTATTGAGGGTAGGTGCATCAATAAATGTAGGTATACAATTCTCAGGAAGAAGGTATTTGCTTATAATTTTTATAAGCTAATAATAAGTTTTTTTTTTTTTTTTTTTCATTACCGTAATGAATAAATTCAAATTGCACGGCAAGGTCTTTTTGGATGTTCTTTTGAACAGATTTCATAGCTGATGGATAATGTTATTCATAGCTAGTGTAAAATTATCCAATTCAACAACACTTGCCGGCTGAACTTCTGTTGTTACAATAACTTCCATACCTTCTGGTATAACGTAACAGGTGATCTCCGATGCTGGAGCATAAGGCTAAGGTGATAGCTCCCTTTCAGCCAAAGCTAACGATGAAGGCGAATAGCGGCTGGAGTCGGATGAGACTACCTGATTGGCTGAAATTGGCGGTGATAACACCCCTTCAGTTCGAATCGGTGGAGTGGGTCACCCAAGAGTTGGTGAATTATAAGATCCCAATGTATCTTGATTCTGCGTATCCATTTTGGTTTTGAAGATTTGTCATCCGAAATGACATTATGATTCAGTAAAGGGTAAAGTAAAACTCAATAGCGTAGTACTGTTAACCCCAGCATCATAAGAGTAAGTTACCCTCAAATCGGTGTAACGTGAACTCTTTCCAATCGATATTGAAATTTATATGAGTAAATTACCCTCAAATCGGTGTAACGTGAACTCTTTCAATCGATATTGAAAATGACATAAGATTCAGCAAGGGGTAAAGTAGAACTCAATAGGGTAGTACTGTTAACCCAGCGTCATAAGAGTAAGTTACCCTCCAATCGGTGTAACGTGAACTCTTTCAATCGATATTGATAAGCAATGCAAGTCACACCTCAAATAACTTTGTGACGTGAGCCCTATTGTTATGTAAGTTGTCTAATCCCGTTACCTCCAAGAAATTGTACCAATGAGCCCCATAGAGAGAGATGCGAATTACCATCAAACACTGTTTAGTGTGCATAATAATTTATCTTAATATAGGCATGTCATACCTCAGAGTCGTTATGACGTAAGCCAGATAAATCGGATTTAATTTTTATGGCAATTATCTAAAAATATTGGGTACCACCTGAGTAAGTAAGGTGATATTTTTTGCTAATAATAGCATGAGCACACCAATAAATAACTTAACATACCTTCTAAAGTATTTTCTAAATAACTTGAAGAATCTGGAACCACGGAGCGTCGGCGTCTTTTTTCCTTAGTAATTTTTATAGAACACTGTCTTTTAGACATAATTTAATTAGTTTTATAAATACTTTTACAATATATAAGATGTTATTAAGAAGAACGTGTGGACTGGCCAGGCACTGAAACGCGAATGACTAACAGAGTCGAAGTATCGGACAAGTAAAATACAAGTACCCTCTCTTTTTTATATTTTTATTGTGTATAAAAATAACGAGGGTATTTTAACTAAAGTGTGAGATTGGTAGTTCTGTGCGTAACTACAAGTGTTTATTATCCTGCTAATCTTGAGGACGAAGCCCGAAGTATAATACAGGCTGTGTATTCTTTTTTCAAATTCATCGCTTGTTGGTTCGATTCCTGGCTGGGAAAATATTATTTCGTAAATCTAATGATTCAGTTTTAGTTTTAATCAAAATCGGCACCGAGACTCCTTTCAGCATTTTTCGCTATTCCCTTTAGTTTAGGGTTTGGCCGTCCACGCCCATTTGAAAAATTCACAATGTATACATACCTACCAACCATTTAAATCCACTTTGTGCCTAAGTATCTATATGTTAAATGCATAATTCATATTGTGGTATTTGTATTAAAACATTAATAAAACATACATTTACTGAGTATTTCATAGAATTTACATAGCAAAGCGAATTTTTATTTACTGATTGTATTTATTTTTTAAGTAGTATCAATATATATCGTGAGAATTAAAATGCATATTATTATTATGATTGCCAGTAATTAAAATGCAAGATCAAGGTCGAACTGCTATCCATAAATGTTCGATGGTTAATTATTTTTAACGTTTTTTTTATGCTGCTAATGTGTTGTACACCTTATTACAATGCCTTAAAGGCGAACTGGCTCTCAAGTGTAATTGCCGGAACACACCAACAGGTGCTTGGTGACAGATTTTCAACTTGAGGGTGGTAGCCAGCCAGTCGAGTACCCTACCACCGTGCTGTGGTTTCCTTCACCGAAAGCTCAAGCTCATCGTAGGATTCGAGAACCCACGACCTTCGCCGCGGTATCCGACGTCACTTACCACTGAGCTATCATCACCTTAAATTAACCAACCTATTTATTAAATGAGGTTTCACATTTAACAAAATATATTATATAACTTACCTACTTAGTTAGTTTACTTTATTATTAGACCGGTGCATCTAGATGCTCTGAATAAATAACGATCTCTTTAATATGACTTGTAGACTTTTAATTATAATAGGGAGGGATATGTAAAAGGCAATTGTTACTAACTAACTGACTGATGCATCAACACAGCTCAAAACACTGAATCGATTGCGTTGAAATTCTGCACGCAGATAGTTAATGTGACGTAGGTATCCGCTAAGAAAGGATTTTCCAAAATTCACCCGCTGGTGATGGCTTGCTTGATGGCTGGCTTGATGAAACGGGGGTCCAAAGTTTGTACGGAGAAACAGGATTGCGGATGAAACCGCGGTGCGGAAAGCTAGTTGATCAATTAAACTCATTGGGTTTTTATATCAATAATATTTGTCTCATGCATGAATAATTTGGCAACCTCAGTACCAATAAAAATATAAAAAGTAACGTAAATACCGAATCCATAAATAACTATCATTAAAATGGGAAATACCAACAATTAGCAAAAGACAACACCTACGGCACCATGGAAACTTTTATAAGGATTTAAAGTTATATTTATAAAATCGATAACATCTTTTATTTATCCAATAAATAGGTATTTAGTATCTACACACTTATAATTAAGTCTGTGGTTAGAAATACCTCATTCATAATACATTTATCTCAGGCAAATTAATAACGTATGCATTTATAATGTACAAGAAATGTTTTCTGTCGTTATTATATAATATTTTTATTCCGAAAAGGCGGAACAGAATTTCGTGAATTTTGTCTACTAAGTCCTGAAATAGGATATTGGGTACCATCTTTTCTTCCCAGGAAACCGTGGTGGTCATCTAATCTTTATGAAATCGTAAAATTAAAAAATATTACAACTGAGCAGGTCTAAAAAGAGAGTTTACAGACGCTTAATATTACAAAGTACATACTAGTTTTACACTCCGCTGGATCGGATAGCGTTCGGGATAAAAAGTATCCTATGTTTTATTCCAAGATATGATTTACCTATGTGTCAAGTTTCATAATAATCCGTTCAGTCGTTTTTGTGTAATTGAGCAACACTTTCACATTTATAATATTAGTATCTAGGATAAATAAAAATATCATAATTTATTATGAAAGCTATGTATCGGATACTGATACTGTACATTTAATTTTATGAGAAGATATATAAATAGATGTTCTTGAGAAACAATACTGATAAATAACGCGTTCCACTTAAAGATTTCTATTTTATGTATGGGTTTAGAAATAATGTTAAATACATATGATTCACGTAGGTACATATAGTCCTTATTGCGCTGCGTCACTAATAGCACAGTCTATGTAATAGGTAATAGTTAGGAGAGGTCAGAACGTTGCGCCTTATTCGCTTTTTCTGGCAACTATATAATCCTGCTTCAGAAATAAGAAGGTGTGATTTTGCTTTTATAGAAGAACCTGCGGCAAAAGCGAAACTTTTACTCAAAGGAATCACCTATTTCTTTATTTGCGCAAAACTATATTTTTGAACCCTTCTAGGAGTCGTGCGAACTATATCTATGTGTAGATAAATGTCGCTACACCTGTATATTGCACGAATGTTAAATTTATGAATTTTTACAGTATATTTTAGTAACATTCAGAATGTTACTAAATATATTTGGCTATGCATAATTGATTTATGAAAAATATATTTCACACAAAATTTGTAAAAACTAAAATATTCATAAAACATTTTCTTTTAAAGTTCCTAAGTCGGCATTTGTTAATCTGTAAAAAGTATAAAACAAGGTCGCTGTCCACGTCTGTTTAATTCTACTAAACTACGCATTGGATTACGATACATATTTACATTATATAATTTAAATAAATGAAATAAGAAAATATCACAGATTAAAAATTACGCACACCCAAAAAATCACTCGCAGCGAAACGGATGGCGCCAAAGTGATATAAATTTCACCCGAGAAAAGCCCGGGCATGTCGCTAGTGTATTTTTTTTGTTCCATACCTATAGCATAACTGTGCATATAGTTTGGTAATTATTATGATAGTTAATAGAAGTGGCGTGTGTCATAAATCAACAAAAAATAGTTAGATTACACTAAACTTGGAGAATCGTTATCAGTGCAAACAAAGTGAAATTCAATTAGTTAATAGGTAGCTAATGGAAATAATATCTATTTCAAACAGATAAGGTTCATTTTCATATAACTTTGACTACTGTCATAGATATCAAGACGTATTTTCCGAAATATAACATCCATCGACTAGACTAGAATACACAATCCTTCGTATAACAAAAAAAAGTGATAATGGAATATTTTAATATGTACGTAACTTTTAGTTACGTTGCCTGCCATTACGAAGGTCCTGAGTTCGATTCCATATTGGACAAACATTTGAGCGCCTGAACATGTCTATTTATTCTGAGTCTGGGTGTTAATCTATTTATCTATACTAATATTATAAAGAGGAAAGATTTGTTTTTGATTGTTTGTTTGCATTGAATAGGCTCTGAAACTACTGGAACGATTTGCAGAATTCCTTCACCATTAGAAATCTACATTATCCCTGATGAACATAGGCTATATTCTATAGTCCCGGGAAAAGATAAGATCCCACGGGAACGCGGGTGAAACCGCGGGGAATGTATGTATATATTTACGAGAGCTGTGTGTGAAATTTTTCAAGGTGTTAATTACAAATATTTATTGGATAATGTATATTTAAACTGATGTTGAATTTGTAATTTTTTTTAATTCAAAAAGTTGCATATCGAACCATAAGTTTCAAAAATATGCCATCTTAAACATTCATGCAGCAATAATAAATGCCTAATCATCCCACAATACACAGCTACTGAAGATGTTGTCACACTAATAACAGTAAGACGGCGGCGTTTCGATCTTACCTACCCATTATGCCGCTACGTGAGCGTCGCGAATATTAATTATACAACAGATTAAACTCCAAAATGTTGGTCTTTGTCCAACCAGTCTCGATTGAAATCTCGACGTCGATGGTCGACCGCGTATCAAAAGCCTCGTGTCTCGTAAACTTACGGTAAACTGTTTGTGCGTGAATGAAATCAGTAATATGTAGTGCAGAACTTTCGTGTAGTTTGTGTTGACAATTTAAACTTTAATTCAATATAAAACTACAGTTTCTTAAATTTAATTTGTTGAATTTTTCATATTAATCAGCAAACGATACTTGATAATCAAAAGAGGTTAAATCTAAAAGTATTAAGGTTGTTTTTCGCTAAAAGTATTCCGTGGTACATATAAATAAAACAAAAACTCGTCAGAAACCAGTTTGTCGAGAAAATGAGTTGATCGACTTATAAGCAAAAAATGAACTTGCTTAATTTATTTGTTACCAAGGATGTCTCATACTTAAAATTCATAAAAATCTGTATAAAAGGAATGTTATCTGCTTCGTGAGAATTGAAATAATTTATTTACCTGTGCGTGCGGTTGGAATTCCCTCATTGAGTAACCACCACTCATAGAAACTGCTATTCACAACATGCGACTAGTTGAACAGTGACTACGGAAGGTGACGCTGCTCACTTAAAAATCATTATACTACAATAAATGTTGTTTCTCTGTCATTTAGCGACGATTGCAGACGAATAAAGACAGAATACAATATGTATTCAAAAGTTATATTGTTAATAGTGTTAATTTTAAAAAACGTATCCACGAATTTAGTTTGTAATCAAAAAACCAGTGTGGATATATCTTTAGGAACACATCTTCTTAATGGAGATATATACTATAATGGTGTTAAATATGATCAAAGTGAATATTACAAAGACAATGAAACGAATACCGAGAGAGGTTGTGTATGTATGAAAGAGACTTGTATACGAAAGTGTTGTCCTTTTGGATACGGTTATAATCCCGAGAAAAGGATATGTGTTAAAGTTACTGAAGTTTTTAATCCGCCAGTATGGGATGAATATAATTTACTAAAAGGTGTAAATGCCACAAAAGTGTTTCATGTTATTATAGACAAGATGAATTGTATAGAACCTGAAATAAGAGTGCAAGTTAGTCAAGGAATGATTGACTATCATCTCAGATCGGTAAGATTTTGTTTAAAACAATATTGACCTTGATAACGAGGTATTAAAGTTAGTAATGGCACAGAAGATTGTGTAATAAATAAATCGTCTAATCCGTTAATGATAACTTGACAGAACGATACTTAGTACCCCACAGATCTTACCTTAAATAATAAGGATGTAGGTCATATCAGAACAGTTGATAGACAATTGTAGGAAGTAGTAGATTTAGTATTCACTGATGATTCAATTGTTTGAGTGTTGATAAATTACCAACTTTTAGTCTATATTGAACTTGAATTGTCTTTGGTGAATAAAAATATGTTTGAATACGAATAATTAGTAAAATACTCTTATATATTGGACATATATCTAATATTAAATATCACGGACGCTAACTTTCAAAAACGGCTACTTAATTATGTGTTTTTATCACTAGTCCGTCATCGCTCTATGTGATTCAAATTACTTTCCAATTGTATGCAATGTGTCATACTTCGCAACATAATGACGATTTTATACTGTCCAGCGAATATCATAGCTCTAACTAAGTACCTAATAAAAGTTTAGCTACTTTAATGTTTTAGAAAATTTATAGGTGACATAAGGATGCCCAATGTGCAATTGTCACAGTCAAATAAAATATTATTGTTTAGGATTAAATTATCTTTTGGTCTCAGTTCTGACACCCTCTATGAATGCACAATATTTGCAGAAACAAGTAAGGAGTCAAAAACAATTTATGGTAGTAAATCATATTGCCCATGATTATCAAATAAACTCAAAAATTCAAATTCAAAACTCATTTAGTCAGTTTAGGCCCTGGTAAGGCACTTATGAACGTTACATACAATTGACTCTACCACCGGTTCGGAATACACTTAAACTGAGAAGACTCCGGCAAGAAACTCAGCAAGGCAATTGTTTTTGCAGAGGATATTATTATTTCTTTATTTATTTATTACATACAAACGCGATCACGTGCGTTGGCAGAACACACTTTTTTTTATACAACTAGATGGCAAACAAGCTTACGGCCTACCTGATTGTAAGCGGTTACCGTCTATCTCAATCTCATTGTAGTAGACAAGTAGAAGACCGACGTAGCAAACAAGCAATTTGAACTAACATCGCCGTTTCCATAATCTAAAAGTAATAATGTTTAAATCGTAGAGGAAAAAAATAATTAAATTAATAAAAACTAGAGGCGTTACAATGAGGTAGTCGAGGCAAAATGTGAATCAGATGATGCTTCTGACTGTTTTTCAACTGTCTAGTTATATGTACTTATATTCGCTATGGTCAAAGACATTATATATTTCTTATCTATTAACTGAGTTAGGTACACACTCACAACCTCACACGCACACACTCACAACCTCACACGCATACACAATTTTTTACATTTATATTACTAATTATATTGTAAATATTTATAACTTGTATAGGGTCTTATTGGCACCGGAATGTCACGGGGGTTGACACTGAAAACCAGTGCTGCAACAGAATAGATATCTGACGCAGCAAAATGCTGCGTACAGTTTCCTGAAACTTTTTTTGTTTTGTTTTTAATTTTCTTTCTTCTAATTTGTTTTTATAATATATTTAGCTTATAGGTCTTATATTATGTGTTATTATTAAGTATATTGTCATATTTAACTGTTTATTTGGTGTGTTAGTACGTCGTAATTTTTGATAAATAAATATTCTTTTTTTTTTTTATATTACCTAACATTGCACTATTAAACCGCTGGGTCTATCTAGATATACCTATGTTTTGCTCACGTTCCTTTAATTACGTATATGTCCGCTAAGGAAAGTTATTTTTTAAATAAGGGCTCTCCATAAGTGACTATAATGGATTTTTGAAAGTTGCAAATTGATGATTATATGCTAGAGCCTTGATAAATTAATGTTATTTAAAAAATATGAAATATCATCAATAATCTCTATCTACACATATACTAGCTGTCCCCCGCGGTTTCACCCGCGTTCCCGTGGGATTCTCGTCCCCGTGGGATTCTCGTCCCCGTGGGATCTAGCGGTATAAAAAATAGATAACAACCTATTCTCAGACCTACTGAATATACATATGAATATCAAAATCGGTCAAGCCGTTTCGGAGGAGTATGGTAACAGAAACTGTGACACGAGAGTTTTATATATTAGAGAAAGACATCGATATAGGTATAGACCTATATCGATGGAGAAAGATTATAAACACGAAATACCACTCCCTGATTAATCAGGAAGTCTTAGAAAGTATACATATACAAATCTTAAAAGTTAGGTACGTTTTTAATAGTGAGTAAGTAAGTATACACTAAGAAAGGATTCCCTCGGGATCGCGGGTGGAACAACTTGTCTTTAGTATTTACCAAGCAAAATATATGTAAGTAGCTTTCTGCCGCGCGGTTTCTCCCTACAGAGGGAACTAAAATAAAACCATGTCATGTAGGTGAATTATTTTTAAAATCGGTTAAGTATATTTTGAGTTAATCCATTACACATACATCGACAACATAAAATAATATAATAAACTAGCTGTTCCCCGCTGTTTCACCCACGTTCCCGTGGGATTTTATCTTTTTCCGGGACAAAATATAGCCTATGTTCATAAGGGATGCTTTCTAATGGTGAAATAATTTTTCAAATCGGTCCAGTAGTTTCAGAGCCTATTCAATGCAAACAAACAATCAAATCTTTCTTCTTTATAATATTATTATGAACAGTATAGATAAACAAACATACAATAAATCTATTTTTTCTTTTAATACTAGTTTACGTAACTTGATTTGAATTTAAATTAACTGTGTCTGTATTTTTTTGACCTTCCTCAAGATCATAATAAATACCAATGCTATTTAAAGCATCTTTTTTTTGCGTGTAGGTAAATCAAGCAAGACATCCGATTGTGTCCATTTACTGTGACATTAATAATTGATTACCATGAAATTCTGATTCTACGAGGTTATTTTCAGTTGGTACAAAAGCCTATGACTCCCTAAAAAGATTTTCTATAAAATAGTCTCAGACAAAAAAACGTAGACAGAGCCCCGCGCTCTTAAAGTCGACGCGAGTCACGCAGGATAACTTCGTGCACGTTGCTTCACTTCATTGTGGACTATTGTTTACGTACGCTCCTTCTACTCTTTTTTATTTGTACTCGTTTTTAAGGGAATTAAAACAATTCCCCTGTGTGTTTAAGTATCACATTTTATCTGACTACTTCAATTTGCAATCCGATTTGTAAATTCGATGTTAAATTCTGCAAAACGATTTCCAAGCTAAATACCAATCCCCAAGTAATTACTATTTAGGATACTTTACACACTCTGAGCACATTGAATTCTAATAATTACTTTAGAGCACGAAAGAACTCTATTTGCTAAAAAGTGTATGCTTTCTTTCCATAGTACTTAGAAGTTTCCATAGTACTTAGTAAGAATTGCAGGTCCATAGCTCCATAAACTACAAGACTCCCTGGACTTGATAGTTTTTCAATTTTGTACCTTATTATCCAGCTCACAAATAATATTCTTCTATTATGTATATAATTAGAAATCACGTATTGAATTATGAGAGCTGTAAAATTGTGTTGATTAAAAAATTTAAATATAGGTGTAATATATACACCAAACCCAAGACCTGGTGGCATGCCAGTCAGCGTATCCAAGCCTTCACAACAATTGACAATATTTAATACTAAACGTAGGTATGTCGTCTTTGTGATTCTTAAATAATTTATGAGTTCTAAATGTCTTTCCTTGAAACTTGTTTTTCTTGATATTTTTAAAGATCAAGATGAGGTAAGCAAGTTTGATAAATGTATTTGTTTTCTTTTATCATAGATATATTAATATCTCGGAGATCAATGCTATTTGGCTACTCCAAGACGCTATAAATATAGGAATGTGTCTTTTGGTACCTTCATTGACCTCATAACTATACAACTATCTACCGTCTTTGACGCCCACAGCAAGTCTTCTCAATGCTTGTTAATGACTCAATCCATTTGAAAGTATTGTATTTGAAGTTTGCGGGACAACTGAGAAATCAACTGTATTTTAGTTTAGCGAATCTATAAGTTTTATGTCCAATAATCTAATATCAGTGCCAGAAGAAATAGAATTTGAAGTTTTCGTCGGATCAGTTCGTCAACAGCGGATCCAATGTGTCTGATTGATTAGATACTGTAGAAATTAATGATTTCTAAAAATGTTATAAGTTAATGGAATCAGCTTCCAATATCTGGATTCTCATTTAGACTCACTAGATATTTACGTTTTAGAAAAATAACCAGTGTATTCCGACAGCGGCACTCAAGAGCCAGTTATATTCTAGGCTTTGTGTGTTCGCTATCTTTTGCCGCATTACCACTAAACATGGTTAAGTAAAAATAAAATATAAATGAATCCAGTAAATGAAATCAAAATTAAGTATCATCTACCTCGTTGATTTTAGGGGTCTTATAGACAACTCGGCACCCGTCCTATTCAAACCATGGGTCAAGATGCCTAATATGTGTATTTATTTATTTAACTGGGGCAACAAGAAGCGCTTTAAATGACTACAACAATTTTTATTTTTTTCCTTACAAACCTCTTATACATTGATCATTTATCGAATTAATGATATAAGATGCTGTTTGTTTTTTCGAGCGGGAAAATAAATCACAAACGTTTAGCTCGTGTAATGGTTGTTTAACGTCATTAAATTTTCCAGAGATAATCTTGACAGGCCAGCCACCTTACCAGGTACTGTTTGACTAACACTGACTATCTAAATGAATGATGATGATGAGGTACGACGTAAAATTAGAATTATATCTCAGTTTAGCTGGGTTGATCATAATATTTTTTCTCTTTCTATCAACGCTGAAGCTGCAGTATTGGTCAATAAGAAATTTTAAAGGACCATAGTTACAGAATATTCAATAGTATGCCATGATGTTAGCAATGAATAATTAAACTACACAGATTCATTGAATTGCGTTTCTTTTGACGTTAAATGAACAAGACTCGTTGCATCTTGTAATACTTTTATCCTTGGCATTTTTTCTGATAATAATTATAGAACGAGAAGTAGATATTACTTAATTATACATGTTACTGACAACAATTTATATGTTTTTCAACATAACCACTAGGATACTGATGATGAACTTACCATTATGATACCTAATATTTCCGATATAGTACAAAAAGTTATATGTTCTTGGAAAATTTTCTCTATTTAACAAACTTTTTATTTTTCTTCAGGATGGAAGTCTATACGTCGCCTTGCCGAGCGCAATTCCTCCCTGGATGATACGGGACGCAGACCACTACTGTATTGACACATTCGTCACGGAAACCTCAAATGGAGTCAGCACTCAATTAGATGCATTAATCTGCTTTGCAGATGAACAGGGCGATCCATATCAGTACATCTACAGTAGTACTTGTAAGTACTCACAGTCTCACACAGATATAATAACATTTCTGCATGGATGCCATTTTTCGACACACACGAAACTCAAAATTGTTATTTAATAAGTTAATTCAACAGTTCAAAATAGATTTGTTTGTTTCATAAAGATAAAAATCACATAATAATAAGTCATCATAATTTTGACGTCAGAAACCAATTTTCAAAGGTAGCGATGATTACTGGCGTACAAGGTAGCAGCTTACAGTACAGTACTACAGTTACATATAGTGCTATGGTTTCTCACGACATTTGTTTCACCAAAAGCTCAAGTTTGATATAGAATTTAAGAATCAACGACCTTCATCTATAACTACTAAGCTATCATCGCTTCATAGAAGGTTAAACATCAAATTACAGCGTTCCTTAAATTTGTCTGCAGGTATGATTACCTCTTGTGTCTTCATCCTGGCGACACTGGCGGTGTACGCGTGGCTTCCAGAGCTTCGCAATCTTCATGGCAGGGTGCTCATGGCCTACCTCATATGTCTATTTGTGGGCTTCGGCTTCTTAGCCTCTATGCAGATTCTGCTCTTCATCGATGACATTTCTGTATCCGTGTGTACAATATTGAGTAAGTATTTCACAAGATTTTCAATTGATCGTTTTTGTGATCTGTCTTGTAGTTGTTTGGGATATTACGTTTTTACAATTAATCGTGAAAGTAACTTTTATATTCTAAGCAGATAATTCATGAAAGATCAATGTTACCTTCATAGTTTTTTTATAACGTTTTTAGAAGTTTGATAAACAAACCTTATACAAGAGCCATGGCCAAGTATGAGGTTCACAAAAATTTAACACGTTACCTACTTAAAATTAAATTTATTTTTCTGAAGCCTCCTAAGGTAATAAATTACAAAAATGGACGTGAAAATACTTAGTTTATTTTTACTAACGTTTCTATCTCGACGTAGCTCCATAATTACAACAAAAAACTGTTTTGTTCTTTTTTTGAAACTGTGAGATGATCCTGTAATTTTTGCTGAACTCAGCCCAAAATCCTAGTTTAATAATGTTAAAAAATTTGTGATAAAATAAGAAATATGGAAATAACTTAAGCCTATTAAATATAGTGAGTATTTAAAGTACTTTGGTTTTCCCAATAAGTTTGAAATAACCATATGAACTTTCAAACAAGTTTCGCATAAGGAAAAAGTGTTCCGTAACTATTCCTTATTTACCAATAATTTTCTGGTGCGTTTATAAGGTAGATACATATCACTATATTTACTTTTCTCTGTGTTAAAAGCGAAATATACCCCATATTAATGATCACAATATCTCAGAAAGTATAAATAATCTACAAATTTGAAATTCGGTAGTTAGTAATAAGTATCCGCTTAGAACAGCTGCTACATAATAATATAGTTTAATTTTAGCTGACTTCGGTTTAGCAGCATGTACGTGCGGTATATTTTTTATTATATTTCAAACTAATATTCAGAACACTATATTATAAATTTTTTTCAAAATCAATACACCAACTTGAGCTTCATTTTAGGTGGATAATTTTATGTAAGTACATATTCAATTCAATTAAAATTAACCAAGATTAAAAAAATCTTTGACCTTTAAAAAGGTTTTTTCCCAGTGACGTATATTCTGTGTCAGATTAATTTATTAACAAGCGTCAAGACAGCAAATAATTCAAAGTCGTATTTTTTGGTTAACTATTTATAAATAAAATACAATTTAATACACGCAATTACAGTCTTTACATATAGAAACATACTGTTTATAATAACAAACAAGATTAATAAGTATCTCACAATAGTAGAGAGCATAAAATATTAATATGTTATGTACTTAATGACATGATGGACGGACGTACGAATTCTGATTGACGCAAATTTGTTTTTTACCTGACTGCCAATGGTGGATATTTTTTTCGTGTGCATGTATGTCTATTTCTTTGGCACCCTCTGTAGTCTAAACAGATTGATGGATTTTTATATACGAGATGTAATTAGGTTTGTCTAAATTGTGGGAATTAGGGTATAAAATATCAATATGGCGTCTCCCAAAAAATATGTTATTGTTAAAAGAAACACAAAAAGAACACCTTAATGTTGTACAAACAAAAATCCCGACTTCGTTAAAAATTGTCAACTAAGAAAAAATATCTGGCTGTAGAAAAAATCACTTAAAGCCACCACTTGGACTAAAAGATTGCCCATACCTACCTGCCCGCTTCAATACCTTATTCAACATTTAAGTAAGAACTTGTATTTAGCTTTCCAGTTGACATTTTTTTATTGAGTCGGGAGTAGGTATTTTTTATTTTTAATTATAAAGTTAACAACGCTTTTCACACACAATTTTACAGACTTATCAGACTCATATTTGCAATACTATTAAAAATTACTAGTCGATAGAAAAGAAATCTAGTCGATAGAAAATAAATTTAGTTGATAGAAAAGAAAATGTACCTAAATGCCTACCACAGAATGTGACTGTAAGGGTCAGCTCACACCGAGACGTGACGCGACGCTCCGCGCACAATTTAAAAGAGCGTCTCAAAACATAACTTTATTTACTACACGAAAAGATACACATTTCACTTCCAGTATCGTCGCGTCACGTCGCGTCTCGGTGTGAACTAACCTTAATAGTTACTTAATAGATTCAATTATTTTTGTACCTAGTGACGAGGCTGAGTTTGTACACCAAGAAGTATAATTTTAATATAATTTTAATGTTTTGTTCTATTACAAGTGCCGACTTATTTATGTTAGTCTTCCTGTTTTTTAAACAATAGATCAGAATTGTATTTCGCAATCGAATAATTGATGTGAGGAAAACTTGAATGTAATAAGTACTGTGCATGGTTATTTCTGCTTTTTAGGGTTCCGTACCCAAAGGGTAAAAACGGGACCCTATTGTTGTATCTCAAGAACCGCGATAGCTAGACAGTTAAAATTTTCACAAATTATGTATTTCTGTTGCCGCTATAACAACAAATACTAAAAATAAAATAAATATTTAAGGGGGGCTCCCATACAACAAACGCAATTTTTTTGCCCTTTTTTGCTCGATATCAATAATGGCAACAGGTAGGCACTTGAAATATTCACAAAATACTCAATTGTATTTTTACTTTAACAACAAAATTAAATTAAAATAAATATTTAAGGGGGCTCCCATACAACAAACGTGATTTTTTTGCCTTTTTTACGAAACCCTTCGTGCGCGAGTCCGACTCGCACTTGGCCGGTTTTTTTAATTATACTGTTTTGAACGACTGATGCGGCTTAGCTCTTGTTCTCGTGAGATCAAATATTTTCACTTAAAAATTCTAATGACCAAGCTTCATACCAATGCTTTCCATAGCGTTTGAGTAACTAAAAAATAAACACAATTTGAATAAGTGAGGCTTTCAACGCTTGCAAAACTTAGTGCTAAGAATTTCAAGGTAATTTATTGCAAAAAAGGGGTTCTAAAATATAGGTACGAACCGCTCTATGTGCGTCTATTATATAGATATGTGGTTAACATATGATAACAGTGGTTAAAATGTAGGCTTATTTTTCCTCAATAAACAATATTATATCAAGTATTATTTATGTTCACATGAGGAAATGATCAAATGATAAGGAAATTGCTGTAGATGCTGCAAGACCAAGGACACTCGAGCGTTGCCGAACGTACAAAAAATCTTGTCACCCTTCTTGTAAATACCTATATATTTTTAGCGTTGACAGACATAATTTTAACATACCATAATCTACACGAGAATTATTATTTGGTACCGATTTAGGTTTATTATCAATTACTACGTTCTCTCCATCTTCAAGACTTATTCTTAGAATTAGTTCGTCTTACTTTACGACTGTATCTTAGGACCCAATTAAAATATATTGTATTAGTATAGTGATTTCACAGTTATTTTAATAATCATATCATTACTTAGAAATTATTTCTTAAAAAGATGAATGAGAATACGTGTAATATTTGATATTAGATTGACTTTTATTGATAAATAGTTGTAATCAAGTAATCTTAATCACATTTCGCTTGTAACTATCAGTTTACACCAGCTAATTAAAATCCGACTTTAGACCCCAAATTCCTTGGTATCAGAGACACTTGAAGAATAAAAACGCGATAAAACAGCCTACAACAAAATACAAACAGTAGTGGCTTCTTTATAACATCACCAAACTTCTTGAAATTAGGAAAATATCTGCCCTAATTACTCACATGAATTCTAGGTGCACAATATTGTTTGCGTGTTTAAGAACTCGTTAAATGTAGGTACACTTAAATTCTTGAAATCACCAAAAGGCTTGTTTATCTTGAGTTTTATGTTCTATTAAATTTAATGCCAACAATATGGGCACATATAAATGTTTTCGTGGTGTCAAATTCACATGTTGATTTCATTGTTTGATAAATTAAAAACAGATGTGACAGTCTATATATTGGCATTGAAGATACTATTCTTAAAATAATATGTTTTTCATCTGTTTTAATTAAGTGTACAGTTTATAGTATCTGTTATAATTGAAATGACATTGTATTTTTTCCGGGTTGTTATGTTCGGTTATAATCAAACTAATCTGATATTCCGAGGTGTCCGAGAGATTAAAGAATACCTGGACACAACCTTTGGTTTGTGATCACGAACCTCCACGAACTTCCAACTAGTCCAGCAGACCAAAAAGAAGCTCCCAAAAAGTCTTTCCACCAACCTCTCTATCGAAACCATAGATCACAAGCAACAAGGACATAGAATAGCTTTTATCCCGAAATTATCCCTTAAAGATGTAAATAAGGGAGTGGGAAAAAACAAACAAATAAACTTCCTTTCGATGGCTGATTTGATCACCTCAAAATATAATTTTATTACAATTTCAGCCATCATCATATACTACACGTTACTGGCGGCATTTTTCTGGCTGAACGTGATGTGTTTTGACATATGGTGGACATTTAGGTGAGTAATACTGCTGTATTTAATTTAAAATATATCTTTATTAACTTACCAATTGCCGAGTACTGTACTTCCTTATTGCGTCATTCATTTCGGTATATTATGTGAATAATTAGTGCTGCTGTCGTGCGACTTAATTCTTGCGATTCTTTATGTAACACTAGCTGTCCCCCGCGGTTTCACCCGCGCTCCCGAGGGATCTTTTCCGGGATAAAAAGTATCCTATGTGTTATTTCAGGACATGTTCTACCTGTGTGCCAAGTTTAATCAAAATCTGTCTAACCGTTTTTGCGTGAAAGAGTAACAAACATCCATCCAAACTTTCACATTTATAATATTAGTAAGATTAGTGGGATTGGTCAAACACATTATCTCTCTTGTTTTGTTCTTACTTAGGATCGACTTTATCCTCGTAGAATGAGTGTTACTTCGATAATATTTCTTTGTTTTAATCCTTGAATGTTAGAAGAGGTTACATGATTGCAGATTTTATATTGTCTATTGTTTTTTCTGATCCTATAATAAAATGTTTAGTTTGTCGCATTATGTACATCTCATTTACTATCACCTACTGATGTGAAATGATTACTAGCAATTTAATTAATATGAATAATACATATATAACCACTTTTATATCATAGTCTTGTAATAGCGGTCCCCGTGGTTTCAGCTGCGTTCCCGAGAAATCTTTTCTTTTCCTGAGATAAAAATACTATCATATTTCTCGTGTTGGACCTTCATAGCTTTAGCATAATCAGCAGGCTTATGTAATTTTTAAGCATTAATTTTCACAGTTTTGTCATTAACCTACACAAAGCATAAAACATATTATTATCTGGCCACCTAACATTACCTTTCATACGTAATTAAGTTATTGTCTAGAGAATCGCTCTATCTTATTACTGCCTATGCCATCTAAGTGATTTAGTGATGTTTTTCTCAAAAAAAAAAGTCATTTTCTTTCTTTCTAATTCAATAATTTTCAAGTGATCTGATCTTGCATGGTTTTTGAATAGTTGAATGCAAACTCCGTTTTAAACTGCGCGATCATTTAACTCTCATATAGTCTGTTAATGGCCATCTAAATTTACTTTTGCTCATTCGCTATCTATGTTGTAAGTATTAGAATATCGCTTCAAATATGAAAGCTCAGCCAAGAGTGACACGGCGGTATACTGTGATTTGCGAAATTTTCTTGATTACGGCGTTCCAAGTCTATCAAGAACTTCTAGTCTCAGTCTTGTAACCTCAAGGTGCAGGGCTTTCAGTTTAGTCCTTTTCTATTGAACTTATTTATTAGGAGTCATAATATTTTCGAAGAAATTTCAGTTAGGCTATTTAGGTGAGTTCCCTAGACGTGGAAATTTTAATTGAATAGGTTTACTGAGATGTCTGTCATCTATAAGTTTGTGAATCATAACATGTACCTACCAATAATTTACTCAAAGTGAAATCGTACTGACCAAACTAGACGAACAGGCACCTAAACAAGAAGTTGCTTGGGTTTTCCTACTAACGGTTATTTACACATTCTGTTAGATCACCTACATGAGCTTTGTAATGATGTAGATATTGTATATCCTACTAATATTATAAAAGTGAAAGTTTGTATGTTTATTTTTTATGTTAATTACTAGTTAGTACCTACTTGTATAATAATTATAAATTACTAGATTTTCGTCCCGCAGTTTCACCCGCGTTTCCGAGAGATCTTATGTTTTTCCGGGATAAAAAGTATCTTATCTTTTATTCCAGGATAATAATATGATCTACCTGTGTGCCAAGTTTCATCAAAATCCGTTTAGCCGTTTTTGCGTGATTGAGTAACAAACAAACACAAACGTCTACTAGCATAATGTTACACTTTAAAATGCTATTTAGTTTAAAAAAAACCTATAGAATCTGGGAATACTTAGAGTAATGCACTTACAAATCTACTAATTAAAGTTTAGGGATACTCCTGCGTCGTATAACTGAATGATAGGTGTGACCAAGCTTTCAAATTTATTAATTTTTTGGGACATTTCCGCGTATTCCACGAGGGCACATGTTTATAAATACAAATTACTCGTATGAGCTGAGGTCAGTAGTTTGGCCATAATGTTCTTCATTTTTCGTGTCAAGTAATTTGTATTTAATTTTATAAAGTGGACTATTACGCTTTTTGCACAAAATTTTCCATAAGTGAGATTATTTTGGTCATAATTGTTAAAATTTATAAAAGCATTATTTAAATCAACTAAATTCTTTGGCTCTGTTTAGTTACCGAGTATCTTTCTCTTGTCCTTATCCCGCGCTAGGTTTGGTCGTCACAACATCTTTCCTCTTCCACTCCGCTCTTTCACTAGTCGTCTCAATACTCACACCTTTCATAAACATAAATCATTCTTCACACAGTCCATACATACCTTCTTCGGCCTACCTCTACCTCTATATCCATCCACACTCACACTCAGTACCTACTCTTTTCGTTAAATGTTGTTCATTTAGTTCAACAAACGTTTTTCGTATCTTGTTTACCATTACATGAAGTTTAACAATAAATTCGTAATCGTTGAACTGGTATTGTCACAAAAATATTGAGTTCATTTCCCTTCGACAGATTTTTGTTACTATAGAAAATTTTATTTTATTCAAGAACGTCATAACTACTTTATTGTTTCCCTTTATTTTAGGATTTACCTATTTATTGAGTTCAAATAATGAGTCGCACGTATAGTGAATAATATTTCTAGTTATTTTAATTTCGCTGCTAATAATAATCACGTTTACAACAACTACTTATTTATAAGAAACGTTGTGAAATGACGACGGATTATACTACTGAACTTCTATTTCCACGGATTAACATGTACCAGATTAAATGAGATTTCAGGTCAATGCCATCGGCTTTTACAAAATAAACACTCTGCTATAATAATAATTTATATGTATAGAGAGACCATCTCAAAAACATGTCTAGCTATTTCTGATTGAATAGAAAAAAATATATAAAAATAACTGTTAAAGATTATTGAAGACAGATAAATCTATTTATTATTTCAATGATTATAACCAAATATTATTGAACTGTAGTAGTGATGGTATTGTAATTAACTTTATGTATCCAAGGAGTCACACTAAATATTAAAATATCGTCATTAAAAAAAATTAACAACACATTAAAATTATTTTTAAAAGGAAATTCTTTGAAAAGTTGTGATTCTTTTTCTAATGTATATATTAATATTAATATTTTTTCTTTCAAAATCTCGTTTCTTTATATCTCAAAAACTAAAGCTAATACAACAATTCTGACTTCTGATCTAAAATCAGCACCTCGAATATGTATAATATCAGTCATAATATTTCATGCAACAGAAATGCTGTTCCCATGTGTAATCATTGAAATCTTTACAGCGGAAAACGCGGCCTTTCATTGGAAAAACTGTCTATAACAGGACGATTCTTCGCATACTCATTTTACGCTTTCGGTATTCCAACCATACTTACAATAATACTTGTTAGTCTGGAGTTCTCAGGACTACCTCTGCATCCACTGATGCCAATGTTGAGAATGCAAGGCTGTTTCATAGCAGGTAAGTCAATATTCAGAGCAGTTATATCAAAGTCAGATCATGGACCCAAATCCTTGCGCTGCGGCTTTTAGTGAATGAAAATATCGTGAAGAAACTATTATTGCTGTACGTTAGTGTTATAAACCCATCTGCCTAGCATCTGTCGCCAATTACACTACAACAGTTTCACTATGAGCACTTCTAAATTTTGTATGCTTAAGTGGACGTAAATGTTGGTCCATAAATCCAAATATTGTATTGCATACCAATAATTAATTTATGTTATCCATATTTTCAGGTCGCAGCAAGCTGTTTTACTTTTACGGTCCAATTGTCATTCTATGTATTGCGAATATTATTTTCTTCATATTGACGGCACTGAAAATAACGCAGATTAAAAAAGAAACCTCTATGCTTAAGTCGAAGGAGAGTTCCACACATGACCCGCACAGGAACGACAGGCAGAGGTGAGAATTACTCTTGCAATAAAGTATCGCTAAGAAATAAAACAGAATATATTTAAAAAAAACCCCTTTAGAGAGTGATATCAAATCAAATCAAATCAACTAGCATATTAACGAATATTTAAATGATGACAATGCTTGTAGCGCTCTTGTGGAACATAATTTTATGTAATAATTCTATGTTTGTTTTGAAAAGAGTAAATGCTGAGTTTATTGCCGACTCTTCTCAGCAAAAGCAACCTTCCGAACCGTGCATTAGTGTGACCATTCATAAGCGCCTGTGAAGGCCTTTTTGGACGAATAAACATTTAATTTTATTTCATTACTTTGAGTTTACACTCGTTCACAAAATTTTAACACTATATCATTCTATTGTAGGTTACTACTCTATATGAAGTTATTTGCGGTGATGGGAATCAATTGGATTTTGGAGGTGATAAGCGCCATCTATCCAGAGCTACAGAAGGTCTGGTACTTCACCGACGCCTACAACGTGCTAATCGGTGTCATCATCTTCATTATCTTTGTCTGCAAACGGAAGATATTCAGACTCATCAAAAAGAGGTTCGTTAATGATAATTAAAAATGGAGATGTGTCACTCACTACTATTGATAAAATTTATCCAGAAGTCGTAAAATAGGGACTAAGTTTATTTACCAATCGTTCCAAAATATAGACTATTATAATAATGTAGTTTTTATTAAATTATTTTGAAGCTTAAAAGGTATAAGTAATATTACTATTTATTCTATGCTCAGGGTAAAGGAAAAATTTCATCAATCCAAAGATAATTTTGCGCTGGAATTAAAAAATAAAAATTTGCGCGTAAGTCAAGATCAGAGAGCTAGTCTTGATACTATAAGAACATCAATAGGTGCTAGTACCGCTAACGACGGAATCAGTATCAGTAATTCTACAAAAACATCACAATTATAACAAAGCAAAATGAATATATGAAGCTTAAATATAATTAAATGATTAGTTATTAAGAAATCTAGAACAACAATGTAAGACGATCGAAGAATAAGAAGAAAATATTATTTAAATAAATCGAAACAAGAATATTGAATAACAAAACTGCTAAAGATGTAAGTTTTATGTGCATCAAAATGTTGACGTTTTTACGGAAACGAATGCAGTTGAAAGAATAAGAATTACCTACATGAACGACGAGAAGCAAGAAATGAAAGATATCAAAACAAAGAAGTATCGACAGTGAATAAAATATAAGGTATACAAACCTACGACATGAATTTAAGTGCAAATAACATTGCAATGCAGAAACTAACAATATCTTAACACTAACAGATTGTATAGCTTGTTAAGATGACTGATAAAACTATAATAATGTAGGTAATATTAATTTCTGCACATGGTTTTAGGACGTACTTAGATGATCAAACATTAAGGAATTCATTCTATCATTGGTAGAGGTACTTTCAATATCTATGCACATATTAACATTATTCTGTGGAATGCTAATTGCACGATAAAATAGTATTCTTTAGGAATTGCACTTATTAAATTTCTTATAGGCAGAGGGTTGTAAGCAGACATTCGATGAGTGAGCAGACGATGGAAAGTTCGCACCATAAGTATGTGTATTCACAAATTACATCGCGAAAAATTGGTTTTGGGCTCGCATTTGTTTGTGTGAAGTATTCTGTCAGGTCATATGAATATGCTATTAGAATAGACGTTTTTTAGCAAGTTGTACTGTCCTAGCACTCCACATAACATGTTTGACTCACGTTTTTTTAATAGTGCACTTCAAATGAATCATTTCGAAGATGTTAAATTTTATTGATTTTATCAATATTTTTTGAGATCTCATTATGGAAGATTTTTTGTTGAGTTCCCAAGTATTTAAAATCGGTCAAAAGGTCAATTTCAATTATTAAAAAATACACCGTCTATTCCGTCGCATGTAATCTATCTACATGTTTGTTATTTATCTAGATAACTTGTAACTTATTATTCTTAACTTTAATAGAAGAGCTAGTCGTATAGTAGTAATAGTAGTAGACATCATTAGTGAAACTCTTGTAGTATTTGTATTCGTTGGTCGCTTTAAAACCTTAGGTTTTTAGATTAATGTATGTTTAATATTATGCTGTTCTTATTTTTAAATGCTATCAGTTTTTAAGCCACAATAATAAAAGTTTACGTTAGATCTATCGATTACCATCCTCTCTTAGTTGATCCTTTTTCTTATATCTATCCATAATTTACGCTGCGTTTTTATGTAGGTACGATACAAAATATAAAGTTAATGTACCTATTCTTTGAAAAGTAATTTATCAACAAAATTTGGTTTACTTATTGGAGCCGATTGTGTTGTTTCAAACTAAACTAATGAATTCTCTCATATCTTTTTCTAAGAAACTTTATTGAAAAAGGATAGAAAATAAAAACGAAGGTTTTTAGCTTTCAATATTCGCTATTTTAGCCGATATCATAAATGGGAAAGCAGTCGGAATCAATTTTGATGGCGACGTTGAAAGAAGTGATCGGACTAATTTGTCTGAATCACATTTCTTTATCCTTTTCTTACATCCTTTGTTAGAAAGAGACATTGTCATTAGTTGTTAGCTTGTTAATTAACAATAGAATCTGCCCAATTGGTTGGACTTTATTAGTGGGATTATACACTATATAGGCGGGAACAAAGTTCCATCTTGGATAATTTAAAATTGATTAACAATTATGTGTTTCATTTAACTTGTAACTAATATTTGTTTGCTTTATGCCTCTTTATGTTGGTACATAATTCTGTTATGATAATAGGTAAGTTGGTACACGACAGTAAAAAATATATGTATATATTTGTATACAATATTATGACCATAAAACTAGCTAAAGTGTTTAGGTATTGGGAGAATGTTTACTGAGGTATTTGCCATTGGCACAATATTGATGGATATGAATTAACATTTTCGTTTCGCCAATAAGTACTTTATGTAATTGTGTAATGGGTTGTGGGCATATCAAACCTATGATCTAAACAAAATGGAAATCTCATATTAAAGTTTGCCAGAAGAGACACTGGACTGAATGAATAAATTTGCCTTGTTCGCTGATTTAAAAATATGAAAAAGACGCGAAGTCGTCTAAAACAAAAGTGAATCATAAACATACATTATTGTATGAGTTGCCAGATGTTAATAGAGCAAGCGCCTGTAAATCTTGAACCACAAAGTCACGGTTCGAGTTATATAGAAAATATTCTATTCTTTTTACACGGGAGGCCAAATATAAAACCGGGTACATATTTTGAGATGTTTTTTGTTTCTAAACTTCTTTTTCATATATTCGAAAAAGATTAACTTTTAGTAGTTATGAAAAGTAAATTTTGGGATTTCAGAGTACTTACTTACGTTACAAAAATATTCCATCTCAAAATATCGATCCTGTATAAAAAGTTATGCTTATAATTATCTGTTAATTTTTACATACAAATTAATTATTGTAAACTAATATTTAATTAAGAAATGAACATATTGATCCAATTAATATTTAACGTCAGCAAGATATGTACAAAGCTTACAGTTAAACATGTAGGTTGGTACATTTATTGTGTTCAACAGATTATTATAATGAGTTTTATTAATTTTGCGTACAGATACAAGCAACTTCGTGGCGATCCGATGTCTAGAACACAAACAACGACATCAACACGAACAATTTCGATACGAGAAGACATTCAAATGGGATCGATGAAAATCAAGGCTGACGAACAAGGATTTGGCTCTAATCAAGGGAAAAATGGCTTCCAAAAACGAACATAGATAGATATTTGGTTTTAATTCATTTACTCGTTCAACTCATCGCTTAGCGGTTGTTATAATAAAGTCAAAGTCAAAACCATTTATTCAGTTTAGGTTAAGTTACCACCGGTTTGGAAGTCAGCCTTCAACTGAGAAATACCGGCAGGAAACTCAACAAGGTTACATTTTTTAAATATTTTTGGACCATCTGACTATATTGGTTTTTTTTAAATGTTTAACAATTTTATTCTTAAGCTAATACAAAAATACATAAAAAATTATAACCCGCATTAGTTACCCACATAGTAAACTAGTATACTCGAACAATATTATGTTGATGTTCTAATATTTCTTGCAAAATGAAACCTCAATTGATGTAAGCCTTGGTTGGTTGTTAACTCCTTGTTTAATTTGGAGTTTAACTTTATATATTTAAGACTAATTTTATGTATTTACGTTGCAGACAAAACTCCTAACCAGTCAAATGTACTTTTGACCGTAGGCTTGCAAATTTTTTGACTGAAATAACAGTCAAAAGTAGGTTTTCCCAATGAAGCTGTGGGCCTAGATACACGGGCACGGGGCAGCTCGAGCAGTCATTGGCAACCACAGAGTTTTTATTGTTCTGTGTTGGCAACAGCTTAAAGCTGCCATTGATAACTGCTGAAGGACTTTCAATGGCTAGAGAAGCCTTTCTAACCTTTCTAGATAAACTATTCTTTTGATAGGTTTTTTTATACCACAATTTCATCATGGTAAGTTAATAGATGTTTACGATGATAATATGGCCCAGATGGGATTGGTCACTCAAGTGCAGCGGTAGTGATGTTGGATACCGCGGCAAAGGATATGGATTCGAATCCTACAATGAGCTTGAGCTTTCGGTGAAGGAAACCATATCACGGTGGTAGGATACTTTTAGTACTCGACTGGCTGGCACCACACACCTATTGGCGTGTTCCGACAGCTGCACTTGAGGGCCAGTTTCCTTACAGGCTTTGTGTGCTTACCACCTTCAGCCACATCATCACTTAGCGTGGTGAGGTTGCGGTCAAACACAAGCTTATCTAAAATAAAATAAAAGTTACGCAGTCTTTCAAGCGGCATTCGATTTTACCACTGTGTTATAATGGCCCAAAATCTACATTAAATCTATTGTAGTTCCAAATACGACTTATCTGGCCATTGACTAATCTGGTCAGCAGCGAGCAGTTGGGGAGTCTTTATGAATAAGTTATGAATCTTATTACTTTAAATTAAGGTCCATCTATGCTTATTTGTTATAGATACAAAATAACTGTATTGTATGTATTAAAGATAATTTCTTTGTCTTATTTTTAGTCTGTGTTGTTGTCACTATATTCCTTTTATTTTTCTGTTTCTATGTTATATTTTTGTTTTGTGGTATAAAAAGTATAGTGCAGGTATTTTATGATTACTATATCACTAATTGTTATTAGGTATATCACTGTTATTATTGTAATTATTTTTACAGTAAGTAGGCAGTTTCACCCGCGGTCCCGTTTCTCCATACACATTCTGGACCCCCGTTTCATCCCTTTATGAGGTGAATTTTAGAAAATCCTTTCTTAGCGGATATCTCCGTCATAATAACTATCTGCGTGTCGAATTTCAGCGCAATCCGTTCAGTGGTTTGGGTTGCGTGTTGATAGATCAGTCAGTCAGTAACAATTGCCTTAAAGGGCAATTATTATTATAATACATAATTTCATGATATTTGTGCCTAACTATTTTGTTTTTATAGGTACAAAATAATATGCACTTGATTTGACTCATCACAACCATAGGTACATAAAGTATTATTATTAGGTACCTATTACAATTAATTTCGTACCTATCACTAATAATGGCAAAGCATTTATTTAATCGTTGCATTTGTATAATCAATCATTGCCTCCAGGGCATGCCTAATCTCTAGTAACTTTCATGAGAAAGTACCTAATAATTTCTTATAAACAATTTTTAGTATGCGAGATACTAGCGACTAAATTAGCGAGATATTTTGATCGAGAAACGTTGAATTTTAAATAAAAATTATTTTATTGAGATTTCAGATTTGTTTCCTTAGTAGAATTGGTTGTATTTGTGTAATGATATTCTCACGTTTAATTACGTATAATGGCACTTTATGTGTATTTTTTATATTATAATCGAAAGCATTTTATAGACTTATAAGGTTCAATGACATTAAGTTAATTAAGACATTAAAGGTGGCCGAGATGGACCTCAGACCGTAAACTGCAAGCTGCAGTACTTTCTATGAAAGCGCGGCGACATTGGTAAACCAACTTCATAGAGAATCATAGAAAACAGTAGTTTGCAGTTAGCTTCCGGTTGTACTTTGCAGCCTGTCACCTTTAAGAGTAATTTCCAAAGAATATTTTATTGTACATAATTATTTATATGTACTTTTTATAATTAACTATATTATCTCAGTTCTAAGAGTAACTTTATATTATTATAACATTTATAAATATTGTGATAATTACAAGTTTTAAAAATTATAATGTTTAATTTGATGATACAGGATGGTACCTAACTTAATCCTTTTTATTTTTCAGTGTTATAATTTATAGACCCACCAAGAACTTAAACGTTCTGCAAAGTTGTGAATTCTCATGTAAAACCAAGTCAGTTATTTGTAGTTACTACCTATCTTTGTAAGCAAGCAGTGCAGACAGTGCAGGCAGTGCAGGCAGTGCAGGCAGTCATGGAGACGACACGCATAGTGATGAAGTTTCTCTCTTTGATTTTTTGTTTGCTTGTTTGTTACGATTTAAGTCTAAAACTACTCAACCGATTTTAAAAATTCCTTCACCATTAGAAAGCTAAATTATCCTTGAGTAATAGGCTATATTTTTATCCCAGGAAAAGATAAGATCCCACGGGAACGCAAGTGAAACCGCGAAGGACAGCTAGTTGATTATAAACCTAATGCTGTATGTATAGATCCGTTCCAAATTCAATTGCATTAATTTCAACTTTTTGAGTAGATATTTTTTGATTTTATCTTTCTACAGTAATTACCTATCCATTTTGAGTATTACCTATAGGTACTAATGGATTTGAGGTGAGGAAAATGAGTTTGAAATAAAATGAGGAAAACAAATAACAGTTTCTGTGTAACTTCTACCACACTTCTACCAAGTTACACAGAAACTGTTATTATGTATATAGGTATTATAATTTTTTGTACCTATACCTGCCAAAAAGCTCAAACGAATCTATAGGAACACATAGTTATACACGACTTTTTTCAACACATTTGCGAGGAAAAAACAAACATGTAGGTACTTATTGCTTACAACGTTAAATTATTAAAACAATTAGTGAATGTACAATTTTCAAGCTATATTGAATTGATTTGGATGGCAATTTCACAGTTTGATACATTGTTGCTCGCCACTTCTTTACATTAGGGGTACATTTAGGGTTCCGTACCGCAAAAGGAAAAAACTGAACCCTAATAGGATCACCTTGTTGTCCGTCCGCCATCTGTTTGTCAAGACTGTTTATCTCGAGAAAGCGTGGAGGTATCGAGTTGAAATTAAAACCATATACTCAGGTCTATAGTTCCTTAGAGCTGTGAAAAAATCGAACTTCTAAGTTAACTTCTACGGTAAAAAAAAAGGTACGGCTGTTTATGCCGCAAAAAAACGTATATTTCGACGCTCTCAAGGTAATCAAAATTTATAAGGTACTTTCCGTTAACCTAGAATCATGAAATTTGGCAAGAATCAATTTCATGTTTTAATTACATTTAATTTACCACACAGCGACAAATACTGTAAAAACAAAATATGAAAACTGTGGGAAATGGCGGGCAATTCTTTTTTTCGCTCGCTTTTCAAATGCAAGGTGAATATAAAATACATTTTTTTAAATCAGTTTATTAAAAAACCGGCCAAGTGCGAGTCGGACTCGCGCACGAAGGGTTCCGTAAAAAAGGCAAAAAAATCACGTTTGTTGTATGGGAGCCCCCCTTAAATATTTATTTTGTTTTTAGTATTTGTTGTTATAGTTGCAACAGAAATACATAATTTGTGAAAATTTCAACTGTCTAGCTATCGCGGTTCTTGAGATACAGCCTGGTGATGATATCGAGCAAAAAAGGGAAAAAAATAATGTATTTTGTATAGGAGCCCTCTTAAATATTTATTTTATTTTGTTTTTAGTATCTGTTGTTATAGAGGCAACAGAAATACATAATTTGGGAAAATTTCAACTGTCTAGCTATTGCGGTTCTTGAGATACAGCCTGGTAACAGACAGACGGACGGACAGACGGACAGACAGCGAAGTTTTAGTAATAGGGTCCCGTTTTTACCCTTTGGGTACGGAACCCTAAAAAAGAGCACTTTCTTTTATGTCATTACTTCTGAAAATTTGATCTTTATTAGCTGCATCATCGGATGCTGCTGTGTTTGCTGTTTTTTTTTTCCAAATTTGTGTGGTTCGAATCCTGGAAATACGTTTATTTTTGAAAAGCTAATGATGCAGTTTTAGTTTTAATTAAAATCGGCCCGATTCAGCATTTTTCGCTATTCCCTTTAGTTTAGGATTTGGCCATCCACGCCCACTTGAAAAATTCATTCTGTATATCTTAATCCTCCTCTGTTTGTCAACCGATTTTCTTTTTTATTGACAACTACAGTTAGACTTAGCTGCTCCCCAAATTTCAAGTTTGTAGCGTTTATACTTTCTGAGATTTCGTGATTAATCAGTCAGTGGTATTTCACGTTTATATATAAATATATAGATTGACAACCTGAGTATTTAATTTTATATGTGGCATACTTATGTGTACAATAGTTATTTGTTATACAAGAGTGGAAAGTTGTTTATTAACCGCGTGCTCAATTTTGATGACCGAGCAAGCGAAGGGTTCTAAAATTCAAAAATTAGAATCCTGAGCGTAAGCGAGGGAATCAAAAGAGCACGAGGTGAAAAATCTTTGCACTCGAGTGCAACACGTAATTTTTCATCCCACCTCAGCGAGGAAATGACTAAATGCAAAAAAAAAGAAAATGGCGCGCGCAAAGCAAATTTAAAAAAAAATACACCAAGAAGGTTCCGAGTCTGAGATTTTGACAAATTATAAAAATAAATGATTCTTTAATTTGATTTTTTAATTTGTCAAAATTATAACTTTTGATGTATTTTTGTATTAGTTTAAGAATAAAATTGTTAAACATAAAAAAAAAGCCAATATAGTCAGATGGTCCAAAAATATTTAAAAAATGTTACCTTGCTAAGTTTCTTGCCAGTTCTTCTCTGTTTAAGGCTGACTTCCGAACCGGTGGTAACTTCTGTAATTCGACCTTCATAAGCGCCCTTCTAGGGCCTAAACTGAATAAATGGATTTGACTTTGGCTTTGGCTTTGACTTTGGCTTTGACTTAGGCTTTGACTTTGATGTATGATAAATTCGGAACCATGGAGGGAGAAGTAAATAGGTTTAATGATAGGTTTGAATTCACAAACTTAGTGCACACGATGTTCTATTTACTTTATCCTCTAGAGGATAATAACGGCTTTTACACTCAGATATCGAAGAGCAAAAATACTCTTTCCGAGATGGTGGGATGGAAATTATACTGCTTTATAGTTTTTGCTTATGTATATATCTTGTGTGTGAAGTTGCGAGTCATTCCCAACACAAGTATCTTTGATTACTTACTGGGAAGTCTCGGCGTAAATTTTGTTGAAATGATTTCTGAAATAAAGCTATTTTTATTTTTTATTTATTATTATGTTAAGTATTAAAATGACTGTCAAAATAAACAAAGTTTGATTACTCTATCCAGCTCTCGGTCTAAATATGAAATCGGTCAGTAGACTTTTCATTCTGGTCGTGTGACCGTCATATTAGGACGTGGCTTGTGGCGGAGTCACATAGCGTTTGCACTTTTCAAAATGTTATTGACGTTTGCGTTGTTAATTATTTCATTATTCTCTTTCATAAATGTCACGCACTTCAGCAATGAGAGCGATAATTTGTCAAAAAAAAACCGATTCATACCAAAGTGTTGCCCATACGGTTACTATTTTGATGATTCCATGAAATCGTGTGTTCAAATTAAATATAACAAAAGCCTAGATTTTTCTGATGAGCTCGTCTATGACGATGGTATTAGTGAAGTAAGGAACACCGCAAACAATTGCTTTGTTTTATCATTCAGTGAAAAGTTAATGAGCATTAGTTCCGACTTAGATATAATTGGTTTGAAGCCAAGACTAACCGAGGTGAGTTTATTTTTAGTATTCTAGAGTCATAACAATAATTACTTTCTTATTCACTTTACTGTCGGTAAGGAAAAAATTAGGTAAATCATAATAATTAATGCATCATATACATACCTATATTAGAAAAATATAATGTTTCAAAAGCCACTATATTTAATTTTGGCGTTTATAGATTACAAAAAAGCTTTTCATACCGTGTTACATACTGCTATCTGGAACTCGCTAGGTGCATGAAAATGAAATCCACCATGTATATATAAATACATTAAAAATATCTAATTAAAAAGCACAAGTAGAGTTAGACTGGAAAAAACTGGACCTAAATATACACATAATAGTCTAGTCAACAAGTTCAAAAACGTGAAAAATAGAGATAAAGGTCCTAAAAATATGAGCGATGGCTCATTCGATTCGGAATCACCTCTAGAAAAATGTTTTTGAAGGATTTTGGTGCAGATTAAAAATTGCAATTGTTATTAACAAAATAAGATGAAAAAAAAAATGATATTTCGTTTTTTGTTAATAACTTGAAAAATATTAACATTTAAGCAATTTAAAAAAAAACTCGTTAAAGAAGAGGAAATTTCCAATAAAAAAGTCCCAACTCCCGGAACTCTATCTACATTATTTATAATTTTAATTAGACGTTGAAAATAGGGCTCCGCGCGGCTGTTACAGCATGCGCGCGCCGCCGCTAAAGAGAGTTCAGCAATAAAAATAATTTTTTTATAACATAAAATGTTTTTAGTTTTATTTCTAATTTAAGATGATCTGTATACATAAAATGTGATTTTAAAGATTTGAAAAAATTTTAGTATCTTTTTAACACTTGAAAGAATCGAGCCCTGAAGAAAAAAAAGTTAAATCATCATTTTTCAAAAAGTTATTCAATTGTTAACTAATAAATTTTTTCCCAATCTCCATTGGCATAAACAATGGAATGAAAGGTATAAATAATTGGCCTATAAATTTTAAACTTCGTGGAGCCCTTTTGATATATGTACTTTATAAGATCCTGCGGTTAATTTTCATTAAAGTTAATTAATTTGTTAATTATGATTTTTTATAACTACTGAAAAATTAAAAATCTAAAAAATTTTTTTTTTCAATTCATATTTAGCTACAGGCATAGCTAAATATTAATAGAAATTTTTTTTTTATCAACATTTTTTAGATTTTTAATTTTATTTCTATTTTCAACGTCTAATTAAAATTATAAATAATGGAGATAGAGTTCCGGGAGTTTCTTTAACGATTTTTTTTTCAAAATTGCTTAAATGTTAATATTTTTCAAGTTATTAACAAAAAACGAAATATCATTTTTTTTTCATCTTATTTTGTTAATAACAATTGCAATTTTTAACCTGCACCAAAATCCTTCAAAAACATTTTTCTATGATTTTTCACGTTTTTGAACTTGTTGACTAGACTATAAAGAGAGGCGTGAAGCAAGGAGACCCAATCTCGCAGTTGCGTTAAGTATGATTTGTGTGACGTGTTTCGACCGCTTTTTGTGGTCAAAAGAGGTCGTGGGTTCGATTCCCATCCAGGACAGACATGTCGGTCATTCTTAGACGGCTCAAATAGGCGTGTCCAGGTCGAAATCCAGTACGAAATGGATTACTAACATCTTGATATTTTTTTCTATAACAGGTATGATTAAAATATTAGGAGGGGCCTGTATTATTTTTTAAATTAATTAAATATAAGTTGGTTTAAAAAAATAAAAACCTCGAAAATATTGACCTCGGTGCCGCGTCCGGCCCCGTATTGCGGCGGAAATTATATTTTATCTTTTTTTCTCCTATATATGGCGCTCTTTTGCATGTGTTCTCAAATAACTATATAGTTATTACTTCAATTTATTATATAACTAAGCCATAATACACCTAAGTAGACAAGTTACAACTGGTTGTCTTCGCGTCCGACGTTTAGCATTGATATCAGTTGCGCGCACCGATCCGTTCATATATCCTGTACTCTAGCCGCTGCGAGAATGGTTGTTTGAGTAATACAAACTGTCAGTCGCACCGCATCGGTGGTGAGGATAACACGTCAGGGAGTTTCGGCGCTACTCTTTTATTAAGGTACGTAATGGTTTTCGGTGGCTTGGTACACCCCTAAAATTGATTTCGGTGAATTCATTTTATCCACAACTATTTGAATTAATATTTTTAAATTATAATAAAAGTATGCCTTATGTGTATAAGATTTCAATAAAAAGGATTAATATTTAGAATTCGGGGTACTTCTGAAAATATCTAGGATTTTGCTAAATATTTTGACTTCAGTGGCATTGATTTCGGTGTTTTCGGTGGAAATAGTTGCACCGAAATCAATTTTAAAATCACCGAAATCAATCAATAGTTATTTATTTACATTTTAAGATCACAAATTTAACTTTCTCATAACCTCTCATGTTCTTTCAGTATTGTGATTATGGGAGATGCAAAAGAAGATCGATTGCTCAAAAAAAGATTGGCTGAACGACGTCGGAAAGCTCGCATCAAAAGTGATCCAGAGCCTACTAATGTTGATTTTTGAAAAGTTTTAAAACTTAATAAATGGTACATAAGTCTTAATAAAATAAAATGTTTTATTGTAAAATTAACATGCCATTCCTTACAGACCATAATTATGTTTATATTAAAAATATTCTTTGAAATATATCAATTATTTTATATATTTGATTTCGGTGATAAGAATATTGATTTCGGTGGACACATTTTTTTTAAAATTTTATCCCTTCATAACCATTCGGTCTACATGATTCCCTCTTCTACTAATATGTTTTAAATTTATTCTAGACTTGATAATTCATGTAAGTAATCCCAAAATTTTAAAAAAAATATTGTCACCGAAGTCAACCAAATAATGAGTCGCCTGATAATGACCCGTGTATGAAGATGCCTGTTTGTCCTGTGACTGGGTTGCAGATAATTATCTATTTAAGTACGTATTAACGAAAAAAAACTTTATTCCTATCCGGTGTCCCACGACACCACACGCTGTTTTCTCTCGGCGCTCAGGTACCTACGGTTATTTGTTCGAGGAGTCGTGCCTTTCCACCACGGATACATTGTGTGCTTACCACCTTCTGCCACATCATTTACCATGTTGAGATTGCAGTCTAACACAAGCTTTTCCAGAAGTAAAAAAGGGCTGATATATAAAAAGATCGAAGAAGATTTCCAACTTTCAACATTTCTTTAAAATCCGTTCAGTATATAAGTTTTTAGACACACAAAGTTACATTAATTATATTATTACTATTAATCAATGTAACTTCATAATACATAATCAACACGTCAACGCATACCAGTATCCTGTACATGTACAAATTTAGATAACAACGGAAAATACAGTAAATATGTGAATAAAATCATTCAAATACAGAATACCTACTGAAAAATGTTGGAACAAGTCTAGTAGCTAGTGGACAAATATATCCTTAGAATTAAAGATACCAAACCAGCTATTAAAGGCGATGATAACTTCGGACATTGTGACTATGGACGTAGATTCGAATACTACAGTGATCCTTTTTGTAAAGGAGAATAACGTGAGGAAACCGTAGCACGGTGGTATAGTAATTAAAGGTATCATGTTGCTTGGCCATCATCTTCAAGTTGATAATCTATCATCGACCACGACCACCGAGCAGAATGGAATGACTCTATTGATAAATGATCTAGCACGGTGGTAGGGTACTATGTGGTACTCGACTGGCTGGCTAACACCCTCAAGTTGAAAATCTGTCGCCAAGCACCTGTTGGTGTTCCGGCAGTTGCACTTGAGAGCCAGTTGCCCTTGCCCTTATGGCATTGTAATAAGGTGTACAACACGTTGGCAGTCCCCCTGGTATTGCTAATGTCTATAGGCGACGGTAGTCACCTTCCATCAGGTGACCCGCCTGCCTCGATGTCACTAGTGACATAAAAAAAAAACAATCATTGAGGTAGTGTTAAACGGTTAACTGTACTTGTTTTCTATGCGGTATGTTGGGGAAAAAGACATTGTCAAAATACTGGTATTGGCGATGGTAACAACATTCGAAAAGGTGACCCGCCTACCAACATGTCTAACATAAATAACGCATTCGACAACTGAAATCGGTCACCGTAGCCTATAGACACATGGAGCGCCAGAGGTACCACTTACTGTGTAATCTATTGCCTGGGCTGACAATTTTTCTCGGAATTCCTCATAAATGTCTTTATTTAATTTGTCGCTAACACTTAATTCCACCAAAACTAAATTTATTAAATTCACCATAAGAAACCCTGGTCCTGACTTAAAAATGATAAGTATAAAATTACCGCTCATTCATATTCCTGTACACCGATAGATTCAGTAAACGCTATAAAATACCTTGGCATTAAGAATATAAAATAGAGAAAGAAAAAATTGTATATGTGTTTAAACAACTGAGACATGTAGTGGACTTTACCTAAGTCTATGCCAATCTGTAATTTCGTACTACATATCATCATGAGGAGGTTCTACTAAAACAGCCATGTTAATTATTGAGAGAGCACAAAGACTAATCTTAAAAGTTAGTAATTTCAAGCATAGGCGTTTCTCTACTGAAAACCTTTACAAAGAATGTGAAGTCCTAACTGTTAGACAGCTATTTGTCCTCTCTATTATTCTCAGGCAGCACAAAAATATGACATACCCAAAAGATTCCAATGTTAGCAAAAGAAGACACGCTTATGTATGCAACGCAGCTAGGGTTAGGACTGTTTTTTGCCCAACGATTTTTCATGTACCATGGGGGAAGACTGTACAACAATGCAAATAAAATACATGCAATCTACCCAATGAGCAAACTAAAATGCAAAAGAGTGATTACAAAATGGTTATTGACTCTAAACTATGACAACACCGAAAGCCTTCTGATTTAAATTATAACATATATTCGATCAATTTAATACTCTTACACACATCCACTCACCCACACACCTCACACACACACACACACACTCGCAAATAAATATGTAAGATTATATTTAAATATGTAATATTATTTTTTATAATGATCCCTGTTCTGAGGAGTTGGAGGGCTTACCTAGTTTGAGCTCCTTTCGTCCCACAATTAATATGTTTTTCGTATTATAGTTTTTTTTTGTAATTTTCTTTTTATAATAGTTTGATTCTATATTATAAGAAAATCTGTATCTTTGTGGGAAGAAAATAAACTATTATTATTTATTTTCAGAGTGGCATTCTATATCTAGAAGTTCCAAATTCTTATAAAAGATGGATTCCTGTGCCTACCGACAAATATTGCATAGAATACAAAGTGACCTCTTCAAATGAATCTAATGTCAAACCGTTGCCACATTACTGGATTGTTTTTGATGACGTGGAAGAACCCGATCTTACTAATGGTAAGGTATTCCTCACTATTTGGCAAAATATAATTTAATAATCATAATACATTACTTCCAAACGCATGTTCGGGATTAGCTCACAGATGCAGAATCAATCAAATTAATCATCGTTTTGACAATTAATAAAAATAAGCTGATTTAATATTATTTCCTACCGCTCAGAATGGCAACCGAGTAGGTCTCATAAGGGGGATTACATGATTTACTCTTCGATGACCAACAATGATATCTTTTGTTTACATAACTTGTTTGTTTGCTTGAAAATTATTGATAGACCGCTTGACCTAACGCCCATTTGTGTATGAACATGTCTGTTTGTCCTGAGTCCGGGTGTAAGTTTATATTTATGTATATACAGGGTGTCCGGTAAGTAGTAGGACAAACTTAAGGGGGAGATAGGAGGGCGGGTCACCTACCAACTATACAAAAATCACCTCAGTAAAAATGTCACCATTTTTGAGATATTTCGATATTAAAGATTTTTTAATTTTAGATCTTAAATATCTCGAAAATGGAAACCTGTATATACCTACTACTTGTCCCTCGCATTAAACCGCGTTCCGGAGGAAATCCTTTAGGGATTCAATTTAAAAAAATATTTTATTAGTCGATAAGACGATGGTAGCTCAGTGGTAGTGACGTTGGATGCCACGGCGAAGGTTTCGAATTCTACAATGAGCTTGAGCTTTCGGTGAAGGAAAACATCGTGAGAAAACCATAGCACGGTGGTAGGGTACTTTGTAGTACCCAACTGGCTGGCTACCACCCTCATGTTGAAAATGTTGCACTTGAATGACTTACACTTGAGTGCAAAAATTGCACTTGGAAACGAGTTTGCCTTTAAGTCTTTGTAATAAGTTGTACAACACATTGGCAATCCCCCTGGTATTGCTAATGTCTATAGGCAACGGTAGTCACTTACCATCAGGTGACCCGCCTGCATAGTTGTCACTTGTGGCATAAAAAAAATGTGGCATTATAAGGAACAAAGAAATAATTTCAACTAACATCCTTACTAATCCTTACTAATATTATAAATGCGAAAGCTACTCTGTCTGTCTGTGTGTTACCTTTTCACGCGTAAACCACTGAACCAGTTTTTATGAATTTTGGTATACACCCTATTTATATCCTGTCTTTGGAGAAGAACTTTAGGATACTTTTTATACCGGAAAAGGATAACATCCCTCGGGAATGCGGGTGAAACCGCGGGAGACATCTAGTTTGGGAATAAAGTAACTGATTTTCACGTATTTATCCTAACACATGCAAAAAATAATAAAGTTGCTTAGATTGATTTTCGCTATGATATTTTTTTTTAAATTAAGAATTTTGTTTCTTTTTCAGATTACTACGAAGCCGTCGGATTGTCAATATCGTGTTTTTTCTTGATGCTAGTACTCATTGTTTACTCGACGTTGAAATACTTACAAAACATCAATGGGATGATTTTGATGGCGTATACCTTCAGCTTGCTAGTCGCCTTCCTGCTTCTCGCCACTATCAAATTAACGGATTATCCCACCCCAATATGTGTTGGGTTAAGTAAGTAACAGTTTTTTTAAGTATAGTATTAGTTTAGTAAACAATATAGGCAAACTTGGCCAACTCGAATTTTTAAAATATACTGATTATGAAAAACTAAATAAAAAGTGCATTGCCACGATATGAGAAGTTACTCATTCTGTGATCAAGGTTTACGCCAGTATTCTGGTCACAAGATGCGTCTACCAGGCATTTTGATATTTCGCCTCAAGAACACTGGAAAATAAGAAGAAATATATAAAAACATATCGAAGGAATAAAAATACGCTAAAAAGAGTTTTTTATGAAGAAAGAAGGTTTCATGTGATCAGACTATGATACAAGCTTGCAAAAAAATTCACAAACCGTCGGGGTAGATCAGATTTATTTTAGTACTAGTGACCCACCACGGCTCTCAGTTGAAGGCTGACTTCCGAACCGGTGGTAACTTCTGTAATTCGATCTTCATATCGATGGCCCCACAGAATAAACGTGCAAGAGCTCTTACACAAATATTTTTTATTGCATTTTTCGTTTCTTTGACCTATGCAGCACCTTCTCAATTTTTTGTATTAATTTTTGCCTAAAATATACGCCTATTATATCATTTGATTCCTTTATTCTAGGGAAAAATCATGCAATTATATCACAAGAACAAAAGTATATGCTATTGTTAAACGCTTTTTAGGTCCCTGAGTTCACACGAATAAACGTGTTAAAACAAGCAAACGTTTGAGAGGACTTGTGCACTTCTTCGAGTTTGTATAATAGCAGCTTACACTTTTATTCGTGTAATGACGCACTCCATTTTTATTCCTAATGTGTCATTTTGTGGAATGAAAGTTTTAAAATATATTTTTATTTAAAATTAAAGTATTGCATTGCCTCCTACGGTATTTATAGCATTAAGTGTTCAAATACTAGTGTTTTGGTCTTAATAGTTAAAGTTTATGCATAGTAACAGCAATTAAACAAATCTGTCAATGATCCGTTCAATGCAATTGTACGTAACATTAGAAAGGGGCGCGGGGGGTGCAATGCGAGTGGCATTAGACAACAAGACGTCCGGAAGCGAAGGTCAGTCTTGTTGTGTGATTCTACGCGCATAATTACGTAATTTTGATTATTACGCAGGCATTCTACATTATCGAGATTTTATTATTATTATTATTATTTTATTATTTAATTACAGTAGAACGCAAAAATAATCGTAGTCAAACATTAATATACCAATTTCCTGATGATAACGATTCAAATATTAGAATTTGCAAAACCATGTTTTTAAATACTTTGTCTATTACACAGCAAGTAGTATATACAGCTATTGAGAAGTTAGGAGATGAAAATTATGTAAAAGATAACAGAGGAAGACATAAAAATAGACCTAGAAAGATGTCAGAAGAGACTGAGAGCAGCATCATTGACCACATAAACTTATTTGAAAGAGTTGAAACACACTATGTTAGAAAAGATACCCAGAAAGAATACCTTTGTGAAACATTGAATATATCTAAAATGCATAGACAGTACTTAGAATGGATGGATACAAATGAGCGGTATAATGTTGTATGTAAAGCAACTAAACGGCAATATGAAACCACATTTAATAGTAAATTTAACCTTTCTTTCCACAAACCTAAAAAAAGATTTATGTGAAGTGTGTTCAATATATAAAACAGCTGACAATATAAGACAAGAACAGTTAAAAGTTGACTATGAAAAACATTTAAGAGAAAAGGAACTAGTAAGGCAGCTAAAAGAAGAAGAAAAAAATAATTTTGATAAAATGCATAGTGTTGTGGCATGTTTTGATCTCGAAAAAGTATTGAGTATCCCTCAAAGTGAAGTAGGAATATTTCACTACAAACGAAAATATCCCGTATATAACTTTACAGTTTATTATATTCTAGATAAAAAAGGATACTGTTACTTTTGGCATTCCCAGATTGCGAAGAGGGGAGCCATAGAAATAGCAAGTTGCCTGTGGTCATTTATTCAATTTTACGTTGAGTTAGGGATAAAAAATATATCTTTTTATTCCGATTCATGTGCCGGGCAAAATCGCAATCGATTTGTGTTTGCCATGTTTGCTTTTGCGTCGCAAAAATTTAAGACAAAAATAACTCATCGATTTTTTGAAAAAGGTATATATATAGCCAATCGGGCGACTCTATGCATGCTACAATCGAGCGTTACAAGAAAAGGCATACTATATACACGCCCGATCAAATGTATAGCTTGATAGAGAATGCCAAAGTTACTGAGCCTAAATACCAAGTAAAACAAATGGCACAGAATAATTTTATAGATTTCAAAGAGCTGATAAAAGGGAAGAATTGGTTAAAAAACATAAACGGCGATAAAATTTACTAGAGTAAAATAAAAGAAGTAAACTTCTCTTATGAGCATCCTCATTAAATTTACTTCAGGTATAGTTTTGAAGACGAATTACGGGAGATGCAAATCATAGTAAGAACGAATTCAAGAAGGCGGCGGGGAGAACCTACTGACGATCCTGAAAACTTAAGACTTGCATACGCTGAACTGCTGCCCATACCTCTCCCTTTACATAAGGATTTGATAAGTTTGTGTGATTCAGGAGCCATACCAGACCATTACCAAACTTTTTATAGAAACTTAGTTCCTTTGGACAATTCGATCTCTGTCACCAATGATAGTGACGGAGACTAGAAGATTAAGTATTTCAGATTACGATATGATTAGTTTTTTTTTTGTTATCAGTTCAAGCTAATAGGTAGCTATTTCCTAATCATGAAAGAGATTTAAGTTGTTTACTTTGTGATTATTATTTAGTTTTTATGCTAGTTGATAGTTACTTTATTATATTCTTATTTTATTAAACCTTTTTCTTTTATTTCAACCTTTCACTTAATTGATGAATTTTACACTATTACACCATGCAATAACAAAAGTATATTACATAAATCAGAATCGATCTTATGAACATTGATATAAATGCATTTTATCTTTACAATAATCAAACAATACAGTAAGTTACTGTAAACAATCGTGCTTATGCTTGTAACTAGGTATTAAAGAAACTTGATTACTGTCGAATAATAGTGTAATATAATATTATTAGTTTTGTTTGTTGACACTTTACACGAATAACCGTGTAATGAAAGTTTACTGTTATCTAGTCATAGAAATTAACAAGAATAAAAAAATAAAATGGTTTTTCATAAATTGTCGGAAAACCGTTTAAATTCAAAATAAATAAAAAATCTAGCGTAATAATATATTTTTTTATCTTTAATTTGATATAATTTGTTTAACCCTATATACTTCCAAACAACAGTTATTCAAGTTTAATCGTTTTTATTTTTTCCTGAAAAGTTGTGGTTTTTGACTTACACGTTTATTCTGTGGGGCCATCGATATGTAGGTATGTACCCAAAAAGCAAGCAAGTGTGAGTAAGCCGACGACAGCTCAGTGGTAGTGACGTTGGTAACCGCGGCGAAGGTCGTGGGTTCGAATCCTACAACGAGCTGGAGCTTTCGTTAAAGGAAAACATCGTGAGGAAAGCACAGTCCGATGATAGTTAGGGTATCTTATACTCGACTGGCTGGCTACCACCCTCAAGTTGAAAATCTGTCACTAAGCACCTATTGGTGAAAACCGAATGAACATTTGTTCAAAAGTTTTTGAATTTATCACGTCGAGATAGACAGACGCGGCGGGAGTCATATTATGTAAGGATTGTGATGAGTGTATCTCTAACCAAATGTATTATTAAAGTCTGCTTGGACAATACCTAAGACTAACTATCCCGCTGACTGACCCGCCTGCCTCGTTGTCTTGTGTACAACTTTCACCTATGTATATAGATAGAAGAGCACAAAGACTGATAGCGTATACGACAGCTCACGGGCTGTCTTGAGCGTGTAGAATAAGCTTTAGGTACTCGTTGCTCGACCAATCTATCTAAACAAATATTATAATGAGGAAAGATTTGATTTTTTGTTTTTTTGTTACGATTTAACCCAAAAACTATAGGCAACTAGCAAAATTATGTGCTATAATAGTCGCGGCCACGTTTCTGTTTCAGCTAATTAATTGTATAAATATCCCGTATAAGTCAAATAAAAGTGAAGTAAACGTTTACTCAATGCGAATTAGGCACAAATTATATTACTAAATACTGCTATATCAGTAGAATAATAGTAGAAAAAGGAGCAAAATTGTGGAATAAATAGTTATTAAAAGTAGAACTGGACACAATTTAGAGCAGTAATTGCAATATCACTGCAATTACTCTACTGTTTGATTCAGTTAAAGGTCTCTCGTTGCTACTAATCAACAAAATAGTGGAGTAAATGATGTGGTTTTGCTACAATTGAACATTTTTATAATGTCTACTTTACCCGAAGTTTGTTTTACATGAAACTGAATTATGATCAGAAAGTGTAAAATTGTAAATATCTGTTAAAAGTTTAAGTAGGTAACCTAATAATTTTTTGCATATTATTATGTTAAATCTATGCATTCCTGTATGCAAGTAGATGTGCCAAATAACTTTATCGATGAAATGATATGCGTGATTTAACATAAATTCGAGGGCCAAGTCAACTGTTTGATAATTTATCATTATAAATAATAAATAATTTATTAATATTGACAAAGAATTCATTTCGCCATTTTTAGTCAGTATTTAGCTATTAACAACAATTAATTGTGAAATAATAGTAATGTTGTTGCTTTTATAGAACATAATACGGCCATTGTATGTAACTTTAGGTTTATGATCAAAGCCGGGCTTGAAAAACCGTTAAAAAATGGTACCGTTATTGCTCCTAGACAGAATTAACTATTCTAAAAATAACGTGCTGAAATATAACGTTATTTTTAGGTCATTTTATCGTTATATATATTTAAAGTTAATATAAAACTTAATTCATTACTATACTGATCTCGAGAGCTTCAGCTATATTTATGTCAGGACTAACACAACTATCAGTTGTTACGCATTTTTTTTTGTTTAGTTCTGTGTGAATACGGAACCCGTTGAAGGTTCCACCAGTAAATTTTTCAGGTCGATGTTAACTTTGATTAGATCTGCAAAAATTACCGAATCGCTTTTATTCCACATTCAATTGAATAAATGAGACGTAATAGCATTCAAAGCAATTAAAGTTTAGTTACAGTAATTCGAAAGCTTTTATTTGACTAGTAGATTAACGGCTCTGTAAATGAAATTTGATGCAATTTCGTAAAAAGGCAGCTATTATTCAACAGTTTTGTTTCAAGAAAATAATGTGGAGTAACAATTGTATAATAACTACTAAGAAAGCCATTTGGTGAATCAATAACGCCTATAACACTTTTATTGCACTCACATGTTGTATAAATAAGAAATGGAGACTATTATTCGATTGATGAAAAAACACGCTATAAGGATGTGGAAAAAACCATTATACGACCTCAGTCCTTTCAATTTCAGCTAAATTGTTGCGAAAAGCGCTTTTACTCAACAATCCGGTAACCATGTAGCTACTATTCAAAAATTATTCGATCTTTTATTTGAATAACGGTTTCTTATTCGACTACTTTGCTAGTTGGGCGATTTTAAAAATTCTTTCACCATTAGAGAGCTACATTATTCCTGAGTAAAATAGGCTATATTTTTATTCCGGGAAACGATAAGATCCCACGGGAACGCGGGTGAAACCGCGGAGGAAATGTAGTGAGTAATAAATGGGTAACATAACAATGCACTGCAATCCGCAACTTTGTAACTTAACAGTTATAGGACAACAACAACATTTAACAATTTGTCAAAAGCGTAG
This sequence comes from Ochropacha duplaris, assembly GCA_951361185.1. Lineage (NCBI taxonomy): Eukaryota > Metazoa > Arthropoda > Insecta > Lepidoptera > Drepanidae > Ochropacha > Ochropacha duplaris. The sequence goes on from OX592703.1 coordinate 10,188,466, forward strand.
ATGCATCATTATGCATGACGAACGTGTTATTCCATATTATTATCTACTATTCACAAGTAAATGCTATTCATATTCATACTGTGCTAAAATAATAATTACAAAATGTAGGTAACTAATCCATAAATTTTTATGTTTAGTCATAGCATCGAATTGGTTGAAAATTTAATAATGTTTTCATTAAAATTTGTTATTAGAAACCTAAATTATGTATTGTTATATATTTGAGTGACTACTGGAATGCAACAAAAGATACTTTTTATCCTGGGAAAAGATAAGATTCCTAGGGAATGCGAGTGAAACCGCGGGGGACAGCTAGTATTATAAATGCGAAAGTGAATTTCTTTGTTTGTTATGCTTTCACGCCTAAACCAATAAACCGATTTTATAAAATCTTTCACCAATAGAAAGCTAAATTATCAGCGAGAAACAGGATGTTTTTTTTATTAGAGATCCCTACGAAAATTACAATAATGTAACCCAAGGTATCAAAAAGTTGTCTATAAAAATCGTTGTTTGACGTGCGCTGCAATTTTGTTAGTTGTTAGAAATTAATAAATAAGAGCTTCATAAACAAAAAGCAATTTAAATATTATTTTATTGATAAAATAAGTTACCTACCCAAATTATTAATTCAACGCGGAAAATGTCGCGGGCAAAAGCTAGTATAATAATAATTATTACCCTTTCTTACTTAATATAATGTGAATTCACACAAAAACAACTTTTGTTGAAATTTTGCACACAGGTAGATCATATCCTGGAATAAAACGTAGGATACTTTTTATCCCAGCAACACGGGTGAAACCGTGGGGTACAGCTAGAGTATAAAGAAAATCCAGAAAATTTGGCGAAAAAATTGGTATTTTATTAATATAATATACCAGTTTTTTCACAAAATTTTCTGATTGCCGTACTGTCTAATGACAGTATTTTTGGATACTGAATCAGAACCTCTTACTGACACAGTGACGATGTAATATTATGAGAGTAAAGAATAGACGTAAACGATTACTATCACGTTAGAGTACAAAATTAGTTACAAATATTCCGAGAGAACTGCACGAATTCCTATAAACTGTAGATACATTTTGTAAACTCTTTTGTTTCTTCTTGATACCATACTACATCATATTTTGCTTCATTACAGCTTCTCTGACTTATTTCTTTTTCCTGTCGAGTTTCTTCTGGATGAACGTCATGTCCTTCGACATATGGAAGACTTTCAGGTACCTACCTATTTTCTAACGTTCCACAGCTTAAGTAAAATAAGCAAATCTCGCTCAAAAGTGTAATTTCCATAAATTATTACATTAAAATCATCAAAGTTTGATAATTACGGATGTTGCGTATCATATCAAATCAGTTTCTTTTTTTAATGCCGATTAAAACGATAGTTTATAATAATATGGAATTTTGTACGAAATAGCTTGTGAGGTCATAAATATACATCATCAAAAGATTTCTTTAGAATCCTACTAATATTATAAATGTGAAAGTTTCTATAGAATTTGTTGCTCAATCATGCAAAAACGGCTTAAAGGATTTTGATGAAACATCTCGTAACAGGCATATCCTGGAATAAAACATGTGATACTTTTTATCCCGGGAAAAGATAAGATCCCCGGGACCGCCGTTGAAACCGCGGACAGCTAGAAGTAATATAAAATCATAAAAAAATTAAGTATTTTCTGATGTTTTATAAACTGGTTAGAGTCTGATATTTTTTCTCGAATACTCCCAATTGTATGCATATGCATTGATGATAGAATAACTATCTTATTGAAGCTGCTGCATGCAGTACTGGGTGTAATCAAGGATCCTAAATAACCTATGTCAAAAAATGTCTTGTCATCTATCTCTTTTTTTTGCTTCTGGATAAGCTTGTGTTTCACTACAATCTCACTGAAGATGGTATGCACACAAAGCCTAGATGGGAACTGGCTCTCAAGTGCAGCTGACGTAACACACCGATAGGTGCTTGGCGACAGATTTTCAACTTGAGGGTGGTAGTCAGCCAGTCGGGTACTACAAAGTACCCTGCCACCTTGCTATGTTTTCCTACACCGAAAGCTCAAGCTCATTGTAAGATTCGAACCCACGAACTTCGTCGCGGTATCCGACGTCACATACCACTGAGCTATCATCGCCTTAATCTCTACAACGTGTTCACGTGTATAGCGGGCCGTGTACTTCTTTACCGTCGGAGATCTACTTGACGTGAATCTTATTATCTATCTTACTCTTTCCAGAGGTTATGTAAATGCTCGTCGGAAATCTCGCAATGGACAGACAATGAAGATTTACTGCGCTTACGCTTGGGGAGGTACCTCTGCTATTTACCATTGGACTAGTTGTTGTGAATCAAACGGATATGTCACACTTACCCTGGTTTATCACCCCGAAGATAGCTGAAGTAGGATGTTTCATGAGAGGTTGGTTTCCTGTTCCTAGTATCTGTACTAAAGAACAAGGTTGAATGAATGAATGATATACGAATATTGGAGTACTGCACAAAAAATCATCATAGTGATTAAAATTCAACCAAATTATATCAGTGGATAGAAAAACTGTAGTCTGCGAGGGCTCTTAAAAGATGAGAATGAGATATAATCTAATGAGATTCACCTGTGCTTCGCCAGTGTTTGCCATCTGCCAGGTTTCGTCAAAATCCGTTCAGTCGTTTTTGCGTGATTGAGCAAGAAACATGCAAAGAATCAAACTTCCACATATAATAATAGTAGGATTCCTATAATAGACCAAAAAAATGTCCACGCATATATTCTTAGCCGTCATAATTTTGCCGATGGATGCTTCTTTCATATTCATTCTGTTTCAGGAGCTGAAAAGTTCCTGTACCTATATGTACCGATGTCACTGCTCATAATTTGTAACTGGGTGTTCTATTTCATGACTGCATACAACGTTTGGTGTTTGCAACGCGACACCCCACTAATAGGTCGTTATCATGTTGGCAATAAGGCTGTAGAAAGAAACAAAAAAAAAAGGTAAATTATCCAGTTCCTACATATAGTTGCAATGTACCCAAAATAATTGTATATGGCTGAAAAGACACCTGTATAAAGCCAAGATGCCGTCAGCGTAAGGTAGAAGATACATTATAGAAGTTAGAAGTTGATAGCTCAGTGGTAGTGACATCGGATACCTTTGCGAAGGTCGTGGGTTCAAGTCCTACAATGAGCATGAGCTTTCGAAGGACAAAATCGTGAGGAAACCGCAGTGCGGCGTTAGGGAACTGTTTTAGTACTCGACTGGCTGGCTACCACCCTCAAGTTGAATATCTGTCGCCAAGCACCTGTTGCTGTGTTCCGGCAATTGCACTTGAGAGCCAGTTGCCTTTAAGACAGTTTAAAAGGTCGACAATACCTTGGCAATCCATTTGGTAGGTATTGCTTATGTCTATTACAACGGTATTCACTTACCATCAGGTAACCCGCCTGCCATGTTGTCAAAAGTATGCCAAAAAACCCATGAAATTGTGAACATAAAATTATTTTTAAAAATAAAAAACAAAAACCGACTTCAAAACTGTAACCTATACCTATGTATGTACAAACATAAACTAAAAAGTAAAGAATAATATTTTAATTTCAAAGCAAGAGCCTTAAAGGACAATAAACAAAATTATTGATATTTATATGTCCATTTAATATTTATAAACAGTTCTTTTTGGAGTCGGTGCCAGCCAAGAAGGACATTTTAATTCTGCCTTTGCAACAAACTTCCGAACCGCAGGGGAGCGAGACGGCGCAGACCTAAGGAGCATTAACGTAAAGAGAGGTGTCGTAATGTTTTCTCGTATGAACACTTCACGTCCAGTTCAAAACTGTCCTTCTTGTTGGCTGGCACCGACTCCAAAAAGAACTGTTTATAAATATTAAATAGATATATAAATATCAATAATTTTGTTTATTGTCCTTTAAGGCTCTTGCTTTGAAATTAAAATATTATTCTTTACTTTTTAGTTTATGTTTGTACATAGGTATAGGTTACAGTTTTGAAGTCGGTTTTTGTTTTTTATTTTTAAAAATAATTTTATTTTTCAATTTTTAAAGTTTATTCCTTATTATATGTTATCCTAGGCAAAACTAGTTGGTCCTGAAATCGGGTCTGGCCGGTAAAATATAATATATAACTAGCGGGCCCGGCAGATGTCGTCCTGCCCTGAAATTAAAACAAATCTTGGAACTCGATTCCAGCGCCACCTACCGGGTCCAATTGTATTTTAAAACCATCGAAGAACCCATTGAAGTATACACACAAAAAAATTCATCCAAATCCAAAAAGTCATGCTCAACGACTCAGTTTGATTCACTAAGGTTTATCAAACGAGATATAATTTTTTTTGTTTTTGATGATTTTCTCAAAAAGTGCTGAATTAATTTCAATAAAATTTAAATGGGACTACCTCTGAAGCATGATCTACCAAATAAAAAAAGAATCATCAAAATCTATTCATAATTGGCAGAGAAATCGCGTAACAAACATATAAAAAAAAAAAAAAACAACAACATACAGACGAATTGAGAACCTCCTCCTTTTTTTTGAAGTCGGTTAAAAATCCAGATTCAAATAAGTTGAACCCGAGGGGGAGAGCTAGCCTAATATAATTTTTTAACGACTTCAAAAAAAAGGAGGAAGTTCTCAATTCGACTGTATGTTTTTTTTTTGATGATTCTTTTTTTGTTTGGTAGATCATGCTTCAGAGGTGGTCCCATTTAAATTTTATCGAAATTGATTCAGCACTTTTTGAGAAAATCAACAAAAACTAAAAAAATTATATCTCGTTTGATAAACCTTAGTGAATCAAATTGAGTCGTTGAGCATGACTTTTTGGATTTGCATGAAATTTTGTGTGTATACTTCAATGGGTTCTTCGATGGTTTTAAAATACAATTGGACCCGGTAGGTGGCGCTGGAATCGAGTTCCAAGATTTGTTTCAATTTCAGGGCAGGACGACGACGTCTGCCGGGCCCGCTAGTTATACATATATTATATTTTACCGGCCCGACTAGTTCGAGTTAGACGATTTCAGGACAAACTAGTTTTGCCTAGGACAACATATAATAAGGAATAAACTTTAAAAATTGAAAAATAAAATTATTTTTAAAAATAAAAAACAAAAACCGACTTCAAAACTGTAACCTATACCTATGTACAAACATAAACTAAAAAGTAAAGAATAATATTTTAATTTCAAAGTAAGAGCCTTAAAGGACAATCAACAAAATTATTGATATTTATAAACAGTTCTTTTTGGAGTCGGTGCCAGCCAAGAAGGACAGTTTAATTCTGCCTTCGTAACAAACTTCGAAAAGTAGGGGAGCGACGGCGCAGACCTAAGGAACATTACCGTAAGGAGAGGTGTCGTAAGACGTTTTTTCGTATGAACACTTCCAGTTCAAAACTGTCCTTCTTCTTGGCTGGCACCGACTCCAAAAAGAACTGTTTATAAATATCAATAATTTTGTTGATTGTCCTTTAAGGCTCTTACTTTGAAATTAAAATATTATTATTTACTTTTTAGTTTATGTTTGTACATAGGTATAGGTTACAGTTTTGAAGTCGGTTTTTGTTTTATTTTTAAAAATAATTTTATATATTACAGGTTTTTGGTGTACATATACTTTTCGGTAGTTATGGGACTGAGCTGGATATTCGAAATCACCAGTTTCTTGTTGCCAGACTGGCCTGTGTGGTACATCACTGATGCGTACAACGCGTTGATAGGTCCAATTATATTCTTCATATACATATGGAAGAAAGAAGTATTTAAGGACTTAGTAACAACGTAAGTTTAAATTTTTACAATACTCAAACAATGATCTGCAATAAACCAGATTTTAAGGCGATGATAGCTCAGTGGTAATTGACGTCGGATACCGCGGCGAAAGTCATGGGTTCGAATCCTACATAAGCTTGAGCTTTCGGTGAAGGAAAACATAGTGAGGAAACCATAGCACGGTGGTAGGGTACTTTGTAGTACCCGACTGGCTGGCTACCACCCTCAAGTTGAAAATCTGTCGCCATACACCTATCGGTGTGTTCCAACAGTTGCACTTGAGAGCTAGTTCCCATCTAGGCTTTGTGTGCTTACCACCTTCGGCCACATCATCACTTACTATAGTGAGAATGTAGTCAAACACAAAACTATCCAGAAAAAAAACTACCTACCGGTTCGTGATAGTTTTAAAAGTAGCTACCTAAAGTAGCTACCTAAAGTAGTACCTACTAGTGAGATTTTTAACAACAACAACAATATATCCTGTGTGCGAAAAAACATCTCACTGCTAAGAGATTGCAAATTTCAAATGCTTAGGTGAAAAGCAAGTTTTGTTAGACCCATGTTTAAAAAAGCACCGAACAAAAAAGAGACTTTTTGTTATATGACGGTAAAAAGTAAACTTTATATTATGGGGCTTGTAGACTTGCTCTAAACCATCTCATGTCACCTGATGGGGTGGTGTAAGATAATAGGTAGTAATTTAGTAATGAAAATGAAACCTGAGTTTTTATTACCAAAAGTTTTGTAGACATAAATAGTGACTCAATCTATTTACATTGTAAAGGGAATATAATTGTAACCTATTTCAACAAATAAAAAATATGGAACTTTTTAATGTCGTAAGATAATCACATTGATTTTTATTTAGTTACAGCTCAGAAAAAAAGAAATATCCGGCCTCCATGGAGGAATTACTAATAGATGCAGAAACTATGATGCAAGCGACAAAGCAAATATAATTACCTACTTCGAGTATATCCAGTAGTTATCAGGACACAGTTAGTAGGTATAGTAAAAAATTTTTTTTTTTCACACACGGCTATCTGATCCCAAACTAAGCAAAGCTTGTAATATGGAAACCACAGGACTGATATACTACATAGAGTACTTTTTTTTTGTAAATACATACTTAAATAGATATTGTATATTAGCAAAAAATTGTATGCACTTAAGTTATAATTAAGCGAACTAATGCTACTTCAAAGTCACTCGGCAGTCGGCGAACTACGGAATTGGCTACACTTGGAAATGCTCTATAATCCAATCCAGATTCAATAAACTTGTAACGATATATAAACTTGTCGTCGGTTAAATAAACTTGCTAAACTATAACTTGCTACTTTTTGTCATCGATATCACAAAATATCCAGGCACATGCCCCCGGAGAGTTGGGTAATTATGGGTTTTACCAAGTGGGCCAAAAAAAAATAAAAAAAGGCTTAAAGAGTCTTGCAATGCTCAATAATTTTCTAGTAAATAATATTGAATTTTAGGTATTACCTAAGTATTTTTATGTTAATTTAGTAAACCAAAATTCCCGAACTAAAATTAAATGAAATAGAAAAACTAATTTTAGAAGTAACTATACTGGGTATTTGTTTATCTCAGTTTCAAATTATTATTTTTAGATCAAATTATATATATAATCTGGCTAAGTTTAGACAAATTTTGTCCCAGAATCAATGCCAATAAAAAATATTTGACGCATTATTATCGACGTATAATTAACAGCTTATAATTTCAACCAGTTTTTTGAAAAAAACGAATGAATATTGAACTAATGCGTTGATTTTCAGGTACTTATTTCATTTTAAATATTTTTTTAACAGTAAATTCTAACGTACTAGGTAATTAATCTAATAATATAAAATCTAAATAAAAAAGTCGTTGTCAGTAGGCAACGTGGTAATGCTGGCAGCATTGCCACGTTGGATGGCAATGCTGATTCGTTGAGCGAGGTATATGCCAGCATTCTGGTCACGAGATGCGTCGACCAGTCGTTTTGACATTTCTCGGAAAAGGTGGTGTGCACTCGGCCCCCACGGACCCAGAGTTTCAACCCCAAACGGCTCAAACATGTAACTTGTATCTAAGTTACTGTATTTTCGCCGCTTGAGGCTCTCTGCTGACATGGCTGCACCACCGGCCCTATCCACTGTCTCTGGAAGATGAGACGGTGCTAAGGTATCAACACACGTGGCATCCCATACCAAAGGTCGACCCATCTTCCAGGGTATAAGTGTCATTCCATCGGGTCTCTTACCATCGTCACGAAACAAGCCATTTGGTTCTAAAATAGCTGTTACGTTGGCGTTGGTAAGGGCCCGACGGATGACATCATTAAGGCAAGCATGTCTCGAATATCTACCTGCGCTTTTGATGCAAGATAGTCCGTGGTGACCGAGTTGATCGACAGCAGTGCCACACTGACAGCGATGTGACGAGAAAATCGGCAAGCCCAAGCGTAAACATACTGCGGATCTAAAAGTGTTGGAGTCCAAAAGTGTACCCATATGTGAAGATGGTAAGGCCTGCAACCAAAGACCCGATTCCCAAGCAAAAACAGCTGTGAGGCGGGCCCTATCTGCGGAACTGGTTGACGTTTCTAATTAATTATTAAATACTGAAAAAAAAACAAGTTTTGGGAATATAACATTTCTCGAATATGTACTATACTAAAAGTAAAAAAGTCTATTGCAAACCCAATAGGTAGTGATTAAGGTATAAAAATTGGCATTTTTTAAATTATCTGCGAACTTTTGACTGATCCTTTAAAAGGAAATTTAACAATTATTTTAAAGATCCTTTAAAAGGGAATTTATCGGTTTTTCGGTTGATCAAAAGTAAGATAAATAAGTTTATATTTATAATTTCTAGTTGTTTCAATCGATTGGACACTTGTAATAATTTACATTATTTAATTACATTAAGTATTTGACATAATTTACATTATAATTAGTGATTAAACGAACTTACCTGCAAGTGAAGTTTTTGTGATATTTTTGTATACCTACTTTTTCAACAATTGTACAAAATATACTTACAATCTATATTTATAATTTTTTTTTATGACAACATAGTCATAAAAAAAACTGTTTTTTTTTTGTATACGTAAGTATTAGATGTAGGTTTTTAATTATATTAATATGATTAATAAACATTTTAATGGAAATATTTATTTTTTATTGATTTTTATTTAAAAATAATAGGTATACCTATATTACATACTTAAAACGAGAACAAAAAGGAGAATAAATATATACATACTAAATTAGAAACAAAACAAAAATATAAATAAAACTAAATTATAAATAAAACTAGATTATAAATAAAACACTGAATTTAGGTCGCTGTCTATGCAACGTGCCCAAAAGTTACCTCGCTGTACAGCAAGGCTTATTCTTCGTTCAAAGTACGAGCCAGCCCTTTGGTCTCCGGAAGTCTCTATAAGGCGTGCCGATAAATCTTTAAATAATCTACGCGCTTCAGGTCCCCATGGTCCCCAGAGTCTCCAATCCAAACGGCGCAAATATATAACCAATTTATATCTAAATAATTACAAAATTATCGCACGTGCTTTTCTAAAAACTGCAGTTGTTCCCCGATAGAACCGAGAACCTTCCGAACCGTGCATTAGAGTCATTAGAATCTGACAATTCATAAGCGCCTGTGAAGGCCTATTTGGATGAATAAACATTTCATTTCATTTCATTCATAGCCATGACAAATAACATAAAATATTTAGGTATTACTATTGTCAAAAATTTAAACTTTCGTGAACATATAAATAATCTCTCGCAGAAAGTAAGAAAGTTGTCTTTTGTCGGATAAATAAATTATTAAAACTGTTTATTTTGCGCTGTGTCAATCCATCTTATCCTATTGCATCTCCTCTTGGGGTAGGGCTTCTAAGTCTTGCGTGATTCAAATAGAAATAGCTCAGCGTCAAATTTTAAAGTCATGTTTCTGTAAACCACGATATACTCTACGGAGATACTGTATAAGGAAGTTGAAGTGCTAACTATGAGGCAACTATTTTTACTTGCGACCCCACTTCGTTAACATTTGTTTATACCGTATAACAAAGAGCATGAAAAAGCAAGAACAAGAAGAAGTTATTATTTTTTATGTTAAATTGAAAGAAAATTTTGTTAATTATTTATTATATGCATTAAAAATAAGAATAAAATATTGCTATGGTCTTATATGTGCCTACTATATAAATGCAACTATTTACATTCACACAATTTCGAAAACCATAGTTTAGTCGTGTTTATTTTAACATCGATTTTCTCAATATTTACAAAGTGTTAGTTGTGCCCTTTTCAATAATGATGGCAGATATAACCTCCTCCTTTTTTGAAGTCGTTTAAAAATAGACACACACGAAAAACAGGTCAAATTCGTTTGTAGGATTTTGAGTGAAACTTTTCGTATATTATCGTATCTGCATAGTGTGTGATACCTTTGTTTTGATACGCAGTAGGGTAAAATATTTGAAAATGCATCTTAATGTACTTATAAAAATGTACATAAATGTAAGAAAGATCCATTGCTAAAAAAAAATAGCCTTGCTGAGTTTCTTGCCGGAGTCTTCGTCAGTTTAAGTGTATTCCGAACCGGTGGTAGAGTCAATTGTAACGTTCAGCTTTGAGTTTGAGTTAGCGGTCCCCCGAGACGCAACGACGCGACGCTTGGAATAAAAAAAATTTTCTACTTATATTAGACGTAAAGGGACAATATATAGATATTTCTCTTCTTTCTTGTAGGGTTTCTTCACTTTTTATTTAAAAAAACCTGCTTTTTAAACCCTACCTAGTACTGGTAGACACGCTACCAAAATCAACACTCATTTATTCAGTTTAGGCCCCGGTAAGGCACTTATGAACGTTACAATTGACTCTACCACCGGTTCGGAATACACTTAAACTGAGAAGACTGTTAACTCTATCCCCTACATTCGCAACCACTTTCTTGGCCGACCGTACATCTCGTCGATCCGTTGCTCTGTAACTTGGATAATTAAGGTAACCAAAAAATACATTTTCGGATTTGATAGCAACCTGTTGGTAAGTGACTACCACCACCCATGACCTTAGCGAAGCCAATATGTTGCAGACCTTTTTAAAATGGCAAAACATATTTAACTTGAGGGTGGTAGCCATAGTCAGCCTGTCGAGTACTACCTTACTATTACTATCGTGATGTGGTTTCCTCATGATGTTTTCCTTCACCGAAAGCTTAAGCTCATTGTAGGATTACAACCCACGACCTTCGCCGCGGTATCAGACGTCACGACCACTGTGCTTAAAATGGAAGTTTAAAATCTCTCTCGAAGCACCTGTTGGTGTGTTCCAGTAGTTCCACTTGGCTCTCCCTAGTTTGAAATTTTATTTAGACCCTTTCTGGCTAATTCCAATTTGTAATTGCTCAACCTATAGGGACCTACACCTTTTAAAGCGAAATATATCGTGTTCCAGGAAGTCATTGTTACAATACTACAAATCCCCGTATAAACCACATATCTACACATTATTTGTATCAGTTTCCTATTGTTACTGTGTCAGTAAAGTAAGACATAACGGACGTCGCCATGATCCTGAATTATATTACGTTTATTTTTTTATTTTTAAATATCGAATACGGTTATTCGAAAAATACAACTATTGTTGCATCGAATGCATGTAAAAGCAAGATATGCATACCGAAATGTTGCCCCTTCAATCAGTATGTGGGTGCGAGGAAGAAATGCGTGTCTTACAATGAAAGTTTAACTTTCGACGATTTAAAGGTTTTCAGTAAGGACAAGAAGTACTATGGAAACAATGCAAGAGATGTATTCGAATTTACGTCGGGGAAATTCTCAGATATAGCATTCAAGATTCAAGCGGTGGATTTTAGCAGAATTAATATGCGCATGTATCTATTAGAGGTGAGTTCAAACATAATAATTTTGTAAAGTCTTTACGAAAGTTTAGTCTAGCATCAGATTTATTATCAACTAGCTGTCCTCCGCGGTTTCACTCGCGTTCCCGAGGGATCTTATCATTTTCCGGGATAAAAAGTATCCTATGTGTTATTCCAGGATATCATCTACCTTTGTGCCAAGTTTCATCAAAATCCGTTCAGTCGTTTTTGCGTGAAAGAGTAATAAACATTCTCCATCCATCCATCCATCCAAACTTTCACATTTCTAATATTAGTGGGGTTAACGCAATCTGTTCTTAAGTCTTGATTCTTAGTCTACGAGTATTTCGTTATAAATATGATAAAATAAATTTGACCGTCCTGTTCATTCGTTGATGAGCTAATAAAATCTTATGTATTTAAAATTCTGATGTCACAGTGACAACTATGTAACCGAACTCCTCCGAAACGGCTTGACTTTTATGAAATGTTAACCGAATATACACAATATTCGGTAGGTCTAAGAATAGGTTGTAAAGTATATTTCATACTGCTAGATCCCACTGGGACGCGGATCCCACGGGAACGCGGGTTAAACCGCGGGGGACAGTTAGAATTAAATAAAATCTAATATTAATAAGAGATTAAAGTTTGGTTTGGTTACGATAGTTTTAATAAAAATATCCTGGGCTATTCTTCAGCCGAGTGCGGCCGAGTGCGGCCGGCAGTAATATTATTTATTCTGTGACTCGGCCATGGGTTCCCAAACTAAGCTGAGCTTGTAATGTAAAGATGGTGTATTTAGTTCGGATACATTTAATATGTGTGATTAGATTTGACAAACATTTGTATTTATGGAAATACACGATGTACCTGTTAAAAGGTAGGCCCTAAGTTAAAAAAAAATGAAATACGTATTAGCGGAGATGAATGACATTGGTTCATAATTGGCTCATCTTAACCAATGGCGATATAGCTGAGGCAATGATAGCTCAGTGGTAGTGACATCGGATACCGCGGCGTCATGGGTTCGAATCTAGTGAAGGAAAACATCGTGAAACCATAGCACGGTGATAGGGTACTTTATAGTACTAGTAAAGTGGCTGGCCCTCAAGTTGATAAACTGTCGCCACGCACCTTCCTATCAGTGTGTTCCGGCAGTTACAATTAAGAGCAGTTAGCTCTAGGCCAGTGTTTCCCTAACATTGTTCTGCCATGGCCCGGTGATTTTCATTCTGCCCCTTCGTATCCCACCATCATCAGTTTTACGGTATCGGCTGGCAGAGCTGCTTATTTTCTGTACCAAAAAATCGAAGTTCGCCGCAAATTGTGAAAATTTTATCCTTAGGCCGCACTTACACTTGTAAATTTTACTCACGTAAGTGTCGAATGTCGATAACTTTAGTTCTGTGTCGGATCACATCATTTCGGATGCGATCCTTAAGATAGACTCCGAGCATAGCCCTCTCCATAGCTCGCTGAACGACTTTAAACTGGTGGACTAGTCGAACTGTGAGTGTTCACGTCTCGGCTCCGTATGTCATGACTTACCACCTACATTATATGTTGACCACATCATAGTGGCGGTCATAATGTGGTGGACCACATAATCATCATGTTGAGATCATAAATAAATTTAAAAGGTGAAACCACAATTAACACAGATAGCCACACCAGCCATTTTTAAGTCGATTGACACACAATGGTGGTGGGAAAATTAATATGTTACAACACTTCTTAGTGGCGGCGTATTTAAAAATATAACAGGGATAACGTTTTTATATTTTAATATGCTATTGTTTATTTGTTTTTTTTTTAATTCTGGATAAGCTTATGTTTGACCACAATCTCACCATGGTAAGTGATGATGTGGCCGAAGGTGGTAAGCACACAAAGCTTAGCTTAACACACCAACAGGTGCTTGGCGACAGATTTTCAACTTGAGGGTGGTAGCCAGCCAGTCGAGTACTACAAAGTACTACCACCGTGCTGTGGTTTCCTCACGATGTTTTCCTTCACCGAAAGCTCAAGCTTAAGGCTTTGTAAGGATTCGAACCCACGACCTTCGCCGCGGTATCCGACGTCACTTACCACTGAGCTATCATCGCCTTAAATTTAAACGCCTATGCTCCAACACCGCTCCCACCCAACACCGCCTTATACTAAAAGTCAACTACCGAGCAGTCTGACGGCGGTAAGCTCGCAGCTGTCTGCTAATTTAAAGTTTATTTATTCATGTTGCCAATATAAACTCTCTCGGCCTCTAAGTGAGCTACGACCTTTACTGCTCGGCGGCTCTCAATTTCACTTCTTCAATTGTTTATATTTCGTCTTCCTCTTCCTTTCCATTACTTGGAGAAAGATTATTACCATATTTGTAGACATGATTCATATAAAACTACCTGTCATGTTGAAATATAGAATTCTCAGTTCATCTATCTGCGATTTGTTTCAAATAATTGTTTACTGTCAACACTCGCTTGAGTCATAGTTCGTTTTATACCTTGACAAATGATGTTATTTGTTCATAAGTAATATTATTTCCAGTCCCGTAACTAGGACATAGTTCAATGGAAACAATAATAACGCGACGATAGCTAAGTAGGTATTGATTACGTCATTTACGACGAATTTACAACTTTAGAAATGAATAGTGTTTCCTCAAATATATATCTATCTGTACATATAATAAAAATAGATCTTCGAAATGTATGTACGCCCATTACTTTCGAATGACTGCACCAAATTGGATGATTCTTTGTTTTATGTATTCGTTATTGATAGGACAAGGTTTGTATACAATAAAAAAATTCACGGGAACGCGGATCCCACGGAAACGCGGGGGAAACCGCGGTGGACAACTAGTTAGTTATATTACCGTTAATCTAAAATCTATACCGGCGGTAGAGTCAATTGTCACGTTCATAAGTGCCCTACCAGGGCCTAAACTGAATAAATGAGTGTTGATTTTATAAAGATAAAAGATTTGATTTTTCTATGTTTGCTTGTAATATCTGCCGTCAAGCACCTGTTGGTGTGTTCCGGCAATTATACATGAGAGCCAGTTGCCTTTGAGGTATTGTAATAAGGTGTACAACACATTGGCAATTCTCCTGGCATTGCTAATGTTTATAGGCGACGGTAGTCACGTACCATCAGTACCTCTACCATGAGTTTGCTCTAGTAACATAATCTATACTCGCTAGCGACTACAGTAAACGTTTAGTATCAAGATGCAATGTGTGCAGGGCCTCTAACGGTCAGTTATGGCATCACAGTTTTTCATACAATGGGGTATATTTTATTTTAATTCCCTGGGGAGCGTGGGTGAAGCCGTGGGGCGGAAAGATAGTCTCATATTCATGTATTTCATTTGACTTCGTCACTCAGTATTTTATATTTGCCTGCCATGTCGATTTGTATGACCAAACAGAGATGTTGACTGATAAATAAATATATTTCTATTTCTACATATCAATTCTACTTCTTTTAATGAAAGCTCAGTGGTATTGACGTCTGATACCGCGGCGAAGGTCGTGGGTTCGAATCCTACAATGAGCTTGAGCTTTCGGTGAAGGAAAACATCGTGAGCAAACCATGGCACGATGGTAGGGCACTTTGTAGTACCCGACTGGTTGGCTACCACCCTCAATTTGAAAATCTGTCGTCAAGCACCTATTGGTGTGTTCTGACAGCTGCACTTGAGAGCCAGTTCCCATCTAGGCTTTGTGTACTTACCACCTTCGGCCACATCATCACTTACCATGGAGAAATTGTTGTCAAACACAAGCTTATCCAGAATAAAAAAAAAAATATGTCAAAACGATATTTTATACGGAGATTTGTATGAAATACTTGCTTGTAGGTATCTAAAGTCATAAATATACACCATCTAGATAAATATCTACTCTTTTTTGTTAAATTGGTAATTAAAAATCATAAAATGGTTGAATTTTACAAAGTGTTCGCTATTTACGAGTATTTTTATGTTTTTTTATTTTTACACTGGTTAAAGTTGGATATTTTTTTCGTAAATATAGGCAACATTTTTATAATTATCAATCTCGATAGCAGGTAGGTAGGTATTATAATTTAAATAAACAACAGTTTATTATTTATGAAATAAATACACGAGACGCATAATTTTCCCTGTATTATCATCGAGATGTTTCAGTGTATTGAGCTTTAATAATACTAAGCTCAATTAGTATTATTAAAACAACAAATTAAGGAAATATATACAATAAATAACCACTGTCTGTCATTTATTGTGAATATTGATAGTTATAATGGTTTATCACCAAGGCCGTGGGCGCTGGGGTGCAAAAGACTGCATGCGCTCCCGCTTTTGTAAAATAAAAAAATCCAACAATTTTTTTTATTTATTTAATTCCCTAAAATACCAGCAAAGAAATATTACTAAGATGAAGTTATTGATTATTTCAAATAGGTATAAATACATATAAAATCAAATAAAAGAAAATCATAACATCCTTAACAATAATAATAATTTCTAAATTAAACTCAATTAACATGTTCCCAGTATCAAACAAAAAGCCCCCTTCAAACTACAGAACCCTAAACTGAGCGTGGGCCGACACGCACTTGGCCGGATTGGCAACAAGGCAAAATTTGGCTTTGTCACCTAATTTCTGAAGACTTAAAACTGCCTCACACTGGTTATAGTACAATAGCCACATATATCAGGCACAGCCGCAAAAGCCGCAACCTGAACTTTTGGAATTACGATTCGTGACAGTTTCTTTAAGGGTTCCAGAATTTTGGCGTGATTAACCAGTGTGATAGAGTGGATAGCGCAAGACCGGCCATCGTGTAGATCCTTCTTTTTCCGGCTGATATGATGATACGGCTCAGTACCTAAAATACGTTTGAAACAGATGCTGATCAGCTGCTTGGATAGTATTCTAAGATATTCTATTATTATATTATATATTATTGCCGGCTCTTTTAATAATACAAGCAGGCATTAGAGTAATAAAATTGTTCATAATACATTATAATATTATATCAAACATGTGACGATTAAAAATACTTGTAATGAGTTCCCTTGAATAAAGATATTTATGAATTTGAATTTGAATTAGGGAATTAATACGCGGAATGTATCCAACAACACATTTCACAAGTATGAAGATTCTTACACTTGTGAATAACTTCTATGAGAGCTGAGACCTCGCGAAAGTTTTTGTCATTTTTGAATATTTATCATATTTTTTACATTTTCAACCCCAATAGCACTGCCATTTTGAAAAATTTCTAAAGTTTTAATAGACAAAAAGAAATCTATATAATTATCGAACCTGATCACAAAATTTCACGTGAATCGCTTGAGAAATGCGACCTGTACAGACCAGCCGGAGAGACGGACAACTGGATAGACAAACATACGAAAGCATTTTTGCCCAAACTGTAACGAAGACGCTTTACTTGCTTCTCTAGCTCGATCAATAACCAAGTCAGTTTCTGTCTACTTAAAAGATCCCATTAAAACGACCTAGTATTTTTTAGTCTACACTAAATTTTATCTTTAT
The DNA here is from genome assembly GCA_951361185.1 of Ochropacha duplaris. NCBI lineage: Eukaryota > Metazoa > Arthropoda > Insecta > Lepidoptera > Drepanidae > Ochropacha > Ochropacha duplaris. The sequence goes on from OX592703.1 coordinate 10,205,729, forward strand.
CTTCACAGACTGGTGTACTGTCCATGGAATTACCAAACTCCTATACAAGATGGACTGACGTGAACATGGAACAATACTGTGTGGACTACCGTATTGTTAATAATTCTGTACCAATACCATGTTTCTGGTCGATTATGACAGGAGAAGCACCACCAGAAAGCAATATATATTTAACATCAGGTATGATATCATTAATATTATCAGTGAAAGCTATGTTCTACTACTGTAATTAAATGTGTAAAGCCTGGTGAGAGCGAGGGGAATTGAGGTGAGAGGAGAAGAAAGGTGACATTTCTACTGGATTCTGCCAAAAACATGCGAGCCACCAGTGGGTAACCTGAGGGTAAACGACTACGGTCACTATTGACATTAACTATACTAGAGGTATCGACCTTTTACAATGCATAGAAGACAATTAACTCCCAAATTCAACAGCCGACATCCTTCTCCAAGATTTTATCTATCTCTATACCAAAAGTTATAATAAAACGGTTCAGCGGTTAAGGTGTGAAAAGGTAACAGACAGACAGGCAGAGGCATGTATAGCAGCACGTAGCAATACGCTATCCAATAATTAAATAGGTTTTTACATGCCATATAAATAAGTTCAGTAAATAACAATAATAAAAGCAGTTTATATGATTCATTCATACACCTACCTATATTATATGAATAATTAATAATATAATAAGGAGAAACTAAACCGATAGGTAACAATTATGTGTATAAATAGTAAGTGATTTCATTATTTGTGACCTCTTCTTTTTATAAAGTGTATGTAAGGTTTAGTCACAAAGTTACAAAAAACCATAGGATGCTAGGTTGAAATGTTACATGAGCTTTGCATTTTTTAGAGGACGTAATTTTATTTTTGGGACATGTGTTGGGGGTCAATAGAAGCTTAACCTCAAGTTTGTGGGGTCGCCACCCTACCCTTGTCCCCCGGCCGCCATCTTGGAAATAGGGATGAAAACACTTTTTTCGCGATATCTCGAAAACTATGCGTCTTACAAAAAAATCGTTAAGACATTATTTGTAGCAAAGAAAATATAGACAAGGGTGGCGACCCCACAAACTTGAGGTTAAGGTTCTATTGACCCCCCCACATATCTCAAAAATAAAATTGCGTCCTTTAACAAATGCAATATTCGGTCCTTAAATTGTAACATTTCAATGGACTAATTTTATTACCCGCCTGGCTCCCTCAGGTTAAAAGTGTACTTTAAAGGTAAGATTGTGGTCAAACACTTTTTAAGCAATAGATAGTTTAAAAAAACTATATACTAGCTTTCCGGCCGATGCTTCTACTGCGTTCCCAATAGACTTAAAATAAAATATCGCTAATAATGTAAATTTTTATAGTGACAGAATTTTTAAAATCGGTTATGTTTTTTTTAGTTTATTCATCACAAACAAACTAGATCACAAAAATGATCTTATCTCTTAATAATATTAGTTTACAAAATTGGTTTTGATTGGGTATTGTGAGCTGCAAGGGCATTCAAACATACCTAATACCTACAGTACGTTTCATGGCCATAGCCATAGGGTCAAGGAAAAGAACTATACCTAAATACGAGAAGTGTGGATAGGATAATTTTGCTCAATGACATTATTTTTATAAAACTTAATAAACCTGACTTCAAAAATTTTTAAGAACGCTTATTTGATGACTTAGGGAATATACAAAATGTTTTCCGCTTAACTTCTAATCGTCATCAGAAATAATGATTCATGCAATTCGCACAATGTATTGTTTGGGTCATCGTGAGTCCCTGAAAAAGATATTTATGTTTTCTGTAGCTATATGAACATTTAATTTATTTTTGTTAGATAAAAATTGTGACAACTAAAATTCAGACTAGCTAAAAGAAATATTTTTACACGATCCACAGATTTCGGATCCAACTAAAATCACCTAAATATATTTATTTTCTATTTCACAGCTATATTGCTATCCTGTTTCTTCCTTCTGCTCGTCCTGATAGTTTATTCAATATTGCCTGAGCTCAGAAACCTTTGTGGGAAGATTCTGATGGCGTACGTGGCCAGCCTGTTCTTCGCCTTCCTCTTCCTAGCCATCATACAAATGAAGAAGCATTCAGTTTGGGCCTGCTATGGTTTGAGTGAGTATAATAATGAAAATGTAAACTTTGTGTGCCTTTGCGATGACATATTTTTGGATCCTATATTGCGTTTGTCAACTTTTCCTATGGAATCAAATGTGATGTCGTTAAAAAAATTTGGACAAGTGTCGAGATGGACCGCAGACTGCAAACTGCGGTCTGTGGTCTGCGGTCTGCGGTCTGCAGTCCATCCCGTTCTTGCAACTTTACGAGGGCGAAGAATCGATCTAGCTAGGTTTAATTTCTGGGATAATCCTTTATTTAAATGTATATTGTATAAACTTGATTGCATTATTTATAAATTACTAATAATAGGTTTATTTTTCAATAAACAATGCCAATCTAGGCAAATGTTGAAATCTTGAAAAATATATACCAAAGTTGTCAAATTAGCTAAATCAAAAGTGATTTTGCAACCCTATGCAAATATTGTCAAAATTTTTGATTTAAGTTCTAAATATTAGTTAATAACGAAATAGTTGCCATATTTTACCGGTATAGATTTCATACGACTCACACTATGTCAGCCATTTGACATGATCATCATTTTTCACAGCATTCTCAATTTACTTCTCCTTCTTGGCGAGCTTCTGTTGGATGAACATTATGTCGTATGACATTTGGTGGACTTTCAGGTAAAAATCATCAACATTATTTATTTTTTATACCTAATTTGTAGGACCTCACTTCACTCGACGCGGTTCTAGTCTCCGGAGCGATAGAGTAAAGGTTACAGATTGAATTTGAAAAATAGATAGAATAATTACTTTGCTTACCTACTCTCGTACAGATTTAGAATCTCATATTTATTACAACCAGATTTTCAGCATACTATTATTATTATTATTACTTACTATAAATAACTATGGTTATTTCACTGTAGGATTCGAACCCACGACAAACGACGTGGTCAATGGTAGTGCCATTGAATACCTAATTGCTTTTATGGAATCCTGGTTATGTCTTTTTCATACAGAAATGCGTTTATAAGTAACTGTACCTACATACATTATTTGTAGGGGTTACGCCAAGGCGCGTCCAATTCACCGGAGAGGGGAATGCTTCAAGTTCCTAATGTACTGCATCTATGGTTTCGGATTGCCGCTCGCCATGACCATAATGCTTGCTGTATTTAACACCAAGAATATAATGAAAGACTATCCCTGGTTCATTACGCCCATGGTACCGCAAAAGGGATGCTTTTTAGAAGGTGCGTACCTTATTGTTATTCTAACGTAGAATAGTTTTAAACTCAATTTTTTTTTACGTGGGGAAATCTTCTTGGATACCCAGCCGCTCGAGGTGCAGATGGCCGGCTTATGTCAGACTCCTACTGACTAAAACCCCACGGTGTTTCTACCTGTCGCTGCTGGTACTGGGTATACGGGGACGCCCGAGGCAATCGTCTGCATACCCAGCAGTGACGGCCCGGTGGCAGGCCTCTACTGCTATTACGGGAGGATTGGAGCTCGTATCCTCACCGTCTCGCTTTGGGTATTGAGTGGAAACACGCACTAGACTACCCGAGCCTGTTAATGAACAAGGCCGACTATAAGCTTATATGGAAGACAGAAATATATTGTTGTAGTAGTTTCTCTCTGCACTAGCATCCCCCTGGCGAAGTATGAATTATTAGAAATTATATCTAATGTATTTTCGTTTTTTTTTTTTTTTTTGTAGTTAATTATTTTATTTTCAACAAATGTACAAAATATACAAGCAAATGTAATGGTGTAACTATAATATATAAAAAACTTCTTCGAGGCAGCCGCTGCTGCCGATCGGCAACGTTCCCAGGTTTTCTCACTGCAAAAAACCAATTTCCTTGCTGAGTTTCTTGCCGGATTCTTCTCAGTTGAAGTGTATTCCGAACAGGTGGTAGAGTCAATTGTAAACATTCACTGCCTTACCAGGGCCTAGACCCGCCTGCCTCGTTGTCGCTTGGTATAAAAAAATATTTAAACGACATTCCAGGTGGTGTGAAATTGCTCTACCTTTACATTCCAATGTTGATATTGATCTTGTGCAATTGGCTATTCTTCCTGATGACCACGTTTAACATCTGGCGCCTGAGCCGAGGCACGGCTGTGTTGGACTCTGCGGCTGCAGGCACGCCGGCTGCACATCGTACCCACAGGCACAGGTAGATGATATAATAATGCACGAATATTTAACTAACTCATTATTACCTTAGTGTCATAAGGAATACTGGTTATGCAAAAACTGTGAGCTGACGACCCGGTTACAGTAGCTGGCAGTCACAAGCGTTTCTAAGGAGAATTCTTTGTAGAAATCCATGACAGAAAACATTCCTAAACTGAATGATATATTGTATTATATTTATCACAATCATGTTTGTATTAATGATATTGTATTGTATAATGTGGCGCAACAATGATATCGGCAGGTTCATGGTGTATCTGAAACTGTCGATCGTGATGGGGTTGAACTGGGTTCTTGAAGTGGCCAGCTTCCTGTCGCCGAAGCTGAGTATCTGGTACATCACAGATTTGTACAACATTCTGATTGGTTTAGCAATATTCCTCATCTTCGTTTGCAAACCGAAAATATTCAGAAAATTACGCAAGACGTAAGTATTTATAAGTTTTAGCAAATAATTATTTAGGAATTAACTCGATCCTTGATCGATTTAGAAGTAGAAGTGGTGGTAGGGTATTTTGGAGCAACCACCTGGCTGGCTACCACCCTCAAGTTGAAAATCTGTCATCAAGCGCCTTCCAGTGAGTTCTGGTTGTTGCACTTAAGAACTGGTTTGCCTTAGCACTGTTAGATCGGTAACATATTGGGGATCCCTTGGGTTTACTTATATCCATAGGCGACAGTAGTCACTTACTATCGGGTTTCATATTAATCTAATGATTCGTATGATAATGTGCTGGTATGATATGTATATATATTTGTTTTTCAGTATCTACACTCCAAGGACTTCTGATTCAAACCCAGGATGGGCAGCATCCACCTCTTACTCCACCAGCTCATCCATCTCAAACTCCAGCCAAGACACGACTCTTCCAATATGCAACAATCCAAAAGGACCAGCATATGTTATGAATAATTTTTAAAACATTCCACCCCTTTATGATTTGTAAACGATCTTAGAATAGGATGGGTAATGCCATATGTTGTGAATACAATATTTAAATATAGGTATATGACGTACTTCGGCTTAGGCCTAGTATATTATGAGAAGCCATTTAGGTACCTACTAGCTGTTCTCTGCAGTTTCACCCGCGTTCCCGAGGGATCTTATATTTTCCCAGAATAAAAAGTATCCTATGTTTTATTCCAGGTTATGATCTACCAAGTGCCAAGGTGCCAAGTTTCATTAAAATCTTTTCAGTAGTTATTGCGTGAAAGAGTAACAAACATCTTCACATACTTTCACATTTATAATACTAGTTTTCCGCCGCGCGGTTTCACCCGCGTTCCTGAGGGATTTTATATTTTTCCGGGATAAAAAGTATCCTATATGTTATTCCAATATATGATCTACCTGTGTACCAAGTTTCATTAAAATCTATATAGTAGTTTTTGCGTGAAAGAGTAACAAACATCTTCACACACATCCAAACATACTTTCGCATTTATAATATTAGTAGGATAAAAAGTAGCCTATGTGCTAGACTATAATCTATCTCCATGCCAAATTTTATCCAGATCCATTCAGCCGTTCTGGCGTAAATGAGTAACAAACATACATTCATCCAAATTTTCACATATATAATATTAGTAAGATTAAGTAAGATAGGATATTAGTAAGATGTTCAGTCTAAGTCTAGAATATGTCAAAGCTACTGGAATTGACACTGTTTTGGAAGCGATACTACTGCTTTCGCGCGCGTAGCCGCAGGCTGCATTGTCGCCGAGCTTACTAGTGTCGCTTGCAGTTTGCGGTCTGCGGTCTGCGATCTGCGGTCTGTCTCGGATTTGCACCTTAATTCAACTATGGTATGAGTATGGTAATTACTATAATATTGAAACATTTTCACCACATTTTTTTACCTACATACTTCTGTTATCAAAAAAATTATAGTTTAGTTTAAGTTGCGTGTACGTTTGTCTATTTGCGGTGTTTTTTTTTCAAAAGCATCAAAATAATAAAGTGCATATGCGAAAATGTGACCATAAACAAAAAAATAAGAATATTAAAACTGAAAAAAATGGTATGCGACTAAAAGACTTTGTATCTATGGTCATGAAAAAAAAATGCACATAAACACAACTCTCTAGTATATAGTGTATTATCTAATTAACACAACGACTTTTTTGGCGGGAACATGCAGAGTGACGTTGCGTTTTCGTTTTATTTTCATTAAATTCGTGTATTTTGAGTTTTATTGAATAATATCGGCGGTGTTTTGTCCAATAATGATCAATCTAAGTGCACAAGTGAAGTGAAATGAAATGAAAGCGTGTATCGTGACTTTCCAGGTTGTCCCAAAACGTCCGTGAATGTTTTAGTGGAACAACCGCCAATTTCACTAAAGCCTGACTGGACATGTTCGGACGAGGACTATACATTACAGTGAATTTGAGAATGTGACTATAACATAAAAGAAGAAATTAAAACTCAAGAAAATTTATTTATTTATTTGGGAAACAAACAGCTTATAAATATTACAAATATTACTTACAAATAGATAATACAGAAGCCAAAACAGTTTCCACAATTTAATACTAACATTTACGTAGAAAACGAAAAAGAAGTTAAAAACGGCTCAACAAACTAAGTCTTAGCAGAATCTAATAGAATCTTAACACAACCAAAAACAAAACAGTTAACCAATAAAAATATAATAATAGTAATATGAATACAATTAAAAGTAAACAGCCAAAAGAAATATGTCGATGTGGTAATAATGTTTATTATACTTATTGCAAACTCTTACAATGAATCTATTTTTTGAGTAATTTGTTCTACAATTAGGCAAAGCAAATAAAACCTTTGATCGAGTATAAAATGTTGTACATTTAAAATTAATGCTACCGAGTAAGTAAGGCGAGTCTATATAATTATTAATGATTTTGTAAAGAAACAATGGATCTCGATACTCACGTCTTTTTTCTAATGAAATTATAGTATCAGTTTGAAAATTTTTAAATTTGTACGCAAGTCTCTTAGTAAATTTATTTTGAATACTTTCTAACATTATAATATTATAGCCAATTTATTTCCCATAAATCTTAAGTGTTTACAAAAAAATATGTGTGTTAACCTAATGTTAGTATGTGACTCTATTGTTAGTTCAAATTATACTTTAATACTTTTTTTTTGTCTATACTATAATTATTTTATAGGAATCCCTTAGTAGGGTATAAGCCTCCTCCAATCTTTTTCATTTTGGGTGTTTTCTTCCATCTGAGTCTCTCGTCGGTGCATATATATACTTGAATAATTGACAAATCTGTATCGTAGTTTTTTTTTTTTTATTACTAATGTTATGTGGCTGTTTAATTTAAGTTGTTTTTTCAATAGAAAACCCACGCCATGGAGGCCTTTGGTTTGCCACCATAGTAGCAAAATATATGTTCATTGTCTTCCAGTATCTTATAGCCTGTTCTGCGTATCTCAGCGAGTCCAATTATATCATATTTTATTTTTGGGATGGCCTGTTTGAACTCTAGAAGACGTTCAATAGACAGTAAAGATCGTGCGTTGTATGTACAGATGTAGAGTGGCTTGAGTGGAGGGTTGTGGTCGTTAGTCCCCGCGGTGACCGGCCGTGTTGGGGGCTTGCGTGAAGAGGTCGCTTTACGTCAATTTTTCATATTCAAGGGTGGTTGTAAAAGCGCAGTAGAAGAATTATTTATGTGTGGTGGGGTTGAAAGCGAATCCTTGTCATGATTTGACTTTTTTACCATGTAATGTTGGATATTTGAGTTCTGTCTCTTCGAAGGGTTTTGAGTATTATTTTTTCTTAAGTATCCGTGGGCGTTTTCTGGGGATTCGGGTAGGTTCCTTTTGTTAGAGTTTTGATTACGTTTTGTTTTTTGGTATTGTTGATTTTTCCGTTCTTCAGGAATAATAATAAGTTTATTATATTTTAAAAAAGCTTTACGACCTTTGTTCCTTTCCTCTTGCAGTTGGGCGCTTAATTTCTTGCGCTCTTCAAGTATTTCCGGAGGAAAGTCTTCTTTAATATAATATGTTGTATCGTCGAGTTTTTTCTTGTTTTTCAGTATGTTAATTTTTTATGCCTAGTGTGTTAAGGGTTACAACAATAGGTCTTGTTTTTCCATTGTCTTGTTTTTTCCCCAAACGCCTTACTTCTTCTATGTTTGTTTCATTGTAGTTTAAATTCATTCTTTGCTTTAAAATATCTAGTATGCTTTGTTGTAAGTCAAAATAGTTTCTTTCGGTTTCTTCGATCCCAAAGAAAATTAAGTTCTTTTTCCTTTTTCGTTCTAGTTGTTGTATGCGTTGACTCTGTTCATCCACGGATTTTTGAAGTGTATTGTATTTAAGCTCCAAGTTTGCAAATTTTGTATCGATGTTGTGGTTTATAGTTTGTGGGATGCTTTGTTTCATATCGCGTATTTCTTGGGTCTGCTCATCGAACTTTGCTTGTAGGTTTCTAATTAGATTTGCAAGTTCTTCCATCGTTCTTGTCCCAGTTTTTACTTGATTAACACGCCAGAAAACAGATTTTAAAATGTCAGCACTATTTATGTACTTTTAAGCAAAGTTTTGTAATATCCGTGCTCACTTTAACACTTTGTCTTTGGATATTATCTTTATACACCTTTTTAAATACAATTGAACACGTATTTCACAGGATTTTAATTTATATGACGATAAATATCACGGAGTTGATTTAGACACAGTCAAAACGTAGACAGTGTCATGCGCAACCGCAGGCCCAGAGCGCAGACGCAAAGCGCAGACGGAAAGCGTAAACGCAATCATAAAAGCGCAGACGCAGCTGGCTAGGTGCAGATGCAGACACGAAGACACGAAGCGCAGACGCAGACGTCAGACGATCCCTGATCCGGGCCCGAGCAACGCCGTCCAGCAGGTATTCGCAGAGCGCAGCCAATGGCGCAGACATTTGTTGTTATAAGGTGGGGTTGTATCGCGGTGGTCGCAGCCACGGCCGCGCGGCTGGCGCACTCCCGACGGGACGTGCCCAGCCCGTGTCGATGTTGTTTCGCGACTAAGGTGAGCGCGTAGACGAAGCGCCCCCTCCTTCTCCGTCCGTCGGTTGCCCCGCAACGAAGCGCAGGCAAAGCGCAGACACGGACGATGTCAGCCCAGCCGAAGCGCAGACGCAGACGGCGAAAGCGCAGGCAAAGCGCAGACGCAGGCGGTGAAAGCGCAGACAGAAGCGCGGACGCGGACGATGTCCGCGAAACCGAAACGCAGACAAAGCGTAGACGCGGACGGTGAAAGCGCAGAAAAAGCGTAGACGCAGACGTAGACGGCGAATGCGCAGAGAAAAACGCAGACGTAGCCGTGTCTGCGGTATAAACGCAGACGCGATCGCGAGCGAGAGCAGTGGGCGCGTGCGCTCTCCACGGGAGCTGAGACAGACTCACATTTCACAATTCACATCCTTGACGGAATATAAATCCCAACAACTTAAATGCTTTAGTAGAGGATTGTATGATATGTGATTCAAAATATAAACCGCTATCTAGTTGTACACCCAAATCTCTCACCTCATTAACTCTTTGCAGAGTATTATTAAAAAGACAATAATTGTGAATGATTGGTTTATGCGACTGAAAGCGACTTTGTATTGACTAAAAATTATTTTAAAAAATACTAATGGAGTGACAAATAGACCAAGACCATTTCAAATACTTTGACATTGGCAGAAATGCAGAAAACCTATACTATCTTCTACAAGTGGAACGCGACTGGTGCGCGTTGCTTTTTCACATTTTCTATACTGATTCATTAATCAATGGTCGAGAAGGGTCGGAGACTTGTTGCTTTGTTTCACGCGTTTGGTTTTGCTTTTTTAAATTACTCTTCCACGTACATATTATTCCAATAATAATTAAGATTATTATCGTGACTGCTAACCCCACGTAAATCCAGACTCTGAAAAATGCACACATTTCACTTAAATAGGTAAATCAGGAAACATCTTATTTATATATATTGAATATGGAACTGACTATGAACAAAAGTCAGTTCCATATTCAACTCATGAGTTTGCTCCTGTAACGTCATGTTCAGTATTGCAGTGCCTCTAATGTTCAGTAGTATCACAGCTTTTTATTCAACTTTGCGTTACCAGATAAAACTCGGCTCTACGTACAATTAAAGGTCTATTCAAACCTAAACGGTAGTGGCTGCCGCTGAGGGTAGAGAAAACCGAGTGGGTATGCGGTAATATTACCGTTCACTTTAATATTACCGTTTAATATTACCAAAGCGGGTTTCGCTATTCACGTGGCTAGAATACCGAGTTCGAGTTTCGTACTCCTACCCACAGCGGCAGCGAATACCGCTCAAGTCGCTATGTACTTCTACCTCTAGCGGCAGCGAATACCGCTTAGGTTTGAAAAGAACTTTATAAGCTTTAGTTCTAAACCACAGAGGGGTGTCCGCTCTGTGCGTGTCCACACAAACATACAGACACCCGCCGGCCGCCGCACGCGCCCTCGACGTGTGACGTGTAGCGCTGCTCAATTGCTCAAGCTATTTTTCAAAACAAGACGCGAGCGTGCACCCGCGCGAGGCACGGATTAGCACATGAATGCTTTGTTTTGCGTTAATAAGCAAAAAGCCATAGATTAATAAAACGTCGGGCCGCGCCGTTCCTTCGTAGATAGAGCGCTCCCTTTCCGTGACAGCTCCGAAAATGCGGCTAGGTACTCAATATTTTAGTGCGTTGCAAGGATGCTAGTGAGATGAAAAATTGTGTCGCGACAACTGAATGGTGTCATTTCTTGCAACAAGAGTCGCGGTTCGGCTCGGGTACCTACGCTTCGGGTTCAATTTCGGCGTAGTATTTGTTGCCGTATTTTTCAAGTACGACTATGGTGTCTAAAGGAGCGAGCGCGAGACGTTTTATTAATATATGCAAAAAACTTTATAAAACATATTTTGTTAACAAAAGGTATCTGTTACAATAGTTTCCACAAATTACTATATAAAAGTGTTTATACTAACCTATAATCATTTGAGCTGCTGGACGTAGGGTCTGGAATTTCCACACACATTGGTGTGTCTTTATCATTATCTCTAACCTTGTAACCAGGGTAACATTTACAAATGTTTGGAGACACACATGTGCCATTTCCACAACCATATTCACAAATAGGTTCACAACCTGTTTCTCCAATAAGCCAACCTTTTTTACAGACACAAGTTTCAGGGGCGACACAGCTCCCATGAGGACAACCACTTGAGCAATACGGTTTGCAAATGCTAAGATTAGACTTTCTGTATCCTGGAAGGCATTCACAGGTCTCTGGAGCTACACATGTTCCATTATTACATGGTTCTGTACATATTGGCTGGCATGTTCCTTTTTTATTTATATAACCAGAGTTGCATTGACAGGTTTCAGGAGCGATGCAAGTTCCATGCTGACAGGCTTCCCGACACTGTGGTATGCATTTTCGAACATCCTTAGTTAGGTCGAGTGTGTAGCCTTCATGACAGCTACAGAATCCACATTTTTTACAGGATTCAGAACATTCTTTTAATATATTGCACTTATCTTTAAATCTGAAAAATATATGAAAATCTATTATTGGCCAACATGCATACTAATGTATCATAAATTAACTTTTTTTATTTACTTGGGATCGCTCTTGGTTCCATTAATAAATAAGTTAATATAACACTTATAATTTCGTGAGTGAGTATAATTTCGTAACCGATGTTACAGAATTTTTCATTATTTTTAAAATTAGTAAAGTAAGGTACCTCCCGAGTACCCGCAGATGTAGGGAGTGGAAAATAAAACTAGTAAATAGCCACATCATAATGATATTCAAAACATGTAACCTTGCCGAGTTTTGAAATGGTGGGAATTTCAGTAAATTTGACCATCTCAAGTGCCTCGTAGGGCCTAAATGAAGAAAAGCTGAAATTATGAAATATTTATGAAAATTATCGTAAATAAACGAAAATGAGAAGAGATCATTAGGCTCATTATTCTATTAGGACACGTTAAAATTGTATTTTTTTTTAACGATACAATTAGGACACGTTAAAATTGTACTATTTTTAACGATACAATTAGGACACGTTAAAATTGTATCAAATCACCAGTGTAAAATTATGTAGCTCAACTAACTAATTATATATAGAGCCGAGATAGTAACATTGTTAAAAAAATATTACTTTTCGCATTTAACGCATATAATTATCCCTGAAAGATATCTTGGAGCCTCGCCATCCTTGCAATTTTTTAAGTCGGCACCAATATCTCTTTTTTGTAATGAATGTTGATTTTGTGACTGGATTAATTCCTTTATTTGTTGCTCCAGCCATGTTGGGTAGGGGTGTAGAACTAAAACGATAGCCCATATTACAAACATCTTTAAAGCCATAACTTGCCAGGCCCAACTGAAAAGAACAAGAGAAAAACACATTAAAATCCAATAATTTTATTTTATAATTAGTTAAACTTAAATATATTTAATCAACTGATTTGTAGTAATAATAATATTCTAAATTGTCTCTATGTAATATATAATATATTTTAAGATGTTTGACCCCAATCTCACCATGGTAAGTGATGATGTGGCCATAGGTAGTAAGCACAGAAAGCATAAAAGGAAACTGGCTCTCAAGTGCAGCTGTCGGAACACACCGATAGGTGCTTGGTGTCAGACTTTCAACTTGAGGGTTGTAGGCAGCCAGTCGCGTACTACAAAGTACCCTACCGCCGTGCTGTGGTTTTATCACGATGTTTCCTTCACCGAAAGCTAAAGCTCATTGTAGGATTCGAACCCACGACGTTGACGTTGATGAAGTCCTGTTTTTCACCCAGTAAAACCAATTGATGCAATTAACATAGATTTTGTATCATTCACTAATCTACAGTATAGATAATGCCATCTACGAAGCCTCGCCCCACTCTTTTTCCTAATCCCTTACAGTGCAAGTGTACATCATTTTGTTAGTGTTGTAGTGCTGCATATGGACATATACAGTAGCGTAGCTACCGGAGGGCTAGGCGGTGCCGTGCACAGGGGCCCCCAAGCTCAGGGGGCCCTCGGACCCTGACCAGCAAACCTCGTATCGAACTAGCTAATAATTCTCCCGGATAAAAGTAAATAAGCAGTAAATAGCATTCAAGGAATTTGAAAGGGTACAGGGGAATTCCCCTATATTTATATTGCCAACTTGAAAGATTCGCCGAATGTTTATGACAGTAAGGAAACGGTCTTTAAAAATAATCAGTTTATAAACTTTATTGCAAAAAAAACTTTCAAATATTTAGAGCTGATGATAAAGTAGCTTTGCATCTTTGACATTGTCTAGATTCCGTAAAGCCAGGGTAAATAAAACACTACGTACCCAGGAACGCATAAGCAAATTTATTCAATTTTTTTTTTTTTTTTTTGGGGAGGACTTAAAGGTGGAGGTCTGAGGGACCATAGACACCCTTACGCGGACTTTTCGGTGAGCGCTTAGGGCTCTCAACCGAGTTTACAACTTTTAGACGACTGACCGCTGAGGGCGCCCCAGTTGGGGCACGAACCTCGGCTCAGGGCGTCGTCGGGGGGCACAAAATAGTGGGACGGACTTCGCCTAAGCGATTTAGAGGAGTTTTAAGGGACGGTCGGATTACTGGTACGGCTCGGGCCAACTACTGGGGACGAGACTGACTGAGCGACAGGCCTCTCCGGCGAGGGCGAAAACGCGGGCGGTGTTGTATTTGTTTCTTCAGGGCTGCGCGAGCCTCCCTATCCTTAATCTGAGCTAGAGTTGTAGGGTCATCCGGCTCGCTGAGGGCGAGTTTAGGCCTACGGATTTTTGAAATCTCTGAAGGAGTATAGTTTGCAGTGTTTACAATCAATGGGTTCGCGTGGTTTAGGGCACGATCGTAATAGCGGCGTGAAGCGCGCTTAATGAATTGCTTAACCGTGGGCAGATTGAGGTCTATGTGGAGGTCTAAGTTGCGCATGTACCACGGGGCGCCCGTGGCTTTGCGCATGAAGCGGTTTTGAACCACTTGGAGTCTATGGATCAGCTTGGGGGATGCATGTGCGAACACAGTGCATGCATATAGCATAACGGGGCGGATGCACGCGGTGTAGAGTCTCACCTTGCTTTTTAGGGCAAGTTTAGACTTTTTATTTAACAAGCAATGAAGGCGACCGGACACAAAACAGGCGCGTGCACGTACCTGTTTTATGTGGTCGGCAAAGGACAAACGATCATCCAGGGTAACACCGAGATATTTGGCTCGCCTCTCCCAAGGGATCGGCTCGCCGAACATGGTGACTGGAGGGGGGGGAGTGGGGGGAGTGGGGATGAGTTTCTTGGCGGGACTGAAGAACAGTACCGCCTGACTCTTGGTGGGGTTAATTTCGATTCTCCATTTCCGAAACCAGGGACCTAGGGTGTGAGTCGCGGCTTGGAGAACTTTGGCAATTGCCGTTGGGCTCCTGCCAGAATAATATATTGCGGTATCGTCCGCGAATAGAGCTAGCAATTTATTCAAAAACCGGTTTAAGACTATATACTTAATCACAAAACGAAACCATAGCTCGTTTAAAAAACATACAGCGCCATCTAGTATGTAAACAGGTTACTACAAATTATAATTGCATACAAACTACATTTACTGACTTAAAAATACCGCCTACCAAGGACTAAGTAGTCCTTCGTAATCTAGAATTCTTCTAAACTGAGAAAACTAAAAAACTGAGAAACAATTACACAATTTAGAAAACAGAAACACAAGCGATATGCATTAGCAATGTAACAGAACTGTTAGTAATCATAAAAAATAAACTTCCTTCGTATAAAATATAAAACAGCATTGTGGACTGTGTTAATAATAAAAAAACCAAACATCAAGTATTTCTTCTTATTCGTTAAATTCAAACAAGCAGAGTCTTAAACTAAACACAATTAAAAATATATATTATTAAATTAAATTAAATGTATACTAACTACTAAAGTACAATTCTTATTTAAAAGTAAATTAATAAGTATCGTACAAAACTACAACAGAACTTATAAAATAAAAATAACCTAAAATACATAAATAAAAGGGGTGATTTAATTGTCGTCAGCCATAGGTAAAGGACAAAGCTTAGAAGTTGGGCGCTGAATCAAAGAATCCTTGTGACGTATGGTGACGACTCGTATGAGATTATCCTTACCAGGATGTACATTTTCTACCCTACCGTAAAGCCACTTTGTTGGGGGTAAATTTTCTTCCCGTACCAAAACTACATCTCCTACCTTTAAATCGGGTGTTTTGGAATTCCATTTATATCTTTGAAAGAAATGAGTTAAATATTCTTGGGACCACCTTCTCCAAAAGTTTTGAAGCATGCGTTGTGTAAGTTGCCAACGACGTACGTTACTTATTGGACTGTTTTCAAAATTATAATCAGGAGCAGTAAGTAGCGGCTCGCCAACCAAAAAATGACCTGGTGTCAATGGTATACTGTCATTAGGATCTGGACTTGCAATAGACACTGGACGTGAATTAAGGCATGCCTCAATTTGTGCTAGTACTGTAGCCAATTCCTCATAAGTGAGAGTAGAATCACCTATGACTCTGCGGAGATGATGTTTTATGCTCTTGATTCCTGCCTCCCATAATCCTCCGAAATTGGGAGCATGAGGAGGGATGAAATGCCATTCGGTACCATGATTAGCTAACGAAGAAGCAACTTCTATTGGAAACGACGACCGTTCGTTAGTGAATAGTTGCTTGAGTTCTTTAGACGCACCGACAAAATTAGTACCATTGTCGCTCCATATGTGGTTACAGCGACCTCTTCGAGCTACAAAGCGTTTAAAGGCACTCAAAAACCCGTTCGTAGTGAGATCCGATACGGCTTCTATGTGGACTGCACGTGTAGCCATACAAACGAAGAGGCATATGTAGCCCTTATAAGATTTGTGACCTCTTCCTTTGGAGACACGAATGTTTATAGGGCCCGCATAGTCCACGCCTGAATTCAAAAAAGGCTTATCAGGAATAACTCGACAGGCTGGCAGTTGACCCATTAACTGCGTCCGTCCTCTTGCCGCATTCCTGATGCACGGCACGCAATGGTGAATGTGATTTCTAATCAATCTTTTTATATTGGGGATCCAATATTTATTTCGAACATAATTACATGTTAATTGCTGTCCACCATGCAAGGATTTTTCATGCGCATCAGCTACTATAAGTTTGGCTAGACGCGATTCTCTAGCAATTATGATAGGATGCTTGCTATAATATGGTAAGTCAGAATTTTCAATTCGACCACCAACTCGTAGTATACCATCTTTATCAAGGAATGGATTGATTACAGCTAATTTGCTTTTTTTGTTCACATTTTGAAGTGTTTTAAGACTCTCGATTTCTTGGGCAAACGCATAGCCTTGATGTTGCCGAATGCAGCGGGAAAGAGAGTCTTGTATTTCATTAGCTGTGAGATACGGTAAAGGTATTTCTTTAAGGGTGTTGGAATCCCTTAAACGCAAGAATCGTCGACAGAAAGCTATAACCCTTACTAGCCTCCGCAATGAAGAAAAATTTACAAATAGATCATCAGCATTCTCTACCGCAGTTGTGTGTGCTTTTATCGTTCTCATCTCTAATTCAGTTTTGTTACATATGGAAGTGGGTTTCACATATTCTATGGTGTCATTACGTAACCAGCTTGGACCACACTTCCACAACATATCATTAGTCAAATCTACTGGCGTTATCCCTCGTGACGCACAATCAGCAGGGTTGTCTCTAGTGTTAACGTATGACCATTGAGAGGACTCCATAAGCGTGAGAATTTCCGACGTGCGATTGGCGACAAAAGTTTTCCATCGACTTGGGTGATCGCTTAACCATGCTAAGACAATCGTTGAGTCGGTCCAGGCATGTAAGTGTAATTTGTTTATGTTAAGAACCGCAGCTACTTCAACGAGCAGCTTCGTAACCAAAACAGCTCCGCATAATTCAAGTCACGGTATCGAGACCTGTTTGATGGGGGCGACTTTAGTCTTAGCAGTTACTAAGTGTGATTCAACTATGCCATTTGCCGTAACACATCTTATATACACCACTGCAGAATATCCTAGACCAGATGCATCGCTAAAACCATGCAATTCCACATGTGCGTCGCTATCGGATTTGTGAACCCAACGAGGTATATGAAAATTTACCAATTTACGTAACTCATCTCGATACAGTTCCCATTCACACAGAAGTTCAATCGGTAAGTTGTCATCCCAATCAAGGCCAGCCAACCACAGTTTTTGGATGAAAGCTTTAGCAGTAATTATACATGGAGCTATCCAGCCAAGAGGGTCGTATAAACGGCAGATTTCAGAGATGATTTGTCTTTTAGTTTTAGGAACAGAAGTTTCAGTCGATATATTAACTGTATAATCAAATTCATCAGTCTGACGATTCCAGGTAAGACCAAGTATTTTAGTAACATTATCTTGTTTTATTTTCCTATACTGACTTTCTCCATTTTCAACCTTAAATGACTTAAATAATTCATTTCTATTGCTTGTCCACTTTTGTAACCTGAAACCACCTTTTTCCATTAACAAATTCATCTGCTCGTACACTTTAATGGCTTCTATTTCAGATTGGCAGCCCGTCATGAGATCATCTATATAAAAATCCGTCTTTACTATATTTGCAGCTGATGGATAATTATGTCCTTCATCAATAGCAACCTGCTGTAAAACTTTGACAGCTAAGTATGGTGCGCAAGACATCCCAAACGTTACTCTCAAAAGTCTGTAGTCCTTAATTTCAGATTCAACACTGTCTCGCCAAACTATTCTTTGATAATCAACGTGCTCCTCTGCTATCTTAACTTGCCTATACATTTTGATTATATCGGCGGTGAGACATATGGGGTGTAAACGCCATCGCATAATGATATGACGTAATTCTGGCTGCAATGTTGGCCCGACCATTAAGGTATCATTTAGAGATGAACCATTGGCGCCTTTACTTGATGCATCAAACACCACTCTTGTTTTTGTAGTGCTTTTATCTAGTCGAATCACTGCGTGGTGTGGCAACCATACCTTTTCACCAATATGTTCAGCATTTTTTCTTACTTCTTCCATGTGATTGAGTGTCAGATATTCATTTAGTACTTCTCTATCTGGATTTTTTGCTAGTCTTTTCTCTAGGCTTAACAATCTTCTCACTGCCATCTTTCTCGTATCTCCATACCTATCTTTGTTACTAGCATCGGCACGAAAAGGTAATTCTACAATATAGCGACCCGACTTATCTCTTATTGTAGTGGCGGCAAAATGATCTTCACATTTTTGCTCCTCAGGAGTCAAGACCTTTCCGTATACCAAACTAGGCTCAGATTCTAACTCCCAAAAGCGTTTGAGTAGCTCATTATCTTCTATCTTAACATGCATATTCAAAATTATATTGTGAATTCCTATGTTCTCGTTTTCACTACTATTTACCTGACCCGACAACACCCATCCGAGGTGAGTATTCTGCGCAATAGTATACCCATTAGGATGTTTTATCAACCCCTTTTTCAGAATACTACAGTATACCTCAGCTCCTAATAAGATATCTATCTTATAAGGTGAATTGTATTGGGGATCTGCCAGAGTAATACTACCTAAATCTGCCCAATGTGGGAGAACAAATTTCTTTTTTGGCAAAATAGAAGTGACCTTGTTTAAGACATGTGCCTTTACCTGCAATTTAAATGAGGGGTCATAAAGTGACTGTATGTTGACAATAACCACATATTTTGAGGTTAAGCCACTTTGACCTCCTCCTAAGCCAGATATACAACTTTTTGCACAAATTTTGTGTAATCGTAAAAGTTGCACAGCAGCTTCAGATATGAAAGATGCTTGTGACCCTTGGTCAAGTAGAGCTCTTAATATCTGAGAATTACTACCATTGGCCTCAGCCTTAAGCAAAGCTGTAGCCAATAAGGTTTGGCTATGTGCTTGTCCTGTCACAAAATGGCTTGCTATATTGTCGTTGGCTTCATTCGTCAATAAAGACGAGTCTGGGTACGTTTCATCTGCTTGGTCAGTTTCCGCTATTTCCTGATTGTCTCCACCGACTGCAGCTGTATAGGAACTGGCTTTACTATGAAGAAGCGTATGATGCTTCCTCTTGCATATATGACAGGATGTAGGTACACGGCACATTTTTACTATGTGGTTACTACCGAGGCAATTAAAGCAAAGTCCTAGTGAATTTACTATATCCTGACGAATATTGACATCTTCTTTGGCAAACTTATTACAGGAAAACAACTTGTGATTTTCAGCACAATGGGGACAAATTACATTCGAAGCGATGTGCAATGACTTGGGATGGTATGTACTTTGTGTATTCCTTTGTTTAGATTTAGACGGCTCTATAAATTCTAGTGCGCGGAAACGACATTCTAAAAACTCTTTAAATAATATGAGAGTAGGCAAATCTTTGCATAAACTATTTACGTGCAATTCCCATTGTTTACGGGTTTCAGCGTCCAACTTCAGGCTAACGATATAAATAACAATAATATCCCAAGATTCGACATTAATACCTAAATTTGATAACTCATGCATACAATCAGAGGTAGTATCAAGGAGATCTTTAAGACCACTAGAAGATTCACAAGTCATGACGCGTTGAGAAAACAAACGTTTAAGGATACAATTTGACATGAATCGTTTATTGTTATATCTGCTTTGCAATAGATCCCAACATTTTTTATAATTAGCCTGAGTTATAGGGATATGTTTAATTAATTGTTCTGCATCACCTTTGAGTTGAGTTTTTAAATAATGTAATCGCTGAACATCATCTAAGGCTGAGTTATTGTGCACTAAAGAGACAAATAGATCTTTAAATGAAGACCATTCAGAATAATTACCGCTAAACACAGGGATGGATATCTTAGGTAATCTAACACGAGAGTCTTTATTTCCATTTGACGCAGCAGAGTGATCACAACTTGAAGACGCAGGGCTGCAGTTCTGTAGTTCCGCTTTCAGCTCACTTTTGTACATTAAGTATGTTTCGTAACCAACATCAAATACATTATTTTTCATGTAATTGCTTTCGGCTAAATCATCCTTCTTATATTTACAAATAATACTCTCATGTTTCAGACAAAATCTTTCGGCAATTTTTTCTAAGCCTTCCAATCTGGTAACTATGTATGATTCAGTTATCCTACTTTTAGGAGATTTTTTGAAATTACTCCATCCTTTCTCCATCTGTTCCTTTAATTCATCCATAAGTATCAAGTCGGCATTCATCTTTACAAGTTTTGTAATGAATCAATGAAAAATTCTAAGTCCAAATTCAGCGGATTTTTTCTAAGTGTTTGGGACTAAACAGTCGAGGTAAAATCGGGCGTAGGTTCCCCGTCTTGTCGTTTTTAAGCAAATTATTCTTTATTTTATTTATTTTATTTATTTATTATTACAGAAACAAACGGTCATACAGATGTTAAGGATAGGAATATATAATAATAATAACAGTTCCAAGCATCTAGTGATACACAGCAGTTGGAACAAATAGAGGAAGAAGTAATGTTAGAATCTCAAGAACAGCAAATATTCACTCTACCACAAGAAATAAGAAACCAAATTGAAGAAACTCTCTTGAAAACTATTGAAAATTATAAAAACATTGAACCTACAAATAGACCCTATATACCTAAACAAAAACAATCAAGAAAATTAGCACGATTAGTTCAATATATCAATACTCTAATACCAATTTTTTTACCACTTGATGCAGATTTTGACACTGTTCAAACAGTTATTTACTAGTGCTGCATTTACAGCAGCACATCATAATGGATCCAAAATAAATGATAGTCATTCCTACAATACATGCAAAAAACAAATCCCAACATGGCAAAACCGATTACAGAAAAGAATCGATGATCTTAGAGTAAAAATAGGTAGACTTACAGAATACATTAAAGGAAATAGTAGCTCAAATTTAAAGAAACACGTAGATATCATATTATTAAATCACAAAATTCATTCACAACACGAAAATGAAAATACAGAACTTTCACACTTTTTAGACACGTTAAAACAAAAACTTAATGCCCTAACAAGCCGGCTTCGTAGATATAAACTAACCACAAAGAGAAAAACTCAGAATAAGCAATTTTATTCAAATGAAAAACTTTTTTATAGAACTCTAAATGAAGAACCAACCAATACATATGATAGATCAGCAGAATTACCAGAGACAATTAAAATGCACGAGTTTTGGTCTAATATTTGGTCAAAACCTGTAAATCATAATGATAGTGAATGGATTAAAAAAAACAAAGATACTCTAAATGATCTACCAGATATGGCATATAACGGAATTACACTAGACTTTCTGAAAAGAGTTATAAATAAAACCCACAATTGGAAAGCAACAGGCTCAGATAAAATACACAATTACTGGTACAAAAAATTTTCAAACACACATCCATACTTACTTACACACATTAATACATTCATACAATCACCAGACACAATGCCCATTTATATCACACAAGGAACTACTTATATGATTCCCAAAGATAAATCCGATACTAAAAATCCAGCGAAATACCGCCCTATTACATGTTTACAAAATATCTATAAAATAATAACCTCTTGCATTACTGAACTGATTTATACACACTCAGACAACAACAACATACTGGCAGAACAACAAAAAGGCTGTCGAAGAAAAAGCCAAGGCTGTAAAGAACAACTCATCATTGATTCAGTAGCTTCAAAACAGGCCCTCAATAAGAAAATAAATATTTTTACAATGTACATAGATTATAAGAAAGCATTCGACTCAGTCCCGCATAGTTGGCTTATTTACATATTGGAGCACTATAAAATACACCCCACGCTAATTAATTTTCTTAGCAAAACCATGCTGAACTGGTTTACCATACTTAAAATTAATAATGGAGAAGAACTTGTAGAGACAGAGGCCATACCAATCCGGAGAGGTATATTTCAAGGGGATTCTCTCAGTCCTCTTTGGTTTTGCCTTGCTCTTAACCCACTATCTGATATCTTAAATAACACCAATTACGGTTTCAAAATTAGATCTGAAAACAATCATCACACTCTATCACACCTTATGTATATGGATGATATTAAACTATATGGAAGCACATTAAACGAAATCAACAGCTTAGCAGACTTAACACAAACTTTCTCTTCAGATATATACATGGAGTTTGGGATAGACAAATGCAAAATTCAATCGGTACGTAAGGGTAAAGTAGAACCAAATACATTCCAACTAAACAATGGGGATATGATAGAAAGTGTAGATAGTGAAGGATATAAATACTTAGGATACCTACAAACACAACAAATACATCAAAAACAAACAAAAGAAGTACTTGAGACAAAATTTAAGTCAAGGTTACACAAAATACTGAATACTCATTTAAACGCTAGAAACACAATTAAAGCAATCAACAAATTTGCAATACCTATCTTGACCTACTCGTTTGGAGTAATAAACTGGTCACAAACAAACTTAAAAAAACTCCAACGCACAATCAAGACACTTATGACAAAATATAGGAAGCACCTCCCTCGATCCAGCACTGAAAGATTTACATTACCTAAGCGCGAGGGAGGAAGAGGGCTCATTGACATACAAAATTTACACAACTCACAGATAACTACACTACGAAATTTCTTTCACAGCCAGACAAACCGATCTACACTTCACACAGCCATAGTAATAGCAGACACAAAACTAACATCTCTAAACCTCAGGGACTACAATACTCAAAAGAACGAAAAAATCTCTTCAGTACAAGAAAAATTGAATTCCTGGCTACAAAAATCCCTTCATGGAAGACACCGCCGAGATTTATCCGATCCGAACGTCGACAAAAATGCGTCGAACGAATGGCTAAAACGAGGCGAATTATTCCCAGAAACGGAGGGATTTATGCTAGCTATACAAGACCAGATAATAGATACTCGTAATTATAGAAAGCACATAATTAAAGACGGCACACTCCAAACAGATTTATGTAGACATTGCAACAGTAGCTCTGAAACTATTCAACATATAACGAGTGCTTGCAAATCCATTGCCCAAACTGATTACAAGCACAGGCACGATCAAGTAGCAGCTATCATCCACCAATATCTTGCTTTTAAATACTCATTAATAAACCAAAAAACCGCATACTATAAATATACGCCACAAACAGTACTAGACACTCCTGATTATAAACTATACTGGGACCGAACAATCATTACCGATAAAACGGTACACTGCAATAGACCAGATATCACACTCCATGACAAGAAAAACAAAATAGTTTATTTAATAGATATTGCTATACCCAACACGCACAACCTTAGATCAACTCACACTGATAAAATAACAAAATATACAGATCTATCAATTGAGTTGAAGACACAGTGGAAAGTCAAGACAGTCATAACAGTTCCAATAATATTATCGTCCACTGGTATCATACCCCATACACTTCATAGCAGCTTGAACAAACTTGGAATTCATAAACTCACATTCATCCAACTACAAAAGGCCGTAATTTTGAACACATGTAGAATAGTCCGTAAATTCTTAGCAATAGACCAGTAAACTCATCTAATCCCTCCCACATTTTCCCTACCCCTATTTTTTCGTTTGGCCAAAAGCCCGCGACAAAATGTAGATACCCTAGAAATAGGAGAACTCTAAAATAAAAAATAAAAATAATAATAATATCTTTATTCCCAAAACAAAATATAAATTAAATTTTCACACATAAAAATGGGCTAAATATATGACAAAAATTGACGAAAACAGCATCCGTTGCCGAACTAGGTAGAAACCTGTATTTCAGCAAACAGCGCCACTCCCCGCAGCAATGTGGATTCTGAACTAGCCTTACTTATATAAATGCTAGCAAAACTATTTAATTTGGTTAAGTATAATTAAAATTAAAAATAAGAGTGTGAAATGAGCCTCTCCTTGTGTGAATGTTTGTGTGTGTACGTGTGTGTAGGTGTGTGTGTGTGTGAGAGAGGGTGTATGAATGATTAACAAATTTTAGTTTATGAACACTTCAAAAAACAATCAAAATAAAAATAAAATAAAAAAATCATCAATAATTAATAAATGCATGGCATCCAATAACATGTAAATAAAATAACATAAAAGACAGGCAATCAAACTAACATTTAACAATAAACTAAAATCCTCAACATGTAACGGTTAGAAGTTCTTCCGTCTCATCGTAATTCAAGGTGCGAATCCAAGCTGTAACTGTCTTCTTGCATTGGTTTTTATTCATGGAGTAGATTGGGATTATTTTATTAATTTTGTTATAAAGAAATTGACCTAAGAAACAACAAAACCTGCGGATGAACGATGTTTGGATCTGTTGTATCGTTTCACAAACTCTGCCCCTTCTACGTTTAATATTTTTATTGCGGTCAAATATTAGCTCCCCATGCTGTTTAAGGATTATACCAAGAATAAATAGCTGCCTAACAGTAAGAACTTCACATTTTTGGTACAGGAGCTTAGTTGGGAACAGAAAAGGACTAAAAGTGCTAACTTTGAGAATAGCACGTTGGGAAACTTCCAAACATTTTATCGTGCCAGCGGCAGCACCCCCCCATGATGTTATACAATATGATATGAGCGACTGACAGAGCGAGTAATAAATTTGCTTAAGGAGTTTAGGTTCGGCAATATATCTTAGGGTTTTGAAAACTATTATGAGTTTACGGATCCTTCCACTTAGCAGTTCGATATGTTTGGCAAAATTAAGGTGAGAATCCAAGGTCACTCCCAAATATTTAATGTAAGTTGTTTGCTCCATCAAAGTGCAGGAGCATAGGCTTCTATCGAATTCCAAGCAATTGTGAGCTACTAAGTGTAAAGTGTTTTCAGGTCTATTTATATTCCGAATAGAAAAGGTCATATATTTGGTTTTATCAGTATTAAGGGTCAAAAAATTATTAGAAAGCCATTTGGAGACGGAATTGAATGTATTTTGGGCAGCTTCAAAAACTTCATGCCATGTAACAGCGGAGAGTAAAATAACAGTGTCATCTGCATAGGAGATTAATTTACCATTTAGAAGATCAATAGAACACAATTCATTTATATAAATGAGGAATAAAGTTGGACCCAAAACACTGCCTTGAGGAACTCCAAAAGTTACTGGTAAGTCTTTGCTCAAGTAATCCTCAATAACTGTTGCCTAGTATCGATTAGAGAGGTAACTAGCAAATAAATTCAACTGGATGCCTCTTATTCCAATCATCTCAAGTTTGTTTAAAAGAATAGGGACAGAGACCGCATCAAACGCTTTTGCCAAGTCCAAGAAGATGGCGATACATTTTTTCCGTTCGTCTAATTTTGTTGCAATAAAATCAGTGACACTAAGGACTGCATCAGAGGTGGATTTAGAACGACGAAAACCAAATTGATTATCTGACAGAAGTTTATGACTTTCCAAGTAGCCAATCAATCTAGTATTAATCAATTTTTCCAAAATCTTGGAAATGGCTGGCAATAGTGAAATTGGCCTATAATTATTGATTCGGTCTCTGTCACCACCCTTAAATATTGGAACAACAACAGACTTCTTCAGATCATTAGGAAAGATACCGACCCGAAAACAGAGATTAAATATAAAAACTAGAGGGGGCACCAGGTGGTCTCGAAATTGCTTTAGGAACCTATTTGAGATTTTATCCCGACCAACTGCGCAATCATTCTTAAGACTTAATATTACATTTTCAAGCTCTTTTGGGTCTGTTTCAAGTAATACGAAAGAGTTCATTGAGTGAGAGGTGTTAATGCAGACTTTATCCATGACCCTGTTGTGTTTGTGTAGAATTGATTCGGCCAAATTCTTGCCAACATCAGCAAAGTATTGATTCAATTCATCAGTCTTTACAGAATAATCACGGAACTGTTTCTTATGTAAGCACAGCAACACCGGCTTATGATCTGTAAGACTAGCCTGAATAATAACTGTGGTTGCAGAATAATTAGTTTTTAAGAGGACATGGTCAATACAAGTTCCGCTGGCGTCATGTGTGACATGCGAATGAGCTGGTAAAAGTGAATGATAAGCAGCGAGATTTAAGTATTGATCACAGTTTCTATGTGCATTATCCGCATTAATAGCAATATTAATATCTCCTTTAACTGCAACATTTCTAAAATTACTGAGTTTCTGTAGGTTGTTATCTAATGAGTGAAGGAACCGATCTAAATTACTATATGATGGAGAACGATATATCGCCAGAATAGCAGTATCAGATCCAATTTTAATAAGCAAAGAATTGGCATCCAAAAAAGGGGGTTCCTCAACAGTAGCCATAATCTCATCCTTAATGTAGACAACAACTCCGTCATTTTGTAACGGATTATTACGTGATGAGAAGGTTTGATAACCCTTTAAAGATGGAATAACTGGTGCATATGATAGCCAACACTCTGTGAAAATGAGAACATCTATATTAATTTTAAGTCTAGTTAGTAGCACTTCGAAACCAGGTAGATTACGACTAATACTGCGAATATTTTGTGTGAGAATTTTAAGGTAGGCAGATACAGTAGGCAATAATCGAGAGCAGCTTTCTACATCACAAGTTAAACATTTAGATACACTATAGTTATCCAAATCATTAGATATATCATTATCTTTATCGAATTTCGTAGAATATAATAAGTAGGACAGTAATGTTTGATCTTGAATAAGAATAAATAGAAATAGTCTGACTAAGGTTATTGTTACGGATCAAATTGGAACAAGCGACAGTTTTGTGTTCATAAGTAACATTTTTTTTTAACGGTGATAGTGTGTAAATTTGCAAGACATTGTTAAAACAATAAAAAGAAAGTATAACATACCAATAAAAAATTGAAAATTGGAAAAAGGCGCAAATAATGTAAGCTTTTGACAATATTAGTTTAAATAGTCATTCAGCACTTTTCAGTCTTTCTAGGTCAGCTTCATTCTCAATTTTGATTTGAGGACAGTTTTCACGTTTACGAAGATAAACCACTCCTCGCGACGTCCAGCAAAAAGCAAACCCACGCTCTCTTTGGAATGCCCTAGCCAAAAAGAATAATTTCTGTGATTTTTGAGTTAGGGTTTCTGCAACAAAAACTGGTCTGACGGGTCCTTGCAGATTAAAATGACAAGTGTTCAGTTTGTCCCCCTTCTGTTTACTTTTATTAAATATTTTTACAGCAGATAGTACTTTTTCCTTCATAACCACAGAGGTAAATTCTGAAATTATCGGATTAGAGGCATCCTTTGCAGCAATTCTATAAACATCCTTGATATCTGAGTCCTTAATGTCAACATTAATCGACTCACCCATGCACTGGACTAGCCGGCACAGATCAAGCTTCGATTCAGTCTTGTCTGATTTAGTTTTAGGAATATTACGTAATTCAATTCCAGTTGCACGAGATTTGCGTTCTAAGGTGTCTAATTTCTGTTCCATAAAGTTTATGTATTTTTTATCATCTTTTCTTGCGTCCTCTAATGTTTTAATACGAGATAAAAATTCGTCATATTTATCAGACATTGTTTCAACAGACTTTGTAAGTTCTGCATTTTGTTCTCGTAGGCCATTGACAGATTCAAGGAGATCATGAAAGCGTTTGTTTTGCTCATTAGAGAGGGAGTCAAACATTTTCTTAATAGTGACCATAAAATTGGCATTATCGTCTCCATCATGCTTCCTTTTCTTACGCTCTGTGACATTCATTTTCATTTTGAGGAGATTCAAATCAGGCTCAGAATCATAATGTTGCAGTTCACCCGACATCGCCATTTTTGCGCTGCTATGAATCATTGTTAATTCCCCATCAGTGAGCTGCGTACTCGCAGAGTTTGTAACAAGCGTATTAGCTTCGGTGTTGGTCAAGGGCTGGGGTGAAGGGGGCGGGGTGCGTCCAAGCGGCATGACGAGAACTTCGGTAACGAGCTACCAGGGCAACAGCAAATGAGAAAAGGTATGCGTTGCGGGCACACCGCAGCGATTTACGTCAGGGGTCTCACAGTTTGGACGCGATCGATGAAAACGGTACAAATCCTCTGGTGACCACTTTAATTAGACCCTTCACGCAAACAGAGCTGAATAAACCGTTGAGTCCGTAATTAGCTTCTTTACACGCTGTGCTCCTATTATTCGCACTTATAATAATTTAATTATTAAATTAATTAAATTGCAAAAATATCCACAAAAAAGACTAAAACACGTCTGAACTTCTCAGAGGTCCGGAAGGAAGGGGATTATTAATATGAACATAATAAGACCTATAGTTTCCTTAATTTTTTAAAATACTGACATTTGAAGTGAGTTATGTACTAATCATAAAAAACACAAAACATAATCTATACCCAGTCGGTTGAAGTTTGTTACAGTAAAGCTTGTATGTACACAAATACACTTATTTATGTTGTAATCAAAAATACCTATTAGTTTGATATTACAGGCATTTAAACTTACGATAAGAACGGGTTCCGCTAACAGTCACGCGGCCGTATGTGACGTCAACCTGCAACGCTCCGCTATAAGCGAGCGTTACAAGATGACGTCACACCGTCACGCGAGTATGTTCGCATCGGACGCTTACTTCTATAAATCGGAATCTAATTTTCGTATCGAAGTAATTCTTTAACTTGTATTTTTTATTTTTGACATAGAATATCGAGAGCTAATATTAAAAAATTGTTAACATTATTTTTTAAATTTATTTTTTAAGGAGGCGACTGTACAACAGAATATGTCGACATCAGTTAACAGATTATGTTCATTGTAAAGTTCACAGGCACGCTTTATAAACCTATTCTTTGAATAACATGTTCTACTATTAGAATCGAAGAATAAAGCTTTTGCACGACACTGGCGCTCACGTCTACGGGGCACTCTGAATAAAATGTCATGCAGGAGCGAAGGGGCATCAAGTTGATTATGAATGATTTTATATAGTAGGATAGAATCTACGCAGTCACGGCGTAATTCCAGAGATTTGACTTTATGATATTTTAATGAATCCTCGTAATTTGAATATGTATGGCCAGTTCTATAATCGAGTATTTTAATAAATTTTCTTTGTATTTTTTCAATACGGTTAATATGTAGTTTAAAATAAGGCTTCCAAACAGCACATGCGAATTCAAGTCTACTTAGGACGAAACTATTGTACAGAATTTTATATGTTAGAGAATTTTTAAAAGGCTTTCCGACACGCATTATGAAACCCAATTGTTTGTATGACTTTGCTATAATAGAATCAATGTGAGGAATAAACGTCAGCTCTGAGTCCATTAAAACACCTAGATCACGAATTTGTGTTACTCTATTCAGACATTTTCCATTTAATTTGTAATTATAATTTTGGATATTACGTTTTCTAGAAAAACTTATTACATTGCATTTATCAAGATTCAAAAACAAGTTATTATCACTACAATATTTTTCAAAATTATTTAAATCCTCTTGTAAAAGATCACAGTCTTGGCTATTACGAATAATCCTAAAATTGTTTGTATCGTCTGCATATAACAACACATTAGAATGTGAGATAGACTTAATGACATCATTTAAATAAAGTGTAAATAACAAGGGGCCCAGGTGGGACCCTTGTGGCACTCCAGAACCGACGCGTTTATTTTGTGACATAAACCCAGAGAGAACAACACATTAATTCCTGTTTTCGACGTAAGATTTTATCCAACGAAAGAGATCGCCATGTATACCGAGTTGCCAAAGCTTAATTAGTAATGTTTTGTGACAAATTTTATCAAAGGCCTTGGCAAAATCCGTATACACAGCATCCACCATACCCATCCTCCATCGCGCCAAGAACTTCAGTTGTAAAAACTAGTAAATTACTATCCACCGATCGTCCCCTGTAAAAACCATGTTGATTTGGTATAATATGTTGACGCACTACACCAAAAAGTTGATCAGTAACAATTTTTTCATATATCTTACTGAATTGACAAAGTTTAGATATAGGTCGATACTTTTCAATATCTTTACTGTACGGACCCTTTGGTACAGGAGTGATCCAAGCTTGTTTCCAAATTACTGGAAAGCAGCCCTCTTTCATAGATTTATTGAAAAGCATTGTAATCGGTACGGTAAGTGACGAGGCACACTTTTTAATTTTTTTTTTTTTTTTTTTATTTATTATTTTAAATCAGACAATTGTCCATATGAGATTAGTATAACAAAACTTACAGACTATGTTAGTAACCTAAAACTATTTTACATTCAATAAATATTAATTTAAAAACCTGTGTCCACCATCTGGTGCACCAAACCCGCAGCAATGCATACGGGTCCAGTGCCACAGAAGTGGACAGTCAGGCTTCTCGACACTTACTCTCAGGATACTGTTGGCGCTCCCGCGTATACGACGCATCAGGGATGCAGACCTTTTCCGCATTATAGCCTGAAAGCTATCCGTGCTAGCTTCCGCAAACATACCTGACGCGCTACAATACCGCGGGAGCCCCATCAGCATCCTGAAAGCATTGTTATACTGAACGCGGATAACGTTGTAGGCCCCCTGTGTATACCTAAACCACAGGCTGCACGTGTAGAAGGATTGGCAGAATGCTTTAAAAAGAGTGACTTTCACTTCCTTCGTACATCGTGCAAACCTGCGGGCCAGCATATTGCAGCGGACCGACAGCGCTCTCCGCTCCCTTTCAATATCATAGTCATCCTTTAAATCCTCTGTAACTATGTGACCCAGATATTTAAAGCGCGACACCCTATTTAATGCTACCCCGTAAAGGCACACCGGAGGAACAATCTCGGGCTTCTTCGAACCTACCTTAAACACCATGAGCTCACTCTTTTTCACATTATAAAGGAGCCCATGAGTTTTGGCGTATTTTTCGCACACCCCCAACAGTTGTCTTAATGCACTAATCGAGGGGCTCAGCAGAACCATATCATCCGCATAACTTATACTGTTTATAATATTACAGTCAATAGAGCAACCGATCCTAGTGCTGCTGAGCTCCTCAATCAGCTGATTAATGTAGAGGTTGAAGAGCGCCGGTGAGGTCAAGCCTCCCTGTCTCACCCCACACTCCAACCCATACCCCTCGGAGAAAGCTCCCGACCATCTGACCTGGTTAATCTGATGATCGTACCAATATTTAAAAATATCTATCAGTTCACCCGGTAAACCCCTTTCACGCATTTTTGACCATAGGATGTTATAATTAACCAGGTCAAATGCCTTGGAGAGGTCCAAAAAAGCAGCGTACACTGGCGTATTCCTATCAGTGTAGTACCCGACCGTGTGCTTAAGAGCTAGAATAGCAGTCTCTGTTGACAACCCCGCTCTAAATCCGAACTGCGCATCATGTAAATTAAGCTGCCCAGTCATTCGTCGCTCAAGCACACCGTCAAGAACCTTAGCTGTGATCGTAGCCAAAGAAATCGGTCTGTAGTTATCTCTGTCAGATACATCACCAGTTTTATTCTTAACTATGGGTACAACTATTGTCCTCATGAGATCTTTAGGTAGATATGAGTGCCGCACACAAAAATTGTAAAACATAGATAGAACCCTAGGAAGATGCGGACCTGCATATTGAAAATGTTCTATACTGAGGCAGTCATAACCCGGTGATTTGCCTCTTGCCATAGAGTTTATAATATTATGCACCTCTTTAGATGTAATATGAATCGGCTCACCCGTCAAAGCTACCCCAGTTTCACTCCTCCGGTCATCAGGTTGAAGCCGCGAAGCTACTTGAAAATGTTTTCTAAACATTTCCGCAATCTCCTCCGGTTCAGTCACGCCATTGACGCTCACTGGAACCACAGGTCTTGGGTTCATTTTCTGGGTGGACTTCCAAAATTTCTGAAAATGTCTATTTTTATGAGACGTTGCTAAAATATCCATTTTAATTTGCTCCTCATTGTCTTGGCAGGATTTTAATTTTTGCTTGAAGAGCATAAAAATCTGCCCCCCCTGGGGTTTTCCATGCCAAGTCCAATTAAGAAAAGCCACCCTAGCATTCCCGTGAGCGTCCCTGATATGCTTGTTCCAACCAATAACTGTACGCCGCCTTTTCCCACCCTCCTTCAACCCGGAGCTTCCTTCAGCCGCTTCTCTAAGTGCCGCTACAATACAAGAATACACTTTATCAATAATAAGTCTATGGTCTATGTTTGTACAGAACTTATCACAACAACTACCGAGTTCCGAAGGGAAATCTATAATTTTTAATTTCTCCGTACAGAGCCTACAGTAATAATCTATTTGTGCTGCGTTCCTTTGACCCCATATAGACTTATCAATCAATGTGTTACCCTGCTTTATTGGTGTATCCATTGACCTAACCATTCCTATGTTGACATATACGACAAGAGGAAAGTGGTCCGACCAGTAAACATCATTGAAAACTTCAACCTTCTCAATTGATTTCCACGCCGCTTCAGTCACAAGGCAATGGTCAAGCCAACGTCTACCACCACAAGCATCACTTACAAAGGTGTACGTATCTGAGTTCAGGCCTAATTTAACATAATCAGCACAAAGCCATTTTTGCTCATCACAAAAGCTTAACAATTCTCGACTAAATAATTCATCCGGGTGTGCATTAAAATCTCCTAGCATATATACATACTCTAAGTTAGAGCTTTCAACAATAGCCGCAATTTCACTTAAACAGCTACAAAACTCAATTAAGTTTTCTGCAGAGTTAGTCGGCATGTACACATTAATAATTAATACAGTACGGCCGGCGCACGTCGCCTTAATCGCCGCGATACGATCACTGACACACGGAATTATCGAAACAGACGTAAATACCGACTTTCTCCATAGAAACGCTACACCCTCATATGGTCTACCCCGCAATACGCCCGCCGATGTATCCACAGCAGATTTACCAAAATATCCAAAATTTTTATCTAGACTACCTAAGGTTGATATTTCATGCGGCAACAACCAGGTTTCCTGAAGCGCAATTAAATTCATAGACAAACACAAGTTTTGGACACAAACTGTAGACCTTTTTAACCGACTTCAAAAAAAGGAGGAGGTTCTCAATTCGTCTGTATGTTTTTTTTTTTTTTTTTTTGTATGTTTGTTACTCGATTTCTCTGCCAATTATGAATAGATTTTGATGATTCTTTTTTTGTTTGGTAGATCCTACTTCAGAGGTGGTCCCATTTAAATTTTGTCGAAATTGATTAAGCACTTTTTGAGAAAATCAACAAAAACGAAAAAAATTCTATCTCGTTTGATAAACCTTAGTGAATCAAACTGAGTCGTTGAGCGTGACTTTTTGGATTTGGATGAAATTTCGTGTATATACTTCAATGGGTTCTTCGATGGTTTTAAAATACAATTGGACCCGGTAGGTGGCGCTGGAATCGAGTTCCAAGATTTGTTTTAATTTCAGGGCAGGACGACGTCTGCCGGGCCCGCTAGTTATATATTATATTTTACCGGCCAGACCCGATTTCAGGACAAACTAGTTTTGCCTAGGATAACATATAATAAGGATAAACTTTAAAAATTTAAAAATAAAATTATTTTTAAAAATAAAAAACAAAAACCGACTTCAAAACTGTAACCTATACCTATGTACAAACATAAACTAAAAAGTAAAGAATAATATTTTAATTTCAAAGCAAGAGCCTTAAAGGACAATCAACAAAATTATTGATATTTATATATCTATTTAATATTTATAAACAGTTCTTTTTGGAGTCGGTGCCAGCCAAGAAGGACAGTTTAATTCTGCCTTTGTAACAAACTTTCGAAAAGTAGGGGAGCGACGGCGCAGACCTAAGGAACATTACCGTAAGGAGAGGTGTTGTAAGACGTTTTCTCGTATGAACACTTCGTGTCCAGTTCAAAACTGTCCTTCTTCTTGGCTGGCACCGACTCCAAAAAGAACTGTTTATAAATATTAAATAGATATATAAATATCAATAATTTTGTTGATTGTCCTTTAAGGCTCTTGCTTTGAAATTAAAATATTATTCTTTACTTTTTAGTTTATGTTTGTACATAGGTATAGGTTACAGTTTTGAAGTCGGTTTTTGTTTTTTATTTTTAAAAATAATTTTTAGTGACTTACAATTATAACTTACAAACATAGCGACCAAATTATTCTTAATATTAATTAATACGTAAATTTATTTATTATTTTATATGTGCAAAATGTATTATTCTATTATATATTTAATACTATTTAACTTATCACTCACTACTATACTGTATAAATCTACGAAATGATACACCATCAGGCCATAGTGTATCACTCATAAATACATTTAACTCGCTTTTAGGTATAAAAAATTTATAAGCCGCGTACCCCTTGTAAATTTTCATATTTATTTTATGCAATGTTACATCAACACCCGTTTTATTCTTAATGTATGACACTATGTCTTCCTTTTTCGTATCAATGTCTACATTATAAATATAAAAAGGAATGTTTACAGCCGCCTTAAACGAACTGTGCGGCATCATATCCGCCTTGCCTTTCATCCCAATAAAATGATTTTGCAAACGTTTACGCTGTACCATAGTCCATTCCTCACTAGGCAACACTTTTTTCCATTCACCCTCTTTGCGTAGAACATCTGACATAAGTTGATTACGCTCGAGACGCTCCGGTGTCGATGATGACCGCGGCGTACCTGCACGCGCCCGAGTACCGACGTTCGAATTCGCAGTGGGCCGTTTCCCTCCTCCCGTCGCCTGCGCACCCGGCGCCGTTGCCTGCGCGCCCGGCTCCCTCGGCTGCCGCTCTGTGTTTGTTGTATTGGCGACCAACTTTGTCGAAACCGCAGTACTGGCCTCCACGCGTCGGGCATTGCTTATCTGATCGCCATTAGGTGCGACATTCGCCGCTTGCGCGTACTCCGTTGAGACAGGACTACTGTTAACTATAGTAACGTTATTTTTCTCGCTCGCACATCTGTCACTCACTGCTGTCGTTGACTCATTATTTTGTATATGTTGTGGTAATAGGCCAATCGGTCCGCTTTCGCACTCAAAATTTTCCATTAAATGCGCTCCCCTTCTGCAATTCATATTAACGTATCTATAGCCAGGGCTACTCGATTTTCTTACGTCATCCAGATCATCCCTCGTGATGTATGTTTCTTTGATTACAGCCACATCCTCTTGAAGTTTAACAATATCTCTCAATAACTTAGTGGCGTCCAGGTGGTCGAACGTCACTGGAGGGAGTTTATGGAGATATCTGGCCACAAAAATAGGCACCCGATCGGGATCCGTTTGCTTAATGAGTGCAATAATATCTTCAATATCTCGTTGACCTTTACCCTCCTTCCTGCGCTTAATTTTTCGTTGTGAAGTATCCACAGACTCGAACAGCAATGTTTTAGCCACTACTATCTCCTCCTCGGTAAATGCCGTGGTGCAAAGTCGATTAATACTATCCTCGTCCATGATATCTGCTTTATTTTGAATAAAAGCTAGCAACTCATTAATCACTACATTGCAATTATTACATTTCACTGTAGACATTGTTGTCTCTCGAGGTCAATGACCGCCCGAATATAGTCGTAGGTATAGATCGCGCTCGATCGCTGTACGCGCCCGCTCGCTCACATAGCACGAAGATGACTCATAGAGGATGTACTCCGTCAGGCCCGGGCCCTTTATGAATATTTAGATTGTTTAAATGTTTATACACTACGGTTTCATTAATTTCAATTGAATTTATATCTATCAAAGTATTAGAAGGAGAAGTTAAATTCTCAGTAACGAATGAGTTGAGAGTAGACGCCTCAAAAACGGAGTGGAAGTGTACATTAAATAGATTACAAATTTGCTCCCCATTTGAAGACACTTCATCTTTGTAATGCATTTTTTCCGGTATACCGTTATTAGAAAAAACAGACTTAATGTATGACCAAAAGTGATTGGGGTTGCTTCTGATTTTTTGCTCAGAGAAAGATATAGAAAGATATTCTAAGTCCCAAACCACTAATAAAAATTTTACAAGTCCAAATATTCACTATTAAACAGAATCAAATTAGAGTACTCACAGTTTACTTTGTTTGTTTGCACTTAAACACTTCACTCAATAAATTGTTTTCAAATTCCTGCTTTAACTTAGACACCCTTTTTTTTTTTTTTTTTTTTTTTTTTTTTTTTTTTTTTTTTTTTTTTTTTTTTTTTTTTTTTTTTTTTTTTTTTGGGGAGTACTTAAAGGTGGAGGTCTGAGGGACCATAGACACCCTTACGCGGACTTTTCGGTGAGCGCTTAGGGCTCTCAACCGAGTTTACAAATTTTAGACGACTGACCGCTGAGGGCGCCCCAGTTGGGGCACGAACCTCGGCTCAGGGCGTCGTCGGGGGGCACAAAATAGTGGGACGGACTTCGCCTAAGCGATTTAGAGGAGTTTTAAGGGACGGTCGGATTACTGGTACGGCTCGGGCCAACTACTGGGGACGAGACTGACTGAGTGGGACGTCGCGACGGGCCTCTCCGGCGAGGGCGAAAACGCGGGCGGTGTTGTATTTGTTTCTTCAGGGCTGCGCGAGCCTCCCTATCTTTAATCTGAGCTAGAGTTGTAGGGTCATCCGGCTCGCTGAGGGCGAGTTTAGGCCTACGGATTTTTGAAATCTCTGAAGGAGTATAGTTTGCAGTTTTTACAATTAATGGGTTCGCGTGGTTTAGGGCACGATCGTAATAGCGGCGTGAAGCGCGCTTAATGAATTGCTTAACCGTGGGCAGATTGAGGTCTATGTGGAGGTCTAAGTTGCGCATGTACCACGGGGCGCCCGTGGTTAGACACCCTTAAACCGGTTTAAGACTATACACTTAATCACAAAACAAAACCATAGCTCGTTTAAAAAACATACAGCGCCATCTAGTATGTAAACAGGTTACTACAAATTATAATTTCATACAAACTACATTTATTGACTTAAACAGTAATAGTAGAAAAAGGAGCAAAATTGTGGAATAAATAGTTATTAAAAGTAGAACTGGACACAATTTAGAGCAGTAATTGCAATATCACTGCAATTACTCTACTGTTTGATTCAGTTAAAGGTCTCTCGTTGCTACTAAGCAACAAAATAGTGGAGTAAATGATGTGGTTTTGCTACAATTGAACATTTTTATAATGTCTACTTTACCCGAAGTTTGTTTTACATGGAACTGAATTATGATCAGAAAGTGTAAAATTGTAAATATCTGTTAAAAGTTTAAGTAGGTAACCTAATAATTTTTTGCATATTATTATGTTAAATCTATGCATTCCTGTATGCAAGTAGATGTGCCAAATAACTTTATCGATGAAATGATATGCGTGATTTAACATAAATTCGAGGGCCAAGTCAACTGTTTGATAATTTATCATTATAAATAATAAATAATTTATTAATATTGACAAAGAATTCATTTCGCCATTTTTGTTGTTGTTGCTTAATGTTGTTGCTTTTATAGAACATAATACGGCCATTGTATGTAACTTTAGGGTTCCTTATTCAAAATGATGATCAAAGCCGGGCTTGAAAAACCGTTAAAAAATGGTACCGTTATTGCTCCTAGACAGAATTAACTATTCTAAAAATAACGTGCTGAAATATAACGTTATTTTTAGGTCATTTTATCGTTATATATATTTAAAGTTAATATAAAACTTAATTCATTACTATACTGATCTCGACAGCTTCAGCTAGGTATATTTATGTCAGGACTAACACAACTATCAGTTGTTACGCATTTTTTTTTTGTTTAGTTCTGTGTGAATACGGAACCCGTTGAAGGTTCCACCAGTAAATTTTTCAGGTCGATGTTAACTTTGATTAGATTTGCAAAAATTACCGAATCGCTTTTATTCCACATTCAATTGAATAAATGAGACGTAATAGCATTTAAAGCAATTAAAGTTTAGTTACAGTAATTCGAAAGCTTTTATTTGACTAGTAGATTAACGGCTCTGTAAATGAAATTTGATGCAATTTCGTAAAAAGGCAGCTATTATTCAACAGTTTTGTTTCAAGAAAATAATGTGGAGTAACAATTGTATAATAACTACTAAGAAAGCCATTTGGTGAATCAATAACGCCTATAACACTTTTATTGCACTCACATGTTGTATAAATAAGAAATGGAGACTATTATTCGATTGATGAAAAAACACGCTATAAGGATGTGGAAAAAACCATTATACGACCTCAGTCCTTTCAATTTCAGCTAAATTGTTGCGAAAAGCGCTTTTACTCAACAATCCGGTAACCATGTAGCTACTATTCAAAAATTATTCGATCTTTTATTTGAATAACGGTTTCTTATTCGACTACTTTGCTAGTTGGGCGATTTTAAACATTCTTTCACCATTAGAGAGCTACATTATTCCTGAGTAAAATAGGCTATATTTTTATTCCGGGAAACGATAAGATCCCACGGGAACGCGGGTGAAACCGCGGAGGAAATGTAGTGAGTAATAAATGGGTAACATAACAATGCACTGCAATCCGCAACTTTGTAACTTAACAGTTATAGGACAACAACAACATTTAACAATTTGTCAAAAGCGTAGATGCATCATTATGCATGACGAACGTGTTATTCCATATTATTATCTACTATTCACAAGTAAATGCTATTCATATTCATACTGTGCTAAAATAATAATTACAAAATGTAGGTAACTAATCCATACATTTTTATGTTTAGTCATAGCATCGAATTGGTTGAAAATTTAATAATGTTTTCATTAAAATTTGTTATTAGAAACCTAAATTATGTATTGTTATATATTTGAGTGACTACTGGAATGCAACAAAAGATACTTTTTATCCTGGGAAAAGATAAGATTCCTAGGGAATGCGAGTGAAACCGCGGGGGACAGCTAGTATTATAAATGCGAAAGTGAATTTCTTTGTTTGTTATGCTTTCACGCCTAAACCAATAAACCGATTTTATAAAATCTTTCACCAATAGAAAGCTAAATTATCAGCGAGAAACAGGATGTTTTTTTTATTAGAGATCCCTACGAAAATTACAATAATGTAACCCAAGGTATCAAAAAGTTGTCTATAAAAATCGTTGTTTGACGTGCGCTGCAATTTTGTTAGTTGTTAGAAATTAATAAATAAGAGCTTCATAAACAAAAAGCAATTTAAATATTATTTTATTGATAAAATAAGTTACCTACCCAAATTATTAATTCATTGCGGAAAATGTCGCGGGCAAAAGCTAGTATAATAATAATTATTACCCTTTCTTACTTAATATAATGTGAATTCACACAAAAACAACTTTTGTTGAAAAATTTGCACACAGGTAGATCATATCCTGGAATAAAACGTAGGATACTTTTTATCCCAGCAACACGGGTGAAACCGTGGGTACAGCTAGAGTATAAAGAAAATCCAGAAAATTTGGTGAAAAAATTGGTATTTTATTAATATAATATACCAGTTTTTTCACAAAATTTTCTGATTGCCGTACTGTCTAATAACAGTATTTTTGGATACTGAATCAGAACCGCTTACTGACACAGTGACGATGTAATATTATGAGAGTAAAGAATAGACGTAAACGATTACTATCACGTTAGAGTACAAAATTAGTTACAAATATTCCGAGAGAACTGCACGAATTCCTATAAACTGTAGATACATTTTGTAAACTCTTTTGTTTCTTCTTGATACCATACTACATCATATTTTGCTTCATTACAGCTTCTCTGACTTATTTCTTTTTCCTGTCGAGTTTCTTCTGGATGAACGTCATGTCCTTCGACATATGGAAGACTTTCAGGTACCTACCTATTTTCTAACGTTCCACAGCTTAAGTAAAATAAGCAAATCTCGCTCAAAAGTGTAATTTCCGTAAATTATTACATTAAAATCATCAAAGTTTGATAATTACGGATGTTGCGTATCAATATCAAATCAGTTTCTTTTTTGAATGTCAATTAAAACGATAGTTAATAATAATATGGATTTTTTTACGAAATTGCTTGTGAGGTCATAAATATACATCATCAAAAGATTTCTTTAGAATCCAACTAATATTATAAATGTGAAAGTTTCTATATTTGTATGTTTGTTGCTCAATCACGCAAAAAGGATTTTGATGAAACATGGCACACAGGCATATCCTGGAATAAAACATGTTATACTTTTTATCCCGGGAAAAGATAAGATCCCCGGGAATGCCTATGAAACCGCGGACAGCTAGAAGTAATATAAAATCATAAAAAAATTACAATATATTTTATGTTTCCAAGTATTTTCAGATGTTTTATAAATTGGTTAGAGTCTGATATTTTTTCTCGAATACTCCCAATTATATACATGACAACATTGGGCAATTTGATAATAAAGCTAAATTTGTAGCAGGTTCGTAGGTATTGATTGATTGCCCTGCCCTGCCCGTTTATCCTTTCTATTCAAAATCTACATGGATTGATTAGGTTAGAAGTGTAAGGTGATTGCGAAGCGCAGCTGTCGAAACACACCGATAGGTGCTTGGCGACAGATTTTCAACTTGAGGGCGGTAGCCAGCCAGTCAGGTACTACAAAGTACCCTTCCACCGTGCTATGTTTTCTTTCACCGAAAGTTCAAGCTCATTGTAGGATTCGAACCCACGACCTTCGTCGCGGTATCCGACGTCACATACCACTGAGCTATCATCGCCTTAATCTCAACAACGTGTTCACGCGTATAGCGGGACGTGTACTTCTTTACCGTCGGAGATCTACATGACGTGAATCTTATTATGTATTTTACTCTTTCCAGAGGTTATGTAAATGCTCGTCGCAAATCTCGCAATGGACAGACAATGAAAATTTACTGCGCTTACGCTTGGGGAGTACCTCTGCTATTTACCATTGGACTAGTTGTTGTGAATCAAACTGATATGTCACACTTACCCTGGTTTATCACCCCGAAGATAGCTGAAGTAGGATGTTTCATGAGAGGTTGGTTTCCTGTTCCTAGTATCTGTACTAAAGAACAAGGTTGAATGAATGAATGATATACGAATATTGGAGTACTGCACAAAAAATCATCATAGTGATTAAAATTCAACCAAATTATATCAGTTGATAGAAAAACTGTAGTCTGCGAGGGCTCTTAAAAGATGAGAATGAGATCTAATCTAATGAGATTCACCTGTGCTTCGCCAGTGTTTGCCATCTGCCAGGTTTCGTCAAAATCCGTTCAGTCGTTTTTGCGTGATTGAGCAAGAAACATGCAAAGAATCAAACTTCCACATATAATAATAGTAGGATTCCTATAATAGACCAAAAAAATGTCCACGCATATATTCTTAGCCGTCATAATTTTGCCGATGGATGCTTCTTTCATATTCTTTCTATGTTTCAGGAGCTGAAAAGTTCCTGTACCTATATGTACCGATGTCACTGCTCATAATTTGTAACTGGGTGTTCTATTTCATGACTGCATACAACGTTTGGTGTTTGCAACGCGACACCCCACTAATAGGTCGTTATCATGTTGGCAATAAGGCTGTAGAAAGAAACAAAAAAAAAAGGTAAATTATCCAGTTCCTACATATAGTTGCAATGTACCCAAAATAATTGTATATGGCTGAAAAGACACCTGTATAAAGCCAAGATGCCGTCAGCGTAAGGTAGAAGATACATTATAGAAGTTAGAAGTTGATAGCTCAGTGGTAGTGACATCGGATACCTTTGCGAAGGGCGTGGGTTCAAGTCCTACAATGAGCATGAGCTTTCGAAGGACAAAATCGTGAGGAAACCGCAGTGCGGCGTTAGGGAACTGTTTTAGTACTCGACTGGCTGGCTACCACCCTCAAGTTGAATATCTGTCGCCAAGCACCTGTTGCTGTGTTCCGGCAATTGCACTTGAGAGCCAGTTGCCTTTAAGACAGTTTAAAAGGTCGACAATACCTTGGCAATCCATTTGGTAGGTATTGCTTATGTCTATTACAACGGTATTCACTTACCATCAGGTAACCCGCCTGCCATGTTGTCAAAAGTATGCCAAAAAACCCATGAAATTGTGAACATAAAATTATTTTTAAAAATAAAAAACAAAAACCGACTTCAAAACTGTAACCTATACCTATGTACAGTGTCGTTCAACGTATCGCGAGCACATACTACCTTTTGAAACTATGTTATAGAATAGACTCGAATTATAGAAAATAATGTTTAACTGTTCGTTAATAAAGTTCAAAATTATTCAGATCAAGTTGTTTGACTATTTATCTTTTCAACAAGACTTAGATAAATTAAAACCTTCTTGTTGGTTCAATCTGCCATTATTATTTCAGTTCAATAATATTCAAAACTATTGTCAATCGGTGAATGTCATCATTGCAAAATATCATAATTTCTCCTAAATACCTAACTATTTCATAATGCCAAGACCTTTAAGTGTTGAAGAAAGAGCAGCAATTATTGCCGAACATGAAGCTGGCTACAACATCTCCGAGATATCACGTCGTCTAAATGTGACCAGAGATAGTGTGAGATTCTGGATAAGGAGACATGGCGAAGAAGGTGCACTAGTCGATCATCGTCACAATAATTCTGGTCGCCGTCCTATTCTTAACGCTGCACAAAAATCTGACATGAGAAGGCAATTTGAAGAAAACGGCTTTGTGTCAACGAGTCATTTCGCCCAAATATATAATGTTTGTCCAAGAGTGATAAGAAACGCATTACACTCAATGGGATTACATTATCGACGACACGTAAAAAAAGTTGCTCTGACAACGGCTCATAAGGAAGCACGCTTAAGATTTGCTCAGACTTATTTGAACTTCGATTGGAGTACCACTATATTTACCGACGAAAAATGTTTTAAGTCGAGCCAACATGGAAGGCTTCATTTGTGGAGATTTAATAGTACGAGATATACAAAAGACCATGTAGTGCCCAATTTCAGTTCTGGACGAATCTCGGCCAATATATGGGGGTGGATGTCAGCGGATGGAGTAGGCGATCTCGTTCTCCTTCCTTCAAGGGCAAACGCAACACACTATCTGTCTGTTTTAGAAGACAGTATGCTACCAAGTGTCCGTGCCGTGTATCCAGCTGATGAGGTACCTGAGGTCAGATATGTCCAGGACAATGCTCGCACGCACACTGCTCGTATTGTGAATCAATGGTTCAACCGGCATAGCGATATAGTGGTGATACCCTGGCCGGCAAGATCTGCAGATTTAAACCCTATAGAAAACTTATGGGGTTTAATGGTACAGCGATGGGAAAATAGAAATGAAAGGACCAAAGAGGCTTTAGAAAACCACTGCCGAATTATTTGGGAAGACACTAGAGGCACGGATCTATGCTCTCGTCTAGTGGGTTCCATGAGAAATAGGTTACAATGTGTGATTGAAGCTAATGGTGGTTATACCCGTTATTAAAAATAAATGTCATTAAACTTATTCGTAGTTTTTGTTAGGTTATCTCCAAATAAACTTAGATGAAGTTCTAACACCTTTAGAAAAATAGAATTTTGACCCAGCATGTGGGGTAAGGAAGAGAAGATGGGTGACTTACCTCGGGCTCCCAAATCACTGTTCTTCCAGCACTTTTTGAATTTAAATTGAACACCGACGCGTATTCGATGTCGTTGTTGCAACGAGTTCAGGTGACACTGACGTTTGTTTTTAACGCCCAGAGATGGCGCTTTATAATGAGCCGAGGTAATGAAGTAGGTTATTATGGAGGGAATTTAGGATTACATGCTCTAACATTTCCCCCCACTTGAAATCATCAAAGGATTTCACAAACAAAATACAATAAAAATTAGCAGTCGTCCATGATCGGTCGAATATCCATATGGTAATTGGTAACGTTTCCAGTCCCTATCCTAACATTGTATAAATTAAACAAAATACTAAGTTGAAAGTAAAGAACTTAAGTACTAAATGAAATACAGAAAGACTTATTGTTGAATAGGTAAAGGACAAATCTTTGCGACAGGTCTACGAAGGAGACTATTATCAGTGCGGAGAGTAACGACTCGCACCACACCGTCGGTGCCAGGATGCACGCTTTCGATTCTACCATAACGCCATTCTAAAGAAGGACGATTTTTATCGACCATCAAAACAACGTTGCCAATTTTGACATTGTCGGTATTAATGATCCATTTTGATCTTTGTTGTAAAGTGTGTAGATAGTCGCGCTGCCAAGCGCGCCAAAAACATTGAGTAAGTTTTTT
Organism: Ochropacha duplaris; assembly: GCA_951361185.1. Classification (NCBI taxonomy): domain Eukaryota; kingdom Metazoa; phylum Arthropoda; class Insecta; order Lepidoptera; family Drepanidae; genus Ochropacha; species Ochropacha duplaris. Next base: position 10,250,212 of record OX592703.1, read on the forward strand.
AAGCATATCCCATCTCGCTAGAGGACTGACATAGGAATCAGTGAGATTTGGTTCAGGCAAGGATACCAGAGGGCACCCTGTTAGGAAATGTCCAGGGGTTAGGATATTTACTTCGTTCGGATCTGTAGATATCACACAGAGAGGCCGTGAGTTGAGCACAGCTTCGATTTTAGTGAGAATAGTGGTCAATTCCTCGAAAGTCAAGACTTGAGTGCCTACTACTCTCTTTAAATGAGATTTCATGGATTTAACTCCACTCTCGAAAATTCCCCCAAAATGACTCCCAGCGGGAGGGTTAAATTTCCAAATAATATTACGTTTAGCAAGATTGGATTCGATTGCGGAAGACTGTTTAAGTAAGAATTTATGTGTTTCATCAAGATAGTGCTTAGCGCCTACAAAATTTGTACCGTTATCAGTTAAAATTGAATAGCAAAGGCCGCGTCTTGAGACGAATCGATCAAGAGCTGCTAAGAAAGCAGGAGTCGATAGTTCGGTCACTAGCTCAATGTGAATTGCCTTGACGGCAAGGCAAACTATGATGCAGACGTAAGATTTGTAAGTCCGAGCGTTGCGTCTTCGGCTTTCCTTTATAACGAATGGTCCCGCAAAGTCAATCCCGACGTTTTGAAAGCATCGCGAGGGTTGAACTCTGGACGGAGGAAGATCACCCATCATAGGTTGAACCAAAATAGGTTTAGCTTTAAAACATGGTACGCATTTTGATAAACACGATCTGATTAAATTACGGATACCTAAAATCCAGAAACGTCTTTGAACTAACGATTGCAAAGTACGAGGACCGCAATGTAAGTAAAGAATATGATAATAATCTATGAAGAGTGTTGATAACTGAGAATCCTTTGAAAGTAAGAAAGGATGGGTAGCCGATTCAGATAAATTGGCGTTTTTAAAACGTCCCCCCACTCGAAGCAAACCCGCCTCATCGATAAAAGGATTTAATTTTTGTATAGAGCGAGAGCAGTTTTGTTTCAATCGAATTGCTGCGATCTCGTTCGAAAAAGAATTAGTTTGAACGTGTCGAACTAGCGTGTGTAGTGAAAACTCGAGTTCACTAACCGTAAGTCCAGATTTGAGTCTACAATCGGATTTTTGTTTTGAATTATTAATGAAGCGGAAACACCAGGCGAGTACGCGCTGAATCCGAGAAAATGAGGAAAATCTATTCAAAAGATTAAATATTATTTTATTATTAACGTGATCACTCACAACATGAGTGACGAGAACGGTTTTCAATTCGGGAACGGCCTTTAACAGTTCGACCGATTGATTGATAGGCCACATGTCACACTCTTCAGAGAGCCACTTCGGGCCTGACCACCAGGAGGGGGAGGATACAAGCTGAGAACAGGTAAGCCCTCGACTGCAGTGATCAGCCGGATTGTCTTGTGTAGACACATGACGCCACTTGTCAGCACTAATATTGTCAGTTATCTTGACTACACGATGAGAGACAAATGTCTTTAGCTTGTGTGGTTCGGTTTTAAGCCACGATAAAACAGTGCTGCTATCAGTAAAAGCATGCATTTGAGTGAGATTGATATGACGGTGGAGAAGGTTCCACATGTGCTTTAAAACTCGGGAGAGTAAAACGGCACCACAAAGCTCAAGACGATTGACAGTTAGGGGTTTCAAAGGGGCTACCTTTGACTTGGCAATAAGTAAATGAACCGATATTCCGTTATCACCAATGGCTCGAACGTAGACGCAACAACCATAAGCCTTGGTAGATCCGTCACAAAATCCTACTAACTCGAAATGAGTAGCATTGGAGTTCGAGACTCGCCGTGGGAGTCGAACATCTTTTAGAACACTCAATTCTGTAACGAACTCCTGCCAGTCTTGAGCTACATCAGATGGGACAGATTCATCCCAAGTGAGTTGAAGTCGCCACAGTGTTTGTAAAATAAGTTTAGCTAGTAAGACTACTGGTGTCAACCAGCCAAGTGGATCGTAAATACGAGCGACATTAGAGAGAATGGCACGTTTAGTACAGTTCGAATTTAGCTGCGAGAGAGAGTAAGTAAATATGTCTTGAACTGGATCCCATTGAATACCAAGAATTTTTAAAGTATGTTGATTTTGATCATCACAAAACTCTTTTGGAATTTGACAATGCTCAGAAGGTAACTGAGAGAGAAATTCTTTAGAGTTGCTACTCCACTTACGGAGTTCAAACTGCGCACAGGATAAAAGATTGATTAGCTCATCCTTGAGCTGCAAGGAATTTTCCACGTCTGATGCCCCAGCTGTGATATCATCCATAAACGTATCATGGAGAAGAATATGGGCTGCGCGAGGCCACTGGGAACCATGATCTTGGGCAACCTGATGAAGAGTTCTGATCGCCAGGAAAGGAGAACTGCTCACGCCATATGTGACGGTATTTAGCTCATACTCATTTACGGGATCGTTCGGCGAAGCTCGCCACAAGATATGCTGCCAACAACGATCTTCAGGACGAAGTTCAATGTTGCGATACATTTTTGTGATATCCGCAGTGAATACGATTGCGGGAAAACGAAACTTTGTGATGATGTCAATAATATCGTTTTGTAGTTTGGGACCAGTATAAACAAGATCGTTGAGAGATTTACCGTTCGTGCTTTTCGCACTTGCATCGAATACAACCCTCAGTTTAGTTGTAGTGCTTTCAGGACGTATGACGCAATGATGGGGAATGAGATATTTCCCGCTTGGAGAGGACGGTTCAATAGGCTGCATGTGTCCTAATGATTCGTACTCCCGCATAAAGTTTGAGTAATCCGCTTTAAGCTTCTCATCGCGATTGAGGCGCTTTTCTAAATTAGTTAAACGCGATAAAGAATGTTTGTAAGAATCACCGAGATCATCGTACGGCTCCTTTAAAAGAATAGGAACGACGTATCGACCGTCCGGTTTTTTATATGTAAGTTTTGAGTATATTTCCTCGCATTTGATATCGTCTGGGTTTGAAACACTGACCAACGGGGACTCTTTGACCTCCCAAAAGCGCTTGACCACTTCGTCTATGGCAAAGGTGGAAGCTAAGAGGGAAGAGACCGTGGGAGGCGGTCGACAATAATTGGTGTCGAGCTTCCCAGTGATAACCCAACCGAATACGCTGTGGAGGGCGACTGGTAGTCCAGGCCCTGCTTCTATACGCTGACCATCGTAGATCATATGAAACAATTCCGCGCCGATTAACAAATCAATGTTAGCCGGCTTATCGAACTCGCTATCGGCTAAGACTAAATGTTTATAAGAGTTCCTAACAACTACCGGAACTTCAGCCGTCGGCATTACATTTGTGATGTTAGACATCACAATAGGACAAATGTTAAAAGAAGGTGCATTTGAGTCCTGTGGTGAAATAGTGCAAGAAGTAACACCCTGTATCTGGTGTACAATGTTTTGACCTAGACCGGCTACGGCTACATTGCAGCGACGTAACGGTAAGCCCAAACGTTTTGCACATTTTTCACTTAAAAAGCAATCCTGCGCTCCGCTATCGATCAGCGCTCTTACAAGTAAAGACTGACCGGGCTTGCTAGTATGACGCACACAAACAGTACAGGTGCCCAACAGTACTAACGCACGACTTTGTTCGACGAGTGGGCCAGCACTACTCGCGCACACGGTGGTGGTGGTGCTAGGAACCTCGGAGTTCCCACTCGCTGTCGGTACGGCAATGCTATTAGGATTACCGGCACCGGGACCGGGGCCAGTGACGTCAGCAGTGGCAGGATGCAACAATGTATGATGACGTGCACCACACGAAAAGCAACGAGATTTTGAATAACATGAATCAGCATGATGATTTTTACGTAAGCAATTACTACATAAATTATTATTAGTTACAAAGTTATTTTTATGTAAATAATTCAATGATTTAAATGCCGAACATTTGTAAACAGAATGTGGTAACGAACAAAACACGCAAGATTCAACCTTATCGCAGCTGGAATAAGGTTTAGTATTGGCGGTAAAAGAAGAAGACTTATAGTTTTTATTTTCACTATTATTACGAATGTTCCGTGGGAAATTCGACTTTACTGGACTGTATTTAGTATGGTTATTACCGGATTGACTCGACTCACTCGCTTCTAATACCTTCACATAACTTTGTAAAAATGATAAAAGATCGATAAATGTAGGTACTTGTGAATTATTTTGTGATTCGAAACGCTTGAGATCCAGAGCACGGGATGCCAAGTAAAATAAAATATACTCGCCGAGATTATCAATTTTAGCCGCCTTAAGGGCGTTTACACACTCGCTTAATACGCTAGTGAATTTACGTAACTCAAATAAATTACCATTTTTTAAAGAAGGATAGTTGCATATTTTATCAAGGTAGTTATTGGACAGGATTCTTTTGTTTTCAAATCGATCTATTAATGCGTCAAAAACAACCTGATAATTATCAGAGGTTACTGGAACGCCTTTTGCGATTGATAATGCAGGACCAGACAGACAAGTTATTAAATAATGAAATTTTTCGATTTTACTTAAGTTATTATTTTCATGAATCATACACGCGAAGGTGTCATAAAAAGTTTGCCAATACTCAATGTTTCCATCGAACTTAGGCAGCTCGAACTTTGGTAACCGAACATGACCGACTGGTTTTATGGTAGCATCAGATGTGCTAGAAGATTCTGTTACACTCATAAAAGTACTATAGGCATCGACGACAGCATAGTACAAATCGTCAAACGCCGATATACTCTGCATGTCTATGGGTGAGTCTGGCTTGACCTTTAATTTCAATGCGTTGACCTCATTTGTAAAATCAACATATTCCTGTCGCAAAGATTCTACCCGTCTGTACCTAGCCTTAAATTGGCTATGTTTTGATTTGTCGTGTTTTATTTGTTTACTTAAATCGAATAGTATTTGAATGTCTTTAAAAACATATTCACGTTGAGATGTGAGCAATTTAATTTGTTGTTCGTCTTTATTCATTATGACAAATAGGTTTTAAAAACACCACAATAAAAGTAGGTAGGTAGGTAGGATAAATATATTGTAAGTAGGTAATTTACTTTTGATGGGACTATTTGTAATACGACAAAATGAAAAGGTTTTTTCGGTAATAAGTATTTAGCTAATGGGAAAAGTTCAACTTTTTTCCTGTTTTAAACTAAATAAACTAATTAAGTGGACTGGAAAAAGTGTTTTTAAGTAGATACTGGTTTGAATACGATCCAAAATCACATGCAGAAAAGTAAGTACATGCGACGCTGTTGTATAAACCGACTAATTTACGATAAACAAGCTAACCTCAAGTATTTTACATAAAATAGTAAAGAAGTACCTATGTGCACTTATGTTTTTATGTAAAATGACGAAACGTTTTAGTAAGTAACCTAGTAAACTGTAAATTGAAGTTTTCTATTGAAATTGAACTCAAGTTACCATAGGACATCCGGCTCGAAGGACCACATAAAAATGTTAGGTTATCTCCAAATAAACTTAGATGAAGTTCTAACACCTTTAGAAAAATAGAATTTTGACCCAGCATGTGGGGTAAGGAAGAGAAGATGGGTGACTTACCTCGGGCTCCCAAATCACTGTTCTTCCAGCACTTTTTGAATTTAAATTGAACACCGACGCGTATTCGATGTCGTTGTTGCAACGAGTTCAGGTGACACTGACGTTTGTTTTTAACGCCCAGAGATGGCGCTTTATAATGAGCCGAGGTAATGAAGTAGGTTATTATGGAGGGAATTTAGGATTACATGCTCTAACAGTTTTCATTAACTTTTGCTTGTTATTTTATAGTTGTCATTTTATTGTTGTTTTAATACATTTTGTAACATTGCATTGATGGGATAGAAATAAAATTAATAGTTTAAAAAAACTAAAAAAACACGCTTTTATAAAAAACCTAACTAAAAAGTAAAAAATGTGTAAACAAAATTTAAATTAAGGATAGTGTGATTAGCAAAAAAATTAATTTTATTATAAAAAAGCGTGGGGTGCTTAAGATTATACCACTTGGCTATGATCAAGATCTGGATGGAAGTATGTAACAGCTCGGGATAATGTTATTCCAGATGCACTATCCCGAGCTGTTCCCGTAAGTGCCATTAGTAGCTCAAACACTCATTTAAGTACCGATGATTCGTGGTATAAAACTATTTTTAATGGTTGTTTAACAAAACCGGAAAATTTTCCTAATTTTTTAATAAAAAATAATACATTATTTAGACTTTGTAAAAACAAACACGAGCTTACTTCAGAATTTTCGTGGAAGGAAAATGAATTACGTAACGATATAATTTCGGAAAATCATAGCATACCTACTGCCGGCCATTTAGGTACATTTAAAACATATCGTCGTCTTACCTTACGTTACTTTTGGCCTAATATGTTTCAGGACGTACAAACATTTGTAAGCGCGTGTCTTAAATGTTTGTCGTATAAAGCTCAAAATCATCAAACCTTAGGTGAAATGGGGCGACCAAAACAGTGTAGTCGTCCATTTCAAATGATTTCTATAGACCTAATGGGTCCCTTGCCAGTCAGTAAAAAACAGAACAGTTTTATTTTGGTCGTTACCTGCTGTTTTTCTAAATTTTGCTTAATATTTCCAATTAAACGTGCTACGTCAGATATAATTATTAAAATTTTGGAAGAATCAGTATTCCTCGTTCACGGTATTCCACAAACCATATTTATGGATAATGGAAGCCAATTCATTAGTAAGGTCACTGTCAATTTTTTCAAAAAATATGAAATTCCTAACATTTATTTTACGCCAAAATATACACCTCAAGTTAATACCGTAGAACGTTTTAACAGAACGATAATCACCTGTATCTCGACATTTGTAGAAGACGATCATAGATTATGGGACATATTTATTCCGAAAATTCAGTTTGCCATCAATTACGCTGTCAGCGAAGCTACTGGATTTACTCCATCATTCTTGGTTTTTGGCAGAGAGCTTGTAATATGCGGCTCTCATTATACCGATACTGATCTCGGTGATAAACTTTTATTTTTACCACGTGACATCTACGCGGAGAATTTGGGTTCCTTGTCCGAAATCTTTGATCGAGTCCAATTAAGATTGTGGCATGCACATTTAAAAAATACGTCGCATTATAACCTGCGTCGCAAGGCTGTAGAATTTAACGTTGGTGACATAGTTATGAAAAGGACTTATTTCCTGAGTGATAAAGACAAAAGATTTTCAAAAAAGTTAGCCCCAAAATTTATAAAATGTCGTATCATAGAAAAAAAGTCTTCTCTTGTTTATGTTTTGGAGGACATGTCAGGGAAAAATTTAGGTTCATGGCATATAAAGGATTTAAAATTGATAGGTTTGAATAAATAGCTTCTTATCTTTAATTTTCCTGCGTGACAAGGTTTAGTTGAGTTGAATAGTTAGGATTTTATTTGAGAGCAATAAAATCCTTAGTAGGCGAGGGGGATATGTAACGTTATACTCGTATAGGTAATCTCGTTACATAAATACACCTTCTAGTCGAGGCGGTGGTCGCAACTAATTCTGCGAAAAAAAGAGGGTATCGTCGGCCGATGCGCTCACCGACCGACGCCCCGTGTCAGGACCGGCGAGTTTCGTCATTGGAACATTGTCACTGATCGTGTGCACATACGTTTGGATATTTTATGTTCTTTTTACCACGCAGTGTAGTGTCTCGTTTTAAATTAATAGTGGAAGAACTTACTTTCTTCACACTGACATTAGTAAATCATAATATTCAGTGTTAAACCCCATATTGGGTAAGTGTTGAACCAATACTTATACTAGACTTAAAGTAGGTACCTAATTAATAACGGTCAATTCAAATGTCATTAATATAATTTCATAGTCATTGCATATTTACAAATACCTATATAGTAACTGTTAGATATTAATGACATCATAAAGAGTATTCTATTGTGACTCCTTCTGCTTTTATCCTCCTTGCCACCGCACTTCATACATCACCGGTATTCTCTTGTGCTTTGCTTGCGGTGATCATCTATACAACGTAGGACAAGGACAGTGACTCATCGTTGGGACGTTGATTCCAGGGTTCCATACTTTGACCAGAGAAGCCAACACTAACGTCGGTTCCGGCTACGGCAACATCACCTGCCACCCAACCGTGACGTCCCTTCACCACCGTCGATCATCTCGTCACACAGCCACCAGGGGAGTGCCGGACTACGTGAAGTGGAAATTAGGCGGGCCATTAGAACCACTGTTTTATTTTTTTTATATTTAAATATAATTTCGTGAGGACAGTTGGCTTTTCACTATAAATACCCACTGCCACAAGTAGTCATTTTGAAAATGTCTTAAAGCACCCCACGCGTTTTTTACAATAAAATTATTTTTTTTGCTAATCACACTATCCTTAATTTAAATTTATTGATTTTTTTTAAACTATTAATTTTATTTTCTACTTCTTAGTTTGGTTATTTTCAAAAGCGTGTTTTATGAAAGTAGGTTCAATTTGGCACATTCTCCCCTTTTAATGCGCCAGCGATGCTGGGTTTAATTAAATCTGATCGTGGTCAAAGTTTTACAATTACAAGACCTTACTAACAAGTCTAAACACGGCTATGATACGATATTCCATCATGAAATGCCAGTGCCTATCTTCCGACTCCATCACCAGACCTTGAAACCTAATCGTGGTCAAAGTTCATTACAAGACCTTTCTAACAAGCCCAAACACAACTATGATACGATATTCCATCATGGAATGCCAGTTCCTGTCTTCTGGCTTCATCATCGGACCTTGAGATCTAATCGTGGTCAAAGTTCATTACAAGACCTTTCTAACAAGTCAAACACGGCAATGATACGATATTCCATCATGAAGTTTTAGTTCATATCTTCCGGCTCCATCATCAGATCAGTTCGACAGTACCATATTATTGTATTGTCATCAGAACTACATACAGCTGCCAATTTTCATGACGCTACGATCCTTGGAAGATGGTTAAATTAGCAACCATAGATTCCATTACATAGTTTTTTTTTGTTGCTTGGCAATCATCCTTTTAGGATATTTCTGCCAATGTCAAAGTATTTGAAATGGTCTTGGTCTATTTGTCACATTTTTTTTTTACATAAGTTTTAGTACTTTTAGTCAATACAAAGTCATTCAATCGCATACATTTTCTTCAGTTTTAATTTCTTCTTTTATGTTATAGTCACATTCTCAAACTCACTGTAATGTCCAGTTCTCGGCCATACATGTCCAGTCAAGCTTTAGTGAAATTGGCGGTTGTTCCACTAAAACATTCACGGACTTTTTGGGACATCCTGGAAAGTCACGATACTCGCTTTCATTTCACTTCACTTGTGCACCGAAATTATTCAATAAAACTCAAAAGACACGAATTTAATGAAAATAAAACGAAAACGCAACGTCACTCTGCAAGTTCCCGCCAAAAAGTCCCATTACATAGTTACATACAAGTGAACCTAATAAAAGCGTGTTAAAAACAAGCAAAACCTTATACGATAGCAAACGTCATATTTATTTAAATGTTAGCAGCACTGTTTCTTGCACTGGTATGTTGGCATAATTGATTCTTGCAGTACTAGTACAAGCGAAAACCGACTCTAAGGTGACGAACCTTTTCATTCTGTGACTGTACATCGTGGTCTAGCTATTTACACGCTAGATCACACCATATAGTAAATTCATTTATTACGTTTTTAATGTTCAAATTATCAATTTTCAAATAAATAAATGCGTTTATAACTTTTTTTCTGTAAACGCATTAATGGTTTTACGCAATAAGTATATTTATTATATTTTACTGATATATTTTTTTTCAAACGTATGTACTTATAACTTTTGCAAACAAGTTATTTCTGTTACTGTTGGTCCTAACATTTATTCGGTTCTACCAGTATAAATAAAATATATAGTCCATAAAAAGTATAGATAGTCCGTAAAAAGTTACATATAACTGGATTTATAACTCAATTTGGTAAAAAAGTGTATTTATCATGTTTTACCAGTAAGCAGACGATGTATAACTAAGCTTAACACACCGTGGCTGCACTCTCGATCCCCTATTTGTAGATCTCGTTTATGGATCCGATCGAAAAACCACTTGTTTAAAAAACGTGATGGTAATGTGTTGTACACTTTATTATAATACCCAACTGTTATTTTCACCTCGCTTGTGAACTGCCAGTGCAGAGAGAAGGTTTTGTTCATTAACCTAACCAATACAATTTTATTTAGGTATTAGGTACTTACGTAGTGGTAAAGACGTCGGATACCGCGGTGAAGGTCGTGGGTTGGAATCCTACAAAGGGCTTGAGCTTCCGGTGAAGGAAAACAATTTTATAAATATAACTGATAATTTCTGCTTACGCAAATATCTTTAAAAGTAGGTTTACCTATTGTCTACCTACATCTTTGTGAATGGAACGTCATATCGTCTATGTTCTGCTTGTCAAACAAAAATAAACATGAAAACTACTATAAATTATTATTAGCGACCAAGCCGATGATTCACCTTATTGGTACCTACTTTTCCAAAATGCACGTAAATCGATGTTGGAATGATGCGGTGCAAGGCGATCTGCGATTAGTGTTTGTTTTTATGACAACATTTTAATTTGGATTTGAATAACTTTCTACTATTACACAGCCATATCCTCAAATAATATGCCGAACGTAGGTTTACCGTGCAATAGCCAGGTTAATTTATATTTAATTAACCTACGTACGTAAATATTTCAAAATTGTATCTAATAGATATCTTAATAAGTCTGGGGATTCTTTAGTTTGTGTTTCAATTGTGAATAGCGATTTGACGTGTTTGTGAACTAATAATAATCTGCTTTTGTTGTACCTTGTGAGGAGTAATTCCCATGCTACGTCATAGTAAAATAAAATTAAGATCATTGAAAAATAAAACGAGATACATTGATATCATTTATTTTATATGGTAAACTATATATATAAAATAATTTTGCCATTATGTTGGCGTATACATTATAATTACCTATTGTATAACAAACACTTTTCTAAAACTACTTTAATTAAATATGTACTTAACTTTACTTTGTGTTGTAGCCATAAAAGTTAATTTATAATCATTATGATAAACGAATGAAAATATCTAGACGGGAGTGTCGGCTAGTTGAAAGTTAAGCACAGTACAATGTGGAAGTCCTACACGTAACACCCCAATGTCATTGTTGATATCTAGATTTGGAATGACAACCGACGGTCAACTTCATTGTAATAGGTTGACCACCGAACTTATTTTATACGTCTAGATATAGCGTGTAAGAATCTGTTTTCGTTGAAATCTGGCATTATAGGTCACAATATCTATATTTACATAGGTCGATGTAGCTCATCCGAAGGCGATGATAGCTTAGTGGTAAGTGACGTCGGATACCGCGACGAAGGTCGGGTTCGAATCCTACAATGAGCTTGAGCTTTCGGTGAAGGAAAACATCGTGAGGAAACCATAGCACGGCGGTAGGGTACTTTGTAGTACTCGACTGGCTGGCTACCACCCTCAAGTTGAAAATCTGTCGCCAAGCACCTATCGGTGTGTTCCGATAGCAGCACTTGAGAGCCAGATCCCATCTAGGCTTTGTGTGCTTGCCACCTTCGGCCACATCATCACTTACCATGGTGAGATAGTGGTCAAACACAAGCTTATCCAGAATAAAAAAAAATAAAAAAAAATCGTAATTCTCATGATGACACAATGATATGGTGAAAAGGTGTAATTTACCAAGAAAGCAAAGAACAAACGCTTATGAATTCACTGTAATCTATCATCCGGAAAATTTGGCGATGCGCTACTGATAGTAAGGTTTGGGTTGCCTGATTGTAGCGGGCGGGCGAGGCGAGTGCCTAAATTGTTCGTTGAGGGTAATAGGGTATCAAATTGTTACGGTTCAAGAACTTCACATTACTTAATACCTAAAATTTATAATAGCCTTCCCACCCAACTCTTCAAAGAAGAATATCCAAAATTTAAATTTAAACATAAAATTAAACTCCATTACATAAGTAAGACAGACAGACAAACAAACGAAATGACTGGTCCTACTGACACACATAGATACTTAGACGTAAATTGAACTGTATGTATACCACACAGAGCAAATGAATTAGTAGGTATACCATCTAACTAACATATTTTTATTATAAATGTGATCTTCGACTAAGCTCTATTCAGTGTTTTCTAGAAGCCAAGGGCATCACAGATGATCAGTATTGGCCTCGTTGATACCGAGGCGAAGATCTGCCGTGATGATGGATTCTTGCAAGGAAACTTGGCGTGCAGACTAATGATGCCGATGTAGGGCGCACGGGCGAAGGACCAGTCCGCCCTTCGAGCCAATGAGTCAACATTTCTCCTTTACCCTTAAATATTATATGCAAATTAAATAAACATTCAATGTCAATTTTTCAGCGCAATGTAAATATAATAGTTAATAAATTGTATCTATTACCTTTACATCAACAACTCCTCTTGGACTCGTTACAAAGAGCTCTGTCTTATCCAAAGCTTGCTTGACATCATCAGTTATCTGAATTTTCATTGCTGTAATGAACAATTAACTAATTACTGACTGTACGGTCTGGCAAGCGACGATCTTTTTACAGCGATGGAGTGGTAAAAGTATCAAGGATATTGCAACAGTAAAACGTGTTCCAGACGCATGTTATCCAGCGTTCCATCAGAGGTGACCTTGATTGTTTCTAGACTGCGCATGTAATTCAAATTTTGATTTGACCTTCATCGTTCTTAGATTGCGGGAGCGTGATACTATTCGAAGATGGAGCGTGTGGATTGCATCCATTCAAAGACAGTTGCGCTGTGACAGGCAGCGGGTGCGCATGCAAAATGTCCATTCTTAGGAAGTTAAGAATATCATTCAAGTCCAATAACTCCAATAAGTTTGAATGTTTGAATTTGAATCGATCGTTCTTTTAACCAACGTTTCATCCACTTTCTCCTTTTTTTTCGTCGTCAATGGAAATTGAAAATTAGGAGCATTTTTTTATATTCTGGATAGTAGGCTTGTGTTTGACCAAAACCTCACCATGGTAAGTGATGATGTGGCCGATGGTGGTAAGCACACAAAGCCTAGATGAAAACTAGCTCACAAGTGCAGCTGTCGGAATACACTTGGCGACAGATTTTCAACTTGAGAGTGGTAGCCAGCCAGTCGGGAACTAAAAAGTACCCTAACATCGTGCTTAGTTTCCTCACGATGTTTTCCTTCACCGAAAGCTCAAGCTCATTGTAGGATTCGAACCCATGACCTTCACCGCGGTATCCGACGTAATTATTGAATGTAATAGGTGTAAGTTGTTTTTGAAAAGAGTAATTGCTGAGTTTATTGCCAGCTCTTCTCAGCAAAAACAACCTTCCAAACCGAGCATTTAGAGTGACTATTCATAAGTGCTTGTGAAGGCCTATTTGGATGAATAAACAATTTCATTTCATTACCACTGAGCTATAATCGCCTTAAATTATCATTTCTACACCATGATACAGTCCGTGCACGCCTGAAGACGAATTGCGACTGATTCGGTTTGTTCCTAGTTTCCTTACTGCTTTAGCGTATATATTTACTGTGGCCCTTACATTTAATTGCCGTATTTTGACCGACAATGTATTTTAAATTAACTATCTAGGTACCTTGGGACAGACTTTGGAAAAACTGAGCAGCAATTATAAAATTAATAACATTAGTTATCTGCACGTAGTAAAACATACGTTGGAAGTGTTGGAACGATGCCGAGTAGGTTTATTGTTTTTCAAACTCATTTATTCAGTTAAGGACCTGGTAAGGCACTTATGAACGTTACAATTGACTCTACCACCGGTTCGGAATACACTTAAACTGAGATTTTTTATAAATAATAGTCTACATTAATAATGAAGAGGTAAAGTTACATCCATGTAGGAGGCAATTTCCAAATGTACTGTCTGATTTTGGAAATTATTCCATCAATAGGTATTTTTCATCTCCAAGTCGCGGATGAAACCACGCGGGGAAGATATTTCAATTATCCGTTAAAATCATGCTAATAAATGCTAATGCTTAGAAAATTAAATGTTTGATAGGGACTTCTTTGATTGTCTACGAGTTATGTACTCACGTTCCCCGGTGCTCTCCATCCTACTGGCAGTATTGATAGTGTCACCAAATAAGCAGTACCTTGGCATTTTGCTGCCCACAATGCCTGCAACACAGGGCCCCATATGGATGCCACTTCTCATACAAAGTGCCTGTAGAATATATTACTAGTTAGACACGAATTTTGGTAATTTTGGTACGAGTAACTATTTAATTTTGAAACCATTAAGGTAGGTAGTATAATGTAGGTATTTTTACTATAATTTAGCCTGACTATATCTCTTTCTAACACAAAACGTTAGAATAAGATAGGAGAATTATAGCCCTGTCAACATGTTTTAATTGATCTCGATTATTTCTCTGTACACAATATTGGCATAAATTTATGTGGGATTAAATTAGTCTCTTTTCTAAACAATATAGTCAGCGAATAGTAGCAACATCTCGTAAAATTCTGTTTTCATTTAACATTCAAATTAATGTCAGTTCCAATTTTTTTAATATCTGCCCAATATTATGTAGAAAAGAAACAAAAATTAAACCAACGATTTAACACAGCATACCCAGAAGTTTCGTGAAACTAACCGTTTAAACCGTTGAAAAAGACCGAAAATGACAATTGACAAAATACTTGACAATTCAACTTTAATGATGGACATAATTAGCGATCGATTTTTCGACTGCCATTTTGCTTACGAAAGTTATCGAGCGTTATTTTCTGCAGAACACACCCACTATAAGATTGCTAAATGTATTTATGTTCAAATGTATTTTGAAGCCATAAGTATTTCAAATACTGGCCGAGTACAAACTTTATTTATTATGGGATCAGATAAAGCCGTGGGTAAACAATGTTCTAAGTTGTTAGATAGGTTTCATTGATGGAAAATTATGTTTTCACGCACAAAGCAACAAAGATTATCCTATAGATACACACATCAAAAAAGTTTGCGATCACTTTGAAAAATCGAAATCATCATTATGATTAATTACCTACTCAATTTTTTTTATAAAAAATAAAAAGAGTTTTATTTTTTAATTTCAAACAAGGTATCTATTTCTATTTAAAGAAAACACATAACAAAGATTTTTTTTTGATAAAGTTCAATCTACGAAATTATATCAGCTTATGCTAGTGATCACAAACTTTTTTTGATGTGTAGGTACCTACTTTGTTAAACAAAATTTGTTTAATAAAGTTTAACAAAATAAAATATTATTATTGAGTAACATGGTTTTTGATTGATAAGTGCTTTAACATGTAACGTAAATAATCATGGATTGTTTCTTCTATAGTGCACAAAACTCGACCATAAAATTAATAGGAAAAAAAATGTTTCTAATTTTTTTTATAATTATCTTTAAAGCTCATCAATAAAAACATAGAAAATTGTTGACAAACAGAAAAAAATGGGAATATTTTTTTTTCACGTAAATGAATCCAAAAGAATTTGACGTTTTCAAACTATAAAGCTAAAACACAGATAATAAATATTACCTAAGTAGATACCTGATCAGGGCGATGGGGTAATCGACACATAGACGTTGCTTCCAGGAGCTCCAGGGCCATGCTCGCTATCTCTGTAGAATGCTTGTTACCTGAAATAAATCACCGTTTATAGACCGTATTGGTACCAATTAACAAGTATCAAGTACAACTATCTCTATGCTGTTTTGGTGTTCAGTCTTAACTGCACATTAAAAGAAAAAAAAACTTAAAGTCAACATCACATATCATCACCATCATAATTTCCTGCCCTATTCCCAATTTTTTGGGCGACCCCAATATGTTAATTTTCTTCCATTCGGCCCTAAACACCATGAATATTTTATTTAAATTCAAACTTTTTTGTATTCTGATGCTTCGATTTTTTTTAATTAGTTGTCAGAAGTCTGAAAAGCAGGCAGGAGGGTGACCTGAAGGTAAATAACTACTGCCTATAGACTTTAGCAATACCAAGGGGATTGCCAATGCATCATTAACCGGTAATACGGTCTATAAACGGTGATAACAAATATTTCGACACCTTTATTGGTAGAATATGCTGATCTAAATGACATGACCATCTTAATGTACCATATTCTTGGAAATAAATGATTTGATTTGAACCTTTTACAATGCCTTGAGGGCAGTTTTAAGTGCAACAGCTGATTTTCAACTTGATTTGCAAGCCAGTCGACTACAACAAAGTACCCTACTATAGTGCCACGGTTTTCTCACGATATTTTCCATTTCCAAAAACTCAAGCTCATTATAGGATTCGTACCCTACATTTTATTGAAAATTGAGCCAAAATCACAATGGAATAAGAGATACAATGCAGTTACTATAATATAATCTTAATATACGAACCGTTTCTGACGGGGAGCCCTGAAGCAACCATGTATGAGTCTCCAATGGTCTCTATCTTGTAAACGTCGTAGCATTCAATTCTTTCGTCAAATATTTTATACACAGAGTTGAGAAAGCTAATTACCTAAAAAAAACGAGGGAAAATGTTTATTGACATTCGATTACGGGCCTGTCTTATTAATTAACTAGCTGTCGTCCGCGGTTTCACTCGCGTTCCCGAGGGATCTTATCTTTTCCCGGGATAAAAAGCCTATGTGCTATTCCAAACTATAATCTATCTCCATGCCAAATTTCATCCCGATCCGTTCAGCCGTTCTGGCGTAAATGAGTAACAAACATACATACATCCATCCATCCAAACTTTCAAATTTATAATATTAGTGAGATAATGGCGACAATAAGATAAAACAAAATTCATTGGCTACGGGCGGGAGAAAAAAAATCACAAGCTAAGTATCTCGCGTAACGTATTTGGCCGTCAAGCTTACCATCTTATTATCATTCAAAATAAATAATTAAATGAAATAAAAATGTAGTCGGGTACATTAAAATACTAACTAAAAAGCAAAAAACAAGCTCTATATAATATCTATCTAAATGTAACTAAATTGTTAGTATTTTTAATTCAGTCCGGTTTTTAGTTTATTTAATAATTTGCTTTATTTCACACTTTTCAGTAAAACATCATCCTACTAATGTAATAAAATTGAAAGTTTGTAGGTTTGCTACTCAATCACGGAAAAAATATCTACTTAATGGATTTTCATGAAATTTAGCACTCAGGTAGATCATATCCTGGACCATAGCATACTTTTTATTCCTGAAAACGCGGGGTGGAAGCTAGTATTGGAACAATTACTTCCACAACCGAGATGAATCTAAGGACACCTCTCAAGCTAAAATCTAGTATTCATTTGCTCTGTGCTAAGCCTAAAATCCATCAAGCCGTTTAGGCTTAAGAGCGTGCCAAAGATAAGCGGCGCGCATCTAACTAATCTATAGGTACTAATATTATAATAAAAAAGAAAAAAATTGTTTTTTTTTTGAGTATTTTTGTAATGGATAAAATTAACTCACTTGATAGGGTGTCGATACAGCAGCAATTGCTGTAAAGCCAACGATATCACTAAAATACACCGTTACAGAGGCAAAATATTCAGCGGGTACCTGCAACATTTTGGTTCCGTAAACAACAAAGCAATCATTTATATTTCAATCTGAACATGCCTTGACAATTAATGAAGTATATCACGTTCCATCAAAGTTTGGAACAAATTCAGACGAATCCCTATAAAAACTCCATCGCAAAGTTTGTAAGATATAAAAATTAGGTTCATATGGTGAACATCGGTACATTTTATTATATTACGCAAATAAACATCAACGAGGACATAGAGATTAGAGACAAAATTCCTCGCTTCTTTTTCGTATGTTGGAACCTATAACAAATGCCACCTTCAACTTTTTATATTGTATTAGAAAAATTAAATAATCAGCTAGTATAATAAATCCATTAAAGAATAAACTAATTATAATAAATACAAAAACCCACGATTAGAATACTCAATGCAGACCAAAAATAAGCTAGGGTAAGCTTACCATAGATAGAACCTTTCACGAACACGCATCCCACTCTTTTTCCTAATCCCTTACAGTGCAAGTGTACGTCCTTTCACTAGGGTTGTAGTACTGTCGATATGTCTAAATGTATATTGTATTTATTTATTTATTTAATGTTAGGGAGACTATCGACTAAGTTTTACAGTTTATAATCTTAAGTATGTGACAGAGAAGTCATTAAGAAGTCTCCACTGATAGACATTGAATATATAAGAGATATAATTCGATTATATAAGAGATATAATACAATTACTGCACTCGCTAAAATAACTGCATCAGGAAAAAAATATAATATAATACTAAAAAATTCAGTACACTAACAATAAATGAATCTACGCACGGCGCTAATCTACCAATACTTTCGAAAGAAGTGATCGCTAAGCTGTTTCCTCAATGCGGGTACGCTTGCCAGGAATAGATCAATATGTCCATATGCAGCACTACAAAAATAGCAATGCACACTTTCACTGTAAGAGATTAGGAAAAAGAGTGGGCGCGTCTTCGTAGATGGCTATCTTGATAATTTCTTGAAGATATTGCTGTTTTCATAGGTGACCCTTTTTTTGGCGAGCAAATGTATTTGTTACATGTTAATTATATCGTATAACCAATCATGTAAAAAAATATCGTAGCTACCTGCTGGGTTTGTTTCAATTGCTTAGCCACACTGGCAGGCAGCATCTGGTACAAGAGTGAATCGCTAAGTTCCTTCTCGTACTCAAGCTCCCGTGCCTTTTCAGACAGATTCCTGGCATATACCTAAACAAAGAATTATACATTTTCATTAACAGTTGTCTACAATATCATGGACATATATGGACAGCTCTGTAACAGCTGATTTATGTAATGGAAGTGGCCAAAAGTTCTGAAATTCGACATAGGGCGTATTTTTTCCATAGATGATACAATTATAATTATCAAAAGTAGCTGATAGACTTTTAAATGTGTAAGTACCTGTATAGTATTGACGGCGTTTTGGACTAGTGCAATGATAATCGGCGACACAACACACACTAAAACCAATATTCCAGCGCAAACTGCCTCACTCCGTTTTGCTTCTGTAAGACTCTCCGTCACACCGTCTCTAAAAAAACAAAGCAGCATGTTGAGTTTATTGCCGGCACTTCTTAGCAAACCCTCCAAACCGTGCGATAGAGTCAGATTATTGTTATTTACTGTAAAGACATAATGTTAATAAAAATATTTTCATTAATTTCATTTCTAAAGTAGCGCAGATAGCCCAGCATATTACTAATTATGTCCAACTGCCCTTGTCACCGAACATTTGTAATTACCACCTACAAACGTCGATAGAAATAGGATTGCTTTCATTACATCATATCTACATCAAGGAAATAAAGTTTTATTTATTAAAGAAACACTCTGACCTGATGTTTTCCCTGAGCTGTTTTTGTACAGCTCTCAACTTGTCCAGAAACGTCGCTGTCTGATCGAAATATTCAATAGCATCACTTACGCTGCCGTTTTGATGTTTGTTGTCAACAATCTGTTGGTTCCTGTAATAGCCAGACTAGATTCTATAGCACTGTGAATAGTGTACCTACATTATTATCATCAATCCTATAAATCTTCAGGAGTCTGGGCACTAAAATTAAGAAGTAATGGGATGGCAGTTTAGTGTAAAACTTCTGGTATTGATATACGTACTCCGTAACGTTGTGATGGGCAAGATAGAAATTGTAGTACTCGAGTGACATCACTTTTATTTGGTTTATTTGGATTTCAAGCAAAAAATAATAAGGCTGGTATTTTTTTTAATTTGTATTAAAATACTGGCTAACACCCACGGCCTCACTAGATTTCCAAAGGGATCTTATCTTTTTCCGGGATAAAAGTACACTATGTTTTATTCCAGAAAATGATCTACCTGTGTGCCAAGATTAATCTAAATCCCTTCAGCCGTTCTTGAGTTATAAATGGTATAACTAAACCGACCTTGTTTTATACGTAAGTACATTTATATAGAAGTTTTTTTTGTTTTCCGTGGAAAAATAATTTTTAAACATATTTATAAAGTTCAATGACTGACTGGAATCTATAATAAATTCTATAATATTAATTCCCAATACAAAATACAATAAAATGTATACGTTCAATACATATTACGTTGGAATGTTTCTCATTTTTATAGTAGCGCAATAAAATCACCTGATGGGTATTTTTACATTTGAGACAATTTGTTTTCGTGATCGTAAATGACGAACGTTCAACATAAATAATGGTATTTATTACAGTTTAATGACATACTTGAAATAATACATGTACATCATAATATTCTCAGTATTATTATTATTATTTCCCTTTAGTCCATTTATCTTTAGAAATAGTTTCAAAATATATTGTTTATTCATCATATTCCTGTATAATCATCGAAAATGGAGTACCTAATGCAGTGATTATTTCAGGGTCCAAATATTTTGTTTTACTCACTTTTTCTCCAAGTCTTGGTATTCCGGACTGTCTTCTTTTATATCTTTATGTAATGGTATTAGAGAAGGCACCAAGTTCAGTGTGTTATCCAGAAGGTCCCGTCCCAAAACCATGTGGGCTATATATCTGGAATAATATTTTTTTTTATTTGGGAATACGGAAGCAGGTCCTTGATATATTTAAACTAAATCCAAAGTCAAGAAAACAGTGGGAAATGGTAAATGTTCTATTACTTTTCCGTATTAATTTTTGCAAGTAGGCATTGTAGTGTCTGTGCTTCGTACTGGCCACTAATCGTTTTATTTGATTTAAATAATAGATTTGATAAACAAGTAAATTTATAAATGGAATCAAGAACAGTACGGAGACACAGATAGACGTGCCGTCCGTCATATATTATATAAAAATGTAAAAATATTTGAATGTATATTTTAATAAAAGATATTTAACAAGTTAAATAGTTTATCTATTACCACCACAAGTTTTACAGTATTTCTTTTGTCTATAAATATTATATTAATCATGCTGTGTAAAGTACGTACGTAGGTTACTTACCTAATCTTACTTCGACTAATTTAATATAAGTAAAAGATTTTATTTAGACGTGTTAGTTGTTATCTTATTTGAGAATCTATAAAATAGCTTCCAAGCAAAAATTTACGATCTAACATTTTATATAGGCTTTTAAACGTTCCTTTCAAGATCACAAGTTACCGTTCATAAGCTTTCGGCTGCAAATATCCCCAAGCGAAGTAGTTGATCCCTAGTACCGATGCTATGCCTTTGCACTCAATGCTTCTTAACAAGTTTTTGAACCCCACCAGATATCTGTAATCAGAAACAAGCTTTAAATAAAAATAGGTATATTATAAAGGCATTTGACACCGTCAGTCACTCGAATTTACTCGACAATGCTCAAAGCATTGGTCTACCTAGAAATTGTATCAGAGTGGAGACTTGACTCTAATTTTCTGATAGACAAAATCCGGATTGCACAAATAGTTACGAAAATTGGCTTGATAAATTATAACGTTGACTTCAGTGTTCTCCAAGGTTCCATAGTCAGCCCATTGATATTTTATATTATGAATAATGTTACTTTTTAGTAATATTTTTAAGCCCACTAACATGAATCGCTTTTATAGTAGATTTTATTGTTATCTTATTGTTTTTCTGGGACATCTGTCCCTATTATAGCCAACTTAATTTACTGTACATAATCCAAAATATAATTATTTTAGGTTAACTAAAATCCTTCCACGTCAACAATGCTATAGACAAGCATCAATCATGATGAAGCAATCAAACAAATATAACTAATTATGAAACCAGTTTGACCATAGAACACAAACAACACTGAAGATTATTTACTCTAGGTATTTTAAAAATAACAATGTAGGTAAAAAACGAAATGGACGACTCTCTTAATATAGAAACAATAAAGTTTTTTAAGCCTATATATTATACCATCATAGCAATGGCGTATATATTTGCTACCTTTATTATGCTAATTTGGCATTGGGTCCTGAAACTCTATCGCTTTGGACCGGATGATACAGTCTCGTAAAGGCCTCCAGTGACAAGGTATATAACCAAAGAAATTTAAATTAGTATAAGTTTAAAGTCTTTGTATATAACACATTCCTCAAAAATCTGCCATCAGTGTCGCAATTAATGAAGAACACACATCAACCAAACTCAGAACAGGAAATGAAGGTAACGGATATATTTTTATTTTAGGGTCTTATTAAAAATACAAAATGTTAAATTGACAATTACAAAAACTACATCAGAAAGTCATATCTGTTTTTGTATAGATTTTATGCGTTCCGTTAGATTAGCTCATAGATTCTAAGTCAAACAACAAAATAAGGTTAAAATGAAACGACAAACAAGAATATTCGATTAACCATATAAGATATGGGATGAGAATGACGCAATATGAAAATAATCACGCCACAGGAAACTAGGTCGGGAGTTAATAACTATAATATAAGATATGTAATTATTCTTGTTCGAAAATAATTTGTTAGAAGGGATGTGCAACCGTTGATGGGACTTGAATTTATTAATTTTATGTAATTTTAAATATTTTTATTCAAATAGGTTTTTAGAAGCACTTATTAAAGCACGGTTCGGAATATTTCCGGGTCTTACTCGTATGCAATTATTTATTTAGTTACACTGTCAATATTTGATGTAAAAAATAATATCAAATAATTCAAGCATGTAGCATGTGATGGAGCTATCGCCAGTCTCCGTACTTTTTAACTTTCAGCGATATGCTGTTATTTTTATAAAGTGATTGATTATGTATACTTGCCTCCATATTGTGCTGCTGTCTGTGTCCTTAATTTCTTTGGTAAGGTGATTGAGTAGAGCTGCGTTTGTGTTTGTATACCATTCGACTGCTTCTGCCATCGATGTCCCTGCTTTGAGACTGTCTCTGTTAACAAAGTTGTTACTCTTATGTATACGTATGTACTAGTTTTCCGCCCCGCAGTTTCACCTACGTTTTCGAGGGGTTTTATCTTTTTCCGGGACAAAAAGTATCCTTTGTCCTTTTCCAAGGTTCCATACATCTCTAAACCAAGTTTCATTTAAATCGGTTCAGCGGTTTAAGCATGAAGAGCTAACAGATAGACAGAAAGTTTGGATGGATGATGGATGGATGTTTGTTACTCTTTCACGCAAAAACGGCTTAACGGATTTTGATAAAACCTGGCACACAGGTAGATCATATTCTGGAATATTTTTTATCCCGGGAAATAATAAGATCCCTCGGGAACGTGGGTAAAACATCGGGGGATCGCTAGCTTATAATATTTGTATGGCGATCTATCAATACAATGTCAGGTCTATTGGCCACAATAGTGTGATATGGTCATCTTTGAGAACAGATTCTGCCTACCTGTAGTACGGTACCTCAGACATCACAAGATGGTATTTCAGGGCAAGTTATTATTATTACTATTATAATAGTAGGAAGTAGGATATAAAGTTATTTTTTATAAGCAGGTATTTTCAAGCCTACCTGCTAGACTATAATTTCTTCAATAAGCATTTCAACTGCTCTCATAAAAGAAAGTTTTAACGTAAAAGTATTGTAATTTATAACACATGTTTTGTTAAAATTAACATCAATAACGCAATGAATGGCAATTAATTTGCCTAAGCTTTGGTGTGTTTGTGAACAAATATTTGCTTTGGACCCAATTTGGAGCTAGGCAAACTGAATGGAAACAAATATACGTGAGATGAATAATGAACAGCGATTTCCAGCAAATTCCAAAGTCGTGTACAATTTTACAATAAGACAGTTCTTTGACCTTTTTATGAGGAACGCAATGATTTTATTTATTTTTGTGTGACGGTAAAAACAAATGTGTTAAGTTAAAATGTGGCTAAATTTCAACTAGGGAATTTCTTTCAGCCGTTCGTGTTCTTCATTTACGTTTATTAAACTTTGGTGGTTTTTTAGAACAATCCTAATATTGAAGACAGCTTTTCTGAATAACTTATGGATATGTATTTTTTTTTATTAATGTTAACCAAAATAATATGAAGCGAATTCAGACATAGTCATTGTTTTGTTTGATAACAAATAAATATCCTGGGTCATATTTTTACTAGCGTTGCAGGTGTGACGACCCTCCCAAAACTACTACTACAAATACATAGGTATTATTCCAGAAATCTCCATAAACTTTTTCGCCAATTTTTGTGTTTTAAATGGCTTTTGTAACATTTGTAAGCACAATAAATATTCATTACTGCTAATTACATTGAATTGTCCGACGGCAACTCATGCGCAGGGGACATGAATGATCCCTGTAGTCAGTGGACATGACCAACGCTGATAGACTAACGGATTATATCCATCCTTTTCTTACATAGAACGTCGTTTCGGTATACCATTGGGATTGAGTTATGTGTTATATACCACAGTATAAAGATATAGTTATACGCTGCGACTTGGTCACTTGGTTCCTCAAATTATACATCTATCCTTTTCTTACACAGCAACTAATGGTCTATCCTTCATATTCACTAGACAACGCCACATTATCGGGTTTATGCGTGGGTTTCGCGTAGTTACTTGAGTGTTATTTCACCTTATTCTTATTTTTTTATTGAAAGGCTAGCCCGACAAACCCTGTCAGGCTGCAAGTTATCATGATGCTTTTTCTGAGTTATTTTTGGTATATTTGGTAGGGAAGGGAAATTTGGTTCTTCAAGATGATAGTATCACACAAAAATATTCTCCCCACCTCAAAATGAAATCTTGTATTTGCACGCATAGGTACTGAAAGATTCGAAAAGACAATTTCTTTGTGACAATAACAACCTCAGAACACTTACTCTATCATTTGAATCTAAGCTAACTTTGCCTTTCATATTTAATGGTTCAAAGACGACTCCTTAACGTCCTTCAAAGTAACAACAACGTCCACATTATTATGTGTTTTAATGTTCACCTTTAAGGGTTCTATTATGAAGAGTGGTCCCTTAGTGGATTCTAACGATGATGCGAAAGCCATACAAACACCATTACGTGGTAGGGCGTGGTGCGATTATATCCATTATGGGTTATTACAAAAAAGACATTATGATATTCGTAGAAAAGTGTGAATCTATAAAAATATTAATGAGTGTTGCTGATATCAAGAGGCCAACGTAGGTAGGTCAAAGAATTACCTTATTTGAGATACCATTAAACTGGTGGTAACGGAGGTACGAATAATGCTCTCCAATGATCCCACATTTTTCATTGTAGTTATTTACTAGACCAGCGTGTAATATGTTTATCGCTGCCCCATTTTGACCTACTTAGGGGCGGTTTATGTTATTTACTATAGCTCAGTGGTAGTGTCGGATACAGCGACAAAAATCGTAGGTTCGAAGCTAGTTTATAATATTTGTAAGTATGGATATTACAAATGCGAATGCATAATAATCGAAAGGACTATTATACACTTGCACTGTAAGCGATTAGGAAAAAGATTAGGTCGCGTCTTCGTGGGCCGCTATCTATACCCGGCCGGTTATTACTCGTTGGTCGAGCAACGAATAATTAACTAAATAGTACTATTATCTATTCTGTGCCTAAAGCTCATTCTACACGCTCGAAGAGACAGCCCGTGAGCGAGCTGTCGTGGGCCGTATCCGTAGTCTATAAGCTATCGGATGTTTGGTCTTTAGGCTCTTCTACCTTTATATACTTTTGGTGCTAATAAATCTATAATATATAAAAGAAAGTCGTGTTAGTTACACTATTTATAACTCGAGAACGGCTGAACCGATTTGGCTGAAAATTGATGGGGAGGTAGCTTAGAACCAGGAATAACACATAGGATAAATTCACAAAAAATAATAATAAAGAAAATTATTTTTGTCATACATTTTGTATAGAACGACGTTTTGACATGTCTCGAGATCGGACTGACAGATGGTTTAGTTTTAAAATAGGTGGCGCTGGAATCAGGTTCTAAGTTTTATTTTCAGGGCAGGACAACGTCTGCCGGGCCCACTAGTAATAGATAAAGATAAAGTGTTGGATGTACAGTTTTAAAATTGTCTGCATGTCATCCAAAGCTACCAGCTCTATGGGAACCAAGACCGCGGACTGTTTTTATTTTTACAACTTTTAGCATAAAAAAATAAATAAATAAATATCCTGGGACATTTTTCACACACGGCTGATCCCAAACTAAGCAGAGCTTGTAATATGCAAACCAGATGACTGATATACTACATATACAACTTTTTGTTGTAAATACATACTTAAATAGATAACTACACCCAGACTCAGGACAAACAGACATGTTCATGCACACAAATGTCTGTCCTGGATGGGAATCGAACCCACGACCTGCGACGTGATAGGCAGAGTTTTAACCAACCACGAATTAATAAGCAACTATTTTTGTATAATATAATACTTTGATCACTAATAGGTATAAGCTCGCTGTGCTATCGTTACCACGACGACCCATCGTCCTCCTCGAGGCCGCTTCAGGGCGTTCAGGGCCCCTGCCCCGATTGCCCACGGCCCCGAAGGTCCCCGTTTACCCTACGGGGACCTTCTTAGTAAAGTTTAATTGCAAAACTTTTTCTTATGATCAATCTTCCTTAGACGCTACCGTATTATGAAAGCAGCCGTATTTGTATTTCAAACTATATTATTATGATTGGTAAGCCTTATAATAGAAATAGGTGTATATTTACGAGATTTTACGTAAAGGCACCATCTTATAGCATTTGGTTATATAATTGAATTCTTTGGTTGGTTTTGTTCCGCCAAATATCTATTTATAAATATTTCTGAAGTCGCTTTTTTTACCCACAGATATTATGAAAAATATGGACGATGATGCGATCAAGGATATTATAATTATATATCCTTGGATACGAGGTACTGGGATATGAAAAGTAAGTATTATGTTAGCTGCCCATTTTATTTATTACCAAGTTTCCATGTCAACATTACACATAGGTATAAAAAGAGAAAAAAAAATCTAAAAGTGATATGTCTACCCATTAATAGTTGTACACATTTACAGTCACTAGAGAAAAACTAGTGAAACTTAATATTATTTAAAAAAAACTTTCTATCAGAGGCAAATCATTTGTCATTTCACCAGGTGAAAACAATTCCCGTACACCACGCGCTGTAGTCTGAAAAACACAGTCGGCTCAATATCAAAGCTTAATTAAAGGCCAGCAGATAAATAGCTGTTTACGTCGCACGTCGTTCGCTTTGATTGGACAAATCGGTACTAATTTAGAAATAAGTAAACAGACTGTACTTCGCAGTTACAAAGCTGTTGTAAGCTGTGACATTTGTTTCACCAAAGTAAGATTGATAGCTTGATCATTGAACGAGTTTATTTGCCTGCATTTTATTGATGTTTAATGGAAACAGATGTGGATGTAGCTTGACTTGAAATAGCCAATTTAAATCGTAGAAAAAGTTAAATAAATACTCGATGGAATGGAAAGCAAAAAGGCGGTTTATTTTATTTGGACGACTATTCGTTCGAAACGCAGATCAGCTTCGCACGTTTAGCAGAGCATAATACGCCTACATTTATTTTTCTATCGCAGTGTCGTATCAGAATACTCTACTGTTTACGAGGCACACGCCAGTAAATCTCTATTTTTAACCGACTTCAAAAAAAAGGAGGAGGTTCTCAATTCGTCTGTATGTTTTTTTTTTTTTTTTGTATGTTTGTTACTCGATTTCTCTGCCAATTAAGAATAGATTTTGATGATTCTTTTTTTGTTTGGTAGATCTTACTTCAGAGGTGGTCCCATTTAAATTTTGTCGAAATTGATTAAGCACTTTTTGAGAAAATCAACAAAAACGAAAAAAATTCTATCTCGTTTGATAAACCTTAGTGAATCAAACTGAGTCGTTGAGCGTGACTTTTTGGATTTGGATGAAATTTCGTGTGTATACTTCAATGGGTTCTTCGATGGTTTTAAAATACAATTGGACCCGGTAGGTGGCGCTGGAATCGAGTTCCAAGATTTGTTTTAATTTCAGGGCAGGACGACGTCTGCCGGGCCCGCTAGTTATATATTATATTTTACCGGCCAGACCCGATTTCAGGACAAACTAGTTTTGCCTAGGATAACATATAATAAGGAATAAACTTTAAAAATTAAAAAATAAAATTATTTTTAAAAATAAAAAACAAAAACCGACTTCAAAACTGTAACCTATACCTATGTACAAACATAAACTAAAAAGTAAAGAATAATATTTTAATTTCAAAGCAAGAGCCTTAAAGGACAATCAACAAAATTATTGATATTTATATATCTATTTAATATTTATAAACAGTTCTTTTTGGAGTCGGTGCCAGCCAAGAAGGACAGTTTAATTCTGCCTTTGTAACAAACTTTAGAAAAGTAGGGGAGCGACGGCGCAGACCTAAGGAACATTACCGTAAGGAGAGGTGTCGTAAGACGTTTTCTCGTATGAACACTTCGTGTCCAGTTCAAAACTGTCCTTCTTCTTGACTGGCACCGACTCCAAAAAGAACTGTTTATAAATATTAAATAGATATATAAATATCAATAATTTTGTTGATTGTCCTTTAAGGCTCTTGCTTTGAAATTAAAATATTATTCTTTACTTTTTTATTAGTTTATGTTTGTACATAGGTATAGGTTACAGTTTTGAAGTCGGTTTTTGTTTTTTATTTTTAAAAATAATTTTTTTCAGACATCTTCAACAATCATCGTCATATTTCAACCAATTTAAACAAAACGTTAATGAATTATACACGTAAACCTTCCTCATGAATCACTCCATCCATTAAACCCATATGAAAATCCGTTCCGTAGTTTTTGAGTTATTCGTGTTCAAACAGATAGCAGCGCCAGTTGCCCTTGCCCTTAAGGCATTGTAAATATGGTGTACAACACGTTGACAGTCCACCTGGTCTTGCTAATGTCTATAGGCGACGGTAGTCACTTACCATCAAGTGACCCGCCTGCCTTGTTGTCACTAGTGACATAATAAAAAAATAAAATAAAAGCGCGGCTGGGAGACTATTTTTTTATAAGAAATAGCGAAAAAACACTAAATTAAAAAAAATCACTTCTATTGGTCCAAATTATTAATTTATGCCGTTTGTGGTCGAGGCCATGGGGTCTTTATTATCAAAATGAATCGAGGCCTCGGGAGACCGGCAGGAGGTTTTTTCGCCAACGCATCAGCTTGGCCATCCAAAGAGGAAACACTGCCAGCCTGCTAGGAAAAATGCCGATAGGCAGCAGCGGAAGCCTTGAGAATGTTTTTTTATACAAGATTGTATATTTTGTAGATTTGTTATAAATATAAGATAAATAATATCTATTTCAATATAAAGTGATGAGTAATGTCTTACCTCAATTCTCTCAATTCACTTTTGAAGACGTCACCATTAACAGGCTTAGAGCGGTCCTTGAATATGAGTATTGGAAGGTCACCCATCTGATCTATAGCACTATCGGTGCCTGAGAACCGCTGAGTCAGGTTGGATCTGTACCAATAAACATCATTTAAATATACCCTGTGGGTGGAAGTATATGTTTGTCTCCGACAGGCTGGTTCGCGTGGATCGTGGGTTCGATTCCCATCCAAGACAGACATTTATGTGCATGATCATGTTTGTTAGTCCCGAGGCTTGGAGTAAATATCTATATGTATAAGTAGGTACCTAAGTATTTATGAAAGTAACACGGTTTATGTACAGTTTCCATAGTACAAGTTCTTTATGATTTGGGAAAAAACGAGCGAACAAAATATACGTATGTGTTTTTTAGGGTGCCATATCTCAAAAGGAAAAAACGGAACCCTTATAGGAACTCTATGTTGTCCGTCTGTCTGTCCGTCCGTCTGTCCGTCTGTCGAGACTTGACTTGATACTTCCACAAATTCCTCAGAAAAAGGTCTGAGGAATTCGTGGAAGTATCAAGATGAAATTATTATATACTCAAGTCTGAAATCCCTAGGAGCCCTGAAAAAACAAACTTCTAAGTCAACGCAATCTACGGCCGTTTATGCCGCATATTTTGACTCTCGCAAACGAAACAACCTCTAGGGTACTCCGCGTTGGCTTACAACCCTGAAATTATAGCAATATCAGGTAGTACAAGTATAGGAATAAATACGAAACTGTGTAGTTAACTTGCACTTGACCGATTTTTCGGATACGTACAATTATCAGGATCCGATCCACAAATGGTCATTAAGATTTAAATACCCACTTAATATAAGATGTTCATCATTTATTTCAGCTTATAGTAGACCACTGCTGGATATGTCACCTTCATGGCGCGCTATTTCTCCTGGTTCTCAGCCTTCCGTATCCAGCCAACCAAGAGGTTCAAGTCACAGGAAGATTATAAGAGAGACAAAATAAACATAAACTGCAGAACCAATATCATGAATGCAGGTAAATCCCCGAACTAACTCACTCGTATATAAACACACTGAAACAGTTTATGAAATGGTTCCGCAAGGTAATAACTAATGTAAGCAATTTGTTTGAGTAACTCACTCAATAGATTCATAATAGTTTGCAAATAAGACTGTTGAATTTGTTTATTAACTTGAAAAGGAAATCGGCTTGAACTATGCCTTACATACATCTATAGATAACTTTTGGCATCACTTTATCATCATAGCCTTCTATCAATTCATCACATATCATAAATAATTTGATTGGATATTTAAGACAGAAAGACAAAAACAGTCCATATTTTATTACAGCAGTTTTTTTTGTATATATTGCACAAAAAAAAGCCCCAATATATTTCGTGTTAACTTATTTGCAGCTTACTTGTAAACTAATCTCTATTTAAAATACATTTCTGAGTGTGATCAGCATTTACCAGAGGTTTACTAATCTTCCAGTTGCCTAGGATTATTGATAATGATGTACACTATCACTA
Organism: Ochropacha duplaris; assembly: GCA_951361185.1. Lineage (NCBI taxonomy): Eukaryota > Metazoa > Arthropoda > Insecta > Lepidoptera > Drepanidae > Ochropacha > Ochropacha duplaris. Next base: position 10,281,198 of record OX592703.1, read on the forward strand.
TAATGTTCGTCTTAACTAAGTACAAGCCAACTCTTACAAAGACAGAGGATAGATGCGGGCCGTAGTTCGAGTCCAGTGTCTCGAGGTTTCTCTTCACCGAAAAGCCTATTATTACACCGAGAGATCAAATAATCCGTAAATTTTTGGCGATGCAACCAGAGAAATTAAGTAAATGTAGCAGGGCTTCGGTTTTGAACACTATGAAAAAATTATGATCAAAAGATGCCTCGAGAATCACTTGAATATGCCAAAAACAGGATGAAATTTGGAAACATAGTAAAAAAACCAGACAAGTGTGAGTCGGACTCGTGTAGGTTCCGTTACAAATTTTGTAGTTTTTTTTAATTATTTTATGCTATTTTTAGTATTTGTTGTTATAGCGCAACAGAAATACATCATCTGTGAAAATTTCAACTGTCTAGCTATCACGGTTTATGAGATACAGCCTGGTGACAGACAGACAGACGGACCGTAGAGTCCGTCAGTCATAGGGTTTCCGTTTTAAGCCTAAAAATTCTTAGATAATAATATTTATTTCCAGGATTCCAGGATAAGAGAGCGTTGCTGATAGTTGCAATCGACGCGTCAAAACATAGACACACCGGATCGTTAGGGACGCAGACTCAACCGTGGAAGAAATTATAAGAAAAGTATAATTTTGAAATTGTCAGAGTATGACAACACTTAAGCCCGATTGCATCGCCAAAAGATCAAAAAGTAATCAAATTACTAAAAAAAAAAACAATTTGTCCATTTTTGGCGATGCAATCGCAGCTCATGGTGCAATGTAAGAAACTAAGAGAGAAGACAATGATTTTATCTTTCAACCCGAGTACTTTGGCCCTTTACAAAGCTTTTAAGTAACAAGGATAGAGATGCTTCAACCTTTCGCCTCTGTCATCGATCTTAGTCGATGATTAACATAAATAATTAATATTTTTTAAGAAGAAAACCTTAATGTGCTCCCATTGGTGAAGATGTTAAAGGCTACTTCAGAGCGTTCCTGCTGAAGTCTTGTGACTAATTTGCCGAGTTCCGTCGCTCTGCTGACCTGACGAGCAACCATAGATTATTAAAACAAAATTACAACGCCTGCATTAGGCTAATTTCAAGGCTCATAGAGACCAAAATTCCAATGATATCATAACTTAGAGAAAATACCTTGTTTCGGATATCTTCGTCATTGTTATTGAAGACAACAAAAAAGTACAAAATCTATAATTTTTCTATACCATTTCCATATCTTCATCATTTCAGCCGAAAAATGTTCACTGCTGGACATAAGCCTCCCCCAAAGTTTAGACTACTAGTTTTACTAGTTTTAGGTACTTAGAAGTATTTCTATGTATATTTTATCAAAGTAAGTGTTTGTTTAATAAATACTAAAATTGCGCATCACTATAAATTGACTTTCAACCCAGAAGTTCATCAATATTCAGTTCCACTTAATTTAACATTTAAAATAGCGCAAATAATAACACTCTACCAATATCAAAATTGTGAAAAATATGTAGATTTTATTTCTACCGACGCGCGTGCCATTTTTATTTTCAAGAATTTCTATGACATCAGCGGTACCTACTCCATTGGCGGTGAGCATGATGGAAACTGACGTGAAATAAATTACTACCCATCCAACAGTGGAAAATATTGAGATACGTAGACAGCATTTGAAAGTTATTTGCTTACTAAACCTTCAGATATTTTACTAATATAGTGTCTATGTAATGATTTATAAAAAAAAACATAAGCTTTACGTGCCTGTAGCCTTGGCCAAATATGTAATAACTACAAAAATAAAAAAGCGAACATCTTTAAGCGTATCTTCAAAGTACTAGTAGCGTTACCTGTTCTTCGACTTCAGCGACGTCTCTCCCATTCGTGATGCTACTCTTCAAAGATAGCGTGGTCTGAACAATGAGAGCCAGGATCGGAATAAACGGCAGGAGGAGTAGCCGCCATAACTGACATCGGCGACTTCCGCACCATTTCCGTAACTTTAAGCCACAGTTTGGGTTCTTCTCTTCGCTCTTTACATTTGGTACCGCTACAACGAAAGTTGTGTGGATAATTTTTGTTTTTGTCACAAATGACAACGAGGCAGACGGGTCACCTGATGGTAAGTGACTACCGTCGCCTATAGACATAAGCAATACCAAGGGGACTGCCAATGCAATACCAGACAAACTGGCGCTCAAGTAAGTATAATTGCCGGAACACACCAACAGGTGCTTGACAACAAATTTTCAGCTTGAGTGTGGTAGCCAGCCAGTCGAGTACTACAAAGTACCCTACCACCGTGCTGTGGTTTCCTCACGATGTTTTCCTTCACCGAAAGCTCAAGCTCATTGTAGGATTCGAACACACGACCTTCGCCACGGTATACCGCGTCGGATAGCTCAGTAGCTATCATCGCTTCAAATATGTTTACCAATCTAAGGAATAATTCATAGTTTAATTAATTTAAGTTATTATTTTAAAAAAGTATTTATTGAAGAGATGTAGTGAAATAGTTTGTATTATAAGCTGATAACTCGTGCAGCGAGCCGGCAATGTTGCGCGACAATCGCACAGACTTGTTTTGCCATGTAAATTAAGGTCACTAGTTACTTGGACGATGCACTGAGCCATTTAGTTACACGTTCAAACAAGTCGGTGCGATCGAAGTCACGTGACATCGCTGACACGCTGCATGAGCCCTAACTTAAGAGTAAAGTTAGAAATCTGTAACGATGTGATGTGACTGGAATATTTACGTTTTCTTACCATCTTCGGTGAGAGATTATGGTCAAACAATATCCAAAGTTAATGAATCTAGAAAATTCTGCTGAGTGGAATCTATTTTTAATATAGAACATTTTAATGCTCATTAGTTGATTAATATCAAGAAAGCACTCCTTGGGATTATAGATGAAAGGGATTACGAGTAAAAGGCTGTTTCAATTATTTCTTGCAGAAACTGTTACAGTCGAAGAGATAAGCTTTCTAAATCACATGATGGATAAAATGTTGATAGCTCAAATAAAATTGCGCAATAACACGACATTCAGTTTGAAGACGTGAGATACATTGTTCTGTTTTATTTATATGAGCAGTCAAATCTTCATGTTTATCTACCCCAACGAATTAGAATGATCTACCCACGTTTGTCAATAGACAATTTTAAACCGATTTTTTATGAATATTTACAAACCTTCATAAATTGAGATACTATATTGAGATACTTCAAAAGTTTTGTACCTAAGTATATGAGATGTCTGGAAGAGATAACTTCTTAGCGATAAAACCGACCACTGGATTCATGGTTCATGATTCAAAGTCAAAGTCAAAACCATTTATTCAGTTAAGGCCCTAGAAGGGCACTTATGAAGTTCGAATTACAGAAGTTACCACCGGTTCGGAAGTCAGCCTTTAACTGAGACCTCAGTATCTGAGTTCCAAGGTAAAAATAGTTATGCTATAGCATTTTAATGCCAGGGTCACCTGATGGTGAAGGCGATGATAGCTCCGTGGTAGTGACGACGGATACCGCGGCAAAGGTCGTGGGTTCAAATCCTACAATGAGCTTGAGCTTTCGGTGAAGAAATCGTAAGGAAACCACAACAGTGGTAAGGTACTTTGTAGTACTCGACTGGCTGGCTACTCACAAGTTGAAAATCTTTCGCCAAGCAGATGGTGTGTGTGTTCCAGCAATTACACTTGAGAGCCAGTTGCCTTTAATGCATTGTAATAGAGTGTAAAACACATTGGCAATCCCTCTAGTATAGCTACGATCAAGTGACCCGCGTGTCTTTATTTATTTTTATGTCACAAGTGACAACGAGGCAGGCGCGTTAACAGTTGGTAAGTGACTACCGTCGCCTATAGACATTAGCAATTCCAGGGGGATTGCCGATGTGTTGTACACCTTATTACAATGCCTTAAAGGCAAGGCAAACTGTATCTCAAGTGCAATTGCCGGGACACACCAACAGGTGCTTGGCGACAGATTTTCAACTTGAGTGTGGTAGCCAGTCAGTCGAGTACTACAAAGTACCCTACCACCATGCCTCGTTGTCACTAGTGGTATAAAAAGAATGGTAAGTGACTAGCGCCGCTTATTGACATTAGCAATACCAGGGAACTACCTACTAAGCTATTGCGAGATCGAGCGAGTATAGTCCACTAGAGTTGCTTATAAGAATGTTGCTTTCATCCCAGAATATAACGGAGGGAGTCATTATGGCGACCTCCCATATCAGCTATTCTAAGGATGTCAATCTCAGCTATATGTCGTTCTATCCCATTGAATAGGTCGTTGTCACAGCACCTTCCGCTCTAACAAAAACAAATAAATAATAACTCTATTGCGAAAACACTATTGTTAAAATTGTGTCGTGTTGGACGTATGCCAAGGTACTTACGAATAATTGGCTAACTCCGTGGATAGTGGGTTATAGAGAATTCAATATTACCTTATACTAATACAATATTATAAAGAGGTTAAAGTTTGTTAGTTTGTGAGGTTGTTAGGGGTAATCTCTGGTTCTACTGAACCGATTTTGAAAATTATTTTACCAATAGAAAGCCACGTTATTTGTGTGTGTCATAGGCTATAATTTTATCCCGGGAAAAGATAAGATCCCACGGGAATCCCAAGCTATGTTTTATATAGCAACGAAAAGTTACCTGGTATTCCGTAAACAACAGTAATAATAATCACTGACAGGACTATTGTAGCCAATAGACCTGACATTGTATTGATAGATCGCCAAGAACGTCGTGCAATGATTGTAGATGTAACTGTCCCTCATGACGACAACCTTGTGAAGGCGGAGAAAGATAAAGAAATCAAGTATCTTGATCTGGTCCACGAGGTTGTCGACATGTGGGATATTGACACGGCAGTCATTGTACCAATAGTCGTTTCCGCCCATGGCCTATTGGCAAAGAGCCTCGACAAACACCTTAAGAGGCTCACGTTAGGTGGCTGGATCAAGGGCCAGATTCAGAAGGCAGTACTCCTGGAGACGGCACGCATTGTGAGGAAGTTCCTCTCTCTGGAGTCTTGACCACCGGTAACTTGGACCTTGTTCCCGATGCCGGTTGGATGTTGTTTTTTATAATTTTAAATATAAATATTGTATTTTTTATATATATATATATATTTGAAATTGTAATTAATAAGTTAAAGTAAAGTAAATAAATGGAATAATAATAATAATGTTTATTTGGCAGTGAATGAATATTACACTATATATTTCTACTATATAGTTATAGTAGGTAGGTAGGTATCTATGTGACATAATAAACCGATTCTGTTGTTCACAAACTAAACTCACTATCTCTTTCAAACAATAACATAAGAACAAGAAAGAAGATTTTTTAAAATTTAGACAGGGAAATGGACCGCGTCATTTGAGTAACATCATTTTAAAAAAATTACCCCAAATGGCGATATTTGGTAAATCGATTCTATAGTTTTATCATGCTTTTTTAAATAATAATTAAAAAAAACTCTTAATTGAAAATAGTGACCTTTTTATATTACTTTCCTGACACAGGGTTATAATATGATGAGTTATAGTGAAATTAAACTACTTAGTTTTTAAAATACTATTAATTGTGTATTGTTAATCACTTTTTGGGAGCTTATAGCCAAAATGAATAGGTACCTACCTAAGTTTAAAAAATACAATGCAATTTACTAAGTCCTACGTGTTATTTAAGACATTGTTTTTAAGCTATTGTATAGCTTTTTTTTATTCTGGATAAGCTTGTGTTTGACCACAATCTCACCATGGTAAGTGATGATGTGGCCGAAGGTGGTAAGCACACAAAGCCTAGATGGGAACTGGCTCTCAAGTGCAGCTGTCGCAACACACCGATAGGTGCTTTCAACTTGAGGGTGGTAGCCAGCCAGTCGGGTACTACAAAGTACCCTACCACCGTGCTATAGTTTCCTCACGATGTTTTCCTTCACCGAAAGCTCAAGCTCATTGTAGGATTCGAACCCACGACCTTCGTCGCGGTATTCGACGTCACTTACCACTGAGCTATCATCGCCTTGTATCTTTTATCGCGGGCTTTGAATGCGACCGAATAAAAAAAATTCGTAACGAAATAACCTGACACCGTAACCAGAACAACAGTTATGTCCTTAGGCACCTAACTAAGGTACTGCGTCGACGGCTGCCGCCGACAACGCGGTAGCAAAAAAAAAAACTAAAGACAACACACTTTTTTTATATTATTATTCAGCTATTATTTGGCGGCGGGACTCCCTCGTCGCTATGCAATAGCTTTACCGCGGCAGTCCCCGAGGCCACAGTTATTTTTTTCCTGTGTTGTGACATCCGTGGACATAGGTACACACTGGGATGTGATAGCTAAGTGGTATTCCTAGGTTCGAATTCTAAAACGACCTTGAGCTAGTGTGTTACTAGTTGCACTTGAGAGTCACACAATCCCCCTGGTATTGGTAATGTCTATATTCGACGGTAGTCACTTACCACCATGTGACCCGCCAGCCTGGTTATGACTTGTGGTATTAAAAACAAAACAATAATAAGCTGCGTTTAAAAAGGAACAATATTTTTATCAATAAATATCATAGGAAGTAACCCTCTTTGTATGACTAATTACCTTTTGACACCTAAACCGCTTAACCAATTTTTATGAATTTAAGTATAGAGATAGACGGGATATTGGAGAAGGTTATAGGATACTTTTTGTCCTGGGAAAAGATAAGATCCCTTGGGTACGTCGGGATCATCGCCGGGATGAAACCACGGTGAAATCTAGTTGCCCAAACACATATTAGCACTGTGGTAGATAATAATTCCAAATGAACCAATCGTAGAGGACGTAAATGATATAGGGTCATATACTTTAGAGTTAGACCAATCACGTGGCTACATTTAACTGTCAGTAAAGGAGGCATGTGATTGGCGGACAATGAAATGAACACATTGTAGCGCGAAGCATGGGATCAGACGGGCGCGTGTGAAGCATGTCCCAGGATATTTTTATATTTTATTTTATTTTAATTCTTAAGATATCCAACAGCTATATAAGAAATACATGCTTAAAATAATTGTCTAAACAATCCAAAGCCAATAACAGGATATCCTAACATGATCCAAAGCCAATAACAGGATATCCTAACATGATAGGAGCCTTTATAACGCTGGGGGATGGTGTAATACGGTTTTTACAAAGAAAGTAATTACACACTGAAAACTGTAAACACGGTTGAATAAATAAAAAAATTCAGTGCTGTGAACACTGAAAGTTCAAATGTTTATATGTTGGTGCATGCATGTATTTATTTTCATAGGATATATTTTCTTTGTCTGAACCTTTTTTAGTTCTATATCAAGTAAAAGGGCTGTGACATACAGACAGCCGGACAGGTAAAATCGCGGGGAGAAAAAAAGTAATAAAAATAAAAATAATAGTTTTATTTTATCAAGAGAAATAATTCCAAAACTAAAACTATATATTAAACTTATCTTTTATTCTACTCTTAGATTACTACGTAAACAAACAGAGACAAAGTTCTACGCTTTGTACTCGCAAATTGAACACGCTAACTAGCTGTCCCCCGCAGTTTCACCCGCGTTGCCGGGGGATTTTATCTTTTCCCCGGATAAAATGTATCCTATGTCCTCTTTCAAGATCTCATCCAACTTACTTATATACCAAAATTCATAAGAATCTGTTCTCCGGATTTTTTTTATCACCTGGGTCACCTGGTGGTAAGTGACTACCGTCGCCAATAAACATTAGCAATCCTCGGATTGCCAATGTGTTGTAGGTACACATTATTACAATGCCCTAAAGGCAACAGGCTCTCAAGTGTGACTGCCGGAACACACCAACAAGGTGCTTAGCGACAGATTTTCAACTAGAGGGTGGTAGCCAGCCAGTCGAGTACTACAAAGTACCCTACCACCGTGCTGTGGTTTCCTCACGATGTTTTCCTTCAATGAAAGCTCAAGCCCATTGTATGATTCGAACCCAGGTTTAGGCGGAAAAAGGTAACAGACACACAGACTTTCGCATCTATAAATTATTATTAGTAAGGATTGAAAGAAACCTCGTTCATTTACAAAGTACCTGCACAAATTTATTTGAACTGACGCAAAGTCCATGGAATAATAATAAGAGTACGTTATTACATTTTTAAAGGAGTAAAATAATACAGTACTGTCTATGCAATGCAGCTCATACATATTGTCCCATATTTTATGATATTTACGTCAATATTGCAGCGCAAACGGAAAATTGGAACACCTAATGAAATGGAAATATTTTCCACGTGCAGGTAGGTTGGAAACCTATTAAATAAATTAGGTTGGAAACTGTAAATATCCTTCATTTTGTCCAGCATAGTTAATTAAGTACGACTGTTTTTTTTAGTTTTCTATGAAATTGCAGTTGTTTATGTTTAATTTTATTTGACATTTCTTTATCTAACTTATTGGAAATCCGTCTGGTATTGCTAATCAGTCGAGTTATGTAAAAAAATTGAGTTGCTTATGAAATTATGATACTTTTATTATCTAGATACCTTTTATTTTATTGTCTAGACGTTGGTATTTGCTCAGTATTATGTATAAATTATAACTCGAAATCAAATTCAAATTCAAAAATCTCTTTACATTATAAGTGTGGTAGGGTACTTTATAGTACTCGACTGGCTGGCTACCACCTTCAAGTTGAAAATCTGTCGCCAAGCACCTATAGGCTTTGTGTGCTTACCACCTTCGGCCACATCATCACTTACCATGGTGAGATTGTGGTGAGATACCATTGAGCTATCATCGTCTTAAAATAATATACTAGCTGTCCCCCGCGGTTTCACCCGCGTTCCCGTGGGATCTTATCTTTTTCCGGGATAAAAATATAGCCTCACTTTTTTAGGCTTTCTATTGGTAAAAGAATTTTCAATATCGGTTCAGTAGATCCAGAGATTACCCCCTACAACCTCACAAACTTTACCTCTTTGTAATATTAGTATAGATTGATTCGATTTGTATTTTTTAATAAACTCTATTTACTCTAATCTTTACTTCACGTTCAGCATCAAACGTGATATCAACAAGCGTAACAATAAATGTTTTTCTTTCTTTCTTTCTTCTAATAATATAATGCAAATTCTTACCCATTATTTTTTTATAAATTGACACAATAATTCACGTATACACAATATGATGAATGGTTTTGAATACTCGTTCGGAGTAGATACGCGTGTTGAAGCGGCAACTCCGACATCCACCCCCTACTAGGGGTGTCAAGCTACTGAACTGAAATGCCCGAAGCCTGAAGCACAGAAAAATAAGGCACTTAGAAATTACTGTTAGTACCTATACTAAAAGCTTGCGCTGGCATGATTATAAGTTTCGTAAAGCTTCCTTTGTGAGATTCGATCGGATAACATTATTTTTAAAAATAGCTATTGATAATTATCAGCTTTTTGCTTTGTGGTATCACTTGCGATGCCCTATTTACTTTCTTAAGGGTTTTAACCATATCTGACAGACCGGTTGGAGTGGTTGGCTATAAGGCCGCAGGTCGTGGGTTTGATTCCCATCCAAAACAGACATTTTTGTACATGAACAAGTATGTTTATTCAGAGTCTGGGTGTAATTATCAATTTACGTATGTATTTACAAAAATAAGTTGTATAATGTAGTATATCAGTCATCTGTAGTATATCAGTAATAGCCGTATGTGAACAAATATCCCAGGATATTTATTTACAGCATTCCTTTGCTAAACTAAAAATCTGTCCGCTTTCTCAGTTAGAACAAATCTTTTTATTAACCGACTTCAAAAAAGGAGGTTCTAAGTTTGACCCGTATGTTTGTTCTCGAATATCTCACGTTTGCCTGAACCGATTTTTTTAAGATTTAGATGAAATTTGGTATAGAGATGTATGGAACCTTGGAGAAGGACATAGGATACATTTTATCCCGGGAGAAGATAAGATCCCTCGGAAAACTAATGATTAATAAATTCCTCGTACATGATAGAGGCTCTATTTATGACTGGAAGCAAATGTTTGTAATAGCGTAATGGGCTCTATGTGAATTGTGTAGCCGCCAACGGTAACAACGGGAATTCTCGAGAATGCGCGAAGTAGTAGGTACCTTACACAAATGGCATTAAGTTGATTTTACTATGTACAATTTCATCGCTTCCATTCCGTTCCGCGGCTATGTAAATTCAGCCTTACTCTTAGAAAAATATCCTTATAATAGGTTTGTACCTCTGAAATACTCTGAATCCTTATTTATGGTTGTTGCCTAAGCAAAGCTGGTGAAACATTTTCTCTAAAATATTTTTTTTTCGCACTGAATAAATACTTGGTGAAATTTATGACAGATTGAATAAGAGGATCAACCTGTAAAACTACTTTAAAAAAAGACTGAAGATAATGATGGCGACCCATTTGCATTCCGATGACCTAATTTCACTACCCTAATTCTATTTGGACCATTTAATTTAGGAGTCACGAATGTCCGAATGTTTTGTTTTTGCTGCATCAATCAGTAGTAGTTTATAGTGTTTTAATAAGTTCTTGCTTTAATGATAACTCAGTGATAAAGTACAACTTATACTCGGCACATTTTTTTGCTTTTGCAGGCTTATTTTTAAACCAATATGTCGACCCTTTGGTGGAAACTTCCTTATTTCGGTTGCGGATTGTTTTTTTTTTAGTTTTATTCAATCTACCTAGATAGTAATATCTATACTTAAAATTATAAAGAGGTAACGTTTGAGAGGTCATAGGGGGTAATCTCTGGATCTACTGAACCGATTTTGAAAATTATTTTACCAATAAAAATCCACGTTATTTGTGAGTGTTATAGGCTTTAATTTAGTCCCGGGAAAAGATAAGATCCCACGGGAACGCGGGTGAAACCGCGTGGGATAGCTAGTAATAATAATATAATAAAATTAAAATGTATTACAGCGTTGTCAGGTTCAAGCCGATCGTCCACCGTCGGCTTCAGCATACCTACTTACGTATTTACTATTTTCGAGTATTTTTAATTACACTGGTTAGTGTTACATATTTTTTCTTGAATATTGGCAACATTCCTATTACAAAAACAATAGATAAACATAACACCTCTCTTCTATGACAATACAAACGTCATTTTATAAGAGCAATGTGTCATCAAAATTATTATCTATGAGCCTTTAGACGCCTTAAGCTGTACTTAACCCTTGTTAAAAGTGAAATATTGTGTCGCATTTGATGTACTAGTGTTTTATTTACGGTAATGAACGGTGCTAAGATACTTTATGCGTGTAGCGGCATCAGTAGCGGATCTGATCCCCGAAGCACCCGAGTCCTCTCGCGACAAATCTTATATTTAACTTGCTATTATTCAAATTTAACCTTATTACACGACCTAAAGTACAGGCGGTGGCTACCAGACGAGTCTTACTTGTGAACAGGTATGCTTGTGGAGGTTGGTCTGTTTGAGTTTGTTGTTTACTACGTCAGTCATAATTAAATTCTATAGATTACCATTTGTAGGAGTAAAAGTGTTCTGTGACCATTTGTGCCGCCATAACACGCAAATATTATCAGTGAAACTGTGGTGAGACTAGATAGATAAATGATTGAATGAAAATAGGTGTAAGTTGTTTTTGAAAAGAAGCAACCTTCCGAACCGTGCATTAGAGTCTAGACTATTCATTAGTGCTTGGAAAAGCTTATTTGAATAAAAATGTTTTCATTTTGACATCCACTGCTAGATAAAGGCCACCCCCAAGGATCTCCACGATGGCCGTACAAAGTATAATTCTAACCTGCATAAGTCAACTTATTCCTTTACCGAAAGGTAATTGTTCGCCACTGCGAAAATAGAGACGGAACCTAAAAATATTGACTTTAGATAATGGCGTTTTAAATTTATTTTTATTTTTTTTGTGCAAAATGTTAATATTTTAATGAGGGTTTAACTTTACTGATTAAATGAAAATTTAAAAAATCTTGGATAAGAAATAATGAAGTACCTACATGATGTAAATAAATTATGAAGTTCCATTATCGTGATTTTGTTCTTACGAAAAACACAGGGGAACGACGAACTTGGGAATAGATTTACCTTTTAAAATCTCAGATGGTACATGACTTTCATAAAATTCAACACGGCACATCGCATTTATTTGTTAAATACAAAATTAGGTATAAAACACTTAATATAACTAACACATAAATAAAGTTAAATCATCTTCACTATTAGATATCATCTTTTTATGATTATTTTTTATTGATATGATGATGATTTTTTTAATTTACACAACAAAATATATGTAGGTACTCAATATATTAAAATAGGCATATAAAAAGAACACCTTAGACTTATAGTAACGTTCTAAACTGATAAACTTACGAACAGAATTTAACAAACATTACACCGACAACATGAGACATAAATTATAAAATGACAATCGACTAAACGAGTTTGCAAAAGCAATTGCAATTAAAACGATCTGTGTCTGATTGATAGCGGGCCAGCGCGCTAATTTCGCCATCTACACAAATGCTTCATATCTGAATTGAATTCGCCCCTTGGCTATCAAAGGGACAAAAGTGCCAGGAAAACAATAAGATAACAATACAATCTATTTTTTAGCGATTCCAGTTATTGCTAATAAATCAGTAGCAGTTTTAGAATTCAATTCAGATGCTTCAGATTCAGTTCACATATTTATACCTACGCTACAAATGATAAGTTTTGCAAAATGCAGGTCATTAAAACAAAATCACATAGATAAATCAGGTCACCTCTAGCGGCTATAGTTTTTATCATTATTAAGTGGTATAGGCTGTGAGTCAGCATATAATTATCAAGCCGTGAAGAATGACCATATCGTTGCTGCTCAGCTGATTTCCAAATCCCGGTATTGTTACAAGCTTTTATTTAACTTGCAATATATGTATGTATGTTTGTTGGAGGGGAATCTTGCAACTCAATTTTGAAGAAATCTTAACCGATTGAGCTGAAATTTTGTATACACGTTTAGTTTGGATGACAATGCATGGTTAGCTGTCATTCTAAATCCAACATGGCGGAAAACCTAAGATAGCGGACTATTATTTTTTAATGCATTTCTACAATATCAGTATCAAATGAAAGGTTTTGCTGAGCATAACTCGAAAAATTAAGTGACGTCACGCTAAATCCACAGCTTGTTTTTAAAAAAGTTTTTTTACTTTAGTTTTTGAACGGCAATCATTTGAATTTCATTGACAACTAGTCAAACCAGGTCCAATACAAGCGGCGTACGCTAAAGCGTGGGGTATATAGTTCTGTTCGTAGTTTCCAGTGAAGAGATGGGACCAGGGGCCCTGCGCGAACACAGCCACGTCTTCTCCACCGTGGGTCTCCCGAATAATGGGCACCAAGGCTGGGTATACGTATTCTATACTATCTGTAATAATAAAATTATAAGTTGTATCTGACCCTTAGGCCGGACTTACACTTGTAAGTTTTAATTTAAAGTATTAAGAAATTACGTTAAGCTACTTACAAAGCGTGTTTACATTTGCAAATTTATCGTAAGTTAATTACGTAAGCCTACTTACGTGAGTAAAACTTACAAGTGTAAGTGTGAGGTTATGGTAGGCAAGCCTGTATACTAATGACAATATTTATGAGCATACTGACTGAAGCAAAAGCAAAGAGATGACAGAATCAAATCTATACTAGATAATATTAAAAAAGAGGTAAAGTTTGTGAGGTTGTAGGGGGTAATCTCTGGATCTACTGAAATGATATTGAAATTTTTTTTACCAATAGAAAGCCATGTTATTTGTGAGTGTCCCCGGCTATAATTTTATCCCGGGAAAGGATAAGATACCACAAGAACGCGGACGAAACCGCGGGGGACAGCTATTACATTATATGAATGACAGTAAAGTAAGTAGTAAGGCTTTAAGATTTGATTATTGTAATTAATTTAATAATTACTTTCTTAAAGTTTAATCATTCAATGGCACAATTAAACGTGATGAAAGTTTTAATAAACTAGCTAACCTGGCAGACGATTTCCTGCCCTGATAATAAAAAAACCCTAACCCGATTGCAGCGCGCACTCAAATCAAGAGGCCAACTCAAACACACAAAAATAACATTATAATTAATATAAAAAATAAGAACACACCACTTACATATTATTATAAAACAAAGTCCCCCGTCCCGCCGCCTCTGTCTGTACGTATGTTTGCAATAAACTCAAAAACTACCGAACGGATTTTGATGCGGTTTTACCAATGGACGGAGTGATTCATGAGGAATGTTTGGGTGTATAATTAATTACAATTTTGTGTAAATTGGCTATGATAATATGACAATGATTGTTGAAGGCGTCGGAAAAATCAAGCGGACTGCTACCGCCATCTATTAGATATAGTTGAAATTTAAATGCTGTAAATAGCACCGAAACACTGCAAAGTTTCAAAATGTGACGAAAGATGGCAGTGTTTACTACTGGGAATTATATGTATATCCTATTGTAGATGCATATACTCTGTTACCTATGCGAAGCCGGGGCGGTTCGCTAGTATAAAGATTTAAGAATTACGATACTCACTTAAATTGTCCAACATGAGGTTATGTCGCAGAAGACTGTTATGAGGTTTGTAGCCAGGTCCATTCGCGTAGCTGAGGGTGGTGTACGGCAGGCTGTCTGATGCATTCGACTGGAAATTATTATATGTTCAATGAATATTTAACAACGTTGTATTGTCATGCGTATTGTACTGTGAGGTCATTCAACAATATTACAAGCTTCATTTGCTTGCGTATCTGATCCAATTACCCAAACTAGATACAATTAAGTCTCGTCAATAGCTAGTAAACAAAAAGGTACCAAGCTTTTTATTCAAGTATTAATAATAATGATTACGAATTCACTTCTTTTACAGTGGATGTTTTCGTTATCATAGTAAGTGGCGATATGACAAGGAAACTGGCTCTAAACACACCGGTAAATGGAAAATGCACCAAACCAAAGCGGGAATAGAACTCATCTATGAAAGACATGTGCTGTGTAATTAAAAAGACAAATGTAAAGGTAGTTTATAAGTTATGCATAGTGCATGCTTTTTTTATACCACTAGGTGCCAAACAAGTTAACAGACCATCTGATGGTAAGCGGTTACCGTAGCCTATGCTCTGCTTAGTTTGAGATCATTTTGCCGTGTGCAAGGAATGTCCTGGGATATTTATTATTATTTCTCGAGTAACATGGTAGGTACCAATACAAATTTTACGTCTCTTAAAAAAGATATGGTACATCTTCATTCTCAAAAATCATACAAAACTTTTCACCTTACCTTATTAGTGAATCCCAGGATATCAGTTCCTCTCTTACTGTATCCACTGTAGGTCATAGTGTGACTATGGTCTGAGGTGACTACTATCAGTGTATCATCAATGTTCACCATTTTTAGTGCCGCTTCTACAGCTTTTGCTAGTTCAGCAGTCTC
This sequence comes from Ochropacha duplaris, assembly GCA_951361185.1. Lineage (NCBI taxonomy): Eukaryota > Metazoa > Arthropoda > Insecta > Lepidoptera > Drepanidae > Ochropacha > Ochropacha duplaris. Next base: position 10,296,697 of record OX592703.1, read on the forward strand.
ATCTAACGCTTTACGTGCTTTGCTTTCATGATGTGCTGTATCTATTCTACCCCCTGTAACACGTAATATATTAACTACAATAGACTCGCGAGGAATTTCTAATCAATTGTTATGTTATCGTTTGATTGGTATGGCCGTCCCACTTAGGAACCAACCGGATATTTTTTCTTTTTATGATATTTACGAACATACACGGAAAATTCTACGTTTAAAAAGTACGCCTCAAATAGTCAAAATTATTTGCGGCCTCGACCATGAGTCTGTGGGGTCTGAAGCTCGTCATTTCACAAGAATTTTTCTAGAAAAATTATCGAGGCCTCGGAAGACCGGTGGGCGCGAAGCTTTTTCCGCCAACGCATTAGCCTGCTAGGAACCTTGCCGATCGGCAGCAGCGTTAGCCTCGAGGAAGTCTTTTTATACTTATATATTGTAGATTGTATATTTTGTAAATTTGTTGTAAATAAATTGTAAATAATTTATTATTCGAACACACTAACTTTAAGTATTTCTATAATTGATGGCATAGTTAATGGGCTAGTAAATTAACTGGAGCGATTAACATTTTCTAATTCTTCTGTAATATTATAGGTATTCGGAATAAATGAAGGTATTGAGGTTATACCACTAAAATGGAGATATAAAAAGCAACAAACATTCATTCATGAAAGGTCGTTTTACAAAACATTGTAACTCGGTTCTCGCGTGTCTGAACGCACTTGTTTAACTGCTACAAATACACTGGTTTCATTCATGTAATGCTACAAAGAAGGATGTGACATGTGTGAGCTGATTTCATATTGTATTTTCTGAGTCTCAATGTTATTTTAACAAAAAATGGGCTTGCGTTCTTCATTGCTAAGGCCTAAGGCTAACAAAAGTTTTAACAAACGCCAGTCCCTATTGTAGTTGGACAATTCATAATAAAGATTCTTACCTTCAACAAACAGAAAATATCCATTGTTATTCTTCGACAACATTTGAATAGCTTTTTGAGTCATCTCACTCAACGTTGGATTGCTGTGATCATCATCTAGGTGATACGGCATGTGATCTGACGAGAATAATCCCAGAAGACTTGTGTATTTCTGTATATCTAAGGTTTTCAGATCTTGTCTATTGTAGATATATTTAGGCACAGCTCCGAGGGATTCCTTTTTATGTAGCCATTCTCTGATAAGATTTTTACCGTCTCTTCTATAACCTTCGTAACCTTCTGAATCTTTTTCTGATATCGGCACAAAATTCTTTCTACCACCCCCTAAAACTACCTGTAATTTATAATAAATAAATAAAACTATTCCTATAACCTAACGATAAAATCAAACAAAGGCCAAAAGAAATTACCACTAGAGCAATATTGCTGAATGTAGTATCAGAATCCCGACTACTCGTATACCAAATAATGAAACACTTGGAGACTTTTATCTATATAAGAAATGAACATTGGTTTGACTTCCAGCATGAGTAAAATATCATTTAACTTCACAAGTGAAAGTAAACTCACGTCGATCCTGCTGCCAACTCGTCCATTCACCAGCTGCGTGGCAATATCATCACAGACGAGTGCATGCTCCGGGAGGTCACTATCTGCCTCCCATTTCCTATCAGCTGAGTGCGCGTATGAAGCAGCTGGCGAAGCATGGGTCACTCTAGTAGTAGTCACGACACCTGGAAATACATATAGAGTGCTGATAGAGATCGAGAGTCTTCCAGGTGTTTCTTTTTTGCTGAGAAATTATTATAATAGATAAGTTGCTGATCTGGTATCTCTTTTGCGAGAAAGGGCATGTTGAGCTCCCTGTTGGAGTCCTTAGTTTAAATGTATTCCGTACTGGTGGTAGAGTCAATTGCAATATTCATAAGTGCGTTATAAGGGCCTTAACTGAATATATGAGTTTGAATTTGAATAAAGAGTGTCGCTTAGAGCCGCTGAATGCGACAAGCCTTGCGGATGAGAAATCTATCTTTGTAAGGCGCCATTCATTTTTTACGTATGACTTTATTTTTTATTTTTTGACCCCTATGTAAAAAAAATAAGACTTGGTCGACCCCCCTGCCCCTTAATCATCTTACGTAATAAATGAATGGCGCCTAAGTAGGAAAAACTGCCGCTTATGGACATTAGCAAACCGGCATCACCGATGTGTCGCCGATCTTTTACAATGGCTAGCACTTGGCTAGATTAGATAGCCCAAGCTTTGTATGCTTCACCTTCTGCCACATCATCCATGCTGAGAATGTAGAACACAAGCCTATCAGGTATCAAAATCATCGTACCGGTACTTTTCCCAGCTTTCTGCGCCCAGTCCACTAATCCAGTGATGGAGTGATGTCCAGTTATCTGACCTATGCAGTCCCCTCGCTTGACGGCCGCGCTAAGGCCCACAGTCCCACTGTTGGCCTTCACTCCAGACAGATATGCCGTGCCACTGCACGCTGAATCAGCCACGTTATGGTCTACGCAGTACGTCTGAAAATATTAATCTTAATAAATACGCGAAGAAAAATAATTACCTTTTTTTAGTAGTTAATAGCTGTACCCCGCGGTTATATACGCGTTCCCGTGCATCTTATCTTTTTCCGGGATATAATTATAGACACACACTCACAAATAACGTGGCAAAATAATTTTCTAATTCGGTTCAGTTGATCCAGATATTACCCCCTACAATCTCACAAACTCACAAACTTTACCTCTTTATAATGTACTAGATTTCCGCCCCACGGTTTCACTCGCGTTCCTGAGGGATCTTATATGTTCCCGGGATAAAAAGTATCCTATATGTTATTCCAGTATATGATCTACCTGTGTACCAAGTTTCATTAAAATCCATACAGTAGTTTTTGCGTGAAAGAGTAACAAACATCTTCACATCTTCAAACATACTTTCGCATTTATAATATTAGTAGGAAGTAGGATAGATTGACGAGCTTTAATTTTACTTATCAATTAAATATGTCCCGGGATAAAAAGTATTATATCTTTTATTCTAAGATATGATCTATTTGTGTATCTAACATAGGCTATATTTTATATTAATTCCCTCGGGAATGCGGGTGAAAATGTGGGGCAATATCTAGTGAAATATAAATGATTTGGTACCTTAGCCAATCCAGTGTAAGGAAATGATTCGAAGCTGAGTTTGAGCTCCTCCCCGAGATGTCCATATTTCTGGCCGAGGTAAGCTCTGGTGGCAGCGAGGGTTGTGATACTCATTCCATCGCCCATGAACATTATGATGTTTTTCGCCATTTTTTTGTTGAGCGGAGCCGCAACCTGGAATATTCAGGAGTAAGTAAAAATAAATGGTGAACCAGTATAATTATCACATAATTAATTACAGTGGGAACACTTATAGAACGTTTTCGAGTACTACAGTTTTCTGATTCCAACAAAGATCGCTGGGAAAATGTTCAACCATTTGAATTGTATTTACCTAATAATAAGAAATTATTATTTTTATGGATGCGTTTATCAAAGCTTTTTATTTTATTTCAATTATTTTCATCTCTGGCAAGGAGGATCCTTTAGGACATTTCTGGCAATGTCAAGTTACTTTTTTTTAGTAGAGAATTAATTTATTTACAAAAAATTTACAAAATCTACAAACAAATGTACAACTATAATATATATAAAAAAAACTTCGTCGAGGCTGACGCTGCTGCCGATATTTATTTAATCAAGTTACCTATATCATATTTTCCTTTTATTAAAAACATACTATGATATAGGTAGGTACGGTAGTCTATTTATCTATTCTGTGACATAGGTTCACAGTCAAACACGTTTGAATAAAATTGGAATCCTAACTGTTTAGACTGCCCTTAATTTGTGGAAACAATGTGCCTTATTCCAACTAACTAGAGTATATTTTGACTCCATAAAGAAAATAGTGATGCCCCATAGGACTTCTTAACCTTTGAACGTAAAGTCCACTGTGCTTGCCCATGCCAGTGATCCTTGTTTCTTTCGTCGAACGTAAACTTTGACGCACCTGAAAATAACAAGATAAGAAACTAAACAAACAAATCCCACTTATATAAATGTGAAAGTTTGGATGGATGTTTGTTACTCTTTCACGCAAAAACGACTGAACGGATTTTGATAAAACTTGGTACACAGGTAGATCATATTCTGAAATAACACCTAGAATACTTTTTATCCCGGGAAAGGATAAGATCCCACGGTAACGCGGGTGAAACCGCGGAGGATAGCTAGTTGTATATAAAGACATTCTAAGCATAGGTTACTTATAGATACGACCTCCGTCACATACACTGTACTGTAAACCAGTGCGAAGCCGGGGCGAGTCGCTAATATTTATTAAATCGATTAAATATTATCATCTTAGAGCTATGAATAAAATATTATAACTGACGAGATGGAAAATCAATTGAAACGCATTGAATTACTGATTAAATTATATTAAAATTATTGCCGGTAGCTGTTCTTCTCGGTGCGTGTCATAATCTCATGTATATTATATAAGTTTATGATTTAAAAATAGATTTTCATTTTCTCGGGATAAAAAGTATCCTATGTTTCTTTCGAGGATATGATTTACCTGTGTGCCAAGTTTCATCAAGATCCGTTGAGCCGTATACAACTTTCACATTTATAATATTAGTAGGATTATAATAGTGAATCCTATTACAACGCACCATCTTACATAGACTAATAAACGACTAATTGCATCAGAAGACGTCTAATAGTGTAATTATCTTAATTATTGGCACGTGCGCGGCACGGGGCATCACCGGAATCTTCTGACTCAGTGTCAATGTCTAAAAAACATGCTATGAGTCAACTGCATTCGCGGATGAGTCACTTACCTATCATTCGAATTGATAGTGAGATGGTCAGTTGTTGAAGATGTGACGAAGATATAAAATTACGTTATTTCATGCGTCATTGAGGCCAGAAAATATAATTATCTAACCAAACAAATAACCGAATTTGAAAGGGATAACAATAGAATAGTTATCCGAATCCCGATAATGTGGTTGATGAACTAAAGCCTACTAAGTGAGATTGGCCGTGTTTTGACAATGAATATAACACGTTTTAATTGCAATAATTGAATAATTTAAAGAACTATGGAACTTGGCATCCGTTCATTGAGGCTTCATGGTATCGAAGCTTCACTGCAACTGAAGGATTAATATTAACGAAGCTGTAAAGGTAGCTTTATCTCCGATGCCAACCTTAAACCAACATTGGCTCTTTACAAAAACACTGGTCCAGGAAGTATCGAAAATAAAATTTAAAAAATGAGAATATTTTTGTTTTCTTCGATCATAATAATTTACATTGTTTTAATCAAATAATAAAGGTCATTAACACTGTTGTATAGTCTATCTATCTAGAGTAATGCACGATTCGGAGTTGATTTTGGTGTGTGGCGGTAATCAACTCAGCAATTACTCTATCCAAAATCTTTTTGAAGTGAAACTTTTTATCGACGTATGACAATTTTTTTATAGTAATTTAAAAACCAAGTGTCTGGTTTGTTTGTAATGGCAAAATAACAGCTTCTTACTATAATAAATATGATCACACACACACTCACTCACTCCGTTGGCTCAGCGACCCAAAGAGTGTCTTGGCCTCCGATACGAGAGAACGCCACTTAGCCCGATCTTTAGCCACTTCTCGCCAATCACCAGCTTGAAGCTCCCTCAGGTCCATCTCCACTGTATCTTTCCAGTGGTATCTGGGCCGAGCGACAGGGCGACGCCCTATTGGTTGACCCAATTACGCTCTCTTAGCACCACGATCTCCTATTCTCTGGACGTGGCCGAGCCAACGGAGTCGGTAAGCTTTTGTTTCTCCTTTGATGTTTGGATTGGCTACGAGTTCCTCGATTTCGGCATGCAAATCCGCCAGCTCCCGTTGGATCTCTGCACGGGGCTTAAGATCTTTCGAAGAACCTTTCTTTCTGCGACCAACAGCTTATTCTCTTCCTTTTGTGTCAGAGTCCAAATCAATTTTTTAAATTATATTTTTGTGTCACTTTCAAAGGTAATGCTGATGTTTTAAGGATACTTAAGAAACCTACTTTTATTTTCGACATTAAAAAATAATTCAAATAGGGAACGCAGATAAGTCCGCGGGGGACAGCCTATACATAAATCAACGCGTCAATATAATTAATGTAATATTCCCACGTCCCGACCCGCAATTAATTTGCTAAACAATCATAATTGTGTAACCATATCGTGGAATCTAATTAACCTGACCCTATCTTTATATGAAAATGGGTACTCGTACTCTACCAACAAATGAGCACGCGACGTTAATTGGCGGTGCGAGTAGGGTTGTCAAACGGACGACTAAATATGTACATATACGTAGGTTGAGTATGCTTCATATTTCAGTAATTTTTTTTGCCGCAATAACTCGCAAATATTGTCAGTCTTGCTGAGTTTTTTGTCGGATTCTTCTCAGTTTAAGTGTATTCCGAACCGATGGTAGAGTCAATTGTAAACGTTCATAAGAGCCTTACCAGGGCAATAAATGAGATTTGATTTAGTGAGATTAGATAAATTATTTAATTAAATAATAGCTAGGTTTAGATTTATTATTAAATTAGTAATTAAATCAAAAATTCAAAAGGCGATATATGGAAACATTTTTTATTGAAATAGACTTTTGTAAGCACTTTTACATGTAATTACATTGTAGACTAATCGGAAGGTTGCTTTGCCGAGAAGAGCAATAGGTACATTGCAATTACTCTTTTAAAAACAACTTCCACCTATTACATTTATCAAGTCTCACAATAATATTTGCGTGTATATATGGCGGCAAAAATAGTAATCTATAGAATTTAATTACTCGAGCAGACCAGCCCCCACAAGCAGCACCCGTACATAAGTATGACGCAATACAAATTCAACAAAAAAATCATAACAACCCTAGAACAAGCTGTAACTGTCATCCATCTTAGTTCCTCGGGATTTGTCCGTTATGTAGCACAGTATATAGAAGATAGATTAGAAACTGAATTAGAAATATTCACTCTGATACTTAGATAGGTATCTAAAACCAAGCTAGGCAAGGTCTCGCAAATCCGACCGTTGAGCCACTGACTTTAAAGTAAACCAATTCAGATGTTCTATTGACTAATATTTTGTAAAAAAAACCAATATCATCATTTTCTTAGCATCTGACAAAAAGTTACTAACCCACTTTCTTGAGTTTTTTTGCTACAGTAACAATGTTTAAGTCGAACAGGTGACTTAAGTCCACCACATTGGCATTTTTATGCAAGACTAGCAGAGCTGTCCCCCGCAGTTTCAACCGCGTTCCCGGGGATCTTATCTTTTCCCGGGATAGTATCCTATGTTTTATTCCAGGAGATGTACATATTATGTGTCAAGTTTCATCAAAATCCATTAAGTAGTTTGTAATAGTAGTTATATGACAGATATTTTACATATAAAATCCAAAATGTGCTAAAATTACATCAGAAGCTCTCCTAGGTATCGATTCTTATCATTCCTCATCTTTTTGGGTACGAGTCTCTCCTTACAAAGGGGTCCATGCTTTATAGTCCAAAAACAAGTGTGATATAACCAAAATCCAAAATTAATTCATAGAGGCTGTAACCGATGAGCGCTCGTTCTCATTTTGAGAACAATATAAATAAAACTATTTAGAATACACTTGACCGCAAGTTTTCTCGAATTATAGGCCAAGGTCATATGTTGTAGGTATATAATATTTAAATACCGGTTTCAATTCTAAACGCAACGTTATTATTATACGTAACGTGTTGTTATGATTATTTTAAGAAAGTCGGTTATACTGTTTCACCACGCTGACCTTGCGTGTGTCATTGACTCGGCATTGATCGATCGTTGTTTTCATTTTATTTTTAAACGTGTTACTCGTCAGTCGTCATATTACATAGATTCCGGTATTCTTGTGCAAAAAATCTTATTTAATGTTATGAGTTCCTCAGTAATCAATTCGAGTAAGGCTATTTTACTGATGTTTTTAAGATTCCGTATCTCAAAAGGTAAAAAAGGAACCCTTATCTTGTCCGTAGACGCCAATTAAGAAAGTCCTCTGAGTTGTATGGGCGCTTATACAATTTAGAGGTCTAGCTTAATTGGCTACTACCTCAAATAAGGTAATCGAAAAACACTTGAAAAAAATCCTCGAGACTATCGATCTACAAGTTTGTACGGAACCCTCGGTGCGCGAGTCCGACTCGCACTTGACCGGTTTTTTATTACCACAAGTGACAACGAGGCAGACGGGTCACGGATTGCCAATGTGTTACCTTATTAAAAGGGATACTGGCAAAATGTGTGTTACTTTCTTACCAGTCTCTAGCGGTTGCAATAGGGAATATGCACGTGACTTCAAAATGGACGATTTTTTTTATGTAATTCCTATTGTTACAATAACATACCAACATAATTATTTTCAAAAATTTTCATGATCATCAAAAAGTGTCTGTTTTTAAATTCCCTCGCAAATTTCCAAAACGCCCCGTGAACAAATCGTGACGTCACTTTTACACTCGACCACAGAGTATGTAACCGCTACGCTTAAATTTATTATAAATAATAACTTTTCTGTGCTTTTCCATGGCAATAAACTGATTTTAATAACTTTGTGAACCAAACACTTAGTTTTTGACATCGAACTCGTCTAATCTCACATCACAAAATAAGCGCGCCATAATGGCTGCGTTTGAATCACTCGAAAATGATAGTGATTTTAAAATATATTTTTTAGCTTAATGGTTAAGATTTTAGATGTGTTATATATATTTTTGGTAATGTAATAACCCGTAGAAACGTTAAAACAATAAAACAAATACGTGCATATTCCCCATTACTGAAACATAGGTAACTGTTACTTTCTTATCACTCACTAGGGTAAGTAAGTAGATACTATCAGTAGCATGATATTATAAGTAAAAAAGTGTAGATACGGGCTCCGAAAGCGGGAGACTAAAAAGTGGCTAATTAGCCTACTTTGACCTGTATCGCGTCGGCATCAACGGATGCACTTCACGTATTTAGTTTTAAAGGTCACACGAAACAACAAAAAATACCATTATGAATGAAATATGAATGAAATATTATTGTACATACACCTTATACAATATGCAAGAGAGATACATGATAAAAAAATAAATAAAATGAAGTGAGTACAATATAGGCGGCCTTATCGCTTAAGCGATCTCTGCCAGGCAACCTTTGGGTGAGAGGAAATATATCTAAAAAGTGGCAGGTATATACATTCTACATAAACTAAATAAAACAATATACATATGATAAACAGATACTATACATATAGAAAATAAATAAATATGACAATACATAGGTATATATACAACCGATATACTAATACTTATACATAGATAACTGTAAATATAAATAATAACAATACATACAAATTAAAGAGAAAGGTAGTAAGAGTGTATTTGCGACTTAAAAAATTCAATAGTCTGAGCCTGTCTTATGGTCTGAGGTAAAGAGTTCCACAGACGAACAGCTTGCACAGTGAACGACTGACTAAACGTTTGGGAAGAGTGTAAGGGTGTTTTAAGGAGAAGTTTGGAAGATTTGCGAAAGGTGTGATGTTGAGAGCTATGGTATTCGAAGTGTTCCCTAAGATAAGAAGGGGCTTTGGGATTAAATAGAATGTTATATAAAACTGAAAGTGTGTGAGTATTCCGGCGAAGGCGAATTGGGAGCCACTTGAGTTGAGTGCGAAACTGGGAGACATGGTCATATTTGCGTAAGCCAAAAATGAACCGTATGCAGAAGTTTTGAAGCCGCTCAAGCTTATTTAACTGCTCCTCTGTGAGGTCAAGATAGCAGACATCAGCATAATCGAGATGCGGTAAGAGCAGACTGTGAGAGCGCATCTTTGGTTTCCATGGGCAGAAAGTTTCATAACATTATGTGTGAGATATCGTAATGTAGTGTGGATATTGCACATTGTGGACATTTCTGGGCCATTTTATTAGATCGAATGGTACCTATCTACAGCTTTTTACTTATTAACATCATTGAGCAAGGCTCGCACGGCACGTGGCGCTTAAATACAAACTCGATGTCGTGTCACATTCAGGCGAACGAACTCACATCTAGGGCTGCCACCCGCCCGGGTTTCCTCGGATTTGTCCTAGTTTAGAGGGCATCCGGGGAGCGTCCGTTAAAAAAGTGGACACTTTTTGTGTCAAGGAAATCGCCAGAAGATAAGCAGTAAATTAAAACAAACTTTGTAATATAAATATTAGAATGTAAACTTTGTGGGAAAAAAAATCCTAGAAAAATTAAACAATTTCACCTAAATGTCCGGGACTTCGTAAGTTTTTGCCCGGCGTCGGCAATTTAGGTGATGGCAGCCCTATCACATCGGAAGCGAACTCCCACGACCTTGATTTTATAAATAAACACGCACTTGCGAAGCGAAGTGTCGTTCGAAGTTTACAGAATGCTAAATTCATATCTCACCTGAGATTCAGCTTTAGAGATGATGATGATTTAGATTCAGCTTTTTGATTTAGATTTGGTTACAAACGTTGTAACCAGTTGAGTTTCTATGTAACGTGTTAAGATATCAGCCGTCGATAGGTTTTAAAAGGTTCAAACCAGAGGTTCAAACGGATATCTAAACTAATACTATAAAGGAAAAAGATTTTTTGTTTGTTACGATTAATTACTAAAAAACTACTCGACCAATTTTTTTAATTGTTTCACCATTAGAAAGCTACATTACCCCTGAGTAACGTAGCCACGTAGGCTATATTTTTATCTTGAGAAAAGATAAGATCCCTCGGGAACGCGGGTGAAACCGCGGTGAACAGCTAGTTAATAAGAGTAAAATCCGTCGCATATCTCACGTCACCGTTCAATTACGTTGTCAACTATTAACACATACATTGCACTTCACAGAATAATAATGATGCATGTAGATAGTGAATCACCGACGATTGAATTCGTTCAGTTTAGGCCCTATGTATGAGGCACTTATGAAGGTCGAGATACAGAACTTATCACCGGTTCGGAATTCAGCCTTCAACTGAGAACCGGCAAGAAACTCGGCAAGGTATTTTTATTGGATTTAATTTTTAATTGAAATGTTTAACATTTTTTTTATATTTACACTAAAACAATTGTAGTTACTTTCCCTATCACACGTTTCAAACCAATGTATACCTATATCTATTTACCGTAAATTTGTAAAATTTGGTATTGTATACAATTCCTAGGCATTATTATGTATAATGCGTAAAATTATGAAAAGACAGATTCAACAGGAAACTAAAAACTAACAAAATACCACAGAGCAAATGAATATTTTGTAGTATTCATTTGCTCTGTGGTATTTTGATTTAGTTAATCAGAAATGATTAAATAAGTATATTATATTTTTGAAGTCCGTAATAATTCGTATTAAAACCTATTCAAATTATTATTCTATAAATACCTATTGATCTGTTTGAAGTCGGTGCCAAGACCAAAAATACAATGAAAGCAATACTCCTTTTTTGAAGTTGTTTAAAAATAGCCACGTACGATAGGTACAGTAAGTACCTATACACTTCTAACCTAATCAATCCATGTCGATTCTGAATACATAACCGTCATGAATTCGGTATTTTATACGTTGCCTAGGAATTGTATTGAATTTATAGATTTTTTTAGAATTTCACACATTTCCTGTGACATATATAGGTTACATCACCTACTTACATAATATTCAAACTCTTCTTTGAGTTCAATGGCATACCTGAGATTCATCGTTCACTCGCCTTGAATTAATTTCACGACCACGTTTGAGACCTGTTTAGCAGGCTGTCCAACACGACTGGTTATTGAAATCTCGGAATTGTTATCTGACTGTATTTCTTCTTCTACATAATATTTGTTTATCAATAAAGGTATCTAAGTATCTGGCCTTTGCCAAAAAAGGGCATACAGATAATGGTGTCGATGTCTTTTAAATAAAATATATAACATGTAAATTCTTAACTATATAATTTATTTGAATTAAAGGCTTATATAAAAAAGGTATCTAAAATAACTAAGTTTTTTGTTCTTTGTTTTTCGCTTGGCGTCACACGGCTTCTGTATTTCGCCAGTTTCAAGTAGGTAGATACACAATATTCTTCTTATATGTTGCTAGCTTTCCGCCACGCGGTTTCACCCGCGTTCCCGAGGGATCTTATTTTTTCCCGGAATAAAAAGTAGCTTATGTGCTATTCCAGACTATAATCTATCTCTATGCCAAATTTCATCCAGATCCATTCATCCGTTCTGGCGTAAATGAGTAACAAACATGCATCCATCCATCCAAACATTCACATTTATAATATTAGTAGGATATCTTAGTCAGGTTATCACATTCACAGTAAAGTCTACTAAGTAGGTACAAGCCTGGTTTTAGTGAAATTGGCGGCTGTTCCACTAAAACTTTTAACGGACTTTTTGGGACAACCTGAAAAGTCACGATACATGCTTTCATTTAATTTAACTTGTGCACTTAGATTGATCTTTATTAGACAAAACACCACCGATACTATTCAATAAAACTTAAAATACACGAATTTAATTAAAATAAAACGAAAACGCAACTTTCAAAGTTCCCGCCAAAAAGTCATGTAACAGTATTTTTAAAGATCCGAAAGGAGTTAACAAATACGAAACAAAAAGGTTCTAAAAGGTGATTTAAGGCGATAATAGCTCAGTGGTAGAGACGTCGAATACCGCGGCTAAGGACGTGTGTTCGAATCTTACAATGAGCTTGAACTTTGGGTGAAGGAAAACATCGTGAGGAAACCATGAAGGCCAAACACAAAATTATCTAAAAAGCAATTTATTTATATTATATTTACTTTTGTTTGACCTTAACTTACATGGTAAGTGTCAGGAACTGGGCCACAAGTGTCCTAAATAATTATTTTCTTACACTTGTGTCAGAAGTCGACTTGAGGGACTTGAGGCTAGTCAGCCGGGTAGTACGAAGTACTGTGAACAGGTGCTGCTTGTGGGGGCTGGTCTGCTTGAGTTTATTGTTTATTAAGTCAGTCATAATTAAATTCTATAGATTACTATTTTTGCCGCCATAACACGCAAATATAGTCAGTGCGACTAGATAAATAATTATTGAATGTAATAGGTGTAAGTTGTTTTTGAAGAGAGTAATTGCTGAGTTTATTGCCGGCTCTTCTCAGCAAAAGCAACCTTCCGAACCGAGCATTTAGAGTCTGACTATTCATAAGTGCCTGTGAAGGCCTATTTGGATGAATAAATAATTTCATTTCATTTCATACCCTACAACCGTTAACACCTCACTATTTTTACCTTCACCGACAGCTCATACTCATCGTATAGACTATCATAGTCATCATTAACTTAAATTTTATGGCTATTTGAATAACCTCTGGCTGCATAAATAACTGATGAGTCAGTGGTATAACACCATAATATGACGTAATAACTTACCAACAAGTCACACTAATAGATGCACCGAATAAAATATGCAACAAGGAAAACTAAATGTTATTTCCATGTTTCCCACAGATGCATTTCCAACTCATTTTAATTTCACGTGGGAAAATGTACGCATGATTTGCATTTCCAATATGAATGAATGTGGTCACTCAATTATGTACATTTACTAATTGCAATGATATTATAAATAAAAATGTGAAGATAGATTATAAAATAATTAGTCCAACTTGACCTCCTCACATAGGTAACCGAGTGCAATCAAAAGTACCTAAAAGTGACCCAAAACAACCAAAAATGTGTTATGAGTAGGTACTTATGAGATATTGTAATGTAGTATGGATATTGTAATATTAAGTTATTTATGTATGCATTAGAGTGCCAATTCCCGGCTATTTTTAACCGACTTCAAAAAAAAGGAGGAGGTTCTCAATTCGTCTGTATGTTTTTTTTTTTTAAATCGTATGTTGTGTGGGTAACCTATCTACACCTTTTTATACATATCTTTGACTAATTTGAGCGGAATATGTAATACGGCTGTTTTTTTTAAACTCATTTATTCAGCTTACATTCAAAGAAACATTCAACATACATAAAAGACCATACTTATATTGAAAATGGCTTATTAACTAACTTTTGTGTATTACTAATGAAATGATGTTTACAGTAATTAGTCGGTTGATAGCTTTTCAGCGGTTAGTGAGCGTTCTTACGCGTTATGATCATAATTTTGAAAAGCAACGTGAAATATCGATTTTAATATTTTAAACTATACATTTTGTAAATAAAACATTAGCTGTCCCGCGCGGTTTCACTCGCGTTCTCGCGCAATCTTACCTTTTCTCGGGATAAAAAGTATCCTATGGCCTTCTCCATAGTCCCATAACTCCCATACCAAAATTTATATAAATCGGTTCAGTGGTTTCAGCGTGAAAAGGTAACAGACAGATAGATAGAGTTACTTTCACATTTACAATAATAGTAAGGATAACTATATAAAGTATCATGGCTACGTCAAAAAACTGAAGAAACACACTTAACGCAATGGAAAACCAATGAAGGGTGCAGACAAACAAAGAATGCAATTCCGGTGGCATCAAAAAAGTTTTCTCGCAACCTCATCAGATTAAAAAGGGACAGAATCCGCAAAGTTATAGGAGTTATAACCGGCCACTGTCTACTGAACAAACACCTATTTACCATAGGTGTGACAGACAGCCCCCTATGCAGAGGATGCATGGAGGCGGAAGAAACGCCACAGCACGTGCTTATGGAATGCAGGAGCGTGGCAGACAAACGGGCACAAATCCTCCATTCACCAGCGTCACTTCCGGAAGCCTTTGGCAGTCTACAAAGGCTGCTAGCCTTCTGGGATGACCTGGGCTGGTTGGAGTGAGAAGACACAGAAGCTTAAATACGTACAATGGCCCAATCAAGAGGCTAAGTGCGGAAACAGCCCTGCCAAAACAAACAACTATATAAAGTATGGAATACAAAATTTAAGTTTGCTAAGTTTATTTAGACTGAATTATTGGTGCCCAGTGCTTACTGACTGTTTTAATCAGTGACATTTCATGGTCAAGCCCAAAACATTAAGGAATTTCTAAAAGCATCCCTAAGAGAAGGAAAGAGAACTGCGTCAATGTTAAAAGATGATGAAATAATTGTTACACGGGGAAATCCAAGTAAAGTGATCTTATTGTGTAAACATCTCATCACTTAACAAAAACAAACATAAAATAATAAATCCTTATCCTTACTAATCCATACTGATATTATAAATGCGAAAGTGTGTCTGTCTGTCTGTCTGTTACCTCTTCACGCAAAATTTTTACGTGTTTTTAATTTCTTGTTATTGCAACATTTTGATCATGAACGCATAAGAACGCGCACTAATCGCTTAAAAGCGATCGACTGTGGGGAATGATATAGAATAGTTTTTATCCCCGAAAAGAAAGGGGTGCAAATTAGTAAAGAGAATCAATAAAAAATTACTACTTATAAGACTTAAATCATATTTTAATTATGTTGTATATATATCTTATTAGTAATCCCTTTAGGAGGCGAAAAGAGGGGTGAATATTTTTATGGGGAATCTGAAAAATCTGAAAAATCAATTATTTCTTAACTAAGGAATAATAACTCAATATTATCTTGTGAATGAGTTTACGAAATCTCTGTATAAATTGGCATAGTGCCACACACAATGTCTCCAACAACACATTTTTAAAACGTAAACGATATTATTTAGTTGGAAGCGACTTACAAGCTTCGGCCTAGCTTGGATGCCTGTTTCTCCTACAAACAAAATATGGAATTTGTTCGGTCACTGTTTAATTGTAATATTGTACCTAGTTTGTAAGGAGAAAAGAAATAAAATATTATTATTATGAGATTTTAAATGCAGTGCTTTTAAAAGCGTTACATGTTCTTTCTTTAATTACTTAAACGAATTATGTATTAATTAACTATCAATGAGAAGAGAAATAATAGTTTTGATAATTTTACTATAATAGGGATGTTGACTAAAAAAATCGATTTAGTTTCATTTTATTAAATGTCAAAACGATAGTTTATATGGAGTTTTTTCTTAAATATTGGCATGTGACGTCGTAGATAATCAACATCAAAAGATCTATGTACGTTTTGTTAATTGTTAATTAAAACCATTAATTTTACAACGTAATTATTCGCCGTTTTCGAGTGTTATTAATATTGTATAGGCAATTGTGTCTTCAGGCAATTTTTTCTTGCGTCCAAACCAAAATGATCCCTATTGTGGTTTCAGAAACTGCCTCAAAGATGATTATCATGATGATGATTGATGAATATCAATTGAGAGTACCTATGTATATTTTTGTTTGTATATTTTGTAGATTTGTTGTAAATAATTTAATTACCTAGTATATCTAGACATGATTCAGACAATCAATATACTATTGTAAGCTCCAATAGAGTAATTTTATCAACAGACCGCAGGAAATTGCATCATAATGCAAAACGCATGGAGCTCACGTAAGTTTTCGATTGCATAACATAATATCATGTTTTTATTGCGTGTCCTTTTCGTAATTTTGTGTTTACATACATACTAGGGGATTTTTGACCACTCCCGTCCTTGTCACATTTGTGAGACACCCCCTCCCTGTGACGTCACATATTTCTTGCAATTTTACATCTAAAAATTGTAAAATTAAAGTAAACAGCAGTTTCGAAATTAGTTTTATTCAAACAATCAATGCCCCGCGGTTTCACCCGCGTTCCCGAGGGACCTTATCTTTTCCCGGGATAAAAAGTATCCTATGTCCTTCTCCAAGGTTCCATCTATCTCTATACCAAATTTCATCTAACTCGGTTCAGCGGTTTAAGCGTAAAGAGTTAACAGAGATAGACAGACACACTTTCACATTAATATTAGTATGGATGAAAGATACAAACTTCTTCAGTCCATGGTCTTTGAATTGTTCCGTCTTTAACAAAACGTATTACCTAATTATTAGGTTACACAATTATTACTAACAGGATTACCTAATTATTCATTAACAGTTCATTATACACAATTATTGTGTATAATTGTGTATAATGAACTGGATAATGAGGAAATTTTTAATTGTAAATTCAAGTACCTATGTATTCATTCATTACAGATTCTCAAAACATAATGATTGTTACAGTAAACTGACCGGTCTTTGTCTGGGACCGCTCAGTGCACTCACACTGATAACAAAATGGTGTCACTTTCCGACTCGTACTTATCTCTGAATAAAATAAAACAATGTCGCATCTGCTTTTGTCTTTCCGTTTCTCCACTTACTTCTTTTGAAACACGCAACGGACTTTGATACAGTTTTCACTGACATTTACGAGATTTTATTCCGGAAGGTTTATACAGGGTGTCCGGTAAGTAGCATGACAAACTTAAGGGGGAGATTGGTGGGCGGGTCACCTACCAAATATGCAAAAATCACCTCAGTAAAAAGGTCATCATTTTCTATTAGGTAGCTTTATATTAGGTAGGTGACCCCCCCACCTATCTCCCCCTTAGGTTTGTCGTACTACTTACCGGACACCCTGTATATGTGGCAGGGAAATGAGGATATCAGGGATTTCACGAAATCCGGTAGACGTCGAATATTCTTGTTTATTACGTCTTCGTCGACGTATCAGGACATGGTCGGTTAGTTCTGTCTGTGTATGTAAATATACGTATATCTAGATACACGGCAGTGTGTTAGCCAAGTTCACAAAGCAAAAGGGTGACACACCGACCTTGGGTTATACCACAGTAGAAATATAGAACTTTAAACTGTTTATACCAAAGACTTTTACCTAACTTATCTATCTTTAAATCTCTTTGGGTTATACCTACCTATCTATGACACAAACCATTTCGGCCCACTTTCGACCCCTTAACATTAAAGTATTTGATCTACACACTTGATAGATGTTGTCATTCAAAAATCACTATCTTTTATCGCTGACTGACTCGCTCTCGCTCATCAGTAGTTTAGACAACTTGGCATGTTATAATTTGGTGTGGAAGTAGGTTCAGTTTAAGCTCAATTAGAGATATTCGACTAAGAGAACAGTTGCCAAGTTGCATTTTTTATTAGCAAAGATGAGATGTATGGAGCGCAATGAAACCACTGTATTAGTCGAACACTAGTTTATTACTGACGCCGGTCGGCGACCGCGGTGCATATATACATCATTCCTCCACACTTAGATTTTGAAACCTGGTAACAACAATATGATAATATAATGTAACAATTTAGGAATGCACATAATAATAAAAACACATATACATACAATATAAAAACACTATAAGGAAAGACTAGATACTAATACTAAAACTTTTTAAAATAATTGTTTATAATCAACTTTTTTTCTATTACGCTTCGGACGTGAGTGTGGGGATGCTGGTGCTGGTTGTACATCAATATTGCTCTCAGTTGTACTTGGAACTGATTGATTACTTTCGGATACAATATGTTCAGGCTGTGTTCGCGCGGCTACATCCACAGCGGGCCTTCCCGCACTCTCGATCGACTCACAATCGCCCCATACTTCCCCATCACCATCACCTGCGACACATCCCGCATCTGGTGCTACTGGTGCTTCATTAGTTTCAGATGCCACGAATGATTTAGAAGACTGTTGCTCAGTAGAAGGAGCTGGTAGAATAAAATTCCTGGCCTGCACTATTGCATCGGGCGATTGAAACTGATGAGACACAGTATCAGTATTTTTGATTGGTAATGGGTTACCCGTATATTTAATTATCTGATCCACGTGTCTTATACAGCAAACATCAAACTCTTTTATAAAAATGTTATACATCCTACTACCTATTATACTTTTAATTATACCTAGCTGCCATGTTTCTTTTCGTGCACTATAACATCGGGTCCAAACTACATCACCAATCGAAAATTGCCTACTTCCAAGCCCCGCAGGAGAATCAACATGAATATTAGTTGATGGTACAATTAAATCGAGACGAGATCGCAGGTTTCTACCAAACATTAACTTAGCTGGCGTTTCACCTGTGGTACAGTGCACAGTATTCCTATAATTAAACAAATAACCTAACAACAATTCACTTACTTGATACAGTGGTAGGTTGTCTTTAAGAATACATTTTAACATTTTTTTACATGTTCTTACCGAATTTTCCGCCTGACCATTGCTGGGCGGATGATAAATGGGTGACGTCATGTATTTAATACCATTGGAGGCGCAAAACGTTTTAAATTCGTTAGAATTAATCTTGACGTCATTATCTGATACCAACGCGTTCGGTATACCAAAGGTTGAAAATATATTCTTTAGTTGACATATTAGGGCTCTAGTTGAAGTTCCATTAGACATATATATGCATTCTACCCATTTACTGTAGGAGTCTACAAGCACGAGATATACCCTTTGCCCCACGGTCATATAATCAATGTGGACGCGCTGCCACGGAGCGGCGGCGGCAGGCCAGGGCGCGGGGTGGTCCCGCGGCGGCGCGGCGCGCACACTGACGCAAGTTGCGCACGACCCGATCCAGCGCTCGATGTCGCCGTCGATGCCCGGCCACCACATTCTACTCCGCGCGTTACTTTTAGTTTTAATTATACCTAAATGGGTATCGTGTAATTCACCCAACATTTTTTTTCTAAGTGACGTCGGAATTACTATTCTATGTCCCCTTAGCAGGCAACCGTTTTCGTACTGCAAGTCGGACTTGCACTGAAAATAGGGTAAAATAGATTTACAAGTAATTTTTCGTGGCCATCCCTTTTTTATATACCTAATGACCGTTTGAGTCACAGTATCTTGCTCCGTTGCCTGCATTATATTGCGTACGGTGGTGGCAGGCGACGCTTCATCTAAAAACTTAAGCGCATAGTAGGTATCTATATCTACATCATTATCGGTCACGTCACACTTGTTTGGGCATTTTAAAGGTGAACGTGAAAAATAATCGGCTACTACGTTATTTCCACCCGATACATATTGCACTATATAATTATAAGCTGATAACGTAATAGCGTATCTCTGGAGCCTTAGCGCTGTTGTTACCGGTATTCCTGTTTTATTATTAAAAATGGAAACTAAAGGCCTGTGGTCAGTTTTTAAAATGAATGGTTCGCTACGACCGTACAAATACTGGTGGAACCTTTTCACACCAAACATAATAGCGGTCGCCTCCTTTTGTATTTGGCTATAATTACGTTCGCTCGCGGTGAGTGATCGCGATGCGAATGCGAGCGGGCGCTCGTGCGCGTCGCCGTCCCCGCGCTGCGCTAACACGGCGCCGAGGCCGGCCGGGCCCGCGTCTACCGTAAGTACGAGCTGCGCTGTCGGCTCGAAGTGCGCCAGCACTCGCTCCGATGCCAACTCGCGGCGCACCGCTGCCATAGCTCGCCGCTGTCTCTCTCCCCACTCCCAGGGTGCGTCGCTTCGTAGCAACTCGTGGAGCGGACTCAATAACGACGAAGCGTTAGGAATGAAATTCCTATAGTAATTTACGACCCCTAGGAATCTCTTAACTTCGGTGACGTTTGTCGGTTCGGGAGCGCTTATTATCGCCTTCACCTTATCAGGACTAGTCATTAACCCCGCTTTACTGATAACGTAGCCTAGATAAAGAACGCTTTCTCTGAAAAATTCACACTTTTCTTTTTGAAGACGTAGACCAGCATCACTTAATCTACCTAGGACTTCAGATAGTCTTTTAAAGTGTGATCTTCTATCAGGACCTGTAATACATATATCATCGAGCCAGACACTGACTCCGTCTATGCCCATTAAAAGAGTTTCCATAGATTTCTGAAATATTGCAGGTGCATTAGCTAGGCCGTAAACCAAACGCGTATATTTGAATAGCCCTTTATGCGTATTTATAGCTGTAAGTTCCTGAGATGACTCATCTAAAATAAATTGATTGTAAGCATTTTTTAAATCAATTTTAGTGTATAGCTCGCCCCCTCCGATCCTAGCGAAAACCTCTTCAATCCTGGGTAAAGGGTATTTTTCAATTACAAGGTCCTTATTTAGTGTAACTGAAAAATCTCCTGCAATCCTAACTTTACCGTTTTCCTTTAACACAGGCACTATCGGAGTGGCATATTGGGCGTGGTCTATAGACACTAATATACCTAAGCCTACCAATCGCTCTAATTCTTCCTCAACTTTATCCTTTAGGGCAAAGGGTACAGTTCGCGGCTTATAAAATTTTGGAACAGAATTTTCTTTTAGTTGCAGGGTAACTTTAAATTTATTAAATGAACCCAACTCATCCGTCCACAAATCAGGGTATTTTTGAAGTAATTCAAGTACGTCGTCATCGTTACACACTAACGACTTAATATCGGTTGTGATAATTAAATTAAAGGCGGACATGAAATCCCTGCCTAATAATGGCGGGCCTCCATTTTTAACAACGAAAACTTTAATATTTCGTTGCATTTTATTAAATTTAGCTTGAATTGTGAAAAACCCTAATGGGGAGATTTTATGTCCATTGTACAAGCACATTTTTACATTGCTGTTCTGTAAATGATAATGCGAAAACATCTTTGAGTACAAGGTGTTTGAAATGACACTAGTACCAGATCCTGAATCGAGTTCCATTTTAATAAATTTACCACCTAAAACAAGTTCAATTTGAATCGGCTTATCGGCTACGTACCTTATATTGAAATTCTGACACTCCTCACAAACCGTGTCCTGGTACTGGCTACCACTGCATTCCTCGTTAGAATCAACATGATAAACAAATGAAGATCCTTTTGAGTCACCACATACTTTTTTTAAATGACCTTTTATGCCGCACTTTTGACACTTATATCCCTTATAACGACACTTATCACTACTGTGATTTTTCATCCCGCAAACCGAGCAGCGACCCTTATCTCGATGTGTTGACGCAACAGCACCAACCGCGCCTCGTCCACGACTAGATCCCCCTGCCTGCCCCTGGAATCTCGCACGGTATACTGGTTCCTCCTTGATAGAAACGCCTTCAGTACTGGTACTGGTATCAAACATAGCCTTTGCCTCCTTGGCACAAGCCGCCTGCTCCGCCACTTCAATAGCCTGCGCCAGTGTGAGGGTAGATGGGTTCTTCTCGAACAACTTATCGCGTTCTGGCCCCGCGCTCAAGCCAAGGACGAAACGATCCCTTAAGTTCGTTTCTAGAGCGGTGCCGAAGTCGCAATAAACTGCTAAACCTCTTAGTCGCGCCACCCATTCTCCTAGGGTTTCGCCTGGTTTCCTGAAGGCACTAAAAAATTTTGCCTTATCCACGAATGAGCACTTCTTTGGTTTGAAATGGTTATCGAGTAATCCAACTAGGTCCCTGTAGCTCAACGCTTCCAACTCCTTCGGAAATGCGAGGTTAAGTACTAACCGATATGTTTCCTCTGTGAGATGAGTTAATAAAATTCCACTCTTCTTCTCATCGTCCACACTATTGATTTTCAAGAACTGCGTTATCTTCCCTTTATATATAAGCCATTCACTAGTTTTGTAGTCAAATTCCGGCAAATTCCCAAGATAAGCGTTCATTTTTATTTTTTTATTTTCTATGCGTGGGTAAACCAACAACGTTCGCCAGTGAGATGTATGGAGCGCAATGAAACCACTGTATTAGTCGAACACTAGTTTATTACTGACGCCGGTCGGCGACCGCGGTGCATATATACATCAAAAGAACATTTTTTTTTCTTTAAAAGCAACCAAAGAACGTTATAGACAAGAGCTATGAACTTGAAAGCTTCGCAAAATTGGTACTCAGTTAGATCTCACTTATTAAGTTCTAGTTGTCCCCCGCGGTTTCACCCACGTTCCCGAGGGATCTTATCTTTTCCTGGGATAAAAAGTATCCTACGTGTTATTCCAGGATATGATCTACCTGTGTGCAAAGATTTATCAAAATCCGTTCAGCCGTTTTTACGTGAAAGAGTAACAAACATCCATCCATTCAAACATTCACGTTTATAATATTAGTGGGATTTAGGTATGTTGCAGTTTTTTGTTACGAACTTTCTTGACCTTATTACACATTTATGTTTTTGGTGGGATTTATGTACCGTCAGTGAAAGGATTTGAAATAAATTTATACGATCGAGTGGGAAGCATAATAATGATAAAAGAAGCAGTCCTTAGAATAATAATTAATTAGCTGTATCATTATTACCTCGATAAGAGCAAACAGCAAAGATAACAAACTTATTGTTTATTTTATTTAAGGTCATGTTGATTTATAAGTTCTACTAATGGTTTGAATGTCTATGTGGGTGTCTATTACTCCATACCTAAATGGATGAAACTGGTATAAATTATTGGACACTTTTTATCCCTTGGCAAATTACATTCACATCCTACTAATATTATAAATGCGAAAGTATGTTTGGATGTTTGTGACGATGTGAAGATATTTGTTACTCTTTCACGCAAAAACTACTGTATGGATTTTAATGAAACTTGGTACACAGGTAGATCATATACTGGAATAACATATAGGGCACTTTTTATCCCGGGAAAATATAAGATTCCTCAGGAACGCGGTTGAAACCGCGCGGCGGCAAATTCGTTTATAATAATAGGTAAATATAAGGATATGAAAGTTTGTGTGTGTCACGTAAAAACGGCTGAATGGATTTTGATGAAATTTGGCACACAGATAGATCATATCCTGGAATCTATGTTATTCTATATTATATTTTAAAGATCCCTCGGGAACGGCAACGGGGACAGCTAGTTAGATACTGCCATCTACGATGACGCATCCCACTCTTTTTCCTAATCCCTTACAGTACAAGTGTACACACGGCTACACACGGCATCAAGCTATACATTTCCAGTTTAAGCTGATCTCGCATTGTACGGAAATCCTATACATCCTTTCACTAATGTTGTAGTGCTGTCGATATGTCTATATGCATATATCGATATGTATATGTCAATATTTTTCTTTCGTAAATATGATGAGTAAATTGTAAATCCTTAATTGGCTTTAAGATTTATATTTAAGTAGGTAATAAGAATTTGTCTTGTTATTTATTTAAGAGCTGTGGATTTTGTTATAAATAAATAAATATGCTGCTATCTATGATCAAATAATTGAACTACATATGTAGATATATATATGTATAAAGAAATAAGCACCGATCACAAATAATAACATTTGGAAACCCAACTTATCAACCCACTAACATTATAAATGTGAAAGTTTGGATGGATGTATGTTTGTTACTCATTTACGCCAGAACGGCTAAACGGATCTGGGTGAAATTTGGCATAGAGATAGATTATAGTCTGGAATAGCACATAGGCAACTTTATCCCGGGAAAAGATAAGATCCCTCGGGAATGCGGGTGAAACCGCGGGAGACAGGTAGTATTACTATAAAGATAGGCATATCCAATAAAAAGTTTCAGTTCAGTTTAGGTCCTAGGAGACCCTAGAATGTATTAAGTTATGAATAGCACTCCGCGCCGAGGTTTCATCCGCGATCCAGAGGGAATTAAAATAAAATATATATGTAGGTACCTATGTATAAGTCACCAGTCCCTGTTTGAGTCACTATTAATTAAGTCAGATAAGGATAAATCATTTGAACAAAGATAAATTCAGAAGAAAAATCATAAAATTGCTTGCTGTTGGGACTTCACCTGCCAATAATTGTTTCTCGGAAAATGTAATGCCTTTTTGTTCTTTATTCATACTTACTTAACGTTTTCAAATATGTAATTTGTGTTTCTTTGTGTTATTCTAGGATATGATCTACCTGTCTGCGAAGTTTCGTCAAAATCCGTTCAGCCGTTCTGGCGTGATTGAGTAACAAACTTCCATCCAAACTGTAACATTTTTAATACTAGCTGTCCTCCGCGGTTTCACCCACGTTCCCGAGGGATCTTATCTTTTCCGGGATAAAAGTAGCCTATGTGCTATTCCAGACTATAGGTAAACTATCTCTATGCCAAATTTCATCCAGATCTGTTCAGCCGTTCTGGCGTAAATGAGTAACAAACATACATCCATCCACACATTTATAATAACAGTAGGATTAGTGGGATTCAGAAATGCTTTCAGATAGCTCAAATAATCCAATTTTGTACTATACTCGTATAAGTAAGTAGGTAGGTACTCATAACCATTATGAATATCTCACAGTAAAACATGGATTCAAATCAATATGTATCATAAGTTGAATTAAGTATCTTTAGAAGTTTCTTTTTCTTGTCCTTATCCCACGCTAGGCGTGGTCGGCACAACATGTTTTTTTTCACTCCGCTCTATCACTAGTCGTCTCAATACTCACACCTTTCATAAATATATCATTCTTCACACAGTCCATCCATACCTTCTTCGGCCTTCCTCTACCTCTATATCCATCCACACTCATAACTGGATACTCTTTAGAATATATTATATAATTATACTAAGAATCTTTAGAATATTATTTACCTTTATTTCGCCTTAAACTCCGTGCATTAACATAAATTGAAAAATTTAAAAACATAACAATAATATAAAAATGTGACGGTAAATTCATTGTTATTATATATATTTTACTGTAATTATAAATAAACTAGTTATCCGCAAATAAACACTGCAAAATACATTTTAAATCACAACTTTTGAAAAGTAATTTTAACACAAAAACTTCAACTTATTTAAGATAAAAAAAATAATATAATGCGGTTGATTGCACTCAAACGTTTCGTTAACACTACTGAGAATAAATATTGAGTATCATTTAAAAGTACAATTTGGGTAGGACAGAGTCGGCCATGGAGTGCACTCTAATTATTATTATAGTTTTTTTTATAAGTTTATTGTTAGTTGAACCTTGACATGCACCTTGGACTTGTGTTGTTCGAAAATTGAGTTCTGATGAAATTGAATTCTTGTAGGGCTTTGTTTGATATTTGTAATTTAAGTTTTGTATTACATTATTGTACCTATTTTGATTACATAGTACTTACCTAGTTTATATTTTTATAATATATTTTTACAATTCTCGTTTTTTTGTACTATTGGCACCATTTTCAGTAGATTTATTTTGACAATCCATAGCCACTAAGGAATGGGTCTTTTAAAAAAATATGTTCTCTGCTGAATCCAAGTGAATCTTGAGGTAGAACATTTACTTTTCATAATACATAATAGGTACCGCAACCACCAATTTTATCCTATAAATTGTTTGGATGAAAATTAATTTACTTAAAATGCATCCCAGTGTTTGGGTTTAATTGTTTCTCATATATATGTTTATTATAACTATATTATTATATTAACTATATTATTAACCTATATTATTATAATTTAGGTATAATAATATACAATTATCTAATAAAATTTATTACAGTTTTTTTTTCTATAGTTTTTCTTGTCAATTTTTTATTATTAAATCACATTAAAATTAAACGACGAGAAGTGCTCATTTTTGTTCATATGGATAAATAAGCATTTTATTTTTATACTGCTCGAAGCAGATATTGGTTTGGTAAAACATTCTGAGTCGTAAACAAAAAATGAACCACATTTTTCCATAAAAATAAAAGAAAAAATAAGGCGATGATAGCTCAGTGGTAAGTGATGTCGGATACCGCGGCGAAGGTCGTGGGTTCGAATCCTTACAATGAGCTTGAGCTTTCGGTGAAGGAAAACATCGTGAGGAAACCACAGCACGGTGGTAGGGTACTTTGTAGTACTCGACTGGCTGGCTACCACCCTCAAGTTGAAAATCTGTCGCCAAGCACCTGTTGGTGTGTTCCGGCAATTGCACTTGAGAGCCAGTTCGCCTTTAAGGCATTGTAATAAGGTGTACAACACATTAGCAATCCCCTGGTATTGCCAATGTCTATAGGCGACGGTTGTCACTTACCATCAGGTGACCCGCCTGACTCGTTGTAACTTGTGAAATAAAAAAAAAAAAAAAAAAAAAAAATTGCGTCCCCATATATGCCTCTGTGCTATTGCAGTGCAGTTCATGGACAATTATTGATATAATTCTCAGGCAATCGACACAATACTTTGCGTAGTGCGTGCTACACGGCCCTTAATCAAACATTTGTGGCCTTTTTTTTGTCTGTATGTATTAAAAGGCTCCATCGCGACATTATCTAAACGAATAATAATAATAATATTAAGAGGAAAGATTAGATTTTTTGTTCAACTCAAAAATTTGTCGACCGATTTTAAAAATTATTTAACGACATTATCCCTGAGTAACATGTGCTATATTTTTATCCCGGGAAAAGATAAGATCCCACTGGAACGTGGGTGAAGCCGCGGAGAACAGCTAGTGTTAAATATTGTCAATTACACGAGTAAAGCGATTGGGAGAATAAAAGTTGCTTTATTCGTAATTTCAATATAAAATAATTTGATATAAGTAGTAATCTATAAGCAATTACATGCATATTCATACCTATTTATCAACTGCATTTTTAATGTTAAATATGTATATGTTAAAATAAGTAGGTATAAATACCTACCTATATTCGTCGTTAACATACGTAAACTTATGTATGTTAACAATAATTTATGGTCTCACTAAAAACATACATCTTATAATATAAAAATGAATCGCAAAATGTGTTGAGCGCATAACTCAACAACTCCTGGACCAATTTGGCCAATTCTTTTTTTTAAATGTTCGTTGAAGTCCAAGGATGGTTTTTACGGCGAGAAAAATTCGAATAATTGCCGGGAAAACCCTAAAAACAGCCCTTTTCTTTTTCCCATACAAACACCCAGCTGTCAAACATTTGACATCAATCGAAACAAAACAAAGACGCGTTTTAGAGAATTAGGGCAGAACAAGGTCTGCCGGGACAGCTAGTTTTTAATAAAAGTGCAGTCGGTCGGTACAAACGTAGATTGGAGTTGTGAACTTGACAAGTTTCACGTACAACGTTCTTCGGTAAAAAACAACTTTGATATCGAACGTATAAGTTGCGCCCTTTTTCACAATTACTTATTTTTTTGTTGGAATTATATATTTACAACCATGAAAATATTATTATTAACTGCCAGCGACATCTAGTAGGAGCTAATTGAATTAAAAAGAAAACCTTAGGAACCTTTAAGTTAGGAATTCGTGTGAATTGTCTTTGATAATTTGTGTTTACCTTGTGCGTGATTGATAACATAAAAAGAGGGCAGCACTTGAATTAAGAATGTTTCTACAATATTTTTTTTAAACTAGTGTTCGCCTACTGATCGAAATGCGACCATAAAGCTTTTAGAAAAATTTGTTCGTGTTGGTTAGTTAGCCATTTCTTTATTAAACGACTTCAAAAAGGAGGAGGTTATATGTTCGACTGTATGTATTTTTTTTTATGTATGTTCATCGATTTTGCCGCCAATTGTCAACCGATTTTCGATTTTTTTTTTGTTTGAAAGAGTATACTTCCGCGGTGGTCCCATTATCACCAAGTCAGGATCTGATGATGAGATCCGGGGGGAAAACGAGGGCACCCCTCAAATTTTATAAGAATAGTCAACCGATTTTCAAAATTATTTTTTCATTTGAAAGAGTATACTTCGGCGGTAGTCCCATTGTCACCAAGTCAGGATCTGATGATGGGATCCTGGGGAAAATGAGGGCAACCCTCAAATTTTATAAGAATTTACAGTATTTTTCATTCATATACGTACTTATCAAAGCTATTTCCATCTGGTAGTCATCGTCTTATGTTGCAGAGCTGATGATGGAAGGTAAAACTCCTTAAAGGTTAGGATTTAGGGATAAATCTGTAAATATTATGGGCTAATATTTATAATTCATATACTTAAATAAAGCTATTCAGATATTTGCATCTGGTAGTCATCAAACTCCTTAACAGCTAGGAGTTAGGGGATATTTCTTTAAATATTATAGTCACGTTTAGACTTGTGTATTCAAATGAGCTGATGACAGAAGGTAAACTCTTTATCGGTTAGGAGTTAGAATATACGTTGTCCTAGATATGAAATGAAACGCAATTTCAAGTAGCTGCTCAGAAAGAAGCCTTAATCATTTAATATTCTTTATTTTCTTTAAAAGTTTATCTATTTATGTATTCCCATCTAATAGCGTGATGTTATTTAACTTATAGGCTTTCTCGATAAATGGGCTATCCAACACTAATATATTTTATGTAGTTCCTGGGATTGTGCGTTCAAACAAACAAACAAACTCTTCAGCTTTCTAATATTAGTAAAGATAAATTAAATTAATAATAGGCTTAATTTGCTCGAAAACAATTAAATATTTCTTGAAAACATTGAAATATAAAAAATGGAAAAATAAAACTTTTTATAAAAAAATAAAAACGACTTCAAAGACAAATTTTGCACTAAAAACCGAAAAATAAACTGAATAAGACATTAAATAAAATAGACAAAAAATATTTCAATAACTAAATAGACCAAAAACTTTACTTATGTAAACTACCTACGCACCTATTCAAATTATTATTCTATAAATACCTTTTGATCTGTTTGAAGTCGGTGCCAAGCCCAAAAATACAATGAAAGAAATAATAAATGCCTTCACAACACTTATGAATTGTAAGATTACCTACTTTCACCAGATGACAGTTCGGCCTCCCAGGGTGGAGATTAAGTAATCCTTGGGTTCGGGAACTCATTCTATCTACGGGTGGCCAGCGGTCTTGAGGGCAGTGTTATTTGGTTGCGATATTCTGTAAGGTGGAGGTACTTCCCCAGTCAGACCACAATTATGAGCAGATGTTATGCTATGTCCTGTCACTTCAAACCCTACGAAGCCTATGAAACCTATTAGGCTTGGCATCGACTTCAAACAGATCAAAAGGTATTTATAGAATAATAATTTGAATAGGTGCGTAGGTAGTTTACATAAGTAAAGTTTTTGGTCTATTTAGTTATTGAAATATTTTTTTGTCCATTTTATTTAATGTCTTATTCAGTTTATTTTTCGGTTTTTAGTGCAAAATTTGTCTTTGAAGTCGTTTTTATTTTTTTATAATTTTATAAATATTATTCTTTTATGTTATAGTCACGTTATATTGTCACATTTACTGAAAATCCAGACCTTGTCCGTACAAGTCAAGTTTTAGTGAAATTGGTGGTTCTTCCACCAAAATTTTTTACGACCTTTTGGGACCACCTGAAAAGTCACGATCAAGCTTTCATTTAATTTCACTTCACTTGTGCACTTAGATTGATCTCTATCGAATAAACACCACCAATATTGTTCAATAAAACTAAAAATACACGAGTTTAATCAAAATAAAACGAAAATGCAACGTCATTTCGCAAGCTGCCGCCAAAAATCGCTTTATATCTGTTTACATTTTTTTAAATTGATAATAGATAAAGCTCGTCTATAGCCGTCAATAAAAAAATCGGTTGACAAAAGGTAGGTATTATACTCGGAACAGTTATTATTCCTAGGTATTATAAATATTTTATGCGTGTGTAGGGGAAGTAGTAGGGGAAGCTGCCCCTACAGTGTGTGTAAAACGCATGGTAACTGTGTGTAATAATATTTTTTACTACTTAATAGTATATTTCATTACAAGTGCGGAAAGGCTGTCATTGCAAAGAGTCCATTGCATTGTTGACAGTCGGAACAAGTTGCAATGACGGTTCCGCAAGTGTACTGAACGACTATTTTTAATACAGTTGCGAAAAAATGAAGCAATTTAATAAAATAATAAAAACACAATAAACTCAACTAATCATTTATTTCTTATAAAAGTTATAGTACACATGTACATTGAAATTGGTACAGATTTTTAAACTTACTGGGGAAGTTTTAGGTTGCATATTTACTGTTTGATACAAACTATTATTAATTTCGTATGATTGTTCATGTATATTTGTCATACAATGTTTGTGCAATTATAGTGATTCCGTTGGTGTTAATTAAAAAAAAAATAGGATCGAAATTACTCATTTTGTGCAACAAACAACTAAAATCGCAAAGAAAATTTCTGGAAAATGGCGCCAACCGTAGAATATAAGCAGAGTTTTTTTTTTCTTCACCCAAAGGGAACTATCCATACAGCTTAGTCTTCAATATATATTTTTTATTGATATGAAATGAAAATGAAATTTAATGAGATGAAATGAAATGAAACCTAACCTAACTCATTCAATTAAATCATTAAATCTGATATTGAAATAAATTAGTAGCTTCTTTTTAGAAATATACGTATTTGTATGAATCACAAAAACTCTTTAGTAAAAACTTCATGGTTGGTTTTTCTTTTTAATAGACATTATTTTGACAGTTGGGAAAGAGACGCACTAGTTCGGTAAAGGTAAAAAAAAAGCACTAGTATGTAATAGCCCACATCCCGAACGCTATACGTCCCTGTAATACACCACTTTTTGAGCAACTGTATTAAAAAGTTAATTTATTTCTAATGCATATTATACGAGTACATAAAAATATTAGTTTACTGCACTCTTTCTCCTTATAAACTTTAACTGTGGTAAATTTCATACTCCTTCATCCGCGTAATTTTCCGTTCCATTCAAGATTGAGCATATAACAAGGAAGATACAAAATCGAAAATAAATCCAGAAATTGCAATTCAACTAAATCAAGCAGTGATCTTCGAATAACTGGAATGCTTCCATGAATCATTCCATGCTTAGGGGAGGTTAATGTCATCATATTTGAAGCTGCCACACGCTTCTTACTTTTGATCAGTTGCTGCTTGTGGGGGCTGGTCTGCTTGAATCTGTTGTTATTATATGTAATAAACGTAGTATATGTAATCGTGGTAAGAATAATTGCCGGCTTTTCTCCTTAAAAGCTTTACGAACCGTACGTTAGTCTATCTATGCTATTCATAAACCCTTGCAAGGGCCTATGTTTTTATATTCTGGATAAACTTGTGTTTGTCCACAATCTCACCATGGTAAGTGACGATGTGGCCGAAGGTGGTAAGCACACAAAGACTAGATGGGAACCGGCTCTCAAGTGCAGCTGTCGGAACCCACTGATAGGTGCTTGGCGACAGATTTACAACTTGAGGGTGGTAGCCAGCCAGTCGAGTACTATAAAGTACACTACCACCGTGCTATGGTTTCCTCACCATGTTTTCCTTCACCGAAAGCTCAAGCTCATTGGAGGATTCGAACCCACGACCTTCGCCGCGGTATCTGACGTTACTACCACTGAGCTATCGTAAATGTTAACCACATTCTACAGAATAAAAAAAAAAAACATGTTAATTAATTAATATTTACGTCATTAAAATATTCAACCTTTAATCTCATAGTTGTGTGTGATTCCTTAACCGCAAAACCATCGCGTCATACGAAGAAACTTTCAAGTGACTCACTCGAATAAATTAATTGAGACACTGAAATAACAGCTATAAAACTAAAAAATCTATCATACGTTGCATGACCTTCATGATGGAAGAATGAGGATTTACTTTACAGCAATATTTCATAATCCCTTTCGGATTTAAAGTCCTCTTGTGGATCCTAGATCCGCGTTAGGAAATATTAAAAAAAACTAGCATTCCGCCCCGCGGTTTTGCTCGCGATCCTGTTTCTCCATACAAATTTTGGATCCCCATTTAGGGGGTGAATTTTGAAAAAAAAATACTTAGCGAATATACTGTTAAAACTCCTTGAAATTTTATGATAAGAAGTTTTCTGTTTCAATATTATTATGTAATTTGATCCATTTGAAAATCAAAACTTCCACTTCACTTTGTAAATTTTGATAACACATTTACTGGTATTGCTAATGTCCGAAGGCGACAATAATAACATACCATCAGGTGACCCACCCCCACCCGGCGGTGTTAGCCTTCAATAGGCTCATCAAATTAGTAACTGACTCAGAATCCGCAATGTTGGCCCAGCACGAGTCACACATAGGTACATACTATCTTACTTAAATCTTACTAATAATATTATAAATGTGAAAGTTTGGATGGTTGGATGGATAGATGGATGTATGTTTGTTACTCATTTACGCCAGAACGGCTGAATGGATCTGATTGAAATTTGGCATAGATGTAGATTATAGTCTGGAAAAGCACATACGCTACTTTTTATCCCGGGAAAAGATAAGATCCCTCGGGAACGTGGGTGAAACCGCGCGGAATAGCTAGTATTATTATGAATATGAGAGAGTTTGTTCGGATATGCAGATGTTTGTTACTCTTTCTTGCATAAACTGCCGGACGGATTTTGATGAAACTTGGCACACAGATAGATCATACCCCGGAATAAAACAAAGGATACTTTTTATACCGGGAAAAGATAAGATGGGATAAGGAACGCGGGTGAAACCGCGTGGGCCAGCTAGTTTAAAAGTGTGTTTATTGTTTCGTTACTTTGTTCTTCTATCCCGAAGCAATGGAGCAACAAGTCGACGTGATTTTCTGTTTTAGTCTATTTTTTTAATTCTTGATAAGCTTGTGTTTGACCACAATCTCACCATGGTAAGTGATGTGGCCGAAGATGGTAAGCACACAAAGCCTAGATGGGAACTGGCTCTCAAGTTCAGCGGCCGGAACACACCGATAGGTGCTTGGCGACAGATTTTCAACTTGAGGGTGGTAGCCAGCCAGTCGGGTACTACAAAGTACCCTACCACCGAGCTATGGTTTCCTCACGATGTTTTCCTTCACCGAAAGCTCAAGCCCATCGTAGGATTCGAACCCACGACCTTCGCCGCGGTATCCGACGTCACTACCACTGAGCTATCATCGTCTATGCACCAGACACGCGTGACACTATGATCTATGACCTATGACATAGGCTACTTTTTATCCAGAGAACGCGGGTAAAACCTTTGGGTACCTAGTGGACAAATTTCTCGATGAATTAATCATCTTCACTAAGTCAATGACACAGGTCTTTTGACGTTACATTATGCGACATACAAGTACCTAGATGTTACAATCGACGCAAGTGGAAATCCACCACGTCATCCATATTCTACGAATGCCCTTAACAATAGGTTTTTGAATATGTTTCACCTATCTATTGCATGTTCATAGAACCTATTTATATCTTTTTGTGATAACTATTTTGTAGATGTAATGATTTTTCTGTATTTATTACGTAAGTTGTGTTATAAGATAGTGCTACGTTGACGTGTCCCACTCTTTTTCCTAATCCCTTACAGTGCAAGTGTACATCTTTTCACTTGGGTTGTAGTGCTGTCGATATGTGTTATTGATCATTGATATCTAATAACTAAAGATAAACAATCCCGAGCCAAAGTTCTCTCAAAAGTGTCCCAAATTGTGTTGGGTAATTAATTAGTTAATTACTTATAAAACTAGTTATTTTTTTTAAGTTTTATTCACAAAGCTATGTACAAAAGGCAATAAAATTGTACGACTCATACCTGCTAGCCATAATATATCTTAAATAAGCACTGAGGCATGTTTACCGTCGAAGCGTACGAATGCTACTAGATTAAAAGACCACCCAAATGTTCGAGTGGGTAGACATTCGGTATGGCCTTTTTTTGTCGCTGATTGTGTATCTTTAGTTATTAGATATCAAAGACATGGATGTATAAATCCATACGCAGCATAACAACACTAGCGAAAGAACGTTGGATGGTACTTTGCGGTAAAAATCAGCTTGTCATCGTAAAAGAGTTAGTTTTCATAATTAGACAATGAATGAAATGTAACACAGGATACCGCAAATCCTACATCGCGCTATCGAAGTTCTCTCAGCAATTTTAACATAGATATACGACTTCTCGGCAAGAAAATATGTATGTAGTCCTTGCTCTATCGCCACATTATTATAGTAAGTGTAAGTCATAACCTTCTACACGGAAAAAAAACTACTACATTGAAAGATTCGTCGGATTTTTTCAGAATTGCAATTGGGGTTGATGACGCAACAGTAGGATTTCGTTACGACTCTGACTAACTAGTCATTTAATGGCTACTAAATGCTACTGTTTATACATAGCTAGGGACTTTTTGGCGGGAACTTACAGTAGTGACGTCGTGTTTTCGTTGTTTTATTGAATACTAGCTTTCCGCCCGCGGTTTCATCCGCGTATCCCTTTTTTACCCATTTAGAGATTGAATTTCAAAAACTCCTTTCTTATTCCTCGTCTACATCTTATAAACAATACCTGGTTTCTAGGTCCAAGGGTGTAGGCTGGGTGTTAATGAGTCAGTATGTCAGTCCTTCTCATTTTTCATACCAACTTTGAACCCCCGTTTCACCTCTTTAGTTTTGGAATTTTAGAAAACCTGTATTACTTTATTTCTAATTGTTAGCTAATAACACCGTTTCATGAACGATTGCCAGAAAGGAAAAAAGTACCTATTAAATATTGGTCAAATGAGTTTCGTGTCGCCTCGAGTCGAGTCGAACTCGCGCACCGAGGGTTGCGTACAAATTTAGTAGTTATTTTTTTAAATTATTTTTTTTCTGTTACGGCAACAGAAATACATCATCTGTGAAAGTTTCAACTGTTTAGCTATATATACAGCCTGGTGACAGACAGACAGACAGACAGACGGACAGTAGAGTCTTAGTAATAGGGTTTCCGTTTTTACCCTTTGGGTACGGAACCCTAAAACGTACTTATATAATGTCAAAACCACATTACCATCAATTGATCACGTGAAACTTGAACATATTGTCATTGGAAAGTAATTATTACTTAGTCACCATTAGGTTCTGAATGGGTTGATAAGGAAAATTTGATTACGAATTAATTGAAATAAAACAACAATTTAAACAAACATAATTTAATTGACATTGTATTTACATTGTAAATATTAATGTTAAAATCAAATTTTGACACAGTTTTGAGCATTTTTTCCAGATAATAAATACATTTTAGATAAAAACACTTTAGCTACAGTATTCGAGTTTAAATTAGACACTATTTCCTTTAAAATAAGGACCAATAAAATAAGCCAAAATTGTTGGGCTAATTTTCTTCTTCAAACTGTATCTTTTTGCAGAGCGTCAGCAAATTTTATTGAAACTTTCACCATATAGCTATTAGGTACACAATTTTAAAGTACTTCAACTAAGAGGTCAACCCTGAAATCTAAAATTTTCATATTTTGATTTGCATGAGCATAAATAATGGCTGCCCATGATATAACTCCATATTAATACTCAAAGCAATATGGACCTTATATCGAGGCCTTTAAATTTTAAAAACATTGAAATTATGTTTACTGTAGTTATGAGTATAATATTTAATGGAATCTTTGCTTAGGTTATTCCTATAATACGGAACCCTAAAAAAGGAATGGACTTTAGTTGAATATAAATATGTTTAAGTACTAATATGTATGTATCTATATTAAAACATAAACTCGAATTGCTATAGTCTCTGGTTTATATAAGTATCTAAAGAATAGGAATTCGTGTTTACCTACTAACTAGATTATAGATATTTTGGTCGGTATATAACTTACCTACTTGATTATTTCTAATTCGCCAAAAGTTCTTTAAAAGATCTTAACACTTTTATAAACAACGTTTACTACAGGACCAACTGTGAAATCGAGATCAGAAAGAGCTTTTCCATATATTTTAACTAAACTAATATTTTACATTTGGGGATAAATTGCAATATGATTGTGTTTCTGCTATTTCTAAAACGACTTAAAAGTTTCCAAAGCGGTTTTCAAACATTAATATTTCAAAATTAATTTAATTTAATATTACATCAGAGGAGCAGGGTGAAACATAATTGAAATTGGTTTTATTGAGCTTTTCGAATTGAATAACTTCATTAAAATTATTAAGTTTATTTCAGCTTGCAAAAGCTTTGAAAAACTTAAATTCTAACTAATCATGATAAAAGAGGCATGTCGTTGGTTTGGGATGCGACCTGAAAATTATATATTTTAGACCATGGGCTCATGGGGACCCTGTGCACGAAAATTTTATAAAGACCTATCCTCCAGGCTGGTGGACACCACTGGTGACCGGAGGGCTGGTAGTTACCTCGGCCAACGCCTCAGTCTGGCTATTCAACGAAGTAACGCCGCTAGCGTCGGTCGATTTCCCCGGGCAGCAACTTAAATTCAGTTTTTTATTTGTAGTTTAGATGTTATTTATTTTTAAGTTATTTAGGTTTTAGTTTTAATAAATTATGTTTTTACCAGGTTAATTTTATATTCTCAAAATAAACAATCTAATAACTAATCATTGAATTCTTCGAAATGCATTAGATGTTAATTAATTATCATTAATAATTATTTTATCATCATCATTTCAGTCGAATGACGTCCACTACTGGACATAGGCCTCCCCCAAAGGTTTCCACATCGTCCGATCCTGAGCTGCTCGCATCCAATGGTTTCCCGCGAGTAGGTCATCGAGCCATTAATTAATGATCATTGTTAATTATGATAAACAAATAACTAAAAGTCTATTTAATATTTTACAGCTAACATTGATTTAGTACTTTTATAGGGACTAGTGCTCGCTGTCTGATCGAAATTCGACCAAAAAGTTTTTAGGAAAAAAGTCTCTTCAATAACCTGTCAATAAAAAAATGTTTATCGGTTGACAAACAGAAGAGGTGTGTGTGTCATAATGATATGTGTGTATGTGTGTGTTTCTAACGCATGTTAGTGTGCGTAATACTTTTTTTATTTTATTGCTTTCTGCACTCCTTCTACATATAAACTTTAACTGTGCCATATTTGATACTCCTCCGTCCGCGTAACTTTCTTAAAAAGGGGTAAAAAGTTATTTCTTCACGTAGTATGATTTTAAAGTTGATCCCATTGTAAAAGTGTAAGAGTGTTTCCACCATTGGTGAACTACAAATCCTATATTACTCGTATGTATTTACGGAAATACTGAATTTGGTACCGTATTTTAAACGCCGTCGCTGTACAACCTATTGATTTATCGGTAATACTACCTATATATTATTTATGTAATTAAACATACGGATACACTGTGCTGTGTACAGTGTAGGCCACAGAAACAGGCCTTTATTTTTACCACATAGCATTACATTTTAACTAAAAATTCATCATCTGCACCCTTAAATCAAATATTTACAATTTCGACCGAATAAAATCTGTAATACTGAAATCTTGAGCGAAGATTTCATAGTGGTAATTAAACAAGTAACTACCTATTTAAATCAAAACTATACATGATTACTTGTAGTGCGTGTACAGACACAGCTATGCGAGAATAATTCCATTTAAATTTAGGAAAACATATCTTTGATGAGATCTATTACAGTTTTCTGTGTCAACGAATGTACAAATCTATGTATAATAACTTCATATAATTGTGAGCCTACACGGATAGGCCCACGAGGCCTCCTTGCATTATCTTTAGAAACATTAATTCAACTAAAAATAAATATATGTTTCAAATAATGTGACTTTAATCGAGCCGAGCTGATAGAGGAGGATGATTCTGTGAAATTATTTAACAATATGGCAGCGCATAAAATACGAACTACATTGATTTTTATCAAAGACTTTTAACTTATACTAATAGACAGGACATTGCGAACAAAATCGTAATACGATATTTATGTCCTAGTGGAGAAAACTCAGTCTAGTCTAGTTTATTCAAAGATAGATGGCATTACTGAGGCATGGAATGGGATCACTGTTTTGTCTATGACTTTTCTCCTGATAGCCGCTCTATTGTATCTATCTTTAAATCTCTTTGATTTTTATAAATTAGACAAGAAGATAAGTTTGCGCACTTAAAAACAGTAATCTGTAAACGTTTACCATCGCCTACAGGAATTAGCCATACTAGGAGGATTGCCAATGTGTTGTCGGCCCATTGCAATGTCTGGAAGGCAACGGTTCGTGTTAGTCCTCCCGACTTTAAAAAAATTAAAAAGAGTGTGACATCATAATGAAGAATGTTAACTAATTTTGAATTACTTCGATACGTCAATGGGAGGCGAATAGGGGATTTCGGGATTTACTCGAGCGCGTCAGATTAACATAAGGGGGGCAACCTTGCACCTTGTGAAGTACTCTCACCAAATCTGAGCCTTCTATGTAGTGTCGAACGCCTAGGGTAGCCCGTCAGATTAGTAAAAAAAAATCGATGGTTTGAAATACTCGAGCGCGTCAGATTAAGGTAAGGTAAGTTAGTTACATGCAAAATAGTGTACATTTCAATAATCTGACAAATTGGGCGTGACGAAAGAAAATTGGAGACTCGCAAAGTTGCAAAAAAAAAACGTCACCTGGATTTTCTCGAGCGCGATTGGTTTTTTTTTTATTTTGAAGGAAATTAGTCACGAATCACGGAAATATCTTAATCTGCCGATTTGCACAAGCCGAAGTGGCTAAAATCATTATTAAGTGTATAGTCCAGGAATATTATGAGTTTCACCTCAGAATGAGAAATAGTCAGCTATTAACTTGTATAAACCTTTATTTTGACACCCTAAAACTTGTCTCAAAAGCTACTTATCTTAGGGTGCCCGCGACTACTGATTTTTCAAGGTCAAAGGTCAAAAAATCATTTATTGCAAATATCTCGTTTCCTATGGGTTTTTTGGTATATTTATTCATAATAAATATTGTAGAAAATTAAATTTTCTACAACTTTTGTACAAACATTTTTTCGATATCTTGAACCATTTTCGAGATTTCGATATTTTTTACATATTTTTTTTTTCAAACCGTCAGATTAAGGAAATCCCTCAACATAATTGTCAGATTATGGGTCAGTACAACAAAGCCATCAAGAAGAACCGCCTGTATAAAAATCTGACGCGCTCGAGTAAATCAAGGTCACGATTTTTTTTTGCATTTTCAAAAATCGGCCCTGACTGATGGTCGCGTCCAAATCGTCAGTCTTTAAAATAGGAGCTACTGGAGGGTTCACTTAACATCCCTTATCAATGTCTGACGCGCTCGAGTAATTTTTTTTTTTAAATATTTTCGACCCCTTCGTACGGCCACCCCCACCACGCAAAACGGCAGATTATTATTTTTCCGTTATCAGACAGACGTGGCGCGACTACCCTATTAATATCTGACGCGCTCGAGTATTTCTTGGTGACTGTTTTTTTTTACATTTTTGAAACCCTGTAGACGCTCCCCCCACCGCTGAAGGGGAAAATATCACATAACCTTTTTTTCTTTATTCCACCTAATCTTCAAATTCCAGTAGGTGCCAAAGACGCTCGAGTAACTACAAATTTAGCATCAATGCCTCCCCTACCATAAACGTGCGATGCGGATTCGTACTCGTGTGTCGATGTGATCTTGCAACACTCGCTCATAGCGGAGCGTTGCAAATTGACGTCACATGCGGTCACGTGACTGTTAGCGGGACTCGATTTTAACGTAAGTTTAAATGCCTGTAAAATCACAAACTAATAGGTATTTTTGACTACAACAAAAACTAGTTTATTTGTATACATACAAGCTTACTGTAACAAACTTTCAACCGATTTGGTATACCTATTAACATTCTCCATTACGATGAATCGATTGATGTGATAAGATCAATCAAACGATGTGTCATCGCTGGCGAAGTCACCGCAGACGCAGCGCCGACGCCACCCGTATCAATTTGTAACTTGTGTTATTATTGCCATGAGCGGCGCTTTAAAATTGAGAAATTTAATTACCCACTGTAACAAAATCACTGATATTATATTATTATATTATTAAAAGTAGATTGTTATACAAGGGGCTAAAATGACCCATTATATACGAGGTAGTTTTACTCCCGAGCTTTAGCGAGGGCCTAAATAGAAACCGAGTTTTAATGGGTTTTAGCGCCGTGTGTTACACTAAACTTTTCACTACGATTGCGAAAAAATAAAACAATTCAATACAATATGAAATATGTAGTTTATAATTTCTTTTTTTTTGTTTCTTCTGTAGCCGCAACACATTGCATGCATTCTACCAGAGATTTTCAAAATTAAAATGAAGTTCTTTTTTTATGAAACAGTAATAAGTCGAGTCTTTATTCATGATTATTCTACTTATGACTAAAGACTTTTTCGTTTTTGTAGGCTCATTGTCATTTGACACAAAAATAAAATACTTTTTCCCCTAGAGGATGAATTGCTATTTTTTCACCGCTCTGGTACGCTACAATGACGGTCTTTTTGAGCAAGAGGTGTGAAAAAGTATTTTTATATTGAAAGGTTATAGGTAAAAGGGAGGCTAAAATGTGGCTAATAAGCCTGCTTTAAAATGTGTCGCGTCGCCGGCAACAACGGATACACTACCGCGTGCAAAGTAAATGTGACCAAAAATGCCATCGTGTGTTATCAGTAGGGCTATTACGTAACTTGTTTCAATCGTGCAAATGGTTTTTTAAAACAGTTTTTTGCATATACCAACAGTAGGTAGTTTATTGCGAATGGAACCAATATTGCCATTGTAATGTTTCTATTGATTTAGAGGCTGTTTTCAAGATTTAAACAAGTTACGTAATAGCCCTACAGATATTGTAATGTAGTATGGATATTGCAATATCAAGTTATTTATGTGTGCGTTAGAGTTCCATGTATCGGCCATTTTTTATGATTGTGTAGAAAACCCATCTACTTATATAATAATCATTGAACAAAATAGTACCTATATAAGTTTACGATCGAATTAACAATTCTAGAAAATTCTGTCCGTAGTCGTTCAGTCGGAGGCACCGAGGGCTCTCCGATCGTACTCCACCAACCTTTCCGAGTAACCAGAAAGTCTCCATTGTGCCCTTGCCCTGAAAAAAAAAAAACAATATAATAAGCTTCAGTTTCAAATGTTGCCAATAAGTTGCTGATAGATTAGTTCTTCCATATTTTTGTTTGATATTATGGCTTAATGTAGTAGTAAGCAGCTTTTTTGTTAACCATGTAATGTATCCACAATGTATCACATTGGTTTAAATAAAAGGCAAAATCTTAACGAGTAACAACTTGTTTCTTTTGTTTTAGTTTTGTGGAAATCTGTCATTGGCTTTACAATTTTGTCAAGTCTATACTGTATTATTTTGCTCTGTAATAAGCTGTTGATTTCCCTTATAAATAAATAAATAAAATCAATAAATAGATGCTATTGTTGTATCTTTCTTTATAAATAAACGTAATGAAACAGCTTGTCAAGGTATTTAACTACCAGATACTAAACAGAAACCTGTGAATCCGTCCCTTAGCATCATAATTTTATAGGATCCAGTAAACTGGGTAGCCAATACGAACAGCACTTTTATTCGCAAATATACAACAAGACCGACTGATACGATGACAGCTCAGGGGCCTAAACAAGATGGATGTCGCCAAAATAACGTTCAAAGTTTTGGTATAAAATATATTATACTAGCTTTGCGCCACGCGGTTTCATCCGCGTTCCCGATGTATCTTATCTTTTCCCGGGATAAAAAGTAGCCTATGTGCTATTCCAGTCAATAATCTATCTCTATGCCAAATTTCATCCAGATCCATTCAGCCGTTCTGGTGTAAATGAGTAACAAACATCCATCCATCCATCCATCCATCCATCCAAACTTTCACATTTATAATATTAGTAGGATAGTAGGATTCTGAGAATTTCTCCACGCGGTCATCATCCCAAACTAAGCCAAGCTTGTGCTATGGAAACCACAGCTGATATTTTTCATATTATACCTACTACTTTTTTACTTGGTACTTTAAAACAGATAATTACGCCCAGACCAACATGATAAGTTTCTTAAACTTGTTTTTGTATGCTTACCACCATCGGTGATATCATTTTTTTGGCAACAAAGTGACAGTAAGTAATCAAAAATAACCATCTTCAGAACAAATGATGTCATGTAAAAGCTGTGATAAATATTTGTAATTCGTTTTATTGAAATGTGTTCGTCACACGTCGTTCGTTTTATTCACTGGACATTTGCCAAAAATTTCCCGCAATTTTTTTGCTCAGAATTTATACTTTGGATGGACGGGTTTGTTTAGCCTTGAATAACTATATAATGAAATGATTCATAGAGACCGACATTTTCTTGTAAAAACCAGATCTTTATATGGAGATTAACGATTGGAAATGTATATGAGCACAGGTAAATATTCACACTATGCCGATTATATGCCGATGTTATAGTTCTTTGTCATTTTGATGTCATTAATATTTTAAAGTAAAAATATCATAGTTTAGTTATTATTGCTATGCTGACAAAAATGTCATACCGATTTTACACAAAGTCATTTGATGATTGTCTTAATGTCTTATGTCCCCTGTATGAGGCAGAGGATGTTCACAGTATTCCTCCATCGCGATCGGTCTTGAGTGTCACGCTTCACCTCACTCTACGTCATTCCGATGCTTCTAGCCTTCTACTTCTGCCAACACGATGCAATGCCAGATTTGACGGGGCCGGCCACGCTTTCATTAGCCTTGCGGATTCCAATCCAACACTTGCTTGGGTATGTGATCAAAATCCCTTCGGCGCGTGTGGCCAATACAACTCCACCTGTGACGCTTGCTCTGGCGGTCGATCGGGCTCTCGTGGCATTTCTCCAGTAGATCCACGTTTGAGATGGTCTCGGGCCAGTAAATGAGTACGCGACGAAGACTTGTTGTTACGACGACGCCATATTTTATGATAGATTGAATGTGTATTTAGCAGATAGAACATCACTAAACCTTATTCATCCATCGATCGTCCAATCCTACTAAAATTATT
This sequence comes from Ochropacha duplaris, assembly GCA_951361185.1. Lineage (NCBI taxonomy): Eukaryota > Metazoa > Arthropoda > Insecta > Lepidoptera > Drepanidae > Ochropacha > Ochropacha duplaris. The sequence goes on from OX592703.1 coordinate 10,340,320, forward strand.
TATAATTGAATGTTTGTATCTCAATCACGCAAAAATGGCTGAACGGATTTTGATGAAACTTGTCACACATAACCTGGAATAAAATAAAAGATACTTTTTATCCCTGGAAAATATAAGATCCCTCGGGAACGCGGGTGAAACCACGGGGCGGAAAACTAGTTCAATATATTTTTTTAATTATTACTAACCACCTTGAGATTGTCAAACACTTTATTACTTAACTTATATACATACAATAGCTTACCGCCCTGCGGTTTCATCCGCGTACCGCTTATTTACTCCTTTCGGGGCTGAATTTCGAAAAATCCTTTCTTATTCTTCGTCAACGTCTTAAAAATAACACCTATCTGCGTAAAAAATCAGCTGTCCAGGTCCAAGGTTGGGCGTTGATGAGTCAGTCGTCAGTAGGGCTATTACGTAACTTGTTTCAATCAGTTTCAATCGTGCAAACGGTTAATTAAAACAGTTTTTTGCATATACAAACAGTAGTTCATTGCGAATGGAACCAATATTGTCATTGTAATGTTTGGAGGCTGTTTTCAAGATTGAAACTCATTGAAACAAGTTACGTAATAGCCTTACTGGCCACTTATAAATGCAACAGTAACTTTGTATGTATGACTATTTGGTTTACAGAGGTAAACGGCTAAACAGATTTTGCTATGGAAATAGGTACCCAGAACTTTTGAAGAAATACATTGTTTTAAATACAATATTCTAAACTGGATAGATTCTAATGTAATCTGTTGTGGGAATAATAAACAAAGCTATTAATCTTACCGCAACATCGACGAGACCCCTCGACTGTACTTCATAACCCCCTATCTCGTCTAATGCCTTTTTCGTGGTCAATGATATGTGGATCTTCATAGCTGCCGAAAAAAAACCATAACTTAATAAATATGAAGCATGTTTTTAATTGTACTTTTAGTAGACCTATAATGAAATCATTTATTTATTTATTAGACACCAACAGTTTACATATTGACACGTTCATAATTTGAATATACACGATTAAGATACAGATATGTAAACCTATAAGAGGCATGTACAGCATTTACCAACAAGACAATAACATTATTAATTAAAAAATTATATATAAAAAAAAAATGAACAATTGTACTAAATTAAAATAAAAAACGAAACTTAAATTGGACTACATAATAATACTAAATAAAACAGAGATACGGGAATCAAAACATCGAAATAATAAAAAGTAAAAAATAAACATAATTCAAAAAATCTATAAAATGTAAATGTATAAATAATGATAACATTAGAAATATGTACTTAAAATTTGAACAATATTAAACGAATGACTTCAGCACTTTTGATGTAAAAACGGTCAAAGAATCATTGAATATGTCGATATCTAGTATTTTCCTGTGTACGTTGTTGTATTCATCACACATTCTTATAGCGGGTGAGTTGAGGCCGAGATTCGTTGAATACAAAACGTTTTGGTTAGTGGATGCCGACGGATGACCTCAGACAAAACAGATCTTGTTTTAAGTAAACCAGGAATGTTATTGTGAAAGCATAGTTTACAACATACATACATTTAAGCTTTAATTTTGAAAACAGTTTAAACGTCTTATCATTATTTTTTAACAGTCTGGCTTGATTTAAACTCAATAATGATTATTCTTGTAATCATTCGGATAACCATGTACGTGACATTTTGACGGAATACTATTCACAGAAGAATACTAAATAATGTCGGCTTTATATTGAGAAAGACATGATTCCTGAAGAAATCATTCAGAAGGAAATAATCACTTTATTTCCAAATAATTTATGAATTAATTAATACGATCGATCAACCGATTAAGCAATCCTTACGAACACAGCTTACGAATAATTGTGCCGTGCTGATCCGGCACCGAAATTAGGATGTCATTAAATATTCACAAAGGTTGACGTCAAATCGGATATGCATGGTCTGAATCATTGGATCCACCAACACGTAAATTACAACATACTGTATCAATGAACAGGAAAATATTTAAACAAGCTACCACATTCTTTACCACGTTCGTTTGTTTTTTTTTCTAGCTGTCCGTCCGCCTAACGCTTGGCTCACACAGTCTTCAATATCTTATTTTATGCCACTAGTATTCGATAAAATATAGCATAAAAGTTGTACATAATGCAAAATACACATGAAAATCACTGGTTTCGAAGATTAGCAAAAAAATATGATATCTTGCATTTTGTTACTTTTCCAACATCACCCCCAATGTTTGGTAAATACAATTATATTGAACTAAACTCATTAGATGGTTTTTTTTTAATGCGGAATAGTGTCCGCATATATTATCGTTCACTATAAACAAACTTCTTATACATAGAACTTTTACAATAATTAATTCCCAGTTTGAATTGAACGAGTTGATTGTATACGTGATCTGGATGTAAACTGTCTTTAATGTACATCTTGATAACATTTTAAACTTCTCGGAAAAAAACAGGCTTATCCTTTACAGCTCCCTAGTACGAAGCACCCTTGAGTACCTATTTATTCACATTGGTGTCTTTTTAATGAGGTACATAAAAACAAAATTGAGAGAGTATAAAAATGATTCTTGACTGAATTTGCATATGACATGAGGCTTTATCATTCCTCAAAGTCATATTCCGATCGACTGAAATATTTCCAAATTCTTTCGCTCAGCGACAGGCGAAGGCTCTTGGACCTTTAATTTCTTCACAAGCATTGTAACAATGGTATCGATTGTCCTAAATTGCTTGCTTGTTAGTATATCAGCTCCAAACAGATTGCCACCTCAAATATTTCGAAAAAAAAAACCCACTCGCATTAAGAACCACAACATCATCTTCTAATTTCATGATATGACTTAGATTGCGATATAACATAGATTTATTACATAAATGCATAGGGGCGAGGGCAATGGAGTAGTCGGCACTGAGACGCACTGATGGAATTTAAACTGAATGGGGTTTATACTTCTTCTAGACTACTAAAACCAGATACCTTCGCCAGTACTCTCCATTCTGCTGGCAGTATTGATAGTGTCCCCGAAGAGGCAGTACCTAGGCATGGTGGTGCCGACTACGCCGGCCACGCAGGGTCCAGTGTTCACACCAGCTCTGATGCGGAGTGGTTCATCAGGACTGTGCGGGACCCGGGCACCGTCCAGGCTCCTCATTAATGCTAGAGACATGTCTGCTATCTCTGAAGCATGCCTGTTGCCTGGAAATTCAAATGTAATCTATGGCGAATATACCAACGGCAGTCTTGGATGCTGCTCTTATATAATGTAGACTAAGGAATAGTTTTTCAATATAGGTAGTCAGATTGTCCAAAACATGTAACCTTGCTGAGTTTCTTGCCGGTTCTTCTAAGTTGAAAGTTAACTTCCGAAACGGTGGTAGCTTTTCTAGCTCGACCTTCAAGAGTAAGCCCTAAAATGGATCAATGGACTTTCAGAATTATAGGGGTAAAGAGAGAATGGCATGTAGGAAGAAAATGTGTGAAAAAGAAAACTAATGAAAATAAAAATAAGTAAACTTAAGCATTGTGACGGCCAATGACTAGACGATGCAGGAATGCAGGAATCTAGGTTTTGTTAAATGCTCTTAAAAATATTGACTTTAAATTCCTATAAAATGACGACGGAAGGAAGAAAAAGAGATGGATGGATTGTGTGAGAGATTATATGAGCAAGAAAGTAGTGAATTCCGATATGGCGGATATAAGGGCGGAATGGAAGAAAAGTAACACATTGCGCCGACCACAAATAATTGGAAACAGGGCAGGTAGATACTGATAATTAAGCAAAGAATGGTAAGAATATATAACCAAAAATCGCCAGCTCGTTTCCTAATTTTTTTTTTTTTATTGAAAAATTTTGTTCTCCCGAATTCAACTAGCCCTTTACACTAAAAAGCTAACAGGTTGGTTTTTAGCAAATTTTTCAACCACTTATGCCACGATCATCAGCATAATAATGTAGCTCCTGTTCAAATTATCCTCAAATATAATGGTAATGGTAAATACCAGTACCTAAAAAAAGCGTAATTTGAGATTCTCAGAAAAGCAAAATACCCCACATGCAAACATAAATACGTAGCATGTCTTTTTTCATTGTTTTTGCAGTACCTATCATTCCAATTGATATTTTTATGGAATGCCATATTATGTTTTTGGAGCCATATTAATACCTTCGATAAAAAAGATTAAGTTTTAATAGCATCCTAATAAAATCTTGTTTTTGGTATCAGATTTCTAATAAGATGTACCTAAGTGACTAGCATTGTCTATCTATAAGATAATACAATTATAGTTACAACAAATGTACAAAATATACAAGCAAATGTACAACTATAATATATAAAAAAAACTTCTTCGAGGCTGCCGCTGCTGCCGATCGGCAAGGTTCCTAGTAGGCTGGCAGCGTTTCCTCTTTGGATGGCAGCTGACGCGTTGGCGGAAAAAGCTCCCCGCCCGCCGGTCACCCGAGGCCTCGATTAATTTTTTACATAAAATATTTGCGAAACGACGAGCTTCAGACCCCCACGGACCCATGGTCTCAACCGCAAAAGGCATAAATTGATAAGATAATGTCCATCTTCGTGGATGGCACTTTTTTATGTCATTAGGTTGACAAGCAGGCAGACGGTCCACCTCATGGTAAATGGTCACCGCCACCTATGGCCATTTGCCATACCAGGATGATTGCCGACCTTGAAGAGCTCTTTTTTGTGGAAATACCGTAACGTGGAGCTCATTCCACATCCTAATGGGCCGCAGAAGGAGCCGGCCGCTGAATCGTTGTGTGGATGATCGAGTCGGCTCGGGGATCTGAGGATGAGCTCCAATTCTCCGGCGAGCAGTGCGATGGTAGAAGGGTGACGATAGCACTAAGTCAAAAAGTTCTTGAGAACACTCCCCATACAGACTGAGAGGTTCTTAACTGCCAGTAAGTTCGGAATCGTCAAGACATGAGTAACTCGCCTTTGCACCAAGGCAAGTGGATCAAGCTGGTAAGCTGGTAGACTATCAGCTATATGGACACAAGCATACCGACCTTGCATGGCAACAGATTTTCAACTTTAGGGTACTACAATGTACCTTGCCACCATGCGATGTTTTCCTTCACCGATTCAAGCTTACTCTAGGATGTATAAACTTACCATTCCTCTGTGGCAGACCAGAGACAACCATGTACGCGTCTCCAATGGTTTCCACCTTGTATACATTGTATTGCATAATTTTCTCATCAAACAACCTGTGAAAGAGAAATTTTGAATTAATTTAAGGGTTTGTTAAGATGACTAATCGAGGGGTCAAGACGACTAGGAACTACTTCACCAAAAGAACTGCCGTTCATTCATCCTTCCAAAAGCAGCAATTTTGGTATTTTTTTTTATTTCTAGTTGTTTTATTTTTAGTAATAAATACTGTTTATCGGATGGATGGTTGGATCTTTGTTACTCAATCACGCCAGAACGGCTGAACGGATATGGATGTTTTTTTTTTAATTTATTTGGGTAAACAAACAGATATACACAAAAAATAAATAGTATGATATTGGTGAAACTTACATAGTTATGAGTACATCCAACAGCGTTTACCACTAATAGTTAATTATAATAAATATACATAGTTTGCATTCGTGAAGTTAATCAATTATTAATAAAATTTGGCCTAGAAATAAATTATAGTCTGGACTAGCACAAAGAATACTTTTTATCCCAGGAAAGATAAGACCCCACAGGAACGCTGGTGAAACCGCGGCGGACAGCTAGTTGAGCATAAAATAAAAATAACAATTGAAATGATTTTTCTACCCAACTTTACGAAACTGCAAAATCTTGGAAACTAAATGACCTTACTTCTCTGTGACTAAATGCCAACTCGAATGAGTAATATTTATACGTCGTAATTGCAAGATTTAAATTCGATTGTTTCAATATCGCCTCATGACTTGACTTGATTGACGTTCTGTAAAGCGGGCTAATAACTTGAATCGCGATTCCTGGAGTTCTATATTTTTGTAGGTATTTATTTGGGACGGCCGTCCCGTACGCGCACAGAAACGGGGCTCGCTACGCTGTGTCTGGCCTATGATTCGTATGAACTGTTTCAATGTTATTAACCTATAGCTATAGGCATAATAGGATTACAAAGTAGGTAACATTTTAGATTTACGAACAATTTTCCTTATACATAATAATTGGTCAATTAAATAACTAATATCATAGTTTCTTTTCGTTTAATAATTTAAATCTATATGGTGTAACGGGGATATTAATTCTATAACTAATAAAATATTTGTTTTCCTGAATTTGAAGAGTCTAGTACTGCTTACTACGCTTACTACTAACTAGCGCCGCTCCGCGCCCGGCTAAATTCCCATGGTATGCATGGGCAGTGGCGATCACTTAACTTCTTAAGATCCCTCGGGAACGTGAGTGAAACAGTTTTTAAAGTCGATAAGTATGCAAATAACTTTCCTGATCATCTTGCGCCGGTCGTTGACTATGAGAAGGTCATCCACTCCAAGACTACTGTTCTCTTTAATAACAACATATTTTCTGTATTATTCATTGAGCTTTTATTTAATTTTATTGGCATATTGGGTTCTATGGATGATTAATGTTAAAGAAATTCGGCTCCAGTGCCTACCAATGACATTTACCCATCTAGCTACTAAGTGTGATCATATCAGATACGAATTTTTGGTTTCTAGTGTTCGGCCATTGATCAAAATTCGACCATAAAGTTATTAGGAAATAAAATCTGTTTCCAATTCTTTGATGACTAACACTAAAGCTCATCAATAGCTGTCAATAAAAATAAGAAAATCGGTATACAGAGGAGGATAATGATAATGTACATATATATCTTTATATATTATTGTGTGCGTGTCAAACGCATGGTAGTGTGTGTAATGTTCTTTTTAGGCCTGATTTTTCAGTGGATACTTAGATAAGCTATATCTGGCCGTTAATTTGAAATAAGAACAGTTTTTGTATGGACTTATCAGACGAATAGTGGTGGAGCACAATAATGCCCTGTTACTGTGTAAATAGTTTTTAAGCTTACTAAACTAATATTTCCGCAAAGGCTGCAGCCGCTGTTGGTCACTGGCAGCATATCCTCTTTAAAGAAGAAAAAATAATAATAAAAAAATGAAGATCGAGTTTTCGTAAAATTGAGTGCTTCGGTTGTATTTTTTTTCCGCATTTTGTGTAATAATAAATTTCGTGATCACGAACAGTACCAAGCCCGCAGAGAACTTTCATGCCGATAAAAGGATTATTAATTTGGTAAGTACAAAATTATTTCCATTTTAGCTGGGTATTGTTGTGCATCGCCGCTACCGCTTCTGGGTTTTTTAGATATGAAAGGCGGAACCAACCCGCATAGGTTAATTTATTAACCAAATAGCTTATCCGAGGTGTGGCCAGTGATTGAAAAATCGGCTCTAATTAATTTAATTTAAGCTATCTGAACTCCTATTCCATATAAACTTTAACTTTCTCCGGTAAAAGGGATTCAGACTACTTTACGTATTATTATATTATTTTGTTGTTAAGCTAGGATGAGACGAATGTACAGTGCCTGCACAAACTCATGAGGTTTTTAGGCACTTAATTTATTCTATTTTTAAGTAAAACCTGTAAATGGAAATTAAATTAAAAAATATATATATATATCAAACTAATTGAGTAATTATGACGTAAAGCGCACGAGACCGGAGGAAACCCGTTCGTCACTGTTTCCTTTATAGCTGACAGATTTTCAACTTTATCTATTAAGTATAAAGCTGCTATTTGCTAAATAGGAAGTTTTTTTTTAATTAGGTCCATGTATTTTCTCCACCACTTTGTCCATCCATAACCTTGCTCAAGTAGGTAACACGTTGCGTCACCCCGTCTGTACACTGATCTCTTATACACTGGATTAAGATATGGACGTGATAAACTCGCGAATGGGGCGGTGGTTCCGCAACAAACTCAAAAAAAATTGAATTCCAGAAATATTAAAGCAACAAGAATATTAGTTCTCTTGATATTTATTGTCAATACTATTTAATACACAAATATCCTGTATTATGTGCCGATTTTGTAGCGTAACTTTTTTTTTAAAACAAATTGCTGCATATTGATACAAAAACGAAAAACAAACGAGCCTGGCTGTTACACTTCTCCGTCCCTAATCGCGAAATCACTCCGATTGCAGAAAAGCAAGATGAAAGATGTCGTCAAAAATATATCTGTGATTCTTTGCTAAGCAATAAAGAATACCCATAGTTATTTTTTCGCAGCGTTTTTGTAAGATGTAATAAGCCCATCCAGTGTAAATAGAGATCAATGTTACATTGATGACAGTGGCGTACTTCCCGACGTGTACTTCTTGACTCTCAGGTCATTACCACCTCAGGTTGCTCAGTTTTACATCACATTGTGCATTTCTGCATACATTTTTTTTCTTTTATATGGGTTAACAAACAGTGAACACAATAATAGTAGATTGTATCATAATAAAGCAAAACAATATTTTTACGGCAAGGGCGCTTTTTTGAATCCAGATCGAAGAGAGGGATTCTTGAGTAGTAGAATCCTGAACGTAGCGAGGCATTCAAAGTACGTCACTCGAGCCAAAAATATATTTGCACCCGAGTGGTACACTCTACTTTTCATCACCCTCTGTGAGAAAATAGAGGCGCTTTATATTTTGAATGTACTTACAAAGAAAAAAAAAATTATTATTATTCAGCTATTATTCGGCGGCGTGACTATGGGCCGTCCTACCAGCCAGTCTTTATTCAAACAATATTTGCGTTCCATTTCTTTGGCGCTGAACACTAAGATATTCCAAATTCAATAAGTGCGCGGCAAAGATAATTGCGGCGCACTTATAAAATAAAGAGCATTAAAAACTCATTACTGCCCGCTAAAAGTTTCACTTAAAGGCGAACCAAGTCGTCCTTTTCGAATAGATGGGATGAAAATATATTTACAAACCAAAAAGTTTGTAATTATGCTTCCAGCATTTATTATTATTATTTATTTAATTCCACAGATTCCACAGATTTGTTTACTGATTATAATTGAGTGGTAATATTATAAAATAAATAAACAATTACTTATATCTTAATTTCGGTACCAGAGTTCAACAAAACTGGAGCACTTAAAAATTGCCTACTGTTCGTATTTCTATTTATATTACATACTACGTACGAATAGCAATGTGCATTACGTTTACGCCATGCAAATAGATACCACAAACAACATATTTGCGTCATTTTAGTTCGCAAGATAAACTTTATACTAGATATTAGGTACTAATTCTGTCTGTCTGCTTGAGTTTGTTGTTTACTAATTCAGTCATAATTAAATTCTTTAGATTACTATTTTTGCCGCCAATATATCAGTATTTCCCAAATATTACGCAATTATTATCAGTGAAACTAGATAAATAATAATTATTGAATGTAATAGGTGTATATTGTTTTTGAAAAGAGTAATTGTTTATTGCCGGCTCTTCTCAGCAAAAGCAACCTTCCGAACCGAGCATTTAGAGTCTAGACAAAGACATTTAACTTATTACTAATATTTAAATTTCTTTGAGTCTAGACTATTGATAAGTGCCTGTGAAGGTCTATTTGAATGAATAAACATTTCGTTTAATTTCATAATTATAAATATAACGGCGATGATAGCTCAGTGGTAGTGACGTCGGATACCGCGGCGAAGGTCGTGGGTTCGAATCCTACAATGAGCTTGAGCTTTCGGTGAAGGAAAACATCGTGAGGAAACCATAGCACGGTGGTAGGGTACTTTGTAGTACCCGACTGGCTGGCTACCACCCTCAAGTTGAAATCTGTCGCCAAGCACCAATTGGTGTGTTCCGACAGCTGCACTTGAGAGCCCAGTTCCCATATAAGCTTTGTGTGCTTACCACCTTCGGCCACATCTTATCCAGAATTTAAAAAAACGCGTATTTTGATATAGTACAATTAATTATTTAGAATACCATTTAGATTGCATAAATTATAACACTATTCATAATTACAACCACACATTGTATAATTTATGGATACTAATTGTGCGCACGCGTGGATGACGCGTTTCAACGACTGTGACTATTCGTTGCGTCAGACTTGCACGATAATTTTTCAATCCAATTTTACCGGTTTTAAAGTTGAAAACTGTTGAAAACAGAAAAAAAAGAAAATTAAAAGAAAATCTAACAATATTATTTAAGGTTCATGATGAAAATGTGGCCACCTTATTTTGATGTTGGGATTTTTTGGCGCGAGTAACGTTATGCAATTCATGATGCAAAGCTATATTGTTATAAAATATCTGTTGCGTATTTTAATCAAAAAACAGCGCACATATCTACGCCTATCTTTTTTCTATCGTACCTATTGTCGTATGAGGTTAAAATATAACTCTATCGGTTTACGCGGCGCATGCCTGTAAAGCTCCCAGACGGTATGATTTATTTCCGACATCTTCAACATAGGATATTTTTTATCCCGGGTAGTTTACTAGTACGCTATATTTAATTTTAATAACCTCGGGGTCGCGGGTGAAACCGCAGGGCGGAAGCGAGTAAGATGATAGCTCAGTGGTAAGTGACGTCGAATACCGCGACGAAGGTCGTGGGTTCGAATCCTACAATGAGCTTGAGCTTTCGGTGAAGGAAAACATCGTGAAGAAAGCATAGCGCGGTGGTAGGGTACTTTGTAGTACCCGACTAGCTGTGGTAGCCAGCCAGCCAACCCTCAAGTTGAAAATCTGTCGCCAAGCACCTATATGGGATAGCCTAGATGGGAACTGGCTGCACTTGAGAGCCAGTTCCCATCTAGGCTTTGTGTGCTTACCACCTTTGGCCACATCATCATTTACCATGGTGAGATTGTGGTCAAACACAAGCTTATCCAGAATAAAAAAAAAAACTAAAATAAATATAAACTAGTTTTTTGTATATGTTATTATGTAAACGAGAACAACTTTTTTATAATGTTGTATATAATTATTTATGGTCGTAGTGAAGGCTGTACGTTTTTCTTAAAAACCTGTTTCGCTTAACGATCGCACGCCGCGATGGAATTCCCTCGGCTTATTTCATAATTAGCATAGCGGGTGATCCCCAAGCTCAAATCTTGACTGAAATACCCATTATTTTGGACTCGAATAGACTTAGGCGTTAGAATTTAACTTTATATCTATGTGTCTAAGAAACTAAAAGACAGATTATGGATATTTAAACTTGAAACAAATTGCCTTGCCAGAGTCTTCTTTTCTCAAGCCGGTGATATTTAAACGTTTATAAGTAACACTTATGAACGATATCATTGACCACCATTCAGGGCCTAAAGTGAAATAATTTGTTGAGATGATGAACAAAATTATTTAACCACATGAAAATACTTACCAATAATAACTGTGTGCTTTGACGGAAAACTGGGTAACTAGCATTAAATTGAGAAAAATGTATTAAAATTGATTCCTTATTTCATTTAAATCTTTAATTCAATATTACTTACTTATACTATACGTTTGAATATTTTTGAATTGAATAGTTTAATGCAGAAAATCTATGAATATAATCAAAATAAACTAGTTTTGCGGTATCGTCAACGTATACGTCACATACTCGTTTTGCATAAGATGTATATAAAAAACCGTATGATTAAAACCCACGTACTTTATCATGGTCAGGTGGAAACCTAACGGTGCGTAGTGTGGTGAACGGACACGCCCATATCACAAACGAATATTACACTCTAGGGTCAAGTGATAGTGATATTTAATTGCCTCTATTCGAGAAAAATATCAGACTCTAACCAGTGTAAAAACATCTAAAAATAACGGAAATATCGAATATATTGTCATTCTTTATTCTGACAGATTTCTTTATTTTTATTTACCTAAAAACACTAACACGTATTTAATAATGGTAGCCTATAACTAATAACTTGGCTTAAAATATAGGGGAATTATAAGCCAAGTTAGTCTTCGCATATTTAACATGAAGAAATTTTTGAGATTCTATTATAACGTGGATTGTGGCGTGAAGTCATTATTCAAAATTGAGGGACAATCAATGAGGCTATAAACTACTTTGTAAAAAAATGAGAAAATACGGTATATACGATTGAATTTTCATAAGGCGATGATAGCTCAGTGGTAAGTGACGTAGGAAACCGCGACGAATGTCGTGGGTTCGAATCCTACAATGAGCTTGAGCTTTCGGTGAAGGAAAATATCGTGAGGAAACCATAGCACGGTGGTAGGGTACTTTGTAGTACCCGACTGGTTGGCTACCACCCTCAAGTTGAAAATCTGTCGCCAAGCACCTATTGGTGTGTTCCGACAGCTGCACTTGAGAGCCAGTTCCTATCTAGGCTTTGTGTGATTACCACCTTCGGCCACATCATCACTTACCATGGTGAGATTGTGGTCAAACACAAGCTTGTCCAGAATAAAAAAAGAAAAAAAGAATTCGGACTTCTGTGTGAAATGCCTGAACAAGAAAAAGCCAATAATTTTGTATAAATGTGTTGAGAGTGAAAACTAGAAAACTTCAGAAATCTTAGTGCTACATGATTTTAAACATTTGAGGTTACGTCTAATGAACCCGAATTGTTGAGCAGCCTTCTTAACTATTGAGTCAATAGGATACTCATCTACTGACTGTATATTTATAACGTCACAACGCAGTTATTTCATACGCAACTCCATATAAACCACAAATCTGTGCATGATACAAACTATCTTTTTGACTTTAAATAAAAAGAAGCTGATTTCCTATGTCAGTTAAGATCCCAGATGTGACGTATCCAGACCGACCAAACACGGCCGAGGTAGCCCGAGTCACGGCCATATCGGCCAAGGCAAATGAGCTGATGGTCGCGTTAGGACCATGCTCGAGCGGTCTGGAGTTGGCTATAGGGTAGCCGTTAACCAACAGGCTTAGGCTTAGAAAAATGTTGACTTGAGCTGTATTTCAGTAGTCTCCAAATAGGCATAACTACAGTTTTTTTTTGAGCATAGAAATACCAAATTTCCGGGATCCGGACAGCACAGCATTTATATAAGACATCGTCATAAATTGTGTATGATGATGTAATAAATCGTATTTGATTGATATTTTTAATTAACAAGTGCATGGAGCAAATTTTAACAAATATATTAATAAAATTGATTCTTACAATAAAACTCGAATAATGATCTCGTCTGATAAAAACATAGAATTGCCCTTCAGGTGGCGCCAATCTTTTCTATACGTGTAATTATTATACCAGTACTAGATAGGCACGTACAAGACGACTAATATCTAGATGCCAACATGAGAACAATCTAACATTCTATAAAATGCTTATAAATTGTTGTTTAAATGGATTTGTTTAATTTGTTTTAGCTTTGTTTGTCTTTTATTTTTACTTCACCGGATTTTTTGGCGGCTTACGGCCCTTGCAACATCAGAGGTGATTGTGCGTACGAGGACTGACTTTAGGATATAGCATGACTTAAGAGAAGAATATCAAAACTGAAGAAATGGTTAAAAGATACCAAGACAAAAAGCATTAAAATAAAAAAAAAACATAGTTCACCTGTTGCAACCAGTTCTACAAATTACATTAATTTTATTTACCTGTACAAATTATTCAGCATGTTTATCACTTCCATAGGGGTGCTATTTGCTGATATATTCGTAAATCCAATGATGTCACTAAAGAAAATCGTAACGGCATCAAAAGATTCCGCTGGGACCGTCTTCTGGGCCCTCAGTCTTCGAAGAACTGGTAAAGGAAGCATTCGTGATAGTAGAAGGTCACTTTTCTGTTTTTCAGCCATCAACTTTTGGGTGCTTAGCTCGATCGATTGCGTGAATGTCTGTGAATAAAACATTTACGAGTAATGTGGAGAGAATTCAGTCAGAGCATAAATTGTGAACACTATACTAGGTTTTATTTCACGTCAATAGGTGCAGTATAACCAAAGCTATCGCTGCAAAAAGTAGGTAACTACGAGCATTTGTTATAGTTTTCTAAAATTGTGACGTAGAACGTTACTAATAGCCACCTACTCAGAATTTAACTCTATCCGGTATAGCCTAGTCAGGTAGTCAGTATAGACTGGTTGATACGCAGGTTGACCACCTGTAGGCCTACTTGGCCAACATTGCCAGGGGGATTGTCTATGAAACGAACAGAGCTTCTAAGGTAAGTGTAACTGCCGAAACACATAGTAAAAACATTTTTTTCTTTCATAGGCATTTCAAAAAAAGTGGTGTTCCTCATTCAAATTCAAAGTCAAACCATTTATTCAGTTTAGGTCCTAGAAATTTATGAAGGTCGGCTACATAAGTCAGCCTTCAACTGAGAACAACCGGCAAGAAACTCAGCAAGACTACGTTTTTTTAATATATTTGGACCATCTAACAATTTTTTTAAATACAAGTGTTTAACAACCTAAGACAAAAATTCATAAAAAAAATATAACCCGCGCTAGTTAGGTACATAGTACCTACCTAAAATAAAACAAAAATACCTACAGGATTTTATATAAGTAAATAAAATTATTTTTAAAAATAAAAAACAAATACCGACTTCAAAACTGTAACCTATACCTATGTACAAACATAAACTAAAAAGTAAAGAATAATATTTTAATTTCAAAGCAAGAGCCTTAAAGGACAATCAACAAAATTATTGATATTTATATATCTATTTAATATTTATAAACAGTTCTTTTTGGAGTCGGTGCCAGTCAAGAAGAAGGACAGTTTTGAACTGGACACGAAGTGTTCATACGAGAAAACGTCTTACGACACCTCTCCTTACGGTAATGTTCCTTAGGTCTGCGCCGTCGCTCCCCTACTTTTCGAAAGTTTGTTACAAAGGCAGAATTAAACTGTCCTTCTTGGCTGGCACCGACTCCAAAATGAACTGTTTATAAATATTAAATAGATATATAAATATCAATAATTTTGTTGATTGTCCTTTAAGGCTCTTGCTTTGAAATTAAAATATTATTCTTTACTTTTTAGTTTATGTTTGTACATAGGTATAGGTTACAGTTTTGAAGTCGGTTTTTGTTTTTTATTTTTAAAAATAATTTTATTTTTAAAGTTTATTCCTTATTATATGTTATCCTAGGCAAAACTAGTTTGTCCTGAAATCGGGTCTGGCCGGTAAAATATAATATATAAATAGCGGGCCCGGCAGACGTCGTCCTGCCCCGAAATTAAAACAAATCTTGGAACTCGATTCCAGCGCCACCTACCGGGTCCAATTGTATTTTAAAACCATTGAAGAACCCATTGAAGTATACACAAGAAATTTCATCCAAAGCCAAAAAGTCATGCTCAACGACTCAGTTTGATTCACTATGGTTTATCAAACGAGACATAATTTTTTTCGTTTTTGTTGATTTTCTCAAAAAGTGCTTAATCAATTTCGACAAAATTTAAATGGGATCACCTCTGAAGTATGATCTACCAAACAAAAAAAGAATCATCAAAATCTTTTCATAATTGGCAGAGAAATCGAGTAACAAACATACAAAAAAAAAAAACATACAGACGAATTGAGAACCTCCTCCTTTTTTTTGAAGTCGGTTAAAAACAAGTTGTACTTGTGCAGGGTGCAGCTACTTCCAGGCATATAATTCTATATTATGTATAAAAATAGAAGGCCTGACTCACTGACTCACCAACGCCTAACCTAAAACCTTGGACCTAGAATGCAGATTTTTTTCATTGGTGTTATTTTTAAGACGTAAACGTGAAATAAGGAAGGACTTTTCGAAAGGGGTACGCGGGTGAAACCGCGGGCCGCAAAGCTAGTCTTCAATATAGAGTAATGAGCTACCTTGTAATGAGCTTTTTCCTTCAAAACTTTATTTTATGTCCCCCTAAGGGCACGAAACGGGGGTCCAAAGTTTGTGTGGAAAAAACGGGGGATCGAAAGCGAACACAATTCCTAAGAATTACTCTTTAACTAATCTAAATTACGGAACAAATTAATCTATCACCTAATAAAAAAAATGCATTTCGCCATGTTACATACAACTCTATCGCGAAAAATCTGTGATAAAAGTTTCAATAACTGAACTTGTTTACAAAATTTACATACTCGTACAAATTGCAACTTTATAAGCAAAGGCAGTGTAACGCAAAGGATCCTTAAGCATGATTAAATCGATTCTGTCACCACATTCGAAGTGGAACGTGGAAATTCCATTTGATACACGTCATATAGGTTACCACCGCAATTGTTGATGAGTTGGCAAAATGTTAAACCGATGAAAAATCATTAATTTTTCGGTACCAAAATATAATAAACGCATCAGCTTGGCCATCCAAAGAGGAAACGCTGCCAGCCTTCTGGGAACCTTGCCGATCGGCAGCAGCGGCAGCCTCGAAGAAGTTTTTTTATATATTAGAGTTGTACATTTGCTTGTATATTTTGTACATTTGTTGTAAATAAAATAATGCTCTATACCACAAAAAAAAATTACAATAATACTGAGTTTACTTCCTCGTCTTAATAAGGATAGTAGTGTTCAAGACTCGATAGCTTAAATAGTTATTCCTGTTTTTTTTATATTATTGAGAAGATCCACCTGCAGAGGTTACTAACGGTATGTTATCATGGTTATTTTGACAGCCCAATCCATCTTTTCCCGGGATAAAAAGTATTTTATCTCTCTATATATTATCTATTTGTGTGCCAAATTATATCAAGATCAGTTTAGTATTTTCGGAGTTCATCGCTAACCAACATCGTGATAGGGGATTTTTAGATAAGTACTTACCTGAAAATTTATAATTTTCTGCGCAATTTTCTTTCTTTTGCAAGTTATGGCGTGTTAGAAAATAGAGATTCATTTTTATATATATAATGTAGATTACTTTATTTGAACGCTGAATTGACGCCTACACATCATATTGAACAAATATTTACAACTCTATCTTTAAGAAATTAGCATCAATTTCCTTTAACCTAAACTATTGAGGAAAGCTCTACATTTATTCTGCACTACTGTGCACACAATTGGCTATTAAGCCGTGAGTAATAAACTATTTTTGGGAATGCTCTACGTTTTTGACAATGCAATTTTACTATGAGATTTATAGTTAGGTAAACTGAGGTCCGAGGATAACAATTTAACTTAATTAATTAAATCAACTTATTAATCCCGGATAGTTTAAGTGTATTCCGAACCGGTGGTAGAGTCAATCGTAAACGTTCATAAGTGCCTCGCCAGGGACTCAACTATTCAGTTGAAAATGAGTTTTGATTTTTGAATAGCTCATATCACCTAAATAATAACTCTTCATCTGAATCAATATTTAAACTAGTTGATGGTTCACCTGCGTTCTCAAGGGTTTTTTAACCTTTGAGGAAAACCCAACGCGTGCTGTCCACCAGTTCATTCATTCATAAAAAAGTTACGCAAATTGACGCAAAAGCGAAAAACGCACTCCCCGCACCGCCTCCATCGAATCGGCGCGCGCGCATATATCGACTCAAAACTGTCAGTCAACATTAGTTCTCATACAGCATTGAAAGAGATCGGACGTGTGTAACCGTCATATATTTTTAACGCAATAAGAAAGCATCGTGAATCATGAATAACTTCAAGCTTGTAATCTTTATGAGCGCTTTATGCGTTCTATGCGCGGGTCTCCCAGTGCGTGATCATTTGTTAATTGACCTTTCAAATAGCCCTATTGGACAAAAGTTGCTATCAAGTGCTACAATCTTGAAAAGGAGTCCGAGAAGCATCATTAATAAACCGGGATGTCCAACACAACAGTTCTATTTCGGCAATCAATGCATGACATGTCTAGAGTGAGTACCTACATTCATATTTAGCATGAAAGCTTCTTTATTTTAAACTGTATTGCTTATACAGTAAAGTTCAATCCAAATATCGACAATTGGTAATCCATAACTGAAAATAATTGATTTAAAATTTGTTTCTAAACTTTTATTTCACCTAGAATCAAATAAACGGAGAAACCGATTTAAAAAAAATGCAGCTCGGGATTTCCCCGAAACCACATGTACCTGATTGTGTTATAAGTGTGAGATAGATTTCCTTGATTGAATGTCAAAGAGTATTGACATTTAAACATTGTAGATCTTGATTTGATTTCTATATTTATAAAAATAGTATACTAAACAGGAAAACGAGTACTTTATCGAATAACAAATTAGTGGCATATTTTAAACAATGATAATATTATTTAGATAGTTTATAATTTATGCAGGCATCAGATTTTTAGTACAAAAACTCGATTGGCGATAATTACGAATATTTTTTGATGTTGAAATTAATACGTAGTCGTCCGTTGCTATATTATGATTTCTCAACAAGGAAAGTGTTAACGGAATCATTTAAAATCTAGTTATAATTGCAACAAGTTAATATTTTATTTATAAATAATTGTTGTGCAAGACCAACCGCGTTGCATTGTAATGACACATAATTTTATTTTTGCCTTTTGCGTTCGCGGATTTTATGTTCGAAGAACATCTCACCAAAGTTCCATCACAACGGGATGAACGTTGTCGCAGCGCATAAAATAATAACATACAAACATTGATTTTTATATATGAACAAGATAATAGAGTAATATTAATATAGTGAAGCAGTTTAACCGTATAAACCACCGTTTAAGCGTCATAAAAATGATTATTACTATTGAGACGAGCCAAGAGTGCATATTAGTAATAGGTTTTCCTGTAAGGATGCATTTTTAGTTTGTTTTACCTTTAGAATATGTTTGCAAATGTATATAATCATAAACTACATTTTTATACCAGTAGCCTATAGATAAATTTGTATTCGTTGAAAGTTTTTATTAATATTATTTTTCTATCTTTACAGGTACAGAATCACGTTTGAGGACGAAGACTGTCCCTTTGAAAACGAAATCGAATGAAAAGAAAATGAATCTCAATTGCAGGATTTGGTTAATTTGTAACCCTCCGATATTATGAAACAACATTCTTCTTTGCACGCTTGCATTTTATTTAATCACGTTATACGTTGATTTGATTACTAACGGGTATTTCTATAAGGTACATAGGACAATTACTTCGGCGACATGATTCGCGGGTTGTTGTTTTAGTGCTGATTAAGAGAGCAATCGCTCTTCATTTGATATTATTTATATGCTGTATATTGTGCGTTAGTGAGATTTTTGTTAATTGCCTAGTGAGTTATATTAGGTAGGCCTATATAAATTAGGTTGATTGTTGGTAAGTTTCGTAATGAATAAATGTTCGCATTTGATTGAAGAAAATGTAAATGAAAGTTTTTATAAAACATAAAATATTTTCAGAATTTGTAAATGAATGCATACGAGATCTTTATTACTATAAAATCAATTTGTAATAAAATCTCCTCGCACAAGTTTCGTATTTTGTATAATTTATGTTTGAGCTAAATTCATTACTAGTTTATAAAAAAGGCATTTATGAAAAATGCTACCACTGAACTATCATTGTCTCAAATTTTATTTATATAATAATAATAATATATTATTAAATAAACACAAGAGTATAGTATAATAACTGGCCGGTTGTTATAGGTACTGTGAGATATTTTAGGCCTCGTTGAAGCTATTTAAGGTATTACCAAAAAAGTTAATAATAACATTGTTGTTACTAGTTATAATTATTTTTTAATTATTAATAATGTAATCGCCTATTTATTTTTAAGTTACTCAGCCATGTTTCTGTGATATTATTTATGAATATAAGGATTTAAGTTCTATTAGATGTACATTTACTTTTAACCTTCCCGCCGCGTAGGGTGACATCGTGTAGGTATGATGCCTCTGACCTTTCTCAATGTCTATTAGACCCGCCCAATAGGGTATTTGACATGTTTTGGAAAAGTGTCTTCTATCTAGTACATTTGCAATTTACTTCTTCATGAATTCTCTATTTTCTTTCAAAGTTTATAATATATTAATAATCCGTTTACATTTTACTGTGACATCAGTACCGAGCGAAAATTAAATCATTTTATTTAGGAGTTCTTATAAACATCATACATATTTTCATACATTAGTATGGCTTTTTTTTATTTATTTTTTATTCTGAATAGGCTTGTGTTTGACTACAATCTCACTATGTTAAGTGATGATGTGGCCGAAGGTGGTAAGCACACAAAGCCTATATGGGAACTGGCTCTCAAGTGCAGCTGTCGGAACACACCAACAGGTGCTTGGCGATAGATTTTCAACTCGAAGGTGGTAGCCAGCCAGTCGGGTACCACAAAGTACCCACTGAGCTATCATCGTTTTAAAATCAATGAAAAGAGTAGAGTGCTATTTACCTACTCATTGCCATATTTTGTAACAATTTACAACCGTTGACCACAACGTTAAGAAAATTTATAATTATGGTGTCATCAGATTCTTGGTATAAACTCAGTATTCAATTGATTACGAACAGTATGCGATATTGAAATTAATATTTTGATATCGAACCCTTCCTAGGAATTAAAATCTCATATCTTTATTACATACATAAAATGAAGTCGCTCCCTCTGTCTGTTCGCTTAGATCTTTTAAACTACTCAACGGACTTTAATGCAGTTTTCAGCAATAGATAGAGTGATTCAAGATAATGGTTTATATGTATAATACAGAAAAGCCGAGAATTTAAATGATTTATAGTGTGATGTCGTTCAGCGAAGCGGGCGGGAGACGGATAGTCATGTATAAACGGAAATTTACCTGACCTCGGAATTGAACTCAAGACCTCACATTGCTATTGTATTGTAAAATATAAAAAAATATATTATCTTATCTTCTTCTATTTATATAAATGTGAAATACCACTATACTATTAATCACGAAATCTCAGAAAGTTTAAATGCAACGCACTTTAAAATTTGCAGGTAGATTCATGCGGTTACTAACACCTGGGGATACCTATAAATTGTGAAGTAACGGTATTATTAGATGTCATAAACATATTAATTATTGTTGAGAGGTGCCAAAAAATTATAATAAAGTATTGCATACTTAACAAAGCATTTGTATTATAAATACAAAAATTGCATTTTGAGTGCTCATATATTGCCCCTTATCTACCGTATTCTGTTTATTCCCTATTCTCCGCGCTACTTTCAGGAACGTTTTAAGTTCCTCCACACTTCTATCTACGGCTCTGAGCTCATTAATAAAAAGGCAGATTCCATTCAACTCCTAAAGGGTTCCCTCGAGATCGCGGGTGGAACCGCGCGGGTCAACTAGTTTACTTATAAATCTGATTAAATACTTGTCTTTTGTTTCCGCACTTAACCTCGTGATTGTGCCAAAAACAATAAAAAAAATACCTAGTTATTGGCGTCGTCATGAGGTATATTCATCCCTCGTCAACTGGACCAAACAGTATCCACATAAAACATGCTAAAAAACTTTGTTACAAACTTTAATATCCATCCATCCAAACTTTCACATTTATAATATTATATAATTAGTGGGATATATGTACATATAGTGGGATGATATAATACCATACCGATTTTCCTTAATTAATGTGTGTTCACTGCAAGGTAACTGTTGGTTGCCTACGCGTAAGCGCACCCCAAGATTTGCCCTATAAAAGATTTCGCACGTTCATCGAAACTCAGTAGTCATCACCGAGCATCGATACTAATCGGACGTTAGCAATTACGATAGTGTTTATGCTTATTACTACATTAATCATGAAATTATTGAACATTTTTATTATTTTCTGTGCTTTGTGCGTTCTATGCGTGGCTCTCCCATTGGACAAGAACAACGATAATCGTACGATAATCGATCTATCGAATAATTCGGTTGGACAAAAGTTATTATACAGTGTTGGTGTCAAAGTCCTGAATAGGAGAAAGAGATACTTCGTAGAAAACTCAAACTGCCCAAGTGAAAGGCCGTACAGATTATTAGACCAATGCATGTCATGTGAAGAGTGAGTATTTAGTTCTATTCTATTTTTATATTTGTGCAATGTGAAAGTTTGTATGTTTGGATGTTTGTTCCTTAATCATACAAAAACGGCTCAACGGATTTTGATGAAACTTGGCACACAGGTAGATCATATTTTTGAATAAAATATAGGATGCTTTATACCCCGGGAATAGATAAGACGCCCCGGGAACGCGGGAGAAACCGCGAGACGAAAAACTAGTTTGAAATATTTTAATTCGTGTCATTTGAATGCATTTATATATCGGTAGATACCTACATTACCATCTCTTCGAAAAAAATTGTGTAATAGTAAAATATGATACAAATCAATCAACTTTTCAGTATCACATACCACGTTAACATAATTAACGGACTCGTCCAACGAAAACAAAAACACTAGGTAAATCCACGCTTTAGTCAAAGTCCTATAGGAAAATCTATGGCGAGGTCCCATGAAGATAAAATATGGAAATAAAACGCCTACAATATAAAAGACAGTGGTAGTTTGGACTGCGATATATTTTTCAGTCAGTCAGGTTCTTCTTTTAAATATTTTGTTTTTATCTTTGCAGATACAGTTTCGCCTCTGACGGAGCAGAATGCTGAAGGTTGAAGACATTTTCTTTACAATACGATACAATATTTTGAGCAAAACATACAGACGGCATACGTCATTTCGGCATATTATTACGATTGTACGATTTATTCAATAAACGTCACTGTAGTAGGTACAGTGCATAGCATAGCATAGCATTTTATTAAACACTATAGGTATTATTATTTTAAGGCGATGATAGCTCAGTGGTAAGTGACGTCGAATACCGCGGCGAAGGTCGTGGGTTCGAATCCTACAATGAGTTTGAGCTTTCGGTGTAGGAAAACATCGTGAGGAAACCATAGCACGGTGGTAGGGTACTTTGTAGTACCTGACTGGCTGGCTACCACCCTCAAGTTGAAAATCTGTCGCCAAAACACCTATCGATGTTTTCCGACAGCTGCACTTGAGAGCCAGTTTCCATCTAGGCTTTGTGTGATTACCATCTTCGGCCACATCATCACTTACCATGGCGAGATTGTGGTCAAACACAAGCCTATCCAGAATAAAAAAAAAAAAAACCCGTTCGTTATATTACTTTCCTCTATGCACTGGAATTCTTGCGTTTCGTTCGATGCGTAGAACGAAATATTAGTATCGCCGGAGCAGCGCCGGGCGCGGCATAGAGGAGCGCGGTTCGCATCGTACTTCAGCTTTACATACAGAAAACGCTTATGTCTTTATGAATAGTAATTATGTGCTGGAAATATATATTAACTTATTAATAATAATCAGCTTTTTGGCTGGAAATAAAAACAACCGTCCTAAAATCACGCCTAAATCCCCTAAGGGTGATGAGAGGGGTAACAACAACCCCTAGGGGCGAAATGGATACAAATGGTACAAAGGATAACATAAAGGAACGCGGGTGAAACTGCGGGCGAAACATTAGGTAGATACTTTTCACAGGAAAGATCCTAAGATTAATAATGTCGTAAATCTTGACTAATTTAGATTTTAAGAGATAAATAGGTAGGTATCTATTATATTATTACAATATAATCACTTTGTTTAGCACACTGCAATATATTTTATTGGATTGGTAGTTTTGATTTGGAATAAAACTAGTTTTGAAAGCAGAACAAGCATAAAAACATAGACAAAGTTCATAGCTATCATCTGACTTAATCGTAAATTATTATCAAAAATGGCCTTTATTAATTTATGGAAAACCTAACAAAGCAATTTATATTTATTTCGTAATCACCTTACAAGTTTCGTAAATATCGTATTTTAAAATAGTTCTTGCTGATTATGAATTAAACCAAGTTCGGTCATGATTAAAATGCCACATAGGATACTATTTATCCTGGGAAAAGATAAAATCCCTCGGAAACGCGGGTGAAACCAAAGTAACTACTTACTCTGCTAGTTTTTCACGACTACACGGCTTAACACATTTAAATGAAAAGGCAACTTTTAACTATGGAGAAGGACAAACAACCAAGTGGTCAAAAAGGCACAATTCCACGATAAACGAATTCCGCGCAGATGTTACGGTACGGTAGAGCTAATATATTATTTGATTACTACCTTGAGGTTTTTTTTTTATTTTTTTTATGTCACAAATGACAACGAGGCAGGCGGTCACCTGATGGTAAGTGACAACCGTCGCCTATAGACATTGGCAATACCAGGGGATTGCTAATGTGTTGTACACCTTATTACAATGCCTTAAAGGCGAACTGGCTCTCAAGTGCAATTGCCGGAACACACCAACAGGTGCTTGACGACAGATTTTCAAGAGTGAGTCGCTCACATGGCGACATCATAGAGAAAACTTGTGCGCCCGCGTCTTGTCACTCCATGAAAATCATCGTCATCAGTAAGCGCGCATGAGACATTCGTTGGTTCTCAGACTGGAAATCCCAACCTCATCACTAGGTCAGTGTCGAAGCGCCATCAAAACGAGTCAGTCGCTCGCAGTATTGAATATTTTTTACGTAAATCAACAATTATGAAATTCTTCTACATTCTTATCGTTCTATGCGTTCTGTGCTCTGCCTTTCCAGTGCGTAAAATCAATGATAATACATTATTCGATCTATTAAATAATTTGAATAGTGATGTTGGATTAAAGTTACTGAATGTGAAAAAGAGATGTGTCGTATGTGTTGGCTGGGGATGTCCAATAGAAAAACCTATCAATTTCTATGGCGAGTGCTTGTCATGTGACGAGTAAGTACCTACCTACATTGATTACAATCCTTTTTATTTTGAACTAGCATCCGCGTCGCAGTTTCATCTGTGTTCCCGAGGGAATTAAAATTAATTATGGAGCCTATGTTAGACAATGATAATGTAATTCTCCATTGGTGAAAGATTTTTTGAATAGGTTTATAGTAGTTCCAAAAATTACACATGCGTCATACTTGTCAACAGGTGCTATTTGTGGAGGCTGGTCACCTGGTCAGCTTGAGTTTTTTATTTACTTGGTCATAATTAAATTGTATTTATTATTATTTTGCCGCCTTAACACGCAAATATTATCAGTGAGACTAGATAAATAATGATTAAATGTAATAGGTGTAAGTTGATTTTGAAAAGAGTAATAACTAAGTTTATTGCCGGCTCTTCTCAGCAAAAGCAACCTTCCGAACCGAGCATTAGAGTCTATTCATAATATATAAGTGTGCTTGTAAAGTAAAAATATTCCTCTTTTATGTTATAGTCACGTTATAATATCACTTTCACTGTAAATTCTAGTCCTCGTCTGTATAAGTCCGGTTAGGTTGTTCCACTAAAACTTTTCACAGACTTTTTGAGACAACCTGAATCTAACGTAATCCTAAATCCTATGATCTTGAAAGATTGTTTGTTTGGTCTGAGTGTAACTCACTAGTTTTGAATAATTCATTTCGATTTTAATGAATTATTCATTAAAATCCAAGTTTATGGTACTACGGAGTCGGCACCTAGTAAAAAAATAACAGAAGCAGGGCCAATGATTAAAATAAAATCACTGGAGATGTTAGATACAGCATGCAGTCTAGGCCTTACTATAGACTCACAACTTCGGTTTGAGACTCATAATTAGGTAAATACTGTCATAAAAAACTGCTTCCATTCATTTATTACGTAAAACGATTTAGGGGGGAGGGGGATCAACCATGTCTTATAATTTTTTATAAGGTCCCCCTTAAAACCGAACCTAACAATAAAATATAAGACACGGTGAAAAGTTTTAATCGAACATTCACTGATACCTGACCTTGACTGACGATGACTAAGTTTACAGTGAATGTGTTAAGACGTGATATAAATACATAAAAGAAGAATTATTATAACTAGATATTGGCAGAAATGTCCTTAAGGCCAGTAAAGGAAAAAAAGTATTCATATTAGAAAAATATTTCAACGTATTCCGGTACAACGTAGGTATTTTACATTCCAGTGCAGTGTGTGTGAATGACCCGATAGACGGAGCGCGCCATCAGCACAGCTGATTTTAATATAGCTAGCGATGTTTTTAAATTTAATTTTTTTATATAATATTTGTTGCACAGGTTAATTTAGTTAATGGTTTAAATTTCTACTTTGTATTGGTGTTAAGTGAAATTCCGGTTTTATTTGACGAAAATTGACAATCATCGGCTCAGAACCCCTCATATTACGTAACTGTTTGTTTACCTAAATACAAAGAATTTATATGGAACAAGAAATGTAAAACAATAAAGATAATCAACATAATATTGTGAACTAAAAGGCTTTTATCTGAATAACTTAAATCCTACCTAATATAACTTAAAATATAAATATTTTTCACTTCACTGTAGTTCCTGTGCAGTTCGATTGCGAACGAACGACCTTACCACGTACAGATAAACCCCTTGAGGTTTGCGCTATGTGGTTATAGATATCTATGTGTGAGTATTATTGATGTAAGCTGAATAAATAAGTTTAAAAAAAAGATGTTGCCTATATTGAACATAAAATATTAAACACTAGCTTTCCGCCCTACGTACCCGTGGGATCATATCTTTTTCCGGGACAAAATATAGCCTATGTTCATCGGGCATAATGTAGCTTTCAAGATCAAAATGATTTTTTCAAAGTTTCAGAGCCTATTAAATGCAAACAAACAAACAATCAAATCTTTCCTCTTTATAATATTAATATATTACGTATAAAAAACTTTCTGATGAGTTTGATTGATGTGTGAGTGTGAGGGAGTGATTTCGTGAAATGGAACGGAAGTGTGTAATACGAAGCCGCCTGGTAGAGTTGGCTGTCAGATAGGGATATTTCCTCTATTGTAGTGCAGGCAAAGGCTTTTAGCCCGAACAGCCTCAAACTGGTATAAAAGGCTCGCTCATTTTTTTGTTTAAAAATCTAACCGCAAAAAGTAAATCATTTGATAGTATCTATATACCTATGACGTCATAACTAAAAATAAACTGATTTTATATGTCACTATGGTGACTATGATTACTATTTTTGCCGACATAACACGCAAACATTATTATTAAGACTATATTAATAATTATTATTGAATGTATCTAATATGTGTAAGAGTAATTGTTAGTCTGACTATTGTTATTATTGACTATACATTATTTCCTGTGAGATAAAATCTGGATCTATTCAAGGTCGTAGTGAATAGGTATCTTATAAGTTTGCGTGCTTCATCTTCGGCCACATCGTCGCTTACCAACAGGCGAGTTGGTGGTCAATCGTTAACTTATTTACGTTAAAAAAACTATTCATAAGAGCCTGTACACCTTATTTGGATGAATAAACATTTCATTTCACTCAATACCCCAATTCGTGAGGCTTGCAATCGTTGCGGTGTTATTTATATGACCGCATGAAGGTCGACCAAGGTCAGAGTCGGTTGATGGTAATTTTATAAATTTTTTCGTCTTTCCAGGTACAAGGATGCTGCTGAAGTAGACGACTGTACAATACCTAACGCCTGAAGTTCTTGATAATGCTCCAAATATTTGATCGCAGCTAACTGACTGTTCCGTCTACAGAGTACCATCGAGACATTATTTATTTTAAAATAAACACGTTTGTCAATTTCACAAAAAAAAAAATAATACCTGTATTGTTTTAACAATGTGACACAGAAGCAGGATGAGTACTGGGGAAGCTAGAAGCACCACCACCAATATAACAACACCAACTGCAAGGGTGCGACGTGCTAGCCACATTTCTCTCTGCACAGATGACCTGAAATAGTGTTAAAATAAATTTAAAACACCCGTCCATTTGGACTATGCCTACAATGATAGACTCTGTGCTTAATATTTTGTAATTCTTTATTAAATACGTTTTTTATTTTATTTATCGAAAAAACGTAATAAAATTATATTGAATGCTTGAATATTTTTGTCCTATTCCGCATGAGAAATTGAGATTTTTAATTTAATAAAGGATAAATAAATCTAAATAAAAAAGTCGTTGTCAGTAGGCAACATGCCCGGAATGCTGGCGGCATAGCCCCGTTGATTGAAATGTTAACATGCGACCAAACATCAGCAATATATTCAAACTGTACATGCGTAGTTATTTTTTTATAATTTTTAATTCATGGCTTTGTAGTATTCTTAATTATTTATATACATATACGCCATATATGCCAACATTAACGACATTGCCCTTATAGTTTACAAGTGATGTGATCAGATGACATCGACATACAGAACGAGTGAACGAAAGGAAATGATGAAGCTACAAGGGTACGGAACCCTAAACATACTTAGCCGTAATCTCGCCACAGTAAGTAACAATAGTATTAATGTGTTAGACTTACCTAACGTATTCCCACAGGGTGCTCCGAATATTTTTCAACTTGTTGAACCAAACTCTGGACTCAACTGTATAGCCGTTTAGTGCTGTTACGTTGGTACTCAGTGACTTGTTTAAAACCTGGTATTTGAACTCTGCTACACTGAAACGAATGTTGGTATAATATGAAAATAAATACACATTTTATTTGATAAAGATATTTACTTATTTTCACTAAAGGTTCGGATGGGAAACAACACTAAAGAATTAATCAACTGATGTTGTGTATTCAGAAAGATTGTATGGAAATATCGAGACTCAGTTGCTACGACGTCGTAGCAGCTACGGCGAGGGCATTGCTACGGTGAGTCTACGAAACATTTCAATTCAATGTATTGCTCTCGAATGTACAGTGCGTTTAAAACCAGAAGGTGAAAGTTTAAGTTTAGTTATTTTTTGTGTTCAAGCATTGTTACTTAGTCCAAAAAGTATTTAAACAGTGTAACCTTGCTGAGTTTCTTGCCGGTTCTTCTCAATAGAAGGCTAAGTTCCGAACAGGATAAATGGTTTTAGCTTTGACTTTGACTGAGAATTGGTTTCATTAAAAAATATATATTATATTTCTTAAGGCGATGATAACTCAGTAGTAGAGACGTCGGATACCACGGTGAAGGTCGTGGGTTCGAATCCTACAATGAGCTGGAGCTTTTGGTGAAGGAAAACATCGTGAGGGAACCTTAGCACGGTGGTAGGGTTATTTGTAGTACCCGACCACCCTCATGTTGAAAATCTGTCGCCAATCACCTATCGTTGTGTTCCAACAGTTGCACTTGAGAGAAAGTTCCCATCTAGGCTTTGTGTGCTTACCAACTTCGGCCACATCATCACTTACCATGGTGAGATTGTGGTCAAACACAAGCTTATCCAGAATTAAAAAAAAAGATTATAAATTAATAATGTACGTACAAATTAGATACCACTTTCAACAATTCGACCTCCAGGAACAATTTTTCGACCTCCAGGTATTGTACTGTTGACACCAAATTTTCTGATCCAGAAAGCAGCCGCTTCCGAAAAATATCAAAGACAACCAAATCTTTTGAATCCATAAAGTATACGACAGAAGAATGTGCTAGAGATAGATCTTCCATAGATTTTAAGAGCTCGTTGCAAGATAACAATTGCCTGTGGACAGAATATTGTTTGAATGGACATACCCTCCTGGGTGCTAAAATTATTATTGTTTATAGGGCCTGTTTTCGTATATAGCTTATAATTTGCATTGTTTTCTATGCTATTTTTGTTTTTTATTGTATACTAGTTTTCTGTACCGCGGTTCCACCCGATTTCCCGAGGGATCTTATCTTTTTCCGGGGATAAAAAGTATCCTATGTCCTTTACCCAAGTTTCATCTATCTCTATACCAAATTTCATCTAAATCGGTTCAGTGCTTTAAGCGTGAAGAGGTAACAAACAGACAGAGGATAGGTATCGCGTTTGACCACTATCACAGAGGACCGAACCTCTATCTCGCTTGATGATAGGTGACGATGTCGTCTACGATGGTGCACGCTTACTTAGAAGTAACCTATTCACTTGTAACTTGAAGACTCCCAGGTAACTATCGGGAAGGTGACTCAGGCAAACATTTCCTCATTCATTATGCGTACTCTAAGGAGGTTCCACTACTTAGCACTACGCATAATGAATGTGGAAGTAAATCGCTTGGTGCGTAAAGGTGGAAGTTCCACCATGTAACGGTGGCGTATCGCCGTATAGTTAGTGCCATCCACGAAGACGCGTCTTTATCCTAATCCTTTCAGTGCAAGTGTACATCCTTTTACAAGTGTTGTAGTTGTTGTGTGTTGCATACAGGGTTACAGGGAAAGTCGTACTGAATATTATAGGACGTATTAAAGGACGGAAAAAAGCGCTTCAAAGTTATAAACACTTGTTACAATTCTTTAATTATAACCATTCTCGGGTAGCATTTTTAAGCTGTTAGTAGCAGCTTAAGTTTTTGATAATTATTTCTATTAATTGACATGCCTTCTAACTTAATACATCAAAAAATCGGACCCTAACAGCTCTAATCCCAAAAAAAAACGTTAATAAAGCAAAAAATAAAGGTTATTTTTAAATAATGTTTAAAGTTGAATATCTCCGTCCGTTAAGTTTTGGACACCATATTACGGAATCAAATCCATCAAAAATGAGCTGAATTAAAACGTCCTTTAATATTCAGTACGACTTTCCCTGTAACCCTGTATTATGCATGGATGTACGTATCGTATCGACATATCGATAACACTATAACACTAGCGAAAGGACACTTGCACTGTAAGGGATTATGAAAAAGATTAGGGCGCGTGTTCTTGGATGGCACAATCTATACCTAATAGTATTAACAGACGTTCGAACTTGGTACGGGCCGGACAGCGGACTTGTACGGCGTACCAAATCCGCTAGTCACAACAGACGGCCGGATCTCGCAGTAGCCGCGTGGCGTGTACACAGTTCAGACGTTATCCAAGCGCGCTAAAATTGCGATAGATGTTGCGGCAACAGTAATGCCACTACAAACCTCGCAAAAAAAAGGAGTAGGCAAAAACACACCTTCATACACACATTGTTTTTGTAGAGGGTCATCTTTGGAACTACAGACCTGATCCTAAATATTCTTTCACCTGGTTAGGTTATATTTTACTTTAATTATCTCGGGAATTCGGGTTAAACCGCAGTGCGGAAGCTAGTCTAAACTAATATTATAAAGAGGAAAGATTTGATATTTTATTTGTTTGTTACTATTTAACTCAAAAAATACTGGACCGATTTTAAAAATTCTTTCACCATTAGAAAGCTGCATTATCCTTGAGTAACATAAGCTAAGATTTCACAGGAACGCGGGTGAAACCGCGGAGGACAGCTAGTTACTAATAAAGAGGGATATAAAAACATGGTGTCGTTGTAATCATGTAGTATGTAGGTACATATTCTTTAAGCCCGCGATTTCACCCAAGTTCAAGAGATGCCCATGCCCTACTACGACCCTCTCAGCTATCACCTTTCTTACCGCCAAAGTGTTGATGATGTAGATTTGACGCGTACCGTCGTTTTAAGTAGAAAATCTGAATTTAAATCTTCGTACACTAATATCCTCTTGTGCGAATCACTTTTCCTTAAATCCCTGAAAAAAAAAGAAAGTATTATATATTTTTTATTAATGTACAAGGTTATGAGTGATTCAACGGCAGTGCTTAAGGTATACCTAAATAAATAAATAAAAATATACTATATTCGAGGTTATCCCCTCAGGTGCTAATATGAGCAGGCTGTTAGGTAAACTCTTGAGCAGGCCACATAAAGCTGGCCGTGCGAGAAGCAGTCCGTCCTAAGAGCAACTCCTGCAGTTTTCAGTGACTGACCCTGTGTCTTATTAATCGTCATTGCGAAACAGACCTTAATGTAAAAGAATTCAAAAAGAAGTTGATTTATTCCTCAACGCCTGTGAAAATTTCAGCTTTCTAGGTGCAAGGATTTAGGCAGAGCGTTGATGAGTCAATATTTTTAAAATTTCTAACAATTGAGTCATTAATTGTCCACGGACCCTCAGATATATAACCGGTGACATATTGAGGGAATCCCCGAGGGCTATAAAGACTATAAATGTATGTAGGTAGGTACCTTCTACCTGTTTTTACCTTGACATAAACAAATGAATCAAAGCCACGACCTATGGCGTAGCAATATATATTTAGTGTTTTCTTGATATGAAAGTGAAAATTTGAGTCATGGAACATACAGTTTCATTGTTTGAATGAATTCTGATGATTCATGAATACTGTGCTCATCTTTAAGAGTAATAACTCCGTACACAAGTTTAAATGTTTAATATGCAATTTATTGTACGAGAAGTAAGTATTCGAGTCGCGTGTGTGAATTTAAAAATCTTATCAACCATTCAACAAACACAACGCGCATCGCGAAATATAAATGTTATCTTTTACTTTTTGGTGGTTCGAATCCTGCAATGAGGATGAGTTTTTGTTGAACGAAAATATCAATAGGATATTGGCGTGAAAAATCTGCGAGAGTTTTTTATGATAGAAGTCTGGCAGGTGCGTCATTTAATGGCATTGCCAACGTGTTGGCAACCTTTTACTAAGCCAAGAATACTTTTCTCATTTATAAAAATAAAAGAGAAATCATGCGTAAAAGTCATAGATAGTACTTTCAGTTGAACCTAAAATGACACTGCATTGCAGAGGAATCAGTGGCGTATTATCCCTAAGGCAAAGTACGCGGAGACAAAAGGGTGCGCGCGCGAAAGTTTTTAAACAAGGAACAAAATATTTGACATAAGATTTACCGTACCGTAATTAGGTAAGCATCTACTTACTATCTACTTGTGTGCCAAGTTTTATCAAAATCTGTTCAGCCGTTTTTGTGTGATTGAACAAAAAAAATCCAAACATTCACATTTTTAATATTATAGTATGATAATAGGATAGCCGCTAGAGGGGCGCCCCGATTTGGTGCTTGCTAAAGCGCTTTCGACATTTAATCCGCCTCTGAGAGGCATAGTAGCTCATTTTAGTAATATAAATTAAGAGCTTAGATTACCTACTAGAGTCTGCCGGTGACTATGTTACCCCAAAAATTAAGAGTACCCAACTTTTATCTTGAAATAATCACTACTAACAAAACATAGGATCACAAAACGCAAAAATTGTAAACAAATATTTCATTGAGTTCCTCTCCTGTATTTGAATAAATAATTCCACATTCAATGTTTCCGGGTTTATTTCTACTGCTGTCATTTGGAATTTAATATTAAAGTTTAGAATATAGAATTAGGTTGAAAGGAATTCCTTTTCATACGACGAAACATTGAAATGGACACACACATCATCTTGTTTGTTATTATCATCAAATTCAAAAATATCATTATTAAATGAACTCATTACAAGTATTTTTAATCGTCACATGTTTTATTTATGAAAAATTCTAACGCACGGTTCGGAAGGTTACTTTTCCTGAGCTGGCAATAAACTCAGCAATTATTCTTTTAAAATAAGCAACTTCGACCTATTACATTTAAGTCTCACTGATAGGTAATAATGTGCGTGTTATGGCGGCAAAAAAGGAATAAAGAAATAGAATTTAGTTACGCGTGATTTAGTAAACAGCAAACTCAGACAGACCAGCCCCTACAAGCAGCACCTGTTCACAAGTGGTCGCAACCATATTATAATAGGCAAAGGTAAAACAGTACAGTACCACAGTATAAAGATATCCTTTTTCTCATTTTCACCTGTTTTTTGTGTAGTTGATATTGACGAGCTAGTGTTATCAATGAAATAGTTATTTGTTCAACAAGTGAGCAAAGTTGTTTTTTTGTGCGAGTGCTACCTTTAAATCACGAACTAGCGAAGTAGTCTAGAACTCACTACGCTCGTGATTCTAATATAGACTACTGTTAGTGATTTAAAGCACGTCACATTACAAAAATTTGCTCTCGTGTGAAACATACAATTTTTCACCCACAAGTGAGAAAAGTGTTATACATAAGTCTATATTTAATTTAGATGTTGTTTACGTTAAAAATTCAATAGTACAATTTATAAACTTTAATTTTAAGAAACAACACAAAGTAACTGAATATTTTTATTAACTGATATTTATAATAATCCTATGTAAGACAAAATTAGGTTTTACAATAGGGATATTGACTGACTGACATACTAAGGGCATATCAAAATCAAAACTATAATCTATTATGGAGTTTTGTATGAAATACTGGCTTGAGACGTCTTAAATATATGCCATCAAAAGATACCCTTTGTCGATTAATTATAGTGTTAGAATGTTACCAGTGCTAGAATATATTGAAAGTTGACTGTATTCAAGATATAGAATATATCTTGAATACAGTCAACTTAGTTGTTGATTGATTGAGTCGATAATAGTGGACTCTACTATTAACGCAAGTACTAGGATGGAACATAAAGGTGAACGCACACTTATCAGAGCAGAAGGAAGGAGCCGAAAGAATCTAATTTAAAAATTACTTATATGAAATCCTATGCCCTCGCACACTCATTATCAGCGACGGATCGGACAAATAGGTGTGAGAGGTTTCTTAGAATTACATATTATAAAGAATTGTAAAATTCGTTTCGTTTGGTTCGATCGATGCGTTCGGCTCGGGATAAAGGATATACTACCGTGACTCATAACTGCTTCATATTTGATACAAAATGTCGTCACACACTATCCGATTTGATAGAATCGAACCACAAACATGACAAGAGCATAGATCCTCTCCCACGCATTCGGACGGGGATTTACAGAAATATGTTTTGTATGTTTTATTTAACCAAATGTTAAACAATATAATAATATAATGATTAATGTTTGCGTAAGAGCGGATATTATTAGGATTCGAAATTAAAAGATATTTAAGTATATTATTAAAACTTTCGTTATTAATTTATTTACAACAAATGTACAAAATACACTCTTCGAGGCAGCCGCTGCCGATCGGATGGCTTAAATGTGGCCGTTATTTACATATTTTATACTAGCTATCCCCCGCGGTTTCACTTACGTTCCCAAAGAATATTATCTTCTCCGGGAATTAAAAGTATCCTGTTTTATTCTTGGATATGATCTACCTGTGTTCCAAGTTTATTAAAATCCGTTCTGTAGAATCATAAAAATTGCGAGATTTTTTCAATAATGTCATAAATGTTTCACGAGGTCTACAGCTCTTAGAGTCACTAGTGTAATAAGTTTAAACCTTATAAAAAACAGGTAAGTTCTTTTAGTTTCTTTTTATAACACCAACTAGCTGTCCCCTGCGGTTTCACCCGCGTGCGTGGTATCTTATCTTTCCCGGTATATTAAATATAGCCATTTACAACAAATGTACAAAATATACATGCAAATGTACAATTACAATACATAAAAAACTTCTTCGAGGCTGCCGCTGCTGCCGATCGGCAAGGTTCCCAGAAGGCTGGCAGCGTTTCCTCTTTGGATGGCCAAGCTGATGCGTTGGCGGAAAAAGCTCCCCGCCCGCCGGTCACCCGAGGCCTCGATAAATTTTTTACATAAAATATTTGCGAAACGACGAGCTTCAGACCCCCACGGACCCATGGTCTCAACCGCAAAAGGCATAAATTGATAATTTGAACCAATACAGGCGTACTTTTTGAATTTTGAATTTTCCGCACCTTTCGCAGCCGCTCCCGCGGCTTTACAAGTCACCGGTAAGTGAGATGGCGCAAGTGTATCGACACAAGTGGCATCCCACACCAACGGCTTGCCGACAATCCACGGGATCAAAGTCATACCATCCGGCCTCTTGCCGTCGCCACGCGAAATACCGACTGGTTCGAGTACAGAAGGCACGCCGGCGACAACAAGAGCCCTACGGATAATATCATAAAATCGATCGAGTAGTTTTTGAGTAAAATCGTAACAAACAAACAACTTTCCTCTTTGTAATATTAGTTTAGATGAAACAAAATGGCGGGTTTTATTAAACCTTGCAGGAATTATGCTACGAGTTTCTATTCTTCTATTGAATGTCTGTCATTTAAATACAACCCAAAACTACTATTTCACTGCAAAACATTCCTGAATTATGAATCCCGGGCCAGTGGGGTAACAGATGTAGGTACACCGGGAATTCGGGTCAAACATTTCAATAGAATCGATTGTCCATGGGATAAAGGACGGGGAATTTTGATAGCAATATTTTGTAAAGCATGTGCGTAGTGGCGTAATAGGTAAAAGTTTGGAGATACACCTATATTAATATTGTTCTTCTTGTTGTGCCTCTCCAATTACCTACTGAAGGTTGGCCATCAGCTCCGAGTACTTGGTGTTGTCTCTTGCAAAGTGGAACAGCTCAGCAGCGCTTGTTACTCCGGTCCACACGCGGATGGCCCTCAGCCAGGACTTTTTACTTCGGCCAACACCCCGTTTCAGCTACTTTGCCCATCATTAGTTGCAGTAGGTCGTAGCTTGGCAAAACACGTGACCCAGCTAAGCGATCTTTCTCTGCTTGATGGTCAACAAGAGATTTCGGTCCTGGTCGGCTTCCCGCAACACTTCTGCATTGTTGACCTTCTGAGTCCAGCTAATAGACAGCATGCGTCGGTATGCCCACATCTCAAATGCCTCTATACGTTTCTTGAGGTCTTCTTTAATAGTCCAAGCCTCGCATCGTACTTTTTTTCTCATTTATGCAATGATAGCTCAGTGGTAAGTGACGTCGGATACCGCGGCGAAGGTCGTGGGTTCGAATCCTACAATGAGCTTGAGCTTTCGGTGAAGGAAAACATCGTGAGGAAACCACAGCACGGTGTTAGGGTACTATGTGGTACTCAACTGGCTGGCTACCACCCTCAAGTTGAAAATCTGTCGCCAAGCATCTGTTGGTGTTTTCCGGCAGTTACACTTGAGAGCCAGTTGCCCTTGCCCTTAAGGCATTGTAATAAGGTGTACAACACGTTGGCAGTCCACCTGGTATTGCTAATGTCTATAGGCGACGGTAGTCACTTACCATCAGGTGATCCGCCTGCCTCGTTGTCACTAGTGATATAAAAAAACTAATATTATAAAGAAGTAAAGATTGTAATTTTGGATGTAGGAGGAAATCTCTTAAACTACTGAACCGATTTTAAAAATTATTTCAATAATAGCTACATTATCCCTGTCTTAGACCTTTTCGTCTGGAAAACGCGTGTGAAACCGCGGGGTGAAAGCTAGTAATATAATATTCAGGCGCATTATTTAGGGCTGTTCCCAAACTAAGCAGAGGTTGAAAAAAAAAACAAAACAAAACCTAAATATCTAATCTAATAATATAAAGAGGAAAGATCAGATTTTTTGTTTGTTTATTTGATACGATTTAACTCAAAAACAACTCGACCGATTAAAAAAAAACTCACACCATATAAAACCTATATTATCCCTGAGTAATATAGGCTATATTTTTATCTTGGGAAAAGATAAGATCCCACGAGAACGCGGGAGAAACCGCGGAGGGCAGCTAGTTTATATACCTATGTAATTTCACCCAGATTCAGGACAAACAGAAATGTACAGGCACTCAAATATCGGTCCTGGGTTGGAATCGAGCCCACCACCCGTGGCGTGATAGGTAGTGATCTTACCGACTACGCCATCTGTCACGATACAATATAGAAAACTATGTCTGGACCTCGGACCAAATTAAAAAGATGAACAGAGTCCCGCACTTAAAGTGAATCACAGTAAAGGAAGCCGATCGCGTTCCTGTCTGACGCGAGTCACGCGGGATAACGTACATGCAGCTCACAAACACAACTTCGTGCTCGTTGCTCACTTCATTGGAGACTATTGTTTACATACGCTCCTTCTACCTTTTTTATTTGTTCTGAGGTCTAAGATAGCATATTTTAATGCTTTATATTTAATATTTTATATTCCTCAAACGGCGCAAATATGGAAACCTCGACAAGGCCTTCATGTTTGAGCCGTTTGGGGTAGAGACGCTGGGCCCGTGGGGGCCAGGAGCCTATCGATTGTTTCGGGACATTTCAAAGCGCCTGGTCGACGCTACCCGTGACCAGACGGCTGGCGAGTACCTTGGCCTAAGAATAAGCATTGCCATACAGCGTGGCAATGCCGCCAGCATTCTGGGCACGCTACCAACTGGCAGCAATTTTGACCAGCTGTCTCTCTTCTTTTGATTAGCTGGTCTCCCCTATTTTTTTCTTATCACATTGTATATGTATAGCTTAGTTAGTATTTTTATTCTCTTTCTGTATTTATATATTTAAAATTAATTATATTTTAGATGGTATATAATACATACCATTAGTAAGTTTTATATTAGGTTATTCTATTGTAGATTAGTTTTCAAGTCTTATTTTAATTAATTACTAAACCTAAATAAATATTAAAATTATATTATATATGTTATAACAAAGATAAAAAGTAGGGCGATTTTAAAACCTTAAAGACATCGTAATCGATTTAAAAACAATTGGTTTGAATCGAAATATTTCGTAATTCTAATCAGCCTATTTATTTACGATTCAAAAAAATGACAATCTACTTTTAAAACCAATATTTAATTAGGTTTCACAATCGCCCTGCTTTATATTCGTACTGTGTAATGGACAAATAAAATGTACAAACTTACTTGATGTTAATTATATCCTCTCTAAAATGACTGCATGTAATGAGAAAAATACAATTATAACTTCATATTTTTATAAATTCATGTATGTAAATATAAAAATAGGTCTAAGAAATGTTCGAGCCTGTTGACTAGGTACGTCTAATAAAATCCTTTGGCCAAAATATTAAAATTGCTTTAAAACAAAGTTTTACAACAAACAATGTACCTAACCTTTAAGTACGGATAATAATATAACTAGTTTATAATTTAATTATTACATTAATAAATACTGTAAGTACTGAATATTACGCGGTAAGTATTTACGGTGTAGCCTAACTAAATACCGCATTTCCTAATTCTGCGCTGATTTTATTCCACGCCCACGTTTCCAAGATCCCAGCAGACTAACAAAACACAATCGGAACATTTTCGCCAACATTGTAAATTCGATACGACAAGTTTTCTCGACAGTAATTTTCTGTATGAAATGTGAGCTTTTAGTCGATAGAATTTTTATTTGCGTTTCACAAAAGAAAACGAAGAAAAGTTATTTCACCAAGAATTTGCAAACACTTGGGTAAGTAATTGTTTGCAAACGTATTCCATGGTTTTGTCGTTGGGGAAAAGCCGTTTATTCAGGCGATAATTGAATAATGCTTCATGGTCGCCTTTATATTATATGGCATAACTTTGGTTACATGTTTTTTTTATTCTCGATAAGCTGATGTTTGACCGCAATCTCACTATGGTAAGTGATGATGTAGCCGAAGATGGTAAGCACTCAAAGCCTAGATGGGAACTGGCTCTCAAGTGCAGCTGTCGGAACACACCGACAGATGCTTGGCGACAGATATTCAACTTGAGGGTGGTTGCCACCCAGTCGGGTACTACAAAGTACCCTACCATACCACCGTGCTATGGTTTCCTCACGATGTTTTCTTTCACCGAAAGCTCAAGGTAATTGTAGGATTCGAACCCACGACCTTCGCCGCGGTATCCGACGTCACTACCACTGAGCTATCATCGCCTTAAAATTAATGTATATTTCAATATATTAGTCGTTAAATATGTAGGCAATATAAATTGACATATTTTAATAAATGCTATTATATCATACTAGTTTTTCGCCCCGCGGTTTCACCCCTGTTCCTGAGGGATCTTATTTTGTCCCGGGATAAAAAGTATCCTATGTTTTATTTCAGGATATGATATACCTGTTTGCCAAGTAACGGGTGAACTTCAGTGTTTTGTTTGTGCGGTTCTTTTTAGGTATCTTCCTTTGTCGGCGCGGCGTTATAAATTAAAAATAGAGATTGAATAGACAAAATGGCACGACTTTGGACGTATGAATCGAAATGCACACAATAAATTAAATCAATTATTAAAATTGTGTTGTTTTAAAAGTAATTTTACCAATGATGATTATTTAGTTAAATTAATACTTTGTAATGGAGTTCAGTTAAATTAAAGTTTTTTTTTATTTTCTCAGTAAGTAGGTATAGGACAAAAAAATGTTTTGATATTTTTATGATTATATATCACCTATAGATTCATGCCTGAAAATGACGTTAGTTGATATTCTCAGACCTACTGAATATAAATATAAAGTTTCATCAAAATCGGTCAAGCCGTTTCGGAGGAATACGGTAACAAAGGACCGATAGGGATGAAATTTTCTGTGTGTATTTCAATGGGTTCCTCGATGATTTGAAAACAAAATTGGACCCGGTACGAATCGGATTCTAAATTTTGTTTTAATTGCAGAGCAGGACAACGTCTGCCGGGTCCGTTAGTATAATATAAAAAAAACCTGCTGCCAATCGACAAGGTTCCTATCAGGCTGGCAGCGTTTCCTCGTTGGCGGAAAAAGCTCCCCGCCCGCCGTTCTTCCGAGGCCTCGATTAATTTAAATTTAATTCATTTTGGCACTTATTATGTTGACTGACGTATCAAATGACGATAGTTTACATGGAGTTTTGTACTGGCTTATGGCGTCATAAATATATGATAGAATACCTGTCCCCCGCGGTTTCACCCGCGTTACCTATTTGAATCGGATTTTTTTCACAATATGGGAATGGCGTGGAACCGTTTTGTTTTACACGAATTGTTTTTCTAAAATAAAAGTAACTCTATAACATCAGCTTCCTGCCAGTGAAAGTGCCAGTCCCGTCAAAATCGGTCCAGCCGTTTTGGAGTAAAGCCGGAATAGATAGACAGATAAAAAATGTAAGTATTGTTTTTGTTTTAAGTATCCAAGTATCTCCTATATTCTTGGTTCCTAAGCAAGTTTTTTTTTTTAAATATGTAAATCGTAAGCCGATCGTCAGGATAACGGCGTGACGCCCGATTAGAATATGCCACCTAAGGTCACATACATACCGCGGCGAAGGTCGTGGGTTTGAATCCTACAATGAGCTTGAGCTTTAAGTGAAGGAAAACATCGTGAGGAAACCACATCACGGTGGTAGGGTACTTTGTAGTACCTACTCGACTGGCTGGCTACCACCTGTTGATGTGTTTCGGTAGTTGTACTTGAGAGCCAGTTGTCTTTAAGGCATTTTAAAAAGGTGGACCACACATTGGTAATCCCCCTGGTATTGCTAATGTCTATAGGCGACGGTAGTCACTTACCATCAGGTGACTCGCCATGCAACATTCGATTCTGTTTGAACTTACTTTATTATTGTATTTGTAAACACCGGAACATAAAAAACATTGTGAAATTAAAAACGAAGTGACACACGAAATTATGGCGTCATACTGGGAAATCAAAACAAAATATTACGCGGCATTTAATTGGATTTTGCTCCTTACAAAAAAAAAACAATTGAAAGGTAACAATTAGGTAGGTACTCCTTGTTACGCAGTCATAGAGGAAGGAAAGAAATTATGTGGTTTCCGAATCATACTTTTTCAGCAAAAACATAAACTTGTTAATTTTACGTCACCATTTTACTTGAAATTTGCGAAAACAGTTTCACAATAAATTAATTAATGGTAAAAAAATATTTTTAAAAACAAGCTTTTATTTAATTGCCCTCAAAAGAAGAAAATAAACTTTAAATTAAATCAAACCAATCAATTTAGTATATGTATTACATAATTTATTAAATGATATAACGCTTGTCGGTTTCTCCGGTCGGTCTGTTCGGTCAGTTTATTAAATGATAGGTAGTGCGTTTCGGGTTCTTCGACATTATGCATAAAACAGTTCTTTACTGGCGTGAAAAAAAAAGGTTAACGAACACATGAAAAAAATATTTCTTTCTAGAGCGTGTTTTTTTACCTACAGAATTCAAAATTTGTTAAAGACTTATTATTAAGAGTGAAATTTAGAGATTTCTGTTTATTTTTTAACTTAATCTGTTTATTAAAAACTTTGCGTTTATTTTTTTCCTTTTTTTATATAGATTTAAATGTGGTGTACTTTTACAAGGTAAATAATATAATTCCAGCCAAGTGAATGTAAGACCATGTATAGATAGATAACATTCATAGGATTCCGTGGTGTTTTACGCAAATTAAGTTTTCGATCGCTCAGTTTATTGAACATTGTTCGTGAAGACTTTCCTCATATTGACGTGCTAATTTTTTTTTCGTAAAAGAAGAGTTAAAATATTGTTATCGGTTTCACCCGCGTTCCCGAGGGGTCTTCTTAAATTTTCCCGGGATAAAAAGTATTCTATGTTTTATTCCAGGATATGAACTACCTGTGTGCCAAGTTTAATCAAAATCCGTTCAGCCGTTTTTGCGTTAAACAGTAACAAACATCTTCACACACATGTTCACACATATCCATCTAAACAAACTTTTTAAGGCGATGACGTCGGATACCGTGGCCAATCCTACAATGAGCTTGAGCTTTCGCTGAAGGAGAACATCGTGAGGAAACCATTGCACGGTGGTAGGGTACTTTGTAGTACCCGACTGGCTGGCTACCACCCTCAAGTTGAAAATCTGTCGCCAAGCACCTATCGGTGTGTTCCGACAGCTGCAGTTGGGAGCCAGTTCCCATCTAGGCTTTGTGTGGTTACCACCTTCGACCACATCATCGCTTACCATGGTGAGATTGTGGTCAAACACAAGCTTATCCAGAATAAAAAAAAGAAAACATACTTTCACATTTATAATATTAGTAGGAAGTAGGATTCTCTGGTTAATTTATACTCGTCACGATAAAGACCGCAATAATTTTGATCGTATGGTTTTTCATAGGAGCACAATTAGTTGATACTTACTACAGTGACATCCTATGATGATCCCAAATAAGATCCTGTGGTAGATCTGCAAGCGTTATATCTGTTGCTGAAAATACTTGCTGGAGTGTGGACCTGTTAACAAATATAATATTATTAATTTTTTCAAAGTTCTGCGCGTTCTATTTTTTTTGCCGCCATATACTCAATGAATGTAATAGTTCTAAGTTGCTTTTAAAAAAATGTAATTGCTGGATTTATTGGGGGCTCTTCTCAGCAAAAGCAACCTTCGTAACCGTACGATATAGTCTAGATTTTCATGTGTCAAGAAGCATATACAGCATGTTGGGTAAGTTAAGTAGGGAAAATAGGTGGGCG
Source organism: Ochropacha duplaris (assembly GCA_951361185.1). Classification (NCBI taxonomy): domain Eukaryota; kingdom Metazoa; phylum Arthropoda; class Insecta; order Lepidoptera; family Drepanidae; genus Ochropacha; species Ochropacha duplaris. The sequence goes on from OX592703.1 coordinate 10,383,378, forward strand.
GGTCACCCACCAAATACATTAAAATGAGCTTACCAAAAAGGACACCATTTTCGAGATATTTCGATATTTTAGATTTTTATGTATTAGTTTTTGAATTTTAGATCTTGGCACACAGGTAATCATATCCTGGAATAAAACACAGGATACTTTTTATCCCGGGATAAAATATGATCCCTTGGGAATGCGGGTGAAACCGTGGAGGACAGCTAGTTTTAAATATGCCTACTCGTACTTATGATTTCCCAATATTTACCTAGTAGTACACTTAATACAATGTTGCCAAGTTGCAGTGTGCAAAGTGAAGTGTCTTTCATACCACAGTGACAACCAGGCAGGCGGATCACCTGATGGTAAGTGACTACCGTCGCCTATAGACATTAGTAATATAAGGGGGATTGCCAATGTGTTGTACACCTTATTACAATGCTTTAAAGTCGTTATTGTTAAATATTCGACGAGTCAACTTGTATAAAGGGAGGCTTGCTATCTGATGAAAATAAACGATCTACCCTCCACGGTAACTATCCGACCTCGCTCACAAGCAGGCGTCTCTAATATGTTTTCATGCATAATCTATGGATACATAAATTAATTAATATTCTCCGACATTTCACACATAGGCATCTGGTGACAAACTAAGCAGAGCTTTTACTATGGAAACCAGCTCTAGGATTACGTAACTTTTTTGCAGTCAGTTTCAATTAGAAATAACATCTAAATCAATAGATGTATTAGATACCTTTTTTTTTATGTCACTAGTGACAAGTTGACAACGAGGCAGGCGGGTCACCTGATGGTAAGTGACTACCGTCGCCTATAGACTTTAGCAATACCAGGGGGACTGCCAACGTGTTGTACACCTTATTACAATGCCTTAAGGGCAAGGGCAACTGGCTCTCAAGTGCAACTGCCGGAACACACCAACCGGTGCTTGGCGACAGATTTTCAACATGAGGGTGGTAGCTAGCCAATCGAGTACCACATAGTACCTACCCTACCACCGTGCTGTGGTTTCCTCACGATGTTTTCCTTCACCGAATGCTCAAGCTCATTGTAGGATTCGAACCCACTACCTTCGCCGCGGTATCCGATGTCACTTACCACTGAGCTATCATCACCTTAAATGTCAATGTTGGTTCCATTCGCAATGATGCACTGTTTGACCTATTATGCAAAAATAAACTGAAAACTGTTTTCGAAATTGAATCTGATTGTGGTACAAGTTACATAATTCTACTTTTTTTAAACAGATAATTACACCCAGACTCAGGACAAATAGACATGTTAATCTACACAAATGTCTGTCCTGGATGGGAATCGAACCCTCGACCTGTGGCTTGATAGCCAACCACGTCATACGGCCCGTCAGTACAAACGTCCAATAATTCTTGCGGCATTCGATTGATTTTCATATTTAGTGTAAAGATAATATTTTATTGCACTGTCCCATTGCAGGGCTTTATATTAAAACTAGTTTTAGTGTCACCCGCGTTCCTGACGATTCTTATCTTTTCCCGGGATAAAAAGTATCTTATGTCCTAAAAGGTTCCATCTATCTCTATACCAAATTTCTTCTAAATCGGTTTTAGCGTGAAGATGTAACAGACAGACAGACAGACACGCTTTCGCATTCAAAGTCAAAGTCAAAACCATTTATTCAGTTTAGGCCCTAGAAGGGCACTTATGAAGGTCGAATTACAGAAGTTACCACCGGTTCGGAAGTCAGCCTTCAACTCAGCAAGGTTACATTTTTTAAATATTTTTGGACCATCTGACTATATTGTCTTTTTTTTCAATGTTTAACAATTTTATTCTTTATAATATTAAGTATATCTTTATATATAAGTAAGACATTTATAATATTAAGTATGGATGTGGATGGATGGTATTGATGTTAGCATACTCGCCTGTTAGCCTTATTTGCTGCTTTCGATGAAAATAAATACTCGGTGATGACCAGTCTTTCATCTTGGAGGTGGATGATGAGATCCCCGAGTGTTAGAATTGTGTTGACCTAGTTAGTGAAAAAAAAATAGTTCTCATGTTACAATCAAGCAAATAAAAAATCATAAGGAATTGTTATGTTTCTTGCGGAAACTTTTGTCCTCCTTTTCACCCACGTACCTAGAGATTGATTTAAAAGATTGCAGCCTGTATTGTTTCCGAGGGTTTAGGGTAATTCCATACCTTTCATCAAAATCTGTTCAGAAGTTTAGCCATGAAAACCATACAGGCAGAATTATTTTCACATTTAATATTCTTATGGATTTTAAATTACATGCTCATCTTATTATTTTAGAGTTTGTGACACAATCACGCAAAAACGACTGAAAAGATTTTGATGAAACTTAGTACACAGGTAGATCATATCCTATAATTAAACTGGGGATACTTTTTATCCCGAGAAAAAGATAAGATGAAACGGCAGGCGATGCTAGTCAATACTAATATTATAAAGAGGAAAGATTTGACTGTTTGTATGCATTGAATAGGCTCTGAAACTACTGGACCGATTTGAAAAATTATTTCACCATAAGAAAGCTACATTATGCCTCATGAACATAGGTTATATCCTGTCCCGGGAAAAGGTAAGATCGCACGGGAACGCGGAATCAATCAATAAACACACACGGATACCTATAGGTGAACGTATCATATGTATATACCTGCTGGTAAGTGACTACCGTCGCCTATAGACATTAGCAATACCAAGGGAATTGCCAATGTGTTGTTCACCTTATTACAATGCCTTAAAGGCAACTGGCTCTCAAGTGTAATTGTCGGAACACACCGATAGGAGCTTAGTGACAGATTTTCATCTTGAGGGTGGTAGCCAGCCAGTCGAGTACTACAAATTACCCTATGCAATCAAGACAATATATGATAAATACAAAGATGAACTTTACCTCATGCTGTAAATATAATGATGAGTCTAGGGTAGTTGAGAGTTGTGCCATGATGGAGGTGTTCTGGACTATGAGGGCTGCGTGAGGGACGAAGCAGAGCGCCAGCATTTGGAGCAGGAATATTCTTCGGCCCCGTCTATACATATATGGAGTAATAATATATTAATGGGCTAAGTGCATTGATATCTCATAACTAAAGATAAACAATCCCAAGCAAAAGTTCTCTCAAAACTGTCTCAAACTGTGTTGGGTACTACTAGTTTCTTTTTTAAGTTTTATTCACAAAGCTATGTAAAAAGGCAATAAAATTTGACGACTCATACATACCTGCTAGCCAAAATATATATTAAACGAGCACTGAGGCATGTTTACTGTCGGAGCGTTCGAATGCTACTAGATTAAAAGACCACCCAAATGTTCGGTAGACATTCGGTAAGGCCATTTATTGTCGGTGATTGTGTATCTTTAGTTATTAGATATCAAAGGTTAAGTGGCATTTTTATTCAAAGAGATCCCCCATCGCCTTATTGAGGCCTCTCGTGACAAGAAGGCTGGCGTGTACTTTGCCCAAAGAATTAGTATTGCCATTCAGCGCGGCAATGCTGCCAGTCTTCTTGGGACGCTTCCATCGGGCAGCGATTTGGGGCAAATTTTTTATTTGTTATTCGTTTACTTTAGCTTTTTAGTTTTATTTTGTCTTTAATAATTAGTATCATATATTTATTTTTCCTTATGATGTCTTTAATTATCGTTTTATTAAAAAAAAAGGGGCATGTCAATATTTTGTTGCAAATATAGCAGAGCTGTATTCCAGGGGCACTGTTATAACAGGTCGGTGTTTGAAGTATTTTGATGCTATTTTTTATACCAGAAGTGACAACCAGGCAGGCGGGTCACCTGATGGACATTGTGATGCAATTGCCAGAACACACCAACAGGTGCTTGGCGACAGATTTTCAACTTGAGAGCCAGCCAGTCGAGTCTGGTACGAAGTACCACTGTGCTGTGATTTTCTCACAATGTTTTCCTTCACCGAAAGCTCAAGCTCATTGTCAGATTCGAACCCACGACCTTCACTACCACTAAGCTATCATCGCCTAAAAAAATTCAATTCAAACCAAGATATTCAAGAGAACATCTTAAATCGATTACAATTTTGATAAGCTTACACAATGGCCCTGCAGGTTGAAAGCGATATCCGATACGTGCCCGCCGTTCAAACTCATTTATTCCAATTTCTTATCAGATCTAGCAATGCGGCTTCTTTTAAACTAATATAAGAAGATGGCTTCAAATCAATATAAGTTCTCGAATTTACTTGAAGTTTAATATGCTTTATGATTGAATAAAATGACACATAATAATATTTTAAGAATCATTGTACTTGTATGTATTTTCATTGTGCTTTAATAGTATAAAAAGTTGACGATAGGTATGAACATTGCATTTTTCATAAAGCATATTTTTATTGCAATTTTTTACAATAAACGTTCGATGTGATACTTTAAATTACCATAGCATTCCTATTTCTAAACCGAGGCCAGTACCGAAAAGCAAGACAATAAAGAAACCAGTGTCTAATAGGAAAAAAAATGTTTACATGTTTTTTTATATACTCCAAGTGACAACGAGGCTGGCGGATCACCTGATGGTAAGTGACTACCGTCGCCTATAGACATTAACAATACCAGAGGGATTGTCAATGTGTTTTACACCTTATTACAATGCCTTAAAGGCAACTGGATCTCAAGTGCAGCTGCCGGAACACACCAACTGGTGCTTAGCGGCAGATTTTCAACTTGAGGGTGGTAGCCAGCCAGTCAGGTGCTACAAAGTATCCTACCACCGTGCTATGGTTTTCTCACGATGTTTTCCTTCACCGAAAGCTCAAGCTCATTGTAGGATTCGAACCCACTTATTTGTACAAAGTACAAATAAGATATGTATTTATAACGATTGTTAATAAAGGCTATGATTATTATTAAAGAAGACTTACTTTGAAGCCGGGTCCACGTTAAGACACCCAACTTTAACGGAGACCAGCTGAGGCTCGTTTCGTTCCGATGGAGTTGTGCAATATGAAGAGTTGTCTACCCTTAGTGCATTTGCACTCATCATCCTGCAACAAATAGAAAATTGCTTGTTTTTATAGTTCGAAGTTCGAAGACGATGATAGCTCAGTGGTAAGTGACGTCGAATACCGCGGCGAAGGTCGTGGGTTCGAATCCTACAATGAGCTTGAGCTTTCGGTGAAGGAAAACATCGTGAGGAAACCATTGCACGGTGGTAGGGTACTATGTGGCACTCGACTGGCTGGCTACCACCCTCATGTTGAAAATATGTCGCCAAGCACCTGTTGGTGTGTTCCGGCAGTTGCACTTGAGAGCCAGTTGCCCTTGCCCTTAAGGCATTGTAATAAGGTGTACAACACGTTGGCAGTCCACCTGGTATTGCTAATGTCTATAGGCGACGGTAGACGGTAGACACTTACCATCAGGTGACCCGCCTGCCTCGTTGTCACTAGTGACACAAAAAAAAAGCATCTTAGAAACTAAACTTAAATAAAGTAAAGCTATCATAGTGTAAATACAATTAAAGGCTAACACAGCATGAACGTTAAAAGTGCCCTATGTGACCGACCAATACCAGAAGGATCTCAAATGCCGGAACCCATAACACCAATAGGTGCTTGGCGACAGATTGAGCTGGGTTCTACAAACTACCCTACCACCATTCTATGGATCCCTCACGATATTTTCCTTCAACGAATTCAAGCTATTGTAAGATTCGATTCGTGACCTTCACCACGGAACCCGACGTCCCTATTAATTGACTAGACTATTTGTCAAGACATTTTAGATCCTAGATACAGCCATATAGAATACACATTCGATTATGGCATGACGTAATGTTCTTATCTGGTGACAATCCAAACAAACAAGTCTACGAAAATAGTCGGAAGAATAGTGAGTACTGTTTGTTTTCCATCTAAATGTACCAAGTTTCGAGGTCGCAGAAGGGTCACAAATTCAATTTGATAGGTGTAGTTATGGGATGTGAGTCTGATTTAGCCGTTTAGCATATTAACTTACACATTTTCAGAATTTACTTAATTTTAATTTCACATTATTTTTGCCTTCCAACTGTGCCTTCTGCGCAATGTACCCTCAGGCAGCGACGAAAAAATAGAATAGAACATATATTATATGTACATACATACAACATTTCAGCAACAGCTCCCAACCGATCTGTGGTGTGATAGGTATTGTGGTCAGAATTAATTATTGACATTAATTGAAGCTTTTTATATTGAGTAAATATATTATTAGAATTATTCAGGGAACTTATTTCAACTTCAATTCAAACCAATCTTATATTTCAAAGGCCATTTAAATATATAACGATGTCGATGAGGGTTCACAATTGCCGTGCCGGCCGGTCCCTTAAAATAATTCTAAGCCCAAAAAATGGCGGCGAAATTATTCCATTGAGAACCTTTTCAAGGCTACCTAACAGCTCAGGACGACAACATTGTATTTTGACATGTGAAGACCCTAATCACAAAGGATAGGATATTGGGTTGGTTGTCGAAAAAATTTCATTTGGAGCGAATCTGTCAAAGTGTTTGTGACATCTATACTAAATATTATAAAGAGGTAAAGTTTGTGAGTTTGTGAGGTTCTAGGGGGTAGGTAGTCTCTGGATCTGAACCGATTTTGAAAATTATTTAACCAATAAAAAGCCACTTTATTTGTGAGTGTCATAGGCTTTATTTTTATCCCGGGAAAAGACAAGATCCCACGGTAACGCGGGTGTAAACCGAGGGGTACAGCTAGTCACATATAAACATGATGAGTATGTACATACCTAAACCATTTAAGGAAATTATACGTTATACATTTCTTACTAAGGTTCCAATTCACCCACATGACTATAAGAAGGTTACCTTAGACTGTGCGTCGACAGATAAAGATAAATAGCCTACTTTTATTTCATTGCTTTACTTCGTTGAAAGAGCAACTAAGGTCAGATAATAGAAGCAGCTTGATATTCATAAATCACAGAACATGTTACTCTGTTCAGACAATTAAATATAACCTTTATAACTATTGTAGTAGAATTCCAAATGAAAGTTGTGTGGGTAAATAATAGATAGATAATATGACGTCGGTTTCAGGGGAGTCGAACTGCCGGAGTTTATGTGACAAGCTAGCTATTGGGAACCACTAACTCCCATATGATTTACACAGAAGTCGGATTTAGGGGAAATTTTACGATTTCCTTATACGAAATAGGTACTTTTTTTTTGCCCTGTATTTATTCTAAACAATAAAATAAGTTGATTGTATTTACCTACTTATGAATAAGTATTCATATTTTGTTATATATTTTAGTCCAGTTATTAAGATTAGAAAACACAGACTTTTTTAAATTTTTAAGCTTGTGTTTGTCCGCAATCTCACAAAGGTAAGTCATGATGTGGCCGAAGGTGGTAAGCACACAAAACCTTGGTAGAATCTGGCTCTCAATTGCAGTGGTATCAGCCAGTCGGGTACTTCGAGTCCTACCACCGTGCTATGGTTTCATTCCCTTACACAAGATTTTTATTATATTTACTCTTAAAGAAAGCATTTAACTCGATTATTTTCTCTACTTTCCACCACGTTAGATTCGCTTGCAAATCATCATTCTAAAATTCATAACATTTGCATAAAGTGTTCCCTCATCCAAACAAAAAATACCTACGTACATTCCCAGTTCTATCCTTAGGGTGGCATTCCACGAGATGTGGTGCTAGGGATATGTTTTAGGTCTCATTATAGAATCGTTTCCTTGCCACAGCCCAGCTAACGAAGTGGTTATTAGTGGTCATCTCTGGTGGAAAGCCACCTTATCGTTGCCACACCCACTCGTATTTTATGGTAAGTACTCCTTTGATGTCACCATACCACCGATCTTGTTACGCCTCGTTATCCAATCTAATCATTATGAACCCCGTCTCAAGACAGAGGGAAGCTATTGTTATCATGACCTAGTAGCTGAACCACTCTGAACTTTGCCCTGGTTTTAGTTTTGTTACTTGTTGCATCGACAAATAATGTTTCGCTCTCAAATTATATTATCCTAACTAATATTATAAATGCGAAAGTGAGTTTGTTTGTTACACTTTCACGTCTAAACCACTAAACCAATTTTAAAAATTCTTTCACCAATAAAAGCTTAATTATCAGCGACTAACAGACAATTATAATGTTTTTTTTTTATTAGGGATCCCTACGAACATTACAATAATGTAACCCAAGGTATCAAAAAGTTGTCTATAAAAGTCGTTATTTGACGTGCGCTGCCATTTTGTTTTTTTGTTAGAATTTTTTTGTTACCGTTTGACACTTAACATTCAACTATGTATATCGAAGTACCAAAAATTCATAAACAAAAAACAATCCACATATTATTTTATTGATGAAAAAGCAGATTGGATAAAAAATAAGCTACGAAAATTATTAATACAACGCGGACGAAGTCGCGGGTAAAAGCTAGTACCTAAAATAAATAGTTCCCTAACAAGCTTTAGGACAGATAGGCGCGGTAAGTCAAACTTGTTGCTTTGTGCTTGAAAACTAACTTATCCAGAAACTATACCTACATAGCTATCGAATCTTCGACTCCGTTAACAGATTGTAAATTTCATAGAAGTCTTTAGAGCAGTTTTATAAATGTGGAAGTTTGTTTGGTTGTCACGCAAAAACTAATTAAAGTATTTAATTAAACTTGGCACACAGGTAGATCCTGTCAAACTGAGTTGTTGAGCATGACTTTTTGGATTTGGATGAAATTTTGTGTGTATACTACAATGGGTTCTTCGATGGTTTTAAAATACAATTGGACCCGGTAGGTGGCGCTGGAATCTAGTTCCAAGATTTGTTTTAATTTCAGTGCAGGACGACGTCTGCCGGGCCCGCTAGTTATATATATATTATATTTTACCGGCCAGACCCGATTTCAGGACAAACTATTTTGCCTAGGATAACATATATGAGGAATAAACTTTAAAAATTGAAAATAAAATTATTTTTAAAAATAAAAAACAATAACCGACTTCAAAACTGTAACCTACACCTATGTACAAACATAAACTAAAAAGTAAAGAATAATATTTTAATTTCAAAGTAAGAGCCTTAAAGGACAATCAACAAAATTATTGATATTTATAAACAGTTCTTTTTGGAGTCGGTGCCAGCCAAGAAGGACAGTTTAATTCTGCCTTTGTAACTAACTTTTTGCCGAAAGGAGCGACGGCGCAGACCTAAGGAACATTACCGTAAGGAGAGGTGTCGTAAGACGTTTTCTCGTATGAACACTTCGTGTCCAGTTCAAAACTGTCCTTCTTCTTGGCTGGCACCGACTCCAAAAAGAACTGTTTATAAATATCAATAATTTTGTTGATTGTCCTTTAAGGCTCTTACTTTGAAATTAAAATATTATTCTTTACTTTTTAGTTTATGTTTGTACATAGGTGTAGGTTACAGTTTTGAAGTCGGTTTTTGTTTTTTATTTTTAAAAATAATTTTATTTTTGTTTTTGTTGATTTTCTCAAAAAGTGGAGAATCAATTTCGATAAAATTTAAATGGGACCACCTCTGAAGCATGATCTACCAAACAAAAAAAGAATCATCAAAATCTATTCATAATTGGCAGAGAAATCGCGTAACAAACATACAAAAAAAAAAAAACATACAGTCGAATTGAGAACCTCCTCCTTTTTTGAAGTCGGTTAAAAAACCGGCCAAGTGCGAGTCAGACTCGCGCACGAAGGGTTCCGTACCATTGACTTGGTAAAAAACAGTAGGTACACAAATTTATTATTAGAGTAAATATACAATTAAGTATTTTGTTAATATTTCAAGTGCCTACCTGTTAACATCGTGCAAAAATAGGCAAAAAAATGCGTTTTTGTATGGGAGCCCCCCATAAATATTTATTTTAATTTAATTATTTATTATTAAAGTAAAAATACAACTGAGTATTTTGTGAATATTTCAACAGGTAGGCTGTTGCGATTATTGATATCGGGCAAAAAAGTCGCGTTTGTTGTATGGGAGCCCCCGTTTCTGCAGCGCGTCATCAATGCTTACCAGTGCACGTACAGATGGGTTTGACGCTGTTTGGCGTAAGAAGACAGCCTCACTGATAGGGAGAGTACGTGGAAGTAGCAACAGCATTCTAAGTACGATCGCTAATAAAGCGGATTGTCCTCTGATGTGGAAACTCATACAGAGGACAAAATCAAACATAACTTTTAAGATTTAAATATAATGTCAAACTAACATAGTATAAGATTTTACTAACACTAATGGGTTTTTTTTTTTGTGTTGCCTGAATAAATGAATTTTATTATTATTATTTTATTATTATTATTTAATATTTATATCATTTTGTTTTTAGTATTTGTTGTTATAGAGCGGCATCGCGGTTCTTTAGATGTATCCGTCTGTCTGTCACCAGGCTACAGCCTGACGGACGGACGGGCGGACAGACAGCGAAGTCTTAGTAATAGGGATCAGTTTTTACCCTTTGGGTACGGAACCCTAAAAATGGACACTGTATTTGTTTTCCAAAAATTTTAGCTGAGCTATCATCGTCTTCTATGTAAGGATAATCAATTAAATCATAACAACTACAATATGAAAACTGGCGCCTTTGAACAAGACTCGCCTTGAGGCGTACTCAAGCGTGTCTCGCAGCGTCTCAGTGCAACAAGTTGTACTTACTACAGACATGTTCACAACAAGAAAAGTTTTGACCCAGTGAACTGATAGCCTGAGGTTCTATCACAATATGTTCTATATACCGCGTGAGACTCGAATATGGAAAAAATCTTCATAGATGCCTGTAGGCTGCGCGAGAATCTCGCAACTTTGTCTTTTCCAACGGATAAAGAGATTGACGTAACATTTTTCGGATATATTTGCCAATAAAAGTGATATTACAGACGATATTGGTGTATAAGAGCTATTATGAGCGGGTAAGGACGATTCGCCCCTACGAAAAATGATTTCAGGTCGCTAAACCAACAACGACCAAATTGCGGTCGACGATGTTTTTAATTACAGTTTATTTTTATCTTTGTATCTTCTTTTTGATGCTCACGTGGAAAAATAAACAAGGCTATTTTATTTTTATGTTATTGGTACTATTTAAAGTATTAAGGGGTAAATTTATATTGGCAGAGTCAAAAGATAGAGCAACCATTCAAGAAATCGGACAAGATGAGTAAATTTGCAGTTTCATCTGAGATTCATGTCTAAAGACTAAAACTGCCGCTAAACGGATTAACATTTATGAATTCATACCCAAAAAACGAAGAATTCAATTCAGATGTTAGGAATACCCGAAGCTGCAAATGTCTGCAAAATTAGGCGCCTGGAGTTTATTTGCTAACGTAGGTGTACTTGAGTAACTTTAGCCCTCACTTCAGTTCGGTTACTAGGGATAGTAGTATGATATTCTTAAAAGATCACTAGTGCGAAAAGACGGACCGACATAGAGTTTTAATATAAAGGAAAGGAAAAAATCACACTGAGCGGTTGTAGCCAAGAATACGATTTTGGATCGCAAAAATATTTTTTTATTTATTTTGGCACACAAAATATAAATTAGATTCGATACATGATGTCTTATTCAAGAGATCTTATTCAGAAAAAAAACTGTAAAACTCCAAGGTTTCCTGAATTCTTAATTCCCTATCATATATTCATTTAAAAAAAACCCTACATTTGTCTCATTACTGTAATATTCACACAATTGAACATTATCTACGACCACAACAATAAGCCTCTTACCTTTTATACCGTATGTAGTATTTTTTCTTAAATTAATGTTCACTGTATCCGAAACTCTTTATTGACAATATTAAATAATGTTGTCCCATATTTGCCATTTTCATCGCAACCCTTTTTATGAAGTTCTGTTTTAATTTTCACTGCAGTCTACACTTATGACTATTTATTTATTTTAATTAATACAGCAAATAGCGCGCCCGTGCCAAGAATTTAATTTTGGCGTGAGCGCCTGCCTCAAACGCTCGAGCAATACTGAATGAGAGTCACGGACAACGCTCACAGCTCCACGTTTTACAAGAGGCGTTTGAACTACATTGGAATTATGTACAATTTGTAGACATTATTAGCAGCTTCAGCTAAGCGATTATAATTTTGCATTTATAATTCAATGTCATAATTTAACATTCACTCTTAGAATCATTTTCTTTGTTTTATTAAAATCTTTCTAACAAATTAAATACCTAGCTATTCCACTCGTATTATTCGACAAACCACAATCATTTAGCAAATTCAATATTGTTTTTGAATCTTCCACCATTGCAGGCTTGTTTATTCGAACAAGTGGTATGTTTTTGTAAACAGACTGACTCTGAGTATGTTCTTGCAATCACAAATTTAATATGAAACGTCCGCAGTTTTACATATCGCTTAGTTTTCATGGAAGGAGTTCTCCATAGTAAGCTCCCATATAAATCAGTGACGTAATGGATTTGGAAGCCTCTATATTTTGAGTCATTCATCAATTACTTATTTGACATATAATATGTCACATAAATGACAAATTCCATATTTTTGCTCGCATCGCATCGTGAGCAAAATAAGCATGATATTTTACTTTGGTTAAGAGTACGTAACCGTGAGCCATTTCCATACAAAATGAAGTATAGAAGCATACTTCATTTAGATATCTTAGTCTAAAAGGGCTTTACAACTCGCATTTTTCGATCAAAAAAGACTAATGACTGATGGGTTTTTTTATTAGTAGTCAAAATATGACAATTCTATGTATTACCTTGGCACGGGTCTAGGAAATACATTGAATTTAATATATATGTATGAGGCGATTTAAGGCGATGATAGCTCAGTGGTAGTGACGTCGGATACCGCGGCGAAGGTCGTGGGTTCGAATCCTACAATGAGCTTGAGCTTTCGGTGAAGGAAAACATCGTGAGGAAACCATAGCACGGTGGTAAGGAACTTTATACTACCCGACTGGCTGGGTACCCTCAAGTTGAAAATCTGTCGCCAAGCACCTATCGGTGTTCCGACAGCTGCACTTGAGAGCCAGTTCCCATGTAAGCTTTGTGTGCTTACCACCTTCGGCCACATCATCACTTACCATGGTGATATTGCGGTCAAACACAAGCTTATGCAGAAGTAAAAAAAAACATGAAAATATCGCGCTAAACTAATTAGCGGCCTGTCGGTAACAGATAGTGCAGCTGCTGTAAGACACTGGTACCGACTTGGTGTCGATTACTTACTTGAAGGTGTTAGCCAGCTCAAAAATAAATACATTAAAGCCCATTTTCTAAGCTTGGTGTAGGTTACAAACTTTTCACTCTACATTGACTTGTGGTGAACGTTTTTTTTTTTATTAGCTTTGTTTAATCCCTTACATAAGATTTTTTTTAAAGTACCATTGTATATTTTATTATTTATTTATTTGTTATTTATGTTAGTTTGTTCTTAATTAAGGTTAATATTGTAAACTGTAAGGGCCGCTTTTTGCGGTGAAAGCCTCCTCCAAACCATTCCAGGTGACTCTATCTTTTGCCCGCCTGGGCCATAAGTTTCCGGCTATTTCTACGATGTCGTCACTCCATCTTTTGAATGGTCTACCCTTTCTTCTTTTTTTGTATATTGGGTACCAATTTGAGATGACTTGTGACCATCTTTCATCCCTAGCTCGCTGAATATGACCTGCCCATTTCCATTTTAATTTCAGGACCTGTTTGACCGCATCTCTCGCCTTAGTTCTTTTTCTTATTAGTGTACTTTTGACTCTATCTTTCAATTTGATGTTCATGTAACTCCGTTCTGCGATCGATTTCTTTGTCTGTACAGGATTTTATTGAAATTAGATGCCCTAGGTAAATGTAGTATGTGACATATTCTATAAGGTTTGGACTGTATCGATATAAGTATTTCTTTACGATTAGTAATTATTTTCGTTTTGTCCCAGTTGATTTGTAGCCCAATGGTCTCGCTTTGATAACTAAGGGACTCTATCATTTGATTCAGTTTGTACGGGTCTTCCGACAGCAGGACTATGTCATTCGCAAACCTGAGGTGTGAGAGGTACTTGCCATTGATTTTTATTCCTATTTCACTCCAATAGAGGTTTTGGAATACGGATTCTAGGACTGCGATGAAAAGCTTTGGGAAAAGCGTTGTGATCGTTGTAATATTATAAATGATAATTAAGTCTGTCTGTTACCTTTTCACGCCTAAACCGCTGAACCATTTTTTATGAATTTTGGTATAAAGATAGATGAGACTTTGCAAAAGAACATAGGATATTTTTTATCTCGGGAAAATATAAGAAACGTCGGTGAGGCGGATGAAACCGCGGGGAACTAGTATAGTTTAAACCTAAAATAATAGGATAATCTTGAGACGTTTAGGCTCTCGAGTGTCGAGGGCCCGCTTCAGGTCTCTATAGAGCTCTAACGACCGATAAGGGCCGACAGCGACAGGGGTTCGGATTTCTAGGTTTCTATATACAACAAGACACAATTATCCCGGCGGACGTATTAGAATAATAATAAATATTCTTATATGTTTTCTTCTACAAAAAATATAAATCTTGTATCGCAGATTGTTACCTAGCTAAGTTATATACAGTTCGATATACAATTTCACAAAAACAAATAATATCGTAAGATTAAAAATGTATACACTATTGTTTATAATTCATCCGTAACATCAATAAATTTTTAACCATAAACTAGGAATATAGAAAATCTTCAAAAGGCTATAATACGTGAGAGAAGAACTTGCAATTTATGATACCTATAACTACCCCGCGGTTTCACCCGCATTCCCGTGGGATTTTCAGAATATAGCGTGATGTTATGTAGCCTATAGCCTTCCTCGTTAAATGGGTTATCCAACACCAAAATAATTTTAAATTCGAACCAATAGCTCGTGTGATTAGCGCGTACAAACTAATTCTTCAGTCAGCCTGTTCCGCGCGGTTTCACCCACGTTCCCGAGGGATCTTATATTTTCCCGGGATAAAAAGTAGCCTGTTCCACTTCAGACTATAATCTATCTCCATGCCAAATTTCAACCCGATCCATTCAGCCGTTCTGGCGTAAATTAGTAACTTTCACATTTATAATATTAGAAGGATGTATAGATTTACAAAACCAGGCCCCAGACGAGCTAGCCGAGGCGCCGGGCACGGATAGGTACGTATGTGCGGGAAGATGTAAGACGGAGATAGGAAGTAGTTCAAGGTCAACGGGGGATGAATGGAATGCTTCTGCCTTATACCACGGGTTAAACGGGCTTCTAATTAGTGTCAACACTTTCGGGTCTTGCAATCAATTTCCATCTTGAAAACGATTTATTCATGTGTCTTACAATTTATTTTGTGTTCTTGTAACTGGGTCGTTATTCTTTTATCGATAATTTAATTGTCCCTCTGAAAAAGAAAGTAAAGTCATACTTACGCAAAAAAAAACTTAGGGTACCTAATCCTTTTTTATTAAAAGGTTATCGTTATAATATAGGTTATATGTATTTTATTTTTAATTTAATATATACTTTTATGAATAATATATATAATATGTATGTCTATAAAATATTTATACTTAACGAGTTTTCCGCCCCGCGGTTTCACCCGCGTTCCTGAGGGATCTTATATTTTCCCGGGATAAAAAGTATCCTTTATGTTATTCCAGTATATGATCTTCCTGTGTACCAATTTTCATTAAAATCCATCCAGTAGTTTTGCGTGAAAGAGTAACAAACATCTTCACATCTTCACACACATCCAAACATACTTTCGCATTTATTAATATTAGTAGGATAATGAAAGAATTGGGGATATAAATACCTTTTTTCCTGTGGGTTACGGGACGGGGTATTTATAAAAAAAAACTACTCAAATCATGAAATAACGATATGCCACTATTATTTTTTTCATGACTGAGTGAACGAAATATAACGACGCACGCAACTGCTTATACAAACAGTACCTACTGGATTGCAAATAGATTATGATTTATTACCAAATTCATTTCTTCACATTCTTCAGTTTATTTTTATTCTGGATAAGCTTGTGTTTGACCACAATCTCACCATGGTAAGTAAAATGAAATGAAATGAAAAATATTTATTGCCTCATAATGAAAACACACAAAAACATAAGTAGGTATATAAGTAAGTGATGATGGTGGTAAGCACACAAAGCCTAGATGGGAACTAAAAGTTCACAAATAAAAGGTTAGCGCTAAAATCTACGCCAAAGCTTTTCTTTTATTGTGTATTGGTTCGCGTTTGATCACTTTTGTTTGTAGTCGCAGGCATTTTCTGGTGGAATTCATTTATCGGGGAATCGTGGCTATTTCACCCCAATTTCACCCACTCAAGAGATGATTAAAGACATAACATCCGAGGGTTGAAGCTAACCCCATACTAAATTACATTCATATCTGTTCAGCTGTTTATTTATTTATTTATATATCAGACACACCAATCGTTTACATATTGACACATTCATTAATTTTAATATACACGATTAAGATTCAGATATTTAAACCTATAAGAGGCATGTACAACATTTACCAACAAGACAATAACATTATTATAATACAATTTAAAAAAAAGGGGTTTTTAAAAAAAAAATGAGGTGAACAATATTAGTACTTAATAAAGAAAAGAAGCTTAGACTACATTATAATACTAAATATAACTAAAAACAGGAATTAAAACATCGGGGTAAAAAAAAAGTTGAGAACAAACATAATTTAAAATATCTATAAAAATTTATAACATTAGAATATGTATGGATTATATAATATGGATATTTGGATTTAAACAATATTAAACGATATCAAACGAATGACTTCAGTACTTTCGATGTGAAAACGGTCAAAGAATCATTGAATATGTCGATATCCAGTATTTTCCTATTCAGACAGGCAGATAGGTACTATGAATTAGTATGGATTATCATTTTTTACGAACACATTCATTCGCACATCAAGTAACTACCTTTGTTTTAAGAAATGTAGTTAATTCCTTATGTATACTGTTTATATTATATTTTTAATTGCGATAGAGTGGTTCTAAAGCTTTCTAGACCAATAATTACGGTATATACGGAGTTAACGTAACTTCAATATAATACTCAAGAGAAATTAGAACAAATTTACATTACACGTGCTAACTTTCGATTAATATTCTAATTAAAACAAGCCCAAATTTTCCCTAATAAGGCTTTGTTTACAGAAAAAACACGAATTATACTTATTAATTTCTGTTGAAAAATATTTATGACATTAATCCCCCTTTAAAAATGTTCTTTACGGTCTGAGAGAAAATTATTAGGAAAAGGTTATTTTTATCCCAGTCATAAAAGGTCCAATCTTGAAATTACAAAGTTGATCTTTCTGCTTAATGTCTTAAGGTTGACAATCTCTAACACCAAACTTTCCATGAATGACTGAATATAGGCAACATTGGAAGTCCAATAGACTTCCAATGTTCCCTATATTCAGTAAAAAATATCTATATAAGACACCTAAAAATACTCATAAATAGCGAACACTTTGTAAAATTCAACCATTATCTTTTGACGGAGTATATTTATGACGTCACAAGCTAATATTTCATACAAACCTCCACAGAAACTAACGTTTTGACATTTCCTAAAAAGAAGCTGATTTGATACGTCAGTGAACATCCCTATTCCGAAAAAAACAGTATCGAGAATCATTACAAAAAGATTAGAACGAGGTAATTGAGTCACAATAAATAAACCAAATAAATAATATGTTTTATTGTGAATCAACAATCAAAAACCACAACCAAATATTGTCGAAAGCGCTCGAAACCACTGAGTAGATACTCACAGAAAGTCCGTTCCTCGTGTTATCCTTCAAAGCTGAAACACGTAGAATCTCACCGAATGGGCGTTTTTCCATAAACCGGCACGGCACCGGCCCTGCACCGGCACCGGCCGCCGGGAAGCATAACTGTATTGAAATATATTATTATGGTACGATTTTCCACTCACCGGCACCGGCGACGGTCCGGCGTTATACATTCTCACCGGCGCCGGTGCCGTGCCGGCTAATGGAAAAACGGCCAATCACACTGAAACCGTTTACACAAGTTTGATTTCTTTTTTATGGGACTTAGAACAGACATACCTAGACTTATATTTTTTTTTATTTGAGGTGGATGCTCTCATTTTTGATATGAAATATCTATTGGCGCGCCTTGGCAGTAAAACTCGTAGGTATGCCTCTACGCCGCCGCTCTTGACACCCTTTTGTTTAAAATTGATGAAAGATTTCGAATCAGTTGTAATATTATTAAATCTAAATAAAAGTGACAGTGACGATCAAGTGACCTAAAAAATTATAAACGAAACTCTATTTTTTTTTTATTTTCCTCCATATTTCGTTAAAGATTAATGGCCTTATTCATAATAAAATCGACGGTATTTAGTAAGTGCTTAGCAGATTCTAAATTCAAATTCTCTACAGAAAATTCAAATTAAGAATCTGCTAAGCAATTGCTAAATATCGTCAATTTTATTATAAATAAGGCCATAGATGTTTCACATCGGCTGCGCGCTCCGTGACGGGAACTTTTCATAAATTTTACTTGCATTTTAATTTATTCCATCTATTTTAACCATTGGCAACTGGGTTATTGAATGCTTTAACATTTGGTTTTTAAAACCATACCTTAGTTCCTTATGAATAAATAAAATAATGTAAAAAATGGCCATATTTACGCCTCTCGCAGATCACAAAATTACATCTCATATGAGCTTGAAAATAGGCTTAACGGTCTTATTACTGAAGCGATTACTTCCACACGACTTCGGATAATAGGATATATTTAAAATAGCTGATGTATAACATAAACTATTGTCATGAAAACACTAATGTGGGTCGATGCGACGACTTTTAGCTGAAACTGTAAGATGCGAGCGCATTAATTTTTGAAAGGTTTGGTAAATAAACGGTCTATTGTACCTATTTATTTAGTGCCTCTGCCTCGGGCTATACAAAAGCAAATTCAAATAATATTTTTATATCATCCCTTTTAGTACATCAAAGTACAATGTACCGTTTGTTATAATATGTTTAACATTTGAAAAGGGTCGTTTACCTATTTTTATTAGATGTCGAAATAAAAATTATATTTTGTGTTTATAATTCGTGTTACCTACTTACCTGGGCCCTTCTTTGTCGTACCGACTGAGGTTTTCTCAGAACACATATAGGCCCGGACAAGTCTTTGTTGCTTTGTGCGTGAAAACAAATTTTCCCAGAAATTAAACCTAGCTAGCACAAGCAATTCCCATATCATAAAATTAGAAGGTGATGGTGTGATGCTTAATGCGATTGGGATATAAGTTAAGTCCAACATGTTTTCCTAATTAAAAAATATTTCGAACAATATAATAAGTACGATGGCATACGTGTAATAAACTGTATGAAAAATTAAATAAAACAGTTTATTAAATAAGAGCACTTTCCTTTAGTTTGCCGTATGTCATTACTTCCCAGAATTTGATCCTTATAAGAATTACCTGATGGTATAATAATACAGAAAACTCTGCCTGCATAATTTTCTTCATTATAAGAATATACACTTACCCAATCTAATAAATATTGCCTATGGCTTAGACGTTGTCAAAGACGTCAGTAATTTAATTGTTTGTTTGTTTGCTTTCTTAAGACGTAACGTGTTACGCGCGCCATCTTAATTTTAACTGAGTGCTGCTAATTTAAAGTTTGGAGGAAAATGTTGTACGTACGTATATCTTTTGTTTTGTACTACAATTACTTACTTTATTTAACAACTAGCTTTTCCTCGCTGTTTCACCCGCGTTCCTATGGGATCTTATCTTTTCCCGGGACAAAATATAGCCTATGTTCATCAGGGATAATGTAGCTTTCTAATGGTGAACGAATTTTTCAAATCGGTCCAGTAGTTTCAGAGCCTATTCAATGCAAACAAACAAACAATCAAATCGTTCCTCTTTATTAGTATAGATAGATAGATAGATAGATAGAAGACAAACAAACAAACAATCAAATCTTTCCTCTTTATTAGTATTGAAGATAGATAGATAGATGAACCTGTTATTAGGTTTCGCAATCAAAACAGAGTTTTTTTTACAATTTTTCTCTTACTTTACTTCTTACCTGCAGTCTTGGAAAGTTTCTACAGCATTAATTGTTTGCTCTTCATTGGGACACTAGCTTTTGACCGCTACTTCGTCCGCGTAGAATTCATTCAACGAAATCGTTTGTCGTTTCTTATGAAACCAGATAACTGATATAGGTACTTAATACATGTACAAGTTCTTACGTATTTAAATAGATAATTACACCCAGACTCGAGACAAAGAGGCATGCACTTGCACAAGTGTCTGTGCTAGATGGGAATCGATGCTACTACCTGGGCGTTCTTGGTTACCCCACCAAACCCGCCCGTCGATTTTTTTTATGTATCACAAGTGACAACGAGGCCGGCGGCCGGCTATAGACATTAGCAATACCGGGGGGATTGCCAATGTGTTTTACACCTTATTACAATGCTACAAACTGACTCTCAAGATTTTCAACTTGAGGTTACCCTACCACTGAGCTGTGGTTTCCTCACGATGTTTTCCTTCCAGCTCAAGCTCATTGTAGGATTCGAACCCAAGACTTTAGCCGCGGTATTCGACGTTACTACCACTGAGCTATCATCGCCTTCGATAATAAACGAGTAAAATATAATAGTTACTATACATACATATAGATATTTTTAACTCGCAGTGTTTGATAAAAAGTACAGTTCACAGTACATAACTCATAACAACAAAATCATCTCGGATCCCGAGATCCAACTTAGTCCCTTGAAGAAAAATTCCTTTTACTCTTTTTCGTTGTGTAACCGACTATTTTTACATCATTACGTAATACTTAAAGGGGACATGGGGAAACAAATCAAAAATGAGTCCGGGTATAAATAAATGTTACGAAAAGTTTAAAATTTTTACGGTTACGTTACTTTTAAAATTTGGAATAATTCTTATTTTGTTTTTCAACATGAGGGTAGCCTGCCAGTCAAGTACTACTAAGTACCACCACCGTGCTATGGTTTCCAAACGATAATATCATTCACCGAAAGCTTAAGCTCCATGTAGGATTCGAACCCACCCCCGCACCACTGCGCTATTATCGACTCTCATTTATCAACCTTAATTGGTCTAATCAGTTTCGATAGACCAAATAGCCAATAAAGTATCATAATAATGAAACGACATCAAAATTATAATTAAATATTGATTAAAAACCCATTTTTAATTAAGCCTCAAAGTGATTCGCATGCATTTATTATATAAATTCGAACTTTGATGTACTGCAATAACATTTGATATTGGTTGCCGCTTAAAATATTGTTCTACAGTCTATGATCTATAAATTAGTTCGAGGGTAGTAGCACTAAAGAAACCTATTCAACTTTACTACCGAGCAAAATTCACTGAAAATTTTACTTTAATGAAATTAAAGTTAAAAAGTTTCAATCAAACTAAATATTTTCATCAATTTTGTTGTTCAATAATGTAAGTGTGTGTTTGAGTGAATTCCTCGATGTACGACGCGCGATGTACGTACCTACCACCTGAGCTATGCAGTGCCTGCACAAACTCACAGGGTTTTTAGCCACTAAGATTATTCTATTTATAAGTAAAACCTGTAATTAAAATTAAATAAAACAAAAAAATC
The DNA here is from genome assembly GCA_951361185.1 of Ochropacha duplaris. Lineage (NCBI taxonomy): Eukaryota > Metazoa > Arthropoda > Insecta > Lepidoptera > Drepanidae > Ochropacha > Ochropacha duplaris. Next base: position 10,405,101 of record OX592703.1, read on the forward strand.
TAAAATTAAAAATATTGAAATATCTCGAAAATGGTGACACTTTTACTAAGATATTTTTTGTATATTTGTTAGGTGACTCGGCCACCTATCTCCCCCTTAAGTTTGTCGTTCTACTGACTGGACAACCTGTATAATATATCGCACTCTCTCATTGAGAAGCATGAAACATCGGAGCATAAGAATAACGTAACATCTCTATACGAAACAAATGAGATGAACTCTGTTTTAAATGCACGATATGTGTAGATATAGGTACCTACGAGTATATATATAAAGTTTTTATCGTTAGAAAACGTGATCTGCATTACGCTAACACTATAGACAATATTTGTAAGACGCCACCAAGAGGTTTCATAAATTTGCTCTTTTTCTCGAGTGAACCTTTCTTTTTAAACGACTTCAAAAAAGGAGGAGGTTATATTATATGTTCGACTGTATGTATTTTTTTCTTACTTGCATAATTAGGCCTGCAGACGTAGTCCTATCCTGAAAAAAAAACTTTGAAACCGATACCAGCGCCACCTAGCGGGTCTAATTGTGAATCTAACTAAACCATCAGTCAATCTTATCTCCGATTTTCTTTCCTTGCAATGCAAGTTTGCATCCATTCGCAAATGTTGTAGTACGGCATATCAACATAGATAGCACTACAACACTAGCGAAAGGATGTACACTTGCACTGTAAAGGATAAGGAATAAGTTAAAAAAAAACTTTTTTTAACTTAAAGGATCAACAAACAGTATACACACTATTACTAGTAACAAAAAGTATTAACCTGTCAGTTCTTTCTTGGTACAATCGGCGTTTCAGAGGCCGCACCACTTGGTTCTGAAATGGGACAATCGGGATATTTGACGTTTAAAATTCCCGCTTTGAAAAACACCTATTATCTTTGTGTAGCTACCAATTTCTAAAATTATACGGTTATGTGTGCAGCGGGCCTAAAATTCTCCATTCAATGGTAATATAATACGTCTGAGGACGGTGCTTTGGGAGTTTAAGGATTGTGTCTACGTAAAATTACAAAATCATTCAAATTCATTCTGAATTTCGTTCAGTGACGTCCGGGCGTGCGCGGAACAATTATTTAGTGTTTGTGCTCAACTTTTAGTTTCGTTCATTCAAGGTAAGTTGTTATTGAAGAATACTAAGTTATATATGTAATACAGTAATTATATCTGGGTATTTTGCATTTTATGTATGTAAATTTACGTGAAATCAACTGGAGATAGCGTCTGGTAGTCATTTTGATCTTGTTTTCCACTATAAAGTAAGAATTACAAAGTAAACTGAATCATTTTGGTTCCGAAATTTTATAGTCTCGGTATCCTATGCCAAATAATTGTGCAATAATAGATAACCTTTCCGTAATTTCTAAATTCGTGAGGTACTATTTTTTTGACATTTGCAAAATGCGCGCGAAAGACAATTTTTTTTTAAGAAGATTTTTGGCCTGGTATCTAGACCTTTAAGCCATTTCTTTATTTTAAATATTCATATTTTATGTTTAGTCAAGTTTTATTGTCACTTTCACTGCAAAGTCTAGTCCTCGTCCGTACAAGTCCGGTCTAATTTTAGTGAAATTGGCGGCTATTCCACTAAAACATTACATGGACTTTTTGGGACAACCTGGAAAGTCACGATACACGCTTTCATTTGATTTCACTTCACTTGTGCACTTAGATTGATCTTTATTGGACAAAACACCACCGAAATTATTCAATAAAACTAAAATACACGAATTTAATGAAAATAAAACGAAAACACAACGTCACTTCGCAAGTTCCCGCCAAAAAGTCCCGAAAGACAATTTTGATCAATTTTGTAACTTTGCTGGGGCTGTAGTCGATAAACGTTATCGATATTGTCAATACATTTATATTTCGTATAAAAATAACAAGATATTATTTTATGATTATATGTAGATACGAAAATAGATAATTTACGGATATGTAAACATATAAAAAATATAAGCGTTATCGATATTTTATTTTAATATAAAAATTATTAATTAAATTTTTATTATTATTTTTTTTTCATTTTAGATGTGGAATCCCAGTCACTCGCAGGTCCCTGACGATTTCATTGCGGATTTGATGGACGACGAGGAGTCAGGGAGCGAAAGTGACTGGGATGATGCCCAAGAAGACTTGGACCAGGAAGCAGTAAACTTCACTTTTTTTTATTTGTTATATTGTAATTTTAATTTTTATTTTAATTGCTATTTTAATTGTAGCAGACGAGGAGGAGGTTGTGGAGGAGGAGGTAGTTAATTTTTTTTTTATTTGTTATATTGTAATTTTTATTTTAATTGCTATTTTAATTTCTGTTTAGATTGACGTTGAAGATTACTACCCAGTTATGACAACCTCCTCCTCGTCTGCTACCCACGTACGAGGAGGAGGTTGTCATAAAGTTCATAAGTGCCTTATCAGGGCGTACATTGAATTAACGAGTTTTGAATTTCAAAGTAGTGATGATTGTTGTTACCCTCAATCACTGCCATATATTTTTGATCATCATGTCTCACTATAATTAGATTCCTATTGGTTTTTTAAGACAGAAAAAATGTAAATAGACTTTATTTTGAGTGCTTACAATATTTGAAACAATAAACTCTAAAATATGCGTTATAATTGTTGATGTAATTTGCGAGATTCTTACTTACTAATTGTTCAGTTCATTCAAATGTGAATATGTGTATTTTGATTGTGACTTTATTTTTTCATTTGATGATTGTTACCCTGAACCACATATTGTGTGTGAATTTTACCACATTTATAAAAAAAAATTACTATGAAATATAGGAATTATTATTTTCTCTTCATGTCCCAACCTAATAATATATGAATTACTAGCTTTTGCCCACGACTCCGTCCGTGTTTATTTTTTATCCAATCGGCTTTTTAGGGTTCCGTACAAAAAAAAACGGACGTTTATAGGACCACTCGTGCGTCTGTCCGGACATGTCACAGACATTTGCTCCGAATCTACTGGACCAAATCAGGTGAAATTTGGTAGGATGGTGTAATTCTATGACCCAAATATAGATGTGTAAAGTTTTTTTTTTTAAATAAGGGTAAGGGGGACAAATTATGTTTTGCAAACCTTACTGTGTCATATATCAAATGAAAGGGCTCGTTAAGAAAACCTTAAATATACATATTTTTCTTATTGTAAAATAAATTTTGATTTTGTTCATGAAAGAAGACGAAAATTGACCACCCCCACCCCGATCTCCAAAAATACTGAGCCTAAAATTTTGAAAAAACTACAAAATATAGTTCAATGCTACGAATAAGTAATAAGTCAGGAAATGTAACTCCGTCAAAAAAATGACCCAACAAAAGTCGTGTCCATGGGCGGGGCTTAAAAGTCGTGTTCAGTGCGTCATCACTCCGATATTTACTTTGACAGCGAGCACAAATCAAATCTTCGCGTAAATTTTCATTGAAAATCATCATGCCAGCATGTGGTGTGAAGTGGTGCAGGAGCAATACAAGATTAAAATGTTCAGGGATCACTTTTCACTAGTAAGTAGTAGCAAAATTATAAATATATTCAAAGATCAAACCGAAATGGTCAATACTATGCAAAATGAACTCAGACAATTTTTTACTAAGAAGTTTTTTTTTCTTGTTGAAAAAAGAAATGTACCTGTTTTCTTTTAGTTTCCCTGCCGATCCAATTCGGCAAAAAAAGTGGATAGCTGCTGTTAAGCTAGAAAGACAAGATTGTTGGATAGTAGAGTTTTTATAAATGAAAACCGATCTTGATGAGTATAATTTTATTTGAATACATACTAGTAATTTAACGGACACATTTAAAAGGTAAAGGTACTCACATTATATTAACACTCACAACACTCACTTGAGCAATAGCACTTGTCCTGATTTATTACCACCCACTTATACTTGTCAAGCGTCAGCGCACGACTAACTTGCTTTCTTGTGCAACAGCTATATTTCTACTCCCGTACGATAACATCAAAGTGGGGATGGAATGGGAGAAAAACAACAGGTGCGGTCGAGTCACGCGCACCTGTTATTTTCAAAGCGGGGATGGGATGAGAGAAAAATAACAGGTGCGGGTGAGTCACGCGCACCTGTTACTTGTTATCGTTGCACAAGTAAGCATAAATATATTATTTACATTAAACCGTTCGAACATTAGTTTATAAAAGCTGACATTCGGCCATCCTATACTAAGCATGACCTCATGCTTCATAATTAAATAATTTTAGTATTACAAACTTAAATATAACAAAATAACTTATATCACTTCAATATTATTATTAATAGATTATTTTGTGTGTTCAATTCAAATTAATGTTAGTATAAGAAAAAAAAAATTAAAAATTGGACTTAAACAAGTAAACAATAACGGACCCTTCTGTCCTTTAAAATTAAGTAACGACCCTTCTGTCTTTTTGAATTTAATTTAAATTAGTATAAAAAATTAAATAAAAATTGACTGCATCGTCCAAACAAGTAAATAATAACGGACCCTTCTGTCCTTTAAAATTAAGTAAAGACCCTTCTGTCTTTCTAAGTCAAGACCCTTCTGTCTGACAATTATTTAGGCCCTTCTGCCTTTACAAATATAAGATTAATTAGTTTTAAAATGATTAACATGCAATATAAAATAGTAAATAGGTACTTAAAATTAGAGCACATTAATCAGATTCGTTGGACAAGTCAATATCGCTATCTTGGGGTCTATTAAAGTTTAGCCATGGCTTAATTTTATCAACCGCAACGACGGTGGTATAAAACCTATTACCCTTTTTTGTGAGAGGGGTGTCTTCTATTTTATACCTATCAAAACCCAAGACCTTTGTTATTCTGTATGGACCCTGAAATTTTGGTGAAAGCTTCTTACTTTGACCGGTAGAGGGTATGTGACGCTCTACCCTCACCAGGTCACCTACCCGATATTTAGATGGCGCGCGACGTTTTTTATCAAAATAATTTTTTTCTTTGGCTTGATTGGTTTCAATGTGTGAACTTATTTCATTTCGAATGTCTGTAATTTTTTCATTGTCGTTTATTCTAGTAATATCATCGTCTAGTTCAGAAATAATTTTGCTTTCACTACATCCAGTTAATCTTTTTCCAAATAATGCTTCGGCGGGCGTACGATTTATTCCCTTATTAAAAGTGTTATTCATGCCCCATTGCACCTCGGGTAGGTGGTCATCCCATTTATTCTCGGGTTGACCAATCGTTTTTGTAGTCAGCGAATCTACAATTATCTTATTATAGCGCTCTACCTGTCCGTTTGCTCTGGGAGTAGCTACAGCGTTTAAAATATGCTTAATTCCCTTCCCATTTATGAACTCTTTAAAATGATCACTGGTAAACGACGTACCCCTATCAGAGATAATTCTTTTTGGTACCCCAAATATTCCAAAATATTCGCGAAGAACCTTTATTGTTGTTAGGGTCTTGGTATTTCTAACTGGTTTTAGGTATATGTATCGGGTAAATGCGTCAATCAATACCAATAAGTACACATTCCCTTTACTACTTCGTATAAAAGGACCGGTGTGATCAATATGGATCGTATCAAAGGGAGCTGCTGTTTTAGGTATAGGGTGTAGAAACCCGGGTTTCTTTCCGGCAGATGATTTAGAGTAAGCGCATTCTAAACAGGAGTTTACGTATTTTTTTATAAAAGGACGCATTTTTGAGAACCAATAGTTTGATTTTATTTTTTCCAGAGTTTTTTCAAAAGCAAAATGACCGATGTCATCATGATTCTGTTTTACTATTTGCCAGCGTACTCCCTTGGGCACGACCCAACGATCACCATCCGGTGTAACCCGAAATAATTTGTCATTTTTTACTTTAAAGTTAGATTTAAGGTCAATTACATCATTAAGCGTAGGATTTTTGAGGATTTCTATTATTTTTTGTATTTCTTCATCTGAACTTTGAACAGTAGCTAACCAATTTGAATCAGAGACCGTAAATACATGAAAACTTTCTGAGTTAGTGACTGGGTTGCGACTCAATGCGTCGACGTGAGTCATAGATGTCCCAGGCCTATATTCGATCGAGAAATTGTATTCTTGCATTTGCTCCCACCATCGCGCAACTCGGGGTAGCATATCCTTCTTTTGAAACGTTGCTTTCAGGGAATTGCAATCAGTGACTATTTTAAACGGTACACCAACGAGATAAACGCGAAATTTTTGGAGGGATGAGACAACTGCTAATGTTTCTAAGTCATAAGACGAATAATTTTGCTCTTCGGGACTTGTTTGCTTGCTGAAGTAAGCAACTGGTTTGAGAACATGATTCTCGTCCCTCTGCAAAATTATTCCAGCGATCCCAAATTTACAGGCATCGGTATGTAATTCCGTTTCAGCCCCTGGGTTGTAAAGCGCTAATATGGGTTTTTGTGACAATGCTTTTTGTAAGCTCCTAAAAGCTTGTTCTTGATCAGTTCCCCACACCCACACTACGTTTTTCTTTAGTAAATGAGTAAGTGGCTTGGCTATGATTGAAAATTTAGGAACAAACCGCCGAAAAAAACTAGCCAAACCCAAAAACTGACGAACATTGTGCTGATTTTGGGGTGTGGGAAACCGCTCAACCGCTTCAATTTTCTTTGAACCAGGGCGGATACCATTTTCAGACACTTCGAATCCTAAGTATTCTACGGTTCGCTTAAAAAAGAAACATTTAGACGGCTTCAATGAAAGCCCTGCATCCTTAAACAATTTTAATACGGATTCCAATCTTAACATTCCTTCGGAGATAGATTTTGATGGAATTATTACGTCATCTAGGTACACCAATACCTCGCCATGACAAGCAGTTCCCAAAACCTGGTGCATTATACGTTGAAACGTTGCTGGTGCATTTGAGAGGCCAAAAGGCATCCGGTTAAATTCATAGTGCCCATCGGGTGTTACAAAAGCGGTTTTGTATTTATCTTCGTCGCAGATAGGCACTTGATAATAACCGGATGCGAGGTCGAGGGTTGTGTAAAACTTATTTCCAGCAAGAACATCCAGCTGGTCATCAATCAGGGGCATTGGGTAGCTTTCTCTAACCGTTTTTTTGTTCAAAGCTCTATAATCAATACATAGGCGCATTTCTCCAGTTTTCTTCCTAACAAGCACAATGGGACTCGCGTAGGGTGAAGTAGATGGTCGGATAATATCGTTATTTAACAAATCTGAAACCATTTCTCTTACTATTTCTTTTTCTTTTATCGCGAGCCTGTAAGGACGATATATCACAGGCTGATCGTCTTGCAAATTAATTTTCATACTCCCGGCCGTAGTTTTTCCTAACTCCGATATATCAAATGCGAAACACTCTCTATAGTCATTTAGCAAAGCTATTAGTTTTTGTTTGTTATCATAAGACAGATCGTTATCAATATTCAAATCTGATTCCGATATCGGTTGTGGTTCGTAAGTAAGGCTTCTAGTAACGTTAAGGACTTGATTCGTCATTTCTTCATAAGCAATTCGGCCCCGCGCAATTAACAACCCTTTTTGTAAGTGAAGTTTGTGAAGAGGTGAACAGCTAATAACTATTTGACCCTGTCCACTATGAATATAGTATAACCCCGATGATATAAAATATCTTATACAACCACTATACCGTAAACTACCCTCGACAAATATTTCTCCATCGAAGCTAGGATCATCGCAAAAAACATCTATAACTCCTAAACCGGAGACCTCGACGTCACTTTTACAATGGAGTTTGATTTTATAGACTGGGTTTATGAATGGTTCGACACTGGATATTTCTAAATAATGACTTGTTTTTTTAATAACTATATGCGGTTGCTCTGTAAAAGTTTGGCCGATCATAAGAGGAACATGCATAGCATCATCAGGTACTACAATGAGGTTTAAATTGGCAGAGACACCGTCTATTGATACGTGGGTGTTATACCTCCCGATGGCTCTAACAACCGAGTTACCGAACCCCCTCAGAATTGGTAAATTGGTTGTATCAAAGTGGGTACTAATCTTTTGGAACTCGGAATGCCTAATCATAGAGCACTCGCTACCAAAGTCGATGAACGCTCGCAAAGATGTTCCATTAACAAAAGCCTGTTTAAAATATTTATTATTCGGTTCAGAACTAGTGGAGGTTTTTATTGCTAGGTTTAATTCATTACTAGTAACTTGTAAAACAGTTTTTTCTGTGGTTTGAATTTTTGAGAAACATTGCTCTACGACATGTCCGATTTTATTACATTTGCTACATTTTTTAATCGGAAATTTACATTGAGCAACCAAATGACCTTCTTTTTTGCAATTTAAACAATGTGATGCCTTGACAAAATTTCGTGGAATTGTATTATTTGTTGGGATCTTTCCGACTTTGCGTTCGTTCACAGGCCCAGCATTGCGTACGTTACGTAAGTAAGACAACAGTTTGTCAGGGTCGTCAAACTTGACGGCTTCGGCCCCTAGCCTTACGGACCTATCATCAATTCCATGCAAAATACATTCAACAGCCCGGGTACCTACTATTTCGCATCTATTTATCAACCCTATTTTTTCATAGTAATATTCTTCTAATGAATCTGTGTATCGTGCCCGTTTAGCGAGCATATCGCTAAGCATTTGTCCATAATTTTCTTCAGATGGGAAAGCGGAAAGAAGCTTCTTTTGCCATTCCTCCCAGGAGTAAAGAACAGACGTTAAGCCTTCATACCATCTTTGGGATACACCACGCAATTTAGGCAATGCAAAATGTACAATTTGTTTTTCAGACCAGTTATAGATACTGGCACACTCATTTACCTTGTGTAACCACATGCTCATAGTCTGTTCCTTCCTCGCGGGATCAAATTCAGGGACTGTATTTTGCATAGACCCTAACTTATCCAACGAATCCGTCTGGTTCATGGTTTTTAAAACTTTTACAATCTGAGCAATATTATCAAAACTATAAGAATGTTTGGTTGGCTCACTGTTATCCTGGGCTGATTTCATATGGCTAAGAGACCGCTCATCACGCCGACTACGCGACCGTTTATCACGCCGGCTGCGCGACCGCTCATCGCACCGGTTGCGCGACCGCTCATCACACCGGCTGCGCGACCCCTCATCGCACCGGCTGCGCGACCGCTCATCGCACCGGCTGCGCGACCGCTCATCGCGCCGGTTGCGCGACCCTTCATCACGCCGACTGTGTAGCCGCTCATTGCATCGACTGCGCGACCGTTCATCGTGCCGACTGCGCGATTGGTCGTTCCGACGGCTGCACGAGAGGTCGTCGAGTCGGCCGCGAGACCGTACCTCGCGCTGACTACTGAAACGTTTGTCACACCCACTGCGAGACCGCTCACCGCGCCGGCCACGCGACTGTACATCATCGACTGGATCACGGTGACCACGCGAGTGTTCGTCGCGCCCACTGCGCGATCGGTCATTGCGACGGCTGCACGACCGTCTGTTGCTCCGAGTGCACGATCGTTTATCGTGCTGAGCTCCAATTTGTTCCCCTTGCAATGCGTGATGCCCTTCGTCATGCTGACTACGTACCCCTTTGCGATTTTGTGATGGCTTTTCACATCGGTTGCTTGCCCGTAATGTGAACACCGGACTCTTAGCTATTGAGCTTCGACTTCGGGATCTGCGTGAGACGGACTGTATTGTCTTTGGAATCTCATGATCCATTATGTCTAAAACAAAAAATAGTAATATACGCAGATTGTTGCTCCAGATCACAGAGTAGTACATTATTAATTATGCTCGAAATTATTAAATAGGAATGTTATCTATATTCAATAAAAACTATCTAACACTAACCAGTGTATAAAACACCTAAAATACTAGTAAATAGCGACCAATAATACCACTTTGTAAAACTCAACCATTTTATGATTTTTAGTTACTAATTTAACAAAAAAGAGTAGATCTTTTGATGGTGTATATTAATGACGTCACAAGCAAATATTTCAAACAAACCTTCATATAAAATCTCGTTGTAACATTTCGTAAAAAGAAGCTAATTTGATATGTCAATCTACATCCCTATTAGATAATTAATGGTCAAATATTAAAAGGGAAAAGAAAAAAATAATAATTTTAATGTTTAATTCATAATCCCGCTTCTGATATGTTGGATAGTCGAGTTTTTATAAATGAAAACCGATCTTGATGAGTATAATTTTATTTGAATACATACTAGTAATTTAACGGACACATTTAAAAGATAAAGGTACTCACATTATATTAACACTCACAACACTCACTTGAGCAATAGCACTTGTCCTGATTTATTACCACCCACTTATACTTGTCAAGCGTCAGCGCACGACTAACTTGCTTTCTTGTGCAACAGCTATATTTCTACTCCCGTACGATAACATCAAAGTGGGGATGGAATGGGAGAAAAACAACAGGTGCGGTCGAGTCACGCGCACCTGTTATTTTCAAAGCGGGGATGGGATGAGAGAAAAATAACAGGTGCGGGTGAGTCACGCGCACCTGTTACTTGTTATCGTTGCACAAGTAAGCATAAATATATTATTTACATTAAACCGTTCGAACATTAGTTTATAAAAGCTGACAAGATAATGTCTGGATGCCTGTGAAAACCAGCAGAGTATGCTCCGTTCATTTTCACGAACAAGATTTTTATAAAACATTAAAAGGTTATACCATGTTACACAAAACTGCAGTACCAGTTTGTACAGTAAGTACCTTTTGTTTTATTAAATCCGTCTTCACTACATTGCAAAAAAAGATTATCTTTTAATGTCTTCTAGACAAAAACTTAATTATATTTCGCGGGACATAAAGTTCATTGCACTGTAAAAACCGATCAAGTGCGAGTTGGTTTCCTCACGATGTTTTCCTTCACCGAAAGCTCAATCTCATCGTAGGAGACGAACCCACGATATTCGGCTAGCTAAATGTCAATAAATTTTATTTTGGCAACTGTGTTCGTTTCTACAATAGGATCCCACGTGAGGTAACTGGAATGTCTTATTTTAAATTTAAGAATTATATTAAACTTAGGTTAATGAACAAAGCCTACTATAAGGTGGCTCATTATATGGAAGACAGAAATATATTATGGTTGTAGTAGCTTCTCTCTGCACTAGCATCCCTCTGGCGAAGTTAAAATAATAGATAATGTATCTCATGTATTTTTGAAATTGTAAATGAATTTATAATATCCACTGAAAAAAATGCCTTGCTGAGTTTCTTGCCGGTATCTTCTCAGTTTAAGTGTATTCCGAACCGGTGGTAGAGTCAATTGTAACGTTCATAAGTGCCTTACCAGGGCCTAAACTGAATAAATGAGTTTTGATTTTGATTACCCTTTGGGTACGGAACCCTAATATTTCAAGTTTCTACCTGTTGTCGTAATTAAGATTGAGAAAACAACGGCAATTAAAAATCATTTTTGTTGTATGGGAGCCCCCCTTTAATATTGATTTTACTTTAATTGATTTATTTATTTATAAAGTGACTATATGTACAACTAAATATTCTGGGAATATTTCAAGCGTCTACCTTTTGTCGTTATTAAGATCAAACAAATAACGGAAATTAAATCACGTTTGTAGTATGGGAGTCCCCCTTAAATATTATATTCTTTGTATATTCTGTTTTTAGTATTTGTTGTTATAGCAACAATAGAAATACATCATCTGTGAAAATTTCTAGCTATCACGGTTCATAAGATACAGCCTGGTGATAGACAAACAGACGGACAGACAGCAGAGTCTTAGTAATAGGGTTTCCGTTTTACTCTTTGGGTACGGAACCCTAAAAAAAAGCAAAAATAAAACAAAAAAATATAATAATATAATAAAAAGCTTTATACAATAATATTATTTTATTAGTGACTTGGTCATTTATTGCATGACATCATCCACGCCAGGCGCGGTTCGCGCGTGCGTGCTGCATTACGCGCAGCAATAAAACCAATCCCTGCTTTCGTTCTGTATTTAAGCCAATCACCAAGCATGTCTATTTTAAAACTCTGAAGTGATTGGTATTTTGAATCATATGTCGTTTTGATTTGAAAAGGGCTACTTTTTGAGTGGAATTTGTTCTGAATTAGACTTCCTGACTTATTACTTATTCGTAGGTTCAATGCTTGTAGATTACAGGAAAACCTATCAGAATTCTATCAATTGATAATAAAGTGGTAAACTCAATATAATATGTTCACTGACTTTAGCATTGTGCGAAACCCTGTCCATGCGAGTTTAACTCGCACTTGGCCGGTTTTTTCATAAATCTCCAGACAGTTCAGCGGTTATTGATTCCCCATACAAATTTTCATTCCCTTGAGGGGTGATTTCTGGGATAAAAAATATCCTTTGTTCTTTCCCGGGACTCAAACTATCCCTATACCAAATTTCATCTAAATCGGTTCGGCGGTTTATGCGTGAAGAGGTAACAAACAGACTGACTGACAGAAATTAGTTCAGCGGTAATCGATTTCCCATACAAACATCCACCCCCCCTGTTCACCCCTTTAAATGGTGATTTCTGGGATAAAAACTATCCTATATTTCTTATTCCTCGGTCAAGTTTTAAAAACAACACCTGGGAAAAAAATCTGCTTTCTAGGTCTAAGGGTTTAGGCTGGGCGTTGATAGATCAGTCAGGACTTATCCTTTTATATATATAGATTGAACATGCATGTAAAAGATAATAATGAAAAAAAATTTTACAGAAAAATCTACTAATAAAAGAAACATACTGAGCAAAGAAATATGTGTGCTAAGGAACCTATAAAGTAAAATAGCAACGCACTATTAATAAAACATAATATAAAGGCAGCAAGAATACAATCTACAATATATGGAATGTTCCAGTCTCTTCTAGAGTAAAGAGGAGTTGCTTCGAGAGGTATGCCGATAACATAAATATATATATAAATATATATATATATATATATATATATATAAAAGAGTAAACCAATAAAAAGCTGCTAAGATTTATGTTATGCTAATCGCCATCAATGTTCATTAGCAGGTCCAATACAGACCTCTTAAAACAACCCACACGTTCATGAAAGATATGTGTTATTGAAATAATCATTGTAGTTACTTGTTAAAATCAAGCTTTGGATTCAGAGTGACGTCACTTTATTTTTTTAGTTATTCTCAGCAAGCCCTTTCATTTGATACCCATATTGTAGGATTGCATTAAAAAATAATTGTCCGTTATCTTAGGTGTTCCGCCATGTTGTATTTAGAATGACGTCACACAGCTAACCATGCATTGTCATCTAAACTAAACGTGTATACAAAATTTCAGCTCAATCGGTTAAAGACATCTGCTTCAAAACTGAGTTGCAAGATTCACCCCGGAAAAACATACATACATGGGGGCGCGTCTTCGCGGATGGCACTTTCTATAAGTACCACTGCTACTCGATCTGAATCACTAAACAAGTATGTGGTTGACTGTGCTGGTGGCATAATGTGTAGTTTAATGTGATTTTAATAATCATTAAATAAGTACCACATAAAGTACTCTAATGTATAGATAGATAGATAACACTTTATCGTTCGATACATGAAAAAAATAGCAATAATAAAAACAGAAATAACATTCACAATGTCATAATGGGCGGCCTTATCACTAATAGTGATCTCTACCAGCCAACCTCGGGATGGAGAGGATTTGACAATTATAAAAATATGGCGGAGCATGCAAAAAAACAACAAATGTTTTTTTTTGTACAATTTGTACATTTAATACTTGGTTATATTATAATAATTACATTTTTTTTTATTCTGGATAAGCTTGTGTTTGACCACAATCTCACCATGGTAAGTGATGATGTGGCCGAAGGTGGTAAGCACACAAAGCCTAGATGGGAACTGGCTCTCAAGTGCAGCCATCGGAACACACCGATAGGTGCTTGGCGACAGATTTTCAACTTGAGGGTGGTAGCCAGCCAGTCGGGTACTAAAAAGTACCCTACCACCGTGCTATGGTTTCCTCACGATGTTTTCCTTCACCGAAAGCTCAAGCTCATACTTAGAGTTTTGTATGAAATACTGACTTGTGACGTCGTAAATATACAACATTAAAAGATCTAGGCACTCTTTGTCGTTAAATTGGTAATAAAACATCATAAAAAGCATGAATTTAACAACTTATTTGCTATTTTCGAGACGTTTGATTGGTACACTAATTCAATATTCTTTCTTAAATATAGGCAATATTCCAAATACAAGTTTTATAGCATTCGACTATAGCCATAGTTTAATTACTACGTACCATACCTACATAGTAAGAATGTATTTGCACGGTTATATGGTTGTATGTAACATCAAATCGTTCACATTTGCCTGCAGTCTAGTATAGTAGGTATCATAGACTGTTTGTTAGGTGCTGTTAGTATCTGTTTCCAAAGCAAGCGGCGCGCACGCACGTATGCGCGCCATCTTAGCTCCAATCACCGTCCATTCTCATGAATATTTGTAATAATGGCAACTTTTAAATTTTTTATTTTACTATCCCTCGCTGCCATCGCTGCTGCTCAGGGCCCGAACCCAATAGTGAGGGTGGCCCATGGTGTTCTCCAGGGGTCATGGAAATTGTCCACTAAAGGGCGGTCGTTTGCAAGTTTCCAAGGGATACCTTACGCCAGGCCTCCCATTGGGAAGTACAGGTTTCGGGTATGTACTATTTAATTTTAAATATCTTGTTTAGTTATTTTTAATTATTTTATTATTATAACCAGCTGTCCCCCGCAGTTTCACCCGCGTTCCCAATGGAAATTTTTATTTTAACCTTGTCCTAACAATAACGAATACATAAAACAAAGAATCATCCAATTTGGTGCAGTCATTCGAAAGTTATGAGCGTACATACATTTCGAAGATCCATTTTTATTTATACAGATGAGGGTATTTATTATGAGCCACAAATTCTGAATATTTAATTAAGTCCCATCACCATATGCATGTAATATCTCGAAAAAGGATAAACCAACAAACTTTCATCATTACAGTATTGTTTCATCAGTATTGATTTATTGCAATCGTGGTGTTTAATATTATTTTATTGATAAAAATAATTGGATTACTTACTCATATTTGATTTGTACTTACTTATTTTTCCATTATGAACTTACTTCGTTTTACTAAAAGATCAATTAAAAAGACACTTAACAACACAGTAATATTATCATTTATTAGTACAATGACCCCGTAGTATAATAATCTGTAGGGAAGCACCTACCTTCCCATTTATTCTTACACTAGCTTTCCCCCGCGGTTTCACTAGCGTAAAAGTGTCACCATTTTCGAGATATTTATATCTAAAATTCAAAAATCAAATTTGAAATATCTTGAAAATTGTGATCACACGAATACCGGACATATACATGAACCGTATATCACATAAATATTCTTCCAATATGAATGTAACCTTCAAAATAGATCATATGCTGATTTGACCGCATTCTCCTGGCATTTGATGGTAAATATACACCATCAAAACATCTAATCTATACTAATATTGATAAAGAGGTCAAGTTTGTGATATTTTGAGGTTGTAGGGGTAATCTCTGGATCTACTGAACCGATTTTGAAAATTCTTTCACCAATAGAAAGCCACGTTATTTATGAGTGTGGGAAAAGATAAGATCCGACGGGAACGCAGGTGAAACCGGGGGAGACGGCTAGTTTCATCATAAGAGTATAACAATCTATTGGTCCTTTTTGATTTCAACGTTGCTTTATCCAATGAGGTGAGCTAAAAATAAACAACCTTTAGAATGCTATCTTTACTATCGTCATGCAAAAAGAAAAAACGTCACGTGGCAAGCAGTTCTCAAAATATAAATAATCTTGGGTATTTAGTTGGTTTACAGTAATAAAAGAAAACAAATAACTAGATTACCTAATACAAAAACTGGTTGAAGTATAACTATTACTAAGGTAATTAACGCATTCATTATAGAGCTTTATAAACATTATAATATAATATTATATAGGTTCTAATAGCATTAAACTGTTTCATTTAAGTACTATTTTAATTAAATTGTTTTTTAATACAGTTGTTCAAAAACTGGTGTATTACAGGGACGTATAGCGTTCGGGATGTGGGCTATTACATACTAGTGCTTTTTTTTTACCTTTACCGAACTCGTGCGTCTCTTTCCCAACTGTCAAAATAATGTCTATTAAAAAGAAAAACCAACCATGAAGTTTTTACTAAAGAGTTTTTGTGATTCATACAAATACGTATATTTCTAAAAAGAAGCTACTAATTTATTTCAATATCAGATTTAATGATTTAATTGAATGAGTTAGGTTAGGTTTCATTTCATCTCATTAAATTTCATTTTCATTTCATATCAATAAAAAAAATATACTGAAGACTAAGCTGTATGGATAGTTCCCTTTGGGTGAAGAAAAAAAAACTCTGCTTATATTCTACGGTTGGCGCCATTTTCCAGAAATTTTCTTTGCGAGTTTAGTTGTTTGTTGCACAAAATGAGTAATTTCGACCCTTTTTTTTTAAATAAACACCACCGGAATCACTATAATTGCACAAACATTGTATGACAAATATACATGAACAATCATACGAAATTAATAATAGTTTGTCTCAAACAGTAAATATGCAACCTAAAACTTCCCCAGTAAGTTTAAAAAACTGTACCAATTTCAATGTACATGTGTACTATAACTTTTATAAGAAATAAATTATTAGTTAGTTTATTGTGTTTTTATTATTTTATTAAATTGCTTCATTTTTTCGCAACTGTATTAAAAATAGTCGTTCAGTACACTTGCGGAACCGTCATTGCAACTTGTTCCGTCTGTCAACCCTCGCCTTCGGCTGCGCTTCGGCTCGGGTAGACATTTGTCGGAACTCTTTGCAATGACAGCCTTTCCGCACTTGTAATGAAATATACTATTTTAACCGCCCTTGCCCTTAAGGCATTGTAATAAGTTGTACAACACGTTGGCAGTCCACCTGGTATTGCTAATACTTTGTAGTACCCGACTGGCTGGCTACCACCCTCAAGTTGAAAATCTGTCGCCGTCGGTGTGTTCCGACAGCTGCACTTGAGAGCCAGTTCCCATCTAGGCTTTGTGTGCTTACCACCTTCGGCCGCATCATCACTTACCATAGTAAGATTGTAGTCAAACACAAGCCTATCCAGAATAAAAAAAAATGTCTATAGGCGACGGTAGTCACTTACCATCAGGTGACGCTGCCTGCCTCGTTGTCACTAGTGACATAAAAAAAAAAAAACAATTTATTCAACCGATGAGAAAGGAATTATAGTTTAAAATTAGAACGTGCCAGATTTTTCTAACGTTCAAAGAACTATTGGGTGTGTCGTTTTATACATATCATTTACATGACTGGCAACCCTTTACTGAGCCAACAGGTTACCTTTCCATTAGGTGACCTTATCTTAATACCTTCAGAGTTCAAAATTGTATACTAATGTAACATTCAGTAACTACCACGTCTCGCATTTATTAGTAGCACATGTGACTGCGTCAGTGTCGATTTTCGAAGTTCATTTATTTTTAACAGCTTTCCGCCCCGCGGTTTCACCCGCGTTCCCGAGGGATCTTATCTTTTCCCGGCATAAAAAGTTGCCTATGTGCTGTTCCAGACTATAATCTACCTCTATGCCAAATTTCATCCAGATCCATTCAGCCGTTCTGGCGTAAATGAGTAACAAACATACATCCATCCAAACTTTCACATTTATAATATTAGTAGGATAGGTACTGTAATTTAAGGTAAAAGCTGAAAATGTTAATATAGTATTGCTGTGTCTTCATTGAACGTTTTTGTAATGTATATTTTAATCCACCTTTATACTACGAATAAAATTATATATCGAAGCTATAAGTTTGATTGCACAAGATGAGAACCTGTCGTTAACCACCACCCGGTGTGTTCCGATAGCTGTACTTGAATGGAGAGCCAGTGCCTTCAATTCTATGCGCGCTAATTACCATCCACCTACTTATCATGATAAATTGCGGTAAAACACAAGCCTAATAGATTTTTGAGTTTTTATAGATTTTATAGATTTATGAAATTTTCAATGTCAGCTTATGCCCGCAACTCCACCCATGCATTCTTCTGTATCTGTCCAGTTCCACTAAAGTGATTACTGAACACTTAAGTCACAATGCAATGAAACATAACAATATCTACTTTTAAGCCCCCTAAGCAACTGTAACAGCTGCATTTAAACCCGTGCCATAGTATTTTTTCTGGGCTATCTAAGCTACGTCCGACTAAAATAACGTGTTAACATTAGGTACCTATGTATTTTTATCAGTTTATAGAAACTACGATTACAAAGGGGCAGATTCTTAGTAAATCAATGAAAAACAGGAAAAAAGTCGGTTTCCTTTTGCGTTACCCTGGCGACACGTTTGAACTGAAACAACATTCTTATAACAATCGAGTTTCAAGCGTTTCCGTTACATTTTCATTAAATTCGTGTATTTTGAATTTATTGGATATGGTAGGGGAGGCGAATAGGGGATTTCGGGATTTACTCGAGCGCGGCAGATTAACATAAGAGGGGCAACCTTGCACCTTGTGAAGTACTCTCACCAAATCTGAGCAGTCTATGTAGTGTCGAACGCCTAGGGTAGCCCGTCAGATTAGTAAAAAAAATCGATGGTTTGAAATACTCGAGCGCGTCAGATTAAGGTAAGGTTACATGCAAAATAGTGTACATTTCAATAATCTGACAAATTGGGCGTGACGAAAGAAAATTGGAGACTCGCAAAGTTGCAAAAAAAAACGTCACCTGGATTTTCTCGAGCGCGATTAGTTTTTTTTTTTATTTTGAAGGAAATTAGTCACGAATCACGGAAATATTTTAATCTGCCGATTTGCACAAGCCGAAGTAGCTAAAATCATTATTAAGTGTATAGTCCAGGAATATTATGAGTTTCACCTCAGAATGAGAGATAGTCAGCTATTAACTTGTATAAACCTTTATTTTGACACCCTAAAACTTGTCTCAAAAGCTACTTATCTTAAGGTGCCCGCGACTACTGATTTTTCAAGGTCAAAGGTCAAAAAAACATTTATTGCAAATATCTCGTTTCCTATGGGTTTTTTGGTATATGTTTTCATAATAAATATTGTAGAAAATTAAATTTTCTACAACTTTTGTGCAAACATTTTTTCGATATCTTGAACCATTTTCGAGATTTCGATATTTTTTATATATTTTTTTTTTCAAACCGTCAGATTAAGGAAATCCCTCAACATAATTGTCAGATTATGGGTCAGTACAACAAGGCCATCAAGAAGAACCGCCTGTATAAAAATCTGACGCGCTCGAGTAAATCAAGGTCACGATTTTTTTTTGCATTTTCAAAAATCGGCCCTGACTGATAATAAATAAATAAAATAAATAAAAATAAAATAAAAATAGCCTTTATTTACTCTGACCTTTTACAATTTATAATAATAACAAAAACATAAAACTATACTGTACTAACTATACTTATTTCTATTTATCCTGTGTATATCTTAACATTCAGTATCAGTTACCAGGTCAGGCTGTCTTGCGACATAGGCCTCCTCAAGTTGAGGAGGAGAGCCTTGAGGAGGCCCTGACTGATGGTCGCGTCCAAATCGTCAGTCTTTAAAATAGGAGCTACTGGAGGGTTCACTTAACATCCCTTATCAATGTCTGAGGCGCTCGAGTAAATTTTTTTTTTAAATATTTTCGACCCCTTCGTACGGCCACCCCCACCACGTAAAACGGCAGATTATTATTTTTCCGTTATCAGACAGACGTGGCGCGACTACCTTATTCATATCTGACGCGCTCGAGTATTTCCTGGTGACTGTTTTTTTTTACATTTTTGAAACCCTGTAGACGCTCCCCCCACCGCTGAAGGGGAAAATATCACATAACCTTTTTTTCTTTATTCCATCTAATCTTCAAATTCCAGTAGGTCCCAAAGACGCTCGAGTAACTACAAATGTAGCATCATTGCCTCCCCTACCAATAATAACGGTGGTGTTTTGTCCAATAAAGATCAATCTAAGTGCACGAAGTGAAATGAAATGAAAGCGTGTATCGTGACTTTTCAGGTTGTCCCAAAAAGTCCGCGAAAAGTTTTAGTGGAACAGTCGCCAATTTCACTACAATCTGCCGGGACTTGTACGGCCGAGGACTAGACTTTACAGTGAATATGACATAATGTGACTATAACATATAAAATAAGCATATTTAAAATAAAGAAATGGCTTAAAGATCTAGATACCAAGCCAAAATCCTTTAAAAAAATCATTAAACCGGTATTCCCATAAGTCCTATGTACAGAGAGGAAAACTTGACACAGATAGTTTACTACAGCATCCCTAACCCCGTATCTCCAACTTTAAGTGGTTTATGGGGACGGAAACGACTGTGACGTCATTATAAAGGCTTGAACTACTTTAATATTGAGGATTTTGCCACGTTTGTGACAATATTTGTGTAACAATAAATGTTTCTAAACTTATCTTGCTGGAAATGTGAAAGTTTGTTGGGATGTGAAAATGTTTGATGCTCAATCACGCAAAAACTACTGAATGGATTTAAATTAAACTTGGCACACAGGTAGACCATATCCTGGAATAAAGTATATAATACTTTTTTATCCCGGGAAAAGATGAGATCCCTCGGGAACGCGGTTAAAACAGCGTGGTACAACTTATATGTAAATGTGAAAGTTTATTTAGATGTGAAGATGTTTGTTACTTATACACTTTTCCATGATAGCTCAGTGGTACTCGTAGTGACATCGAATACCGCGGCGAAGGTTCAATGAGCTTGAGCTTCCAGGAAGGAAAACATCGTGAGGAAACCACAGCACGGTGGTAAGGTACTTTGTAGTACTCGACTGGCTAGCTAACACCCTCAATTTGAAAATCTGTCGCCAAGAACGTTGGTGTATTCCGGCAGTTGCACTTGAGAGTCAGCTTGTCTTTAAGGCATTGTAATAAGGTGAACAACCACGCATTAAAGAAGTATAGTGAACAACACATTGGCAAACCCCTTGGTATTGCTAATGTCTATAGGCGACGGTAGTCACTTACCATCAGATGACCCGCCTGCCTCGTTGTCACTTGTGGCATACAAAGAAACACGCAACAACTGCTGAAGGAATTTAAATGAATCCTGGCACACATTTAGATCATATCCTGAATAAAACAGGATACTTTTTATCCCGGGAAAAATCCCTCGGGAACGCGGGGGACAACCATTATACAATATAGCTAAGTTACATAAACATTAATAGGTAGTATAATAATAAAACCTGATCCTGTTGCAGTACAATTATGAATATAGATGATAAACTGTGAACATTATTGCTAGAATTTATGCACAAACGCTCATTGCGGCGTGGCGAGCGCAGGGCCGGATTTAAGGGAGGGTAAACGGGGCAACTGCCCGGGGCCTCCACAAGAGGGGGCCACATCAATTTTATCCTACTAATATTATAAATGTGAAAGTTTGAATGGATGGATGTTTGTTACTCATTTACGCCAGAACGGCTGAATGGATCTGGATGAAATTTGACATGGAGATAGATTATAGTCTGGAATAGCACATAGGCTACTTTTTATCCCAGGAAAAGATAAGATTCCATGGGGAACGCGGGTGAAACCGCGCGGAACAGCTAGTAATATTATAAATGTGAAAGTTTGGATGGATTTATGTTTGTTACTCATTTACGCCAGAACGGCTTAATGGATCTGGATGAAATTTGTCATGGAGATAGATTATAGTCTGGAATAGCACATAGGCTACTTTTTATCCCGGGAATCTCCATGTCAAATTTCATCCAGATCCATTCAGCCGTTCTGTCGTAAATGAGTAACAAACATACATCCATCCAAACTTTCACATTTATAATATTAGTAGGATCAGTAGGATAGGATTTATCCTATTCGCCTTTCGAATTTGGGGGCTCCACTCTTTTGCTGTCCCAGGGCCTCCACACCTCTAAATCCGGCCTGGGTGAGTGGCGGTTAGGCTGTGGGTGTCAACTCGGTATTCCGTTACATGAAGTTCCATCTAATTGTGTTTTGTGACGTCACATCGCTGTTTGAAGTAAAGTGAACCGTACTTGATTGTTACAAACAAACGTTAATTGCAATTCTGTATGTTGGAAAATGTATTTGTTCGATTGAGATATATTTCTATAACAAATAACGGACAATAGCTTTGACAATAGAGAATATTCATGTGATTCAAATAAGGTTCAAATGTTTTTGTGAATGAACTTTATTACTTCAGAATTATGCTCCATTAATATTTTTGATAATAGGTACTTTTTTTTTAGAAAGAAATTAATTTTTAAAAAGTGAAAAAAATCAGTCGGAAACTTAAATATTCGTAACGCGACGCCATTGGTCAGAGCGATAATGACAGCAAAGTCTATGATAAAAAATAAATGTCAAAGCTACCCAACTTATAATCTATCGCTATATGTATGGACTTTGACGTGTGTGACGTCAAAGTTCATAATCCAAGCGCGGCAAAATGACGTGGCGTTTAAAGTTCCGGTTCGGATGGTTATTTTCAACTTTTTTTAAATACATACTTTAGGCACAATTTATTTATACTTACATATATTATAGTGGTGTAAACGTAAATAAAAATATAAAAAGAAATCATGCATATTCCCTATTAGTACTTCAACCTAATTAAATATATAATAATAATAAATAATCATTAAAATTCTGTGATAATTTGTACTAGCTAGGCTTTACTAGTTTCATACTTTATTGATATCTAATAACTAAAGATTTACATTATTATAACTACAATTAAAAAAACTAATATAATCTAAAAACTACCTAAAATAAACTATAAAAGTGCGTCGAAGCATTCCTCCACATCGCCATCGACTGGTAACGTTCCCAAAAGACTGGCAGCATTGCCACGTTAGTTTCATTATATTAGAATCTTTTTTAAACATGATATAATTACTTTGTAATTATTACACGAGAATTTTATATATTAGATTAGAGATATACAGGGTGTGAGAGGGTCACCTACCAAATACACAAAAATGACCTTTGTGAAAAGTGTCACGATATCACGAATATCGAAATGGATTCCATATACAGCTGAAATATTTCAAAATTTAAGCAAGCAGATTGACTTTTTGGCCGCAACTTTCGAAGTGATTTTCATTAAAATCGTGTATTTAGAGTTTTACTGAATAACTAGCTGTCCCCCGCGGTTTCACTCGCGTTCCCGTGGGATCTTATCCTTTCTCGGGATAAAAAGTATCCTATGTGTTATTTCAGGATATGATCTACCTGTGTGCCAAGTTTCATCAAAATCCGTTCAGCCGTTTTTGAGTGAAAGAGTAACAAACCTATTTACATCCGAACATACTTTTACATTTATAATATTAGTAGGATATCGGTGGCGTTTTGTCTCATAATGTTCAATGTAATTGCACCAGTGAAGAGAAATGAAATGAAAACGTTTATCGGCCACCAATTTCACTTAAAACTTGTGGTAGGGGAGGCGAATAGGGGATTTCGGGATTTACTCGAGCGCGGCAGATTAACATAAGGGGGGCAACCTTGCACCTTGTGAAGTACTTTCACCAAATCTGAGCCCTCTATATAGTGTCGAACGTCTAGGGTAGCCCGTCAGATTAGTAAAAAAAAATCGATGGTTTGAAATACTCGAGCGCGTCAGATTAAGGTAAGGTAAGTTAGTTACTGTAAATTTCAATAATCTGACAATTTGGGCGTGACGAAAGAAAATTGGAGACTAGCAAAGTTGCAAAAAAAAAACGTCACCTGGATTTTCTCGAGCGCGATTAGTTTTTTTTTTCATTTTGAAGGAAATTAGTCACGAATCACGGAAATATCATAATCTGCCGATTTTCACAAGACGAAGTAGCTAAAATCATTATTAAGTGTATACTCTAGGAATATTATGAGTTTCACCTCAGAATGAGAGATAGTCAGCTATTAACTTGTATAAACCTTTATTTTGACACCCTAAAACTTGTCTCAAAAGCTACTTATCTTAGGGTGCCCGCGACTACTGATTTTTCAAGGTCACAGGCCAAAAAATCATTTATTGCAAATATCTCGTTTCCTATGGGTTTTTTGGTATACGTATTTTTTATGAATATTATAGAAGATTAAATTCTCTACAACTTTTGCACAAACATTTTTTTCGATATCTTGAACCATTTTCGAACTTTCGATATTTTTTATATATTTTTTTTTTCAAACCGTCAGATTAATGAAATCCATCAACGTAATTATCAGATTATGGGTCAGTACAACAAAGACATCAAGAAGAACCGTCGTATAAAAATCTGACGCGCTCGAGTAAATCAAGGTCACGATTTTTTTTTGCATTTTCAAAAATCGGCCCTGACTGATGGTCGCATCCAAATCATCAGTCTTTAAAATAGGAGCTACTGGAGGGTTCACTTAACATCCCTTATCAATGTCTGACGCGCTCGAGTAATGTTTTTTTTTATATTTTCGACCCCTTCGTACGGCCACCCCCACCACGCAAATCGGCAGATTATTATTTTTCCGTTATCAGACAGACGTGGCGCGACTACCCTATTAATATCTGACGCGCTCGAGTATTTCTTGGTGACTGTTTTTTTTTACATTTTTGAAACCCTGTAGACGCTCCCCCCACCGCTGAAGGGGAAAATATCACATAACCATTTTTCTTTATTCCACTTAATCTTCAAATTCCAGTAGGTCCCAAAGACGCTCGAGTAACTAAAAATTTAGCATCATTGCCTCCCCTACTATTGACTTGTCTGACGAAGACTAACTTTACTATAGATTAACTTAGAACACGGGTACTAAAGGAAAATATAAGATCCTTCGGGAACGCGGGCGAAACCGTGGGGACACCTAGTCGTAATATAAAAGGAAAAACAAGCAATATTATTGCGTCAATAAGATGTTTTATAAGAAAGAATTCAGTCATAAAGTTAATATGGCCCTTTTATTAATGTGTGTTATTGCCTCGGCATTTCTTATAAGACTGTGCTAATGTATTTCTGTGATAATAAAATGTAGGTACTCAACTCAATTAATTATCTAGGTATATTGTTCTGAAATATCTTCTATTTTTACCAACCTATATAATAATATACCTAAGCATAAATCTGTTAACAAGATGGTCCAAAAATATCCTTGCTGAGTTTCTTGTCGTTTCTTCTGACACACGGCTGACTTACAAACCGTAACTAGCTTCTATAATAACTTATGTAATTTGACCTTCATACCTAAGTGCTCTCCTAGGGCCTAAACTGAATGAATGGTTTTTATTTTGAATTTGAATACCTTCACCCGCGTTCTCAAGGGAACTATTTAGGGGTTATAGGTATATATAACATGCGTTAGGATGAAGAAGAAGGTATATATGAACGAAAATATTATATAGTTAGTAAATTATATGTTACATAGCTTTTAACTAACATCATTACTTGCATTTTATATCGCATTCCACGTTACAAATTTAGATGAATAACAAACGGACGAATCTAGCTGTCCTCCGCAGTTTCACCCGCGTTCCCGTGGGATCTTATCTTATCCCGGGATAAAAATATAGCCTATGTTAATAATGTAGCATTCAAATGGTGAAAGAATTTTTGAAATAGGCCCAGTAGTTTTTCAGTTTATCGTTACATACACACATACATACAAATCTTGACTCTTTATAATATTATTATTATAGATTATAGAAAGATTAAACAAAGTAAAAAACCTACGTTAGGTACGTAACCCTAAGAAAAAACAAAGCAGAATTATTGGGTGGAGTAATACTGCAATGCGGATTTGTAAAAGAAGGGCAAAGGACAGTATTTTTTTAAGTTCTAAATAATAACTTGAATCGATATTTCTGGAATTATTTTTTCTCCATGCTAGCACCTATCGGTGTGCTCTGCTAGCTGCACAAAAAAGGTCGGCTATGGCAGTTCTCCTAGTAGTAAATTATCACCAAGTTGACATACAGTATTCCAAAAAATTCCAGCAGTAAAAAGGTGTAGGGGATAGTGGGGTAAGGCGATTAGTTAGATAGTTGATGATTGATAATTCTATGAGAAGAATTTTATTTTTTTGGTTTTGAGTGATCATAATTAAAAAGAAAGAATGATTAATTTCTTGATAAAAGTTCCTATATTGTGCAATCAAAATGTGGGGTTTTATTCATGAAATACCTTGAATTCCCCGTCTTACCCCACCTTTCCCTAGATAGGTAACCAACACAGTTCAAAAATTGCACACTAACGCACATACAGGGTTACTGGTTTTTTGATACATTCCTTTTAGGGCGTGATAGTATACACTGTCAGCTACGAAATGAACCCTATATTGCATGATACAAATGTTGACAATGGCAGCGTGGCAATGCCGCCAGCATTCTGGGCACGCTACCAACTGGCAGCATTTTTGACCAGCTGTCTCTTTTTTAATTAGTTATTATAATATATTATGTTTATATATATATTTTTTAATACTTAATCACTTTTTGTTTTTTGTATACATAATTATATAGCTTAGTTAGTGTTTAAAATTACATGTATATGTAACTTTTGTATATTTAAGTAGATTATGTATGTAACATGGTTTGTGCACAAATAAACCAATGTTGACCGTTACTGAGATATTTGGGAATTTAGTATTTTCTCAAAAAATCCCGAATTTCAACTTCAAAATCATTTTTTTTTAAAGTACGTAACATTTTTTACATTTTTTGTTTCTGGTACTCAGACAACATGCCAATACTTTTTTTATATCAATAAAATATGAAATTTTGCAATGGCTTCGACACAATATCTGAAATATCGTGTCAATTTGAATTACTTCTCTGTTTTCTTAAGGATTAAAATGCCAATTAAAAAAAGTAATAGAGTTAGAAGTGTACAAAATGTACCAAAACTTCGACGTCAACATTTGTATCATACAATATAGGGTTCATTTCGTAGCTTACAACCTATCTACACTTATAACCTATCTACACTTTTTAGGGTTCCGTTCCCAAAGGGTAAAAACGGGACCCTATTACTAAGACTTCGCTGTCTGTCCGTCCGTCTGTCCATCCGTCTGTCTGTTACCAGGCTGTATCTCAAGAACCGCGATAGCTAGACAGTTGAAATTTTCACAAATTATGTATTTCTGTTGCCACTATAACAACAAATACTAAAAACAAAATAAAATAAATATTTAAGGGGGGGCTCCCATACAACAAACGCAATTTTTTTGCCCTATTTTGCTCGATATCAATAATGGCAACAGGTAGGCACTTGAAATATTCACAAAATACTCAGTTGCATTTTTACTTTAATAATAAATAATAAAATTAAAATAAAATCAATATTTAAGGGGGTCCCATACCACAAACGTGATTTTTTTGCCTTTTTTACGGAACCCTTCGTGCGCGAGTCCGACTCGCACTTGGCCGGTTTTTAGTTATAATATCATTTACAGTAAAAGGATATATTTTTCAGTAATGTATTTTTTTTTTCAAATTGCCTTATTCCACAGATACTCTTTGTATATAAAAACAATAAAGAAGTACTGTGTAGGAGGACTCTCATTTGATTTCTAGTCAAATCAACTAAGCTTATCCAAGGAGCGGGTAAAATAATGCTACAAATAGCTTTGTCTGTGATCGTAGGTACTGTAGGTACTCTTAGTATAAGAATGTCAGGGCTATTTGTGCCCTTTTTGGGGTCATGCTTAGGTTCGGTCGGTACCAACATACTGTACCTAGGTCTACGTATCAAACATGTTTCGAGAAATATTGACAATCACTTGTATTTATTTTGTTTATGCGGGTATTTCACTAACCTAGATTATCATTAACTGTTCACTATGCTAATTCAGCATCTTAACTCATCAATGGCTAAAAATTGCATTTAACTACACATCATATTATTAACGGTCGAATCAAGTGATCTGTACCTACAGCTTCCTTTGGGGTTATCACCAACTCGGTCTGAACTGAATCGTCTTTGTGTCAAAGGACGCAAGAATGTATGCACAAACGTGACAATAGTCAGAAAAACAATCAAATTTAGGTAAAGTTTAACCACAAAATAGTTACCTAACTCAGGTCAATATTGTCAAATATGGCGTGAATTTCATTGTATTAAAGATTAATTTTATGGATTTATTTTTAGATTTACTCAAATATGGAGGCTTTCCAATTAAAAGACGATGAACTATTCATTCGTAAGGCTCCATATTTCAGTTTCCTTTCACCGAAAGCTAAATCCTACATAAGGATTAAAAACGGACGGACCAAACATTTCATTTCAACATGTCGAGCCAAAAGGTAAGACGAAAAATATGATGAAATAGAAACGACGAAGAACTTTAAGTACCGTCAGATCTTATTTCTCGACAAATATAATTCTAGATCAGTGGGAAGAAACGTACATATAAGTATGTAGAGGTTTGATTGTTTGATAAAATTGAAGATAGACGAAGATCCTGTAAGGCTACCGTTATTTTCATTTACGGCACTCTAAAAAGAACAGTAAAGAATCACAATAATTTCTATATGGAAATAATATATGGCATTTACAAATAAATACGTAAAAATGTATACACGACAAAGACTTCATTCTGATTTCCCTGTTCCATATTTTGCCTTGTAAATTCGATACTCATCCGTTACGATTATTAATTTTATTAGGTCCAGAACATTAAGTAATTCGACCACATAATTTGTATTTCGCTGAAATAAATAAACGGATAAGTTGCTCAGATATACAATGGTCGGTAATTTCTGAATTACACTTAAGAACATTTATTGTGGCCACTAAAGGTAATAAACGAAAATAAATTGCTAACATTTAGACGTGTATAAGCTTTTGTGTCAGGCATACCACGGCATGATAAAAACTTGGAATGTTGGTATCCTATTTTATAAGGGTTCATGGTGAAAAATCGATCTAGCTAGGTTTCATTTATGGGAAAGATTTTTTAGGACTAGGTGCACGCTTTTGTAATAAGATGCTGAGTTTATTGCCGGCTCTTCTCAGCAAAAGCAACCTTCTGAACCATGCGTTAGAGTCTGTCAATTCATAAGTGCCTGAGAAAGCCTATTTGGATGAATAAACATTTCATCTACATAATATCTACATCTCAAAAACTACTGGACCAATTTCAAAAATTCTTTCACCATTAGATTGCTACATTATCCCTGAGTAATATAAGCTATATTTTTATCTCAGGAAAAGATTAGATCCCATGCGAATGCAGGTGAAACCGCGGGGAACAGCTAGTTTAAAATAGCATAACAAGGATTAATGTTTCAGATAGACTGATCTAACGACCGTGTAACCTATAACTGCTGAGCATTAGTATTTACAAAAAGGTAACATTTCAGGAGCCACAATCGCTGAAGCACTGGCCTGGAGTGTGGGATGCTACCAGGCCACTTTCGAGCTGTCTACAGTATGACCCGTTTGTTGGAAAAATCTTAGGTAAGTCTTTGAACTTTTAGTTTATTTGCTGAATTGTATTTTACTGTTTTGCACGAGTCCTTTGCATTCAAAGATTGCCTGTTAGAGACAAGGGTATAGTAGGTATATTGTTAACCAAAGGTGACATTGCCCTTTTTCCTTTGTAGTTTACTAATAAAGTTATCTATCTGTGAGCAATCAGTATATACTGAGATAAATGCCTTTTTTGGCCTCACACAGCTCTTTTTGATAATGAGCGTTTGTTTTTTGCCCGTCTTTATGTGTGTGAGTCCAAAATAAATATATCTTTCTTTCTTTCAATTTAAGGCGATGATTGCGCAGTGGTAGTACATCAAATGCCGCGGCGAAGGTCGTGGGTTCGATTCCTTCAATTAGCTTGAGTTTTCGGTAAAGGAAAGCATAGTTCAGAAACCTCCCTACCTCCAGATGATAGTAAAAACCAAATCCCAACACATAGGAATCAGATATGATAGGAATCAGATCACAATCTCGAATTTAAAATACTTCAAATACTCAACTCAACTGAAAGTACTTGAGTAACAGTACCTCTATACAACGGTTTTATGTAACTTACGTGCATGTCCCACAAAGTGTGTCTCCATAAACAGTTTTATCTGTATCTGATATGCTCAAATAATTCTAAGTAGTTTTTCCAAGAGTATATATTACACAATATCTCGCTCTTTTGAGTAAGTCGATACAGACACCTACAGATTATGTAGATAACAATTATAATAATAAAGAAAAGAAACAGTAAATTTAAATAAAAATACGTCTACATAGATCTGTAAATATACATAATATGTAGTGTAGTGCAAACACAATGTTTTTTTTAATTCTTTTTTTCTTTTTAATTATACATAGGTACTTTTATCTCCACGTATCTGTACAGTTAGGACTTTTAGTGATATTTCTTTCTGTCTTAACTATACCTACTAAATAAAAAAAACTTGACTTACGCGAGTGACAGCTCACCTATTTCAACTCGTTTTTCATTCTAGGTAGCGAAAATTGCCTCTTCGTCAACGTATTTTCTCCAAAGCTGACTCCTACGGCGTCACTCCCGGTGCTTGTGTTTATCCACGGAGGAGCCTTCATGTACGGGGATGGAGGGATATATGATCCGGCTAACGTCATGGACTGGGACATGGTCGTCGTCACCTTAAATTATAGGCTGGGACCGCTGGGTGAGTAAGGGCTTTTTGAATTTTAAATTTGGAACACGTTCTGGGTGGATTTTGTAATTTACTATAATTTAAATAATGTTCCTGGTTATTATTGTACCATTTAATATACTGCTTTAAGTTTATCGAAATCGAATAACGATCACGGGTTATTAGGTTGGGTGAAGTTGTACTGATAAATATTATTATAAACAAAGTTTGAATTAATTATAAACAAACGAGTAGCTAGCTAGTAAATGTTATCGATTTAGAAGATTCCCATGAGTCTCACTAAAGTACTAATACCCGTTCGTTCAATACCAAATACATACGTGACTATTACAAAAACAGGGAGAGCAAAAAAGTAAGAACATTCAAAACTGTGAGCCAACCAAAACAAACAGCAACTTATTTACACAAAGAAAATCTTGATAAAACCTATGTTATATAACTGACGTCATCTTCAGATCCCCTGCTAAAGAATAAGCCACCTTGACGAAAGGAAATAGAACGCAAATCTTCACCAGCAAATAAATAAACAGTAAAAATCTAAGTGAAGCCTGTAAACCCTTTGTTCGTCGAGATCATTTGTCGTCGGCTAACTGCTACTTTGATTAATTACTTTTATTTTGAATGAAAACTTTATGTATTAAAAGGCTTCTTTCTTGGCAAACATTTTGTTTGTATACCTACAATTTTGGTTGTTTGTGTTGCAACTTGAAGATTGGTAGGTAATACTATGCGTTACAGACAATCTGGGAAAAGTTATTGCGTATTCAAGCAATTTTAGACTATATGTCAATGAAAATAGCTTACAACCTAAAGTAAGAGATAAATAAGCTACCCGTAATCAATCTAGAATATATTGACTTTTATCTACTATCCAAGCAATCCTACAATTACTGATTTAAAAAGTTACGAGGTAAGATTAGAGTTGCAAAATCGGACCAGGTCATTCAATACCTCTCATGATTTGTCATTGACCGAGGAAATGCATGTCATTTTGATTGTATAATCGATATAAGGTATATAGGATTGACATAATAATAGTAGGTAGCTTTAAAACTTTTTTTGAGATTATCTATGAAACTCGTGCAAATATTTCGAGACTTTTAGGCGGGAACTTGCGAAGTAAAATTGCCATTTCAAATTAAGAAATGGCTTAAAGGTTTAGATACTAACCCAAAAACCTTTTAAAAAAACTTTCGTTGACTTCAAAACCAAGGACGTTATTATAACGTTCTTATCACGTCCTTGCAAAAGTACTTACCTACCTCATTTCACGGTCAGATTACAGTTTCGACTTTTTAGAGACATTTTTTTAGGGTTCCGTACCCAAAGGGTAAAAACGGGACCCTATTACTAAGACTTCGCTGTCTGTCCGTCCATCCGTCCGTCCGTCCGTCCGTCTCTATGTATAGGTACCATATTATATTAAAATTGTATATCTGAAACAACCGGTTCAACATTGGCAGAAGTACCTACTCCCTTCTTTTGTACTTCAATGAGTATTCCCTTAAATATCCAGTAAAACTTGTATGAGGTTTCTACATAATGTTTCCATGTTGGTCCAAATCTAGTCTTCAAGAGAATAACCATAGAGAATAACACTGATCATTGTACATGACGTTTTTTTTAAATTTCTATCTACTACTAGCTGCCCGGACAGACTTCGTTCTGTCAAAAGTTAATAGTAAAAATTTAATTAATTGTTTTTACTATTTAATTGTCCACGCATTTTTTTTTTTGTAATATTAAAACCTTCCGTGGACCTTAAGGAACATACAAAAAAAAAATTGCCGAATTGGTCCAGCCATTCTTGAGTTATGCGCTTACCAACATTCATTTTTGTTTATATAGATTATTTTTGCAGGATTCCTTAGCACTGGTGACGATGTAGCTCCTGGGAACAACGGTCTCAAGGACCAGTCATTCGCCCTTCACTGGGTGAAAAACAATATCATGATGTTCGGTGGCAACCCTGACAGCGTGACGTTGACGGGATGCTCCGCCGGCGGCGCTAGTGTGCACTATCATTACTTGTCGCCCTTGTCAAGAGGTAAGTGTTGGCTGGTCTGTTTTTGAGCAGATTATTTTTAGGTTCAATTTTCAATTTCAATTTATTTATTGCATGACTGTACACAAACACAATTATATAAATAGTTTAGAGGTAGGTACATCAACCCTGATAGGGTGTCGCAATTTATCCATCAATATGAGTTAGCTATATTTATGTTAGTATTTTAGTAGTTTTATATTTATTATTATTTTATATTAATTCTATTGATTAGTTTGGTTATTTTAATAGTTCAATCATTATTCTATTGAGTTATATATAATTTTAATTAAATAAATTGACATTTCCTATGGAATTTCATACACTTGTGACATGTATTTAACACATGGGCGCGCGTGACCGTGAGACAATAAGTTAAAATTACATTCCTCTTCAAGGTTATGTTTTTGTGACGCTGTTTTTATATCTAGTGAGGCTTTTTTTGGTATGGTCTAAATTGAATGAGTTTAGTTTTTTTTGTGTTTATTTCAAGGTTGTGGTCTATTAGCCAACTTTTAACAGTTTTAAAAGTTTCATCTATAAGAGAGTTGTTATCTTGGTTATTGGTACATTTAAGGATAATGGATATGTCATCCGCAAATAGTACACACTTTGAATTTATTATTTTAGGCAAGTCTATAAATCAAAAACAGTACACATCCCAGGACGCTACCCTGTGGGATGAAACTGTTTGTAGTTCGGATATCTGATGCGGTGGACTGCAGTTCATTGGTGCTTTCGTTTACGTTTTCTATCTGTACATACTGTTGCCTGTCTTGCAAATATGACCGTAACCAATCATATGCCCTTCCGCGAATACCTACACCGTTAAACTTAGATAATAAAATGTTGTGTTGAACTTTATCGTATGCTTTGGACATATCTAATAATAGCCCTACCGCATAATATTTTTCTCTTAAGTAATTTAGTATATTTTGTATATAGTTATACACAGCCAGGGTTGTCGAGTGGTTTTGGCGGAAACCATATTGATTTACATCTAACAGTTTATATTTTTCAAAAAATTTGTATATACGGTTAGACATGGGCTTTTCAAATATTTTTGAGATTGTAGGGAGAAGGGCGATAGGTCTATATTGACTTGGATCGTCTGACTTTCCTCCTTTTTTAAGTATGTGTTTTATTTTAGCTATTTTAAGTTTATCTGAAAAGGTGCATTCTTCAAAGGATTGATTTACTAGGTTAGGATAGGGGTGAGCTCAACGCTACAAGCCTTTACTAAGACGTCATCTGTGCCGTAGCTATATTTGTTTGGCATGTCTTTAATTATCGTGTGGATTTCTCGATCAGTGACCGGTTGTAGGTACATACTGTTTGCGGTAGTATTATGCACCGACGCGGGCGGCCGCGGCCGATCGTACGGCTGGAACTGGGACTGGGGTAGCTGTGTGTCGTTTGTTTTGTGTGACCGTGATGTCTCACCGATTTATAAACGTCTTCAAAAAGAGTAGGTTATAAATCAAAAATTATAAAACACACAAACAATCATCCGTAACTAAGCCTGTAGCTTAGGTAGCAAAGCTTTGCCTTTACTTTTTACCATACTTATCTTTTATTTGTATCACTTATAAGGTTATAAACCTATTTATTATTAGCTGACCCAACAAACATTTATTTGTCGTGTCCAAATTAGTCCAAAATAACCATAGAAAAAAGCTCTTTCAGTTTTTGTCGAAGTTTATATAATTCCGCGTAACCATTTTAAAATTTTTCTTCCCCCATAATTTTACATTTAAATAAATATCCACATCGGTCAAGTCCTCAAGACGTTCATTCATAAGAACACC
The DNA here is from genome assembly GCA_951361185.1 of Ochropacha duplaris. Lineage (NCBI taxonomy): Eukaryota > Metazoa > Arthropoda > Insecta > Lepidoptera > Drepanidae > Ochropacha > Ochropacha duplaris. The sequence goes on from OX592703.1 coordinate 10,439,604, forward strand.
ATTCCGTTCTCATTTCTTTACATTCATAAGTAAAACATGTGCAAAGGGACCCTATGCAACAAAGTTATAAAACTCCATTCACAATGTAAACTTACATTCGAGTAATTAAATTGACATAGGTACGGTACGTTGCTCTTTATAATTTTAATAGGACGATAACAAAGGCGGAAAATCAAACTTTCATGTAGGTACACACAAAAGCAGACTAAAAGGTTTATGGTGGCCAAGTAAATTAAGACAATGACAGTTATATAGTTACACATACTTTGTAGTAGGTACTCGACTGGAACTCTAACTCAAAAATGTCTTTAGGTACATGCTTTATTTATGAAAAAATTTAAAGCACGTTTCGGATGATTTTGCTGAGAAGAGCCGGCAATAAACTCAGCAATTACTCTTTTGCCGCGGGAGACGTCTAGAATGTCATTAGTCCGGTCAAATTCTAAATACATCATAGATATCGAGCGTCATTTATTTTATGGTCAAGTACTACCTTTCTGATCCGCGGTTTCACCCGCTTTCACTTATTTTACCCTCTCTAGAATTTTCACCCTTTCTGTGTCAATTAGTCAGGACAAGACATTTAATAAACTCATAACTCAAACTCCTCACGCTCCGCTCGGACGTAGACCTTTTATTTTTTATTCTTCATAAACTTGTGTTTGAACACAATCTCACAATCGGTGGTAAGCACATAAAGCCTAGATAGGAACTGGCTCTCAAGTGTAGCTGTCGGAACACACGGATAGGTGCTTGGCGACAGAATTTCAACTTGAGGATGGTAGCCAGCCAGTCAGGTACTACAAAGTACCCTACCACCGTGCTATGGCTTCCTCACCTATTATTAATCTATTATTTCACAACGTTGAAAAATATTATTTCATATAAAATTATAGCCCGTGGAGTATTGATATCTAATAACTAAAGATAAACAATTCCAAGCAAAAGTTCTCTCAAAACTGTCTCAAATTGTGTTGGGTAATACTAGTTATTGTTTTTTACTTTTATTCACAAAGCTATGTACTTTTTTACGACTCATACCTGCTAGCCAAAATATATCTTAAACGAGCACTGAGGCATGTTTACTGTCGGAGCGTTCGAATGCTACTAGATTAAAAGACCACCCAAATGTTCGAGTGGGTAGACATTCGGTAAGGCCATTTTTTGTCGCTGATTGTGTTTCTTTTTATCTGAGTTATTAGATATCAAAGCCGTGGAGTCAACAATTTTGCTTTTTTAGATACCACAAAGGTGTTAAGGCGATGATAGCTCAGTGGTAAGTGACGTCGAATACCGCGACGAAGGTCGTGGGTTCGAATCCTACAATGAACTTGAGCTTTCGGTGAAGGAAAACATCGTGAGGAAACCATAGCACGGTGGTAGGGTACTTTGTAGTACCCAACTGGCTGGCTACCACCCTCAAGTTGAAAACCTGTCGCAAAGCACCTATCGGTGTGTTCCGACAGCTGCACTTGAGAGCCAGTTCCTATCTAGGCTTTGTGTGCTTACCACCTTCGGCCACATCATCACTTACCATGGTGAGATTGTGGTCAAACACAAGCTTATCCAGAATAAAAAAATAAAAAAAAGTATAGGTACAGCCCGCCAGAAGTTATGCAAGAAAAATAAAAATTGCACAGTGCGAGACCAATTTAGTTCCAATGTGTGAGGTTGTCCCTGTTCGTGGTGTCCATCTGGTTTAACAAATCAAAGCACTATCCGTGGTAGGTACAAGCGGTAGAGCACAGGTTAGGAGGCAAAGTCTCTCCTTAGGCTAAGAGGCTCTGCTGGATGCCGCTTCATTGTGCCCACAAAAATGATCGTCGTCGGTAGAAATATCGACACCAAGGCTCTCGATGCACTTAGCAATGTTAAGGAACCGTAGCAATGGTTTTAATTGACCTCAAACACGCATTTTGTCGACTCCATTCGGAGACAATAGTTAGTGTACCCAATTTCAGACTCATCCTTGTGTTATAGACTACAGTTTGTCATGCAATACATATCCCATTGTGTGAATGGCGTGAAATATAAATTGATGATAGCAATTACGCACCCGTAACGTCCTTTGTAGAATTCTTAAAGATTTATCGAACAATCAGTGTTGAGCAATTTATTAGTAAGATCTCTTAGATATATTATTTTAATTTTACTGGGCTGTTAACTTAATAGCATGAAAATTCCTTGCTTAAAAACTGTCTTGGAGATTAAGTTGCAAATAAAAAAGAAAGCTGATTAAAGACTTGAAAGAAAACTTCACTATAACGACAGGTTTATCATTGTTTCGACCTCGTAAATAACGTTCATTGATTACATATTTATCAGAGCGTCGCTTTATTTAATAATATTATTGATCGGGTTCGTTAACCGTTGGCGTGTTTGACATTTGAGATAAAGATACGAACCGGTAAGTACCCGGTTAAAGGCAGTCCATCTATAGTCCTTTACAATAACATCACAATCTCAAAATCATCAAAATCTGTCGCCAAGCACCTGTTGGTGTGTTCCGGCAGTTGCACTTGAGAGCCAGTTGCCCTTGCCCTTAAGGCATTGTAATAAGGTGTAAAATACGTTGGCAGTCCACCTGGTATTGCTAATGTCTATAGGCGACGGTAGTCACTTACCATCAGGTGACCCGCCTGCCTCGTTGTCACTAGTGACATAAAAAATCAGATTGGAGATGTATACCGTGTTCTTTTTACACCTCTTTTGAAGAACCGTAATCCTATGGTGAGAAGTACGTCCTACTGAATCATGACGTGATGACTGAGGCCGTTTAGAGATATGAGGAGTTGCTCCAGAATGCCACCGATCTATGCGATGATAAAGAATAAGTTCTTCAAAGAGCTCCAAGGTATACTTCCCAACGAAGGAGCCTATATTTCTCCGATGGCTGAGAATGAGAGGTTTTAAATCCTTCGTGAGTTTGTATTAGTTAACAATATGAGTGGGGAGCGTGACGAGCATCTTCACAAGTTTAAGCGGTGCTTCACACCACCGCTTAAACTTAAGCACACCCAGCATTGTTTAAGATAGACTTGCTCTATACACTAATCTTAAAGAGGTAAAGTTTGTGAGGTTGTAGGAGTAATCTCTGGATCTACTGAACCGATTTTGAAAATTCTTTGACCAATAGAAACCCATTTTTGAGTGTCATAGGCCATATTTTTATCCCTGGAAAAGATAAGATCCCACGGGAACGCGGGTGAAACAGCGGGGGACAGCTAGTTTTTTTATAATAATAACATTTTTAAAAACACATGTTTAGGTCTCTGACTCTGAAAACATATCCCATTTTTGTGGTTTAATTATACGAGTTATAACAAGATCTCTTTCTCCAGCTGTTTTATTTAGAACTTTTAATTCCAATCGAAGTTTCTACTCATAAAATATGTAATTATGTACGGGCTAGCAATTTCGCTCGAAAGCCCTGAAACTAGTTGGAGCCATAAGTACTCATAAATGTAATATAAACCTTATTATACAGTATAGGCTTACCTGATAATTACAAATGTATATAGAGAAATATAACATAAGTAATATGTGTAGGTATACTTAGGCCGTATTCCTACCCACCATGTGAAACGCCCACACTAGCGACGTCGCGCTGAATAATAAATAGTACCGTTTCAAACGGACGTATCAAACATGAATAAGGCTTAAATTGTGAGACAAAGAAATGTGAAAACAACAAATTATTCATGCAACAGGAAGTAGAGCGACGTTGTACCCATACTGTGGCTTCGGCCGCATCAGTCTCGTAAACAGAAATCAAGGCTCATGAAAAATTCACCAACAAAAATAAGACTCGTTCACTCCAATTCTCGTGAATGTTTGTCTTTTTCTTAATTAAATTCCTTGTTCACTCACTCAAACGATTTGTTGTATCTGGCTACTATTTTTCTAGTTTATAGCAATAATAAAGATATTTGCGTTAGGGGTTGAACCCTTGGGGCATTGGACCAGAGACTCATCGTTTGTTCAAAGTCTGAAATGAAAACAAATGCCAGCCTTCTTGGGACGCTTCTATTGGATTTTAGTTTAATTTTGATTGCGTACTTAATATACGGTCCCCCGCGGTTTCACTGGCGTACCCGTGGGATTTTATCTTTTCCTGGGACAAAAATATCCTATCTCTTATTCCAGATATTTATTTGTGTGCCAATTTTCATCAAGAACGTTTTAGTTTTTCCGGAGTTCATCGCGGAACAACATCGTGACACGGGGATTTTATATATTAAGATGGTATATTAGATACATTGTGATTTGTGATTTAAAACATTATCTATTTTATTACCTATTTTAAAATCTGTCGCCAGGCACCTATCGGTGTGTTCCGACAGCTGTGTGTGCTTACCACCTTCGGCCACATCATTACTTACCATAGTGATATTGTGGTCAAACACAGCTTATCCAGAATAAAAAAAAACTGTAACGTAACCATATTAGCTTAGGCAATATATTTTTCGTATAGGAACCTTCTCCCGAGGAATAGCATTCAGCGGATCTGCTTTCGCATCCTGGACTCACGCTGTGAAGCCGGCAGAGAAGGCGAAGGCTCTAGCTGCAATAGTGGGCTGCCCGACCAGCTCCAACAAGGAAATGATGGAGTGCCTCAAGTTCAGGCCTGCTGAAGTCATCGTTAATGCACAGATTGAGATGTTTGTAAGTGTAATGGTTATGGGACCACTTCCATGGGCTCATCCTACTAATATTATAAATGTGAAAGTTTGGATGGATGGATGGATGTATTTTTGTTACTAATTTACGCCAGAACGACTGAATGGATCTGGATTATAGTCTGGAATAGCACATAGGCTACTTTTTATCCCGGGAAAAGATAGGACCCCTCGGGGACGCGGGTGAAACCGCGCGGAACAGCTAGTCTTTATATAAAATCTAGTTTTCCGACACGTGGTTTAACCCGCGTTCCCGAGGGATCTATGCCAGACTATAATCTATGCCAAATTTCATCCAGATCCGTTCAGCCGTTCTGGCGTAAATGAGTAACAAACATCCATCCATCCATCCATCCAGACTTTCACATTTATAATATTAGTAAGTAGGATTCTGCTTCCGTATATTTGTGTCCGCAAAACTCGAAAAGTAGTCGATGTATTCCTTATGTATTCATATTGAATTTTGATTACTGTCATGTCTATAGTGACGAATCTAACGACATAATCATTCAACAAAATCGTTTAGAAATGACGAGGGAACATACGGACGGACATACCTACATACATACTCATAACCCTCCTTTTTTGGCTTCGCTAGTAGTCGGCTAAATAAGGAGCTAAATAAACAAATCTAATAAACATGTTCTATTTATATGAACCTAATTGCCTATCTCCTATTATATCACATACATTTGTTCATAATTCCAATGTTCTCCACAGGAATGGAAGGTCCACTTGTTCACTCCGTTCACGCCAACGACAGAGGCTTCAGGAGTGAGGGAGCCATTCCTCAACCAGTACCCGTACCTCGCAGCGAAGGCAGGAGCTATGCAGAACTTGCCTCTTATCACCACTGTCACTTCAGAGGAGGGCCTGTACCCTGCAGCTGGTAAGTATTGAGAGAACCCTCTGAACTTAATAACGACTTTGGAAGGAGCGTACGCAAACAATAGTCATCAATGAAGTGAAGCACCGTGCACGAAGTGGTGTGCGAAACCTGCACGTACGTTATCTCGAGTGACTTACGTCGCACAGGAACGCGATCGGCTTCCTTTTTCAAATTCAGCTTCCTTTACTGTGCATTTTGTCTATTTTTTTATTTGGTCTGAGGCAGAACCTCCGATATTTGAACAAAAAAATACTTTTTCTTCGTTTAGTGGGCAAACTTAGACACTTAATATATTTTTCACTCCTCTTGCTCAAAAAGACCGTCATTGTAGCATACCAGTGCGGTGAAAAAATAGCAATTGTGTGTCAAATGACAATGAGCCTACAAAAACGAAAAAGTCTTTAGTCATAAGTAGAATAATCATGAATAAAGAATCGACTTATTACTGTTTCATAAAAAAAGAACTTCATTTTAATTTTGAAAATCTCTGGTAGAATGCATGCAATGTGTTGCGGCTACAGAAGAAACAAAAAAAAAAGAAATTATAAACTACATATTTCATATTGTATTGGATTGTTTTATTTTTTCGCAGTCGTAGTGAAAAGTTTAGTGTAACACACGGCGCTAAAACCCATTAAAACTCGGTTTCTATTTAGTCCCTCGCTAAAGCTCGGGAGTAAAACTACCTCGTATATAATGGGTCATTTTAGCTCCTTGTATAACAATCTACTATTATATTTAGATTTTTAATATATTTTACTAGGTTCCGCGTTTCTGGAATAAAGTCTATAGCACTCAGGCATAATGTAGCTTCCTATTTGTAAAAGAATTATCAAAATCGGATCAGTACTTTCGTAGATTACCTACTCTTTATAATATTCGTGAAGATATTTTATTTCTGGCACCAAATCTATGACTCCATTTCACAAATACATCCTTTATTAACAATTCTTGAACTCTTTGGTTTTATTCGTATAATCATTAATTATTTAAGGCGATGATAGCTCAGTGGTAGTCACGTCGGACACCGCTACAGAAGGTCGTGGGTTCGAATCCTACGATGAGCTTGAGCTTTCCGTGAAGGAAACCATAGCACGGTGGTATGGTAAGGTACTTTATAGTACTCGACTGGCTGGCTACCACCCTCAAGTTGAAAATCTGTTGCCAAGCTGTTGGTGTGTTCCGCTTGAGAGCCAGTTGCTTTTAAGGCATTGTAATAAGGTGTACAACACATTGGCATCCCCTTGGTATTGCTAATGTCTATCGGCGACGGTAGTCACTTACCATCAGGTGACCTGCCTCGTTGTCACTTATGGTATAAAAAAATACATTCAACTGATTCCAATAAACGAAAACCTGTATTTAAATGTCCCTACATCTTCCAGTATACCAAACGCAACCAGAACTCCTCAGAGAGCTGGAATCGAACTGGGAACAGCTGGCCAGCAACATCTTCGAGTACAACGACACGCTGCCGATCAGCAAGAGGTCCAGCGTCGCTAACATGATCAAGCAGCATTATCTTGAAGGCAAGCCTGTTAGCGATGACACCTTCCCACAGTTGGTTCAGGTAAAGCTTTCTTCTTAATTGGAGTTTTGTATGAATTGCTGACTTGTGACTTCATAAATGTCCCCATCAAAACAGAAGGAAATTTTAATGATTCTTATAAATACAATGAGCTTGAGCTTTCGGTGAAGGAAAACATCGTGAGGAAACCATAGCACGGTGGTAGGGTACTTTGTAGTACCCGACTGGCTGGCTACCACCCTCAAGTTGAAAATCTGTCGCCAAGCACCTATTGGTGTGTTCCGACAATTGCACTTGAGAGCCAGTTCCCATCTAGGCTTTGTGTGCTTACCACCTTCGGCCACATAATCACCATAGTGAGATTGTAGTCAAACACAAGCCTATCAGCCTATTCAGACAAATAAATAATTTCATTTCATATCCAGAATAAAAAAAATAAAGGACGTTGACGAAGACTTTGATGAAGCACGCTCGCCTAGACGAAGCGTTCATTCTGACCTTGAGAGTCTCTAGGGACGTTTAGGTACCATGATAAATGACTTGTCTATTGTTCCGGTCCAGACGGCGCCGCCCGATGTATCGATATGTATCATTCATCGTATGCATCGGCGTTGATAGTGACGTCGGATACCGTGACGATGGAAAGAAAGATCCACTGCTGGTTACTCCTTGCTGATTTTCTTGCCGGAGTCTTCTCAGTTTAAGTGTTCATAAGTGCCTTACCAGGGCCTAAACTGTATAAATGAGTTTAGAGTTTGAGTTCGAGTTTTGATGGATCGTGAGTTCGAATCCTACAATGAACTTGAGCTGTCGGTGAAGATGGTCAGGTACTATGTAGCAATTCCCTGGTAAATCACAATGTAGTAGCGAGGGTAGTCACTTACCATCAGGTTATCCTGCCTGCTTGTCAGACTCGGATGTATACAATAGTTTGTTTATATCACAGTCTACACAACGCTAAAAAAATAACGTTTCATGCAATTATTTTATTGGCCCTTGGCTCACGGATGGGACCAGCATCTGCCCAAAACTACCTACAAGAAAACCAGGAATAGCGATTCAGGTTATCTGTTTCACCCACATTCCTGTGGGAACTTATGCATTCCCGGGATAAAAAGTATCCTATGTATTATTCCAGGATATGATCTACCTGTGTGCCAAGTTTCATCAAAATCCATTCAGCCGTTTTTGCGTGATTGAGTAACAAACATCCATCCATCCAAACTTTCACATTTATAATATTAGTAAGATTAGTGGGATGCATTAGCAAACTAATAGCAAAAACAGCAACCGGAGCTAGAATCAAAATTAGCTTCAATTAAATTATTTTTTACAGGCACTAAGCGACCGCCTTTTCGTAGCGGACGTAGGCCGACTCGCGCAAGTACACTCGCTCATATCTGGACAGCCGGTTTACGTGTACCGGTACGCTTACCGAGGGAAGTCCAGCTTGTCTGAGTTGATGGCTCACAACAATAAAAATAACGGTAAGTTTATACAGGATGTCCGGTAAGTAGTGTGGGTCACCTACCAAATATACAAAAATGACCTCAATAAAAAGGTCACCATATTCGAGATATTTCTGCATTGATTTTGAATTTTTGATATTAAATATCTCGAAAACGGTGAAACTTTTACTAGGGTCATTATTGTATATTTGGTTGGTGACCCGCATACTTAAGATTTTTGTACTACTTACCGGACATCTATAACTATAAAAAGCCCCATAAAAACGAAATACCTCACACGAAATATTAGAAAATATAAATGAAACAAACTTCAATTTGGTAGGTAGATAGGGAGCAGTGGAGTTACCACCAACTCTTATTGCGATTCAACTCGCCTGAACTGAATCGTCATTATATCAAAGGACGTCAGAATGTGACATCGTCACCTACCATCACCTAAGATAGTGGTCAAACACGATAATATCTAATAAAAAAAATGTATGGATGGAAAAGTGACAATTAATTGACAGAAAAACAATAGCTGAACCACAATAAGATTTGGTGGTAAGACCGTTGGTAACCCCAAAAAAGGGTTTTTGAAAATTCAACCAACCCCCAAAAGACAACTAGTAGTGCATCAACCCGCCGTCATATCAAATTCAATTGTATCGTTTTTTGTGAAAATTCTAAGAGTTCTGACAGCACTTGTAGCAGCCATGTGTTTGATCACCATCCTGATTCCAGGTGTCTGTCATGCTGATGACGTCCTGCTGATCTTCACGTACCCTCAAATGGACGCCAAGTCTGACAATGACCTGTTGATGAAGGATGTCTTGATTAACATGATCTACTCCTACTCCACCACTGGGTAAATGTTTTACAATACTTACTGTACCTACGAAGCGACGATAGCTCTGTGGCTCTATGGTAGTGGCGTCGTAGTGGATAACGTAACAAAGGTTGTGATGGAATCTTACAATGAGCTTGAGCTTGCGTGAAGGAAAACATCGTGAGGACTATCTTCTCACTGCCATTTTATTTTTATTAGCTCTTTTATATAGAAAGCAACTGAGGAATGGAGATTTTTTAGTGCAAATGACATTTTACAATAATTTTATGGATGTATCCGGTTCTTTATATTTTCGATGTGGTAGATACCTAAAAGGTCTAAAATTGCTAGCTTTCAAGATGGGCTATCTACAGAGCTTTCTTCTTTGCTCTTGCCAGTGGCAAAATATGGGTTTTAAAAGTTCCTCCCCAGACTGTAATGGTTGATTCACAGAATGCATGATAAATTGTAGAAAACCTTGCTGAGTTTCTTACCGGTTCTTCTCAGTTGAAGGCTAACTTCCGACCCAGCTCGACCTTCATTAGTGCCCTCCTAGGCCTAAACCACATGCCTAAACTAAATAAATGTTTTTGACTTTGAAAACTTAAGGAAGAAGTTCTATTCGTATTCCGCAAGAGGCGCTGTGCCAATTCCTATATAGAAATATCCTAAATAGGATATTTCTATATAGATATTTATATAGATTTCTATATATGTGTGTTAGAGTGCCATTTCTCGGCCATTTTTTTAATTGTTGTGTAGGTAACCTATCTATTTACCTTTTTACTTACCTATAGGTAATATCATTGTTTCCATTACAGAATTCCAAAAATAATGAACACAGAATGGATTCCAGTGAAAGCAGGAGAAGATATCAACTATCTAGAAATAACGTCGCCTACCGAAGCTGTCATGAAATCTAGCTCCGATTTCGGCCAGAAATCCTTCTGGGACGGACTGGGTTTCGTAGAAAATGAAAAATTTAGAACAAATTTAAGAGATGAACTGTAAACATTTTAAATTGATTAAAAAATATTTTTATTATATAAAATTTTTTATTTACTAAATTTCGCCCCGTTTACCTTCGTCTCATAGGATAGGGTTTTATGTTTTTCTGGTACCTACCTAATGTAGAGCAATATTTTTTATAATATGAATTTGAATTTACAACAATTTGACAACACACCTATTCCGCGAACTAAATTCATATTTGTAGTAGGTATTATAATTTATCGGGTCTATTCGCGCACTCTGTGACAAAAAACAACTGTTTTAAATCAACACTGTTTTAAATAACTAAATAAGATAGCATATTAATTATAATGACAATGTGTTCTTTGAGTGTTTGCTTGCGGCGGCATAGTCTCAGGCGTCGTCCTAATTGGCGACGATCGTACGATGACACGATGCGTTCTCGTCGTGCGATCACTCGCGAGGTTCAAATAGGACACTCTGATGAAATCTGTATGTGTGAACTCATCGCACGACGAGAACGCATCGTGTCATCGTCACATCGTACGATCGCCAATTAGGACGATGCTTCAATCCCTTCCCTACAATTTGGTATTGGTGAGGAGGGCAAAGGCTGCCACACACGTCATACTTATGAACGGGTAATTACTGCTTGGTCCCTCATTTTATTTTTGCCGTCGTACATTAACATGCAAATATTGTCGGTGATACAATAGAAGTAAGTCCTTTCCCGGGATGAAAATTACTTATCCTATGTGTTATTCCAGGATATGATATAGGTACTTGTGTGCCAAGTTTTTCTCGCACGAAAAGAATAATACCTACTTAGAAAGAAGCAAAACAATTCAAACCAATAGGTAGGTACCTAAATAAAAATTATTATCAGTGCCCTAAGCACCTACCTATAGTACAAAACTTTCAGTTCATCGTAATACAAGTCTGGAGATAACGAGCAAAAACTTTTAATAAGAAGTCATACAAACGAACCAACTTTGTAAAAAAGGTTACAAAAGTATCCTACTCTACAACGACTGAGTAACATTGTAATTATTTCACTGTGTATTTATTAATTAACAAAAGGCGGTAGGTTGGTACATACTACATAGTATATTACATCTTATTCTACTTTTTATTTTGAAATTGTAGTAAACCTTTTGTCCTCTATTTTCTTCGCCGTGTAACAAAAAGGTAAATCATTAATTTCAGAACATGTTTTCAACACAATATGGTTGCTCTTTAGTTTGTCTTCCATCCATCCCACATTCACCGATGGCGAACGTCAATATTCCATTCAGTCCCATTTTAGCTTTTAGTCATTAAATAGGGTTACCCAAAACTAATATGTAGGCGTCTACATTAATAATTTTATGTAAGCAGATACAAAACCAACATTAAATGGGTTTGTACCTACATACTAAGATTTATAAAATAACGATGTTAGGAATTGTAATCTGACTGTATAATAAGGTAGAATAAGCATATAGAATAGGTTGGGTCCTATAAAATTTTAGTTATAGAGTTTATGGAGTATAATTTCACCAGCAGCTTCAGGTATGCGTCATGTCTGAATTGATTTCGTATTTTTATAGATAAGTACAGTAACTAATCTTCAATTCAATAACTTTCAAACACTCCGATGTTCTGACAGTTACACTTCTCAAGTATAGATATGTGTAAGTATATTATCTATGCTTGAAAGGCAGTTTTTGTAGACTGTCTGTGTGCTTCCTACCTTCGGCCAAACCTTACTTATACTAATATTATAAACAAACGTGAAAGTGTGAAAGTTTGTATTTACTTCTGTAATGTATAGAGCATGAAGTACCTACATAAATTATATATTGTTATTATGTAGGTAGGTGACAGCCATAGTGTTCAGTTGGGATTACACCTCGTTTACGTATGGACGTTGTTTCATTAGCCCTTCCCATAGCTACCCTTGTAGAATATCACATTTGGCGAACGAGTATAATAATAAAAATACGATGTCAATCGGGAAATTACGCGAGTTTGAAGTGCAAAAAGATACGTGGTCATCATATGTCGATAGACTGGAAATGTACTTTGTAGTGAACAGTGTCAAGGAGGATTTACGGTTACCGACGTTAATAGCCTTTATGGGTGGAGAAGCCTATGAACTTTTGGTGAATTTGGCTAGCCCTAAGAAGCCGTCTGAACTTAAGTACACCGAGGCAGTCGAGTTATTGCGGCATCACTTGCAACCGGCACCGTCGGAATTAGCGGAGCGGTATCGGTTCCGTCAAAGACGACAGGGTATGGAAGAAAATATCGCTAGCTACGTGGCGGAATTGAAAAAACTGTCACGTGACTGTAACTTCGGCTCGGCGCTCAACGACAACCTACGCGATCAATTCGTGTGTGGATTAAAAAGTGACTTCATTCGACAGAGGTTATTTGCGGAAGACGTAAAATTGACTTTCAACAACGCGGTTAAGGTAGCGAGTGCAATGGAAGCAGCGGAAAGAGACTCTGCAGCGGTGGAGGCGCCTGCGTCATCGACAGGCAACGACTCGGGAGCGGCGAGTGCGGTGCATGCGCTGGCGCCGGCGCGGCGAGAGCGCGGGCGCGGTGCGCGCCACCGCCGCGACCTGCCGCGCGGTGCGCACGGCGCGCACGGTAGGAGCGGCAGTGGCAGTGGCAGCGCCGCCGGTGGAGCGAGCTCGGCGGCAATAGCGGTATCGCGGGGTCAACGGCGCGGATACGGCTGCCACGCGTGTGGGTCGGAGAGTCATGACTTAAAGTCGTGTCGATATAAAGATTTCACATGCAGCAAGTGCTATGAAGTGGGTCACTTACGGCGTATGTGTCCTAACGGATTGGGAAGCACTAAAAGAGGAATAAAGGAGCGTGGTCGGTTTTACTATGGAGACGTGGAAGATGCCACAAGCGATGAAAACTCTGGGGACGTCGAGGAGCATTTAAATCAGTTATGCCTAAACGATTATAAGGCGGTGAGTTTACCTATACATATAGACTGTAAAGTTATAAATATGGAAATTGATACCGGTACGGCCATTTCGTGCGTTAGTAAAGCTACATACGATAAATATTTTAGTAAGTTTATCATACAACCTGCAAAAACTGTTTTAAAATTCTATGATGGTTCTAAATTGAAACCTCTTGGTATAATAAAACCAGAGGTTAGATATGGCAACTTAAAAAAACAATTAGATTTGTTTGTAATTGAGGGCGGAACAACTTCCCTCTTAGGTAGGCAGTGGTTGACTGAATTAAAAATAAATATTCCTAAATTTGACGCCACGAATAGTAACCACATAGGTAATAATTCTAAATATGTAAGTGAAGACATGTGTGAATTGCTCAACAGGTATAAGGAATTATTCGACGGTAAGTTGGGTCGGTATACTGGCGGGCGGGCTACACTGCGGGTCCGCGAGGGCGCTCAGCCCGTGTTCCACCGAGCGCGCACGTTTCCGTACGCGTTGCGCGACCGGATCGACGCCGAGCTGGATGCCATGCTGCGCGATGGCGTCATCGAACCCGTCGACTGCTCCGACTGGGCCTCCCCTTTAGTACCCGTGAGTAAACCAGATGGGTCCCTTAGAATATGTGCGGATTACAAGGCAACTTTGAACCCAGTATTGTTGATCGATCGCTACCCTTTACCTAAGATTGAAGATGTTTTAGTTGGTTTAAATGGAGCACAGTTCTTCAGCAAAATTGATCTGTCCCAGGCTTACGCCCAGATATGCCTAGACGAATCGAATAAGTTCACCGTTATTAACACACATAGGGGTCTTTTTAAATACAATAGGTTAGTGTATGGGTTGGCATCTAGCCCGGGGATCTTTCAACGAATAATGACCAACGTTTTGCAGGGTATTCCTAACGTGCAAGTATTCCTTGATGACGTCATTATAGGGGGGGCTACCCAATTGGATCATTTTCAAGCATTACAGTTAGTATTTCAAAGATTACTTGAAAATGGATTGAAATTAAAAAGAAAAAAATGTGTTTTCCTGGCTAAGGAAGTCTCATATCTAGGTTACGTTGTATCTAAGGACGGTATTAAAGCGGATCCGGCAAAAATTGAAGCTATAAAACATATACAGAAGCCTGGGAATGTATCAGAGTTACGTTCATTTTTAGGTCTCGTTAATTTTTTTGCAAAATTCATAAGAAATTTTAGCCCACGATTAGTCCCTTTGTATAACCTTTTGAGAAAAGGAATACAATGGAAATGGGATAACGAGTGTGAGGGAACATTTAGGGAGGTTAAATCATTATTAGTAAGTACAGAGGTTCTAGCACATTATAATCCTAATGAGAGCTTAACTCTGACGTGTGATGCGAGTGCGCGCGGTGTAGGAGGCGTCTTGACCCAACCGGGGCCCGAAGGGGACCGTCCGGTAGCGTACGCATCTAGAACCTTGAATGAGGCGGAGAAAAACTATTCTCAAATTCACCGTGAAGCTCTGGCCATTATATTTTGTATTAAAAAATTTCATCAATATCTATATGGTAGGAAATTCAAGTTAAAAACAGACCATAAGCCATTGGTATCTATATTTGGGCCAAATACAAATATACCTTCCATGGCAGCCAGCAGAATGCAACGGTGGGCCATTATTTTGTCAGCTTACAATTATGAAATAGAATATGTAAAAACTAGTGATAATAGTGCTGATGGATTATCACGTCTTCCTATGATAGACAATAGCAATAAGGGTAATAATAAACTGCCAGAACAAACATATCTGCATTTTGCTCAAGATGCTTTATTGCTCGATCACAAAGATATTAAGAAACAAACTAGAAAGGATCCCATTCTATGTCGAGTATTGAGTTTCATCCGGGATGGCTGGCCGGATAAGTGTGAAATTGTAGGCATGGAACCATATTATAATAGAAAGTCAGAACTGTATGAGGAATTAGGCTGCATAATGTGGGGTCATAGAGTAGTAATACCGGCGCCATGTAGGGAGAAAGTTATTAAAATAATTCACGAACCTCACATGGGAATAGTAAAGTCCAAGGCCCTAGCTCGTAGTTACGTGTGGTGGGCCGGAGTGGATGAAGCGGTGGAGGCGGCGTGCCGTGAGTGCGCGACGTGCGCGGCGCATGCTGACGCGCCACCCCGCCACGTGCCCCGCTCCTGGCCTTGGCCAAATCGACCCTGGACTAGGCTACATTTGGACTTTCTTGGGCCCATATTCGGAAAAACCTACCTGGTTGTTATCGATGCTATGTCAAAATGGATCGAAATTTTTCCGGTTCCTAGTACGGCCGCTACAACGACTATATTAAAGTTGAGCGAGTTATGGAGTAGATGGGGCATACCTAAACAAATTGTTACGGACAACGGTCCTCCATTTTCAAGTCGAGAGTTTCAACAATTTTTAAATAACGATGCAATTGATCACATTTTTACGGCACCATATCACCCGTCATCCAATGGAGCCGCGGAGAACGCAGTTAAAACGTTAAAAAAAGTTATTAAAAAAGCCGCTTCAGAAAACAAAAATGTACTTATAGCCCTGAATAATTTCTTACTATATTATAGGAATACGGAGCACACAACAACAGGTGAAAGTCCAGCCATGTTGTTGATGGGTAGGCGGTTAAGAACACGCTTAGACATTTTGAAACCAGATAGGGAGGTGAACGTACGTAACGCACAGCAGCGTCAAGTTGAGGCAACGGGTGGTGTCATTAGGAACATAAAGCCCGGGGACGAGGTATGGTATCGTCAGTACCTTAAGGCTGAGAAATGGATACCGGGGAAAGTAAATAATAATAGGGGTACGACAGACTACACAGTATTGGATCAAAATGGTCAGCAGGTACACAGGCATATCGATCAACTAAAACGTAGGTCTAGAGGTTCCCTTGTATTCCCCACAGATTCTATGCAACAGCGAAACCTTAAATCTGCCGACGAAATACCGGCTAGTAGCCCGGAGCGGTCGGAGCAAACGACGAGGGCCGGCCCGGCCCGAGAGACGGCTGTGAGTGGGGTACTATACAGAGATGCACCTGACTCTGGTTCAATTGATGTAACAATTCCTAAAATTGACCCGCCTACCAATATACAGACTCAACCTCGTCCTGTAAGAAAATGTAGATTAGACAAAATACCTAAATAACTTTATGATATGTCATGTAAATTATAATACGGCCATATTAAGGTTACATTGGTTATGTATGTCTTGTATTGTTAAACTTAAGATAATAAAAATAAATAAGTAATTATAAAGTAAGATATATGTTAGTTAGTGTGAGGGATTGTAATGTATAGAGCATGAAGTACCTACATAAATTATATATTGTTATTATGTAGGTAGGTGACAGCCATAGTGTTCAGTTGGGATTACACCTCGTTTACGTATGGACGTTGTTTCATTAGCCCTTCCCATAGCTACCCTTGTAGAATATCACAACTTCACCGAAAGCTCAAGCTCATTGTAGGATTCGAACAAACGACCTTCGCCACGGTATCCGACGTCACTACGAGTACCACTGACTCCACTGAGCTATCATCGCCTAAACTACTAATATTATACGAGTAAATGTGAAAGCATGTATATTTGGATGTTTGTTACTCAATCACACAAAAACGGCTGAATGGATTTGAATGAAACTTGGCACACGGTAGATCATATCCTGGAATAAAACATAGGATATTTTTAATCTCGGGAAAAGATAAGATCCTTCGGGAACGCGGACTGAAACTAGTAGGTATTATATAAACAAAAAGTTTTTGTTAGTGATAACGCCATCTATCGCTCCGAAGAAAAAGGTTTTATGTTTTAAATCCTTCATAGGTACACAGTAATCATAATATTATAAAAACTTTTTATTAAAAAATAAAAACGACTTCAAAAACCGAAAAATAAACGGAATAAGACATTAAATAAAATAGACAAAAAATATTTCAATAACTAAATAGACCAAAAACTTTACTTATGTAAACTACCTACGCACCTATTCAAATTATTATTCTATAAATACCTTTTGATCTGTTTGAAGTCGGTGCCAAGCCCAAAAATACAATGAAAGAAATAATAATAAAATAATAGAAAAAAGAATACATAAATAGATTAACTTTTAATGAAAATAAAGAATATTTATCCTAAATGATTAAGGCTTCTTTCTCAGCAGCTACTTGATATTGCGTTTCATTTCATATCTAGGACAACGTATATTCTAACTCCTAACCGATAAAGAGTTTACCTTCTATCATCAGCTCATTTGAATATACAAATAGACGACGATACGAGTCTAAACGTGACTATAATATTTAAAGAAATATCCCCTAACTCCTAGCCGTTAAGGAGTTTGACCTACCATCATCAGCTCAGCAACCTGAGATGATGCAGATGCAAATATCTGAATAGCTTTAGAAAGTATATGAATTATAAATATTAGCCCATAATATTTACAGATTTTTGCCTAAATCCTAACCTTTAAGGAGTTGTACCTTCCATCATCAGCTCTGCAACATAAGATGATGACTACCAGATAGAAATAGCTTTGATAAGTACGTATATGAATGTAAATACTGTAAATTATAAAATTTGAGGGTTGCCCTCATTTTCCCCAGGATCCCATCATCAGATCCTGACTTGGTGACAGTGGGTCTACCGCCGAAGTATACTTTTTCAAATGAAAAAAGAATTTTGAAAATCGGTTGACAATTCTTATAAAATTTGAGGGTTGCCCTCGTTTTCCCCCAGGATCCCATCATCAGATCCTGGTGATAATGGGACCACCGCCGAAGTATACTCTTTCAAACAAAAAAAAATTTTGAAAATCGCTTTACAATTGGCGAAAAAATCGATGAACATACATAAAAAAAAATAATAATAATACATACAGTCGAACATATAACCTCCTCCTTTTTTGAAGTCGTTTAAAAACAAAGACCGCAGATACCTATCTAGCTATTTATATTCTCTGCGAGTTAAATTGATGAAATCATTATGTAAACTTGACAAATATTTAAACGAATATCCACGAAGGTCATTAGTGTCATTACTAAGCTTTACTATCTAGGAGCTGATATAATAATCAAGCCGCCTCTAGTTCTTTCCAACTGCCTTTATTATTCTACCGACTTCTACGAATACATAATAGGTAATATGCGGCGGTGTGTCCATTACATTAGCTCGCAAACTAAAGCCGACAATGTACTGTCAGCCTCAAAAGAAGATCACTTTTGTTCCCTTTCATCTAAGACATTCTCATAACCGTGACATTCTGTAACATAATGCGAGAATGCGACACAGTAAGTAAGTACTAAAGTTATTATCTACTTTTGACGCAGTTTCATAATATTTTTTTAAGTATCAAGAGTTTTATTCTTAATTTTTTTCCACCCCATTTGCATCAATTGTCCTTAGCTTTTCCGGACGATTAAAGACGTAGGTAAGTACTGCCGATAAAAAGACGTCTATTCGAGAT
This sequence comes from Ochropacha duplaris, assembly GCA_951361185.1. Taxonomy (NCBI): domain Eukaryota; kingdom Metazoa; phylum Arthropoda; class Insecta; order Lepidoptera; family Drepanidae; genus Ochropacha; species Ochropacha duplaris. The sequence goes on from OX592703.1 coordinate 10,458,394, forward strand.
ATCTAACTAATTAAGTAGATAACAATATGTAAATACATCGTACAAACGGTATGTAAATGAACTCTAGACACTCTATGACTCATTTACAGACTACGACGTGTCTATTTATATTAGGATACATAATGCAATAGCACTAGCAATGATGAAATTAATATGCAAGATTTGAGTGTTCAAATCAAAAGCCTGCGTGGGAGAACACGCAAGGTGTTGCTGGCTTTGAGGATCGACCACGGAGTAAAGAAGTATAATGTCGACCGACACTGATTATTACCTATCATATTATTATGTAGGTTACCTACCTCTATCTAACCCTAACAATGAGAAATTGAGTTTGTATATCCTATCTTTACGTTGGAACGGAGCAAAAGATGGGTATTTCGGGATCTCTTTGACTATTATCTACCTAAATAATGAATTTCCTTATGGTTTTTATTCTGGGGTACCTGCCCAGGTGGTACCTATGTGAGCGTTGCTCGAGCGCGCGTTGTATGTAGCTTGACTTCTGTACACTTATTTTATAATAATAATAATAAATATCCTGGGACATTTTTCACACACGGCTATCTGATCCCAAACTAAGCTGAGCTTGTAATATGAAAACCAGATGACTGATATACTACATATACCTACTACATTATTTTTTGTAAATACATAAAGTACCTAAATAGATAATTACACCCCGACTCAAGACATACAGACAATAGACATGTTCATGCACACAAATGTTTCCTGGATGGGAATCGAACCCACGACCTGCGGCGTGATAGGTAGTGTGTTAACTAACCACGCCAAATGGCCCGTTTTGTGTCTCTACCACGTATATAATTACTGTGTCTCGACTTTATATAATGTAGTTTCAAGAATTTATTTATTAAACAGCGGTTTATTGCATGAATTAGAGGTAAGTAGATAACTTGGTGATTTTGTCATAAACAATCCAAACACAAAGTAGACGGTCACAGACGGACGGTGTTGCCGGTCGCTACAATGAGCAAGATGTCATTATTATACTTTCATTTTTAAGGAAAGGGGATTCCCCGAATTCGTCACAGTACAAGGAAAAATTATCTATATATTGTGAAATTTTACCGCCCTGCCGGGGGCCATCCCTGCCGTCCCCACTACGCTACGCCACATAAGCACCTAGGTAGGGATGATCTGCTCTATTTTTTTATGTGCATTAGGACGATTGTCCCATTAGCAAGTTTTAGGGTTTATTTAAGGCTGTTATCAATAAAACAGTAAATAAAAATACATTTTTATTACACAACACTGTATATATTTTAGCGGAAGGCATTTAAATAGAGTTAACAACAAACAATCCCTTTAAATCATACCTAACTAATAAAAATCATGAATTAGTAATACCTACAATTACTCCCACATTTACCCTTATTTATCTTGATACTTCCTTCTACCTATTCCCCATGGCAAAATCATGGAGCAATGAAAAAAGCAAGAAGTGTATGTTGCAGCCGTATTGCATAATCTACCTTATTTCAATGTAGCTAAAATCTTTGTTCAATATGTACTTAAAATAAAGTTTACAATGAAAATAAATCACACATATCCAACTTCTTGTTACTTAAAAATGCTGTTAAAATATTGAATTTGTCTGTTACCTTAAAGTTATTGGGTACTAAAATGAGGACAGTATCAAGATCTTGTTTTTTCTAATGCAACATTTTTAGGAAAATAAATAATAAATATGTACCTAATAATCCCTTATATTAATTACCTACTCCATAATAAATTGTCAATATTTTTTTTTTAAATTAACCCTTTTTTATGACAGTAGAAGTATATCATCTCATATTATTTTTATGGGTATAATTACCACAACAATACAATCATAAAAATATAAATGTGATAGTGGGATCATGGTTTGTTGACATGTTCTTTGCAGCAGAGCTATTAAACAACAGGATTTTTGCTAATATAGTTTATGGGTATAGGCTACCTAACATTTAATAAAACAAAAGCCAGAGATGATATTCAAACTTGCTATAACAAAAGAGTAAATTATAAACACTAATACATATAACAGCTACACAAAAAAAACAATTCCATAATGTAGGATATCTATTTGAAAAATCAGACTTATTAGAACATAACCTCTAGGCAACATAACCCAAGAAGAGGATTGTATTTTTAAGTAAACAATTATCAACTGAAATTGACCAAGGAGATCTTACATACATTAAATACATAGAACTACATTATTTCATAGCATGATTGAAAACAATAATAATATATTTGAAAAAAACTTCAACTTATGATTAGTATCATCATAGCATATAAGGAGAGGATTAACAAATGTGCTGAAAAATCTTCGAATTTATGCCTTTTGTTATTAATCTATAAAAGCAATTGATTAATATTACTAAGCAAATTTAAGTTCTCATATTATGGGTAAATTACTAACTACCATGGTATTGCAATGCATTATGAGATAGACTGATTTGTTCATAATAAATCTTACAGTCCAAACATTGAAAATAACCTTCCAAGATTACTTGAGTTAAGGCTTTTGATCTCAAAGATCGAGAGTCTAGAGTCTAATTGGTATGCATCACAGAATTTTTGATAATGATGCGAGTGAATATTGAAACAGTCTTCAACCAATTTGAATGATATCTTTTTTTTTCTTTTAGCAGCAATCATCCTAATATTACATTTAGCTCATAAGCTAAATTCAGACCATTCACAAAAAGTTTAAGATTGCAACAATATATAAATTATTCATCTTTCTTTGTATCTCCTCCACTTGCAACAGTAATCTTCTTCTGGAGTTTGCTGTGCTCCTCTGCTAGCCTATCATACTCCTTGTTCAAGCTCTCAGCCTGAGACTTGACAGCTTCTTTATCCTTCTTCTCTCTAGAAAGTTCCTTCTCTAATACAGTTATCTGGTTCCTCAAGTCCTCAACCTCCTTCTTGTTCTGTTCATCACCGGCTCCTTGTTTGTCTAGCAGCGATCTGGCTGCAACTGATGCGCTCTGAGCTTGGCGGAAGTTGGCCTCTGCCTGAGCCAGTAATGTGGCCAGTTCAGAAATCATCTGGACCATGCGGCGAATCACAACAAGCAAGAAGAGCGCGAATCCTGATATATAGAAGTTTCTTTGAGCGCGGAATAAACGCATGTTACCTTGCATCTCAGCGTCCAGGTGTTGATGATCCGACGATTCCATGTTCGAATATTTTTGCATTTCGCGTATCGCATCGAGAAGACATAGTATTAGTACACCGATCAAAACAAGGAAGTAAATCGACGCTTGCCCGCTTATGTAAGCGAGAAACTTGGACTTGAAAAACTTCTGCCATTTGCTTGGGCTCGCGATCGGCAAAGTTAGAAGAAGCACGATGGCGATTTCGGCGTACAAGAACGTAGCGATGATTGTCCACTGGAGACTCATTTTTGCACTTGTATTATCACTTTATACTAAACGTGTGCCGGTGACAGCAAAGTAAAATTAACTGATGAAATATTTATGAATAAACACACTACGAAACTATCGGTGACTCAAAAATATGACAGTAGAAATGAAAGAAAAAATAAATGACGTGTACTTCTATTTTTTCTTATAATCTTTACTCATGATCATAGGATACAAAGTCTTTCAGTCGCATACATTTTCTTCATTTTTACTTTTAATATTAGTCACATTAAATTATCACATTCACTGTAAAGTCTAGTCCTTGTCCGTACAAGTCCTGAGCCCTTCTACCTCGCTCCTCCATAGCCTGTTTGCACCCTCGAGGTGTGTTCCGACAGCTGCACTGCACTTGAATGCTAGCTCCCATCTAATCTAGGCTATGAGTACATAGCACCTTGACCTTCGGCCACACCATCACTTACCATGGTTAGATTGCGGTGAAACACAAACTTATCCTAAAGAAAAAAAAAGAACTTGGAATGGCTTAAAGATACCAAACCATAAAATATCTTTAAAAAATCGACGTAAACTAACTGACGTCATCATTCAATCTTTCTGTCAAGTGTCAACCTCACCTCAATTAATCAAATTGATCAAATCAACCTCAACCATAATAAGAAAAGCGAAATAAGTCGAAAAAAATATATTTATCTAAATATTCCGTTTGATAATAACTCAATTAAGTCATCTATATTCTAATGGCTGACCCGAAGTACGAAAATCTGCCAGGAATCGTAAGTATAAATGGGTTAAATGTGAAGAAATTATTGATTTTGCAGTATTCATTATGATTTTTTTTCTGAGCAGGCTTACGATCAACCCGATGTTTATGAGACCGGAGACTTACCAGAGGCTGATCAGCCAGAACCATACGATGAAGAAGAGAACGAAAGCATTGAGCAACTGCATTTATCTGTAAAGGATTCCTTCAACAAGTTCAAAGGAAAATTTTTGACTGGAAGTGTGGACTTTTCTGATAGACTGAGTAGAAAGACTAGAATTGGATATAGGTAATTATTAATAACAACACTAATAAATGTAGGCTGTGAAACAATAGAGGTTGAAGCTGAATCTACACTATGATAGCTGTAGACAATTCATTGATGATTAATCTCTTGCACTGGTTTTTTTTAAATTATTTTTTCGTAAATAAGTTAATTCCGCAACTCGAAACTTTTGTACAGTCTTCTAATAATGTGCCCTTCCTGTAAAAAAAAATTTGAACTCCCAAATCGATGGATGGCAAAGTACAGTTAAGCCAAAATATCTGTTGCAAGTAGCCATGTCCTGGGTTTTCCTCTAACTTCAATTCTTTTAGTGTTGAATAGCCCGTTTATCGAGGAAGGCAATTTAGCATTTATTTCATATAGGGCTGGTGAATGGGAGTTGGCAGCTGAAGGTGAGCCTGAAACACCCCTGGAGCGGTACAACAGGCTTAGGTGTGAGTTTTCAGAATTGCTGGAACAGGTTGCTGAACAGCAGAACAAGGCTACTGAGAGTGAGAAGGTACATTTCTATTCATATATTTATATAAGTTGTCCTCCACGGGTTCACCAGTGTTACCAAGGAAATCTTTTAGGGATAGAATTTTCTAAAATCCTTGCTTAGTGAATATCTACTTCTTATTGTAAATCTACCTGCTTTTCAAGTTTTTAGCTTTCGTACTCTCTGAGATTTTGTGATTAATCAGTGAGTAGTATTTTACCACTAGATGCTTTCACAATATTTGAATTTTTCAGGAGCCAAGCTAAATTATTATGTTCACATTGCAGGATGAATATATAAAGATGACCGCTCAAATCAACTCAACCAAGAAACTACTTGAAGAACTAAAATTAGAAGAAGGGGGACAGATAGATCCAAGGGCTGAAAAACTAAAGTAAATATCCTTTAATTACTAACAGTTAGTACCTAGGTCCTAGTGCAATCATAATATTTTTATTTGGACGCATATATGTATGTGAATCTGTTGATTTCATTTTCGTAACTTATTTATTATTAGCACTAATTCATAGCTTCACATATCTAAAACTACTGTTGATTTCATTTTTATTTCATTTTCGTAACTTATTTATTTTTTATTTAATTTGAAGGAAATACTTTAAATATAAAAAAGCCAATATTAAATATTTTAAAAAGTAACTTTGCTGAGTTTCTAGGCATTTTTTCTCCATGAAAGCTGACTTCCAAACCAGTGGTAACTTCGAATTTATATCAACGAAACTATTTCTACTAGGGCTAGAAAGCCCTAAACTGAATAAATGGTTTTGACTTTAACTATGAATCGATTTCCACAGAGAATATTTGACTGCAAGTGGTAATAAGAAAAAGCAAGGTGAAATAGTGACAACTCACTTGAAATTAAAACCGGAGGTGAATCTTGCGCAAACAACAAGGATAGCACAGCTCGAGCACAGGTACATTTCAAATTCTACTCTATACATATATCATTGGTACTAAGTAGATAGAGAGCAAAGGATCTCACTGCTATTTTCCATTGTCTCATAGACTTTTGACGGTGATACTTTAGTTCGTTTTTTTTTTTAAAAGGTTACATAAATTGGAGCAAGCAGCTGGAGTGAGAGATGAAGAGGCTTTCCGAAGACTCCAAACAACTACAGGGCAGGTAAATAAACTCAAATATTGTAAATAACTAACTGTTCCCCGCGGTTCGCATTCCCGAGGGATCTTATCTTTTCCCGGGATAAAAGGTAAACTATGTCCAGCAGACTGGGATGAGATGCGGCACTTCTTTGCGTCTTATCCTTGGCGGCCAGTTTGCTTCACCGGAACAGATCCGTCGAGCTCTGCTGATGCCATAACTGATGTGATCCGTCGGGCAATGGAGTATTTCATTCATTTCATTCCATATTCTGACTTGTCACTTCAAGCCAAAGCCCGACCTTGGTATAATGCGGATTGTGCTCAAGCAGACGCACTAAAGCAGGCAGCGTACCAGGCTTGGGCTGTATCCCAGCAATTGTGCTTAGGACCTGTGCACCTGAGTTGTCTCCTATTCTGACACGCTTGTATCGCCTCTCCATTGGCCAAGTCCCCAAATCTTAGAAGCTTGCCAACGTACAACCTGTACCAAAAAAAGGCAGCCGTGCTGACCCTGCCAATTATCGACCAGTATCAATCACTTCTATGCTTTGTAAATGTATGGAACGTGTTTTGAACAATAAGCTCCTTGCATATCTTGAGAGTAATGATATTCTCAGTGATCGCCAATACGGTTTTCGTCCTGGGCGGTCCACTGGAGATCTTTTCATATATGCGACGCATTTGTGGAGTGAAGCCATTGAAAACTACGGTGAAGCTCTTGCCGTGTCATTGGATATATCCAAGGCTTTGACAGGGAACTCAGAAGCTTGCCTAACAGACTTACATGCCAGATGTAAGTCTGTTAGGCAAGCTTCTGAGTTATGGGATTCCCGACGGTCTATGTACCTGGATACAAGACTTCCTGAGTGAACGATCGATTCGTGTAGTTCTTGATGGCTACTCATCTGATCTATTGGCCATTAATGCCGGGGTACCTCAGGGGTCAGTTCTATCTGCAACACTCTTTCTGCTGCATATAAACGATCTGCTTGAACCCGGATTGTTTGGGTACCCAGACGACAGCACAGTGTCAGATAGATACCTATCCAGTACTCGAGTTACCAGGGATGAGACTCAGGCACTTAGAGAGGCTTTAGTTGATCGGATAAATTTGCTGCTCCAGGATGTCTCCAAGTGGGGCGATGCCAATCTGGTTGAATTTAACGCCAACAAAACACAAGCGTGTCTATTTAGCGCAAAACGGAGTCCTTTCGAACTGACTCCGACTTTCCGAGGTGCACCTGTACCGATTGGTGATCACCTTGATCTCCTTGGGATAGAGCTGACGCCTGACCTCAACTTCGGTCGTTCTATTGAGTCTAAAGCAAAAACTGCCGCAAAAAAACTGGGAATCCTGTCTAGGGTGAGGCGGTACTTCACACCGGGACAGCTTCTCAGTATATATAAAGCACAAGTCCGTTCATGTATGGAGTACTGCAGCCACCTTTGGGACGGATCTGCTAAATACCAGCTGGCAGCTTTGGACTCAATAGAGCACCGAGCAATGCGAATGATTGGTGACGAATCGCTAGTTGAGGGCGGGCTTCAAAGCTTGGAACACCGACGCAAGGTGGCTTGCTTGTCGGTATTCTACCGATTGCACTTCGGAGTGTGCCCAGGAGTTGCACGATTTAGTGCCTCCCTCCCCATTTCTCCATCGAACTACACGACGCCGGGAGGGCTTCCACCCTTATGTTGTTGACACCCAGTGTGTGCGCACGAAGCGTTTTGAGTCTAGCTTCATTGTGCGAACAGCTGTGTTGTGGAACAGCCTTCCGGCGTCTGTTTTTCCTAGACGATACAATCTGGGTGCCTTTAGCTAAGGTAAATAGGCATCTACTGACTGCGCGTGCTTCATCTTCGTCCTCATTACCGCTTTCCATCAGGCGTAATTGAGGACAAACGCGCTTTCAGTAAAATATAAAAAAAATCCATCTCCAAGGTTCCATCTATCCCTATACCAAATTTCATCTAAATCGATTCAGTGGTTAAATCCTGAAGAGGTAACAGACAGACAGACAGACACACTTTCGCATTTATAATATTAGTCTGGATTTGTCAACTGTGGTCAAAAACTCAAAAAGACATGTAGACTCAATTGAATGTAGACCCCTATGATTCACACAATATGGATACCTACATGTGACCCCGAAGTTTGAAAGAGACTGTAACTCTCTGATGATAATGATTTATAAATAACCTTATGTATTGTGTAATAGGCAACATTATGCGGTGCAGCGGCATCCCTAGCGGCTCAAGCGTCGCTACTTCGTCCCGGCGAGCTGGCAGCGGCGGAGGCTCGAGTGGCCTCCTTACTCACCAATGTAGACGCGCTTAAGGCGGCCGTCAAACCGGCTGACCCGGATATGGACGCTAAGGTACACACTCTCACTGTAAACCAAGCTAAGTGAGTTTTGTTAGGTACGACTTCCTTCAATTATAAGTTCAATTTTTTTATACCACTAGATGGCAAACAAGCTTACGGCCCACCTATGGTAAGCGGTCACCGTAGTCGATGGACGCTTGCAACACCTGAGGCGTCACGAGCAATGCATTATTGCACCTTTATAATGCAATAATATGGCTACAAGCCAAGAATTATCAAAACTACACTACCTTTTTCCAACTACTTCATCGCGATATATTTTAATTTGTTATAGGTGAATGAACTCTACAAACTGTTGAAACAAATCGACGGTATATCACATTCCGAGATTTTGGAACGCATGGAGGCATTGGAAGCACTTCATAATCAAGGTAGGTGACCATTTTCCAAAAAAGTTTGGGTTTACTGAGCGTAAAAGTTTGCGTTTACCTACATCGAGCTGAATTTTTTATGAAAACAAAGTAGCTATTTTATAAAATATCATTATTTTATTTTATTTGTCTTCCCACAGCAAGCAACTTCGGAAAATCCCTGACTGAGTTGGAAACACTTCAAGCAACAATAGCAAGTGGTGTTCAAAACAATAAAGAACTACTGCAGGGTGTTCAAGAAGTGTTCGCTCATAATGTCGACAGCTTACATAAGGAAATCAAGAAGTTAGATGATAGGGTAGGCAAACTTGTAAGCGCGTGATAAGATGTGTACGGACTGTAGCTAGGTTTCACATGGTGGCACTTATAACGCTTTATACTGTGGCAGAGATACTTTAGGGTTGTCAATAAAGAATTTTTTTATGTAATTCCTAAAATGTATCACCGTTCAATATTTTCTGATTTGGCAATTTTTTATTATTTTTTTGTATCCATTTATCTTCTAACACCCTGACGCTGGCAGAATTGTGTAAAAAAACGGATCTTGAGAACTACTGTATGTATTTTCACCGCTGTTACCAGGAAAAAAAAAATGCGCACTATATGTTCGTCAATATTCAAAGTATTCTATTATTTTAATTAACTACTGATATATCATTAATATATTAATAATTTTGTAGACTGCTTATGGGAAAGTAATTTATTATAAATAAATTGATTATACAGATATAAATATCTATAGTTTCATTTCTTAAAGAACTATGTTGTTGAAAATATCATATTCAAGAAAAGGGAACAGTGAATTGAAGAGGAACTTCTTATTGTGTGTAGAAGAATTCCTTTTCCGTGTAATCCATCAAAGTTCATCAGTCTCTATGAAGATAAAATTAAAATGCACTTAAAGTCATCTGGCTCTCAAGTGCAACTGCCAGAACATATCAACACTTGAGTACTACAAAGTACCATACAACTCTACTGTGGTTTCCTCACAATGTTTTCTATCACAAACTCATTGTAGGATTCAAACCTAAGTCCTTCATTGTGGTGGTATGAAAAGTGGAGGCACATGTGTTTTCCCACATTGGCATAAGAATTTCATTATTTGTTTGTAGTCCCTTGTCTCTGCAGGCATTAAAACACACAACAATGTAACTTTAGAGATACAGATACTGAAATACATAATTTCATTCTTGATGCATATTTTACCTCACATTAATAAAAATAAAACTAAGGTTTCATTACTCTCGTAACGTTTTATTTTTTTTTGTAATTACACCTTAGAACCTAAGCTTCTGGAAGAACCACTTGTTCTTGCCACTCTTGTATCTCTCTTCAAAGCGCACCCTTGTGTTGAAACGGAGCTTCTTACGCTTAGCAGGGTCTTTGAGGTCCTTTGCGCTAAACTTCTCAAAGCTGAAGTCTACTGAGTAACGAGTTGGCATGAGGTGATTGTAGTTGACCACCTGGAATAGTAAATAACACACTTAATAAATTATTCAATAAAGAAATTTAAATTAATATAGGAACTCAATACCAAATCCATTTAAAGCATCTTGTGGTGAAAGATGTGTATGTATAACATACAAGGAAATATCTAAAAGAATAATTAAAAATTCCCAGACTAGATGGTTCGACCTCATAAAGTCCACCACACACTCCACCATGACCGAATGTTCTCGCAATGCTTTCAATAGAGCCAGATGGAGATGCATCGCTAAAGCCGCCACTCGAGACTTACCGTAACCACGACCACTCTGTCAAGAGTGTCCGACTAAGAAGAAGAAGAATTAAAAAATTACTTATTCAGTATTTAAATCCAAACTGAATGGAGGTGTTAACACAATAGACACCATTATGTAAATATGGTGAGTACCGAGGGCACTCTACTGATTAAAGTATTATTCAATAGAAATTATCATCATATTACATAGCTAATCATACTAATATTATAAATGCGAAAGTGTGTCTGTCTGTTAACTCTACATGCTGAAACCGCTGAACCAATTTAGAGGAAATTTGGTAAAGAGATAGATGGAACCTTGGAGAAGGACATATATCCCTTGGGAACACAGGTGAAACCGCGAGTCGGAAAACTAGTTATAAATAACTTGCAATGTGAAAATAAAGGATTCTCACTAAATACATTGCCTTGAATTACAATTCGCTGTGTTTAATTAAATATTGTTTTCCATGAAGTTATGATTATGCACAATGCATGTGTTATGTGAAAAATCTATATAAGTTTATGTAGCTGTGAGTATTTTCAAAATTATGAGAACATATTATGACAAAATAATTCTAGCTCTAGCTAGTAGCATGGATGAAGCACTCCATCCTACTTTACTTAATTTAGAACCTAAAAAAGGAATTAATAGTGCCACAAATAGCTTCTTCAGTCATATTGTCATGTACTTTATAAAAAGTTAAGTAATACACATGCATGATACATATCAAAACAATAACAAATAGGTTAGAATTATTAAACTTACCTTGACGAAAGGCTTTATCTTGGAGCGCTTGTGGATTTTGTTTTTGCCCATCCTCTTGTGCACTTTGCGAGGATATCTGTCAATGCCTGTGACGAAGGCGTGACCGTAGGGCTTGTCTGATGTACCCTCGTCGTAGTTTTTAACGACGATGGCCTTGCGACCCGCGTACCGGCCACTAAGGACCAGCACCACCTTCCCCGGCTTCATAATCTTACCCATCTTGGAGGGATCTGAGAAAAACAAAACTAACCTTCAAAAAGTGTTTCAACCAATTAAAACGCTTATTCTATAAAGTACACATTCATAACACTAGGACTAGAACTCGAGCAAGGAGTATAATGAAATTATATCTCTGCAGACAAATAAAATACGACATAACCACTGAAAATAACACGAACTTGATTTCGATCTGTTGAAACAAATTAGCAGTCGTGTATTAAAATATTTCCACTATAATAAACAGTGGATCACTTATCATATAGTGAGATCATATTTTGATCTAAATCTTCTATAAAAACACAGATTTTATTGGATATTTTTACGAAAACATTCGAAACTCACATTCCCTTCACAGGTCGACACAAAAAGAAACTGTATTGCTAGCAAAAAAAAGTTTCTAATTTGACAGTTCGTTTGTACAATATTCCATGTAAAACGTAGCGAGAGAATTGTCTTTGGTTTCACTGAATATTAAAAATTCTTGACAGATTTCCAACTCGTAAATAATGAAATTTATTATAATTTTATATGAAACTAGATTAAAGAATGTGATACTCATATTTTCGATTACTTCTATTCTAGTTTAATTTGAAATCGTGTATTTTGAGTTTTTTTTTAATAACAACGGTGGTATTTTGTCCAATGAAAATTAATATGGGTGCACCAGTGAAGTAAAATGAAATGAAATCATTTATCGTGCGGGAGTTTTCAGGTTGTCCTAAAAAGTCCGTGAAAAGTTTTAATGGAACGGCCACCAATTTCACTGAAACCTGACCGGACTTATACTGACTTAGACTTTACTGTTAATATGATTTAATGTGACTATAGCATCAAAGAAATAACTTAGTTACGCTGATAGTCTTGTAATTAAAGCCTTAATATTAAAAAAAACCATACTAATACTATAATTGCGTGTGTCTAGACCTTTGAGTATTAGGCTGGTTTATAATCAAAGGTCTAGACAGACACACGCAGTCTCCTCACGCATAAACCGATTTAGATTAAATTTGGTATAGAGGTAGATGGAACCTTGAAGAAGGACATAAAATAATTGTTATCTCAGGAAAAGATAAGATCCCTCGGGAACGGAACGCGGGTGAAACCGCAGGGCGGAAAACTAAGTAAACTTTATAAATGTGAAAGTTTGGATGTTTAGATGTTCGTTATTCAATCAAAAGGCAAAAACAGCTGAACGGCAGGTATATCATACATATCCAGGAATAAAAAATGGTATCCTATTTATCCCGGGATAAGATCCTCCGGGAATGCGGGGGACAGCTGGCTATAGTCCGTTCCAATAATATAGATTAGAAATAAAGGTCATTGACTGTCCTTGCCTTGCCACCATGTTCACCTAAACCTGTCGCTCGCCATACAAACAAACTTGTCGCAAAACTGTTACCGCTTGATTATCATATTGAGATAGTCACCTATTAACTTGTATAGACCTTTATTTTGATACCCTAAAACTTAACTCAAAAGCTACTTATCATAGGGTGCCCGCGACTACTGATTTTTCAAGGTCAAAGGCAAAAAATGATTTATTGCAAATATCTCGTTTCCTATGGGTTTTTTGGTGTATGTATTCATAATAAATATTGTAGAAAATTAAATTTTCTACAACTTTTGTACAAACATTTTTTCGATATCTTGAACCATTTTCGAGATTTCGATATTTTTTATATATTTTTTTTTTCAAACCGTCAGATTAAGGAAATCCCTCAACATAATTGTCAGATTATGGGTCAGTACAACAAGGCCATCAAGAAGAACCGCCTGTATAAAAATCTGACGCGCTCGAGTAAATCTAGGTCACGATTTTTTTTTGCATTTTCAAAAATCGGCCCTGACTGATGGTCGCGTCCAAATCGTCAGTCTTTAAAATAGGAGCTACTGGAGGGTTCACTTAACATCCCTTATCAATGTCTGACGCGCTCGAGTAAATTTTTTTTTTAAATATTTTCGACCCCTTCGTACGGCCACCCCCACCACGCAAAACGGCAGATTATTATATTTCCGTTATCAGACAGACGTGGCGCGACTACCCTATTAATATCTGACGCGCTCGAGTATTTCTTGGTGACTGTTTTTTTTTACATTTTTGAAACCCTGTAGACGCTTCCCCCACCGCTGAAGGGGAAAATATCACATAACCTTTTTTTCTTTATTCCACCTAATCTTCAAATTCCAGTAGGTCCCAAAGACGCTCGAGTAACTACAAATTTAGCATCATTGCCTCCCCTACCATTAGAAGAAAGACCTATCCGTAAAAAGATGATTAAGTACCTATCTACCTATATAAAATGCCTAGGTACCTACTCCTAATTATTTTGTCTTGAATATTTAAACATTCCTAATTATAATGAAAACTCACTACCCTCGATTAATTGAGTTTAATATCAATAAAATAAGAAAATTATTTACACAATTTTTTATCAAAATACAAAAGTAAAACACTGTCACATACACATATAAACGAAATTCAGACCTATTAATATCCTCAAATACACTCATCATGGGCTATGCTAATAACTATGCTTGTTATGAATCATCTCACTGATTGAGGTGTTGACGGATTACCTACATGTAAATTTGAAAATTACGTCCTACAAACGGGCGATTTGCGGTGGCTGGCGTTCAGCCAGTTGCAATAGTAAATAGACTATGGATAACGCATTATCGGATCATAACCCGATTATGTTTAACCTGTCAGTTCTTTCTTGGGACAATCGGGGTTTCAGAGTCCGCACGACTTGGTTCTCAAATGGGACAATCGGGACGATGACATTTACTTGAAAATTGGGCGCGAATTTTGAAATTATGAAAACTGTGCGCGAGTTGACGAGTTGTATGTCGCGAGTCAACAGATTAATAAACGTTGAATAGTAATTAAGTTGAACGTTGATAATCTCATACTGCTGTATATTATGCTGAAATAAGTGCCTTTTTGGCCTGAAACAACTTTTGATTGTGTTAAGTGTTCCTATATGGCGTTATTTTGGTTAAAGTCCGAAATAAAAGTACCTATGTTCTTCGTTTCATTTTATGAAAATTCTCAGACAGACAAATCTTACAAAAGAAATATAATTTTAACGGATTTTCATAACCTACTTGATAAAGAGTCACTCATAATTATTAGATAAAAATTAACAAAACATGTTCTTTGAATCGCAATTGAAAACTAATAATCACGCGATATAATAAAGGCAAAATAATCTAAAGAAATAAATAATTCATATTTATGTTATATTTTAATGGACTTACACACACAAATAAAAATTTGGACAGGATTTCTTTAACATTAAGTTAATCAACTATATTGCATTAGTGTGCTTTGTCATCATTAAACAGTCCCATGCAACGCAAACATTAAGTACACATCATAAACAAAACGAATGCCAAACTGTCTACCATGTACATATTAATGGCTATAACGGAATGTGTAGAGACGTGGGAGCATTTGACTAAAATTAAAGACATATTTTCTCAAACCATCAACAAGTAGGCCGTTGAACCTTCTATGGAAACCAGTTGCTTAACTTAGCTCTAAAAACACGCCGCTGTGATATGTCTGTTTTGTAAAAGAATATATTAGGTAATATTAATACAATCAGCTGACAAAATAATGACAAGATAAAAAAGTGATTCATATTAAATAGTAACATTCACAACAAATATTCTATTACACAAATTCTATACAAAGTTGTCCTTAGGTATCGTTTTATATGTCTGGTTATTTACATATCTTAACCTTAATAAATAGAAGACGACAGTTACGTGTTTATTTTTTCTATACAATAAAATTAATTGTTTGGTGAAATAAGTTTGGTGATATAACTTTTAATCGGAATTATTTTCTGTGACATTCCACAGACAATCTTTAAAAATGTATTAAATACAGTTTCACACAAAAATAATCCTGAGTTTACCTTTGTTATAGCTAATGTCGTCAAGAATATGCAGTCGATACTAAACGTGATATCATTCGCATATTCTCAATAATATTTTACAAATTCTAGTAGTGTTTGTAAATATATATATATATAGTTATATACAAGTTAATCTCAACCAACTCCAATCTATGTGTTGAGGGCACTCCATATACTTTGTTTAATCTTACATCAATTTGTAAAATATCTAAGTACGTCATTGAGGTTGTGAAAAAGAATTCGGAAATTTGAGATCGATTCTATCGTCAATTGCAAGATCGAAGGGTGAAGAATTTTAGCAATAATCTCACAAATATCAATATATATAATTAAATGTCATAATATTGGTGAGGTTTCATTCCGTATGTCATCAATAAATGACATTTAATCAATTTTAAAATTGTCAGTTCTCAAATATACCTTACGTGCTGGCACCAGGGTACTGTTTCGATTACAATCTTGTATGTCTGTCCATTTGTTAGTATGAAACATCAACCGTATGAACAAGGCTTGATCGAACCATTTCACAAGATAATTTCAACCTAAGACTTCACAACCAAAAAAAAAGATTATATACATAAAAATATGGACATTATTCTCCATATCGCTTACCGAATCGAAATTTAATATATTAAATGTATAAACAGGTTCAACATTATATAACAAACATTTATATTTTAAATTTGCAATGGTCGGAAAGAGATGACAAAAAAATAAAAACAAAACCTACCAAATTGAGATAGGTATAATGTGCGCTCTAGGCTAAAAGTGACTACGGAATATTTGGCACATTGCATAACACGGCGCTCATTGTAGTCATCAGTCAATACAATGTAGATACTACCACAAAATGCATCACTATTGCTGTGGCAGGTTTGTCATAGCTACCAGAAACAAAACATTTTTTTTTGTTAAGATATTCAAGTTAAACAATGAACGCCGCAGCTCACACATTTGCACGCAGAAAGGTTAAACTAAAAAAAATTGAGGCAGATTAACAAAATCAGTCAATTCCGTAATCTCCAACTATCTGAAACGTCAATTTTAAACCTAAAGGAAAACATACAACAGCTCGCACGTAAAACAACATTATAAATACAATATATGTTAATACATAATAATTGAGACACACAAGTGCTGATACAATCTCTCCTTCATATATATATATTTATCTACATAGTCATCTCGGAATCACAACACTGGGGGACTATGTACAGTACACTCTCATCAACAAATTCACATTTAAATATAATTTCAATGTTACAAATTACTCGCAAATATACATACATATAAAACTCTAATTACATCTTACGAGCAATGACCCGAGTTCCACGGCTTACCTACACTACTACACCTATAGTTGTCGACACCACACTGGACCTCGCACCGAACATATCGTGGTAGGTTCCTCGCGCACTCAACGAACAATACACCTCGTCGTCCCAAATTATTCTAATTTAATTTTCCACGAAAATTATAGTACGTACAGTAGTCTCGAGTCGTCACGCGGCAACGTTCGAACAGTAACTCTTTGGAATGACGCGCGACGCGGGAGGGCACGCCGCTCGCAGCTCTCGTCGATCGCTATCGAATCTCGATACTGGCCTATCGCACGGAATAGGGAGCGGAAGGCGAGGGCGGCCGCGTCTCACACGGAGATCTCGTAGTTGCAGTCGTACACGGAGGCGCGGTCGGGGCGGTCGGGCGGCTCCTGCGCGTCCAGCTGGTCCTGCACCTCGAGCGCGCGCACGAAGGAGAGCGGGCGAGCAGGGCGCGGGGGCTGCGGCGCGGGGGGCGGCCGCCGCCGGGGCAGCGGGGAGGGCTGCTGGTGGTGCGCGTGCGGGTGCGGGTGAGGCTGCGGCGGGAACACGGGCACGCCGCCGCGGGGCGGGTGCGGATGAGGGTGCGGATAGGGGTGGAGCGCGGGCGCAGGCGCAGGCGGTCTGTCTGCCCACAGGTAGTTGCCGCGCTGGGGCGAGGCGGCGAGCTCGCGGATGTCGTCGGCGGTAGGTCGGTGCGCGGGCGGCTCGGCGCGCAGCAGCTCGCCCTCGGAGAGGAACCGGCGCTGCGGCGAGGCGCGCCCCCCCACGGAGATGAAGTCGGGCCGGCGCGGCTGCGTGGGCGTGCCCGGGTTGGACCTGTCAGGCGCGGCGCGCACGTCAGGGGTATAATCGCGCGAGCTCGTCCGAGCCCTCGCTATCGTTATCGTACGGCCTACGGACAGAAGGAGAAGGGAGCTGCGGGGCGAAGCGTTTGCACGTGCGATCGCGCCGCCGGCGTCGCCGCCCTCGGACTCGGTTGTTCAGATTTTAGTTACTCGTTTATTACTGGACGATTGTCAGTGAAATAAGTTTAGTCGTCGTTACAACAACTATATCATTCGACCCTATAGTAATCCCACTACTCCACCAGCCGAGTGCTACAGCTACGTAACCATTAGCATATCTACAGTCGAACAAGTGAAGGATGAAAGTATAGTTATCGTAGGACGACCGGGTTCTGAACTCGTCAACTTTGGTCCGGTGACGGTCGCCAGCTGGTTGCGGGGAGCATGCCAACGCCACATGCCTCAACTACACATTATATTACACTAGTACATACACAACTACAAAACAACTACTGCAAGCTATTCATTGCATGCTTATCCTGCTCAAATTATACCGGGTGAATGTTGAGATGACATCTTTTCAATACCAAAGTTGGGTTTGTCATGTTAAACAACTTTTACAGGTGAGCCTACTCTGAAAACTCGAATGAAATATGTATTTGTTTTTCATGCATTTAGGTGACCTTTTTGTTTGAAATTATATATACATGAGTTGGTCACATGGTAAGAATTGTTATGCTTGACAAACATAATATAGATATTGAGACTATGCCATCTAAATCAATGTTAGTAGATAATTAAAATTATTTATAAATTTAGAATACCTCATGTGCTAGGCAAACTCCTGTGCAAAGCAATCATAGTTAACAAAACATTTATTTCATCAGGATAAAATGCAACATTCCCTACAGGCAATAGCGCGACATATACAATGGCCATAGATTGAGACAAACACTAAAATAATTTAAGACAATTTGTACAAAATAAAAGTTTAAGCTTAAGTAAATCCTAATAATATTATAAACGTGAAAGTTTGTAAGTTTGGATGTTTATTGCTAAATCACGCTTAAACAGCTTAATCGATTTTGATGAAACTTGGCACACGGGTAAATCATATCCTGGAATAAAACATAGGATACATTTTTATCCCGGGAAAAGTTAAGATCCCTTAGGA
The DNA here is from genome assembly GCA_951361185.1 of Ochropacha duplaris. NCBI lineage: Eukaryota > Metazoa > Arthropoda > Insecta > Lepidoptera > Drepanidae > Ochropacha > Ochropacha duplaris. The sequence continues at coordinate 10,477,107 of OX592703.1, forward strand.
ACGCGGGTGAAACCGCGGTTCGGAAAAATACTCATAATATAAATACATATTTCGAAAAAAAATATATATAATAACCCGATATCAATATTGAAAATAATGTGAATATACTTGAAAATTCCTATCAGATTCATCCATAGAGTCAAAACGCAATAAATAATACACAGGTGCAAATATACAAAACTACCAAGAGCTAAATGTCAGATAATGATAGGTAAAAAGTAAACAATTAAAAACAATGAATGCTATAACATAGAAATCATTACCATAATGCATCAAGTCTATGATCATAACTCGGCCATAGACAACCGATGGTAGTTTTTACCAGCCATTGTATAGTGAGTCGTGCTACGCCTGCGGTCCACTTTGTGACAACAGCTTGCAAATAAAACAAAATTATAGTAATATAATATTACTTTTGCCGTAAATTCTGCCGTTATACTAAAATGGTATAATTAAGTTTAAATAGATAAAACTGCATAATATTAAAAAACCGTCAATAATCTTAAATAGAAAGATTATTTTTATTTTCCCAAAATTTTAAAGGAATATTAAATACCGTTTCAGCTAAAAGAATTGTTCGAAAGTTTATATTATTATACAGGTAGCAAATATTGTAATGGAAGTAGAAACATGCAACAAATAGGCAGAACTTACTTATCTACTAAATACTTTCAAAGATTTAACGTTTGTCAATATTATGCGTATTTTGAGGCCGATCGCATATGATGTGTAACATCAGACATCTCATCTTTGTACTATTTAACAGCCAACTCCACTACCGCGCCCGCTCATCGGTCAATAAATAAGATTTGAGTTTGTGGATGTATGGGTTAAAACCCTGAGCCTGCACTACAATAGAGGAAACAAAATTACATTCTTCCGTACCTATCTGACAGCCAACTCTACCACCCTGCTTCCTGTTAGACACTTCGTCCCTTTCACGAAATCACTGCCAAAGGTTGCAGGAAAGCGAGAGGAAAGATGTTACACATAAATACGAACTGTCTTCACACATCTTAAGGTTTATTTTTCTAATTAACATTCAAGTGCCGGTAACATATTATGACCATAAATATGACAAACGTTTTTTTAATATAATTAGAAGACAAATCCAAATGCAAACATTGGTAACAGGCTAATAACAAAACAACGGACTCAATGAAGCAATACTATTTGAACATCAAAATAAAATGAGGCGCAATTTATTTATATTTAAAATCCCAAAAAGCGTTAATAAGATCTGTAAGTATGTGATGTAAATAGACACAAGTAGAATCTTCTCAATTTATTTACCAATAGAGGATTTTTTAATGTGAATTGCTAACCTGTCAAATAGGTATTTTTTATTTTCTTTTTAGCAGAATAGCTCAACAGTGCAGCCAGATAAAAACTAAATTATATTTACAATTTATTTAAAATTTTATATGAATTGATGGAATTCGTTAAGTTTGTAATAATTAAGTCTTTGCAAGACAAGTATGTAATTAGAAAGTCTGATATACTATATAATTAGACTACATAAATTTTCAAAAATACAAATTCCACCATTCCATTAATAAGAAACCACACACAGAAAACAAAAGAACTCATGTTTTAACGATTTACCGTCGACGCGTCGCCTGTATGCGTTAGGTCCACCTGCCGCGGTAGGCGTAAACGTTCACATAATGCAATCAGTTACGCAACAGTACTACTACGATTATTTACTTGGGACAACATATGTATTACATAAGTCATGATTTTTCTACTTCTTAATTTGGCCGGCTGTTTATGGTAAATCATAAATAGAAGCAATGTGGGATGGGAAGGGGTGGGATATGATTGACCTTATTAGTGTAAAAAACGTGTTAGGACTGTTATTTTTATATTATTTTGATCTTCAAATATATATAAAAAAGGAGAAACTGGCTGAGTGATATATCAGCGCCCAGCCCTAACAATAACCGAACGTGAATATTGCATAAGTATTCCTTTTATTATGTACACGAGTATAATATTAAGGGTGTTGAAAATTCAATTTCAGATTTTTTTGGAAAATCACCCCTAAGGATGAGAAAGTTTGTCACATCTACTTAAAAATTGGTATTAAACTCAACATTATCAATAAAACACGTATTTCAGCATTTTCTTTTCAATCCCCCAAGGGAAGGCCATGGCAAAAATTTTATTGGCAATAATATTTTTCTGGTCCGATTTATTAGAAAACTTTTGGTCTCATAAAGATATTTTTTTTAGGGTGTAAAGCTAGGGAAAAAATATATAATGAAATCGGTAAAGATACACTTTGTTTCTACATATTGAACCTTCATATTATTATTCATAGTAAGGGAGAACTAACATAAAATCAACCTCTAGGAGGATAAAATAGGGGGTAAAGTGAAACGACAGGGCGAAATGCTAGATAATTATAAATTAGGAAGCTAAGATGACTCATATAAAGACCGATAAAGAACGCCATATGCGCATCACACCTTTTGTTACATTATAATGATAATTTGGGATAGGGAACAATCAGATTCTGGATATAACATAGATAAGTATCATACAAATTACAAGTGCAATAAAATCTGATTAAACAATGACAAATATCAACCATATAGTGCTTCATTTAAAGCTCAGATTTTATTGCATTTCTGTATCGTACAACCAACTATAAAATATGACATTTTAGGTTCGCTTACACACCTCCTTCAATATGTAAATGAAAAATAACATTATCATGTGACATCATAAAGTAATAAGGTACTGGCTATGAATGAACCAAGATATTGTCTACCGTGTTTGGAAAGATTTCGATACGAATTTAACAAAAATGCTAGCAAGCGAACCTAATAATGATATTAAAGCAAAATATACACCAAGATATTGACACAAATTAGTGTTCCCAAAAAAACAACATAATTCTTCACCATCTATACAATGTGAGTATGCAAACCATTTTACATGCAAATTAACAATCAATGAAAACGAAAACATATAAGCAATGCATTCCCGGTGGAAAGGGGGATCTCTTTTTTAGTTTTCGACCATAACGGTTAATGATAGGAACAGGCCATGATACAATGGGAAATAATATAAATACCTATTAAGTTTATGGGAACAATTCTCTCCTTTGGAACATTATCGCCAATTAATCCACAATTTGGAAATTTCGAGCTAATAACATATTTCAAAAATAAATTTTATGAAAGAGTGCATATATTATTGTTGAAATCATATAACTTTTAAATTGGAGTGGAGACTGAAATTATATTTTTGTACATGAATTTCCTCGCCCTTTCTTTGATATTCACAATCAAAATGTGACTAACAATACAAATAACCATCCAAAAATAGCATGGCCAAAGACTTCCACTTCATTTTTACCAAATATACAAAGTGGGATATCCCCTCATTTTGCAATGAAGCATATTAAATTATAGAAATCATCATTGTTGCCTTTCAAAGGCTACAAAAGTCGTCATTAAATTCCATTCTCTACTCTACAAGATCCTTTTAACCACCCATTTCAGGTTGCCTCAAATAGTCTATGAAAACTTTTAGTGGAACAGCCACCAATTTCAATGACCACTGACTTGTATGATAGCCAGAAATAAAAAAATAAAAAAAACTCCCCGTTCAGTCTCCACCCCCCCGTTCGTCGGGTTAACGTACCTCCTGACTGGACTGGTGACGGCAAGCGGTGTGGGCACCCCGAGCGCCTTGATCCGCTGCTGCATGGTGGGCGATGGCCGCGCGCCCCCGTTAGCCCCCGCCTCGTACCGTAGCGGCTCCATCACCACCCGGTACCCGGAGGTCGTTGTGCCACCGTGGCTGCCGATTATTGTACGAACATTTTGAATGTTATGATGATTTTTTTTATGTAAGAATGCTGATAGGTCATCCACAGCTCAATACGTCTCTACTGTAGCGGGGGTTAAATCCTAACCTGGTTAGAGATGGTATACAGATTTCATTGTGATGTTTTACTTCACGCCGAATGTGTACGTAAAACTCAAGACTTTGATTTAAACCAATTGGAGCAAGCTTAAGTTAGTCATGCTCGCTTTAAGGCCTTTGCTTGCGGCGGCGTCGTGTGGCGGGTCACTCACTTCCCTATAATATGTGCGAGGATGGCGGTGGATGCTACACGCGTCATACTTGTGAACAGGTGCTGCTTGTGGGGCTGGTCTGCTTGAGTTTGTTGTTTATTAAGTCGGTCATAATTAAATTCTATAGATTACTATTTTTGCCGCCATAACACGCAAATATTGTCAGTGAGACTAGATAAATAATTATTGAATGTAATAGGTGTAAGTTGTTTTTGAAATGAGTAATTGTTGAGTTTATTGCCGGCTCTTCTCAGCTAAAGCAACCTTCCGAACCGAGCATTTAGAGTCTGACTATTCATAAGTGCCTGTGAAGGCCTATTTAGATAAATAAACAATTTCATTTCATTTCAACCAGCATATTGGAATCGGCAGGAAACAAGATTAGGTGAAAGTCTTGTAGCGACATCTATCTACACAAAGATATAGTTCGCTCGGCTCCTAGATAGATGGCGCTCCAATAATCTACATCGCGCTATCGAAGTTTTCCAAGCTATCTACATATATACAAGATCCCAACATCAACAGTCGGACCGCGGTCCCCAGACACGATGACCTAACCTGGCGGAAGATCTTCCCTTTTCAATGGAGGTTCAACGTTTCACCATAGTCTCACAATAGTAGAATTAAAACCTGAATTGAAACATGAGATTGTGGTCAAACGCAAACCTAATTTCAAATTAAAAAACAACTCACCTAGTATTCCTAGAGAGCGGACTCAACCGTGGATAATGGTGCGGCCTCGGCGGCAAGTGATGGTGCGGCTCGGCCGGCGGGAACAGGTTCGCGGCGGACCCTCGCCGCTGCATCGGGGGCGGCGTGGGCTCACAGTCCGCGCTCTGTGAAGCCCCCGGGCCCTCCATCTCACCCTCGTGCTCCTCCCGCTCGTCCCTCTCCTCCCGCCCGGGGGACAGCTGTGGAGGACGAGGGGGGCTATCGTCATGGGGGGCCTACGTTGCTCATAAAGTTGTCATGTTGCACGCGACCATTTTTTTATATGGAAATTTTTTGCGCCAATTGATTGTGAAGCTAATAAATGACCAGTATTGCACTTTGCGTTTGCCTCGGCCTAGCGAAGTGTCAATTAATTTGAATATGAACAAAACATGAAAATTTTAAAAGATCCACAGTAGAAAAAGAAATGCCTTGCTGAGTTTCTTGGCCTAAACTTAATAAATGAGATTGAGTTTGAAAGAAACATAACGTAATACTTCAAAGATTAATACAGAATCTGTCATGAATATTAAAAAGTATCAAGATGTAACTATGTAGAAATGTTGCATGACAATTTATATCAGAAGCTTGCATTACGGTAATTTATTAGGTGTAGAACATAATTTTGACAATGAAAATAATTATAACCAATGAAACAGTGTAGACGCAGCCTCATATCAAAAATATATACATGTATAACATATTATAACACTATATTATAATAATATACTTAGAAAGAAATATTAGTAGAGAGCCAGACATACCATGTCTTCAATTCACTTTTCGTAGGTATTTAAAATTGGTGCTGTGCAATAATCATTCTTATTTCAGTGAATTGAAGGTATGTAATTGCTCTAAAAGCATGATAACTAAATGTACTACTACCATTTGATATGGTTTCAAGCGAATTTGTGCTCTAATGAAGCAGAACATTATGTTCATGAATTGGTATTGCTAACTAGAGTTTAACTAGCTTCTAAATACAATGTTATGGAATGAAAATATGATTGTGATATGTTTAATGACGATAGAAAAATGTTTTTTGTATATTAGACAGAGATTATATTTTGAAAAGACTCCAGTCTTTAGACTTTCTATTATATCTATCCTAATCTTCCTAAAATTCTGACACACCAAAAAAAACAAAAAAAATATATGAGAAAAATTTCCAAATCGAGAATATAAAATAAACTCTATTCGGTCCCTAACTGTATTACTAACCTATTTACCTGTAAATCAATACCGTCTATAGACATTAGCAATACCAGATATATTGCCAATGTGTTATCGACCTTTTAACAATGCCTCGAAGGCAGACTATCGTATAACAGTAACTCTAGCATGACAGCACAAGCCAGTCTGGCCCTCACCTTGTTGTAGTGTACGTGGGCGCCGGCCGGCCGGTGCGCGGCTCCATTGTCCGCCGTGTACGTCTTTACCTGATGAGTATCGGTCGCGATAGTGGATATCGCCGACGCGGAGTGCGTCACCGGCATGTCGCGCCGCTTTTTGCCGCTTTTGTACACATACTTCGAAGGGCGGACTAGGCTGGAAATGGAAACAGTGCAGCTTGAAATATGGTGCGTATATAAAACTTTTCATATGGCATCTGCCTCAAGACTCATCAAATTATCTAAAACAATCATTTTGTAAAATTACTACCTTTCCGCCCCGCGGTTTCACCCGTGTACCCCTTTTTTACTACTTTAGAGATTGAATTTCGAAAAATCTTTTCTTATTCCTCGTCTACGTCTTAAAAATAACACTTGTGCAAAAATTCAGCTTTCTATGTCCAAGGGTTTAGACTGGGTGTTGATGAGTCAGTGAATCAGGCCTATCTTTTGTATAGGTATTTAGATTTTGTCTGATGATTTTTTAATTTCCAATGTAACCACAAAGTTGCTCTTTAATGGTGCATACAGGATGAATTTTTCAAATGAGTGTGGATGGCTAAATCCTTAACTAAAGTGAATAGCGAAATATTCAATTTCCCAAGCCAAGAATCAAACCGTTTTTGAGATTTTTTTTACATATTGCTAATACTAAAATACCAATCAGGAAAGGGAAGGCAAACCTTATGCAGATATGGACCAAGAGTACCAAGACACTGTCATCCTTCACTTCATTCTCTAGCCCAGTTAGTTTCAATTATCGAAACCTGAAGCAAAGAACAGCTTCAGTGATTACAAAAACAAATCCGTGTTCATTATTGATTTACTCGCGATTGTCTATGCTTTCCCCTTCCATCTGATATTACATCTTTAGTTACGTTTTTGTAGGTAGGTATACTATTTAACTGAGACGGTCCCTGACAGGATAGACTACGACTGCACCTTAGGGGTCGTTCATATACGTTCGCAAAAAGGGGGAGGAAATGGTATTGCTTAGCGTGACGAGATGTTCGCTTACTTGATGTCAAGTAGGTACTTATAAACCTGAAAATGTTTTAAATTCATCTGTATGCTACATTGACATCTATTAACTAGATAAACAATCTCAAGCAAAAGTTATCTCAAAACTGTCTCAAATAGTGTTGGGTAATACTAGTTAATTAGTTTAAGTTGTATTCACAAAGCTATATACAAAAGGCAATAAAATATTACGACTCATACCTGCTAGCCAAAATATATCTTAAACGAACACTTAGGCATGTTTCGAATGCTACTAGATTAAAACAGTACCCAAATGTTCGAGTGGGTACTCATTTGGTAAGGTAATTTTTTGTCGCTGATTGTGTATCATTAGTTATTAGACATCAAAGGTATGCTACATATTTTTAATCACAAGAAATCGTTTATAGGCTAGCTTTTGTGACGTAATAGTTTTTGCCTCATCGCTGAAAGTGTGACGTATGACTTAAGAGGGGTCCAAAAAGGTGAAACTCTGAGTTATATGTTATGGATGGCATTAGATGATTGTAAGTTGAAAGAAGAGGCCGTCTCAGTTAAACGTAACGCCTGTACAGGTCCTTACCTAGGATACTGAGGCCCAAACTGCGCATAGCAGCAGTTGTACCAGCAGCCCTTAGAGAAGGGATTGTACCCGCCGGTGAACTTGCCGGTCACCTGTTCATTAGTGGTGCGGCCCCTGGAGACCAGCACCATGTGGAAACCAGTCAGACCGAATATTGGTATAGCTAGTAGTGCTATTATACCCATTATTACCATTCTGTGTGCGGTGCGGTTAAGGACTATAATGTTAAGTAAATAATGTTGATTTTCAGTTGAACAGGAAGAATCTTAGCTTGGCCAAAAACAATCCTATTCCCCAATCTTACGTGACATAATGTTATTTAAAAATGTCGGTGTGGAAAACTTTGGGGGAGGCCATGTCCAATAGTGGACGTCTTTCGGCTGATATGATGATGATGTTGCTTAGCACCTCCGGCCATATTGTGGTCAAACTAAACAACCATGGTAACAAAAACCTGGCAGGTAAGAGTGCGACTCACACACGGACGGTTTCGTATAATAATAATAATACCAACTTAATTTGATGGCGCTGTAAAAGTAAGTTTCTTAGTACCTAATCAGTTTTTTAACTACATACATCATATTTTACTGTGATACTAATAATGTTTTTTACGTACAGGATATAAGAAATATTAAGTCTTAATTAAAGCTCTTGATCTAATGCCGTTTTTCGCAATAAAGCCAGAGCGATTAATATAAAATACAATATTTTCTAGGTCCTTGAATTAAGATTCCCCCTTGAATTTTTGACATTTTTATTTGTGGTACGTATTCTGTGATTTTTAGCTACTAAAATACACAAACGAACAGACAGACATATGGCGTAAGCTTAATAATAGGGTCGTGTTGGCACTATTTTGAATACGCTACCCTAAAAATCCTTGAGCAATTCCTCCATGGCTGCTATTCCATCTCGTCTAGGCCTCGTGGTATAGTTTAGGCTTCAGCTTTATTATTTACAAATGAAAATAACTTTAAGGTGCGTGAAAATAAAGTCTAATTTCAAAGGATACGATACAATGGGCTGCACTTGCGTGAACTGCTTTTCTATGTTCATGATATGGACAAGACTTAGTCCGAATATGCTGAGCATGTGTATGGACAGCGATATTAGGAAGAAGAAGAAGAATCTATAATTACGACGCCCGATGCAATTATTCACCCACGGGCAGTGGTGATCGAATGTCTGAAGGAAAATATACATCATGTTAATAAAATAAATAAAAATAAAATGGGACACATTTAAATAGATTGCAATTGTGGAAACTTGACGGCAGAAAATCAGATACTTTTTGTACATATCGTATGGAACAAAATTTCGGCTCTCTCGCGCGTTCAGGTAATATGTACGTATTTTTTAATTGTTTTAAACGTTTCTACGGGTTATTACATTACCAAAAAAAATAAGACATCCAAAATCTTATCCATTAAGCTAAAAAATATATATTTAAATCACTATCATTTTCGGGTGATTCAAACGCGGCCATCATGGCGCGCTTATTTTATTTATGATGTGAGATTAGACGAATCCGATGTCAAAAATGAAGTGTTTGGATCACACGGTTACTAAAATCTGTTTAATACCATGGAAAAGCACAGAAAACTTATAAATTATAATAAATTTAAGCGTAGCGGTTACAATCAAGTTCTTTTTAAATAATTATGTAGGTATGTTTTTGTAACAATATGAATTACATTAAAAAAACGTCAATTTTGAAGTTACGTGCATATTCCCCATTATGACAAGTTGGACAACAAATCCCAGAACAACCGCTTCTTACCAACTTCGTCTTCCGGGACCTGGATGACCAAGTTGGTAAGAAGCGAGAGCCAAATTTCCAGAGGTTAATAAAATTGATAGGTTGGTCCTGTAGTAAATATTATTTATAGCACAGTGTGACCTAAACCCGCACTTTACGCACGCTTTTCCGTGACCTAAGTTGCCTATTTCTGCACGGAGAAGTGTGCGTAAAGTGCGGGTTTATGTCAAACTGTGCTATAAAATAGTATACGATACTTGTGCCCGAATTTGTCTATTATTGCACAGCGTTTAGCATCCTCGCTGCGCTCGGGCGCTAACTTCACACCGTGCAATAATAGGCAACTTAGGTCACACGTATCGTAATGTACTATTATATTAATGAGTACTTTCACCCCGGAAAAATTAGCTACTACTAAACTAAAGGAAATCATACTCGCCTCTATGCAATGATTGCAAACAGAGCAGTGCGAACATCGCGGCGGCCTGTAAAACTTGCATGTGACGCACCATTTCATGCGCACAGTTATACCGTTTATCTCTACACTTCGGTAGAGTGGCGCTCGAAAGTCGTCCTCTCTGTCCTCGTCAGGTGGCGCTGTGGGCAACACATCAACATTTAAATTTAAAAAATTAGGATTAATGCTGTATTCCAAAGTTTTGTATGAAACTCATTAGTAAATAAATCCCTCTAATATTATAAATGTGAAAAATTGGATGGATGGATGTATGTTTGTTACTTAATCACACCAGAACGGCTGAACGGATCTGGATGAAATTTGGCACAGATATAGATTATAGTCTAGAATAGCATATATGCTACTTTTTATCCCGGGAAAAGATAAGATCCTTCAGGAACGCGGGTGAAACCGCGGGGACAGCTAGTATAGTATAATCCTATCAGGCAAACATGTAATTTTGACAGCCTCGATACAGGCTATGCCTAGTGAGGTTGTCATGCATGGTCAACCAAAACCCTGTAAACATTTAATTTCTTATTTCTATTTCTTAACAGCCTTACCAGTTATCTTAAAAAGCTTTTAATGGGCGCTTGGCAACGTTGGTTGAACACACTATTCACAGGTTTTGTGGTTAGATTTCCATCGACCTGATCGTCATTTGTGTGCATGAACATGTCTTTTTAACCGAATTCAAAAAAAAGGAGGAGGTTCTCAATTCGTCTGTATGTTTTTTTTTTTTTTTTTATGTTTGTTACTCGATTTCTCTGCCAATTATGAATAGATTTTGATGATTCTTTTTTTGTTTGGTAGATCATACTTCAGAGGTGGTCCCATTTAAATTTTGTCGAAATTGATTAAGCACTTTTTGAGAAAATCAACAAAAACGAAAAAAATTATGTCTCGTTTGATAAACCTTAGTGAATCAAACTGAGTCGTTGAGCATGACTTTTTGGATTTGGATGAAATTTTGTGTGTATACTTCAATGGGTTCTTCGATGGTTTTAAAATACAATTGGACCCGGTAGGTGGCGCTGGAATCGAGTTCCAAGATTTGTTTTAATTTCAGGGCAGGACGACGTCTGCCGGGCCCGCTAGTTATATATTATATTTTACCGGCCAGACCCGATTTCAGGACAAACTAGTTTTGCCTAGGATAACATATAATAAGGAATAAACTTTAAAAATTAAAAAATAAAATTATTTTTAAAAATAAAAAACAAAAACCGACTTCAAAACTGTAACCTATACCTATGTACAAACATAAACTAAAAAGTAAAGAATAATATTTTAATTTCAAAGCAAGAGCCTTAAAGGACAATCAACAAAATTATTGATATTTATATATCTATTTAATATTTATAAACAGTTCTTTTTGGAGTCGGTGCCAGCCAAGAAGGACAGTTTAATTCTGCCTTTGTAACAAACTTTCGAAAAGTAGGGGAGCGACGGCGCAGACCTAAGGAACATTACCGTAAGGAGAGGTGTCGTAAGACGTTTTCTCGTATGAACACTTCGTGTCCAGTTCAAAACTGTCCTTCTTCTTGGCTGGCACCGACTCCAAAAAGAACTGTTTATAAATATTAAATAGATATATAAATATCAATAATTTTGTTGATTGTCCTTTAAGGCTCTTGCTTTGAAATTAAAATATTATTCTTTACTTTTTAGTTTATGTTTGTACATAGGTATAGGTTACAGTTTTGAAGTCGGTTTTTGTTTTTTATTTTTTTGTTTTGAGTTTGTGAGTTACTATTTAAGTATGCTTTTTAAAAAGGACTCTATCTGGAGTATAAATGTCTGGTTTCCACAGTACAAGTTCTGCTTAGTTTGTGATCAGATGGTCGTGTGTGAAGAATCTACCAGGATATTTATTTACATGCATGTACTAAAAGCAAATTATTTAAATTTTAATAAATGTCAAAACGATAATTTAGGTATATGGAGTTTTGTATGAAATACTGGTTTGTGACGTCATAAATATACACCATAATAAGACCTACACTTTGTCGTTAAATTGGTACTTAAAAAACATACAAATTATGAACTTTACGTTAGATATTTTTTCTTTTACATAGGCAACATTCCCATTGCTCAAAACCCAAAATAATAATCGAGGGACAACTCTGTATCATATTTAATTTATTGAATTATTGACGCTATTTTATTACTTTTCTTCGATCAAATACATGATTTAAGTTTACATTGCAAATTTCTGCAATATTAAACATCAAATTAGCATTGCATATCATATTTCAATTTAGTGTGGAGGTGTGAATACAGACGCATATACACCCACCTTTATTAAGACCTAATTATGTATGCAATAAGATACATATTCGTTAGAACAATAGGCGACCACAATAAGACCTCGATTGTACCCTTGGCACCATAAGGTAGAGTTACCACAAGTTTATATGTCCTTCTTACTAATTAACGAATCTAAATTTATATTATAAAGAAAAAATATTTTTTGTATGTTTGTTTGTAAACTCAAAAAATACTTAACCGATTTTAAAAAGTATTTCACCTACAGAAAGCTACATTATCAGCCAGTAACATGGCCTGTCTTATTTAAATTACCTCAGCAACGCGGGTGAAACCGCCGAGCGGAAAACTAGTCGAGACTAAAGAGAAGGCCTGACTCGCTGAGTCATCAACGCCCAGCCTAAAACCTTGGACCTAGAAAGCTGATTTTTTTAACAGGTGTTACAAGACGTAGACAAGGAAAAAGAAAGGTTTTTTTTTAATTCATCCGCTAAAGAGGTACGCAGGTGAAACCGCGGGGCGGAAAGCTAGTATGTTATAAAAATGAAACATATTGAGAGACGAGATTCATGCTATTTCATAAACTTTACTAACGACAACGAGGTGTAAACTTGTGCAAGAATTGTTTGTTTTAATTTACATGTTGCTTAAGTATATAAGCCCATAAATTTATCCAATCACATCCTACACTTACTTTTTCAAAGGCGGCGCCTATATTACATAATTATACCAGAGAGATTATCAATGTGCAGCCGGCATTTTAAAATAATACATATAAGGCAACTGGCTCACAAGTGCAACTGCACTTGCTGAGCTAATGAATTCAATGAGACTAATCTAATCTATTGCTCAAAAAATTGTCGTAGGATATCGCCTAAAACATTCACTAAGAAGCTTATGTTAAAAGCATTAATTAGTTGCTAGGTAATAATTATTTAATTAGCATAAATAAATAAACTTATTACCTATCTAAATACATGTAATCCAATGTAGGTTCTATAATAACATATAAGTAAGATACTTATCCTTATTCATTTTAAATTATTTCTGATTCTGATGCTAATATTATGATAAAATCTGTTTTGCTGTTTTCATGCCTACAATACCTTAGGGGCCGTTCAAGTATTACGTAAGCACTATGGGGGGGTGGGGGGGTTTTTGTTTTGCTTATTTTGGATGACATGGGGGGTAGGGGAGTCTAGATGATGATTATGTCATCGGTAGTTATTTACTTTTTTACACGAATGGCAACCCTCACATTGTCTATGCTTGAAAACGAAACGCATTTTCGGGGATTCCCGCAAATAATGCATACGTTTAGGCATTATTGTAAGCATAGCGACGTTGATTCCATTAACCAAAGTTTAACGTTTAAATAAGATGTCGTTTCAAATAGACAAATCCAAGTTATACCAAAAATTATAATGTTTAATGTGTCCCTTACTCTATGTTGAATACTATATCAGTAAAATCTAATCTCTATCCGAAATCTATTTTCTTATTTTTAAAATTATAATATAAAAAAAATACATTTATAATTGAAAAATGTTTACGTAAGCATGGGGGGAGGGGGTAAGAGCTTTGCTTACTTTTGCTGACAAGGGGGATGGGGGGGTAAATAATTGTAATAAATCTGCTTACGTAATATTTGAACTGTTCTAAGTACTCTGAAAAAGATAATAATTATATATGGAATTTAAATAATTTAATGTACAACGTGACATTTCGTCATAGTGACGTTTTTACTTTTTTTGATTCTAACAAGTTTGTTAGTAATATACAAATGACTCGGGATACTTTAATAATTCCTAAAAAATGTAAAAAACTTATTGCTACCCTTGTAGCATATAATATTAATAGGTTAAGGAATGGTACAGTATTAATTAATAATACAATTTCCATTAATATAAATAATAATTTAAACGGTTAGTTTCGACAACAGAGAAGCCTAGTAGTTCCATTGTACTAATTCACCAGAATATTAATCGCTTCTTTGGCAAAATTCTTGATATTGATTTATTATTAGATAAAATTAATCTAGATATTTTATGTTTTACGGAGACATGGCTCAAACCAGAAACTATGCTTTTTAATATTAAAAACTTTGTAGTAGCCAGTGTATTCAACAGATTATCCGCTGTAGGCGGTGGCTCAATTATTCTTTTGAATAATAATATTAAATTCAAAGAACGGAAAGATATTTGTAGTCTCTCGGTTGAGCGCGTTTGTGAGGTGTCTTGTGCAGAGTTGGATAGCTACATAATTGTTTGTGTGTATAGACCTCCAGCATCAAATTTAACACTTTTCTTTAATATAATGGAAAATATTCTCCACAAATTATTTAATTCTCAGAAGTCCATAGTTTTATGTGGAGATTTTAATATTGATATTCTAACCAACTCAAATGAAAAATGTAACTTTATTGCTTTATTAAAATCATTTAACTTAGATTTGTTGTTCAATGAGCCAACACGGTCAACACCCACTTCGTCTACTTGCATAGATAATATAATAAGTAATAGCAGTATATTAGGTAAATCAATTATAAGTGGTGTTCGCTCTGATCATATGGCTCAAATAGTAAAATTACCCTATGAACTAAATGTTTCTAAGAAAGTAAAGGAAATTCGACCTATTACAAAGGTGCGATTAGATAACTTAAAAAATAACTTAGAGTTCAGACTAAACTGTAAGACAAAAAATAGTAATGAGCCCAATGTTTTATATGGAAATTTATTAACTAGTATTTGCGATGAACTAAATAAAACCTGTCCTATCAAAAAAGTGAAGGTAAACGGTAAACTAGAGTTTAGTGATTGGGCCACTAAAGGAATTCGGAAAAGCAGAGATAAGTTGTATGAAATTTATCATTTAAGATCATTCACTCGTGACGAGGCATTCCATAAATATGTTAGAAATTATTCAAAATTATTTAAATTAGTATGTCATCAGGCAAAATCAATATACTTAAGTAATAAAATAGGTAAGGCTACCAATAAAATCAAGGCAGTTTGGAATGTCATAAATACGGAATCTGGTAAAATTAACAATAAAAACGAGCAGCTCACGTTAAAAATTAATGATAAAATTGTGTCAGATAAGTTGGAAGTAGCCACTGCTTTTGAAGATTTCTTCACAAGTATACCAGAGGAAACCACTAAAAGCCTTAACTCGTGTCCCGAAGCGGCTGAAGCACTTCTTAGGCAACATATTCAAAAATCTTTTCCCAGTTTTAAATTTTGTCACGTCACTTCTAGTGATATTTTAAAATTATTTAATAGCCTTAATTTAAAAAATACAGAAGACTTATGGGGATTGTCAGTAACGATTTTAAAATCAATAATAACAGTAATTGCACCTATTTTATCGGATATTTTCAATGAATGTATTGATCAGGGTTCTTTTCCTGACCTAATGAAGTATAGTAAAATAGTTCCAATATTTAAATCAGGCTGTAAAGATAATCCTTCTGATTATAGACCGGTATCTGTGCTTCCTGCACTTAGTAAAATCTTTGAAAAACTGTTGCTCAATCAAATGTTAGGTCATTTCAATAGTTGTGAGATACTGCATGGTCATCAGTTCGGTTTCACGAAGGGGAGATCTACATCAGATGCGGCAGCAAAATTATTGAAGCACATCTATGAAGCCTGGGAAAACTCACAGGATGCCATAGGCATTTTTTGTGATCTATCAAAGGCGTTTGACTGCGTTGACCACCGTACTCTGCTCCTAAAGCTTAATTATTATGGTATTCGTGGAACTGCTCATGAACTTGTTTTGTCTTATTTAACTAATCGCCAACAAAAGGTACGAGTTGAAGGTACAACGTCCAATGGTTCTGTAGTCAAAATGGGGGTACCTCAAGGTTCCATACTTGGGCCATTTCTATTTCTAGTATATATTAATGACTTACCGTCGGTCGTAAATGGTCTCTCAGATGTAGTCTTGTTTGCTGACGATACTTCATTCATTTTTAAAGTAGATAGAAAAGACAAAGAACTTACTAGAGTAAATGATACTTTGTCAATAGTTTCTAAATGGTTTGCTGTAAATAATCTTTTATTAAACTCAAAGAAAACAAAATGTTTAAGATTCGCTCTTCCAAACGTACCGCAAGTAGACAGTAGGGTATTAATAGATGACAGCAGCCTGGGACTAGTTGATAAAACTGTATTTTTGGGTATAACACTTGATATTAAACTACAGTGGGGTTCTCATGTACAATCTTTAGCTAGTAAATTGAGTTCTGCTGTATTTGCTGTTAAAAAAATTAGACAATTGACGAATGTTGAGACGGCCAGATTAGTTTATTTTGCATATTTCCATAGTCTTTTATCATATTGCGTTTTACTGTGGGGAGCTGCTGCAGATATTGAAACAATTTTTGTATTACAAAAAAGAGCCATTCGTGCAATCTACAATATGGGTCCACGTGAATCATTAAAGGAAATATTTAAGGAAATAAACGTAATGACTTTACCTTCACTGTATATATATGAAAATATTATGTTCATTCGAAAAAATGTAGATTTGTATAAATCAAATGTAGAGATTCATAATTTCAATACAAGACAAAAAGATAAATTAGTTGTTCCGTATTTTAGATTAGCTAGAGTTAAAAAGTCATTTCTTGGGAATAGTGTTCGCTTTTATAATAAATTACCAGCATCTGTTACCAAGATGACTGATTCTAGATTCAAATCGTACATAAAAAAAGTTTTGAAAGAAAAAGCTTATTACAAGGTAGCCCAATATATTGAGGATAAAGATGTCTGGAGGTAGCTGCACTCTGTACAAGTACCTACACATTGTTTTTGTTTTTTTTTTACTGTTAATTACCATTTTTATTTTTTTTTAATACGCTGTTATTAGCTTGGTATTTTTTGTTTTAGTTTACTATGTAGGTAACTAATGCGGGTTATAATTTTTTATGTATTTTTGTATTACTTTAAGAATAAAATTGTTAAACATTTGAAAAAAAAAGCCAATATAGTCAGATGGTCCAAAAATATTTAAAAAATGTAACCTTGCTGAGTTTCTTGCCGGTTCTTCTCAGTTGAAGGCTGACTTCCGAACCGGTGGTAACTTCTGTAATTCGACCTTCATAAGTGCCCTTCTAGGGCCTAAACTGAATAAATGGTTTTGACTTTGACTTTGACTTTGAACGACCCCTTACCAATTTTGACTGAAATGAGTGCCATTTAGGTCACACAATACTAGGTCATAGATGAATTCAACTAACAATTCTGAACTGCTTGCATCCAGCCGTTTCCAGTAGCCCTAACTAGGTCGGCCCCCGTCGTGAACCTAGCCTACCGTTCCGCTCAGGCGCTTCGACCCGTTGACGCAAATTGAAAACCTTTCAATAGGTAATCCATTTTTATTGCAATATGTACGTACATATAATTCTTCACATACATGACCCTTTCATCCCTAACATTCCCAGCTTAAATTATATTTTAAGTATGATAAAATGGATTGTACTTGATTTATGCAATTATTATTATAATGTATTTTCTATCAAAAGTCATCCCAATTTTAGCATAAAACCTATATTATATTTGGATAAATAGCAGTCCTGCTTTGTGATACAATAAGTATAATCAAAATGCAAATGTTTAAGTACAGGTCAAACAATTTGTTGTCACTACATATTCATTTCTAGGCTAATTTGCAATTCAAAAGCCTTGCTGCTTGCCCTTATTCGGGTAACTTTTAGGCTTTAAGTTAATTATAGTCTAGACTATTCATAAGTAAAAGGATTTGCGGATATTCGAATAAAAAATATTTTCAGTTCATTTCAGACTGAGTAACAGCTTTTCTGTAATCCTACAGAAACTAGTTTTTTTTATATTCTGGATAAGCTTGTGTTTGAACACCATATCACCATGGTATGTGATGATGTGGCCGAAGGTGGTAAGCACACAAAGCCTAGATAGGAACTGGCTCTCAAGTGCAGCTGTCGGAACACACCGATAGGTGCATGGCGACAGATTTTCAACTTGAGGGTGGTAGCCAAGCCAGCCAGTCGGGTACTACAACGTACCCTACCACCGTGCTATGGTTTCCTCACGGTGTTTTCCTTCACCGAAAGCTCAAGCTCATAGTAGGATTCGAACCCACGACCTTCGCCGCGGTATCCGACGTCATTAGCACTGTGCTATCATTGCCTTACTACTAAACATGTGGTCCAGCTTTCCAGACATATAGTCAAGGATTAGTCAGGACAGGCTCCAATTCAATTACAAAAATAAATCTAATTATAAAGATTGAAATAACATCATATAGTCACATTATGCGTGTCGCGTATGTTTGCGTTTGTAAAAGATGATGAGATTAGAAAAAATATCAAAAGTCGACCTAGAGCCAGCCCAGGGGCAATCACGACCTCCCTGAATGCGCAATATATGTAAAGTCAATGCACTTTAAAACAATCTGTGATTGTCACCATTTTGTGAGTGATTACATAAAACACCTGCTTTTATCATGTCAAATAACTAATTGCAGAAGTCTTATCTTGGTATGATAAGAGACAATTTGTAATGTTAACATTATCATTGTAATCAAAACTATGGTACTATTTTAAATTATTGAGTGCACATATTATAGAGTACTAGCTGTCCACCGCGGTTTCACCCGCGTTCCCGTGGGATCTAGCGGTATGAAATATACTTCACAACCTATTTTCAGACCTTGCAAACACAAAAAAAAAACATAAGAATCGGTCAAGCCGTTTCGGAGGAGTAAAATGAAATGAAATGTTTATTCATCCAAATAGGCTTTTACAGGCGCTTATGAATTGTCAGATTCTAATGACTCTAGTGCACGGTTCGGAAGGTTGCTTTTGCTGAAATTCAGCAATTAACTCGGCAATTACTCTTTTCAAAAAAATCTTAGAATTATTACATAAATGTATGTCCTGCAAGAGCGAGCGCTACACCCAAGCATTGTTGTCATTTAAATATTCGTTAATATGGTAGTACACCTTCTGAATTAAAACATTCTTCACATGTTCCTTAAATGTATGTATAGGCAAATTTAACAGTGTAGGTGGTATCTTATTATAGATGCGTGCACCCAGTCCTAAAAATATGTCCTGCACTTAGTCAGTATGGTAACTAAAACTGTGACACGAGAATTTTATATATTAGATGTAGCCTGTACAATAAAATGCTTAAACAATAATTCTAATAAATAGCTCATATTACTCCTAGTTACAGATGATAAATAAAAACGTAGAGATATCAAAGTCAGACTATTGACATCACAAAATAGATGGCTTGCAATAGGAACAGCATTCTCAAACTATGTATAAATAAAAAGTATTTCAGGAATTGCAGGTCAACTGGCTACACCCAGTAGTTCTTAAAGCAGGGTTTTGGCAGGGTAGCATAGAAAGTAATGGATATATTAAAAAAATTGAGTATTAATACACTTGAGCCACTTTTTGTAATCAAGGAGTAAGATTGAGTCTAGGGAAATAGATTGTAAATTTGTTACCTTTTGGTATAACTCCCGGGTCCATGAAAGTGGCCAGTGTAAAATTGGCCAAAACAAAAAACGTTATGACACCTTGGCAAGCTGGTACCCATGGGTAGTAGATCAGGTAGTATTGACACCTGAAAGATGCAAACAAATTTTAAGTAAATAAACTTCACGGCCTTACTAATTTAGGTCCATCCATGGATCCACGGCGATAATAGCTCAGTGACGTCGATACCGCGGCAAAAGTCGTGGGTTCGAATCAGTGAGCGTGAGTTTTCAGTGAAGGAAAACATTGTAGTGTACTTTGTAGTACTCAACTGGCTACCACCCTCAACGTGAAAATCTGTCGCCAAGCACCTGTTGGTGTGTTTCAGCTTTTACACTTGAGAGCCAGTCGCCTTTATGGCATTGTAATAAGGTGTACAATGTACAACACATTGGCAATCCCGCTGGTATTGATAATGCTGTCGACGTTATTCACTTACCATCAGTTGACCCACCTGCCTGGTATAAATAAAGCTTTTAGGTTTTCTGCACAGAATAATGCCATACATAATATTCTGAATCTATCTTTGTGTAAGAGTGAAAGTAAAAATAGTAGCAAAGGTAATTAACTTATACAGTCTGATAGTTTTGTAGAACATTTTAACACAGCCCTATTCAACACAATAATGCCTATATTTCACCAACATTTCGTAAAATCACTTGCTTAGAGTGTAAGCTAAGTTGCTCCAGCATGAACTGCTAAGGATAAATAAATATTAATCACAAAAGTAATACTGGTTTTCTCTTTTATTGAAAAGATAACATTGTGAGTAAACCATGTAATGGTAGCTACTTAGTGGTTTCCATTTGGCATCCTTTTGCTCAAAATTTTTTGGTCTATTCCTGTGATCAGTTTGAATCAAAACCGATTGCAATCTCAAATTGAAACTCTTTCTTGTTTATTCTCTCAAAGTGATAAATTCTAAACCATTTAATTCAACTTAGAGCTCAGGAAGGCACTCATAATAGGTAGATATTAAACAAACAAGGATTTTGGGGAACCATGACAAGAACTCACACTTCTCATTTTGTAGAGATGTCATTTTGATAATAAACAAGTGATGTATAATAGGTAGCGTTCATAAATAATAATTTATTTCTATGATCTGTGACTTTGTATTCAATTCATAACAAACTTCATATCAACACACTAAGAATATTGAGAATAGTTGATTTGATTTAAACAGCAAAGTTATATCTAATTCAAGTATTAGTACTTAGCTGAATCAGAGAATTCAGTAGATTTATGTGTGAATCTTGTTCAACAAACAAGACCAGATATTCCATATCCAGTACATCCAGTCTATGTGAAAGTCAAAATTATTATGAGTAAGTGTTTTTGTAGATATAATAGAACTTTGGAATAACCCAATTTAAAATTGGTTTCATTAGCAATATTATTATAAAATTAGGACAATAGTTTATGTCATTCTCATTATTTAAGAACACTATCTATATTTTTTTAATGATAATAAACTTGAGTCACCCACATTGTAATTGGACACCTTTTGTTTATCCAAATTGGGCCCTACACAGGAAATAGATATGAATTAATATGACGACACATCACCGATTTCATATCGAACACAATATTTGATTAATTATTTAGTAATTATGTGTTATTGTAAATATGACATTAATTTACTAAAGATATGGCCTCGTATACCTCTGGATACGTCGCGATTCAAACATAAATAAATCAGTCCACCTATGCGGCAGGGGTAGAATAAATACACATACATATAGGGCAAAGGTCTAGACTCAAGATATTAATAGCCTATAATAATCTAAGTATGTGTGAAAGTAGACAAACCGAAAAATTAAAATAGGTGCTACACCGACTTTGTATACTTACGGAAAATAAAAAAACAGGAATGTTGTGCCCAAAAGTAAAGTCCAGGCGAATGTCGCAGGGAGATATCTCGTCGTGGGGTCGCATTTGGGCATATTGTGCCAATTTTTATTCCTTATAAGCAAATTATCTGGATTTTATTCACTACAGATCAACATGGCCGCACCTATTAATCTGACAGACACAAGACGTAGTGATGAGCCATTGTTACTAAATCAACCGATTACCGATTTACCTCAATTGTATTTGTTAATATGGTGGTTAATTTTTATAATCAGTTTTTTCAACGGTTGTTATTCACCATCTCTACCTGCAACAAATTACGGGATAGATTTTCATTCGATTATCAGTATTAATTCATAGAGTTCAGTGTAGCCGTGCGCAATCGCGTTATGTAAAACTTTAAATGCACTGCAATCAATTTTCATTTGATTCCACCAATCGATTTTCATTTGATTGCACCAATCGATATACACCAGACAGAAATAAATAGTCAAACCATTGAAATGAGCAAGCAAAGAGTTAGTTTTTAGTCCATAAAGCAATAAACCGTTTACGGAAAGTAATCCAATATTTTACAGGCAACATTTAAAAAAAAACTCTTTTTAGGGTTCCATAGCCATATGTTAAATAAATGTAAAACCCTAATAAATACGGTCTGTCAGTCTGTCCAAATTTATTAGCTGTGACTTACGGACAGACTCTGTCCGTAAGTCACAGCCAAAGAGGATAAAATCACTACGTTCTACACAGCCGTTTTACTTTGAAACTATTGGCACTACATAGATGGGAAGATAGGTGTATTCTATGAATTATTTTTGGGGTGTCTCCATATTATGAGAAAGAGGTATAAAAAAATCTAGTACCCTTAACGTGCAGGGTGAAGTCTTTAGACAGGCCTTCAAAAGTTATGGAGGTTACTCAACATGGTGAGATAGTTACATGCTACTAAAAGTGTGTTTGTGTCCATTTGGACAAGGACTGGCAAAAATGGTTAGAAGAACAGTTAAAAACATATTTCCTTTTTTTTTATGTCACAAGTGACAACGAGGCAGGCGGGTCACCTGATGGTAAGTGACCACCGTCGCCTATAGACATTGGCAATTCCAGGGGATTGCTAATGTGTTGTACACCTTATTACAATGCCTTAAAGGCGAACTGGCTCTCAAGTGCAATTGCCGGAACACACCAACAGGTGCTTGGCGACAGATTTTCAACTTGAGGGTGGTAGCCAGCCAGTCGAGTACTACAAAGTACCCTACCACCCTGCTGTGGTTTCCTCACGATGTTTTCCATCACCGAAAGCTCAAGCTCATTGTAAGGATTCGAACCCACGACCTTCGCCGCGGTATCCGACGTCACTTACCACTGAGGTATCATCGCCTTGAATCCTAAAAAAAATGAATATTTTTTGAAATAGGGAATATTTTCTGTAACAACGCTATAGCGAGTCAAGCGATCGCAAGAATAACATAGATTTTCATAAAGTAGTTGAGAAAAACTATAAATTCATACTTATATTTACTGCTGATTCAAAAACATTAAAATAACTTGGCATTTTTAAATGAAAGTTGGATATGGAACCCAATGTTCGACATACACTGGCTTGATTTTTTATAACTGGTGTGTGACATGGCTTTGCTCATTGGTTGTTTTTAATAATAAAAAGAGTTCTCATTCGATAATCATAATTTACCCAGCCCGTATTGGTGTATACAGATAAGACAAATTTTGTTAACTCTTTTTGATTGGTTCGTTAGTTCGCACGCATGCTGTCTCGCCAATAGTCTCGCGGATAAAAATGGCCGTAGTGTTGCCCAAAGAGTATATATTCGTGCTGTGATTTTGTGGTGTGACGATTTTTCTCGTAAGACTTAAATTTTTTATCAAAGAACTTTTGATTTGTATACAAGTAGATTTGTAAAATTCTGGGACATACTGTACAATAATGTCTAACAGTACCAGTCCAAGTGTGTTGAGTTATTTGAGACAGTACAGGTTCCAGAGAAAACCCAATTCTCCAAATGGACCGAGTGGTCCGGTAACTATTACGGCGTCCTCGTCGAATTCTCGTGAGTTAAACTTTTATTATTTTATGGTGATGAAGTGCTGTATGTGACACGTGTTTATGGCGCTTTCCCACGAGGAGCTAGGGCCATGTTCAGTGACCCATGCCGTGGGTTCTTTCAATTCAAGGTTTCGATTAGGTACTTAGCTGTCAAATTGAGAAGAAAGTACCTAATCAAAACATAATCAGCTGTTATATATATTTATTTATTAAATATTTCCACAGTTTCCCAAATTCTTGACTCATCCTGTCCAACATATTTAGACTACCTTATTACTGAAGCTCTGTATTAATCTTTGATCTGATGGTTTAACATTATGTAGTAATAGTTACCTTACTAAATTTTAATTTATAATAAACAAAAATCAAATAAGAGACCCAATCTTACAAAACCTTTCACTCTTATATTAGGTAAGTATTAAGAAATGCATGGAAGCATTTTTAAACAATCGTCAAAACAGCTGAACTTAAACATATCATGTAGGCATTAAAGAACTCAATACACATCATTATTAATTCATGATTGATTCTCTAAACAGCATACTCAACTGACAAATTCTATATTTATAACCTTTAAGTTGATATTGGGTAATTTAAAATGAATGAATGCTTACCTTGCCTAAACCAATACCTATCATTCAAATCTTTAATACATATTTCTTCAGGATTAATATATGGCAAGTGTACATAATAGTGATTTAATTATATTTATGCAAGTGTCCATTAGGCATTACAATGCATGCACATCAAAAAATGATTGAGCATGTGCTTTACTTCCTTGAAAAATACATAATATACTTGCAAACACCTAATTTTATTTGATTTTTATATATTATTCAATTATCTATTTGGAATAAAGTATAACTGTATGTCCTTTATTGCGAAATACTACAAAACGATTGCATAATGAAATTAATAATTTCTCACAGCTCCACTTGACTTAATGTCCTATGTCCCCTGGATGGGGCAGAGGGCGTCCACAGTAGTCCTCCATCGCGATCGGTCTTGAGCTTCTCGCTTCACCTCACAGCTCCAGCTGTATAATAAATGTAATGCTTTTTGCTGATTTTGGACACTGGGGGCTATGTTTATGTATATCTTTATACCATAAAAAGATTTCATGTAAGAAACCTATTTGTTTAATATCCATGTCATAAGGCAATTTATTTGTCTTCTTTAGTTGCATTACATCAACATATCTACTGTATCAGAACAACTTATTTAATACCTTATGGTAGTTATATAAATAAATCATACTATTACTGTACTAGGTGGAATAGAAGAACCATAAATCTGTTATTAATAACTTGAATCGCTTATATACTAGATTCTATTGTTATCTTATTGATTTCCTAGGACATCTGTCCTTATTATATATAGCCAAGGGTTCAAAATAAATGTTTGTTTATTTTGATTTAAGATAGCTTCCTGAAGTATGTAGACAAATAAATAGGTTCTTTTTGATGTGCTAAAAAGAGATAAACATAGTAAAATAGAATATACTAGAATAGAAAAAAGTTTCGCTCAAAACAGAAAATGAAGAAGAAAACAAATTAAGAGTAACAAGAAGAGACACCTTGTCAAAATGGGTGTATGTATGGTTGACTACTATTAATTTTCTTGAGGCAACATGTAGGACAAATGCGACATGCTCTGTTATTTTCGGAAATTCGATCCTGCTCAGTTATGAAGAGAAAGGTCCAAATCAAATGTCTTAACTGACTCCATTCACTGCCTAACTAAATCTGAAAAAAAGCTTGATGTAGGATTTTATTAGTTGACAAGCAATTAGAAAAGGTTTTTAAAAAGTTCTGCCAAGGTATGAAGGTTATAACCTTAATACCTTCATCCTTAACCTTTCCAGGAGGGAATATCATATTTTTAATGGATCCTATTTACAAATTGAATTGATAATGAGAAAGGATTTCATAAGTTAGGTTAATATGTAGTGTTGACATTTTTATGGAAATGTGAACTTATTTGATAAAAATAATGAAAATACATTATTTTATAAGTTGTACATGTGAAACAAGCTTCCAGATAACTAGTAATACATCAACTCATTTGATGAATCTTACTAATATTATAAATGTGAAAGTTTGGATGGATGTATGTTTGTTACTCATTTACGCCAGAACGGCTGAATGGATCTGGATGAAATTTGGCATGGATAGTCTGAAATAGCCCATAGGCAACTTTTTATCCCGGGAAAAGATAAGATGCCTCGGGATCGCGGGTGAAACCGCGCGAAACAGCTAGTAAATAATAAATGCCACCATTTAAAATCCCTCATAAATAAATACAGTTGGTCACAAAATCTCATATTAAAATATCTTAAATTACTGCTGAATAATTGAAAATTATTATTGTTATCCAGCTTGTATATTATATATTATATTTTTTCATTGGCCAGTGATATGGCCGAGACTAAAAACAGGAAGCCTAGAAGGGCACTGTCTCGTATATACAAACAGCATATAATTTACAAGAGAAGAAGAGAAGCTTGTATATTATATGCTATATTTTTTCATTGGCCAGTGATATGGCTGAGACTAAAAACAGAAAGCCTAGAAGGGCACTGTCTCGTATATACAAACATAGCATATAATGTACAAGCTGGATAAGCTTGTATATTATATGCTATATTTTTTCATTGGCCAGTGATATGGCTGAGTCTAAAAACAGAAAGCCTAGAAGGGCACTGTCTCGTATATACAAACATAGCATATAATGTACAAGCTGGATAAGCTTGTATATTATATGCTTTATTTTTTCATTGGCCACTTTGGCCAGTGATAATATGGCTGAGAGTGTACAAACACAAAGCCTAGAAAAGCACTGTCTCTTATATACAATATAAGTTGGTATTTATCACTTATTTAATAATAAATATGTCAATTATTACAGAGCAACAAAATCAAATTAGAATGCCAGCCCCAAACACTGTGGTTAGGAATGGAGCAATAGTATACAAACGGATCCGTCTGCCGGATTCTGACTCTGATGACTCGTCACCGGCCAAGAAGCCTACAACGATTATGATGCGGGCCACACCATCTGTCCCTAAACCCAGTGCACCAGCAGTAGAGCTCACTACCGCTGTCAAGGAGAGACGGTTCAGAAACATGCTGGAAATGTTCCCGGAAATAGCTCCACTGGTAAGTGTTGAAATTTTAATAAAAATATTTCTATTCATTTATTTTTCAGCCTTTTTCACACTTTAAACCTATCCTTGTCCCAGGATATTATTTATTTATTTATTCCTTCCGGGCGGCAGCCACAAAGGGCGCCATATATGTTAAAAAAAGCAAAAAACAAAAATACATAAGGGTCAGCTCACACCGAGACGCGACTCGACGCGACGCTGTGCGCACATTTTAATAGAGCGTCTCAAAATACAACTTTACTACAGGAAAAGATGCACATTTCATTGTGAGAATACAGAATACGTTGCACCACGCGTCTCGGTGTGAACTGACCCTAAGGAGTTGTTATTCTCCCGTTTACAAATAATGACACATTATATAATTCTGAGTTTATTTAACATTCTCTTTCAAACGCCGGAGAGAGGGGGAGCCGCTGTCTACTAACTATACTTTATTTTTCTTTACAGTTGGTCAAAAACACATTAGTAAAACACGGTTGGAGCGAAGAGCGTTCTCGTGACGAACTACTTAAACATGACCCGGAGAGTAATGACAGAGGCAGTGATAGAGGTTCGTCGTCATACTTCGCTTCCCGTCCCGGTGCCTCAGGTCAGATGTCGCGATCGAACGGGAATACCATTGTCCGAGTGACTAGCGGACCTCAAAGGGTGATAGTAAGAAAACAGCTGGAGGCTAAAGGTGGTAGGGCTAGGAGAGGCAGCAGTGGCAGTGAGGATGATGACTACGGCGTCAAGAAGGGGAAAGACGATAGAGTTTATGATAGGTGAGTTATTATTATGTGTGAAGATTTAATGTAGAGACAATGTACATGTTACTGTCATGGTTCAGGTTGCATTATTCATGCGTTAATATAATTATTAATATAGTTTACAATTCTTTATATGAAATTCTAAGAAACCTCGCACACCTATTCGTCCGATCCGGCGCGGATGATGAGTGTGAGTGGTTTCATAGGATTTCATACTAGTAATTCTAAAATTCGATTCTTTTGGCTCCTTCGCTTCCTTCGGCTTTGATAAGTGTGCGTTCACCTTTATGCTACTCGTCTGTGGATCCTGAGTTAGCTAATAATTATTTTCAGTGATGATTCTGACAATGAAGTAACGGATGACTTGATAGGCGACAAGAGGAAAGTGTTTGAGTTCCTCAACACAAGCAATATGAACGAGCTGTCTCTTCTCAGTGGGTGTTCTCAGAAGAAAGCAGAGGCAATCATAGCGCAGAGACCTTTCAAAGGGTGGTTGGATATGGTGCGTTCGAAATAGTATAACATCTTGATCTACTAGAACTAGCTGCCACCTGCGGTTTCAACCGCATTCCCGTGGGATCTTATCTTTTCCCGGGATAAAAAGTATCCTATCTCTGATTCCAGGATATAATCTATTTGTGTGCCAAGTTTCATTACGATCGGAGTTCATCGCGAAACAAACTTCGTGTCACGGGAATTTTATACATGATTAAATCTTAGCTCTTTTGCAGTTTTTCTTTGACATTAATTCTGTTGATTACAAACTACTAAATTTAATCACTTTCGGACATAAATCATAAGAAATTTTGTACTTTCAAATGAGTCCAACTCTTTGTTTTAAACGCGAAATTTAGACATCTTTTCAGCATATACAAAATGACACCTTTAAATATTTTCTATCTCTGTTCAACAATGCTAGTAAGAAAGAGATATGGTTAGATTAAAATTTGAAAAACTATAGAAATTAGTAGTCTATACATACTTTACGAATTAAGATCGATAGTGATATTGAAATATAGTTTTGACCAGCTTTTTTGAAAACAGGTGGAAAAATTCAACACGAACAAGATGCTAAGCACAGAGCTGCTCAATTCCACCCAAGAGTTATTATCTACCAGGAACAACATACAGCGGCTGATGAAGAAGTGTGTGGGGCTGGCACAGCAGCTTGAGTCCGCTGTAGCCGCTGGAGCGGCACGGTTGAAACAACCGGCCATATTGGACGACAGGTTAGTGTCATTTTGAACACATTTAACACTCAGTTGGACATATACAACACATTGGATGCAGTAATCATTAAATTTTTTTGTCTGTTTGTTTGTTCCGGCTAATCTCCGAAACGGCTGAACGGATTTTAACGAGACTTTCTATGGCAGGTAGCTGATGTTATAAGGAGTAACTTAAGCTAAGTAGCTTTAAAAACAACTGAAAACAGGCGTTTTTTTCATGGAGGTTAAGGGGCCCCTTAAGCTTGGGGGCCCTGGTAACTACGCCACTGTGTACGATACATTGGCATAATTGCAATTTACATTAATGTCAAAGTCAAAACCATTTATTCAGTTTAGGCCCTAGAAGGGCACTTATGAAGGTCGAATTACTGAAGTTACCACCGGTTCGGAAGTCAGCCTTCTACTGAGAAGAACCGGCAAGAAACTCAGCAAGGTTACATTTTTTAAATATTTTTGGACCATCTGACTATATCGGCTTTTTTTTTTCAAATGTTTAACAATTTTATTTTTGTATGAGGTGTGTAAATGAGGTATAAAGACTTATGTTTTCTCATTTCCAGCCTAACTCTAGCTCCTTACCAGATAGTGGGCCTCAACTGGCTAGCAGTACTGCACAAACAAGGTGTATCTGGTATCCTTGCAGATGAGATGGGCCTCGGGAAGACTGTGCAAGTCATAGCCTTCCTCGCACACTTGAAGGAAACTGGACAAGCTAAAGGCGTTCATTTAATTGTTGTACCTGCTTCTACGTTAGGTGAGTCAAAGTATAAGACCCCTTGTCTTTGGTATCTTAATGGACGAAATAATTAGTGATATGGTACGAAGTAAGATTTCTCTTGCACATGAAGCAAATAATTAAACTCATATGTTTTATAGATTACTTGTTTTTGAACTCTGTGTATATAGTTTTAAGGTCACATATTTAAAGGAAACAAGCCAAATGAGGAATCAGTTTTATCGAGTTTCTTGGTTATGCGGAAAATGATATTTATGGTAAAACTAGCTCTCCCCACGGTTTCGCCAGCGTTCCCGTCTGATGCGCGTCTCCGTGAGATCTAGTGGTATGAAATATACTTTAAGACCTATTCTCAGGACTACCGAATATACACAAAAAATCATAAAAATCGGTTAAGCTGTTTCGGACGAGTTCAGTTACTAACACTGTGACACTAGAATTTTATATATATAGATATAGGGGGTCATGTCGCGCGCAGGATATTATCAATATATTATCTTAATTGTGGTTAAGAGTGGACTGGATCGGTGGGTATCAGCATGTGATACACATTTTGTAACTTTTAGATAATTGGAGTGGTGAGTTAGCCCGCTGGTGCCCGGCTCTCCGTGTTAGCAAGTACTATGGCAACCCTGAGGAACGACGACAGCTGCGTATACAGTACGCACGGGGATTGGATGATTTCGACGTTGTACTCACCACGTAAGTGAAAACACCTTTTTTTTATAAAAAAAAGTAGTTCACCTGATTTTTTTTGCCCTTAAAATAAAAAATCGTAGAACCCGATTGCAGCGCCACCTACCGGTTCCAATTGTGAATATAAAGTAATAGGTAATTCAGGTCCAGCTATTTAGAAGGATTTCAATGAGAAACATGTTAAAAAAATTTAAGTGACAGTTCTTGTATTATGTGAAGTATTATTGTCACTTATATCCTGCCTGGGGTCTTTTAAGGCCTAAATTATTTGACTGCTAAATACTACACATCGTCTTCATCGAGGCTTATGGAGTGTGCCTGGTTAAGACCCTTTGTAGTAAAAAATAATTAAAATGAGTTCCCCAAGGCTCCATCTTAGAACCGCTTTAGTTCATAAAACATGTCAGGGACATAATATTAGTGTTTCATCTTTTATTTTCCGGTTTCCACTTATTTTTTTGCACTAAATCTTTAATTAAAATGTGAATAAGTTGCTTCAACTACCTTTAAACGTTTCTTCCAGATACACAATGGTAAACAGCTGTCCAGAAGAGCGTAAAATGTTCAGGATTACTCCAATGCATTACGTTATATACGACGAGGCGCATATGCTCAAAAATATGTCTACGCAACGCTATGACAACCTACTCAAAATTAAGGTGACACTTTATATCCCCTTTAAAAAATATACGATGTATCTATGTGCTGTTTTATTCATATTCGATTAGACATTATGGTATGTGATAGCAGTGATACGGAATGAAGTACCTACTAATCTTTTTTCCTAAAATTCAAAGTCAAAATCAAACCATTTATTCAGTTTAGGCCTTCGGAGCTGGGAAGAACCAGCAAGAAACTCAGCAAGGTTACATCCTACTAATAATGTAAATGTGAAAGTTTGTATGTTTGGATGTTTGTTCCTCTATTACGCAAAAACGGCTGTACGGATGTTGATGAAACTTGGTAGATCATATCCTGGAATAAAACATAGGATACTTTTTATCCCGGGAAAAGATAATATTCCTCGGGAACGCGGATGAAAGCGCGGGGTGGAAAACTAGTTTTTTAAATATTTTTGGACCATCTATATTGTTTTTTTTTATTCCAAATGTTTAACAATGTTCGATTAAACTAAAAATTATAACCTAATTACATTTACCAAGAACAGGTTTCAAATAGTCATATTTAATTTGCAGTCAAAACACCGTCTGCTTCTAACTGGCACACCGCTACAGAACAATCTCCTAGAACTGATGTCACTGTTATGTTTCGTGATGCCGCACATGTTCTCAGGGAAGACTGAAGATCTCAAGAGTTTGTTCCAAAAAAATTCTGTAAGTTACCTTGTGGAACAGCTAAGTATTCATTATAAGTCTATACCTATATCTCGGAATAAAGTTTCAAACAACAATATACCATTTAATTATTTTCATAGAGTACCAGAATATTTGTGCATCCTATCCTATACTAGACTTGTATGGATTCTTACTTCAGATCCTAGGGTTCGAAACCTGCAATGAGCTTGAGCTTTCGGTGTAGGAAAATATTGTGAGGAAACCACAGCACGGTGGTAGGGTACTTTGTAGTACCCACAAATTGAAAATCTGTCGCCAAGCACCTGTTGGTGTGTTCGGGCAGTTGCACTTGAGAGCCAGTTGCCTTTAAGGCAGTGTAATAAAATGTATAGTAAATAAATACATTGGTATTGCCCCTATTATTGCTTATGTCTATAGCCATGTTATCACTTGTAGTATAAAAAAAACTTTGTTTCCTTCATTCCAGAAATCAAAAACAACAAAAAAAGCCGAAGGTAACCCGGAAGATGATGAACCGGCTTTCGAGAAAAGCCAGATACTACAAGCTAAACGTATTATGAAACCTTTCGTGCTTCGAAGGTTAAAGAGGGACGTACTACAAGACCTGCCGAAGAAAACCAATCATACAGAACCGTGTGCCATGTCGGAGAGACAAGAAGTGTTGTATAGAGAATTGATAGCGGGCTTTGCCGCCAAGGATGGTTTGGTTAGTTGGAATGGAAATGTTATTTGAGATGCCTTCGATAGAAAATAATAATGTTTTGCTAGGCCGCAAAGAGATATACACCATTCACTCTTGGTGTTTCCCAAGGTTTCATATTAGGTCCATTTTGTTACTGAATGGGAACTGGAAACTTTATGGGAATGAAATGCTTGTTCTGAAGTTTTCAATAAAAAATAAAGCATTGATACCGTAACAACGTCAACGATTATAGATTTAATTTAAGTAGGTTGCTATTTGCTCTCCATATTTATTCCTAATACAAATGTTACAAACTTGTCCTGTATACAAGTTTGTAATCGTTAAGTGTGTCCAGGCGATTATTCCGTAGCTATTACAGATATCAAAAAACTTTAAACTGATATCGAAAGTACGTTACCTAATCAGTAAAATGACATCAATAACATTTTTAAATCAAACGAGAAGTATCCAAAATGTTGACATTAAACACTCCCATACATTTAGTACGAGATTAGTAGAATGGTTTTACTTTCCTTATTTCGTTTAATGTAAAAAATATTGATACTTCTCGTTTGATTTAAAAAAAAATATTGATGTCATTTTACTGATTAGGTAACGTACTTTCGATATCAGTTTTTTTTTTATATCTGTAATATCACTTAACGATTACACTTGTATACTTGTAATGATACTGACCATCCGTTTTTTGCTTGTTTGATCAAGAGTGAGCAAAAAAGATCTCTTCTGTCTCTGGGAAGGGGGCCTACAAGACAAAAAAGACAGGGGATCTTTAAAAATTTTAAAATCTTGTTCAATGGTTCCTTACTAAATATAGTGTTCATGTAGGTCCATGCAACAACAGAACAAAGCGGCATGTCGATGATGATGGACATGCGCAAGTTGGCCAATCACCCTCTCCTGCTGCGCTACTACTACCAAGCGGACCAGGTGCGCAAGATAGCCGCCCGCCTCGCCAGGGATCCCACCTACAAGGAGAAGAACGAACAGTACGCGTTCGAGGACCTCATGTGCCTGTCTGACTTCCAAATACATCAGTTGACGCAATCTCATGGGGTAAGTGACCTTTTCATATAACACAAAATATTTTTATTTAATTAACCAATAGGGATGTTGCCTATCCCACTAATATTATAAATGTGAAAGTTTGGATGGATGGATGAATGGATGTTGGTTCCTCAATCACGCAAAAACGGCTGAACGGATTTTAATGAAACTTGGCACACAGGTACAATAAAACATAGAATACTTTCCATCCAGGTAAAGATAAGATTCCTCGAGAACGCGGGTGAAACAGCGGGGCGGAAAACTAGTTTATAATATTTGTATGATATGGCGACAAAAAACCTAAATATAATATAGTTCACATAATCAAACCTTATAAAATTTGAAAAGACTGGAGTTTTTTTTTTTTATATTCTCGATAGGCTTGTGTTTGACGACAATCTCACCACGGTAAGTGATGATGTGGTCGAAGATGGTAAGCACACAAAGCCTAGATGGTTTAAAGAAAACATCGTGAAGAAACTATAGCATGATGAAAATCCATCACCAAGCACTTACTGGTATAGCTGCCTTCTTCTGACTCCCCACATATTCTATTTTAAACTGTATTTACACAGCAATAAGATGATTTTTCCATTGTGCCAGTGCATAAGCCAGTTTTCCGTGCCGACTCACCTGATCCTGGACTCTGGCAAGTTTCTCAAGTTGGACGAGATGTTGCCGCGGCTGAAGGCGGGCGGGCACCGGGTGCTGCTGTTCAGTCAGTTCGTGATGGTGCTCGACGTGCTGGAGCCCTATCTACGGGAGAGGAGGCACCGGTATCTACGGCTAGATGGAAGCACTGCTGTTGTTGACAGGTATATACATGTTTTATAGGTTATTTTAGGCTAGCGTGCTTATCTTTAGATTTTTATTCTCAAGATTTCATTGTTCCTGTAAAAGAATTGCAATTGTTGTTTCAAAATATGCCAACTTAAATTATTATTCGATTAAAACTAACGTTAAACTCCTAATGATAGTTAAGCATTGATCAGTATCTATTGAAAATCTGTGATAGCAAAACGTGGTCTTACTTATGCTTTGAAATAGTTATGCTTATCTACGAATCTAATTTAAATTGACACAAAATAAAAGGTTATTATTTGTAACTTTTATATATACAGGTGTCAGGTAAGTAGGACGACAAACTTAAGGCCAAAAAAAAATGACCATAGTAAAAGTATTTAATATCTAAAATTAATACTTAAATATCAGAAACATCTCGAAAATGTCCACCTATCTCCCCCTTAAGCTTGTAATACTACTTACCGGACACATAAACATAGTATACGTTTAGATATGTATCAATATTTGTGTACAATATGTTGTAGACAAGATCTGATAGACCGGTACAACACGGAGGACATATTCGTGTTTCTTCTGTCGACGCGCGCTGGCGGACTGGGCATCAACCTCACCGCCGCCGACACGGTCATCATACACGACATAGACTTCAACCCTTATAATGATAAACAGGCTGAAGACAGGTTAGACTACTATTGTTTTTAGTTCGTTTTTTTTAAAGGTTTCTGGCTTGGTATCTAGACCTTTAAGCCATTTCTTTGTTTTAAATATTCTTCTTTTATGTTTTACTTACTTACTTACTCACTCCGATGGCTCAGCGACCCGAAGACAAGGAAAAGTGGCGCTCTCTTGTGTCGGAGGCCAAGATTCACTTCTGGTCGCTTTTATGTTTTAGTCACGTTATATTGTCACATTCACTGTAAAGTCTAGTCCTCGTCCGTACGAGTCCGGTCAGGTTTTAGTGAAATTGGTGGCTGTTCCACCGAAACATTTCACTGACTTTTTGGGACAACCTGAAAAGTCACGATACACGCTTTCACTTCACCTCACTTAGAGTGATCTTTATTGGACAAAACACCACCAATATTATTAAATAAAACTTACTTTAATGAAAATAAAACGAAAACGCAATGTCACTTCACAAGTTCCCGCCAAAGAGGAATTTTCGCAGTTGTTTTTTACTGTGTTGCATGTTGCATTACATGTTGTGTTGCAAATAATCAGTGCACGGCCTTAAAGTCATCCGTTATGCGACAGATGTCATCGAATGGGCCAAACCCGTCCAGTGACCATACACCGGCTACTAAGCAAGGGGACCATCGAGGAGGGAATCTACCAAGTGGCACAGGAGAAGCTCAACCTAGAGAAACACGTCACTGGAGCCGATGGTAAGTGTACATCTATATGTAAACTAAGATCTACATATAACTGTATAGAGTAGATTTTGTATTTAATATACCTAATGGAGTATTTGCAGTCTATGGGACGCTGAAAGATTTTTTCATACGATTTTGTTAAATATTTAAAACATAACGTGGTTTAACTTTGCATCCCGAGGTATGATTACAATATTTCGTACATCGTTAAAAATATTGTGACTAGCTTCCGTCTCGCTGTTTTACTCTTATTGTTTTCCAGGATAACAAATATTTTAATTGTCATTCAAGGGAATTATCATTAGTTTTTCCAAATTTCATCCTAATTCGGTCAGCCGTTGCGTGATTCGGTCACACAATCACATATTCACATTTATTATATTAGTGGAATTTAACACTATATCCATCATATAAAAGAGTTATGAATATGAAAATGGTTGGGTACACGGGTAGAGGAAGATCGGGTTCATATCTAATGATGTTTGTCCACTTTCAGAAAATGATGGTCAAGAACAAAAGAACGTAGTGCGACTACTATCAGCCGCTCTCGGTCTCACATCACCCAACAAATGATTACCCACCAACACCACAATTACTATTGACTAGTGAATGTGAACAAATGTTTGCCAGACTCGTATTACGTGATCCTTATGTTTGTAACGCAACCAAGTTGGACCCAAAGTTTGTGACAAATATGCAATCATAGAGATTACGCCCAATAGGTTAGTAGATAATGATTTTTTGTAAATTGTATATGTATGTAATGTTATGTTGATGCCACTTGCTAATTATATTTTCGTGAATGTATGTACGTAGGGAAGTTGAAACTTGGAGTATATGCGACTTGGGATAAACAGATTCACAAAATTTAATTCGGCTGAGTATAATGTGTTCTTTTTATGCCACCTCTCCCCTACCTTAGCGGATTTCTCATTATATTGCGCTCGAGATATGCAGATAATAGTCGATGCGTGAATTCAGCAAGATTGGGTACTATAATAGCGTAGCTAAAAATGTTTTGGTTTTTAAATTTCGAATGAAAAATAAATCTATGAAAATAGCAATTAAAATTATAGAACAACCGTCATTTCATAATCGCGCGTTCCATAATCTGCCCGCATGTTGCTATCTCTGTTTAGCTAAGGTATGAGGACCTGTGCTTGCGCGATAGCAATAATAACA
Organism: Ochropacha duplaris; assembly: GCA_951361185.1. Lineage (NCBI taxonomy): Eukaryota > Metazoa > Arthropoda > Insecta > Lepidoptera > Drepanidae > Ochropacha > Ochropacha duplaris. Next base: position 10,513,817 of record OX592703.1, read on the forward strand.
ATTCAATAAAATTTATGAATGAGATGTTTTGTCGTAGTGTTACTATACAAACTACTATACAGGATGTCCGGTAAGTAGTACGACGATATTTAAAATCAATATATAAAAATCAGTAATAATAATATATCTCGATAATGGTAACACTTTTACTGAAGTAATTTTTGTAGATGACCTGCCTACTTATCACCCCCTTAAGTTTGTCGTACTGCTTACCGGACATCCTGTATATATTCTCGTTTTTAATACGAAATAAATAACAAGAAAACATGTCGTAGAAATATGCGAAATACAAATGGCCAACGTTTCGTTTAAGATGATTATTTTGAAAATAAACATTTAGGGACTTTGATAAATACAAGAAATATGCTCGTAAAAGCTTCCACGGTGTATGTAGTCCAAGTTCTGATTTCGAAACTAAACTCTAAATAACCTAACACCATTCCGAGAATGGTTATATACTACGAATAATTCGCATTTATCAATATATAATCAACTTTATGCACGAGACTTAAGGTTGAATTTGTGTGAAACACTTGCACTTGTAAGGCTATAAGTAAGTCGATGAATTTAATTATTAGGGTTGATACATCTGAAATATTTTTATATGCAACGTGGAATATCTATAATATTCCTTTAAAACACCTTCATACTAGAGTAAATATGGAATAAGAATACAAAAATAATATATTCATTTATGATATAATTTGTAAATATACGCCAAAAAATGGTTAGTTGTCGTAAAAGTGTATAAATAATCACACCACCTTCTTTATTTATTCGTTCACGAGGCGGTTCGCATTGCATGAACATGTCTGTTTGTCCTGAGTTTGAGAGTAATTATGTATTTGAAAAGTAGTATGAGGTTGGTGCGGCTAATAAGGCCTAAGTAACAAAAATACAAGTCTTAAGGCTATGCTAACTTAAGCGAGTCCAAACATTTTAACTATATTTTTGTTACTTACGCCTTATTAGCCGATGGGCCTTATTACCTACCTTATACGTTGTTTAAAAGTTGATCTGATTCTTATAGTACATACTCTGCTTAGTTTGAAAGCAGATGGCCGTGTGGAAGAAAATCCCAGGATATTTATTATATTATAATTTTATTTTATAATACCCTATTCCTATTTACTCTAAAACAAGGGTGTTATCCAAATAGTTCTGTAAATATAACAAAACAAATTAAAACGCCTTATATAGTGTTTATAGTAAAAATACAGTATTTAAATCTTGATAACAAGTTATTTATAATCTCTCAAATACCCACGTAATGTTTATATCATTTAAGTGTACACTATGATACGTTGTTTCTGTAATGAGGCAATTTAATATCGTCTTTTAAATCGCACATTACCGACTGCCGCTTAAGACACAGCTGCTATGATTGTGTATCTATACAGGGTGTAATCGTTAAGTGTGTCCAGGCGATTATTCCGTAACTATTACAGATATCAAAAAAAATTAAACTGATATCGAAAGTACGTTACCTAATCAGTAAAATGACATCATTTTTTTTTAAATCAAACTAGAAGTATTTAAAATTTTGACATTAAACACTCCCATACATTTAGTATGAGATTAGTAGAAAGGTTTTAGTTTCCTTATTTTAAAAGGCTATTTTAGGTACCAGTATTACTGGTACCTAAAATGGTATAATACCTGGGGACCAACGATCTCGTAATATGTAAAATTGCTTTTTTCATTAATAAACATTATTATTATTATTACTCGCTGATTAATTACGAAATCTCAGAAAGTATAAATGCCACAAACTTGAAAAAAATAATCACACCACCTTATTCATTTATTCGTTCACGAGTCCTGAGTCTGAGAGTAATTATGTATTTGAAAAGCAGTATAAGGTTGGTGCGGCTAATAAGGCCTGTCGGCAGGTAGATTCTTCATAACTAGTAGGTATTCGCTAAGGATTTTTTTTATTCAACACCTAAAGGATTCCCTCAAAACGCGGGTGAAACCGCGGGGGACAACTTGTATATAATATTGAGGACATCTCAGACAATATTTTTAAGTGGTTCAAGCTTCTAAATAGGCACCATTTAATTTCTTCGTTAGTAGAAAAACAAGGCGTGTTAGACAAGTGGTTTTTCTGCTCCGAAAATAATAATCTATAGACATCTTGTCTAGGCAAATGTGTAAGCGACAGTCGCCTTTGTGTGCACAGCTTTAAGTATTATGTGAAATGGTTTTAAGATAGCCACACTCTTTTTGTTATAGGATGTTAGAAAGTGACGGGTATATTTAAAACTTGAGTTTTACTGACTATCTTAAAATCATCTCTTTATATAGATATAGCCATCCACGAAGACGACTATATCGAAATATACATATAGATATATCGAGAGCACTACAACACTAGCGAAAGGATGCACACTTGCACTGTAAGAGAGGAAAAAGAGTTTAAAAAGTAGGCGCGTCTCCGTGGTAGCACTATCTATGGTCCCGATAAAGTATGTCCAACATGTAATGAATTTGTATACGTGAATTGATAAGTTGACAAAATGTAATCTACTTCTACATATTTAATTAGAATAAACAAATTATTGATTCATAATTTATTTAAGGTTGAATGTGGTAATCTAAGGTCTTTCTCTACGAATATTATTTAGACGTCAATAAGTTTGAATTTGTGTTATCTTTTCATTTTCTCGGAATCGAATTAAATTGATTTATTTGTTTATGGTCAAAGAAAACTTGTTACTTGGAAAAATATATGTTAATTTTCAGTTTCATTGTCCATCGATTATACAGGTGTGGTCCATTTGCGCCATATTTACGCTGGTTGACAAATTGCTTGTAAATAATACGAATCAATTAATAATAATATATCATTGGAGATTCTTCACACACGCTTATTAAATATAGATCGCAGCCAGTTACAGCACATAGACATGTTGATGCAAACAAATCTATCCTTGTAGGAATCAAACCTACGACCCGTGTAGTGACATATATAGTGATTATAATATTGCTCGATATCTAATAATAGAGAAATTTACGAATAAAATGTTCTTTATTTTATTGATTGGTGTTCTTTACAAGTAATGCAAAATATCCGCGAAATTGGAGATAATTCTAAACCTTAACCTATAAACAATATTTCGAGTAATTATCAAAAATACAGATTTCTGGAGAAAATCCTGCTTTTTTATCTTGAAACCTCCATTCTAACTTCAATGCATATCGGGAACTAGCTCGAGATATACCATTATCAATTTGAACTCAATGTGTATAGGGCCTAAGTGCACTTTAAGTTGTTGAATTACGCTTTTTTATCTACTGAGAGTTTGATACCATAGAGAACTGCTATTATAATAATTGATTCCCCAATACCGCTTAATTTATACCACCAAAGTATACCTCTATCGTTTTGTTAGATGATATTATTTAGTCTATGATGCGTCTTGCTTGATTTGTTTATCTTTAGGTCTATTCGTATTTTTAGAAGTGGAATTTATTTGAAAATATACGAAAATGAACTTAATAGAATTAGTAATAGAACTTAAAATTAAGTAATCTCGAAAAGGTGGACCTCAAGCGCCTTTTGTGATGTTAAAGATTGAGTCTATTGTTAAAATATGAATGAGTTGTATGAATCTTTATACCTCAACACCGAGACAAAATGAATAAGTTCTTATGACTGTAAAACACTTAAGCTGACCTTACACAAGATAGGTTGAATTTTCAAACGTCTAGTTGCTCTTTAAAACCATGAAATTATTAAGCTTTGGTCTCTTGATCGGAACCACAACGCTGCGGTATGCGATGCCGGGTATAAAATCATATGAACAACGTCTAGAATGGTATTTTGTTCCGTTGCAGTGTGCTTCAGCATTCTAGACGCCAAGCATGTGTTCCGACAGTTGAACTTGCGAGCCAGTTGCCTTTAAGGCATTGTAATAAGGTGTAAAACACATTGGCAATCTCCCTGGTATTGCTAATGTCTATAAGCGATGGTAGTTACTTACCATCTGGTGACCCGCTTGCCTGGTTAGATTTTTTTATTTCTGGCACCGCATACCGAAGCGTTGTGCGTTCCGATCAAGAGACCAAAGCTTTAAAATCAATGCCACTAGTTATTTATTAGACAGAGTATCTATCGATTTAAGCTCAGTTTTAGCAAGCTCTATTCATGACATGACTTATACAGAGTGTCCGGTAAGTGTACGACAAACTTAAGGGGGAGAAAACGTAGTGAATAGAATAGAATAGAAAATATTTATTTGCGACATTACAATAATACAAAATTACACAGGAAAAAAATAAAATACATAAAACAAAACTATAAGTATAGCACAAAACATTAACTAATTTGTCACAAATTGGCTCCAACTCAGCATAATACCAGCTGTTCGCCAGCGCTGATCTTCCGTTGGAGCCATTGAAATCACGTATCAGCATGCACGCGGTACTGAATATATATATATATATATAGGTATATAAAACTAAATACCTACTGAACTAAAAAACTACAATATACATACTAATATAAACAAAATACTAAACAATTAAGCTACACTGAATGTTCATTTCACTAGTAACCCATCTAAAAAATACATAATAAACCCGTTGGCTATAATAGGGACAAATGTCCCAGGAAAACAATAAGATAACAATAGGCGATTCAAGTTATATGATGGTTTGGCTCATATAGCACATTTAGTGGGGGGTACATTTTTCAAAAAATCAAGAAAATGGTGACACTTAACTAATTTTTGTATATTTGGTAGTGAGCCGCCCACCTATCTCACATTTAAGTTTGTCGTAGTAATTACCCGACATCCTGTATAACGATTTTCGTTCTTATTAAGGCCCTTATCTATACTAATTTTATAAAGAGGAAAGATTTGTAACGAATTGGCTCAAAAAGTACTGGACCGATTATAAAAATTCTTTCACCATTTGAATGCTACATTATTCCAGATTAACATAGGCTATATTTTATCCCGGGATCAGATAAGATCCCACGGGAACGCTAGTGAAACCGCGCGGAACAGCTAGTTGACTTATAAGACGCATGTTATCGGCCAAGTGACGCATGCCCGTGTGATTAATTAAAGCATAATTACTCCACAACGCCCCTAATGTGAGTGTTGTCAACTTACTTAGTTTTATTAGTTAATTTATTTTGTTTTATATCAACTTTACGCATTATGTTATTACTTAGTTTATTTTAGATTAGAGACATTCCTTAGATAATTAAATAAATAGTAAATTGTATTATGTTGATTTATTTTCCTGTATAATTTTGTTTATTCTGGTATGAATATGATGTTATAAGCAACCTTAAAAAGTCGAAAGTCTTGATATTTGTTCAAATTGCTAACTTAAAAGAATTAAATTTTGGCTGGCAACCGAAACTTAATTAGCTTGTTTCCCACATTTTATTCATATTTCAAGCTATAAAAACTATAATAATCTCTGAATTTGCTTTGTACATTGGCTTAATTGTCGTGCCCGTGTCGGATTGATTATGGGACGGTTACGCTACAGTGATGAGCAATGCTCGAAGTAAGTGTGCTTCATAGTGGATTAAATTATATGGAACTAGCTGATGTGAGAATCTTATTTTGGAAGTGAGTAATATTTTTGACGTTAGTGTCTTTGACATCCGGCTCGAAGGACCATAACGAATTATTTAACACTTCATCATTTTATATCATGCAGGTCACAGGGCAGTCAGCAAGATAAAATTCTAAAACCTAGTTTTGGAGATATTCTGGGAAATGAAGGTATGTCATATTCAAGCAGTATTATAATGAAAGTTTCTTTTCTTATTCTTGATAAGCTTGTGTTTGACCACAATGTCACCATGGTAAGTGATGATGTGGCCGAAGGTGGTAAGCACACAAAGCTTAGATGGGAACTGGATCTCAAGTGCAGCTGTCAAAATACGCCGATAGGCTTGGCTGGCAACAGATTTTGAACTGAAGTTAAAGGATTATGAATTTTTTTTTGTAGTTCGGGGACGACCTTCCCATTCGCGAGTCAAGAGGCTTAATGGTAGGGGAGGCAATGATGCTAAATTTGTAGTTACTCGAGCGTCTTTGGGACCTACTGGAATTTGAAGATTAGGTGGAATAAAGAAAAAAAGGTTCTGTGATATTTTCCCCTTCAGCGGTGGGGGGAGCGTCTACAGGGTTTCAAAAATGTAAAAAAAAACAGTCACCAAGAAATACTCGAGCGCGTCAGATATTAATAGGGTAGTCGCGCCACGTCTGTCTGATAACGGAAAAATAATAATCTGCCGTTTTGCGTGGTGGGGGTGGCCGTACGAAGGGGTCGAAAATATTTTAAAAAAAAAGTTACTCGAGCGCGTCAGACATTGATAAGGGATGTTAAGTGAACCCTCCAGTAGCTCCTATTTTAAAGACTGACGATTTGGACGCGACCATCAGTCAGGGCCGATTTTTGAAAATGCAAAAAAAAATCGTGACCTGGATTTACTCGAGCGCGTCAGATTTTTATACAGGCGGTTCTTCTTGATGGCCTTGTTGTACTGACCCATAATCTGACAATTATTTTGAGGGATTTCCTTAATCTGACGGTTTGAAAAAAAAAATATATAAAAAATATCGAAATCTCGAAAATGGTTTAAGATATCGAAAAAATGATTGTGCAAAAGTTGTAGAGAATTTAATTTTCTACAATATTTATTATGAATACATATACCAAAAAACCCATATGAAACGAGATATTTGCAATAAATGATTTTTTGGCCTTTGACCTTGAAAATTAGTAGTCGCGGGCACCCTAAGATAAGTAGCTTTTGAGACAGGTTTTAGGGTGTCAAAATAAAGGTTTATACAAGTTAATAGCTATACTATCTCTCATTCTGAGGTGAAACTCACAATATTCCTGGACTATACACTTAATAATGATTTTAGCTACTTCGGCTTGTGCAAATCGGCAGATTAAGATATTTCCGTGATTCGTGACTAATTTCCTTCAAAATAAAAAAAAAACTAATCGCGCTCGAGAAAATCCAGGTGACGTTTTTTTTTGCAACTTTGCGAGTCTCCAATTTTCTTTCGTCACGCCCAAATTGTCAGATTATTGAAATGTACACTATTTTGCATGTAACTAACTTACCTTATCTTAATCTGACGCGCTCGAGTATTTCAAACCATCGATTTTTTTTTACTAATCTGACGGGCTACCCTAGGCGTTCGACACTACATAGAGGGCTCAGATTTGGTGAGAGTACTTCACAAGGTGCAAGGTTGCCCCCCTTATGTTAATCTGCCGCGCTCGAGTAAATCCCGAAATCCCCTATTCGCCTCCCCTACCATAATGCCTGGTCAATCAAATCAATGAATGATCCCGCCATAGAATGTAAACTAATATACCGCTACATTGAACTGCCTTTCACTGACGCGACATTGTCAAGGTGGGTATTAGTGGATTATTCACTTCGTCCCGCCTCCTAGTACAGTCCGCCACAAAAGTAGGTGTTACTGAAGGTCGTGGAACCGTCTGAAACTCCTTTATATCATCATATATTAAGATTAATATACAAGTGTCCGGTAAGTACGACAAACTTAAGGGGAGATAGGTGGGTGAGTCACCTACGAAATATACAAAAAAAATCACAGCAAAAACATCACTATTTTCGAGATATTTCTGGACTACCTATATACCTACTAAATGAATATTCTACTAAAAAAATGTTAAGAAAAATATGAATCTACACTAATTTGTAAGTTAAGTTTGAATGTAGAAGGTATATCTGAAACTACTGATCCGATTTTGAAAATCTTTCACTACTAGAAAGCTTCATTATTCCTGTAACTATAACTTTTCACCGCCAAAGCATGACGAGGTACTAAAAAAATCCTCGTTTGACTATCATTTGCAGATTCATAAAATAGGTATAAGTAGAAACATAAATTGCGGGTATTTGGATAATATTACGTATATATGACACGTCCTAGGTATCGTAAGGAAACTTCCGCTACAATACAACGCTGTAGGAATATTAATTTTTAACTGTTTTTAATGGATTATCGACTATATTAACAAATACATAGGTGCTGTAATCGATGACATCAACGACGAACAACAAAAAACGCCCAAATAGTTTCAAAACACTGCTTCGATTCCGTGACAGCAATGCGAAGGTTCGTTGCCTCCTTAGTTCACTTTTCCGACGAAAGAGGGGATGGCAAACGCTCGCCTATCTACTTCTACTGTAGGTATTAATACTGTGAACTCTTCTAAAATAAACTAACTAATAAGAACCCTGACTTCAGAAATACAAAGTCATTTACCAAAGCAACTGCCTGTTGTGGAGCGAGCAAACATTGATTCAATGCTTGAATAGTTTCCGTACTGAGTCATTTGTGTTCCAACTACAAACTCTGTGTGATGCTTTCAGATGGTGATACATAACTATTATGAGAACGATCTACAATACACGATTGATGGAGAACTGCCTGTGTATGTGATAGTGAATGTTATATTCAAGAAGGGCTGAATGTTAATTGTAATGTTTTTATTTGTTTATGTGTTAAAACACAGTGTGAAGGAGTAGTGCATCGTAGAGAGGCTAATATGAGTGCGCGGCCGCCGCGTCAGTCGGCAAACCGCCCGGGCGGGCGCCACACGACCGGAATCTGCGCAAGCGACGAGCGGCGAACAAAAATAATTTCAGTGAAATAAACACGCATCCGCACACCGCTGGAACATGCTAGCGCAAGATTCTGGTAAGTCAACAATTACATACTAGACTACCAACCTGATAAAGCGAATACATCAACACAGCACTCGTTTCCTAAGCGATCTATCTATATATAGTTCATAGTATTTTCGGACACTGCAGCCGTCGAGTTTCGTGCTGCGCTTTTAACAATTTTTCCGACATGTATAATTTTTCCGGCGTCGTAATAATGGTGGGGTGTTGTGATGTTAGTCATCAATTGACCCGTATTAGTCCGAAGCGTCTCGACGTAGAGGTACGAAAAACGAAAAAGGCGAATGGTGAAATTTGTACAGACTAAAATAACCAAATAAGTAAAATGAAAGTGCACGTTGCACATTTATACGACCGCGCCTAAAGTATTTGAGAACGTTTCTAACAGATAATTAGTTTGGAGCATGATAATAAATAGATTTTTCACTTGCGCCGTAGCGTTCTCAATAGGTGGCCGTAGTCGCCGCTCCGATGGCCTAAATACCGGCAGTTTACACAACTGCGAGATCAATGTCTGAACAGCTTACATGTGCCCGTGAACGAGGATTTTTATATCGATTTTCTTAGGTTATTAAACGAGGTTATTGAAAAATGACGGTTTTTTTGTTAACCTCAAAAATGTTTTCTTGTAATGAATTTATTACCAATATGGGGTAGAGCCTCTATTATCCTTTAAATAAGGCAAATACTGAAGATCTTCGCAGGCGCCTATGAATGGTCTGACTCTAACGCACGGTTCCGAATGTTTCATTTGCTGAGAAGAGCTGGATATAAACACAGGAATGATTAAAACAACTTCAGAATGATTACATAATTAGTTTTAATAATTTTCGTTAGTCTCACTGGCTGCAAAACACTACCTGGCTGTAACAAAAGCGTATGCAAAAAGCGAACCCCATCAAATATTTTGAAATAGGAACGAAATATAATCGTTACCTAATATTTAGTACGTAACTAATGGTTAATTAATAAGGCCTGATTTTTCAATGGCTAGATAAACTGGCTGTTAATTTGAAATTAGATTTGTATGGACTTGAATATAATTGTATGAATTTCTTATGTTGCGCGCAAACGGAGATCCAATCAACTTGCGTCCGATGAAGTGCAGTTGCGGTCGGGATGTTGGAGATCAGAGATTGGGATTAGCTTTGACTTTGATTTTAAAAACTTCAATACCCATATTCTGTCTTTCTCTATCGAATCTTCTCGGAAATTCAAATACAGTTGAGACTATATTATTCAGACCTCGGTTACCTATTCGCGGTTATTTGTTTGTCAACCGCTGTCAAATAACTTTGTCTTTGGTTCGGTTGATATGTTTAATTTGTTTTTGTTGATTTGAATAAACACGTGTACACGCGGATGAGTTATCTTTCTAGAGTTAATAATGTTTAAAAATCACTTTTCTCCATATACCTATTAATTATCCGATTGCCTTGCGACAACAATAAGAGCGGTTAATAGAGTCTCCACTGTAAGTATCTACATCCCTTAACAATCCAGCAATCATATTGAAAAGCCAGCAGCGTCGAGGATTCAGCAGCGAGAAAATAATGAATAATTTAAGCGCTGTTTTTCAGCCAGATACCTATTTGACAAATGATAGAAATCATGATAGATTATTATGTATTCGTGATCGTTGTAATAAATAAAAAAATAACGGTTAATTTAAAAGGTAAAAATTGCAGTTGGTAACGTGATGTTAACACTAGTTAGGTAACAGAAAGATGCCCGGCGAATCGACGCGGACCATTGAGTCGGTTCGTTCACCCCTGAAACTGAGACCGGCCGATATTACAGTACAGTAACCGTGTTTTTACACGGCATTTTGAATATATTGCACTGAAAAGAACACGTAATAGTTTTGTAACAATTTCAGTACCTATGCTTCTTTTCAATCAGTTGGCAATTATCGGTTTTCACATCACTTAACTTCCTAATTAGCTTTGGTACGTGTGGGTCGAAACTTGGTGATAATTCAATCTTTTATACTCAAAAAGCTTGTTTCAGATATTACCTATAGGTACCTATATAGATAGTTTAAAATAGTAGGTATGATATAGATATATTACCCATTTAAAATATAAAACTTATATGTTGTAGTTGTATCTTATCTTTAAATATGACGGAAGGAAAGAGAACAGTTTTCAGCACTAAACAATCAAACATTTTATAGAACGAAAATCGGTTTTAATTATAGTTTATGAACACAATTTTGGCTTACAATAAGTAGGTATGTCTACTATAATGAAAATAAAATATTATGCCTATAAAATACTATACAATATAAGTAAATACCTACAGTACATACTTATCTAAAACACGAAAATTTTCCCAATTCGTGCATATGGAATACTACCAGAGGATCTATGCGTTTTTTTCTCGATTTTACTAAAGCTGCAGCATTGGAAAATAGAAAATAAATTTGCTCAGTTTGTGTTCAAAAACGTTGGCGATATAAAGGCCACGTAAAGTGACACCAAAGTCATACTAACATTATAATCTTAAGGTCCTTACCCAATGTTTACTTATCTAACTCGTTATTGCAAGTTAAATGACTACATTTTGCATTTTCCAGACATTTCATTAGCACACTACCTGCTAATTCTTCTTCGAAACTGGTTTCTTGGTCGACCAAGATATCAGTTTGCAGCCTATTGCTGCATTATTTCACATTTTAGATTTCTTTAACAATGTGGTGCAAGCAATAGTGGTTTAATGTTGCGGTAATATTTTTTAGTTTGCAGTTGGCATGAAGTTGGGTCTACGTAGTTTTCGTGGGCGGGGTATTATTGTGTGGGTAGCAAAAAAGGCGCGAAATACCTAACCTATGTGAGCGACGAGGTCGTGACTGGCTTGCATACAATACAGTCCATTCTGTAGACACCTGTTTGTAGTCCTTACATTAACTGGAACATACATAAATATATATGTAGGTGCATTCGAGGTCCCATTTCACAATGCAAATGTAAAATGCATAGTTTAGTTATCAATTTGAATTAAAAAAAATACTTCCCCAAATAAAAGTTGATATTTTTTATAGTGTTTATAAACGAAAACATTGAGGGAGTTTTTAACTCTCGAAGTAAACAAGGACATAAGCCGAAGGATCATCTTTTATTTTTTGCTTGTGGAAATTTTTTTTTCAAGCCCCGCCTCGCTTCTGTTAGTGAAGATTGATCACTCGCATCATTGTTTTGTAAACTTCTTGTCTATGTTAGGTATCTTTTTGGTTTAAACGGTTGTCGGTAGTTTTTGCTTCGACAAAACTGTGAGTCATCTAGTCTTGATTCGTGTCTATGGGTTTTTAAGTGCAGTATTTTATAAACATTGGTAGTTCTTTTTAGCGCTTGATAAAATTATTGAAGTAGGTATGTTTAAATCATGAAATATTTTTATTTTAACACTTGTGCCACAATTGTGTCGACTAATATTGGAAGTTTCAACAATTCCTAATTGATGAAGAGTATCTTGGCACACCAAGTAGAAGGATAATAGGTGGTTTATTCGTCCAAGGATAATAGTGATTCCTAAACTCCAAACCCAAGAACAGTAATGTTAGATATTTAATTACCTCTCTGCCTCTATTTTAACTCGATTAGTCATTGTTTGGGTGTGATTCAATGTCTACAATTACCATTTTTAGAAATTTCACACATTTTTATATTCAAGAAACTAAATCATGCGGTGAACTTCGTACATCGCTAGGTTTTTTTTATCGATTTTTCAGCTGATCATTTAGATTTTTCATTTTTCCTAAACCTTCCCAGTATTGAAGCGAACAAAACAAAAAAATATTAATCGGTTGAGCCATTTTAGAGTTGTTTTAGAGACTAGAGCACGGCAATTGATTTTTAAATAATGTTCTAGCTTTCCGCTCCGCGGTTTCACCCGCGTACCTATGTTGATGAGTCGGTGAGCCAAGCCTTTTTTATATCGATAATTTAGATAAGAAGAGTCAAAATACAGACAATTAGACAAAGAACCGTGAACAATGTTAACTACTTCATAAAGAATGTCACAGCTCTTTGATTCGACATCGATTAAAATCGTCGATGGGGAGACAAAACAAAGCCACCGCCTGTGCCCATTGACCTAGAACCTTTGCAACCTCATACTTATATTTAAATCCAATCACTTGCGACATTTGCTTAGGAAATAAAAACCATATGTGCACGGTTATAAAGTTTTATCTCCTTGAGATACGTTTTGAGATATGACCGATTGGATTTAGGTTGCGTCATATTATGTGTTGTACGTGGTTCATATACCACACCACACTAGTAAACACGGTGATGTCATAGTGATCCGCCTACAATAGTTACGTTCTAAGATTTTTGAGAATCCTTCGATTATGTAGGTTTGATTCACAGTTTATCTATTATTAAACTAGCTGTCCCCCGCGGTTTCACCCGCGTTCCCGTGGGATCTTATTTTTTCCCGGGATAATTATAGCCATGAAACTCGCAAATAACGTGGCTTTCTATTGGTAAAAGATTTTTTTAAATCGGTTCAGTAGATCCAGAGATTACCCCCTACAACCTCACAAACCTCTTTATAATATTAGCATAGAAGTAGGTATAGATAGATATAGTTTAAATTTTCAACTTAATTTTAAAACTACGATTCCAGTCTAAGAATATATCTTTAGAAGATTACAAGGGTAGAAATTCATGGAGGAATCATTACGTATATTTCAAACGTCTACACATAATAAATTGATTAGCGATGGAGGAAATTACCCTAATTTTGAATTTCAAATATCTTTTCTTAGTGTAAGTTAATACGTTTTATTATGCCTGTATGTATTTACATATAATACAAATAATTGGACTCCAGCGGACTAGGCTGGGTGTTAATTAATTAAGTAACTGAAAAATGTAAAGTGAGAAAACTGCTGACAAACTGTTTTACAGTTTAGCAGAAGACTTATGTTAGTATGTAAAAAAATAAAAAATAGGTTAGTTAGTCAGTCAGGACAAGCAGTCATTAGAGCATGTTAAATTGTAGTACCTATGTATCGCATTACATATGTATAGGACCATAATAGGCTGTATGTATTGCAGTATTACTTTATAAGTACGTACGATACGTATAAAGCTGCTATTCTGGGATTGACAATGTACTCGTAACATGCCCTTCGTTTTCAGTTTTAAGTCAGTAATTTTACATTCATAACGTTAAAAGAACTAATCATTACTTCCTTAATTACAACCCCTTGTTTATTAACTAGTTTTCCGCCCCGCAGTTTCACCCGCGTTCCCTAGGGATCTGGGCATGAATCTGGGCACACAGGTAGATCATATATTGGAATAAAACATAGGCTTTTTATCACAGAAAAATATAAGATCCCTCGGAAACGTGGGTGAAACATAAATAATCTTAGGTGTTTAAAATCCCTACTAATATTATAGGTAATAAATGCGAAAGTGACTTTGTCTGTCTGCTTTTTACTTTTTCACGCCTAAACCGGTGAACAGCTAGTTTATTAAATAAATTAAAATACAATGACATTTTTACTTGATGCGTCCTCGAGCCACAGAATAGGTAAAAAGAAAACAAATGTAACATACTCTATACATGTAAAGTATTCTACAAATTTGAATTTCATGCTGTTTATCTCATCACAAAAGAATTTCGTGAACGTCACCTGCGGACACCTGCAGTGCTATTAGGTATATCAACAATGGTTATGTATTATTGTATTTTAAACGCGTCATTTCAAACGAAACGAGATTTATCCTAGTTTGTTAACTAGTTCTCTAGAACCTTGCTACTGAATAACTACGCTCTAATATCAACTCCCCTATAACTCATATATAGAAAGAAGAGAGCGAAATATATGTAACACTGATAGTTTATTGCCGGCTCTTCTCAGCAAAAGCAACCTTCCGAACCGAGCATTTAGAGTCTGACTATTCATAAGTGCCTGTGAAGGCCTATTTGGATGAATAAACAATTTCATTTCATTGATTTCTGTTCTGATATTAATCTATTCCCAAACATTTTCCTTCAATTTTAATCACTATCTAAGTACGATGTGTTTCTAAGAACTTGGCTAGTTAATTTATATCAGGAGAAGAAAAATAAATACTATACGTTTGTTTTTGAAATCTATTTAATTTTAACGGTCATCCACCATATTATTTATGAAAAACCCTTCATGCGAAAAGAAAGGTTTATTGAAAATAAAATTAACCTTATTAAGCCTGGGGATGGGAATCTCCCCAAAAACTACATAAAAAAACAGGAATAGATATTTGAGTTATACAACAAATATTACACAAAATCTACAGGCTCTATGTCTGTAGAGACACGATACCAAATGATAATAATTTATGGTAACTGGTTAGGTACCTATAGCCCAAAGAGACAAAAGTGCGAATATTAGAGGATACATTTGCTATTTATTTTGTATTTTTTGTAAAGATTTTTATACCCGAGGTTTCTTCTATCAGGGTAAGTTTCCCATTGGCTTTCGCGTTACAGGCTTTGCCTAGTGTGAAAGTCATTAGCACATTTTGCTAGAAAAAACCTCCAGCATTATACATATTTTATTTTTCTGTGTAATCTGTCAATGTTATGCCTAATCTTTTGTATTTTTCTGTGTATTTTGCTGAAATAAATTCATTTTCATTTCTATCACATTATATACATACGTGTACAATTAAATACGATATATCTACCTTTTCATATTAAATATACCTACTTTATTAAGTCAACCTTGCGAGGACGAGTGTAACCCAGATTTCTCGTTGCACCGAAGTGAAATCGTTGCGAGTTACCTGAAGCCCTATACAATCCATATACTTAGGTAGCTATGTTGACCGCTTACTTGACTCACTGACTGTAATATAGCTAATACCATCCGTCTATTTATTGCACTTGCATTGTCTACCTTATTAGGTCGTAATTAAAGCTAATGCGACCACCACAATTGTCAGTTGGTAATAATGATGTAAGTATAGCCGGTGAACTTGCAGTTTCACAATATTTTGATTTCTGTCCCTAATAGTAAGGCGTGGCAGTTTCCTATGACCACTTAATGTTGTATTTAAAAAGCAAAACTACCCGTTTGAACGTAGGTATTATTAGTAAAAAAATAAAAACATATTATAGACATGACTCTTCAACTGTATCAAAGAACGAAAATCACTATTTTTATTTATTATTAGATTGTTTTCTATGCGTTCCTAAACCAATCTTCCGAAGGTTTAGGAACGAGACACTTTTTCTTTAAGTGACATTGCAAGTAATTGCAACGGATGTCCGTAAGCTAGTTGTAAATAAGTTTACAAACTATGCTGTTTTGATATATTCATATCGGTAGCAGTACATTACCTAAAAGGTATGTACAATTTGAAACCTACCCTCAGCAAGTCAAGCCAAACCAAAATCCTGAATCCGCTACTGATTGTAAATCTAAATTGAAATAAATATTAAATATGAAATGCTTTTTAAATCATAACTTTCTCGTTGTTACAGTGAAATAAATACGAGTAAAGTGAACGAGTCTCGAGTGCAGAGCACGGACAAACGATAGACGGTACACAACGAGAGAGCGGTAAGTCTTCCATTTTATTACATGATGCCTTTCAATTAATAAAGAAAGATACAGCCACCAAGTAAGTAAATATTAAACTGAACGCAGAACTTGTTCTTCGAAATGGAAGCGAGAGAGTCTCCCGAGTTTAAGGCCAGGTCTTATCTTTTTCCCGGGATAAAATATAGCCTATGTTCATCAGGGATAATGTATCTTTCTAACAACAACAAAAAAAAACACAGATAATGAAAAGAAACCCTATACCGGATGGAGTATATTTCTGTGGTAAAAGTGACTGAAATCATCGAAATATTTCATCAAAAATTCATTTTTTTGTTTTTTCTTATATATGTTACGTAATTAATAGCTAGTGGGTAATAAATATGAGGGCAACACAAATCCAGTCTCTTATCATATAGTTTTTATAACTTTATCAACAGAGAGAGTACGTTGAACTATACACAATCAAAAAGCCTAATTATATACCTACCTACATTTTTGTGACATGACTGTACCACACACACACACACACACACACACACACACACACACACACACACACACACACACACACACAATAAATCGTGCTAGCGTAATACATGCCCGTAATTGGTTATTTCCTTTTTTTAATCCACCGCAATGATGTGTTGTTTTGTAAACCGGTTCGAGGTTAAAATAGTTTTAACTCTGCGTACGAACACTTACTGAAACGTTGCTGTAAAAATGTGAAGCATGTTTCGCATATTTTTTAACCTATCAACAGGGAATTAGATACCTAAAGACAAAATCTACAATCTACAGAATATAACAAGACCTATTACAGAAATGCAAAATGGTCCAGCTGGGTCCTACCTTTTATATTAAAAAAGAATGTAATTAAATTTTATTGATATTTTATTGCCTTATTATGTGTTGTTCCAGATTAGGGTTCATAGAGCCCCTACGACGAAACGATTCGAGTTTGGCGCTGCTGAACCAATTTCTCAGCCCCTCGAAATATTGTAATAAAAAATCGCTCGGTGACTGTCAGCACTAAATAAATCCTGCACTGCTCTTGTATATTAGTCGTATTAAAAAGAAAACGAAAAAAAAACTCGAAAAGTAAACCCTCTATCAGTGGCCACGACAGATGAGGGTTTATTATAATTAATGTACATTTATATATGCATATATAAATCGGAGAAAAGTGATCTCTAACGTGACGTCACAATAGTAAAGATTGTGATTATTTTAACTTGTAATAAAAAATATTAAAGCTTTGCTGTTACATCTCGCATTTTAACGCGTATTGCCCGTTTTGTAGTTGTAATTTTTATATTTTTTAATGTTTTGTAAATATTTGGAAAAATAATCAAAATAAGTGTGAGATTGCGTTATGTAACTATAATACATACTAGTCATTGATCTAGTGTATTTATTTTGATAATAATTAATCAGATTGTTATCGATAGTGATTAAATTAACTTATTTTTAAAGATTATATTTCAATAATATGTATTCAAAGAAATAATAAAAAGCACAGAATATACTGAATGCCCGAGTGCATAATAACCAAAGAGAATATTTGGTAATCATCCAAAAACAGACGTTCTGTCAATCATCCTAAAAAGGCGGGAGCGTAAGTACGGGCTACTCTGCCACAGATAGCAAATTTATCAGAAAACCAGTAAGAAACTGTTGAACAAGATGCAAACCCAAATTGGAGTTGGTAACGAGCTGCAGCGAAGCTACAGGATGCAAGACTTCGCATCGCCTGGCGTCATTATGAGAGAACGCAGCTTCATACGCCCTCAATCGCACCATAATATGCACCATAACCAGGTATTTATATTATACCTATTACTACAATATTGCTCACTAACATGTTTATTTCAAACAATATAACAAACTATATAGATCGGTTATTCTGCGGTAATTTTACTATGGTAAAGTTAATAAGCAGTAAGTATATTTTAATCTGTTGACTCGCGACATTAACACACACACAAACATAAAATATGAATTATTTAAAATAAATAAATGGCTTAAAGGTCTCGATACTAGGCCAAAAATCTTCTTAAAAAAAACACACAGTTTTCAAAATTTCAAAATTCGCGCTCAATTTTCAAGTAAATGTCATCGTCCCGATTGTCCCATTTGAGAACCAAGTGGTGCGGACTCTGAAACCCCGATTGTCCTAAGAAAGAACTGACAGGTTAATATCCTTGTAATTACCTACCTAATCCCGCCAAAAGTATAAATGTAAATAGGTATATTAAGTATACACGTACGTTGCAAGGAGTTCCCGCGAAGGAGTGAGCGATGGTGATGAAGAACAATATTTTCCAAAAATATTGAAATTCCTCCAACTGCAAAAATGTTTAATCTGGCCTAGATTTTTTCCTAAAAGATGAACTTTTAAGGCGAAGAACTTGACCAACTTTAACATTGATGTTTTTGGTTTCCCATCTAGGCTTTGTGTGCTTACCTTCGGCTACATCATCACTTACCATGGTGAGATTGTGGTCAAACACAAGCTTATCCAGAATTTAAAAAAAATGGACCATGATTACCTCCTGGAACAAATGTTGTGAGGGTAGTAAAAGTGTTCAAATCATCAAATGTATTCGTGTAAATTAGACGGTTGCGTGTTAGCTTTCTAGAATTCAATTATTTCATACTGTTGTAAATATATTAACACAGGAACTGTATTTCATACAGCTGTTCTTATTTACGTCCTGATATTCACTTTCAAATATTGATTCAAGGATGTAATTAAATTATTCGTTGCTAATGATTTCGAATACGTTTGCGGACGGCACGTGGGCGACTATGGCACAATTAATGGTCCTACACTACACCCACTTGATTGTCTGTGTATACTGATACTTACTGTATGTATTATTTAATCTGAATCAATTAATTATAAATATAGGCTAGGAGAAAGAAGCAAAGATCCCTCTTCACGTAATACATACTCGTATACGCAGAAAGAGTCCGAGATTTTAAATGGAGGATTGATTTGACTATCCAAAAAAAAAACTCGTGAAATCATTTATCCATAGAATAATAAATAGGCTCCGAGGGCTGATTTCTTAGACGAATCGTCTAAGGCTGGTTTTATAATCAAAGGCTCCGAGCGATGATTAATAATCGATTACGAAAAGTATTTGTTGTATCGATCCTAAAATTTCTTAGTCGAGTTATGTATGACTTATTTCTATGACCTTTTACAAAATCCAATTGATGAATTTCCTTATTAAAAAACGCATGAATTAGCAAGCGCCGTGTTGCATTTGCATGCGACTGTATTTTAGTGCTTTGTATTATATACAAAATTTTAAATTTAGACGATAATTAATTTCTGAAATTACAAATCTAATGAATCCTAGTATTGAAGAATATGATTTAGTACAGACTGGTGGGCTTTACTCTGATAATATGCCTGTGAATTTCAATTCTCTGACATGAATGTAAGTTGGTCACGATGTTTTCGTCGAAAAGGCAATTGTTTTCTTATGTCTCAAATTCAGTTATGTACCGATCATAGGCGAGTGCATTCTATACTAAGCCACACGTGAACCATGGTTTGTTTTTGTAAAAGGCCATAGATTTTAGCATAACCACACTTCAAAATCTTTTCATGAGCAGTGATGCATTAACTCCGTCTTAACCTTCAGCCTAAAATATTATGAATCCACGAAATAAACAAGATATTAGTCACAATGTTCGTTTTATATTAGTCGATGATGTGAGATCATCTTGCTCCATGCAGTATATCTAAATGCTGAAAATAAATAGTGACAATCCATCAAGTCCTTTGCATTGTGCAGTAGTTACCTACTGAACGCTAAAATATCATACAATTTTCTTTTCACAGTTTCCGCACAATGGGAAACGGCGGAGTATGATTTTAACCAACGCAAAAGGGAAACCTACACTAGAGATTTATAGACCACCAGGTTAGTAAGATTCCTATTAGAAGACTTCTTGACTAGTTAAGTTTCTTCTATTTATATCCAAAGGCTTATTTATCTCTATCATAAAGTATTATAAATATCATCTTTGTTCTCTATATAGGCATATAACAACTTCAGCTGATTCGTTTTACCAACAAACATAACTCTCACGAATGACTCATGTCTTCCTCTTATTTTCTCAGATAAAGCTACTCGACTAATTTGATAATGCACGAATGTGATTAAATCCTTTAACGATTATCGATTTCATTATAATTGAAAATGTTTGGCTGGTTAGCGTCACAACAAAATATGGCGCCAAATTTTAAAAATAAACAAAACATCATAATTGGAACGGGTCGACAGTCTGATGTTTGTTGTGGTGGGTTGTGTATGTGAATTTGTATGTTTCTCTGTGATTTTGTAAATCGTGTGATATGTCGCGGTGTATTGTGAAGCAGTCGCTATCGCAGCCGGTGGGTGTCGCACCGGTTGCTCCAGTGTCGCCGGTATCGGTTTCGCCGGTGTCGGTGACACCAGTTGTATCTGTAGCGGCCGTGACGGTGACTCAACCAGTTTCCGAGGCCTCAGGTTTGTTCAATTTATCAGCAATCGATACGATTTATCTCTCTATATCAATTTGAAGTAACTGTAACTAGGAGTAATGTCTTTGACCAGCTCTTTTAAGTACCCTAAAGCCATTTTGCAGTGATCAGTATCATTACCAGTAATTCACTATGGGGCTATTTACAATCATTTACACTGTGACTTTACTATGCATTTTGTATTCATGCGTAGGTTCTTCTAATCCAAAATTGATCACGATTCGGAAAAATATACGTAGGTAAATCTATCTTTGTCTTTATTTGAAGAATTGGCCCAATTATTGTACCTATACACATGTAAATCGAGATGGCATAATCGCTAGGTTGTATTGTTGTAGCTATTTTATTACTTCATTGATCGTATATCGCTCTCGGAATGATGACCCTATTACTTACAATAGGTTCGTTTACATAGACTGAATAATGTGAGCTTTCATAATAAGAGCTTCTTGGTCGTACGTGGCCTTTGTTCTACACTACAGTCATTGTGTACTTTAAGAAAAGTATGTATGTAGGTATTTACACAATATAATAAAAAATGCATTCCACCTATAACTTGCAAACTATAATAGAGATTCATGAGAATAGAGATGAAGTTTCAACGTAGTTGCATGTCTAGCATGCTTTTGGTTATTTCTTATCTTTAGCTGTCTTCTAGCTGGCAATACTGTGGACTTTTTGGCGAGAATTTTCGAATACAGGGTCACGTTTTCGTTTTATTTTCATGGACATGTTGTTTTGAATTTTATTGATTACCAGCTGTCCGCGGTTTCACCCGCGTTCCCGTGCTATCTTATCTTTTCCCGGGATAATGTAGCTTTCTAATGGTGAAAGAATTTTTAAAATCGGTCCAGTAGTTTTTAAGTTTATTCTTTACATACAAAAATACAAATCTTTCCTCTTTATAATATTAGTGTAGACTAGTTTTCCGCCCCGCGCTTTCACTCGCGTTCCCGAGGGGAGGGATCTTATCTTTTCCCGGGATAAAAAGTATCTTATGTCCTTCTCCAAGGTTCCATCTATCTCTATACCAAATTTACTGAAAAAAATAATGAAATTGACTTCACTGTTACATTAAAATATATTAATACCTAGTTAGCGTTCCTCACTTTCTAAATGCAGCGTCGAGTAAAATAACTTTTTGTCTGAATTCAGTCAAATTGTAATGTTGTAGCTAGTAAATCTTGGATGAAAGTTTCACGTTGCTCGTTTAAGCGCGACTGCGTGTGCGCATGGCACGCGCGATCATCTAGGTTACCCAATTAGATGGCGATGATGTATCTACTTTAAAACGATTTATTTTTTAGAACCATTAAATCTATTTGTTTGAATAGAAAACACATTTAATTAAACCCAGTTATGATTCGCATTTGTCATAAATTACAGATTTCATTACAAAATAGCTAAATCACGCTGGAAATTAATTGGTTGAAACTTTCACACAAATTTTCTACGTTGGATTATTTCCAGAATTTGCAATATGCGTGCTACTGCAAATCGGCATACATTTGTGTTCTTGTTTTGCCACTACGAATTTAAATTTTTATGGTTTGATACTATCTTTGAGAGATTTGTAGCGCTATGTTCCAGGTAGCCTTGCCTATTTCAGACAGTTTTTCGTGTGAAATTTTTCCTTTGTTTCTGTGTCATGAAACTTGGCAGTTTTCCATTATTTATTTAATTTCATTCACACGCTTACGCTGCTTTGGGAAATGACTTCAATCGTTACATTATTCTCTCTTCACATACGACATTCAACCTATTATCAACACACTCGCTATCCTAACCTTCTTTATAGCATCTGTCCTTTCTCCCTTTTCTCTTGATCACCGCCGTTGACCGCCAGGTGTACGCACAGACGGCGTGGCGGGGACTACAGCGACTACCACCACCACGTCGGCCAACACGGCGGCTGCACTAGGGTCTACCAACAAGCTGAATGTCCACGCGAAGGAATTCACCATGGCCAAGCCCGCCGATCTTCAAAATAGGTGAGTTTTCATACAATCTTTTTATGTTGAGTTTGGTTATCTACGAGCTGTCAATTTTAGAAAGACATACTTTTATACAATTTACCAAAGGAACAAGATAGTGCACCCACCTGCAATGTGATGCCGTTGATTTTGTTGGCTATATCTCTTAATAGGAATATCGAGGCTCTACTCATAGCTCTATATTTGCTGCAAACTAATAGGACGCAGACTAGCGCAGCAAACCTTGACTCTACATTATCACGAACAAGGAACTTTTCCACTCCGTTTTGATAGGACAAATTTATTAACATTACCTACATATCATGAAGTTATCAACAATTTTACTACTACTCTATCTTAGGAATAGGCAATCTGTTTAAAGTTTGCTCACAATTTATTATATTAATGAATGAGAGGGATTTCAAAGAGTTTTTCTAACGTCAAAGACTATTTTTGACCTTGCCGAGCCGAGTTTGTTTCTCGTCAACGATAGTAACGTAACCGGTAGAGATGGTCGACGTTCGTCGTTGGCTCAGATCCAACTGTGGGAAAACAAAAATCTGTGCGATAATGGGCGAAACTGTGATGATGTTCATGACACGTAGGTGCCACTTGTAGCTTCCAATGTGGCCGTAGTATCAATTGTAAAGTTTTTGTTATCACTTTGTGCTTGGCTGTGGTGACGCGAACACGCCCGCGCGCGCCAAAACGAGCTGAACAACGTGAAGCCCCGCGCAGTCGGCGCACGCGCCGGGAGACGCGCGGAGTTCCCGACACGAACGCGACCAAACAACGCCGAAATTAACCGAACGAACCTGAATCGTATACACTCCGTACTTTTGAGTGCAAATCTCAACAGTGCCGCATGAGTGATTCGTCTACAAAATCGCCCACTTCTTTAGAGGTTTATGTACCGATTTCTGGGAAGTGTAAGCGCTGGGATAGGATGTGTGGCGGATACTGAAATTCTATAAATAAAAATCCGATGCTAAGAGAGAAATGAAACGTAATTTGTCGGCTATATTGCCAAGTTTGCACTGAGATTTGTTCAACGCTTTGAAGATTGTGATAAATTTTATTGTACCTCGCGTAAACATTGAAGATTTATTTAAACAGTGAGATGACGAGTATGAAGTAGTGGAGTTGTGTAGTGCTTCGCAGTTTATATTGGATGAAATAAAGTTTGTGAAAATGGTTCGAGGCAGATATTCTACGTCAGATGTGTGAGTAACCTGAAAGAATTCGTTTGCCAAATAATTTTTTTAGGGCCTTATCTTATTAGCGGAAATTCTATCGTATCGTATTAGAAACCAGTGCATTATTGGAAAATATCAATAAAATATACGATATTTTCAAGTCGTGACCCGCGGCGACCGGTTTTGCGATCCTTTGCCAATTGTATATTATGTATGTGTAGGTACCAGATGTTTTTGATATCACAAACAGACCTGCACTGCAATATCTAGCTGATTGTGTCTGCTTGATGCAATTTAATACAACTAAGAGTGCAATCTGCAATAAAATTCTCTCTGCAGTGATCCTCCTCTTGTTCGGTGTTCGTTGAAATCAGAGGCATTCACATTTCTATAACTATGTTCTTATAAGTTTTGATCCAGATACGCTTACTGTTATTATTTTAATTAGTATCGGCTCTTTCGTTTCCATTGTTGCTGCAACAACCTGTGATAGTTCATCTTTACACGAAGTAAATAACATCGTGTCTGAAGATTCTCAAAGGACATCACAGTAGTCTATATTTCTACTGTGACAGTAGGTTTAAATTCTTCGTTAAAAGTTTTTGTTTGTTTTACTCTATTCATGTCTTTAGGTTATTTGAAACAATGTTTTATTATGATGATCGATCACTAAGGCACAATATGCATTATTGTTTAAATTTTATGAACTAGTATTGACAGCAATGTTGTACCATCTGCATAGACTAAACAGAATAATTTCAATTGCTGCTTACTTCGTGCGTCACAGTCACACTCATCTAACTTTAGCGAACATTCCGTATTGTCGTATGCTGTCATTACGCGGATCCAAGGTCGTTTTGTACCTACCAGTTGATTGCTATATAAAAATGTCTTCATTTCAATGAGTTTTCACATTTTCAACTAATTACCTCCAGTCTATCTGCCATCAATAACTACGTCTATAGTTTTTGGCTCATGTTAATACAGATGGTCAGTTGATTATTTTACTTACCTGAGAGTATTGTTTGGTTACAATGACGTAGGTAGTTACATTATGTAAATTACATTTTGGAGATTCAGTTGTTTCAATACAATCTTGTTCATCGACATCAATCATTCAACCATAGAGTGAATGATCAATAGTGAAGCGTAGGTATTTGATACTTCTGTAAAAAGACTCTACTTAAATATGTAGTGGGCAAAGATAAAAAACTATCTAAAGAGTACCTAATAGGACTTAATTATTTTTATAATTAATGAGATCAAAATAATTAGTTTCATAGCGACGCATTGCGTTATCTCGGTTATAATAAAACTATGTGTTAAATGTTACGATTATAGAATCAATACAAAATTGTACAACATTATCTACTTAGTTTGGGTTTCAATAAAACTAGACTATAACCAAATATTTCATTGTAGGTATGGCTCACGCATGCTTGCGCTTGCTGCTTATATTGTTAGGTCATCGAACGTCTGAATGTTTAACGACAAACTGGACAGGTACGGTATTGTCATTATTTTATGTAACAACTATGCAATGCAATGAACTAATAATAATATGCCACCTTTATTATAACACCTAATTAAAAAAAAAACTCTTTAAATCATTTGTGAGTAGTAAGTGATTTTGAAATAAAGGCTTTTTCTTATAGGTAGTTATACCTACTCGTTATTTTTACATTACCAAATCACGCGCGCGTTTTGTCACGTCTGTTTTGATTTTGACGGGATTTTCATCGCCTTTTCATTGATCGATTTTTATTACGGGAAGCGGGTGAAGCCGCCGTCAGTTGTCAATATAACAATTTTAACAGTAGAATCGTATAGACGCAATTCGATTAGCATGAGTCACGGATTAGCAAGAGTAACTTGAGTGGTGAGCACATGATATTGAACGTCTGTTTATGTCCCGATGACCGCAAACTGTAATTTACAGACTTTATAGATTCTTTATTAGTTGCGGCCTGTACATATGAATGGTGTTGTCGGACGTCTTCCTCTCATTAATTATGTTACCTATGACCTTGAGACTTTGGTATGACGTCTCATTGACGTCTCTGGTATCTTTTTATCATCTGTACTAATATCATAAAAAGAAAAGATTTCATTTTTGTATGTTTGTAATGGATAAACTATATAAATACTACAATTACTGTTGCTGTACTGGCATTAAAATTAATTCTGGACACATATTATGGCCTTATTCATAAAGATTTCGACGATTTTTAGCATCTGCTTAGCAGATTCTTAATTCGAAAATTTGAATTTAGAATGTGCTAAGCACTTACTAAACACCGTCGAGTTTGTTATGTATAAGACCAATAATAGATAGCTAACATTAATTCCAAAGACAAACTAATGATTTCATTAAAATGTCATAGATAATATTCTGCAGGTAAATATTATGATTACTTTGCCGCTGCTTGAAATTTTATTTTTACACAAATCATGAGTGGATTCGATATGTCGAAACTGCTATAAAATTTGGCCGCATTCGAGTTTGGCTTGGCAGCTGTATGCAATCGGAAATCGAGGATCATTTCCTGGACGAATTGATATTTAATATTATACCTATTTCATTGACTTGTCACTAGACTGGGTCTTACCGTAGTACCAAATAATACAGTTAATATTCCTATTATGTCTGTATTTTTTCGAACCGGTGGTAGAGTCAATTTTAACGTTCATAAGTGTCTTACCAGGGTCTAAACTGAATAGATGAGTTTTGAGTTTGAGTTTTAATTTATTGAGCACATGAACAGTGAGTGCATTTTAAATGTTGATAGATTATTTTTTTGGGTTATAACCCTTATAAGATCACTCTCATGCCTATCCCTCTGTCAGTTTGTCACAGCGTATTTTCTCCGTATTTACTGAATAGAAGAGGAGTAAACTAGCCTATCAACAATATTTAAATACCTTCCATATTTGCTTCATAGACACTATTTTATTTTTAAAAGTTTGTAGTACTGCATTCATACTTTTTTAAATGTGCCTTGCCTCATGCCTGGGAATAGAATCAATCGGATGTGAAAAAAAACCATCCTAACTTAGCATGCAGATTATAACGTAGAGAATATAATCAAAATATACTTACTTTGGTTTGGAATTATATATCGAATAATATCTTGTACCGGCTCTTTTCAGCAAAAGCAACCTTCCAACAGTGCGTCAGAGTATAGATTTTGCAAAAAATATATTAACCAGTAAGTCGTTACCACCACCCCAGTGTCCAATGTACGAAACATAATGACGATTAAAAATACTTATAAAGTCAAAATTTGAGGACACTGCCAGAGTTGTGGGCTTGTGTCTGCCATTGTTCTTAATAGCTCGTGTGACTATACGAGTGACTTATACGACGGTATAAGTGCGTGCAGAAGTGCCATCAACCGACAATGCAGTGCTCTTGCTCAGACAGACAGGACACGCCACTTGCCCCCATTTCTGCAGACCGCGTCACCACACGACGGCCCGTGTTATGAAATAATTAAGTATCTTTACCTCTGAAACTCAGGTCACACTTTCGTGGACAAATGTTATTTTCGTGTAATGGACTTTTTATTGATGTCAGGCAGGTGGCCAGACTTAGGCTATTCCGTCTTTGTTACGTCAGATTGAGTGACTGATGCAATCCAATTTTCAGACTTTCAAGTATTTATTGTAAGTACTGCAGATTATGTTGGTTATTATTTATTATATTGACAGTCCGGTTGGCGTGGTTGTTTAACACACTATACCTATCACGCAACAGGTCGTGGGTTCGATTCCCACCCAGGGCCGCTATATTTTAACTTTGACGTGACAAGAAAGTAAGAAAAGTCAGATTGATACACAATACACAACACAAGAATAATTCGAAACATGACGTGTTTCATAATGTGTTTTCATTTTGAAGAAGTCTCTCAACTGCGAGATTTCCATATTAAATCATTATATCAGAAACAAGTAAATGTGTTAAAAATTCATGAGCCACCCAGGAATTAAATCATCACTTAAAACCGTCAATTGTCATCCGTCATTGTGCCGCCATTAATTTGCCTATAACACATTATATGCGTTGCGCAGGAGTGTAGCCCCATAACGGGTAGTCAGTGGTCCTACCTATGTGCTCAGCATTATGACGGTGGTTATATATTATTAATGAGTTTTGTATTCATGATGATGAGACATGCACTAGTACGCGCGGCGGCCATTGTGTTCGACCGAGTTATGAATAGTAATCGTTCTCGACGAATGGATAATTCGATGAATTAATAATGCAAGCGCTATGATACGATGTACGTTTTTCGCTTTCTTTTAAGCCGTTTGTTTGAAAGTAGAATTTATTCTGTCATACCTACTTTCCAATAAAACTGCTCCTATTAACTGATTCTGTAATAAGCATGTGTTCAGATTTCCCCAGAATCTTCCCAGTTTAGTATTCCGAACCGTTAGTAGAGTATATCTTTACATAGGTACCTAAATGCCTTATCAGCGTCTGCTAGATTAATAGAACACTAATCAATTTCACATTTTAAAGAATTTCAGAGCCTGCATTCCATTATCCTATTACCGCTGTAGGTTAAGCAAAGCTCTACATTATAAATGCTTTAATGTGTAGAAACGGACTCAGTGGTAGTGACGTCTGATACCGCGGCGAAGGTTGTGGGATCGAATCCTACTCGTACAATGAGCTTAAGCTTTCGGTGAAAGAAAACATCGTGAGGTACTTTGTAGTACTTGACTGGCTAGCTACCACCCTCAAGTTGAAAATCTGTCGCCAAGCATCTGTTGGTGTGTACCGGCAGTTGCACTTGAGAGCCAGTTGCCTTTACGGCGTTTTAAAACGCCTTCGACAACACATTGGTAAACCCTCTGGTATTGTTAATATCTATAGGCGACGGTAGTCACTTGTGATATAAAAACCATTATCTCTTGGGGACCATGCCAATGGGATTCAATATACCTTCAATTTGTATGAAAAATTGATCTTCAAAATACGATTTCCAACAAAACCCGTCGGTGACCATTCCAGGTCGGCGATGGGCCTCGGGTACGGGAGCGTCGGCCTGCAGCACTCGCGGTCGGCGGTGCTGCACGCGCAAGTGCCGCCGCACTACCGACCCGTGCTGCCGCCGCATGCGCTGCTCAACAGCGCCTCTAGCGGGAACGTGCCGCACGCACAGGTAACCTACCACACACACACACACACACAACTCTCATACTACACAAATACCTACCTACATCTGTATCGTTGTAGTCTTGGATCTATAATGTCCAACCAAAGTAGCGACATCTTTAATATCCTTTAATCTTGGCTCCGTTGCTACATAATCATATATTCTACTAGCTAACCTGACTGACAGTTGACACTGTCCTGCTTGAAAATAAAAATAAAACCCAGAACCCGATTGCAGTGCTACTTACCTGGACAAATTGTGAGCCAAAACCATCAAAGGACCCACTCAAAAAAATACTTCAAAATTGGTCTAGGTGTTTTATCAGCAGTTCAGTGACATACACGTACTGAAGGATTATATAATCTCTCACAAGCAATATTATCCTTGTACCTCTGCACAAATTCAATTTGATTCCAGGTGGGACCACGTGTCCATTTCAAACTGCAACCCCAACAGTCGATAATTTCCGAAAAGAAGAAGTCACCGCCATCCTCACTTACCAATGGTAACGGGAAGAGTATCCGTCCACAATCTTTCACGCCGGGGCTGAAGCGGTCCAAGAGTCTAACGTCGGCAGATGCACTGGCCAGTGGAATGGCCGCTCTAGGTCTCGCAGCTGATGCTGGGGACCTGGGGAACTTCCCGCCTGAGATACAGGAGTGTATCGATAAGGCTTTGGAAGGTAATTTTACTTTTACTGGATTTTTGAACGTCTTATTGCACTACATATTATTAAAATAAGAGACTTTCCTTTATTCTAGTGTGATTCATCTAAACCCGTGCAGTTCTTTTGGCATAATTATTGTGTTACAAACATTGACGAAACATCAACTAAGGGTTAGGTTATCCTATGGTTTATGAAAGTCAACATACACAGTAAGAGCTGGATGTAAGAAGTAGCCCACCAGGCGATGATAGGTCGGTGGTAGTGAGATCGGATACCGCGGCGAAGATCGTGAGATCATGCAATGAGCTTGAGCTTTCGGTGAAGGAAAACCTAGTTAGGAAACCACATCACGATGGTAGGGTACTTTGTAGTACTCGACTGGCTGGCTATCGCCATCTTCTGCCTGCCCTGATGGACGCAAATACTTTTCCGCCATTCGGCCCTTCTATCCGTCATGTTGGAATTCACTCCTTTCTTACCCGTATCATCTCTCACACATTCCATCCATCTCTTTTTCGATCTTCCTCTACCCGTATATCCATCCAATAACCTCCAACCAGCCTATAGTTGAAAATCTGTTCTGCCAAGGAAGGCATTGTAAATAAAGGTCGACAACACACAATTCCTCTGATATTGCTAATCCCCCATCAGGTGACCCGCATGCTAGTTGGTCAGACCTGTGGTGTTAAAAAATCTGTTTGTGTATAGATCCGAACTCGGTGTGCGCGCGGACGCTGATGGACGCGGTGGGGCACCTGGTGTCGCGCGCGGTGGAGTCCCCGCGGTACGCGCTGCCGGCTGCGCGCCGCTGCATCGCCGTCGTCGAGCGAGAGGCCACCGAGACCTTCCTCGAGTCGCTGCTCAACACCGCGCAGCAGTGGTACCACGACCGAGACAAGGTTACTCTCACTCTCTCTCTCTCTCTCCCACATATACAAGAATAAGCCATTGTAGTGTAGTTGTCAATCGTGAGGATTCAAAGTTTCTAATTCATTATTACACAGGTATTCCGTCCGTCCGTCTTTTCCATAGTTGCGCATCGCAGAAGTAGAATGTGTGGTGATGCGTCATCCTCTACTCCTCCCGTAGTAAACCTTCATCAGTAAGACCAGTATCTATAAAAACTGATTTCTGGAGTGACATTTATCATTATATTAATACGCGAAGAAAAAACTACCTTTTTTCTCGTCTGTGTTTCAACCGATTTTCTTTTTATTTTGTTTAGGGTGTGTTCCCAAATTCGATCTAGCATACCTACATCATATTCTAGTGGTGTTGGACTAGTGATTTGGCACTATTTTTAAATAATTGTGGTTGATCGGTGTTAAGTAAAATTTACAAATTATGATTCAAAATGACTTATACTAACTAATAAGTCTACTGGTATAATTTCGGAACATCAAAGCATAATGTCCGTTTTTGACGTCCGTCACTATATACGGAGCAGTATTCTGGATGGAATTTAGGAACAGACCCTTAATAGCTATTGACGAGCATTAGTATTGTCAATAAAAAAAATGGAATCAGTAATTTAAAAAATCGACCAGTGAACACTATAGCTATTGTAGTTCGGATAAACAATATGTTGCAACAACAATAAATAATAACATCTTGTAACGTATGTACTCGTAGCTCCTGGGCACGATGATAGGCGGCGGTCGTCCGAGGCTGATGGCGTTCCTGTCGTTCCTGTTGGAGATGTACTGCCAGCTGCGGCGGCGCGCCATCCAGAGACGCAGCGCCTCCGCGCAGCCCGGACAGGTGCTGCTCACGCTCATCTGCAAGTGCTGCGAGGACTGCATCCGGCAACCTGTGCCCTCCGCTAGTGATGTGAGACACCTTTTTATACTATTAATTCGTACCTATATTATACGATTGAATTACCGATACGGTAGCGTACTCGTAGCTTTTTGGCAACTAAGTTGTTGACGCTTAAATATGTGGAACTGGAGTGATAGGTGCACATTAACGAATGATGCATATTTCCAAATGATTTAAAATGACAATAAATATATATAGATTGATTTTGATTATTCTTATTCCAAAGTCGCTTACAAAGCGTAGGATTATATCTGATAACTTACGTAATAATAAATAATTTCATTTAATGTAATCATTCCTCATGAAAATAAATTATTACAAAACTTCCAGACGGAGAACCTGTTCTTCGTGCTGACATACATCGGTCGTGACTTGGAATCCCAACTGCCGGGAGACTTGGAGCGGTTGTTAACAGCGGTCCGCGACGCCTTCCTCAACACAGCCGCTGCACCCTCCATCCGGCGCACTTTACTCCAGCTCATAGAACTGCATGCTTCCCGCTGGCAACTACCAGGCTGCGCCGTCCTCTATTACTACCCCTCCTCCAAATAACGACGGGGCCTTGTGCGCTCTACGTGATGATCGGTATATCGTCGAGATATACGAGTCGTGCGTTGAACGTATTTCATCTTTGCTCACAGACTATTTGATGTTCGAAATGATGTAGGTGAATTTAATACCCCAATAATTGGGTTGGGTTTATCGGACAATTCGTTCCATGGAGATGTTGAGGACTAGTGATGAGTACTCGTGTCACGTGAATTTGATGAAAACCTTGCTTCGAGTCGCTTCTGTAAGGTTTTTGTTAAATTTAGTTTCTCGATGATGTTGATAATATTTATTATTATAGGAAGTACGTCTTAATATTTAGTATACAAAGGTTACAAGCATTTCAAATTGATTGATTTCTTTTGTCTTTTACGTGTATACGGCCTTATAGTGTTGCGTTAGTTTAAAAGAGGTCATATACTTATTGTCCTTTATACGTATTGTAGGCATAGTGCTGCCATAAGCTCATTTTATAGTGCCTTTAAAGATTTGAGTAGGATCTAGATACAATCTCTCCACTTTCAAGTAATGAATTAGTAGATATTTTTTTATATTTATACGATGGTATACCCTATACTGTATCGGTTGAAATGTACATACTTGAAAGTGTGAGATAGTTAAATAAATTAAGGTATTAGAGATTTAGCTTAAGGTGGATTATATTAGAAGATATGCCTCGAAAGTATTAAAAAGTACGTGTAACAAAAGTAGTATAGACAAATTAACGATGTACACTACTGTACGATTTTCGCATAGTATTTCGTGCATTGTATCCTTTGTCAGATATTATCTAACGTTTAGACATATTTGCCATCTATATAGGTAGCCTAAATAATTGCTTGTTGTATTGTTTGCATAGAGCTATATTGCTTTGTTGAAGCATCACTGGATATTTTATGGAAATTATTGCACTCTGGTATTAAGTTTATTTTTAATAGAATTTAATAATTCTATGACAAATAATAATTAAGCAGCTCGTTGTTGTATCAAAATATGAAATATAAAAAAAAATATTATACACCTAAAATAATGCTTGTTTACACCATGGTGAATATGATGTATGTATGACTGAGGTTCTTTATGAACTTTATCAATGTTTATTATGCTTGTGATATTATTATAAATTTAAGTTATGCCTATAATCTCAGATATCTTCTCTGTCCTGACCAAAGACTGTACTGATGTGGAGATTTCAATTTTATTATAACAAAAAATCACTCGTATTGTTGAAGCTGGACCAAATTTCTAAATGTATGTTTCAAGCTCGTTCCCGACACAACATTTCGGTGAATATATTAAGTTCATTAGTTGTATACTTTTGCGTGATCGATATATCAAATGAAAGCTAATATAATCCTCTAAAATATATTAGTTAGTTAAATAATATGAAAAATGTTTAAAAGACCATGAACTTTTCGTTTACTATGCATTCGTAGCAGTTTAAGGTAATGGTATGTTTGTATAAAAAATATAAAAATACAAAAAAATGGTGCTAACAAAAATATTGGTGTACTGTATATTATTTTTAAATAGAATACGGGCAATAACATTGTTCTCGTTACCGTTATAATTTTGTACGAATAAAAAACATTAAAATGATATATAACCAATAAAATTAAATTAAAAATATAAACATGTTTTATTTCAAATGGTTTTAATTTTTTGGGAACCAAGGTAACCTACCTACCTATTACAACAACTTCAGCGGACAACAGCGGATCACCTGACGGTAAGTGACTACCCTCGGAACAATAACTAGCATGGAAGCCGGGCTAAAATAAAAACCGAGTACTATACAGTTTATTCATTTATGTCAATTAGCATATCGTAATGTGGGAATGAAACAAAACATGGCTGTTTGTTTTTATTATTTTTGAACGTGTCACAAGCAAAATGTCAAATGGTCCTCTTTGGCCCTCTTATCATGCTAACAAATACAAAAGTTCTATCCAAGACGTCAAAATACTTACGTTGGCTATCAACTTAATTTTGTAGTTTTATATTTTGTTGATACGAGTCGGGGGTTTGACGAATTTACTAAGTGAAAAAAGCGAGTTAATTATTAATTTCTGTCTGAGAACGTGGCCAGAAAGTATATACGAGAGGTGTACAGTGCCCTGGACAAGATGTCTTGTGTTGTTGAAGGGTGTAAAGCCCATAGTTCGAGAAAAGAAAATGAGAACGAAACGTTAACATTTCATCGGTGAGTTTAGAGATATATTTTTCAATATTGGAAATAAAAAAAGTGATAGACGATAAATAAAAATAGTACTTTATGCCTATCTACTCAAAAGAATTCACGTATTTGCTTTATTTTATGATTTTTCTGAAAAATAAAATTGTCGCAAGTATAGGTTACTAGTGATGTAAAAATAGTTATCGATAATCATTTCAATACTGTTGCAGATTTCCTAATGATGGTGAAATGAAAATGAAATGGAGTCAGTGCATCAATAGGTTTTTCTCATACAAACTTCCATCCCCTTTTCACCCCCTTAAAGGGTGATTTCTAGGATAAAAACTATCCTATGTTTTTTCCCGGGACTCCAACAATCCCTATCCGAATTTCATCTAAATCGGTTCGGCGGTTTAAGCGTGAAGAGGTAACAGACAGACAGACAGACAGGCACACTTTCGCATTTATAATATTTTATAATTATAATATTAATTAGTAAATTAGTATTAGTATGGATTTTAATGATTAATAAAGACATTTAATTAATAATTGTAGTTTCATTTATACTTGTGTCAAATTCTTTTCGTCTCTTTCCTACCACGCTTGACGGATATTCCGACGCCGAAGTTCCGTCGTGGTAAATCCGTTAGTAAACCACAGCCACACTTGGCAGATTATCCGTCGACAGCCAGCGCCTATACTGATAATAAATTATAATAACATGGGAATGTTAAGAAAAGGATAAACTATATTAATTAAAAAATATATAATAGAAAACTATTCTATCTATAGGTACACATAATAAAAATGTTACGGATCGCTATCTGTACATGGAGGATATATGAGAAAAAATATTATTGGGTCCTTTATCAACGTAATAGCACCCAAAACAATGATTGTTAGAATTTTGTCTGTTTGTGCAAGCTAATCTCAGAAACGGCGTATTCGGATGTGGTTTTCACTAATATATTGTGGTAAGCTTCACTTAACATTTAGTGTTTATTTCATGTCAATCGGTTCTTAAATAAAAAAGTTATGTCAATTTAAAGAATCACGTCGAACATTTGTTAATCCAAAATAAACCAAAAGATATGCCCAAAGTCACTATTCCACGCGGACGAAGTCGCGGGCACAGCTAGTACTAACTATATTTACTTGTTTGCTTTGATGACTTATATCGACACGACAATGTCGATGATAAGCCCATCACTAGCCAAAAAATAGCTTGTGACAACCTGCATAATAACGAAACAGAACGGTATTATATGTCTCTTTCCCACGCATTATTAACGTCGAAAGTAAAAAAAGGTAAAGTATATGCATTTCATTTCTTATTTTAGCCCGGCTTCCATGTTAGTTATTGTTCCGAGGTGACTACCGTCGCCAATAGACATTATTTAGGTATACTACCTAGAGGTTTGCCGACTGTTGCCGATGGCTCTCAGCCTCTCAATCGCAACTACCGGACAGATACCTACCTACCGAAAGGTGCTTCACTTGACAGATTTCTAACTTTTCAGCTAATCGAGTAGTAGTCAGGTTTGCTATGTATGGTAGGTAATGTAAGTAAATTAGGTAGTTTTAGGATTTTTATTTCCTTCACAAGCTCTTTTAGAACTCGAACAAACACTGTCATACAACACACAGACTGTTCTCGGAGAACCGCCTGTGTGTATGAAAAAGTGTCCTATGAAAATAATACCCTCCATAGCTTCAGCGAGGCTTAATTAAGAAGCGTAGCGGTTACATACTCTTTGATTAAGCCCTATCTACCAAAGAGTATGTAATATATTACTATCTACATTTTTTATTTGCGTCGTCGTAATCGTCCTTTAGAACATTTCTGCCAATGTCAAGTAATAATTTTTATAATTTATATAATGATTATTTATTTACAACATAATATGTACAAAATATACAAACAAATGTACAACTATAATATATAAAAAAAACTTCTTCGAGGCTGCCGCTGTTGCCGATCGGCAAGGTTCCCAGCAGGCTGGCAGCGTTTCCTTTTTGGCCAAGCTGATGCGTTGGCGGAAAACGCTTCCCGCCCGCCGCCGGTCACCCGAGGCCTCGATTAATATATAAATAAAATACCTGTGAAACGACGAGCTTCAGATAATTTGGACCAATACAGGCGTATTTTTTAAATTATGAATTTTCCGCACCTTTCGGAAAGTGAGATGACGCAAGTGTATCGACACAAGTGGCATCCCACACCAACGGCTTGCCGACACTCCACGGGATCAAAGTATACCATCCGGCCTCTTGCCGTCGACAAGCGAAATACCGACAGGTTCCAGTACAGAAGGCACGCTGGCGACTACAAGAGCCCTATGGATAATATCATTAAGAGCCACGTGGCGTGAAATACGACCGGCGCTTAGAGAAAACGAAAGCCAATGATGGCCGAGCTCATTGACAAGGTCCCCACAGCGGCAGCGATGAGGATGATTGGACCTGGTTGACACTGTTTATCACATTCCCAGTAAATTCCGTACAAATTATCAGGTTTTAGTGAAATTTGTGGCCATTACACTAAAACTTTTCACGTATCTAAGTACTTTTTGGTACAACATGAAAAGTCACAATCTTAATCCGTGAAAAGTTTAATTGAACAGCCGCCAATTTCACTAAAACCTGACCGGACTTTTGGGACAATCTGAAAGGTCGCGAAACATGCTTTCATTTCAATTCACTTGTGCTTGTTAGATTGATCTTTATTGGACAAAACACCACCGATATTATTCAATTAAACTCAAAATACACGAATTTAATTAAAATAAAACGAAAACGCAACGTCACTTCGCAAGTTCCCGCCAAAAACTTCCCCGCCCATATTTGTTTTTTTTATTAATGTTTATTCATGACCATAAATACAAAGTCTTTCAGTCGCATACATTTTCAGTTTTATTCTTATTTTATGTTAGAGTCACGTTATATCACATTCACAGTAAAGTCGATTCTTGTCCGTATAATTCCAGTCAGGTTTAAGTGAAATTGGTGGTCGTTCCACTAAAACTTTACAAACATTTTGGGACAAACTGAAAAGTCACGATACATGCTTTCATTTCACTTCGCTTCACTTGTGTACTTAGATAGATCTTTATTGGACAAAATATCACCGATATTATTCAATAAAACTCAAAATACACCAATTAAATTAAAACAAAATGAAAACTCAACGTCACTTCGCAAGTTCCCGCCAAAATGTTCACATAGTGCTGCCACATTTTTGACATGTATGTAATCAGTTCGAAAATCATAAATCAGAA
The DNA here is from genome assembly GCA_951361185.1 of Ochropacha duplaris. Lineage (NCBI taxonomy): Eukaryota > Metazoa > Arthropoda > Insecta > Lepidoptera > Drepanidae > Ochropacha > Ochropacha duplaris. The sequence continues at coordinate 10,551,438 of OX592703.1, forward strand.
TCTTCACCCGAGACAAAACTTAAATATTTCTTATAGTATAAAGAACTTGTTTAGATTAAAAACTTTTATGGATTCAGTATTCTAGATTTTGAATAAAATAAAATTAGATTGTGGAAGTTATAATGTCACGATAGAAGAAATGGTGCTAATGTATTATAGGGCTGAAAATTCTATTTCAATGTTTTCGAACGTTTTTTAGGGATGTAATTTTATATCGTTAATTAACATGCATTTATTGCTAATAATAACTTTATTTACAACAAATGTACAAAATATACAAACAAATGTCCAACTATAAAATATAAAAAACTTCTTCGAGACTGCCGCTGCTGCCAATCGGCAAGGTTCCCAGAAGGCTTGCATTTATTTATTTGTATTTCATTATTATTTAAATAATAGAAATCAATGCCAAATTAGCATATTAATACTCGTATTACACGATTACTTTCCACTTATTGTTCTATTTACATTCAAATAAGACGATAATTCAAACATGAATTTAGTCAAAACATATTTTACTGTATTTCAAGATTTTAGGAAGGTTAGTTAATTATTTTTGTTTTTTTTTGTTATACACAATCGCATAGAAAAACAACATTTTCTGAAAACAACAAAAACACAGAGGGCTTTGTTATCCTTAGAATTATATTTCATTCAATTTAGTACATATTACAGAAATTCTACTGAAAGTCTAATCGAGACAAACATTATGTAACCGAAACATCCTAAGTAAGACTTCGATGAAACTTGCCACCTAATATAGCATAACGTAGGATATTTTTTTCTCGTAATTCGTTGTTTAATTAGATCTTGAGTCGAAAATCTGCAGTTTTACCTATTTTTGTTGATAAAAACATAAATGACATCATATTATAATAATTATCGAAATATACAATATCCAATGCCACTATAAATCGATATCGAACAGCATCGTTGGGTTTTGACATCCTTATTTCCTCCACTCGGATTGGTCAGTTGCTTATCAATCGTTGCGTACTAATTTCACTTCGTTGGCTTGCAACATGATTATGTTCATAACTTCAGATCAAAAGAGCTTCGGCCGGCCTTCGCCCTTCGTTTGCTCGCTCGTTCGTTCAAGTTTGCTTTGTTGTTGCATGCCGTTGCCGTATGTGTAACCCGTTTGGCCGCGATCTCTGTGTATATTGGACCTGTTGATTTAATTAAATAACGTGCTCCTGTGCTGTTGTCTGTGATAAAAATGGTCTAAAATGTGAATTGTGTTTACGGTTATGTGTTTTGTGTAAAATGGGTTTGATTACATCGAGGGATCAAACGATGTTGGACGGGCCCGTCGCGTCGGCCAAGAGTCATCATGTGCGGCAGCCGTCCACAAGGAACCGGACGAAGCCCCCGATGCCGGACAGGGATGAGCTGGAGAGCCGCTTCATTAAAGTTTTGGTGAGTCGCCGAAATATGCCGGCATGTTTACAAACAAGGCGTTTAGTAATTTGTTTACCATGCGAACGTTTGCTGTTACTTTTATTACGTGAATGCCACAACATTTAGCTGATAGCTATCAACAAATATTGAACAATTATTCCAATTACGATTAAATGAAATTAATGTATCTAAAATAGTAATGTTTGAAACGCGTGTCTTGTACACAGACAATTTTGCCGTGGTTTCTATAAAATAGGTTTTGAATGAGTAAGTTTATGTCACCAGTTAGTAAATTACCTTATTTCCCTATCAGAATCACACATAGGTACTTCCTCAACTTGTAACTTATAGTAGTTCCGATGTTCTGGCTTCATAATTATAAATAAACAAGTAGGTACATACCTACCATGTAATAAAAATGTATCATAATGAAATAGCCTGAAATTGTACATTTCTAGTGGCTATGAGTAATGTAAGTCTTGCAACATAGCTCAGAGATTGTTTTTTACATTGAAAAGACTTGTGTTAGACCACTGTCTCACCATGGTAAGTGACTATATGACTTAAGGTTGGCTCTCCAACTCCAATACAGATGTGTCAGTAAGAACACATTGTTAGATGCTTGGTGGTAGTTTTCAACTTGAGCACACAAAGTACCCTACGACCATACCAAATCATAGCTAAAAGAGATAATTCCATAAGAAGAATCCTTCAAGATCGGTAATAACTGGTGTGTGATTGATAACCACTTACTTAGGTACTATCAGGTGGATCATAAACCTTATGCCTTAAAATTCTAATAATGCTTTTAAAGGATATAAAATTTAAATTATCAACAAATGTGTGGAAAATATTATCTAATATAGAGCCGGAACTATGGGCTAGTTATTAAAACAAAATTGATAAACCAAACTTTACTGATATGTAAAAAAACATGCATATTGCATATAGTCTTCTAATTTCAACATTTCATCTTCCGGCATCCATTTATCTAGCCATCCTTCCGTCATTCTGTTCTGTAGGTTTGTTGTTCTTTATAAATATCAGCACATTATGATAACAGACGAAATGTTTCATATCCTGTCCCATTATCAGTTTGGCATGTTGACTGACTGTTAGTTTCCTTCATAACACTGCTGTTTATAGTTAAAAATAATTATTTATGTTGATTTCAAAATGTTCAATCTATGGCTGTAAATCAAAATGTTAAGTTGACAAAAGAATATACATACAATTTCTAGCAATAGTCTACTAAAAATCTCAATATTTAAAGCCCAAATTATAACACTTTGGCTTCGATCAACAATAGCTATACCTATATCTATGTACTTTAGTATTGAGATCACTATCTCTCAAACCATTATTAAAGACATCTAAAATTATTCTATAAAAATTGCCCATCTTAGGCAAAACAAAGTAAAAAATGTAACCTACCATTAACCAAATATCTAAAGCTGAAACAAGACTACTATCAGCAAAACATCTTGTTTAAATATTCATTAAGTAACATGAACAGGCTGTTTCATAGCCAATAGTAGCGTGCCTCACATATTATAGCTTCATAGAGACCCATTGATGAGCAATCTATTTTTATACTATCTACTCCTTCACTGTATAGGCATAATAAATATTGCACAAGTAGGTAATGTCAATGCAATTATTTTTTTTTATTCTGGATAGGCTTGTGTTTGACCACAATCTCACCATGGTAAGTGATGATGTGGCTGAAGATGGTAAGTACACATAGCCTAGATGGGAACTGGCTCTCAAGTGCAGCTGTCGGAACACACCGATAGGTGTTTTGGCGACAGATTTTCAACTTGAGGGTGGTAGCCAGCCAGTCGGGTACTACAAAATACCCTACCACCGTGCTATGGTTTCCTCACGATGTTTTCCTTCACCGAAAGCTCAAGCTCATTGTAGGATTCAAACCCACGACAATTTTAAACCATGCTTTGTATCACTGAAGCCTCACAGTCTTCTATTTTCCAAATTTGAATAGTTACACAAAGTCAAAGTCATTTATTCAGTTAAGGCACTAAGAGGGCACTTAAGAAAGTCGAATTACAAAAATTGTACGAAAATCAGCCTTCAACTGAGAAGAACCGGCAAGAAACTCATAGGTTACATGTTTAGGGTTCCGTACCCAAAGGGTAAACACGGGACCCTATTACTAAGACTTCGCTGTCCGTCCGTCCGTCCGTCTGTCACCAGGCTGTATCTCAAGAATCGCGATAGCTAGACAGTTGAAAATTTCACAGATGATGTATTTCTGTTGCCGCTATCAACAAATACTAAAAACAGAATAAAATAAATATTTAAGGGGGGCTCCCATACAGCAAACGTGATTTTTTGCCATTTTTACGGAACCCTTCGTGCGCGAGTCCGACTTGCACTTGGCCGGTTTTTTAAATACCTACTCACTTTACACAAACAGGAAGATGTCATTCTAGAAGGACATATCAACATTCGTAATAAGTAAATTACATCCAACTCATCATGACTCAACACCACAGAGACCATTCCCAGTCTAAGAATAGGACGGATTTAGGGTATCTATTGAGATGTGGTCGTTATGAGTCTCCGTGAGGTGTTTATGAAAATGTGATTTAAATATAAATCCATTTTGGATTCTGTTTTATCCTTTGATAACCTATTAAGCAGCCGCGTTCATTACACTTGTCTTGTAAATAATGCGCTTATCACGAAATCGTGTAATCCATTTTTGATCGTACTTTCGCAGGGAGATTCAGTATTATCTAAGACAGTTTTGGGAAAGTCACACCAAAATTGTATTAGCCTTTTCTGTGATAAGCACATTATTTAAAAGGTACAACGCAGCTCGAGTGCCGCATGTTTTTCAGTGTTGCAATATTGCATGCAACATGAATGTTTTATTTGTGAGCAATAGTTGTTATTGACGGTAGATAAGCCATTATTTATTCTGAGCACGTGTAGGGTCTACAATGCTTACAACTACGCCGTTAAAATGTGGCTGTAGCAATAATTTCATTTATCGTTTACATTTATTATTTTTACTTCTACACAAATAAATTGGTATGTTTGAGTTTACACGTGTATATTAGGTACCTATATAATTACATGTTGTATTATATTTTTAAAGATAAATATATATCGTTTCTGAGCTGCGAGCCTGTGCTAGCTACTAAGAAAGTAGAAGGTTTATAAAAGTAAATTAAAAAATAAATATTTAAACTGAAATTAATTAAAGAGTATCTGTCCATAGTCCATAGATATACTAATATTATTAAGAGGTAAGGATTGTATGTTTGGATGTGTTTATTCAATCACGCAATAACGGTTATTATTGGTATTACCTGGATTAACATAATTGCACGGTGGTAGGGTACTTTGTAGTACCCAACTGGCTACCACCCTCAAGTTGAAAATCTGTCGCCAAGCACAGATCGGTGTGTTCCGACAGCTGCACTTGAGAGCCAGTTCCCATCTAGGCTTTGTGTGCTTACCACCTTCGGTCACATCATCACTTACCATGGTGAGAATGTGGTCAAACACAAGCTTATGCAGAATAAAATCGTCATATTTTGGAGTGTTGTATTCTTAAAATCATTGAGTCCACGTAATTTTCTAATACTCGAGCGGGCTTGCGTGGTCATACAGGTTTTCTATTAATCATTCGTTCACTTCGGCTGCCTTAGCATGGTGTGGTGTGGTCACGTTGCATTCCTGCACCCAAGGCGCCTGCATACGATGCGATACCTCGTCGACACTCGTTTTAGATTAATTAACTTATATCGTGCAGTGTAGTACGTTTGTTAATTTAGCCTTTTAGCATTTAGGTACATAGTCATTAATTTGTAAACTTTAAAAAATTCAGCTTATGTTTATGTCCGAAAAACTCGATAAGTTGTCTATGGATTGGCTTGAATTTTTTACTCATTGTTGCATTTTAATAGGATAGTGTTTTATTTCGAATTTTCTACGGAATTTAGCGTGAGGTCGAGTTATAATAGTTGCCAGGCTACGGTTATATTTACCTACTTCCTTTATCAGACGGCGCTAAAGCGAAGCATGCCTGGGTTCTGTAGTTGATTTACATCCTACATTTTCTTCGTTTTGCCTTGTATAATCATAGTGACGATTGGTTCTTGCTTTCCTGGTACCTTCAATTTCTAGGGAACATTATTATCTGCTATAGCTCTACCCCGCGGCTTCACCCGTGTTCCCATGAGGTTTTCGCAACATATCGTAATGTTATATACTTATAGCCTATAGCCTTCCTCGATAAAGGAGCTATCCAACCAGTAGTTCCTGAGATTATCGCGATCAAACAAACAAACCTTTCAGCTTTATAATATTAACTAGTATCTAGATTACTTTAAAGGTGTTGCTTCTTACCGCTAAACTGACTTTGATCGCGCCTATACGGAACAAGTGTCCCTAGTTGATTAAATGTTATCTCATTGAAACGGGTGAAACCGCGGGGTGAGTGCTAGGAGGTTGAAAGTGAAGGTGTAAGTAAATTATTTAGTGGCAAGTGAACGCAATCGAAAATTATACATTCTTACAGGAAGACATTGAAACTAATTCAATAACTTTTAATTTCCGTTCTCATAACCGATACAAGCCCATTAAAACCATAATAACTCGGCCATAAAATCCCCAGTGGGTTTTCCGTATATAGAATAAAATTACCTCTATGTTCGATATTGTTTTTACGTTTGTTCTGTTATAATAAGACATTCAATACTGAAAACGAGAATACAAATTATCACTTGCAATGACACGAATTAAGTAGGTAAGGTAGAACTCCATATTATCCTGATAATGCCGGGTATTAGAAGATAAAGGCTACTTACATACAACCGTAAATAGTACTTAAAACAAATTAATTTCGTTTTATTTTATTAATGCATATTGTTAGCAATATTGTTAGCTACGCATTCATCGAACTCAAGTATTCACAACTTCCACGGGCATAGACAAATGCTTGTATTAGCTGTGCCACGGAAGTCACAATGCACTCTGGATGAAAACAGAACAAACACCGCAACAAAGGAAGGCGGGAAATAAAACCAAAAGGTTACTGCAGAGGCTGGGTGCCACATGTGCAGGTGACGTCACTGACATGGCCGCCAGTCAGCTGGCCCCTACATGATGTTTCTGATTGCAAGATTACATTTTCAACGCCCCTCGTGTATGCCGCAGAGATGCATGTTTTGACGGCTGATTACAAGTTATAATTATTGTATGCGTCGCCGAGCCGAGAAACCTGTCTCACACAACTGTAAATTATGCAAATAAGCAATATTATGTACGTATAGGTATAATAATTTACCACATTTGACAGAAACTTTACTGAAAATAGAAACAGAAAATGCGACGTGCCGCTTTCTTACAATCTTTGATGACATTTAAATTCCATAGGCTGCCTTTAATGTCTATGGAAAGACCGCAGTAAGTATTTGACATTTGATTTCCCTATGACACAGATGTGCATGTACCATAAAAAGTGTCGCATGCCGCATAATATCATCAACATAATAAAGGACCCAATAGATCTTCTTCAATCTTCTAAACTAATTTAAAAATGTTGGATGTTATCAATACACAATAATTAAGATTCATTGAGAAAAAATCTAATTAAGCATGTTTTTATTACAAAACAACGCAACAAATTCCCTTTGACATTATAATTTGATCAAATTACAACGGAATTTTGTAAGTTGTTTTGTCTAAACTCATTATTTTTTGTCGATGCTTGTAAGTACTTGAACAGACAAGGCCAGTGACCTTAGAGACTATTCTTAATGAGTGTGTGTAGACACTAGACACCAGAAAAGTTATCGGCCTATGACGTGGTTGAGAGTAATAAACGAAGACTTCAATGTATTGACGATAATAATTATAACATTCAATTAAGACATTATGATATGTAAACAGTCTCTTTTGTGTTTATTACATGTTTTGTTTATAATTTACTACGTCGACTGTCTTGTTAAATTTAATTCAATCGTTTAAAATTCGAACGCACCTCTAGTTGAAACTGGCGCAACAGAAGTTTAAAACGTTTACCATATCCAAAAACCATCTACTTTTCTTAAAACTATTTCGATCCATGGCACGAGCAATTGAGCATCCCACAATACACGCCTACACGCAGTATCGTGATAACACCTTACCCAGCAGTCATCAACAAAAATAGGATTTTTTAACGGCGTATGTCCTGACAATAAAATCCGTCGAAATTGTCGTAATTTCATGCTGTGAATCCACAATAGTAATAACGTCTCTATTTTTGTGTGTTTGATGATATAATCTAGTAAAAATGCATAACAAATTACATTTAATCATAACTTTTGAACTGATGTAATGTAACCATTACGTCATCTATATATATACGAGCAAGCATAAACAGATATGTGACTTTGTATCCAGTAATTCGAACTATGCATCAACAGATATCATTCATACTATGATTGAACACCAAAACACGTGCTATTAACTTTTATCTTGAGAGCATAAACCGCATTTTTAAAGAACACGGTTATTTGTGTGAAGCCAATGCAGATGTCTATTCCTAATATTATGCTTATCCCAAATGTATTAAACTTTAAAGGCCTTACAAATAATTTATCATTATTATAATCCTAACTAACTCTAAGATACCTGCCAGGTACCAGAGTGCTGAGTGCGGATTTTACGAAAACTTTGTATGGAAGAAATTAGTTCCATACGTATTCCGCAAGAGACGCAATGCCAATTCCTATAGAGAAATATCGTAAACGAATACGCGACAATAACGTTTAGTGACATCAAAAACTCGCACTCGGCACTCAGGTCAGGTCATAGGAGGGTTCAGGTATGTGTCAGTAGATACCCTGTGGGTAGTTTCGCTTGGGTAGACTCCCATAGCATGTACCGTTGGTATGTTCCGGTGTAATAGAGCCACTGGTACAAGGTTGGTAACGCATCAGCAACCCCATCGATGTTTTTTAGAACACATAGCCGGCTCTCTCTAGAATTGTCTATTATTACACGTTAGTTGGTACTTGATGATAAACAATTATTGGTAGGTCCGGAATTACTTTCTGTAGACTTTAGATCACTATTCTAAAGTTACGCTCTTCTGTTGATGTTGTGCAATTTTTTTTACGTGCTGAGAATACCTATGTACATAGTTAATATTTTACAAAAGATTTTAATTGAGAGACAGCGGAGAATTTGTAATCAATCATATCAAGAAAGTCAAATTTTATTCTCTTTATTTCAAGGCTTCGCATATTACATCTTCTTTTTTTTTCTGATCGTCTCCGAAATCCACATTTAATCATATTTCACAAACCACTTTTGCTCCAACGCTGCAATGCATAAAATCAAGAAGGAAAGATGAAAAACACTTGCAAATACTTCATTTCATCCTCTATTAATACGACTGACAGATTGAAAAAATGCACCTCCGTAATATTGTTTGTTTTGTTAATGAATAATAAAAACATGATTACTACGGCACACATCTGACCTTCGCACGGTCTAGGCCGCTCTAGGCCGTTCCGGTCTTCGCACATTGTCAAGAGTTTAACTGTCTGGTACGTTCACTGTGAGAAAATAAGTATTGCACTTATTATTGTTTTCATACAAAATTAACACATTTTTTAAACACTTCCATATGTTTTAAACATAATTCTCGTGTCGCTTTATGATAAAAATCGCATGTTGCTATCAGTAAGCTGAGTCAGTGTCAATTACCATCGACCTTGCCTGGGACCTCGGCGATGTTGCCGGCAATTAATAACCTGTAGTTTTTGCCCTCAATTGAATGCACCGCGGCCGCCATGCTTTGAGCTTGCGTCATTTCTTATGATGTTCATTCAATTTATTTAACGGGAATATAGAACGAAATATATAGTGCAGATAGAGAATATGTTAAAGGTGAATATATTATTGACGACAATGCTTCTAAGAATTAGTTGTCACCTTCCTATTGTTGTGTGTTCTCTTGGAATATTCCAAATTTTAAATTCAAACATAACCTAGCATAGCCTAGTCTAAAGTCTCTCCGTCTAATGATCTTCATACTTTCTAAAAGCTTTCAATAACTGAATCCCAATTCAAGTCCTCATTTTCAATCTGTACTGTTTACAAGTCTTCACGATGCCAATTCTCTGCACATTGAATTGCAATCGTCGTCGGCACTCGGTAAGATCATTATAATTAATCAATTACTTGGACACGTTGGTTTTCCGTTGACGATCACGACGCCAGGCTGTTGACGCGTTGATCAATCGATTGGTACACCGGCCGACACAGTTGGATCGGTGCCATTCATTGTAGGATCTGTGGGACTAGTAGCTTACGTACAGATGATGAAGCCCAACGGGGGTCACAGGTTTAACTCCGAAAGGATTTTAGTTGAATTCTTGTACCGATGATGTAAGAGGTTTTCGAATATTTTATTCTTAAATGGTTGCAGTCCTAAATTGCAAAATAGTTTGAAAGATTTTTGCCAGGCTTGTTGCAGTTTCAGGTAAAAAATTACAAATATATTTTACTTGAGCATCAATTAATCATCGGAATATTTACCTAATTCCGGCCCTAACGTGATTGGTCCTGATCGAAATGTTTGTCAGAGAAACAAAAAATAAACTGTTCTTCTTTAACATTTAAAGTTAGTTAGTGTAGATCAATATTTCACCGTTTAATTATCGCACCCCTTAGTCTGAAACAAGAAAATAAATACTTTTTTTTAAATATAGGTAACATCTATTTATTGCTTAGGCATAGTAATTCTATCAAATGCAAACATTCATAGTATTTATTTTATTGAATCTACAAAACTTACCAGTGTTGATTGTACTCTTGTCTGCACGAATTTCGCGCCATATTAGCAGTAGTACCTACGACAACAATGTCATAACTATCAATATTACACATAATGAATCATTAGTAGTGCTATTTTGGTCGATGACATTACCTTGTTAATCATGTTCACAGGAAGTATTGTGGTTTTTGTTTGATTGCAAATAATATTTTCCAACTTTTTAGTTTTTGAATGATTATCTGACATCGTATGTCACTTTCGCTTTACCATGTCTTATCAATAGTTTAAAAACTTGAAAGCTTGTTATCCTATTTCGACAATCAATGTACCGACACTGTTTATGGTCTTACACGCTCCTAAGGCCTTAAGCTACGATGCGATGTTACTGTGTTTTCGATACATCAATCTCTTCATCTGAATCGGATTGCCTATTCGTCACGCGTCTACAATATTAGATGTCGTTCTTTTCCACTATAACATTAAAAATTGCATACCTCACTGTTTTCTTGGTTTTTAATCGTTTACTCCCGCCAGCTAAACTCAAATCTGTATAAACGTCAATTAATCATATTTTCGCAAACAGCGTAACAATAAGTGTAATACTATGAAATAAACAAACCCATTGTGAATTTAGTCCCTAATATTATAATACAGTGAACATTGTTACTCGAATGAATCTAGCAGCACAAGAGCAATTCATCAAGTAAAGTAAAGTCCTATTATGTGTCTGATGTCTTCAGATAGTTTCCAGTTGTTTTATTTTCCAATCTACCCAACACTCGAGTAGATTGAAAAGTTTGCCGTCTGTTGCAGACATTCCTAACAAATTGTTCAATAACTGACGACAGCATCGTATTTTGTCAATTTCTTGTTCCATGTTATATATAAGATTCGGATTTTCAAGGACCGGCCCAGTTATTATTGGACAATTGTTTCTCTGGGGTCAGTAATTTGATAGCAACATCTAATAGCAAATTTTACGTACCGCGTCATTTTGTTTTGGAAAGATAATTACCGGTTTTAAAGAGAAATCTATTAATCAGTGTCCTGTGCTTTGCAATTAAGCTACATAAATCATTTGGCCTCGTAAAACATGATTATAATCATTCGTATTTCAAATGTTTTTACTAGGCTTTAAGATTTTTTTAATGTTCAAAAGTGCCTAATTAGGTCTCAACTGAATAAATGAGTACTGTAAACGATAGACTATTGTTTTTATTCATAATATTATTTAAAAAATAACAAACGAATATATTATTATACAAAATGTGATCTGAGTAAAATATCTTAGGACGAAATTAAGTAATTTTTCCATAAAAACAATCTAGAATAGTTTAGAATAGAATAGTTTTTTTTTTTATTTGACAGTATTATAATAATAATCTAGAACTATTACATGATAATACAAAAAATATTTAAATATCTCACATTGATCTTATTTTAGTTCAGATGTATTTTGGGATTTGTCCGTTACATTTGCGAACAGCCGCGCGCGATTTTTACTAAATACACACTAACCATCTATTTATCCATATCTTAATTACTGTCAGTTCCTGCTTTCCTAATCTGCGTAACTTTTCAAATCCGCTTTCCAAATACAATTGTGCCCAAACAATAGCAACCGCGACGGTTCACCGTGATGATGATGATGATGACGTTGTATAACTCCCAATGAGAGTTTTGCAACCGTATACGGAACTCTGTAATCATTCTGTCACGGTAGTCTACGTACTTTTACTGTCATTATAGTACAATAACTAATATAGCCGGTATTATAGTAGTAAAATGTATATATGTGCAACAATTTTGATGCTAATTTGAGGAGATGAATTATATGGTAAAAAGTAACAGAAGTATTTTTAGGGGAACTGCAAGTGTTAGTAGAACTCAAGATTATACTAACACTAGATTTCCGCCCCGCGGTTTCACCCGCGTTCCCGTGGGATTTACCTTTTCCCGGGATAAAAGTATCCTATGTGTTATTCCAGGATATGAACTACCTGGGTGCCAAGTTTCATCAAAATCCGTTCAGCCGTTTTTGCGTGAAAGAGTAACAAACATCTTCAAATACATCTTCACTCACATTTTCACACACATCCAAACATACTTTCACATTTATAATATTAGTAGGATTAGTTTCTTATGAATTCAGAATTGCAACTTGCGTCTTGAGTGTTCTCAATTTTTCATAGTTGACGCTTATTTAATACTCTAAAGGTCCACTGATATTGAAAGATCCAATATTTCTCCAGAAATTGAATTCGACAGACAAGCTATGCAATTAGGTTCGTGTTCAAAGTCTCTTTGATCACATCTCTCCATCTCGTGTCGTCTAAAATTAAGGTCGCATACAATGTCGCCTGCATTCCTGCATACATATCCGTAGTCGAATATGATTGCAAATATTACATCACAACAGATTGGAACTAAGCAGGATGTTGTTGCGTTAGTTGACGCTAAATTGAACAAGGTTCCTCGCTGTTATGCGCAGCGTGATGGGACCATATCGAACTTGGCGATGGTTGTAGGTTGCCGTGAGTTTCCTGGTTTGATTGTTACTTGCATTATTTTTATAAGCGCTTTTAACCTAGCCTTTTAATCTAATATATCTCCAAAGAGTCGATATAAGTTCACAGTTTCGTTAATTGCTATTCGTATTTTGGTCATCTACTTTAATTTCGTTAGATTCTTCAGAAGGCACAAGACATGATTATAATTAAGTATTTGTTTACCTACTGTATATTTATTACACAGTAAATTCATAGTATGTATGAAGTGTGTATGAAGAGTCTTAAATTTCTTGAATTGTGTGATCAATATCTACGATTCTAGTCGTGATATCGTGACGCAAGCCAATATAGACTGACTCAACTATAATCAATAACCAACAGTCATACACATAGGTGTTCTTAGAAACAATTGTTTTAAAAACATAATCCAATTCGCTGAACCCGGGCTTAATTCATGACGCGTTTGGAACTTTTACCGGTCAAACTTTTTTGTTTATGGAATAGGCTCGTGTTTTACCACAATTTCATGGTAGGAATGTATAAAAACTACTACGGTCATCATAGAATTTATCACAAACCGCAATATAATTATTTAATCCCCAATAGTTCCATCCACGAAGACGCGCCCTTCTCTTTTGTTCCTAATCCCTTACTGTACCTACAAGTGTGCATCCTTTCGCTAGTTATGTAGTGCTGTCGATATGTCTATATGCAGCACTTCAATACTAGCAAAAGGATGCACACTTGTGGCCTTATTCATAATAAAATCGACGGTATTTAGTACTCGTAAGTGCTTAGCAGATTCTAAATTCAAATTCTCTATAGGAAATTTGAATTAAGAAAGCAGTTGCTAATTCTATGATGCACCGTAGTAGTCTCACAAACTTGAACCGCGATCTTGTTGAAATTAACCTTCTTGACATAGACCCTTAAATCTGTTGATAGGCAAAGTGTCTTGATCCTGACTTTACTGATACTTTAACTGAGATCAATGGCTCAAAGTCTGTCAGCATTTTAAAGGTTGCACTCAAGGCCACAATTATTTAAAAGACTCAGGTAATGAGTGGGTATTAATCTATTCAAATTTTATATAATTTTCAGCGTCCCTTTAGGTACCTAATATTGCTGGATTTTTGAGATATGATTCGCGCAGACATTTCTCCTTGACTTTTTAAAATCACTTCGCTATATTGTGAACTGGGACTAAAGATTTATATCTTATTGGCTATATTTTTATACTAGCTTTCCGCCCCGTGGTTTCACCCGCGTTCCCGTGTGATCTTATCTTTTAGTTTACCGGGGAAAAAAAGTTGCTTATGAGCTATTCCAGACTATATCTCTGTCAAAATTCATCCAGATCCGTTCAGCCGTTCTGGCGTGATTGAGTAACATCCATCCATCCATCCAAACTTTCACGTTTATAATATTAGTCAACCGATCAGCCTGAGTTCAAAGACAGTTTCGCAAGAGTGTAATACCTCGCGCATTGTGCACAAATAAGACGGTGAGTCAGTTCAGTTGCAAAATATATGTTTACAAGTTATTGTCTGGTCTCTTGTATTTCACGTTTTCAGTGAATATTCTGCTTATTTGTTCGATTGACGAGTGTAATTTGACATAATAAGGATTGCTCTTTGTTAAATGTGTATTCTACTAATATTATAAACTAGCTGTCCCCGCGGTTTCAACCGCGTTCCCGTGGGATCTTATCTTGACCCGGGATAAAATTATAGCCTTATAAATAGGCTTTCTATTAGTAAAAGAATTTTCAAAATCGGTTCAGTAGATCCAGAGATTACCAGCCAACCTCACAAACTTTACCTCTTTATAATCCCACTAATCTTACCTACTAATATTATATATGTGAAAGTTTGGATGGATGGATGCATGTTTGTTACTCATTTACGCCAGAACGGCTGAACGGATCTGGATGAAATTTGGCATGGAGATAGATTATAGTCTGGAATAGCACATAGGCTACTTTTTATCCCGGGAAAACATAAGATCCCACGGGAACGCGGGTGAAACCGCGGGGGACAGCTAGTATTATAAATGTGAATGTTCGGCTGGATGGATGGATGTTTGTTACTCTATCACGCAAAAACGACAGAACGGATATTGATGAAACTTGGCACACAGGTAGTTCATATCCTGGAATAAAACATAGGATACTTTTTATCCCGGGAATGCGGGTGAAACTGCAGGGGACAGCTAGTCGGATAAATTTTAACTAATGTACGTATTAACCAACTGATTAAATACGACGCATTTAACAAAACATTCAACATAAATACTGATCAATTTCACAATTTATCGACGCTATCAGCATATAAACAATGCTATCTAAAACATAACGTGTTGACTGGCTTCTAGGGTACACTGGGTACAGTAATACCCTAGAGGTAAATAAACGATTTCCAATGATTTCTAGTCCAAATCTGTGGCATAGTTCAGAGGCGTCGTTCGTCGGTTCCCAGAAGACGGGAAGGAAGTGCCCTTCGTGTTACGAATGCGTAATGCAACTTGCATACACATGTTGCGGTCTGGATTCATTGGCGAGCGGCAGCGAGTAAAGTTCATCCGCTACTCTC
Organism: Ochropacha duplaris; assembly: GCA_951361185.1. Taxonomy (NCBI): domain Eukaryota; kingdom Metazoa; phylum Arthropoda; class Insecta; order Lepidoptera; family Drepanidae; genus Ochropacha; species Ochropacha duplaris. The sequence goes on from OX592703.1 coordinate 10,566,743, forward strand.
AGACCAAATAAAAAAGGTAGACAGAGCCCCGCGCACTTAATGGTAGGGGAGGCATTGATGCTAAATTTGTAGTTACTCGAGCGTCTTTGGGACCTACTGGAATTTGAAGATTAGGTGGAATAAAGAAAAAAAGGTTATGTGATATTTTTCCCTTCAGCGGTGGGGGGAGCGTCTACAGGGTTTCAAAAATGTAAAAAAAAACAGTCACCAAGAAATACTCGAGCGCGTCAGATATTAATAGGGTAGTCGCGCCACGTCTGTCTGATAACGGAAATATAATAATCTGCCGTTTTGCGTGGTGGGGGTGGACGTACGAAGGGGTCGAAAATATTTTAAAAAAAAATTTACTCGAGCGCGTCAGACATTTATAAGGGATGTTAAGTGAACCCTCCAGTAGCTCCTATTTTAAAGACTGACGATTTGGACGCGACCATCAGTCAGGGCCGATTTTTGAAAATGCAAAAAAAAATCGTGACCTTGATTTACTCGAGCGCGTCAGATTTTTATACAGGCGGTTATTCTTGATGGCCTTGTTGTACTGACCCATAATCTGACAATTATGTTGAGGGATTTCCTTAATCTGACGGTTTGAAAAAAAAAATATGTAAAAAATATCGAAATCTCGAAAATGGTTCAAGATATCGAAAAAATGTTTGTGCAAAAGTTGTAGAGAATTTAACCTTCTACAATATTTATTATGAATACATATACCAAAATACCCATAGGAAACGAGATATTTGCAATAAATGATTTTTTGACCTTTGACCTTGAAAAATCAGTAGTCGCGGGCACCCTAAGATAAGTAGCTTTTGAGACAAGTTTTAGGGTGTCAAAATAAAGGTTTATACAAGTTAATAGCTGACTATTTCTCATTCTGAGTTGAAACTCATAATATTCCTGGACTATACACTTAATAATGATTTTAGCCACTTCGGCTTGTGCAAATCGGCAGATTAAGATATTTCCGTGATTCGTGACTAATTTCCTTCAAAATAAAAATAAAACCAATCGCGCTCGAGAAAATCCAGGTGACGTTTTTTTTTTGCAACTTTGCGAGTCTCCAATTTTCTTTCGTCACGCCCAATTTGTCAGATTATTGAAATGTACACTATTTTGCATGTAACTAACTTACCTTACCTTAATCTGACGCGCTCGAGTATTTCAAACCATCGATTTTTTTTTACTAATCTGACGGGCTACCCTAGGCGTTCGACACTACATAGAAGGCTCAGATTTGGTGAGAGTACTTCACAAGGTGCAAGGTTGCCCCCCTTATGTTAATCTGACGCGCTCGAGTAAATCCCGAAATCCCCTATTCGCCTCCCCTACCATAAAGTAAAGCACAGTAAATTGAAATAGGAAGCCGATCGCCTTCCTGTGCGACGCGAGTCACGCACATAACTTCGTGCACGGCACTTCATTGGAGACTATTGTTTACGTACGTTCCTTCTACCTTTTTATTTGTTCTGTGCCGCTACTATATTGTAAACATCTTTGGGGAAGATCTGTTCATGGATATATGGTTTTTCGTTAGGTGTCAACTAGAAGTCTTCTGAATTTCACCAACACTAGTTTCCGCCTCGCGTTTTCGACATGAAAAACTCTCTCTAGCACTCAGCCAAAAAAAGGATCATTCCTACATCTAAACTTAAAAACATTACCTCTTTATAACATTAGTATAGATGAAAATAAATAAATAAAAAATGCAAGGGCATTTCTAGTAACGGTATTTCTCTATCTTCAAAAGATGTTTCTATGGTTCTTCTTGTTCGAATAAAAATTAACAATATCCAACACAAAATATTTACTTAAGTTTTCTAGCATTAATAGTTTTTATAAACAAACGTGCTTTCTTTGCTATACAATAGATTGGTCAATCGATTTACTCATATTATGTGTCAATAACCCACCGACCTATATCTAAGTGAAAAGACGTGTTGTCGAACTCGCAACTCGCTCCGCTTATCAACATGTCCGCTTGCGCAAGCGCCGCAGTGCGTCAGCGGCGCGGCGCCCGATTCCACGTTATTTTTAAAGCTAAATGCACTCTGTATACTGTAGTGTAGTCCTTATAATGTAACAGAGTGAATGAAGCTTGTTTTTTTTATTTATTTCAGCTGTTGTGGAGTTGGTTATTTGTGGTGCTTGTCTATGGTCAGGGGTATGTTATAGGGATTACTCTATGGTTTTGCAGATGATCTGTATGTATAAGTATTATTTTCATTTAAAATGTATGTTGAACATTATAAATATTATTTTCTACGGAATTATTAAGAATTATACCAGTATTATAAAGAGGTAAAGTTTGTGTTGTTGTAGGGGTAATCGATGGATTTACTGAACCGATTTTTAAAATTATTTTACCAATAGAAAGTCACGTTATTTGTCAGTGTCATAGGCTTTAATTTTATCCCGGGAAAAGATAAGATCCCACGGGAACGCGCGTGAAACCGCGGGGGGCAGCTAGTGTGTAATATATATATTACAAGGGACAAAGTGTAAATGTCACACCATCATGCCATAAATAAAGTCCAAAAATAAACAACGATAATAGAGTGCATGGATCCTGGTTTCAACCAAATATGGAAACAAGTCGTGGTAGTGGACAGCTTCAAAGTTAAAGCTGGTAAGTGTTAGCTGGGGGCATATATCACGACCTACGAGATCGATTATGGGCAAGGTCCAAATATGGTAAAAAAGATGATATTATGAGCTGAGCAGTAGTTGAGCCGATGATAGCGTGGTCACGTCCAATGCCACGGTGAAGGTTGTGGATTCGAATCCTAAAATATCACACGCTATGGTTAAAATGCTGACGTCAAGACGAAAATAAAAAAATAAAAATTACTCTTGGATAAGCTTGTGTTTGACCGCAATCTCACCATGCTAAGTGATAATGTGGCTGAATACTTACCACTACACAAAGCTTGGAACGAAACTGACTCTCAAATGCAACTGTCGAAACACACCGATACGTACTTGACGCCAGACTTTCAACTTGAGGGTAGGCCAGCCAGTTGGGTACGTTAGGCCTAGCGATTACTAGAGAACCAAACATATATTTATTTGAACAGATTCCCTAAATTACCTGTATCGATTTGTTGGACATGATCATGTAAATCACATAGATAGAATTCTAGCTCAGAACCAAAACACCAGATGCATTATGATCACTGCACTCAAATCTTTGATACCTCCATCAGTGGCGTAGGTAAAAAACCGTGGGCCCCAAGGCAAAAATGAAATTGGGGCCCTGTCTATACAAACAAATAAAATTGATGTCTTTTTTTAAATATACTTGGTAATTATAACAAAAATGGTACTGATGACTGTTTGTTCCGGCTCATCTCCGAAACGGCTGGACCGATTTTAACGAGACTTTCTCTGGCAGATGGCTGATGTAATAAGGAGTAACTTAAGCTAAGTAGCTTTAAAAACAGCTGAAAACAGGCGTTTTTTCATCGAGGCTGTGGGGTCCCATAAGCTTCGGGGCCCCGGTGCACTGCACCGCCTAGCCCTACAGTAGCTACGCCACTGACCTCCATATCATAGTATTGTATCTATAGGCAGTCTTAACAGGTTTGCATTTTAAAACCACAGCCTCCTTATTCGTAACTTAGGCACGTAGTACCTCTTGTTCGAGACCACCGCACCAGACTAACCAATACTCTTGACTTAGCTAGATTGCAAGCAAGAAAACCTGCTATTGATAACTGAAGATGTAATTTTGTAGGTAAAGTAATTTAGTATAGAATAAGGCACCCGTAATTTGTGTACCTAGTTATAGTGAGTGAATTTTTCAGCCATTGTTAATTTATCTATCAGAAAAATTGTAAAGTGATTTGTAGGTTTCCACATAGCCTCGAGCAAGGAAACATTTGAAAGAAATAAAAAAATAATTGAATGCATTTATTTTGGTGTGTGACTCTAACTTAAAAAATACAGCCATATTTCATTTTTAAAGCTCGAATACAATTGAATTGAACATTAACAGGTAATGCATTGTTTTTTTTAAATATGCAATAACATTATAATCGTTTTAATGAAAGTTTAATCCGCACTAAGTGGGTCAAACCGTAATATATTAATCCTGAGCTTGAAGCAGAAACTTTATGGTATAATAAACAATCTTGATATGACTTGCTGAAGACGTTTCAGTATTATGTAACATGCTGTATTTAGTTTCACGACAACTTCGTTATTTTCGAGGTACCAAGGTACTGAGTTATTTGAGCTAAACATTATATCAAAAGTGATTCAAAAAGATTTTCTATAAATTAATATCTTGGGACTCGTACTAAGCAGAACTTGTACTATAAATTACATAGATATTTATACCCAGACTCAAAACAAACGGACGTTTTCATGCATATTAAATGTAGAACCTGGGTAAGAATCGATTGTAGGAATCTTTCGCCTGGACACGATCCATAAGTTGTTCATATTCGATTGAGTAAAGCCAAAACGTCTTTACAAAATAAGACATCTGCCAGGAACTTGATTTCACAAAAATCATTAGTAAAACTTCAACTTACTTTCGCTGAGAAAACCAAACGTATTAAGTTAAAAAACTTTCATTTTGATAACTTGAAGTTGTTAACCGAGCATACAAAAGTAATGTACAGGTGGACATGGCAGACTTACGTATCTTTATCTAGAGCTTACAGAGCATACAAAGATTTTTCGAGAATCCAACAGTAATTTCCTCTTTAGAATGTTAAAGTTAAAAGCAAAAAACGTGACACAATAAATAGATATCTAAAATCAAAAGCACTTCCTACATACGGTTAAATTCATAGAAATGGCGTGAATTTAGTTTTGCACGAGCACAAAAACGTATGAAACTCGAAATGTTGATTATGATAAGCGAGTTGCGCGTTGCCATTTGACTGCGACCTAGTTTTGTGCAAAAAACGACCTAACATTACATTTATTCTTTCATTTATTACATTGTTTACTGAATCCATGGCTTATCTAATGTTTCGGTTACGAAACATTAGCTTTTTAATATTTTTTCCCCGTTTGTTAACATTGTAAATATTGTTATTATAATTGTTAACATTTAATTATCATACGTAAGTTGTTAATAGTAAAATTTATAATCAATAGTTTCTGGACGATTATCGTTAATTTCATAAACTCCGCTCGCTTTACATTTCATGCAATTACAGTGATGAGAAGATATTTTCTGCTCGTCAATTTTAAACTAAACCAGATGAGAGAAATTGGCTCTTCAATCCAACGACAACTCATATTCAATTGCCTTATTTATGGTAGCTAGTCTCATATGATAGAACTTCAGAATACTGTATATTACCCGCTATTATGGCTGGACTCAACTTTAGTGGTCTCAAGAATTGTCACATTGATATACAGTTGATTTTCTACTAAGAAATGCGTTGGAAATGTGACGAAGCATTTCCAAAGTGATTGAACCACATAAGGATGATTGTCATTCTATAAAGTACTCACTTTAAGGTCTGCAGGCTGACTTCACAACCCCTGCTGGTTGTGAAGTTATGTTTTAGCAGCATCCTATATCAATCTGTTTATACTTTGTAACTAACTTTACATGTGCCGGTATTTTCTGTTCATGGACATTTGCATCGAGGTCTTTCTTTCCGTCTTTGCCATAAATGCAGGATCAACCAGACTCAAGGTGTGCTCTAACTGTACTCTACTTGTATTTACTATTTCCTCCAGCCTAGCTATTCTAAAATTCCTGTAATGATGGATCTTTTCGTAAAAATGGTTGCATGAATGGACATGAAAAAACATTGTTCCTAAAGGTAAAGAAAGACGACAGACGTGAGCACAAAATGTGAAACATTAATGAATATTCAAGTGACATAATGGCTCCCTTTCTCCCGGTAGGGTTATGCCGGTTAACGGTAAAATAGCCGCTTTACGACACAATACAAAATAGACACAGCTAAGTAACTGAGGCATGTCACGCTGAAAGCTTGGTTTTCAGGAGCCGTGCCCACTCCATGGGGCGTCGACCTCGAAAGGGTTGACTGCGGTTGGCTCAATCGCTAAGCGGTGGCGTCTGTTTTCAAGATCAATTTATTCAGAGTTTAAATTCTGAAGGAATCTCCTAGTTGTTACAGTAAACTTGTACAGATTATTTATTCGTCTTTTAAAAACTCAAATTGCAATAATAACATACAAAAAAAATAGTAAAATCGCTAGGTCAAAATGATTTCTGAACGAACCATCGTTCATTGCTTTTTGTTTTCAGCGCCAAGTCATTACAAAAATGTGTTGATCGAAATTCGTATCACTTTTGCTGCGAGATTGTACACACCAAAACCCCAATTTTCGTGCTAAATTTAAAAATACTATCAACTTACCCGCTTAAAGTTCTAGATAGGTATCAGCTCTGCAGGCGGGACTTGACGAATCAATTGTTTCAGACTCCACTAGAGGTAAGAAGATACTTATATCGTTGGTGGCATTTAGTGTAGGTGGTCTTATTTAATTGTATTTTCAATACCTCCGCGCTGGTGGGAGATATGCATACTACAGCGCATTCTTATGAATTGAAAATTATTGTTATACTAATAATTCCTCGGTACCTTATCTACTAACTTATTATATTATCTTTCACTTTTATAATACTCTCATTTATTACATAACTATGAAAATGTAGATAAATTTAAGAAAGTTACTATGCTGAAAAAAAAAATGCCTTGCTGAGTTTCTTGCCGGAGTCTTCTCAGATTAAGTGTATTCCGAACCGGTGGTTGAGTCAATTGTAACTGAATAAATGAGTTTTGATTGTGTTATCTAAATGCATAATAATTCAATTTTCCTAAAAGCCCGAATAAAGTATGTATACACCAAGGATAACAATACAGTGATTATAAAAATACTTAAAGTGTAGTGCTGTTTTAATTACATTCTGACACAACATGGTAAAAAGATATTTTTCACCATTATCTTTAGGTACTTGATTCTTCTTGACCTTACAACTTATGATTGTCATAACTATCAACTTCATAATGATGGTATGTCTCTATAAAAAGGGCCATGTTTACAAAACAGTAGATTTTTTCATAATATACAAAGACATATTCATGATACATCACGTTGGCATTTTGTCGATAGGAACTCATAGTTGTATAGATTAGTCACATTTATGTATGTTTATATATATCATGGTTTGTTAGATTTGTAAACAGCTGTTGCTTTAGGGTAGGCCGTTTCAATTATTGTATGATTGGCGGATCAAACCAATGAGATAGTGGAACATTTTGATTTCCATTTTTGAAGCTCATCTATTTTCCCCATTTTCAGGGATTTTACCCAATAACTATCTACTATGTACAGTACACTGTACTATGATAATAGCTGTCCCCTGCGGTTTCTCTCGCGTTCCGGTGGGATCTTATCTTTTTCCGAGATTAAAAGTATCCTATCTTTTATTCCAGGATATAATTGTGTACCAAGTTGCATCAAGATCGGTAAAGTAGTTTTGGAGTTCAATCGCGGACTAACATTGTGACACGGGAATTTTATATACATATTAAGATTAAATGTGTGTTTGTTTGTTACGATTATACGGCACATGTACAGTGATGGATGCTTAAAATATGGAGAGAAACCTAAGACAACTTTTTATCCTGTGAACGCAGGTAAAACTGTGGGGGTAGTATTATAATAATTTCAACTAAAACTCAACACATTGATCGGAGTTATCCTTGCTAAGGTATCTACTTTTCCCGGGATAAAAATATAACCTATGTTACTCAGGGATAATGTAGCTTTCTAATGGTGAAAGAACTAATTAAATCGGTCGAGTAGTTTTTGAGTTAAATCGTAACAAACAAACAAAAAAAAATCTCTTTATAATATTAGTTTAGTTTTGAGTGAGAGCTTATCCTTATAGATAGTGCACCAAAGTTCATATTCATAAGTGATTTTAATATCCACCGAGTCGAATCGAAACACTTGTTTTGTCGGTTCGCATGATAACCACAACAGGTCATATCGTGTCGTACAATGTCTGTCTAGCTATGAAATGAACCCCGGGTCATGTTCCACGATGGACCAAATTGTTCTTTGACCCACTTCGTTAATTGACATTATACCTACTGTGCGCATTTGAACGAATTTAACTACTTCAATTACCTACTTAAGTAGTTCTATTTTATTTTTTGCAGTCTTCATCTGAACTTGTAACAATTTTAACAGTCTTGTCTTTGTTTCAGGTAAGGCTGTTTTTATGGCGAGGTTCAAATCTGGAGCATTTTAAGATAGAATTGGTTTGTAGCACAGACCTATTATTTAATTAGATAACGCAAGTACCTCAATTTGTATGAAGACCAACCGTTTCACTTTTTGGTGTAAATTAACGTGTCAATTTACTTAATTGTGGTAGGAAACATGTCAACCAGTCACTTTTCTAGATGTCGGTTGACTTGCGAAGGCAATAACGGTCGATCGCGGACTAAAGGAAGCGGCGTAGAAAGCAGACAAATTGTCTGCTTTTTCACACGCAAAGTACGTACACTCGCGACGTCTAGTTAGATAATAGGTCTGTGGTTTGTAGTTTATAGTGGTGACTCGTAAATTGTGACAGAAAAGAACGAAGTTTAAGTCTTCACGTCACCTAGTTGGCCCAATATTAATTTAGATACAACATACACCTTTAAATAACTCGCCGTACATTAAAGTTACTTACTACTTGGTGATATCCTCATGAAAATAAGACGTACAACATCACTAATGATTCTTTAACCTTCTTGACTCTCTGCCAGGTAAAAGTGAAGGTGAATTAATGGCATGGTTTTTTATACACCTGCAATTTGTAGTACTTATTATATTTTTCCTGTTACTTTCTCTAAATAAGACTAGTTAGGCTAGTTTAGCTTAATTGAAGATTGAACTAAGATCATGTTATTATAGTGGAAACCCATCGATCTTTAGTTGCTTTTTAAAATATGTAGTCCCAACAGGTTTTGAAAACATTTATTATAAATTACTAGCTGTCCCCCGCGGTTTCACCCGCGTTCCGGAGATATCTTATCTTTTTCCGGAATAAACAGTATTATTTACCTGTGCGCCAAGTTTCACTAAAATCCATTGAGTAGTTTTTGCGTGAAAGAGTAACAAACATCCATACATACAACCTTTCACGTTTATAATACTAGTAGGATGTCTTCAGTTTACTTGAATCTGAAATAATTTTTCCAATACGCTTCATATTTTTGTGATTCATACACCCCAATCATCTATGTCTGCAATCCCCTCGATGTCGCCAACCTTTACTAGAGTTCTATACTTTTGCTACATTTTTATCTTTGAATATATGTTTCGTTGCACATTTACAACATTAATTTCGACTAAAAGCCATATTAATTGTGACGTGGCATTCGTTAATTATACACTACTGTATGTTTAACAGAAAACAAACCAAAGGTTGCCCCGCATTAACCGACTAACCCAGTTTCAATGGCGTTCAATATTTTTTTCGACCTTTTGTTAATATTTGTTGCAGGAAATACTACTGCCGTCTTTATGTCGAGAATTGAGTGTGTTTTTAGGGTTCCGTACCCAAGAGGTAAAAACGGGACCTTATTACGAAGACTTCGCTGTCTGTCCGTCAGTCTGTCTGTCACCAGGCTATATCTCAAGAACCGCGATAGATGTCCCCCGCGGTTTCACCCGCATTCCCGAGGGATCTTAACCTGGGATAAAAAGTATCCTATGTGTTATTCCAGGATATGATCTACCTTTGTGCCAAGTTTCATCAAAACCTGTTCAGCCGTTTTGGCGTGAAAGAGTAACAAACATCCATCTATCCAAACTTTCACATTTATAATATTACCAGCTGTTCCGCGCGGTTTCACCCGCATTCCCGAGGGATCTTATCCTGGGATAAAAAGTATCATTCTAGGATATGATCTACCTGTGTGCCAAGTTTCATCAAAATCCGTTCAATCGTTTTTGCGTGAAAGAGTAACAAACATGCATCCATCCAAACATTCACATTTATAATATCAGTGGGATTAATACTCTGTCGTCGCCATCCAGAACTTCTTTTCCGATACCAAAACCTTAACATTCTCCTGCTGCACTAACTGCAACTGCAAACAATATCTTCTGCTAATAAATGTTAAATGCTTGCAAATTTTTGTGTGTTCTACACGATTGCCTCACAAAATGGGTTATGTTTTTTATGATGCTTGTATGATGTCTGATAGGTATTGTTTTTCTTGAGTACCGGTTGGTTACTATGCAAGTAATAATATTATAAGAAAATGAAGTAGATAGGTTACATACAAAACATTCGATCTTAATAAATAACTTAATATTTCAATATCCAGACCTTATGGATTCGATATCTCAGAACACAAGATGCATTCTTGGTTGTTTTGGGTCACATTTACCTTTAATCGGTAGGGAAGTGCATCCGTCGATACCGGCGATGCGATACAGGTCAAATTAGCCATTTTTAAGCCTCCTTCTTTCGGTGCGCGCCTGTAACATATCTACACTTTTTACTTATTATATCACTGATATTAATTATTATCAACGGTTTATTCTTGCAGATTCGCGTGTTTTTGTTAAGCTTTTTTATGTTTATGGAAGCAATTTGTTTTGCTTCACGATAGACATTAAGGCGCCGAAACTAATTTATAAAAGAATCTGCTGTGAAATTGCAATTTTTTTACTAACTAAGAAAGTGGTTCGCTGTTAAGTTTTAACAAATTACTGGTGTCTTAATTATAATACTGTTATAATATTTTGAGAATCTGTTTAATCGACCCTTGTTTATATTATTTTGTGTTAGAACGTTTATCTTTAGACAGTAGACAAACCCTATGTCTCTCCGTTTTTTAATCTCTAACTAACTGCCTTCTTTAGATAATTTCCTCCTACCGTTAGCCCCAAAGTATCCTATTAATATTATAAATGTGAAAGTGTGTATGCTTGCATATTATGCTCGTTACTCAATCACCAAGTTCATTAAATCTACCTCACCACCGTGCTATGGTTTCCTAACGATATTTTCCTTCACCGAAAGCTCTAACACTGAGCTATGAGCCTTAGATTTGAAAGTATACTATAGGTAAAGCTACCTACTTGACTTGTATCCAGGTAATAGCAAACAATATTTAATGACTAGCCTATCTAGGTAGGTGGGCGTCTAACGGAGCGACGACAATCACACCATTATGTCCATACGCGGCGTCGCGCGTCGGCACGGGCATCGAACTCGCACCCACATGGTTGTCATTACCGGTGCATATCATCTTGCGTCGCCGCGCCAGCCGTGTGGTTGTGGGCCACACGTCTATCGGTTCATCTATGCGTCTTGCTTTCATCGGATGATGTATCGAGAATAAGTCTCCAGTATTCGATTTGGATTTCAATCGATTTGTCTAACTCGGTAGTGATATCGTTCGGTTTATCAATTGCTTGTAAATAAATAATCGATATTAGCTTTGTAATGTCTATTTGTCCAGTATTATCTAGTCTATTTCATAATACTAGTGTTCGCCCACTGGCCGAAATTCGATCATAACATTTTCTTTTAAAAAATGAACGTTTAAACGTAGAACAAAAGTTAATGTTTCCGACTTTTTTTTATTGATAACACTTTTATGACGATATTAATTTCGTCAGTAGCTACTAAGCAAAAGAAAATCGGTTAACAGAGGAGACAATATATAGATTAGATTAGGTTTTCCTGGGGTTTATGCAAGGTCGGCAACCACTTACCATCAGGTTTGCCGTAAGCTTGTTTTCCAGTTAGTGGTATAAAAAATCTTCATTGCTTTTTCACCCGTTTTCTATCAAGTCCATGAACAATCTAATAAAGACGATTTACGTTAATTTGTGAGTCGTCCTCTATTTTCTTTTGTATCCTCCTACATAACTTCCCCTACATTAGCCATTGTACATGCTATTATTCAGATTCCTGATGGATGACTTATTCATAATCCATGAGCTCCATCATCGATTCGTCTCCAAAGCTCCGTGACGCTATGGGCCATGGGACCATGTTTTTTGTGGACATACGTAGAACGGGCGTCGAACCTATGACCGGAGCATATGTGCCCTCATGTCTCATTTACTTCCGGCGCGGTTGTGCTTTGTCTTTACTCGGTTGGGTCAAACAGTCGGCTAGTAGATTACATAAAGTTAATAAAGCTCTCTGTATATTTCAATTGCAATTTGCAACAACGTTAACCATTGTTATAATCAAATTCCTATCTCGACTATTCGATGTTATCGTGATTGGCCTCTGTCCATAGCCACGTTTGAACGGAGGCCTAAAAAATCAAATAACCACGATTCCGGTGCAAAATCGGCCAACCGGACAAATAATGTACATAGTTAAATTGCGAAATATGGCAACTATTTCGGTATTCGATGGAAATCTGACTTTTTGGCAGGAATTTGCGAAGTGACGTTGCGTTTACATTTTATTTTCAATTTTATTGGTGTATTTTGAGTTTTATTGAATAATATCGGCGGCGTTCCAATAAAGATTAATATAAGTGCACAAGTGGAGTGAAGTGAAATGAAAGCGTGTATCGTGATTTTTCAGGTTGTCCCAAAAAGTCCGTGAATATTTTAGTGGAACTGCCGCCAATTTCACTAAAACCTGACTGAACATGTACGGACGAAGACTAGACATTACCGTGAATGTGAGAATGTGACTAGAATATAAAAGAAAAAATTAAAACTGAAGAAAATGAATGCGACTGAAAGACTTAGTAAAAAAACGATGGAAATCTTATATTGTTATAAATCACTTATGATAGACTTGTCTCGTGCCAAATAGTTGAGTAAACTGACGCATCAAAGTATTTTTCTGATAAATCTTAGGTGCCTGCCTAATCTATTATCCTTGTACAACTGAGCTAATCCTTAGGTAAATGATTCGGCAATGTGCATAGAGTTGGGTGACACGACAGAGCACACTGGGTATTTAAAAAACTTTTAAATTTAATCGAACCTACCATAAATAACGATTAGAGGCCTTCGAAAGAATTTAAATCCCTACAATTAATTAACCAAACGCTCATTCTTACAAATAACAAACTTGGTATGGTCGATAAACACGATAATGTACTTAAATGGTCCAGTACTCCACAAAATTGCTCGACCCCAAGACATTATATGCAGTGAACTCTAAATTATACAGATTTAAGTACATTTTTATGTGTAGATGGAAAATGGGAATACGAAATGCGGCGCTATAATATTGGATAGTAATCTGTTAACAGAAATGTAGCGTTTAAATAAACAATCAATTTGTACAATAAAATCTATATCTTTAGGATTTTCAATTACGGGCAAAAGCGTTTTTCTTATTAGAAAGAAGCATGCAGAGCGAATTGAAAGATCACCCAGAACTTTCAAAGAATACACCTGATTAATTTACTGGTCAAAATAACTTCATCTCTTTGTCCAGTAATTTTAAAGCATTTAGGGCGCATGCCATCAATTTGCATACACCGCGGCGACCCTAATAACCGCAGTGTGACGTCACGTGGACGGACGTCCTCAGAAATACCTATTGTTGTCTGCCCAACAGTGATTAATAACCTTCAAGCCCAGGTCTCGTTTTATTTGCGGCAATTTACTTTAGCTTGCCATTACCGGCTTGCACGGTGGGTGAAGTCTTAATGGAAGTTGTAGCTAATAATTGTTTAAAGAAAGATAGGTCATTTTGCACGGTGGTAGGGTACTTTGTAGTGGCTGGCTACCATCCTCAAGTTGAAAATGTGTCGCCAAGCACCTATCGGTGTGTTCCAACAGCTGCACTTGAGAGCCAGTTTCCATCTAGGTTTTGTGTGCTTACCACCTTCGGCCACATCATCACTTAACAATGGTGAGATTGTAGTCAAACACAAGCCTATCCAGAATAAAATAAAAAAACACCTACAAGAATCATATGCTACTATAGACCTTGTGAGATGGGTTAAATCTATTTGGCTTCTAAATAAATTATTAGGTTTCGGTTTTAGCTACATGAATATAAAACTTGCGACACAATTTACAACATGTCATTCCCATAGTAGGAATTTGCAATGGTTTTGGGTCTTCCCTTTCCAATATGTCATGCCATTTGTCAAACCACAAGATTGCTACGTCAGACATACCTTGACCTGGCTGCTACACTCACCGGTATACCCTACGATGAGCTAATTCTAGTATGACGTCAAATTAGTGTCAAAGTCGTGTCTGACTTGTTACAATGCTATTGAAACTGATATCCTGGTTAAAGCAAAACGCCTGATCTTTTTTCTAGGTGCTTTCAAATTCGTATATAATCCTAAAGAAATGTTTCCCTTTAGTGCTGTTTTAGATTTGATTTATTTCATCTGAATGTACACTTCCTCCAGTCCGTATCGTGTTTTACTCATCAATAAATCAACTTTGCGGTAAGATGTCACAAGTGATTCTGCCTTCGAGGCATCAATTCCTCCATAAATCAAGCATCAATTGGTTCTGCCGTGTCCTCATCAATCATCGGGTAATTTCATACCTTGCGTAACTTTAATTGTGAAATGTTACCCACCACGTCATCCCACTCAATTGGCACCATTATCCCTTGACTATAAGGTATAAAGTCCTGCAAGAGAATGTCACCTATGAACCGGGCGGTCATAGTCACGAAGAGATCTTTATGTCAGGCTCACGACGCCCACCCGCAGTGTCATGCGACCCTGGTATGTAAGCATGCAATGCCATACAATTGGTATGTAATGTAGAAACCAGAAAGACAATATGTTCCGAGTCCGACTACTACACAGATACATATTCATCGATTGTATACATAATATGATTGGTATTACAGGATTGCTACCAGTAGGTACATCAAATCATTTAATCAAATAAAGTTCTCAACAATGCAAGAACCTATGCCGAGCAATTCTCACCTGAGAAAATCATATACATTTTCATCTATAGCTTAATCACAAAGCTCTATCGTTCCAAGATAGACTAGAAATTTTCTACATATTTTTATGCAAGAGGTGTCTCAAAATACTCAGTCTCCTAACGAATCCAAGTACTCCTGAAGAACACAATTAAAAGATTAGGGTGAAGGATGGGACCGCTTTGATGGTTTATTTTCGGACCAGTCTTTATGAGTCATCCCGTTTTATTGCTCGACTGTTGGTGCGAACTGAGCTACTGTCCTCTTCACTCCTTATCCGTATGTTACACTTATTTTTAAACCAGGGTTTATTTTGAGACTCTTACAACATGTTAGATATATTGCTTCATGCTTTAGTTAAATAACATTTCCGGAGATTCAAAATCAAATGATAGTAGACCGAGTTCGTGATATTAAATAAAATTATCAGCACAAAACATAACTTTAGGAATGTTTCACAGTGTCAACAAACACGCCAGGTGTCAATATCAATTAGTCCAATCCATCCACAAGATAGACACTTAAAAGAAAGTAAAATGCTAAAAATGCATTTATCAAAATTATAGCTACCGAGTCAGCAGTCATCAAACTACAGAATGTTAGCTTTTGTTGATGTAGTTCGAAGCTCTTAAAACAATAGCCTTAAGGATCAGTTTAGGAAAGAGTGGTGTAATCTCTGGTGAGCGTATAATCTTGAATAACATCGCCTCGGTCACGCGACAGATATTCTCGTATAAAATACTTGGAATTATACTGCAGCACGCGATGCCGATTAAGTGGTATCTAATTGTTTATCACAGAGGAACAATAACGCCAACTTATTGTATCCTACTCAATAATTCATTGGTCATTGCATGAGGAGAACATGGCTTCATGCATTTTAAAAGCGTTGGAAGAAAATCACGAATGTTTTCATTGGTATCTCGTAACAATGGTTGGTATTTCATCTGTGTCCGATGTGGGAATGTAAACGTGACACTTGTACTGCTTATGTTATTTTAAATCATAAGATGGGTGTTTTTATTTGATCTTGTTTCTTCGTATCTGGATTTCACACCGCTACGCTGTAGATCGAATTCAACTTTTTGTTGCTGTATTGGATTTGAGGTAACCAGAGCATCTCGGTATAATAATTTTGAATATGTCCACTTCATTTTCTCCGGATTTTGGGCTAAATCCTTAATTTAATTGAAGATCTTTATCGAAACGTGTTGATTGTCATTTACGTCTGACCTCAGCAATTACAGTCAATATCTTGACCCTGGAATAAGCTTCGCTCTCGTATACGGTTACAAAATGTATAAAACATGTTAATTTACTAGCTTCTACATCCTTGAAGTCATTGAAGATTTTTATCCGAAATGTGTTGATTTTCATTCAAACATGTTCTCGGCCATTACAGTCTATACCGTAACCCTGGAGGAAGTTAATGATCACCTGTCTTTGCTCTCAGATTAGATCGTGCGTAATCGCCACACCGACGTTGGATCAGAATTCTTTTTGAATACAGATATATTGATAATTTTGTTTTTAATTATTTTTTATTATATTACACGAGGGCATGACAAACCAATAAGTACCTATGTAAATTAATCGATAAAAACTCGATTGTTGTTTATCGGTTTGCATATGCTATCTCAGATTCGGTTATTTTGGCCCTGTCGTTCCAACTAGAACATGTTAATTTACTAGGTTGTTTTTTTATGTCAGGGTTATCATTAAGTTCAATTTGGTACATACCACGTGACTTTTTCCCTTTCGTCACATATTCAACGCTTGACTCAGCCGAAGGTCGCGGACTATATTCAGACACGGACTCGTATACTTTTTGTATGGCTGATTCATTCGGTTTGCTAGTGTTGTAGCTGGGAAAAATGTCGGTATCTTTTTTTGAAATGAATATATTTAATTAGTATCTTGGTTGGACCACTAAGTTTATGTTCGGATACAATTATGTGATCACAAGTCAGATAATATTTGTGTCATCATAAACAATGTACATAATCATCTCCATCGCAAACGTGTTGATTTTTCTCATGCTTAGTAACTGTTATTAACTTAATTACAGTACGTCCTTCATTGTCAATTGCTTCATTAGTTATTTCTTTTTGTTACTTCAGCATGACATCTTAATTATCATCATTAATTGTTGTTATATTTACAATGATTGTAGATATGACACAATTATTATCCTCTACTAAAATGTTGTGAGCTTTATATGAATTTGCTTTTGTATAAAACAAAACATACTCAACGTAGTCCGTCCATTTCTTCAGATCTCTTTGTTAGTACTCACGCTACAACTGAAAATGCAGGTTCATTCACAAACCTTTAATAGTTCCAATAGGCGGTACAACATGAATGGTCATTCCACTTGCCCCAATCCATCATTGGCATACAAATGTCTTTAACACGTTACGTCATTGTCATTGGTGACACGACCCAGCTTGTTAACATTCAAGTCATTGCATGTTTCCTCATTGTTACCAATGCTGAATCATCAATAAACTGTTGTCGGTGCCTCGTAAAGAATTAGATTTGCGATTATTACATCTGTTTCTAACCCAAAGACGTCTGATTGCACAATTATCGCGGCTGTTCAAACCTTAATCGTGTGATTTGTTAGATTTTATTAGGATCCAATTACAGCAAATGGACAGTGATTTGTATGCATGAATTCTAATGTTCTGTTTGTTTACATACTTAATTACTTGCGTAATGTATAAACGATTTATTATTAGAGGTTTTTACATATTGACCTCTACTGTATTGTGTTTATTGTTAGTGGGGTTTCACCCGAAGGTGGTTATCATGCATAGTCTAGAAGAAAGGAATTGATTCTGATTGTGCAGCTGTACACAATCGATAGATGATTTGTTTTTTTTCTTGAGGGTGCTCGCTAGCCAGCTAATCGGGTACTAGAAAGGTGAATACCTCATTACTGTACTTCACCGAGAGCAGAATTTGTACGACTCGAAACTGCTCCCGTCGTCGCAGCATTCGATGTTATTATATATATAATAGTAGGTATAATGATAAACAGTTTATGAATCAATCAGTCTTATCCACAATAATATCTTATCACGAAGTGTATTGTTTAGTCATTACGATTATCGAGAATCGAGATGTGGCTATCTTTAATAGTTTATGAATGAAATTAAACAATGATAGATAATTTTGTTTTTATCGATATCATCGACAACAGTTGTAACGCGTGTAGGTATCTAGCCTCCCTAAAGCCGCTAAATATAGTATTTTAGTTTACATAAGAAATCATTCACATCTGCGGAACCGAAATAAAAAACCGACCGTGACTAGAATGGAAATAGGAACCGATTATTGTTAGGTTGTTTTGTACCGCTTTAGTCTTTTGTTTAGTCTTGGAGCTCTCGGCTTGAATTAAAATATATGAGATCATCTCTATCTGAATGATTCACACATTATTTATTTACGGATATGAATTAATTTATTGTGTTTTCTTGTTCTATCCACGACTTATCTGGTGTATTACTCATTCTGACTGGTTCGGTATCCTCTATCTTTTTAACGCACATAAAAAAGAGGAGGTACTCAATTCGACTTTTTTACGTACTTTACGTTATTCGATATAAAATTTCTGACATAATTGAACATGATTTGAGTATAGTTGCCAGTTGGTCCATTTAAATTTGATTACGATGAATTCAGTAGTTTTAATTTTATCTTAATTTCCTTTAGCTGAGGTAGAGGAAGCTGAAGGAGGTATGGATGTGCTGCGTGAAGAATGATAAGTTTATGAAAGGTGTGAGTACTGAGACGACTAGTGATAGAACGGAGTGGAAGAAGAAAGCATGTTTTGCCGACCACACCTAGCGTGGGGTAAAGAAAAGAAGTAGTATGTTATTAGTATGATATTTTTGTTAGTTCACATAAAAGTTGGAATGAGAATCAAATCAGCTGGTGATACATATTTTTCTGTGTCTCTATCTAGGTCTGGCTAGGCTCACTGGATATCCATCATGGAAGGGGTGGTTATAATATTATATTAGGAGAGATATAAATAATCTCTTTCGTACTAAATCATTCATCCAGATTGAAGAAATAAACTTACCTGTAATAGTTCAGGATTCAATTACCGTCCAAACAATTATATTACCCTCGTCTGATAGTAATCTTACAATGACTGTCTTCCAATCACGTCTAATGACCGAGTTCAGTCGTAAAACAGTCGAGGATCTCGTAAAATGCTTTTACGAGTTGGTCATTCCGCCATTTGTTGCATTTGTGTGCGACTGCCATATTGTTTACTGTCCGTGTAAATTCTTAGGGTGGTTTGTTGTGGACAATGGCGGTAATTCAATATTGGGATTTTATGAATAAACAAAGTTTATTCGAAGCTAAAAAAACAATTGTGTCCGCAGACGTCTCTAATGCTAGCAAACTGAACATTAACACAGGAATATTGACAGGAACATGTAACCAATGGAATTTAGATAATCAACTTTCTTAAATAACATTTCGATTTTTCTTATAAGAAAACAGACGGGCAAATAGGAACTGTTCACAAACCACGATGGTACACTAAAGCGTAATGCCCATGTCCAACTCCAGTAAATACACCTAGTTAATGAGGTGTTAGTAACGGGAAATAAGCGATGCAAGCGATAGATATCTAATTAGAAAGTAGAAAAGCTAATTATTCACGGACCGGTGCCGGTTCATATCGAACGTATTAAATCTCAGTTGATGAGGAGTTTTTGCGATGGTATATTGAATTCTTCTTTCAAATGACATGACATTTCAAGCGATCGTAATACGGCCAGTTAATTGACCACCCTGATTTTCCATGTGTGTAGCGTTCACTCTTTATTGCCGGCTCTTCTCAGCAAAAGCAACCTTCCGAACCGTGCATTAGAGTCATTAGAATCTGACAATTCATAAGCGCCTGTGACGGCCTATTTGGATGAATAAACATTTCATTTTAAACTTGCATAACTCTAAGGTTTACAGAAATTGCCAGTAAAGATGTACCTTCTAAGGGCCGAAGTGAATCGTGCCATAAAAACAAATTTTATACAAATAGAGAGTACCCACAAACCTGTTTGATGGTGCTACCAAACCAGTAGTAAATATGCCTGAAGCCACAAGTTATAAAATAGTTCTCAAGATTATAATAAGATTTCATACATTAATCACGTGGGGCTCGAAAAGAGGGGTGAAAAACCTCGCCACGTAGGTATCATCAGGAGGGAGGGAGGGGTTGAAAATTGGTAAAAATGATTCATGGACGACGCACTTTATAAACTCTTCGTCTGTCTGACATACGGATGGGTTGTTAAATCTGATTTCTACATCTTGATACTTCAATTTAAGTACCCTACTCTTTAATGTGTTCGAAGTTTATTTGGCGGAAACTTGCGTAGCGACGTTGCGTTTTCGTTTATCTTAATTTAGAGTGTTATTGATTTATTAGAGTGCACCAGTATAGTGGAATGAAATGAACTCGTGTATCGTGACAATTTTGGTTGTATCGAAAAGTTTGTGAAAAGGCGATCAGTTTTACTAAAGGTGAACGCACACTTATCCGAGCCGAACGAAACGAATTTTACAATTCTTTATATTATGGAATTCACACCTATTCGTCCGATTCGGCGCGGATGATGAGTGCGAGGTTTCATAGGATTTCATACAAGTAATTCTAAAATTCGATTCTTTCGGTTCCTTCGGCTCTGATAAGTGTGCGTTCACCTTAAAACTTGACCTAACTTTTATACGAACCGCCAATAACTTTAGTTTTCATGTGCTATAACGTGATAATAACATTTTATCATAAAAGGAGAAGATCAATAATAACATGACATTGGCAGAAATGTCCTAAAGGACTATCAGTCAGTAAAGAAATAAAATAGAAAATCTATGAAAAGCAATAAAAATATATAGCGTGTTTTGGCACTCAGCCAACACCGCATAATAATATTTTATGTAAGAGTGTCCGTCATTCATACATAATATGTTGGGAATTCACTGTGTGTAATTAATCATGGAATCACAATTTCCCTGTGTACCAAGGCCACTAGTCGATGATGTATAAATTAAGTACCTATTAAAATGTTATTGGAAAAAGGTATCAATAGAAAAATAGACCAAAGAAATCGGTATTCCTCGCGGTTTTTAGGGTAGGTACCTCAAAAACGGAACCCTTATAGGATCACTTTGTTGTCTGTCAAGTCAAGACCCTTTTTCTCGGGTACGCGAAGAGGTATCAAGTCGAAATTAATATCAAATACTCAGGTCTGCAAACCCTAGGTGTAGTGTAAAAATTAAACTTCTCAGTCAACGCAATTAAAAGATACGGCCGTTTGTGCCGCATATTTTGCCTTTCGCAAGGGAAACAAACCTATAGGGTACTTCCCGTTGACCTAGTAGAACCATGAAATTTGGCAATAAGTAATGTCATCTAAGTAGTACAAGTAAAGGAAAATATCCGAAAACTATAGATTTATTTATTTATTGATCAAAACATTTTTTACAAGAATAGTTACATACATACATTCATCACCAAACGAAAGCCTGAGAGGCTTATGTGCTCGGTGAGAGTTGCTACATCAGAAAAAAATCACCAGAAAAATCTTCAAGACTCGATTCCTGTAATGAACGAAATATTAACATACCTACAAGTGCGGTACTCTCGAGTCCAACTCGCAATGGACCGGTTTTTTTGCATATTCAAAGACTCAAAAGCCAAATGAATTGGGCGTATCTAAGTGCTCGATTATAGAATCTAATATTTGCAGTTAGAGTACGTGACTGGGTCACTAACCTCAATGATGAACAGTTTTTACTTACGAAAGATCCGCTGGTATAACGAAGAAGCTTTCGATTGTCTTGGACACAAAAATATGTAAGCCCCATCTAGATCAACTTTTTAGTCTTCAAGATGTAGATGAGTAAATGTATTTTAACAGATGCTGATACTGTTCTTTGCAAACTTATCTTAATCTCACAATATCCCTTTCTAACACCAAACGTATGAAAGGTTTACAAGAATTTTAGTCCTACCTATAGTTTAATTGCTTGATTACAACGTAAACATAGTCGCCATCAATTGTGAGCAAACAATTTGCGGAGCGTACTTCAGCAAGATCAATTAGTAGAAATCCAATTCAAAACCATTAAAGCGTCCAGACATTTAGGCGCTGAGAATTTCGATCTCGGGCATGATAAGCTTGTTCCATGCTCTCTTAAATTGCACCAAATACGAAACGCGTGGGATCACGCCGCGCAGCATCATAATTGATCTCGCCATTTATGCTGATCTATACTAATGCCACTTGGACCAATACCAATATGTTTACTAACCTAACATGCAACTGACAATCGAAAACAACATCTGTGACTTTTAAAATAGAGACTGCTACAAATTTTGCAAACGGCGCAAGGTTAAATTTGTCAGCTTTTGTTGTTAAGTCTTGTCCGACGTGAGAGATGGCTTCCATACCGCCTACGATAAGCAATGTCCCTTTTAATGGGCAATTTATGTTGTTTGCAAAGATCTTGTTCACGATCTCCGTCAAGAGCACTTGAACTGACTGAGGTAAGTCAATTTGAACAGTGCAACGATTTTCTGGTGAGAAATCTCGAATAATTTTCGATTTTATTCGCTGTACGTTGTACGGCTGTTAAAGACAGCTTTGGTAATAACTTATTCAAATAAGGATCGAATATGCAATGAAGCGAAATAAAAAGTTAAATTCGCACGCTGATCTCACGATCAAAATCATGCATGGAGTTTGAAAATAATATTTAGTGAATTTTGAAGGCAGTAAATTTAATCATTTTAGGGGACAGAGAGCTGAGGCCATTTTGTAGCTTAAAATATGGAACTAGCATTTGTTAATTTGATTGCAAGGTTTACTTGCTAATGAGTTTTACCTTCACTTCAATAAATTGTCAAGCTTTTTATTGTTGACTTCTATTATCAAATAAAATTAATATTCCCTACATATCTGTACGGTACTCCATTACATTATTAAAAAAATCACTAAATCTCATTTTAGAGGTGATCGATAGTCTTTATCTAACTGATAGTCCAATTAAGCATTACTATTACCAATTAGTCCCCATTCAGTCTGCTCAAGTAGTTTGTCCTTAACCGATGCAGCACTTAGTACAGGATATACCAGTTTTGCTAGGAAACACGACCTGGTTAGGGTTGTTACAAATTATATTTTGTATATTCTCAAAATAACTAGTGCCCGACGCAAAATTCTTGTTTCGTTATTTGACTTTTGAGGGGATTTTAAAAACGAACTTGTTGCCTCCATTTACCGATGACAACGTTATTTCAGTTTAGAGAAATGTATAATTCTTCACATACTTACTAAAATTTTGTCCGGCTTTTCAAAAATTTCATGGCACCAGTCCTTAATTTAAAATAATACAACAAAGTCAAAAGGCATTATATTATGCCCATTGACTTTGTTCTCTATCGAGAATTATGTTTTATCCCAGTATGATCTGCCTGTGTGCCAAGTTTAATCAAAATCCGTTCAGTAGTTTTTGCGTGTATGATTAACAAAAATCTTTACATTTATAAGATGAATTTGTAGACCGAAAACCGAACCGCAGACCGAAAATTGCAAGCGATTCGGGCACGCTCGGAAAATGCATCAATTTCATAGAGACTCATAGAAACCTTGCTAGCTTGCAGTTTGAGGCAGTTCGCGGTCTGCGGTCCATCTCAGACTTGCACCTTTATTGATTAACTTTACTATCGATGCAGTTGTCAACCTTACATAGCACAGCGCCATTTGTATACCGTTACCGCGGTATAAACCAATATCTTGGAAACTGGTTCAATGCTAGTCCGATTCTTGTTCAGATATGCGTCTTTGGTACCAGTATCAATTGAGTTTGTATTATATTTCTCTTGTTTAGACAAATAGTGTGTGTGAAAATAGACTTTCGAAATTGAAACATGTATCTCTATCTTTTCCAATCTCATTTGATGATTAGATCTACCTTCTAAACCTGATTGATATTAAATTATATCAGTTACAACTTCAGCTCGGCAAGCTAAGCTTCCTATCCCAATAGTCTAGCATCTCGTTTGCTTATTTCACTAAGACACTATTCTCATTGGTTTTTGTCTATTTTCAGGCATCTATGGATCTGCCGCCCGACAAGGCGAAACTCCTGCGCAACTACGACCTGGAGAAGAAATGGGAGATCATCTGCGACCAAGACATGGTGCAGGCGAAGGACTCGCCGACACATTACCTCAACAAGCTCAGAACTTACCTCGACCCTAAGGCCTCCAGGAGTCATAGGGTAAGCGAAACAAAAAACTTTAAGACGTTTTTTTGCAATCGATCGATGGTAGAATATCGTTCTTCCTAAAATGCTATTAATAATGGAATGCTCTGATAATGAAGTACCTATACCTTCCCTTTGTAAGTCAAGCAGTCTGAATGTGGTTTTTTTTTGGATAAGCTTGTGTTTGTCCGCAATCTCACCATGGTGGTAACTGATGATGTGGCCGAAGGTAAGGACACAAAGCCAAGATGACAACTGGCTCTCAAGTGCAGCTGTCGGAACACACTGATAGGTGCTTGGTGACAGGTTTTCAACTTGAAGGTGGTAGCCAGCCAGTCGACTCCTACAAAGCACCCTACTACCGTGCTATGGTTTCCTCTCAAAGTTTGCCTTCAGCAAAGCTCAAGCTCATTGTGGGGTTCGAACCCACGACCTTCACTGCGGTATCGGACGTCACTACCACAGAGCTATCATCGCCTTAAATGATATGAATTATAGTTTCTCTTCTATTCATACTTCTAGTATAATTGTAGGTTATTTTAAAACTTTTGCGAACTAAATTCATATTTGTAGTAATAAAGGGTATTTTCGCGTACAGAATGTTATCAAAATATTATAGTTAGACAAAATAATATTACAATATTAATGTAGTACAAATATGGATTCTAGTAGGTATAGTGTTTCTTACCATAATACACATAACCAATACAGCCTTCATACATTATATACTTGGTATATAAATAATGTTTCATGTCGTCAATTAAAAATCCAACAACTTATGGGCTACGTAACTGCAAAGGTAAAGATAAATGATCCATCCTTAGAGCTTGATAATTCCTAACACCGTAGTACCGTTCGAGCGCACAATGCGCCATACATCACCGCCGCGGCCGCTCTATCTATCGACGTAGAGCGTGCGCGCGCGCCGGTAAACACAATTTGTGAACAATCGACTATAAACAGCTAGGAGCCGGCTGTGAGTTAATTAAACCTTAATGATATGTATTCTGTACTAGGGTTTCATCGCGATCATGTTCTTCGATGTCCAAACAATGAAAGCGTACGCTCGTCTAAACATTATATAAAGTTTCCCAATGACAGAGCATGCAGGATAATGTGATATTATCACAGACCTATTTTATCTAACTAGATATCGCAAGTACCTCAATTTGTATGAAGACCAACCGTTTCACTTTATGGTGTAAATTAACTTGTGAATTTACAGGAAAAATGACCATTATTTGGGTTTGGCTTTTCCTGTACAGTTTTTACAACTTAATACCGAACAACCAGTCATTTTTCGAGATGTCGGTTGACGTCCGAAGACAATAACGGTTGATCGCGGACTAAGTGAAGACAAATAGAAAGCAGCCAAATTGACTGCTTTTTGACTAATTTTGACACGCGAAGTACGTACACTCGCGACGTCTAGTTAGATAATAGGTCCGTGGATATTATGCTGGTAGTTGACGGGTTTAAAAGAGACAGCAGGCCAGGTGGATTAACTAAGTGCTGAAAGATAAGCAGCCATGCAACATTCAGAAATGATTGTCAAGTAGGTAAGTTGTAGAGAGCCGCAAAGCAAGCTGGCCTCATCATCATTAAATATCATTAGTTATACAACGACTCTGTCATTCGTATAGAGAGTGAAAGAGCGATATATGTGCTTTAAAATATGTTCTAATTTTATAAAGATCAAAGCCAACTAGCTTGTTGTAAATGTAGCAACAATAGTCAATTATTTTTGCATCAAGCTAGGCCAGTCTCGAAATGTCGCCGTGTGAAACTCAATGTAGATCGCTCTGCGGTTGATTATCGTAGAAATCTGGGACAAACGGATAAACTACAATTGTTTCTTGTTTATATTAGTTCGATTATTAAAGTATAGTTTTTTTTTATACTTGATAAGCTTGTGTTTGACCACAATCTCACCATGGTAAGTGATGATGTGGCCGAAGGTGGTAAGCACACAAAGCCTAGATGGGAACTGGCTCTCAAGTGCAGCTGTCGGAACACACCGATAGGTGCTTGGCGACAGATTTTCAACTTGAGGGTGGTAGCCAGCCAGTCGGGTACTACAAAGTACCCTACCACCGTGCTATGGTTTCCTCACGATGTTTTCCTTCACCGAAAGCTCAAGCTCATTTTAGGATTCGAACCCACGACCTTCGTCGCGGTATTCGACGTCACTTACCACTGAGCTATCATCGCCTTAAAACGACGAAAGGTACAAATCCAAAGCTTAAATTAACTATGATAGAATGGGACATGGTTAAAACTAGTGGTACCTGACTGTATGTTACAGTAAATTTAGTCCGATTGAACTATGTCAGTTGCAAGATGTAAGCATCTACAATAGGAATGTTAGTTGTAAAGATCCGATTACACTTGCCAGGTTTACTTGTCACATTTATACTAAAGTTATGATGACGATTAAACTTTCGTAGATGTGGTAAATAACCACGAAAGTGACGTAGATAGTGATTCAGTGTAATTAAGGATAAGAGAACAGTGGGAATTTCACAACGTCCATGTTGCAGTCACAGGTAATATGAGTCGAACAGATAATTGTTACCAAATAGGTACTATGTGACGTTTATAAATTGTTTTCAATTATTATTTAGAAGACTTTTCCGATGCTAATAACTGGGAAAATATGGTGCAGATCTTCAAGTGACTAAGAGATAGAAAAACACTAGTACATAGTTCAACTAACGCATCAAACAATGCTGCCTCAGTGGACAAATTAAATTAATTTAATCTCAATATATCTCTTACTAACACTATGTATAAGAAAGAGTACAGGAAAATAGTCACATTTGGTCTGTCAGACAGAATATGACAGGAATATTTGAAAATGTATCTAAATGTACTTATAAAAATGTAAATAAATGTAAGAAAGATCCACTGCTAAAAATGCCTTGCTGAGTTTCTTGGCGGAGTCTTCTCAGTTTAAGTGTATTCCGAACCGGTGGTAGAGTTAATTGTAACGTTCATAAGTGCTTTACCAGGGCCTAAACTGAATAAATGAGGTTTGAGTTTTCTTATATTCTGTGTTAGAAGAGTGTGTAAAATTAGTTTAGTTAAAGTTGACAAAAACTAAAAGGCCCGTTTTGACAGCACATAAACAACCATGTGCCAAAAAGAGACGAACATAGCGCGACAAGAAGATACACCCACTTGTCAAAACGGGCCTATTAGATTATGACGACTTTAGTAACAGAATTGGCACCAATATCGTCAAGTTTATGGAAAGCCATCATTATAACCTTGGTGAGTTGAACCTCGTGTTCTTCAAAGAGACCATAAAAGTCAACAATACATCGGTAATTTCCCTGGTACTGCAAATTTCCATAGGCGGTACTGGCCGAGCAGTCCACCTCATGGCAAATCCATCATTTTTAACTGCTTGTTAACCATTGCGTATTGCATAGTGTAATTGTGATGGAAACACTACCAATGGCGTGATAAAAAGATCGGATATAAGACGATCACACCATTTGATTATTAAGGCGATGATAGCTCAGTGGTAAGTGAGGTCGGATACCGCGGCGAAGGTCGTGGGTTCGAATCCTTACAATGAGCTTGAGCTTTCGGTGAAGGAAAACATCGTGAGGAAACCACAGCACGGTGGTAGGGTACTTTGTAGTACTCGACTGGCTGGCTACCACCCTCAAGTTGAAAATCTGTCGCCAAGCACCTGTTGGTGTGTTCCGGCAATTGCACTTGAGAGCCAGTTCGCCTTAATAAGGTGTACAACACATTAGCAATCACCTGGTATTGCCAATGTCTATAGGCGACGGTTGTCACTTACCATCAGGTGACCCGCCTGCCTCGTTGTCACTTGTGACATAAAAAAAAAAAAAAAAAAAAAAAAAAAAAATTACGCTCACTTCACAATTAGATTTTTACTTGTCATCATGTACCTGTATCCAAACTCATCAAGTAGACAATGAGATGTTAGCAGACGCCTGACAAACAGATGGACCTTCCCATTTGACCCCTGAGTTATACTCACGACTAAGATTACACAGATAATGCGCATGTTACATGATTTAATAGATGGTTATTCGATAAATTGTATGTTATTCGAATTGGCAACTTTCGAACAATAGAGGTTATTGTCTGTGGTCGAGATGATTATCTTTGCAACAGGTGGTATAAACACCTCGGAACAATAACTAACATGGAAGCCGGGCTAAAATAAAAACCGAGTACTATACAGTTTATTCATATATGTCAATTAGCATATCGTAATGTGGGAATGAAACAAAACATGGCTGTTTGTTTTTATTATTTTTGAACGTGTCACAAGCAAAATGTCAAATGGTCCTCTTTGGCCCTCTTTTAATGCTAACAAATACAAAAGTTCTATCCAAGACGTCAAAATACTTACGTTGGCTATCAACTTAATTTTGTAGTGATATGTTTTGTTGA
The DNA here is from genome assembly GCA_951361185.1 of Ochropacha duplaris. Classification (NCBI taxonomy): domain Eukaryota; kingdom Metazoa; phylum Arthropoda; class Insecta; order Lepidoptera; family Drepanidae; genus Ochropacha; species Ochropacha duplaris. The sequence continues at coordinate 10,595,376 of OX592703.1, forward strand.
TACGAGTCGGGAGTTTGACGAATTTACTAAGTGAAAAAAGTGAGTTAATTATTAATTTCTGTCTGAGAACGTGGCCAGAAAGTACATTCGAGAGGTGTACAGTGCCCTGGACAAGATGTCTTGTGTTATTGAAGGGTGTAAAGCCCATAGTTCGAGAAAAGAAAATGAGAACGAAACGTTAACATTTCATCGGTGAGTTTAGAGATATATTTTTCAATATTGGAAATAAAAAAAGTGATAGACGATAAATAAAAATAGTACTTTATGCCTATCTACTCAAAAGAATTCACGTATTTGCTTTATTTTATGATTTTTCTGAAAAATAAAATTGTCGCAAGTATAGGTTACTAGTGATGTAAAAATGGTTATCGATAATCATTTCAATACTGTTGCAGATTTCCTAATGATGGTGAAATGAAAATGAAATGGAGTCAGTGCATCAATAGGTTTTTCTCATACAAGCTTCCACCCCCTTTTCACCCCCTTAAAGGGTGATTTCTAGGATAAAAACTATCCTATGTTTTTTCCCGGGACTCCAACAATCCCTATCCGAATTTCATCTAAATCGGTTCGGCGGTTTAAGCGTGAAGAGGCGACAGACAGACGGACAGACAGACAGACACACTTTCGCATTTATAATTATAATATTAATTAGTAAATTAGTATTTGTATGGATTTTAATGATTAATAAAGTCATTAAATTAATAATTGTAATTTCATTTATACTTGTGTCAAATTCTTATCGTCTCTTTCCTACCACACTTGACTGATATTCCGACGCCGAAGTTCCGTCGTGGTAAATCCGTTAGTAAACCACAGCCACACTTGGCAGATTATCCGTCGATAGCCAGCGCCTATACTGATAATAAATTATAATAACATGGGAATGTTAAGAAAAGGATAAACTATATTAATTAAAAAATATATAATAGAAAACTATTCTATCTATAGGTACACATAATAAAAATGTAACGGATCGCTATCTGTACATGGAAGATATATGAGAAAAAATATTATTGGGTCCTTTATCAACGCAATAGCACCCAAAACAATGATTGTTAGAATTTTGTCTGTTTGTGCAAGCTAATCTCAGAAACGGCGTATTCGGATGTGGTTTTCAGTAATATATTGTGGTAAGCTTCACTTAACATTTAGTGTTTGTTTCATGTCAATCGGTTCTTAAATAAAAAAGTTATGTCAATTTAAAGAATCACGTCGAACATTTGTCAATCCAAAATAAACCAAAAGATATGCCCAAAGTCACTATTCCACGCGGACGAAGTCGCGGGCACAGCTAGTACTAACTATATTTACTTGTTTGCTTTGATGACTTATATCGACACGACAATGTCGATGATAAGCCCATCACTAGCCAAAAAATAGCTTGTGACAACCTGCATAATAACGAAACAGAACGGTATTATATGTCTCTTTCCCACGCATTATTAACGTCGAAAGTAAAAAAAGGTAAAGTATATGCATTTCATTTCTTATTTTAGCCCGGCTTCCATGTTAGTTATTGTTCCGAGATAAACACCGACTTTGATAGTTTTTAGACTATCTAGACAAAGTAGGCTGTTGTTCTATGATTTTATTAATTGGGCAAAGTGGAAAACGGGATGCTAGAATTTTTGTTATGTGTCAGTCAGTCTAATTTGATTGCAAAACTAGTTTTTGGAGATCAAAACATTAGGTTAAATGATGATTATGCCGCTTTTCCAATGACAATAGAGATCAATATCGATTGCTAATGTAACTTCCAAGAAATAGAGATACTAAAAGAAAACAATAATCAACCTTTAAAGTTCACAAGGCGATCACGAATCATTGCCATAACTTGAACAGTTCTCAGTTGAAGTGAAAGCACCGATCGCCGAATAAATAGGCTATATGTTATAGCTCCATGTCCTTATATGTTAGACAAACATTCATCTCTCATGCAATGTCTGTACGCCCACCACGTCTTGCGAGTGGGCTAAGTTAAAAGATCTTTGGCATCGTGATATCTTCCAAATAAAACGCCACTAAATATCCTGGGATACTTCGCAACGCCATTGATCCTAAACTAAGCGGAGCTTGTACTATGGAAACCAGATGGTATAATACACTAGTTGTCCCCCGCGGTTTCACCCGCGTTCCCGTGGGATTATTGCAACATAGCGTGTTATATAGCCTATAGCCTTCCCCGATAAATGGGTTATCCAACACTAAAATATTTTTTCAATTCGAATTATAATTTAAGGCGATGATAGCTCAGTGGTAAGTGACGTCGGATACCGCGACGAAGGTCGTGGGTTCGAATCCTACAATGAGCTTGAGCTTTCGGTGAAGGAGGAGGAAGCATCGTGAGGAAACCATAGCACGGTGGTAGGGTACTTTGTAGTACCCGACTGGTTGGCTACCACCCTCAAGTTGAAAATCTGTCGCCAAGCACCTATCGGTGTGTTCCGACAGCTACACTTGAGAGCCAGTCCCCATCTAAGCTTTGTGTGTTTACCACCTTCGGCCACATCATCACTTACCATGGTGAGATTGTGGTCAAACACAAGCTTATCGAGAATTTAAAAAAAAAGTAGTTCCTGAGATTAGCGCGTTCATATAAATAAACTCTTCAGCTTTATAATATTAAGTATAGATTTAAAATTGTCAGGCTCAGGACAAACAGGCAAGTTCATGCAGACTTATGTCTGGCGGAAATAACATTTCATTAATATCATAAACTACATGTTCAAGCACAGACTATGATAATATTTTATGATGCTATTACGAATATATATAATACTACGAATTCAGGAAACAGCCCAACAGAAAAGCAACTATGGACCTCTGTAATATCTATAGCTATTATTTTTAGTCGCAGTAGCTGGTATTTCAAGTGCGTTCCCGAGGGAATCAAAGTCAAAGTCGAAACCATTTATTCAGTGCCCTAGAAGGGCACTTATGAAAGTTGAATTACAGAAGTTACCACCGGTTAGGAAGTCAGCCTTCAACTGAGAAGAACCGGCAAGAAACTCAGCAAGGTTACATTTTTTAAATATTTTTGGACCATTAATGGATACTGGCTTTTTTTTGCAATGTTTAACAATTTTTTCCAATTGTATCCTGAAATAAGAGATAGGATACTTTTTATCCCGGGAAATGATAAGATCCCACTGGAACGCGGGTGAAACCGCGAGGGACACCTAGTTTGTATAGACGATTCAATTCGCTAAATACTCATCACTTATGATCAGTTTATGAATTAAGCACGACATTGCTGAATATGAGCACAATGCGAGTCAGAAACGACATTGTTCTATATCGTGAATGTGATTTGACCTTTCACGCCATATGAGTTTGTGGAAAAATCGAATCCATATCCATTGGTAATGCAAAGTTTGCGTGAGTGAAGGTTAAAACGATGGAATATTTACAACTAGCTTACCGCGGGTCTGTCTTACCTAGGTAGGAATCTAATTTTAAAATATCCTGGATCATTCCTCATACGCCGCCATCTGATTCCAAACTAAGCAGAGCTTGTAATGTACCAAATAACTATAATAGTAAATATAGTACTATCTTAAAAAATACATACCTAAATAGATAATTATACCCAGTCAGGACAAATACAAATGTCTGTCCTGGATGGATATCGAACCCGCTCTGTATGCCTATCGTCGAAACGTTTTTATATTTACGGCGCGTTCTTCATCTTTGTCCTCATTATCGCTTTCCATCAGGCCAAATTGAGGACAAACGCGCTATCAGTCTAAAATAAAAAAATTAGTTTGAATAAATTAACTTGAATTTATTTTGATATTTTTTTGTAAATTAATTTCCAGAAAAGAAAAATGGTCGGCGATTCAACATCGACACAGGTGCTCAGGGATCTGGAGATATCATTACGAACCAATCACATAGAGTGAGTTACATTTGTCTCTTAGAACACTAGTCGATATATTGTATTTATCGGCAGCTGCTTTTGAAACCCAGTTTATTTTTATGTGAGAGATTCGACAACAGGCAGACGGGTCATCCGATGGTAAATGTGTTTTTTTATTCTGGATAAGCTTGTGTTTGATCATAATCTCACCAAGGTAAGCGATGATGTGGCCGAAGGTGGTAAGCACACAAAGCCTAGATGGGAATTGGCTCCCAAGTGCAGCTGTCGGAACACACCAATAGTTGCTTGGCGACAGATTTTCAACTTGAAGGTGTTAGCCAGCCAGTCGGGTACTACAAACAAAGTACCCTACCACCGTGCTATGGTTTCGTCACGATGTTTTCCTTCACCGAAAGCTCAAGCTCATTGTAGGATTCGAACCCACGACCTTCGCCACGGTATCTGACGTCACTACCACTGAGCTATCATCGCCTTTTACAATCGTGTTGTCGGCCTTTTTACGATGCCTTGAAGGCAACTGGCTCTCATGTCCCATTGCCGAAACACTTGACTAAACTAGCGACAGATTTTCTACTTGACTTGTAACCAGTCAAGCACCGTACAATTTCTCCTCCAAGCTTGGTGTGCTTAACACAGCTATACTTTACCTTGGTTATTTTGTAATCTAACTCAGAGTTATGGTCAGAGCCTATCCCTGCATATAACCGTAACCTTAAAAGATATTTCTAGTAGAAATAATACCTAATTTAATGCATGTTTTTTTAGATGGGTGAGGGAATTCCTCAACGAGCAGAACCAAGGGTTGGACGTGCTGATCGACTACCTGAGCTTCAGGCTCAGTATGATGCGGCACGAGCAGCGCATCGCCCTGGCCAGGAGTCAGTCCAGCGATGGCATCAACCAAGGTGAACAACACTTCTGTATAAATTCCTATCATAATATATCTTAATTTCACCATAATGACCATAGAACACATTCCAGTCAAAGTTAAAACCATTTATCCATTTATTAAGTTTTTTTATTTTTTTTTATTGAGTATAGGTTCGCGTTTGACCTATCTCACTTGATGTTAGGGGACGATGTGGTCTACGATGGTGCACGCTTACCTAGAAGCAACCTATTCACTCGTGACTTGAAGATTCCCAGGTTGTAACAATCGGGAAACACAGACTCAGGCAAGGAGTTCCACACCTTCGCAGTACGCATAATGAAACTCGAAGCGAATCGCTTCGTGCGCAAAGATGGAATGTCCACCATGTAGCGGTGGCGCATCGCCGTGCGTCTGGTTGGCCGATGATGGAATGGGCTTGGTAGAATTATACAGAAGCTACCACCGGTTCGGAAGTCAACCTTCAACTGAGAAGAACCGGCAAGAATCTCGGCAATGTTACACTTTCTATACTAATATTATAAAGAGAAAAGATTTGATTGTTTGTTTGCATTGAATAGGCTCTGAAACTACTGGACCGATTTGAAAAAAATCATTCACCATAAAGCTACATTATCCCTGATGAACATAGGCTATATTTTGTCCCGGGAAAGATAAGATCCCACGGGAACGCGGAGAACAGCTAGTTTAAAATAATTTAGGACCGTCTGACTATACAATTGGATTTTTTGCCAAATTCTATAGATTACTATTTTTGCCGCCATAACACGCAAATATTGTCAGTGAGACTAGATAAATAATTATTGAATGTAATAGGTGTAAGTTGTTTTTGAAAAGAGGGATTGCTGAGTTTATTGCCGGCTCTTCTCAGCAAAAGCAACCTTCCGAACCGAGCATTTAGAGTCTGACTATTCATAAGTGCCTGTGAAGGCCTATTTGGATGAATAAACAATTTCATTTCATTTGTGCAGTGAACACAACAACATCAGAATGCAGCGGTCCGACGGATGGTGGGTCGACGCTGACGGCGTCGTGGCGTCGCCGCGCTCGCTCCGCGGACGGTGAGGTGGAGGGAGCCGGCAGCCCGGCGGTGGCGAGGCGACGCACCCGGCACGCGGCCCGCCTCAACATGGGCGCTTCCACCGACGATATACACGTGTGTATCATGTGTATGAGGGCCATTATGAATAATAAGGTTGGTGTCATAGCTGCTTTTTATGAGGTTTTGTGGGCTATGGTCGTATGAAAATTTGCTGATAGATTTTTTATACCAGGAATAGGAGAAACCGCGGATAAACCTAATTGGTATGTCTTCCAAATCTCCAAATTTCTTCAATCTGTTCTGCTGTTCAGGAGTGAATACAAAGCTACTTTCAGAGCATTTATAGTATTAGTCATCTAATGGTATACATTATATTTGGTCGCATACAGTGCTATATGAGTGACTACACGGGATTACAGCATGGGGTTCTTCAAAAGAGGAGTAAGAAGGTTTATGCATGGTCGCTCTTGACGCTTCTAGTGTTCCAAGCTTCTATAGCCTACGGTAACTGCTTACCATCATGGGTAAGCCTTTTAACCAACTAGTGGTATAAAAAATATACGTTTTTCTTTGATTCCAGTACGGCTTCAACATGGTAATCCAGCACCGTGAAGCGATCAACAGCATTGCTCTCTCACTAGTCCACCACTCTCTCAGGACTAAAGCCCTCGTTCTGGAACTGCTAGCAGCCATATGCCTGGTGAAGGGAGGCCACCAGATCATACTGTCAGCCTTCGACAACTTCAAGGAGGTGGTCGGGGAGCCCAGGCGGTTTCATACCCTCATGGAGTACTTCATGAATTATGATTCGTTTCATATTGAGTTTATGGTTAGTGATTAATTTTTTTTTTATAGGGACCTTATTTTTTCTCGGGATAAAAGTATCATATGTTTTATTCCAGGATATGATCTACCTGTGTGCCACGTTTCACCAGAATCCGTTCCGTAGCTTTTGCGTGAAAGAGTAACAAACATTTTCACATGCTAATAAATTTTCACATAGTACTTGTCGTTGTCACTAATTTACAATGGCGATGATAGCTGTGCTAGTGACGTTGGATACGGCGGCGAAGGTCGTGGGCTCCAATCCTACATTCGGTGAAGGAAAACAACATGAGGAAACCACAGCACGGTAGTAGGGTAATTTGTACTACTTGCACCTGTTCCGGTAATTGTAATTTGTGGCAATATTGTCTATTTTTTTTATTCTTATAGAATTTTTAATTTGTTTTTATTTTATTTTGTAAATTACTTAATTTTGTATATTTTTTGTTTGCCACAAATAAATTTATTTTCATTCTTTCTTTCTTACTTGAGAGCCAGTTGCCTCAAAAAAAATGCTTTTATAATGCCCTCAGTATTGCTAATGTCTATAGGTGACGATATTCACTTACCATCAGGTGACCTGCCTGGTATGTATCAATTTAATCGATTGCTTGTCTATTTCCAGGTGGCTTGCATGCAGTTTGTTAATATAATCGTGCACTCAGTAGAGGATATGAACTTCAGAGTGCACTTACAGTACGAGTTCACAGCTCTCAAGTTGGACGACTACTTGGAGAGGCTGCGGCTTTGTGAGAGTGATGATCTACAGGTATTTACTGTTATATCATTTATGTATTAATAATAAATTAGGATTAGATAAATATTGTAAATAATGAAATCTGTTTTATAAGGTTAAGATTTAATATTTTAGATTTTTATGTTAATGTGAGAATAATAATAATAGACAACTGATATTCCTACATACGAGAAACAGACAACTTAGTAATATAAACAAAATTACAAAAAAATCACGTTTGTTGTATCAGAGCCCCCCTTAAATATTTATTTTATTTTAATTTTATTATTTATTATTAAAGTAATAATACAACTGAGTATTTTGTGAATATTTCAAGTGCCTACCTGTTGCCATTATTGATATCGAGCAAAAAAGGGCAAAAAAAAACGCGTTTGCTGTATGGGAGCCCCCCTTAAATATTTATTTTATTATGTTTTTAGTATTTGTTGTTATAGCGGCAACAGAAAAACATATTTGTGAAAATTTCAACTGTCCAGCTATCGTGGTTCTTGAGATACAGCCTGGTGACAGACAGACGGACAGACAGCGAAGTCTTAGTAATAGGGTCCCGTTTTTACCCTTTGAGTACGGAACCCTAAAAAGCTAGTGCGTATAATAGTATTTTCTTTTATTTTAAGACCACAAATAATCAAATCTGTCCAGTTGTTCTTAAGTGATGCGATTACCGACATTACATCATTTGTATTTCAAGTTACAATTGTGTTTGTTTATATGCAGGTACAAATCTCAGCTTACCTCGACAATGTGTTCGATGTGGCAGCGTTGATGGAAGATAGTGAAACTAAAACGGCTGCATTGGAGAAAGTCAACGAGTTAGAAGATGAGCTTGGACATGTGAGTGTGCAACTAATGTCATTATACTAATGATTCTAGGATTCGTGGGCCTACGTCTTCAAATAAATAATTAATATAAATATCCTGGGATATTTTTCACACACTGCAAACTAAGCAGATACTGGTATTTTTAGATACCAACTTATATACATAATTACACCCAGAATCAGGACAAATAGACATGTTCATGCGCACAAATGTCTGCCTGGGTTGGAATCGAACTCACTACCTGTGGTGTCATAAAGTTTGTGCTTTCATATTTATAATTTGAAAATATGCTTCGAGCAGTCTTAATATTTTTTTCACTACCATACATACCTATTTAATTCTAATCATATTAGAATTTAGCTGTCCCCCGCGGTTTCACCCGCGTTCCCGTGGGTTCTTATCAATTCCCGGGATAAAAATATAGCCTACGACACTCACAAGTAACGTGGCTTTCTATTGGTAAAATAATTTTCAAAATCGGTTCAGTAGATCCAGTTATTACCCCTACAACCTCACAAACTACCTCTTCATAATATTAGTATAAATGACAGCAATGTAATTTGAACCTTATACCTACAGGCACACGAACGATTAGCGGCCTTAGAGAGGGAAGCGATAGCGAAATTTGCTACATTAGAGTCTGAGCTGGCGCAAGTACGACACGAACGAGACCAGCTCGCTGAGGCGAGGAGACAGGTCGTCGAAGAGGTTAGTGTCGTCTAATAACCATATTAATTATTATTTATGACCATTCGGACGTGGAATGAGCTCCCTATTACCGCATTCCCTCCGCGTTATGATATGGGGTTCTACAAAAAGGACGTAATAAGAGCTCTCCAAGGTCGGCCACACATTGGTTATCACCCTGGTATTGCAAACGTCCATCGGCGGCGGTGACCACTTACCATCACGTGGACCGTCTGCCTGTTTGTCAACCTAATGACATAAAAAAAACATTGAAACCCCCAGAGCTTTTAACTCAAACTAAAAAATCGCATCGAATAACTAGAGCTGCGGTTCAGTGGCCAACATAAATAACAGATTTGTGGACACTGTCCATACGGTGGGGTCTAAGCATTTTAAAACCCGCCGTCTGTAATAGGGATGGTGACTGACATATAAAATTAGCTTCTTTTTACTAAATGTCAATATTTTTTTTTTTTTTTAATTGAGTATAGGTTCGCGTTTGACCACTATCTCACTTGATGTTAGGTGACGATGTGGTCTACGCTAGTGCACGCTTACCTAGAAGCAACCTATTCACTCGTGACTTGAAGATTCCCAGGTTGTAACAATCGGGAAACACAGACTCAGGCAAGGAGTTCCACACCTTCGCAGTACGCATAATGAAACTCGAAGCGAATCGCTTCGTGCGCGAAGATGGAATGTCCACCATGTAGCGGTGGCGCATCGCCGTGCGATATACGATAATTTATATGGAGTTTTGTATGAAATACATACTTGTGACGTCATAAATATACACCATGAAAGTTGGTCTTTTGACGTTAAATTGGTAATTATAAATCATGAAATGGCGGAATTTAACAATGAGTTCGTTATTTTCGAGTATTTTTATATTTTCTATACACTAGTTAGTGTTAGGTATTTTTTCTTGAATATAGACAGACATCATCCCTATTCGTCCGAATAGTTTGCTGGTAATGGACAGACATTAAACATATATACATATTGACAGCATTTATTTGTTTGGTGATTTAATTGTAATGTAATTGTGAAGGTGTCAACGTTGCGGCGAGCTCAACAGGACTCGAGGAACCGACAGTCGATGTTGGAGTCCAAGGTGCAGGAGCTAGAGTCGCTCACCAAGACTCTGCCGAGGGGGGCCTCCAGTCAGTATATCTATTATATCTCTACAATAGTTCGTTCTAAAACAATAATTTGGTTATTGTTATATTATATGACAAATGTTCAACAATATATATTTTTTATGCAATATTTTTGTAATGTTTATTCTATGTTTTCCCCTCTGTTTCACCCGCGTTCCAGGGGGATCTTATCTTTTCCAGGGCTAAAAAGTATCCAATGTCTTTCATTGGATCTAATGATATCAAAATTAATTCAATTGCTTCAGCGTTTTCGAAAGGTCAGACAGACAGTTACATTCGCATTTTTTTTTATTCTGTATAAGCTTGTGTTTGACCACAATCTCACCATGGTAAGTGATGATGTGGCCGAAGGTGGTAAGCACACAAAGCCTAGATGGGAACTGGCTCTCAAGTACAGCTATCGGAACACACCGATAGGTGCTTGGTGACAGATTTTCAACTTGAGGGTAGTAGCCAGCCAGTCGGGTACTACAAAGTACCCTACCACCGTGCTATAGTTTTCTCACGATGTTTTACTTCATCGAAAGCTCAAGCTCATTGTTGGATTCGAATCCACGACCTTCGCCGCAGTATCCGACGTCACTACCACTGAGCTATCATCACCTTACTTACTTAAATTTCTTGTATCCACAGTGGGAGCAATATCAACACATGCACTATGCAACGGTACATCAAACGGTCACATGGCGCCACCTCCCCCCAGCTTACCGAACGGGGACCACGCCCCTTCCCCCGCGCCCCCACCGCCTCCTGCCCCCCCTGTGGCCCCCTGTCCCCCTCCTCCTCCCCCTCCCGCGGCACCCTGTCCCCCGCCGCCGCCGCCGCCGCCGAGCCTGCACGCGCCCCCGCCCCCGCCTGCCCCCGGCCTCATGCCCCCACCGCACCACACCGACGCCATGACTATCAAGAGGAAGGTCGACACCAAGTATAAGCTGCCCACGTTGAACTGGATTGCGTTGAAGCCTAATCAGGTCAGTTGAGTTAAAAAATAACATGGATGTCAAATTTCTAGTTGGAATATCCGTCAGGCATTTTTGAAAAAAGTCTGATATTTTGGTGTTTAGTGTATTTTCGATCTTTTTACAATGCCTTAAAGGCTGGCTCTCCAGCGTAACAGCCGAAACACATCGATGAGTCTGTCGCCAAGACTTGAGGGTCGTAGCCAGCCAGTGAATTAATACAAAGTACCCTCACAGTGCTAGGGTTTCCTCACGATATTTTCCTTCACTGAAAGTTTCAACTCATTTTCGGATTCGAAGCCACAACCTTCGCCGCGGTATCCGACATCACTACCACTCATCGGCTTGAAGTATAATAACCGCTACCCAATATAATTTCAACCTTACCACAATCACAATAAAGTAAACTTCCATAGGTCCGAGGTACAATATTCAATGAGTTAGACGAAGAGCGACCTCGACGGCGGATCAACTTTACGGAGTTCGAGGAGAAGTTCCGTATCGGTGGCGTGAACTCGGGCGGCAGTGTGGACTCCTGCGACACAGACACTCTCGCCAGCTTCCCTAGCAAGAGGTTCAGGAAACCTGACACTGTGTCGCTGCTGGAACACACTAGGCTAAGGAATATTGGTGAGTTGGATTGTTTAGATTCGTAAGTGTCTTTTTGGGGCTAGGAGTTTTTGTATTGAGAGATTAAATGGTGTAAAGGTCTACACAATTTTTAAGATAGGTTATCAGCAGACTCGCCCTTTATTATTGTCTATGCCTTTCAATGAGAAGGCCAGAAGAATTAAAATTTTACTTTTATTTCCAGCTATATCAAGAAGAAAGCTTGACACACCTGTAGAAAAAGTAATGGTAGCCATAAACAATTTAGACCTCAAACAACTACCACTAGAAAATGTAGAAATACTACAACGAATGGTGCCCACTGAGACGGAACATAAAGCGTACAAAGAATACACAGCGGAAAAGAAAAACATCAACTTGCTAACAGAAGAAGACAAATTCCTAATGCAACTGACTAAAGTCGAAAGAATATCCGCAAAATTGTCTATAATGAGTTATATGGGCAATTTCTTCGATAATATACATTTGATAACGCCTCAAATACATGCAATAATATCCGGTTCGTCGTCGGTTAAGTCTTCGCAGAAATTGAGGAATGTTCTAGAGATTATTTTAGCTTTTGGTAATTATTTGAATAGCAGCAAGCGGGGGCCGGCGTATGGATTCAAATTGCAGTCATTAGATACGCTTATGGACACAAAAGCTACGGACAAGAGAGTGTCATTGTTACATTACATCGTGTTCACGATTAGACAAAATTTCCCCGAACTGATGAACTTCGATACAGAGCTTTTGTATATAGATAAGGCGGCTCAAGGTAATTATTTCTGATATTTTATAAAAAACCGTGTTATGTAAAAACGTATCTTTTGCTAGTTTTTATCCGGCTCGAAGGACCAAAATTGGAAAAATTCTTTAACTTTCGTAAATCAAATTAATATGTGACATTTTAATTATAATTTGTGCGCAAATGGACCCTAATTTTATTGTACTCGCTGGGCTACTACGATAAGCGGTATGTTCCGGCAACACTTGCAACACTTGTGAGCATTTTTTTCCAATAAGTTACACGCGTTAGCCCTGAATGTCGTGTCCCGAGCTTCATACAACTGCCTCCCCTCTTACGCTCCGCCCATTTGCCCTGTCTAGCTAGACGTATTCGATGGACGACTGTGTGGTTTATAGCCTGTGGTACTGTGGCAATACCATACATGTAACAACCTCTGAGTTTGAGGCTGTACGGGCTGAAACCCTTTGCCTAGCTGACAGCCTACACTCCTGTCACACACTAGTTAATACACGTGTGTGTGTGTAGTGTCCCTTGAGAACGTGGTGAGCGACGTGTGCGAGCTGGAGCGCGGCATGGAGAGCGTGCGGCGGGAGAGCGAGCTCCGCGCGGCCGCCGCACCGCACCTGCTGCGAGACTTCCTCACCAACGCAGTCGACAAGCTGCGCCGGCTGCGACACGAGACCAAGCATGCACAGGTATGTGTGTAATGCATAGATATAGGTATAGCCATAGATATTGGGTCACGTACAAAATCCAAGCTAAATGCTATCCGCGTGAGTATATACTTTTACAGCTACATTTGTTTATTAACAAACGGAGAGAAATGTTTTAAAACAGTTTTAAGTTCAACCTAATTACAACCATAGCACCCAGTAATAAAGTCACAAATCTTCAAAATATTCTCTAATACTTACGATCATTAGTCACATAAAACGAGCAAAGCAATAAACTACTCCTGTCACTTAAAAGAAAAAGACATAAGTTAAAGAACATTTAGTGTGAAATCAACCTTAACATGCAACGAATAAAATATGTTTTCCCGTTATCGCCTTGAGAGCTACATCGTTTTGTTTCGTTTATTTTTTCTTCTTCGAAGTTTGTGCGTGTGTTGGCGAGTTTGGCCAAACATTTGTAGCGTTGGTAGCGTGGTTTAAAATATGTAATTTTGTTCAAAATTTTATATTATTTGTTACTTTAAAGCTTAAAATATATCTTATTCTTTATGTTCTTACCGAAAGTAAGATACTCCGACCGTTAAATTGCTTTTTCGAGCATTATTTTTGCAACTTTTGAATACACACTGCGGCATTGTGAGACGTGTTTATATTGGCTGTGTTCAAGCGAACTAAACAAAATAAGAGCTCACTTTTCAAATGCGCTCTTATTTACCGAGACGTATTTTTTGCGCCGACCCTTAATCTATAGCTATTGTTGATCGAAGGTGTAATGTGTGTCCTTTGAGAGCTGGAGCGTGACATGGAGACAGCTAGTAACTTATATGACGGATAGAGGGTAGTTCAAGATAATAATACTAACTAAAGACACACAATCAGCGACCAAAAATGGCCTTACCGAATGTCTACCCACTCGAACATTTGGGTGGTCTTTTAATCTAGTAGCATTCGAACGCTCCGACGGTAAACATGCCTCAGTGCTCGTTTAACATATATTTTGGCTAGCAGGTATGAGTCGTAAAATTTTATTGCCTTTGTACATAGCTTTGTGAATAAAACTTTAAAAGAATAACTAGTTTTACCCAACACAATTTGAGACAGTTTTGAGAGAACTTTTGCTTGGGATTGTTTATCTTGATATCAATGGTTTGCACAAACTAACTATCCTATCCAAAGTGTCAAGGATAAGCCAGTAGCACAATACAACAAGTGTGCCGTGCCACACCAGAGCCGAGGCCCCTTACGGCCATCGCTCCATCTATTTATAAAGATTGGAGGACGCTAGGTGGCGTAATGTGTTGTTTGCATGATTATTTCTAGGCACGCTAGATGGCGCAGGCGCCTACGTATAACCTTTTTCTAAGTTCATATGTCATTCTATTTTAAATTTCAACTGCGTGTACTGTACGTTTAGTGCGATGATAGCTCAGTGGTAAGTGACGTCGGATACCGCGGCGAATCCTTACAATGAGCTTGAGCTTTCGGTGAAGGAAAACATCGTGAGGAAACCACAGCACGGTGGTAGGGTACTTTGTAGTACTCGACTGGCTGGCTACCACCCTCAAGTTGAAAATCTGTCGCCAAGCACCTGTTGGTGTGTTCCGGCAATTGCACTTGAGAGCCAGTTCGCCTTAATAAGGTGTACAACACATTAGCAATCCCCTGGTATTGCCAATGTCTATAGGCGACGGTTGTCACTTACCATCAGGTGACCCGCCTGCCTCGTTGTCACTTGTGACATTAAAAAAAAAAAAGTGCATGTTATAAAAACGGGCCGGTTGGCGTGGTTGGTTAACACACTGCCTATCACGCCGCAGGTCGTGGGTTCGATTCCCATCCAGGACAGACATTTGTGTGCATCAACGTGTTTGTTTGTCCTGAGTCTGGGTGTAACCGTTTAATTATCTATTTAAGTATGTATTTACAACAAAAAAAAGTAGTATATGTAGTATATCAGTCATCTGGTTTCCATAGTACAAGCTCTGCTTAGTTTGGGATCAGATAGCCGTGTGTGAAAAATGTCCGAGGATATTTATTATTATTTAGTTTATTATTATTTGTTTATTTATTTATTTATTTATTTATTGGCTTACCAACTAAATACACACAGAACATTACCTTACAAAAATATAACAGTTTCTTTACTCGCATGCATCTAAATTAAAGGAAAGCACTGCATTTAATTTTTGTTAAAGTACGAATTTATACAATAAAAAAAAAAAATATGTAGGTATACAGTTTTTGCTTACATAATATTTGCAAGAAAAATATTCCATGAAAGAAAGAAATAAATTATTACATTTTATGAAACAAAGCATTCTTAAATGAGCCCAAATCAACTCCAAAAATATCCAAATCACACTTATAAAGTAGGTCATTGTACTTTCTGAGGATATAGGATTAATACATGTGTGTATTCCAGGACTCGTTCGCAACATGTGTGGAGTACTTCGGCGAGGCCCCGCGCGGGTGCGACGCCAACGCTTTCTTCTCGCTGCTCGTCAGGTTCACGAGGGCGTTCAAGGTATCAACATACAATACTATAAAGGCGATGATAGCTCAGTGGTGACGTTGAATACCGCGGCGAGGATCGTGAGTTTGAATCCTACAATGAGATTGAGCTTTGAGAAGGAAAACATCGTGAGGACACCATAGCTCGGTGGTAGGGTTTGTATTACCCGACTGGCTGGCTACGAAATCAAGTTGAAAATCTGTCGCCAAGCACCTATCGGTGAGTTCCGACAGCTGCACTTGAGAGCCAGTTCCCATCTAGGCTTCGTGTGCTTACCACCATCAACCACATCATCATTTACCATGGTGTGATTGTTGCCAAACACAAGCTTATCAAGTTATTTTTTATTCTGCTTGAGAATTTGTACCCAAAACTAATTTCATAGTAATGTTTATCACAGGGCCATTGCTGACAAAAACGGCTAGAATAAAAAAAACATATTTTCCATTATCTAACCTAAATCATCTTTATATTCGTAATATAATCGTTTACTTATCGTTGACTTCTTATTATTATAGCAAGCGGACGCAGAGAACGAACAACGTCGTAGACTAGAACAGGCCGCGCAACAGGCCGACCACGTCGACCCTAAACAAGCAAAGCAGATACAGAAGAAACAACAGGTAATGTACAACCTAATTAAGCTTTTATTTGCACCAGGATACGGTTTTAAATTGGGTTTTGGGAAGTCTTATAAATTGGAAATACCATAAAAAATATTGAGCTGTAAATGTTGTTGGCTGGAAAAAAAATATTTTTTTGTAACCTCTTATTATTTCAAAGTATAAACTAAAAGTAAAAAGATATACCTATATTACAGCATTTTCGCTTCAAATAATATCCCTTCTATAAATCTATCAAAACTAAACAAGAAATGTCCAATAACTAAACATTTATAACCATCTTTAACTTTTTGAGTGTTTCTGTACAGTTGGTTTAAAAAAAATTGATGTGGCTTTATGAAAAATTGCAAATCTAAGACAAATCGCTTAAATATTGCTCAATGTATAACGCTTTGATGGTGAATGGTGTCGTGCAGTTTTTTTCATGTAGTGTTTTTTTTTTTGCTGCGTTTGTTCTATTAATAAACTGTAGGCAGTGGCTCGATACTGATTACTGCTACTTTGAACTTCCGATTTTCCACTAATGTTTTAAATTTTGTTGTTTTATACGCTTTGGTTTATCACCTTAAAATCTTTTCTTATTTTTCGCTTAAAGTCGTTTCTGTCAGCAACTGCTGACAACCGGTGAATTGTTTTATTTATATGATTATTATGTAAGGTGATAAATTAAGTGATTAATATTTGTATTACACTCACGAGTCACATACGAATTATATTATAAAACATTCTGTTCAATTTTGTATTCTATATGAAGTGAGTGAAATACAAACAGACTTTTTATTATGCATTTTAATTTTTATTCCATCAAAATAGTTATGGAGGTAACGGTTATATCGTTTTCATGATTCATATCATGACATGGTGGCGGTATTATTTTATCTACACGATGAATATGGTTACACACAAAAACCACCAAAAAGTTTTCATGTATGTAATTAACTATTACCGTATCCGGCTACTTTTAAGTCAAATAACACTATAAATTGAATACGACTCCTTTCTAACCTAAGATCAGTGTTTCCATATTCATAACAAACGAAGACACCAAAGTAATGTAGCAGGTGATGGTAACACCGTATGAATTCAATTCTCACAGAGGTTTAACTACGCGGTGGTGAGCGCAGGCCTATTGCAGCAACACTTGACACAATTGAGGCACAATTTAGAGCCGGTATAGAAGCGGCCTAAACGACTAGGAGTAAGTCGTTGATAGTTTTACAAAACGGGGTCTAGTTACAATGCGTGTGTGCGTGTTTGTCTTTATATACTAACATTGTTGGGGCTAGGTGGTGATTAATTGGTGTGGTTTTGTTTCTTGGAGGTTTTATTTTCATGGTGAATCGATTGTTTCTTACTTTTTATTGTTATTCAGAAACTGGATCTGTCCTAGCCAAAACAGTTTGGTGAAAGTGTTATATCGACGTATCTTTCTTCAAATTCAATTATTGTGTGAACTTTTGATAAACCGCATAGGTGTTAACCATAGACATAGATAATGGACTGAGCGTTCCTTATTCAATTATGCTGTGAATACAGACGGAAATATAAAAGAGAGACAAAGTGAATGTGCGGCCAGTAGATGTCTCTTTCTAGAATTCTGATTGGCCCACGGTAAACATATTTCACTGGTGGGTGGCAATTCACCTTTATTATTACAGGCTCGCAGAAAAAAGACAGGCATTGCACAGTCGCTTTGTCCGCGAGTGGTCACTTTTATGAGACAAACGCTCAGTCCATTATCTATGTCTATGGTACTTATAAACATCGCGTCATATGGCGATAACTATAATTGTCTTGTAGTTAATAGTTAACCGGCAGCGTCCACATCAATTAATCACAATTGGGATTGTATAGTGACTAATAAATAAAACGAGTGTACCTAAGGAAGCATGTTCTGGACACCCAACTGGATTTATTCGACACGTTTATAAAGCTATAAAATAACCTGACACGCCTTTCGAGCATGTAGTACACTGTCACCGACCATAGTTATCTATACAGGATGTCCGGTAAATAGTACGACAAACTCAAGGGGGAGATAGGTGGGCGGGTCACCTACGAAATATATCAAAATGACCTTAATAACCGTCACCATTTTCGAGATATTGAAGATCTAAAATTAAAAAATATCGAAATATTGCGAAAATTGTGAACTTTTTACCAAGGTGATTTTTATATATGTTGGTAGGTGACACAACTACCTATCTCCCCCCTAAGTTTGTCGTGCTACTTACCGGACACCCTGTATAATATTCACGTACAATTATCCGTGTAAGATAATAGGTATTAGAAAATATAGGTGAGAGAACTAGTGGAGTGGTATAGTTTGTCTTTATTTAAGGGATAATTTTCACAGGATCAACTGGTCGAATGGGACCAAATTGTACCATACAGTTATAGGGTAATTTGTAGTATCCGCCTAGCTAGCTCAAGATGAAAATCTATGGCTATATCTGTTCCTGTAGTTGCATTTGCGAGCCAGTTTCTCCACTCTTGGCTTAAAGTGACAATTAAACTACGTTAATGAAATGATTCGAAAATACTTATGTTTAAATAATCCTTTACAACTTTTAAAAGCCCTTGTGAGTACATCGACTCTAATACACGGTACGGAAGGTTGCTTTTGCTGTGAAGAGCGGCCAATAAACTCGGCAATTATTTATCTAGTCTCACTGACATGACAATATGTGATTTATTTCTGGTATATGCCAGTAGTTTGCGTTTCCATGGTATTTCGATCATTTCATTTTAACTTCTCGGCGATATTTCTTTCTCCTTGCTTCATAGTTTTTTTTTTTTCATTTTTCTGCTAATTGAAGTTAAAAAACTTGGCTTCAAGCATATTTGCTTGGTGTTGTTATTTCTTAAATACATACACCTATTATGTAAAGTATTCGACCTATGTATACATAAGAAATAATTTATTATATGTAATATATTCCACTGTAAATCTAATATGTATATTTAACTTCTTCCAAACGCTGCACTTGCATGGACTTAACAGGGAATGTCTATATTACTTATTATTCATGTATCGCTTTGTTTCTTTCATATTTTTAATTACTTGTAGTAAACTGATTTGTGGGGTGTCTTTTTTTCATCATTTGTATAAAAGTTAGTATACCTAGATACCTGTGACAGTTATCAAAGTTACATGACAATGAACTTTATTGCCATAAAATAAGGTTAATTTTCATGAATTCCTGACAACTTTGACACTTACGTTTAAAGTGTTGCTAGTTGACTAAAAATCTTTTCATCATAAATACCTTCATACTTAGAATTTGAGCTAAATAACTAGTTATTATTATTGATTATTTTCTTGAGAATTGTGTATACTTTATTTGAATGCTAGAAACATACTTTATCTCAGATGCACTGCAAGAAATAAGTTATAAAGCAATTACTTATTCACAAGTTCCTCAAGTTCATGTTAAAGAGTTGCTATTTCATTTGTTAAACACATTCAATGCATGTTTCATCGTTAAACTTTGCTAAAACTATCGCGTGTGTACTTAGATTATTATTTATCGTCTTGAATCCTCAAACTGTCTGGGGTAAATATAATCTTTATGACCAACATTTTTTTTGTCATACGTAGTATTTACCCTGTAAGTTTAATGACTCAATACTATAATATCACATTGTAGGGTACAACAAATAACATTTAAATTTAACTCAATCGATTGCTGCTTTCATAATATCCTTGTTCTTATTTGCAGGAAGCTGTAATCAACGAGCTAAAAACGAAATCGCAGGCCGTCGGCGAAAAGAAACTCCTTCACCAAGACGAGGTTTACAATGGCGCGTTAGAGGACATACTGCATGGCCTTCGTAGCGAACCGTACAGACGAGCGGACGCCGTGCGCCGGTCGCACAGACGCAGGATCAACTCACACAGGCTATCTAAAGGTCTCGAGGAACTAGATGTATGATACGAGCTAGACTCCAGTGAACAACTGGACTCGCCCGTACAGAACGCCGTCAATTCCATCAACGCACGATGTGACCCCCACATTGCTAATGTAAAAAAAAAACGCAGGAAGGACCTCGAAATGGTGCACAAAAAACAATCGATTGCTATTTACAATATTGAGGATAATGTTGAATTTCCAACGAATTTGGGAGATTCTTACGTTTATGGCAACACAGGGCGGAAGTCGAAAATTTCCCCGTCGTCGTATAGAGTCGCGCCGGCCGATTGTGAGGTGGAGGAGCGTTGCGAACTTATAAAGTCTACGTACGATGTTATATCGAAGTATACGCGAGCTATGTTCGAAAAACAAAACGAAACCGTCGTATAAACGATGTGCCTAATTTTTGTATAAAAATTTACTGCGTGTATTGCACTTTTCAAGTAGTGATGCAAGCTGTAGAAAAAAAAAGTATATTTTTACCGGCCTGAAAGGTCCTAAATCACTTAAAATTAATGTTGCCATGAAAGAACACCAATTTATACTACAAGTGCAATATACGTATAAAATTCTTTGATACGCCTACGATTCATTCCATGCCATACGCAGCAGCAAATAGTATTTTGCTACGAACAATTTTACATGTTTTTATTTCATATACAAAAAGCTTAGCTTTTAATCGAATATTTTCAGCGCCCATACACTACTCATGTCTCGTTCTACCACAAATTCTAGAAAGTGGTAGCATGTGAATAGATACGGGTAGTAATTAGTCCCGCTAGATTGTGAAAGGCCTTTATATAACGCACATTTTACCACAAATGTTTAATGAACCTGTTTATTCGAATATTTTATATAATAATTAAATGTAACAGTGTCCTTAATATGATATTTATTATTATAAACACGTATACACTACTGTACCAATAAACGAGTTTTTTATATTAATATAAATTGTACGCATTTAATATATTTAACGTTTTTGTACGTACCGTCGATATAATGTGATAGTTCAAATTAATTTTGCATTTTATTTGTGAGGGGATATTGACAATGCGGCAGATAAGTGAAGTTAGAAATATTTGATCTGTTTATCTCTTCGTTATGTATAAATAATTTGCCGCTCAAGTCAAGCTCATGGTGTATTTAATTCATGTAATCAGAAGTATACATTTTAATTACAATTTTATCCGTAAATTAAATAATATTCCTAACATGACACAATAGTTTGTAATTATTTATAGGATTGAATTCCATTTAGGTTAAGTTTAACGTCTTTAAATCTCCCACGATACAGGCATTGATAAATTTCATTTTTTTTATTCATTTGGTTTAAAGAGATCTGATCACAACCTCGCTCGAATGATTTTTTCATTTTCTATTTAATTTTATATAATTGTAAATACTATAATTTCGTCAGCGCATTGGAACAGTACCAGTTTCAGAAACGTACACATAGTTTATAGTGTAAATAATGTTTATTTTTTTATAATATAATTAATATCTTATCTATATACTCAAGATACTTGAGCATTTAGGCTTGCAATACAAAGTTATATGTGTAGGATATATATCTAATTTTTTTTTCTGTACGTGGTACTGTTACAAATTTAATTATCTTTTCCAGTAAATAATTTAATATAGTTGATTCTATAAGTAACTTAATATATTGAATGCTTATGCACTTTTGAATATAAAATCGAGTACACACTGATGGGATTGGCACAAAGCTTTTCAACCAACGCGCAAGTCTGTAGTTTTAAATTATTTGTGTGTACTCGGTATTACGTTTAGTAAATAGGGTGCTTATCTACACAATTGCTTGTTGATCTAAATATTACTTTTTATTTTAATATTCTGTAGTCAGGATAGTTTGACTAGATGAGTTGAAGGTTAGAAAAATATTGTATTATTTAAATTATTACAGGGTTATTCGCAAGTGTGCTGATTGATTCATTCATTAATTAAATACATTACCACCTTATGTATAATTAATTTTGTCAAGTTATGCGTTTCAAAGGTTATGGCTCTCCCGCTTACAGATCAAAATCATGATTGAATATTCTCACCGAACACTCCCACCTGAGTCTTCAAATCATTCTTTGATTGTGTAGGGTAGTCGCTTGTGTCAAAAAAAAATCCTTCGACACGGCACCATAGACGTATATCACTATCTTTCCGCCCTACCAATTTCATCCGCGTTCTCTACACCTTTAGTTTAAATTTGGAATACCCTTTCTGAACACGTCTGCAGAATTTGTTTCTTACTCCAGCAGTCCGTCAGTGAGGACGGTAAATGCACGTTTGAGTACGCGGCATCACCAAGTTAGCTTTGTAGATTTTAATAGGTATCATTTTTTGGTCTGTATTTGGGAGCAAGTGATTTAAGTTTAGTAAAAGTTTATAGTAATGTTTTAATTGTATGGTTATTTGTATGCCAAGTATACAAGAGGGTTTAATATTGAATTCCTTTATAAATAGATTTCGTTTGTCGCATGTACGCTAGCATTAGAACAGTATTCAGTGATGCAATAAACAACATACATTTACTTGGAAAACATGGTTTTATTTCAACATTTGTATAAAATAAGTACAAAACACAATAATTGGACAATATATTACATTATTTTCGTTAAATAAACAACAGTTTAATTATTTTTACCTATAATTAGTAACCAAAAAATCAGTACATTTTACTAGAGTAAGTATAACTTTAGTAAATTTTTTATAATTCATAAATTGCTTCCTTATAAATACATAACATTAAATATCTGGAATGGGAAAATTACAGGGAATTTCTGTTGAAACTGGACCTTGGACTTTGGGTTGTTTCCTCCATGTTAATTTTGTTAAGTACTTTGATCACTGCAACTTAGCCAATTAAATACAATCAGTTTGGGAACAACAATTCTACGCAAATTTCTCATCCACAACATTCTTAATCTTCTCAATAATGTTTTGAACTTCAGCCATAGCTCCAATTCCAGTATCCCCACATATGAGCTGTTTCTTTATGGGTGGTATTTCTATGTGACCCCATTCCTTTAAAGTTGTGATTTGTTTAGCAGTGATAGGGTGGTCCCACATTCTTGTGTTCATGGCTGGACAGAAAAGCAGGGGTTTAGTTAGGTCCCATGCTCTTGTTGTGCAAGTCAGTAGGTTATCACAGATTCCCTGTAAATAATAAAAACATAGTTTAATTAGTTTATGAATTATTCTAATAATACATTGCTTCTCATCAGTCATCATATTTTTTACAAACAAACATTGAAATGTGAGACTGGTTAGATTTTGTAAAAAATAAGTTTGTGGTGTACAAAAAAAATAGCTAATAAATGGGGGGAGTGGAAGGAGGAAATAAAGTCTGCAGTTCGATTAGCAGGGTCAGATTTCACAAACAGTTTCAGATTTAATATTAAACTGGAAACTTCACTCTATATAAATACAGGCATTTTTCTGAGAATTAAGCATTGTTCTGAAACCTGAGCCATAAACATATCTTAAACATTCTCTACAGAATATACAATAATAATGAACAACTTGAGAAAGGTAGTTGGAACCTTCATTACATAAACTACAAAATACAAACAAAACAAAAAACTGACTTGTTTAATCCAGTGTTACGCCGAGGTATTTGGCTTGCTTTTCCCAAGGGATCGGCTCGCCGAACATGGTAACTGGAGAGGGGAGGGTGGGGCCAAATTTCTTGTCGGTCCTGTAGAACAGGACCGCCTGACTTTTGGTGGGGTTGATTTCGATTCTCCATTTCCTAAACCAAGCACCTAGGGTGTTGGTCGCGGTTTGGAGAACTCTAAACAACAAAATGGTATGTATAATTTACCTGAGCCATCTTAGCTAAAGTATTAGCGTCCAAAGGTGCAATGACCATAACATCGGCCCACTTCCCTAGTTCAATGTGTACAACAGCGTCCCCCCTCTGCTTCCAAGCCTGCCATTCGGAGTGATCATCATACACCACTACTTCATGTGGCAATTCTGACGTGTCAAAGAAATGCTTAGCATGTTCTGTTACTATGAGCCGCACCTGAAAACCAATCGTAACATAAATAACTTGAATTAAGTTCGTGGAATTGTATTTTTAACCTGTTAGCTCGCGGAAGCAACCTGTCAAAAGTGCCCTTGACTCGCGCGAAATGGCGCGCATTCGCGGAGTCAAGCGAAGACGCGCGCCGTCTTTTGTATTTCCGCTTATATCTCGCAAACTACTCATCCATTCAAAAAAAACAAACTACTATTAGAATATCAGATAAATTTCCAATTGAAAAAATACTACTAATTGTAATATTCTAATAAGACTGGACCACAATCTTATTGGAAAAAGCGTTGTTCGCTTAGAATGTATCCTTCTCTTGTATATTGAATATGTATTGCTAAATACCTTGCTATTTCGACCTAAAACGAATTGTTTATAGTAATGGAATAAATAATGATTGAAAATGTATTCTTGGTTTTATTTTATCCCATACTAAAATACTAAGAAATTCAATTTTGAAAATGAGGCATCAATAGTTAGACGTCGATAAAAAAAATCTACTTGTTGTACGTAATTTTACCACAAAATTACAGTTTTTGTATGAAACCATTATGCTATTAGACAGTTTAAATATTGATATTTTAGATTTATTACAAAAATGGTTGTGTTTCATTCAGTAACATATAGAAAAACACAAATTAGTACGATTCGGCGACCATAATGGACTACTGACTTTGAGTTCTCATCACATCGAACGTTATGCCTCTTATGTATAATTATTTGCGTAAATAGCTTCTAGATATTCCCAATAATATAATGTATAGAACCAATAAGCACTATTCGTATAAAAATAACAAAAAAAAGGTAATTATATTTGGGTGATAATTCCATACATTTGAAGCATAGCACTAGTAATGGGCGCAACTAGGGGAATTATCGATATTTTTTTTTTCTGCCTCCGAACATTATAAAAGTTTGCAATTGACTTTATTACCATAAATACATCATATTGTCTTCGAACTAGCTTGTGCCCCACGGATTCTTTTATCTTTTCATATATTAAATTTATCGATAGTTTTTTTTTCTTACTTCGAACATAATAAATGTTTGCAATTGACTTTATTACCATATTAAGTCCTCATATTGCCTTCGAACTAGCTTGTGCCTCACGCATTCTTTTTCATGTTGAATGTGTTATTTTTTCATATATTATATTATTTATTATCCATACTATACTATAAATGCGAAAGTGTGTCTGTCTGTGTTACCTCTTCACGCGTAAACCGCCGAACCGATTTAGATGAAATTTGGTATAGGGATAGTTTGAGTCCCGGGAAAAAACATAGAATGGTTTTTATCCCAGAAATCACCCTTTAAGGGTAGAAGTAGTACCCCTAAAAGGGGGGTCGCGGGCAAAAGCTAGTAATTCATATATTATTAGGTTGGGACATGGAGAGAAAATAATAATTCCTATATATCATAGTAAAATTTTATTTATAAATGTGGTAATATTCACACACAATATGTGGTTCAAGGTAACAATCATCAAATGAAAAAATAAAGTCACAATCAAAATACACATATTCACTTTTGTATGAACTGAACAATTAGTAAGTAAGAATCTCGCAAATTACATCAACAATTATAACGCATATTTTAGAGTTTATTGTTTTGTTTACATTTCAAATATTGTAAGCACTCAAAATAAAGTCTATTTACATTTTTTCTGTCTCAGAAAACCAATAGGAATCTAATTATATAGCCTGCTGAACATATGCCTTTTCTAGGACTGCCACCCCATGGAGGTCAGGACGTTTTTAAACGCACACCATAAGCAAATCTGTCGAGTCGACAAAGTCCTCGGAAGACCCGGTATATAGCTATCCACCTCCGCCACCCGCTGTATAAAATGCTTGCCGACCAAGTGCCTAGGAGGCAGAACTGACTGCCTTACCGTATGTGTATGGCTTCTAGGCTGCGGCACTTGGGTTAAATGGTGTTCCATAATTTGTTTAACCAAATCCAAGCGGTATGCCAACTGCTTGGTCTGATCAGCTCGTTCATTCGATTTCTCATGCATGATATGACTATTAAAAATAGAAATGTTCAAGAATCTCTTGAACATTTTCTAGTATTATTTACTACAGCTCTTTCGCTCAAGAAGGTATGGCTCCAACATTTGATCTTTTCGATCAACCCCCCCCCCATGTTGGCATTATAATCGGCAACAACTGTCGGCTTATAATGCGCTGGCTTACCGGGCTTAGCCTCCAAGTGGGTAACCCCAGTGTTATGGTGGGTGGATATCGTATACACAGTTTTTCTGTCCTGATAAACCATAACAGCCACGTCCCCGGAATGCCGTGCCAAAAACGTACCTTCCGGGACTTTGGCAAGCTGGATAATGGGGGGTATATCCAAACGATTTTTACGTAACGTACCAACGCAATCGGTATTGTTACGTTTTAAATATCTGGCTAAGGTCGGCGAGTTGAACCAGTTGTCCATAACTACCTCCACAACCTCCTCCTCTTCTGCTACCCACTCTGGGTAGTAGTAATCTTCAACGTCGATCTAAACAGAAATTAAAATAGCAATTAAAATAAAAATAAAAATTACAATATAACAAATTAAAAAAAAGTGAAGTTTACTGCTTCCTGGTCCAAGTCTTCTTGGGCATCATCCCAGTCACTTTCGCTCCCTGACTCCTCGTCGTCCATCAAATCCGCAATGAAATCGTGAATCGACCTGCGAGTGACTGGGATTCCACATCTAAAATGAAAAAAAATATCTGTATATATATATATAAATAATAAAAATAAAATAATCAATTTTTCTAGTGAACATATAAAAAACCATAAAATATCTCATAATTTTTATATTAAAATAAAATATCGATAACGCTCATATTTTTTACATATCCGTAAATTATCTATTTTCGTATCTACATACAATCATAAAATAATATCTTATTATTTTTAAACGAAATATAAATGTATTGACAATATCGATAACGTTTATCGACTACAGCCCCAGCAAAGTTACAAAATTGATCAAAATTGCCTTTCGCGCGCATTTTGCAAATGTCAAAAAAATGGTACCTCACGAATTTAGAAATTACGGAAAGGTTATCTATTATTGCACAATTATTTGGCATAGGATACCGAGACTATAAAATTTAGGAACCAAAATGATTCAGTTTACTTAGTAATTCTTACTTTATAGTGGAAAACAAGATCAAAACTTTTTCAAAATGACTACCAGACGCTATCTCCAGTTTTGATTTCACGTAAATTTACATACATAAAATGCAAAATACCCATATATAATTACTGTATTACATATATAACTTAGTATTCTTCAATAACAACTTACCTTGAATGAACGAAACTAAAAGTTGAGCACAAACACTAAATAATTGTTCCGCGCACGTCCGGACGTCACTGAACGAAAGTCAGAATGAATTTGAATGATTTTGTAATTTTACGTAGACACTACTAAAAATTTCCAAAGCACCGTCCACAGACGTATTATATACCATTGAATGGAGAATTTTACGCCCGCTGCACACATAACCGTATAATTTTAGAAATTGGTAGCTACACAAAGATAATAGGTGTTTTTCAAAGCGGGGATTTTAAACGTCAAATATCCCGATATGGCCATTTGAGAATCAAGTGGTGCGGCCTCTGAAATCCCGATCGGGACAAGAAAGAACTGACAGGTTAAATGCAGGTTTCTGATGAATGTTGGTCCCATTTGCGAGCCGGGAGGTTTATACAAGAGAAAGTTTCGATGTTTGTATTTCCGATACTCTAAACGGATTCTGATGAAATTTGGTTCACATGTAACAAAAAAAACAGAATTATATTTATGCAGGCAATGAAAGAAAATGATACTTTAGGAAACTCGTAATAAAACATAACTAACCTCAAAATTATATTTATCATCAGTACTCCGTAATTCCAGTATGTATTTCACAAGTAGTGGTATTTTCAATGCAGCGACGCTACCTGTTGCTGCTATTAGTAAATTACAAGTTTTTATATCCATTTCGGAAAAAATCGAATGCTAAATATTTACATCGACATGACATTGACATTTGACATACTGTACTTACAATTAATGACTTACATACAATGGGCATGTTCCGATATATGCACTGCGAGCACTGTAAGGTGTGAATATGTGTATCATCTATGGGTGTGTGTGACATCATTTCTGCGTAGCTGTTCCTTGTTACCTTGCGGCCTTGTTAGATAGCTATACTGGTTACTATTTAAAACCTTTTCAGTATACTGTCATCCATCCAAACAAAGTATTGGTTTCACTACAATAAACACAATTTCTTTAAATTTTCCATATTTGCTTTTAACGGCGCCGGTATCTTTCAATAATTATTATTTTTATGAATAGTGCAAGCTGTTAAATTTCTGGACGCTGTAGATCACGTGATCAAGGCACTGAGAGCACCTTACCTCGAAACTTCCTCGAAATGGCCAGCAAAGAGTACCTATATTAACTATACCAAAAGGAAGCGCCAGTGCTCACTTTATTTCCCTAGGCTTGCCCTAGGCTAGCATATGATACTACGGCAGTATACTGTGTCAGTCCATAGGGGAACGAGTTTCTCCCAGTAACAGCACAGGAGTACCTCGGAGTATATTATAATATATGGTAACACTGGACAGTACTCGCAGTGTACATCGGAACTTTCCTCTATGCCACAAATGGCCACAAACAACCACAGCCAGACAGTATTAAAATATTATAAAAATATTACGTCAACGTCAGTTCAGTTCAGTCAGACAGGCAATATAACATTGTTCCGAGAATCAGTCAGTTGATTGTTTTAGGTGCTGAAGACGGAGGTGTGCAAGTTTGTGCAAAGAATATTTTTTATTTACGTTTCGGAATCGTGTTAGTGTATCAAAGCCGTTATAATGTATTGTTTTTATTTCTGTGTACTATAGCGAAGTGAATTGTTGCAAAGTGTTATTATATATCGGTGTTAAATGGTTAAAATTTTGTTACCTACAATACAATGGATGTAAATTCGAAATATTATGAGGGCTGTGGACAGGAGGGACCCATTCGTTGCATATTTCTGTGTGAATTCCATCCCACTGCTGGGCCTAAAATAACATGCCAAGTGCCAGAAAATTATATATCTAAAGATATATTTGATACAGTCAGTCATTACATTATTCCGAAAGTGCAACTACAGCGGTGCACTTTGACTGTGTAAGTATACGAAGTTACCCGCTTTATAAATTAATTTATCATATAAAGTTAGTTAGTTTCTATAGTGCAAGCTATACCTCTCCTAGCTTGCTGTCAGGGGTTTGGGTTCATATTTGAAGAAGGTCCATAAAATGAGAAATATTGTAAATAATATTGTTTCTTATTTCTTGTGTAGGTATGTCAATTCACTCCCTTTAACTGTATTGTAGTTTTGCTTCTCATCTAGATAAACATTGTGTTTTTGTATCTCTGACTGAATATAAAATATTTTTAGAGACATACCTTTAGAAAAAAATAGTATAGGTACCTACTGTTTTCTGTTATCTTAGGGCTCGTTCACACGAGCGGCATGTTGCCGAACGTAGTGAATATATACTCTTTGGTTGCCGACTGCAGCCGCCAACACGCGCCGATGTCAGCCGCCAACACGCGCCGACGTCAGCCGCTGAAACGCGCTAAATTATATACTCTTTGACACGCGCCGACTGCAGACGACGGCTGCCGCCGACGCGCAAAACGTTATGGTAGGGGAGGCAATGATGCTAAATTTGTAGTTACTCGAGCGTCTTTGGGACCTACTGGAATTTGAAGATTAGGTGGAATAAAGAAAAAAAGGTTATGTGATATTTTCCCCTTCAGCGGTGGGGGGAGCGTCTACAGGGTTTCAAAAATGTAAAAAAAAACAGTCACCAAGAAATACTCGAGCGCGTCAGATATTAATAGGGTAGTCGCGCCACGTCTGTCTGATAACGGAAAAATAATAATCTGCCGTTTTGCGTGGTGGGGGTGGCCGTACGAAGGGGTCGAAAATATTAAAAAAAAAAATTTACTCGAGCGCGTCAGACATTGATAAGGGATGTTAAGTGAACCCTCCAGTAGCTCCTATTTTAAAGACTGACGATTTGGACGCGACCATCAGTCAGGGCCGATTTTTGAAAATGCAAAAAAAAATCGTGACCTTGATTTACGAGCGCGTCAGATTTTTATACAGGTGGTTCTTCTTGATAGCCTTGTTGTACTGACCCATAATCTGACAATTATGTTGAGGGGTTTCCTTAATCTGACGGTTTGAAAAAAAATATTTATAAAAAATATCGAAATCTCGAAAATGGTTCAAGATATCGAAAAAATGGTTGTACAAAAGTTGTAGAGAATTTAATCTTCTACAATATTTATTATGAATACATATACCAAAAAACCCATAGGAAACGAGATATTTGCAATAAATGATTTTTTGACCTTTGACCTTGAAAAATCAGTAGTCGCGGGCACCCTAAGATAAGTAGCTTTTGAGACAAGTTTTAGGGTGTCAAAATAAAGGTTTATACAAGTTAATAGCTGACTATCTCTCATTCTGAGGTGAAACTCATAATATTCCTGGACTATACACTTAATAATTATTTTAGCTACTTCGGCTTGTGCAAATCGGCAGATTAAGATATTTCCGTGATTCGTGACTAATTTCCTTCAAAATAAAAAAAAAACTAATCGCGCTCGAGAAAATCCAGGTGACGTTTTTTTTTTGCAACTTTGCGAGTCTCCAATTTTCTTTCGTCACGCCCAAATTGTCAGATTATTGAAATGTACATTATTTTGCATGTAACTAACTTACCTTACCTTAATCTAACGCGCTCGAGTATTTCAAATCATCGATTTTTTTTTACTAATCTGACGGGCTACCCTAGGCGTTCGACACTACATAGAGGGCTCAGATTTGGTGAGAGTACTTCACAAGGTGCAAGGTTGCCCCCCTTATGTTAATCTGCCGCGCTCGAGTAAATCCCGAAATCCCCTATTCGCCTCCCCTACCATTATGTTTTTATCCTCTTTGCGACGCGCGCCGACGTCAGTCGACGGCTACCGCCGGCGCGTGTCGGTGGCTGCAGTCGGCAACATGCTGCTCGTGTGTACGAGCTCTTATCAGTAAAACAATTAAGTTTAATAACAAACAATATTAATGTAACCTAGGATTTAAAAGGTACCGGAAATATAGGAGTACATAATACTCATTAAGATAATAAATATTTCAATAATAATAATTGGTCAAATACTTACTTACTAAATAACAATTTAATTTTGTTATGTTCTATTTTTTGTATGTAGTTTTAATGAACCAATTATAATTACCACTATCACAGAATGCAGTATATATTTATTTATATTTCCAGTTGTACCCCACAGTTAAATCGGTTCCTGAGTCGCAAAGTAGCCTCAGTAAAATAAACTTGGGAATAATATAGCTTTCTATTAATCATCTAGCATTTCCTACAAGAAGCCTATTGACTGTGAAAAATAATCATGAATAAATTACCTGTCTGTTACACAAGTTGAAGGCCCAATTACCACCCAGCATAGACTGACTGCAAAAGCATGTTGTTTTGTCCTATAAACATAGATACTTTGTTTTATCCTGAGTCATAATTTAATCTGTTGACTCGCGACATTAACCTGTCAAACAACTCGTCAACTCGCGTACAGTTTTCAAAATTTAAAAATTCGCGCCCAATTTTTTGTTATTGAGTATTTTAACTAAAAAGTAAGATCTTTTAAGTTCAATATTAAACTAAGCTTAACACATTTTATTTGCATTTTCGAATTTCTTCCAGTACACTTCTGGGCTCCAAAATCCTGGGCTTCCCAGTGCGCATAGACAACAAGAAGTATGCAAGAAATGCATATTACTTCAATCTCTGCTTCGTATGCGACGCCTGGGCGAGGACTGTACACTTGGAACCACTAGTTAAGAAACTTACGGAATATTTGGTAAGCCCATAGAGTAGTAGTCCATTATGAGGGCAATACCTACAACTATTATTTAATATGTAGTAATACGCTATCTTAACAGCTTCCAAACCAAGACCTTGGTGGAAAAGTTCTACACACCTCTATTTTTCTTATAGACGTCAATCTAACATAAGCAGAAAACGATTTTTATAACGAGAAATAAAACTTCTAGAATAAATTGTTTTAATCAAAAATGTGATTCAAATTCAGTTGTTTTAATCTCGACGCAAATCTTATTTTATTGTTGTTATTCCGTAATATGGATGAACCAAGTCTCAAATTCGCACCTGAGTTTAAAAACAATTACTAATGTCAAATTACTTTTCATCTATCTAACCATCTGCAGTATTCAATCCACTTTCAAGCTTGACGATAACGTAATAAGGCGTCAATTTGACTGGTTTTGATTTTTTTTTATTGTACAGCTGTCAATGGAATTGGAGTCAGAATGGCTCTCCCAGCAGTCGATCTCCGGCGAAGCGAAAGACCTCTGCGGTCTTATGCGGCAGGTGATGCAGGATATCAATAGCCGACGCATGTGCACCCTCACTGGTGAGTGGATTCTTAAATTATAAACCATAAACAACAAATAAATTTTTAAATCAATCCACTCGTGACCACGAACTTGATCGGAACGCCGGTAATTTTTTTTTTTATCTGTCCTGTGTGAGAATAGACCCGGTCTATATTACTACAAATACCTATGTAATAAATAACAAGTTTAGACGATCTTGGCTTTAGCTAAAAATCTGCATTATTTCCTTGAGATGATGGTCAATTTTTCAATACACGCCGAGCTTTTTATTTTAACTTAGTTCTAATCATCGTTAGTGTTTTAGATAACTTTTTAAAGAATATTCTGTATCAAGTGAATCACCTACTATAAACTTTTGAGGTGATTACGTGTGGAAATGTATTTCGCACGATAAGGACTTGTCTAAACATTTTGTAATACTCGACTGGCTGGCTACCACCCTCAAGTTGAAAATCTGTCGCCAAGCACCTGTTGGTGTGTTCCGACAATGGCACTTGAGAGCCAGTTGCCTTTAAGGCATTGTAATAAGGTGTACAACACATTGGCAATCCCGTTGGTATTGCTCATGTTTATAGGCGACGGTAGTCACTTACCATCAGGTGACCCGCCTGCCTCGTTGTCACTAGTGGTGTAAACAAACCTATGTTGACAATGCTGCCTTTTATGTTAATCTTTACAAGAGAATGAAGATAGTATCTTTTAGAGTTGGGAGTTTGTTTGGTTTCTTGAGGCCTTGTTGATATTTACGATTGATTTAACTTAATAAAGCTCTTTGTTTAAAAGGGCAAAAGTGATTTCCTCGTATTTTTGAAATGCTGCAAAGTGAAACCTTATTTACAATAATATTCATAGATTGTATGTTTTTGTTTTTGATATAAAATGGTTTATTCGTAAATATTGTTACAAACAGGTTATTGTATGTATGTATTGTTGAAAAACCATTGATTTCAATAAAAACCAATGAAACCTTTACTCTTCAAAGGTGTTGGTTATAACAATAGGCCAGACGTTTGAAAATAACAAAAGCCGCTGTTGATTTGTTCTTAACTAAAATAAGGTTATTTTTCTTTTACTTTCATTGTACTTAGTTAAATCATTTGCTGAACTCTTCTGGCACAGAACAAAGAAAAAAGGTAGAAGGAGCGTACGTAAAAAATAGTCTCAAAAGAAGTGAAGCAACGTATACGAAGTTGTAGGCGTGACCTGCACGTACGCCTGCGGCTTCCTTTACTGTGCTTCACTTTAAGTGCGCGAGGCTCAGTCTACCTATTTTATTTAGTCTGAGTCTTATGGTTCTCTTTCCATAACCGACACAGTTTAGAAGACAAAAGTTTAAAAAAAAACTTCTCCAATGAGTTGTCTGTTCGCCCGGTGATGATTC
Organism: Ochropacha duplaris; assembly: GCA_951361185.1. Classification (NCBI taxonomy): domain Eukaryota; kingdom Metazoa; phylum Arthropoda; class Insecta; order Lepidoptera; family Drepanidae; genus Ochropacha; species Ochropacha duplaris. The sequence continues at coordinate 10,629,421 of OX592703.1, forward strand.
TTAACTAATTTAATCTATATCTCTTTCTAAAAACTAACATAAGAAAAGTATTAAGAAATTTTGTCCTCTCAAATTAATCCATTTGCTTGCTATCAACGTCAATTTAGACGCCATTAAAATTAGACAGGACTGTTTTCCCGAACATGAAATGATAGACTATTAATCAGCTGTAATTAGGTATCTATCCTTTGTAAGAAAGAGATAGTGATAAGGAGATTAAATAACAATAGAAATATTATTACTATTTGATTCGTCACTCGTTCTCTTCTTGCTTCTGAAGTAACTTGATGAATCCATTACTGAAAATGCCTTCCATGTGACTATACACTTAACTGTTATACACTCAAAGTCGTTATTAGTTTGTCAATCAATTTGAATATGAAATCTAAAATGTATCCTATTAAAGAAGAAATAAATATGTATGTTGCGACACTTCCTTATACATAAATACGAAAGTTGGCTCGAATATGTGGATTCAACATATCAAAACACACTTATTTACAATCTATATTCGAGGTAAAGCGTGGTCCAATTATTGAATATCAATAAAAAACCGCATAATTAATATTAACACATTTTTGAATCAAAATGTCTTCAAATTAATGTAACTAAATTATACACGGAAGTAAATGTTTAAAAAAAAGTGAGTGTGACGATATAGGGTCAATGTCCTTCGATTTACATACTGTGGATTTACAAAACCATTTTAAAAAAAACCGGCCAAGTGCGAGTCAGACTCGCGCACGAAGGGTTCCGTAAAAAAGGCAAAAACATCACGTTTGTTGTAAGGAACCCTCCTTAAATATTTATTTTATTTTAATTTTATTATTAAAATAAAAATACAACTGAGTATTTTGTGAATATTTCAAGTGCCTACCTGTTGCTATTATTGATATCGAGCAAAAAAGGGAAAAAAAAATAGCGTTTGTTGTATCGGAGCCCCCCTTAAATATTTATTTTATTTTGTTTTTAGTATTTGTTGTTATAGCGGCAACAGAAATACATAATTTGTGAAAATTTCAACTGTCTAGCTATCTCGGTTCTTTAGATACAGCCTGGTCACAGACAGACGGACGGACAGACAGCGAAGTCTTAGTACCTAATAGGATCCCGTTTTTACCCTTTGGGTACGGAACCCTAAAAAGGAAACCCTGAGTGGGGTTTTAATAGTGTACAACACCTTTCAAAAACAGATTTAAAATTTTAAAAAATATATATTTCTATAATAATGTCAAATGTAACTAAGTAATTTGAATTAATAATAAGCCATTTAGAATCTCTGAAGTAATGCGACGCCATATTATTGTTATTGTAGTAGGTAGGTAGATAAGTAGGTATCGGTTGTACTACGTCCCCAGGGTCTTTAGTTAAAACGGGCGTACCGCAAGGATCGATTCTGGGGCCATTTTTGTTCTTGGTCTATATAAATGATCTGCCTTACATGATAAATAACTTGTGCGATATAGTTTTATTTGCGGATGATACTTCCCTAATTTTTAGAGTAGATAGAAAAGACGCTGACCTTACCCATCTCAATGAGACCTTATGGTAGGGGAGGCGAATAGGGGATTTCGGGATTTACTCGAGCGCGTCAGATTAACATAAGGGGGCAACCTTGCACCTTGTGAAGTACTCTCACCAAATCTGAGCCTTCTATGTAGTGTCGAACGCCTAGGGTAGCCCGTCAGATTAGTAAAAAAAAATCGATGGTTTGAAATACTCGAGCGCGTCAGATTAAGGTAAGGTAAGTTAGTTACATGCAAAATAGTGTACATTTCAATAATCTGACAAATTGGGCGTGACGAAAGAAAATTGGAGACTCGCAAAGTTGCAAAAAAAAAACGTCACCTGGATTTTCTCGAGCGCGATTGGTTTTTTTTTTATTTTGAAGGAAATTAGTCACGAATCACGGAAATATCTTAATCTGCCGATTTGCACAAGCCGAAGTGGCTAAAATCATTATTAAGTGTATAGTCCAGGAATATTATGAGTTTCACCTCAGAATGAGAAATAGTCAGCTATTAACTTGTATAAACCTTTATTTTGACACCCTAAAACTTGTCTCAAAAGCTACTTATCTTAGGGTGCCCGCGACTACTGATTTTTCAAGGTCAAAGGTCAAAAAATCATTTATTGCAAATATCTCGTTTCCTATGGGTTTTTTGGTATATGTATTCATAATAAATATTGTAGAAGGTTAAATTTTCTACAACTTTTGTACAAACATTTTTTCGATATCTTGAACCATTTTCGAGATTTCGATATTTTTTACATATTTTTTTTTTCAAGCCGTCAGATTAAGGAAATCCCTCAACATAATTGTCAGATTATGGGTCAGTACAACAAGGCCATCAAGAAGAACCGCCTGTATAAAAATCTGACGCGCTCGAGTAAATCAAGGTCACGATTTTTTTTTGCATTTTCAAAAATCGGCCCTGACTGATGGTCGCGTCCAAATCGTCAGTCTTTAAAATAGGAGCTACTGGAGGGTTCACTTAACATCCCTTATTAATGTCTGACGCGCTCGAGTAAATTTTTTTTTTTAATATTTTCGACCCCTTCGTACGGCCACCCCCACCACGCAAAACGGCAGATTATTATTTTTCCGTTATCAGACAGACGTGGCGCGACTACCCTATTAATATCTGACGCGCTCGAGTATTTCTTGGTGACTGTTTTTTTTTACATTTTTGAAACCCTGTAGACGCTCCCCCCACCGCTGAAGGGGAAAATATCACATAACCTTTTTTTCTTTATTCCACCTAATCTTCAAATTCCAGTAGGTCCCAAAGACGCTCGAGTAACTACAAATTTAGCATCAATGCCTCCCCTACCATTAGCAACAGTGTCAAAATGGTTTGCCACCAATAATCTTATGCTTAATGCGTGCAAAACCAAATATATTAGATTCTCTCTTCCAAATGTTCCTAAGAGCAGCACCAACGTACTAGTTGATGATAGAACACTTGAACTAGTTGACAAGACAGTTTTCCTTGGTATAACTTTAGATAGTAAATTACAATGGGGTCCTCATATAGAAAATTTAGCTAGCAAATTGAGTTCGGCTGCTTTTGCGGTAAAGAAAATTAGACAAATAACAGATATTGCTACAGCTAGGTTAGTTTACTTTGCATATTTTCATAGTCTGATGTCCTATAACCTCTTGCTGTGGGGTTCAGGGACTGATTTGGATACTGTTTTTATTTTACAGAAAAGGGCGATTCGCGCGATCTATTGTTTGGGTCCTCGCGAGTCACTGAGAAATCAATTTAAGGAATTTAAGATATTAACGTTGCCCTCGCTGTACATATATGAAAATATAATGTATGTTCGAAAAAATTTAAATTTGTTTGAAGTAAACGGTAATCATCATAATTTTAATACAAGACACAAAGATAAAATTGTGACCCCTAGATTCAGGCTAGCGAAAGTTAATAAATCTTTTCTCGGGAATTGTGTTCGTTTTTACAATAGGATCCCACGTGAGGTAGCTGGAATGTCTTACTTTAAATTCAAAATTTTTATTAAACTTAGGTTAATGAACAAAGCCTACTATAAGGTGGCTCATTACATGGAAGACAGAAATATATGGTTGTAGTAGCTTCTCTCTGCACCTGCATCCCCCTGGCTTAGTGTAAAATATTTGAAAATGTATCTAAATGTACTTATAAAAATGTAAGAAAGATCCACTGTTAAAAAAAAAATGCCTTGCTGAGTTTCTTGCCGGAGTCTTCTCAGTTTAAGTGTATTCCGAACCGGTGGTAGAGTCAATTGTAACGTTCATGAGTGCCTTACCAGGGCCTAAACTGAATAAATGAGTTTTGAGTTGAGTTGAGTTGAGAATTGCGTATAATTATGATAAAATATGGATAAAATTATTATGTTCGAGTAGGAGTGTGACATTTAACATTTGGATTCAAATTTCAATTGATAGTAGTTGGCTACGTACCATTATAAAGGTACAAGGTTCTACAGAGATAAGATTTTCATCACATTGTAGCAGTTTCTGGAGTCATCAGGTTGTCAATACAAATTTAAAAATTAAATTCCATTGACAAAAATCTTCAATTGATGTGTTGGGGAATTTAACCTTCTTTTGCATAAATATTCCAAGATCATTCAATTAAAAACTACAACAATGCCTTATATCTAATCAGTAAAAAAATACATTAAAAATTATGAATTACTTACAGTCGGCAAGCACCTTCCTGAAAGCTAGTTTTCTTCAAGGCTGTTTATATTCATTCAGCCACACGATATCTAATACTAACCATCCTACTAATATTATAAATGTGAAAGTTTGTAGGTATGTTTGTTGCTCAATCACGCAAAAACTGCTGAATGGAAAATTGGCATTGAATACTTTTTATCCCGGCGAAGGATAAGATCCCTCGGGAATGCGGGTGAAACCGCGGGGCACATTGCAGCTAGTAGGTAAACGTAGGGTAAAGTTGTGGGTACCTATTACTTACATTCTATATATCCTACTAATATTATAAATGTGAAAGTTTGTATGGATGTATGGATGTACGAGGCATGCCTTTTAAGTTTTGTCGTTTGAAGAAAAAAACACAACTAGAACCTTATAGTACTTTTTATTGTTTTTCAAAGTATTCACCACGTAGCTTAATACACTTTTCCATTCGCTCAAACCAGTTATTATAACTATATTTTGACAGCCTATCCAGGATAATCTTGCAGAAAACCTTCGAAGGAATTGAGAGCAACGTAATACCTCTCCAGTTATCGCACTGACTAAGATCTCCCTTCTTGGGTACGGTTATCAAAAGACCCTTGTTCCATTCGTCCGGAAGCTCTTCGGTGGTCCAGATCCTTTCAATGAGAGGCGTCAGAACGTCGACGGCGGCAGGTAAGTCCGCTTGTAGCATTTCTGCAGTTATCAGGTCGAGTCCCGGTGCTTTCCCTGCCTTCAAAGAGAGGACCGCTCTAGCAACCTCCGACGCTGACGGTGGTTCCGTGTTGATATCGAGAGGCCGGGGTGGTGTAAAACAGCCTTGCAGGGTGTCAGGTGCTGCTGCCGCTGATAGACGGAAGACCTCTTCAAAGTGTTGACGCCAGCGGTGAAGCTGCCCTTCTGAAGTCACTATGAGCTGACCATCTTTAGATTTAAGCGGCTTCTTCTTAAACTTGCTGTTACCTGCCAAGGTTTTGGTAGCTTTATACAACTCCTTTAAGTTACCGGTGTTCGCAGCTTGTTGAGCACGATCAGCAATACCATCCGTCCAATGTCTCCTATCTTTCCGAGTACTGCGATAGATCTCCTTGCGTTTCTGACGGTATTGCTGGTCGAGGTCGGCTCGTATGGCGTCGTTATGGGTCTCAAGCAGTCTCAGGTGAAGCTTTCTTCTATCTTCTATCAAACTCCACGTGGGTTGTGACATCCAGTCCTCCCGAGTGTGAGCCAATTTGTGTCCTAAAACAACGGAGCTGGTCTCTGTATAGACCACTTTGATGCGTTTCCACTCTTCATCCAATGAGTCTGTAGCCATATCTAGTCCTGAAAAGCGATTGCGTAACTCGAGCTGAAACGTTTCACGGATGCCCGAGTCACGTAGTTTGCTCACGTCGAACCTTCTTCCTATCTTAGCTGGTCCTCCAGCCGCACGGGCTACTGCCACCTTAAGCCGGACTTCAGCAACAACCAGATGGTGATCGCTATCAATATCGGCGCCCCTGCGGTTGCGGACATCGAGCAATGAGGAACGCCACTTGGAACTAATGGCAAGGTGGTCAATTTGGTTCTTGGTGACTCCATCAGGTGAATTCCACGTGTACTTGTGGTGGTCGCCATGAATAAATAATGTTCCTCCGATGGTCAGGTCGTGGTTCTGACAGAACTCGATAAACCGCTCTCCATTCTCATTGCAGACTCCACTCCCATGAGTACCCATGTGCCGCTCGCGGTTTGTGTTAACACTCCCAACCTTTGCATTCAGGTCCCCCATGACGATGACGATGTCTTGTTTCTTTATGCTCCTGAGGGTGGCGTTGAGTGCGTCGTAGAAGTCGTCTTTGGTATCCTCTGATGACGCATTAGTTGGGGCGTAGCATTGCACGATGGAGATCTTCCGGGCTCTTTAGTAAAAACGGGCGTACATGATACGGTCAGATATCGGTTTCCAGTCCAAAAGACTATTCTTTGCTGTATTTGAAAGGAGTATCCCCACGCCGTACTCGCGCACATCTTCCTCATTTTATTTACCTGAATACAGCAAAGTCAGGCCCACGGACGTTCTGAGCTCACCAAAACCGTTTCTTCTCACTTCGCTTAGACCGAGTATCTGCAGGTTGTAACTAAGCATTACTGCTTCTGCTTGGGCTAGTCGACTATCATCGCTAAGCGTACGTACGTTCCAAAAAGCAATTCGTGTCCGTATTTTCATGCCAAAAGTCGTCGGTAAAGTATCGGTCCGGCTTCTTACTGTTTCGGTTTCGTTAATCTTTTATTGTCGGGCAAGCGATTGATTAGCCCACTGTACCTTAATCCGATAGCGGGGCTGCCGCCTTTGAGCCTACGGATTTGCTCGTTTTTTTTTTCGGGTACCCTCCCTAGTGAGTCGTTTCTGTTTTAAGGCGCAGAATGCTCGCCCTTCGCCCTGCATCCGTTAGCTCAGCTGCAACTCGGGGTGGCGGTCGCGCGGCGGCGCGGTTGCAGCAGGTCCCAGGGAGGACAACGGGGACGTGGATGACGCGGACTGGCTAGGGCTCTGCTTTACACGGTACTCCGCCACGAGTACAGCAGATGGTTTCTTGGCACTTTATAGGTAATGCTGTTCTCACCCACAGCGATTCCCACCAAGACCATACCCAAGCTTCCCCCCCTTTTGAACACCCCCACTCTAAAGTGAGGGTGTTCAAAATGGCTGACTTGAAAGCGTCGACTGCTTCTTCACCGGGCTGGAACCTTTGACCACGAAGACTTTTCTTAATTTTACTAAATGTAAAGAATTCGTTAGGGCTTAGGTCAGGACTGTATGGAGGATGGTCAAGAATTTCTACTTTTTCCTGCTTCAAATACTCAATCGTATGACGAGTGCTGTGTGAGCTTGCGTTGTCGTGGTGCAGGATGATGCGTCGCTTTGAGTTTGATTTTCGAAGTTCGGCGATGACTTGTGGTAAACAAACTGTAGTAATACACTCCGCGTTAACCGTTCTACGATCTTCAAGTGCAATAGTCGCAACATGGCCGGTTTTTCCAACGTACGTGGCCACCATCTTCTTTGAAGTGCTTCGAGAACGAACAACTTTAGTCGGCTTTGGCTCGTCTTGAAAGACCCAGATTGTAGATTGTTGTTTGGAATCAGGATCGTAGGCATAGATCCAAGATTCGTCACCACTGATGATGTCGTAGACGTGTTTTGACTCTCATCGGTTGAACCTTTGCAGAGTTTTCTTACACCATCTGACGCGGGCCGCCTTGTGATCGTCGGAAAGCAGATGCGGTATCCAACGGCAAACTAGCTTTCTCACACCAAGCGCTTCATGCAACATCTTCTGAATGGTTGTCCCTGAGATGCCTAATAGACCCTCTATCTCTCGATACGTCACATGACGATCTTCGAGAATTAGTTGTCTCACAGCAATGATGTTATCTTCAGTGAAGGCGGATTTTGGGCGTCCTTCGCGAGATTTGTCACTAACACTAGTATGTTCAGGCTGGAATTCTAAATACCAGCGTTCGACAGTCCGCAGACATGGGGCTTCATCACTGAACACAGATGTTAGCTCTTCATAACACTGAAGACGTGTCAGGCCTCTTCTAAAGTTGTATAAAATTATTGCACGAACATTTTCCTTAGAAAGATTCATTTTCGTACGTAACCTGACATATTCCAATCGACGCTGTGACTAAACAATAGCATTAATCCTAATACTTTTAACTGTTTTGAGATTCTAAATTTAAACACATTCGAATATAGAACAGTTCCAAATTCAAAATTGCCGGGGAATATGGAAACGACAGAACTTAAAAGGCATGCCTCGTATGTTTGTTACTCATTTACGCCAGAACGGCTGAATGGATCTGGATGAAATTTGGCATGGAGATATATTATAGTCTGAAATAGCACATAGGCTACTTTTATCCCGGGAAAAGATAAGATCCCTCGGGACAGCTAGTTATTATAAGCAGAGCTTGAGCTTTCGGTGAAGGAAAACATCGTGAGGAAACCACAGCACGGTGATACTTTGTAGTACTCGACTGACTTGGGGGACACACCAATAGGTGCTTGGCGACAGATTTTCAACTTGAACCCTCACAACTTTACCCTACGTTTATTATCTACTAGCTGCAATGTGCCACGCGGTTTCACCCGCATTCCCGAGGGATAAAAAGAATTCAATGCCAAATTTCATCAAAATCCATTCAGCCATTTTTGCGTGATTGAGCAACAAACATACCTACAAACTTTCACATTTATAATATTAGTAGGATGGTTAGTATTAGATATCGTGTGGCTGAATGAATATAAACACCTAACTAAAGCCTTGAAGAAAACTAGCTTTCAGGAAGGTGCTTGCCGACTGTAAGTAATTCGTAATTTTTAATGTATTTTTTTACTGATTAGATACAAGGCATTGTTGTAGTTTTGAATTGAAAGCGGTAAGGATCTTGGAATATTTATGCAAAAGATGTATAAGTTCCCCAACACATCATTTGAAGATTTTTGTCAACGGGAATTTAATTTTTAAATTTGTATTGACAACCTGATGACTCCAGAAACTGCTACAATGTGATGAAAATCTTATCTCTGTAGAACCTTGTACCTTTATAATGGTACGTAGCCAACTACTATCAATTGAAATTTGAATCCAAATGTTAAATGTCACACTCCTACTCGATCATAATAATTTTATCCATATTTTATCATAATTATACGCAATAACAATAATATGGCGTCGCATTACTTCAGAGATTCTAAATGGCTTATTATTTATTCAAATTTCTTAGTTACATTTGACATTATCATAGAAATATATATTTTTTTAATTTTAAATCTGTTTTTGAAAGGTGTTGTACACTATTAAAACCCCACTCAGGGTTTCCTTTTTAGGGTTCCGTACCCAAAAGGTAAAAACGGGACCCTATTACTAAGACTTCGCTGTCTGTCCGTCCGTCTGTCTGTTTCCAGGCTGTATCTCAATAACCGCGATAGCTAGACAGTTGAACTTTTCACAAATTATGTATTTCTGTTGCCACTATAACAACAAATACTAAAAACAAAATAAAATAAATATTTAAGGGGGGCTCCCATACAACAAACGCTATTTTTTTGCCCTTTTTGGCTCGATATCAATAATGGCAACAAGGCACTTGATATATTCACAAAATACTCAGTTGTATTTTTACTTTAATAATAAATAATAAAATTTAAATAAAATAAATATTTAAGGGGGGCTCCCATACAATAAACGTGATTTTTTTGCCTTTTTACGGAACGACTTTGAGGTGTATTGTATAGTCACATGGAAGGCATTTTCAGTAATGGATTCATCAAGTTCCTTCAGAAGCAAGAAGAGAACAAGTGACGAACCAAATAGTTCTATTGTTATTTAATCTCCTTACAAAGGATAGATACATAATTAACTGATTAATAGTCTATCATTTCATGTTCGGGAAAACAGTCCTGTCTAATTTTAATGGCGTCTAAATTGACGTTGATAGCAAGCAATTGGATTAATTTGAGAGGACAAAATTTCTTAATACTTTTCTTATGTTAGTTTTTAGAAAGAGATAACTATAGAGATTAAATTAGTTTAGAATCAGCACCGGGCGAACAGAGAACTCATTATATAAATATATATATATATATGTACATAAAAATTAATTGCTGTTCGTTGGTCCCGCTAAAACTCAAAAACTCTTGACCGATTCGAATAATTCTTTTTTTTGTTTTGTTCTGTCAAATACAGGATTGGTTTAAATAAAAAAAAATTGGGAATACCCATAAAAAATGTGGAAAACATTTGATTATTCTAAATTGGTAATTTTCTACGGAAATCGCCGGAATGATAGCGACTCATTATTTTCGTGATGGTTTAGATTCACAATTGAACCCGGTAGGTAGCGTTGGAATTGGGTTCTAAGTTTTGTTTAAATTTCAGAGCAGGACGTCTGCCCGGGCCACTAGTTCAAAGATAAAACAGTAGAGTACTTACCTACATTATTTACATAGTTACAAGGCCTCAGCAAAACCGGTTAAAAAAGTAAATTTCCGTTTGCCAATACCACTCAATTGAACGTATAATTTATTCAAAATCCAACAAGAAATAAACTCGGTTTGTATAATTATTGTTGCTATGTTCGACGAAGATAATTTATTTATGAATACCAATTCAATATCAACTTTATTGCATCCTTTATAAAGACTGGAATAAATAATAAACTACATATTTTAAATATAGACACTGAAAAACAAATGAAAATTCATCTTTATGGTTCTAGAAATAGGTATTACATCACAGCTGGTAAAATTTGACACCAGCTGACACTTGTAGATATTGATAATAATCGACTGTGTAAATGTAAATATTACGGCGCTCACTAGTTTGGTCAATTAACATAAGTAATTTTAAAAAGTTTCAAAAGAAAAACTAAAAGGAAATCTTCAACGCACACGTAGTTTTTTTTCTGTGCTGGCAATCGTCTTAGAACATTTCTATCAATATCAAGTTAATAATAAATACAGAAAAGCTTCAGAAAATTCACCATATTCGCTTTCATTTCACTCCACCGAAATTAATCAATAAAACTCAAAATACTTCGTGTGTAATGAAAATAAAACGAAAACGGAACGTGACTTCGCAAATTCCCGCCAAAAAGTCCCAAAAGTCCCTTGGTTAGTACCTATTCCACAGATTAGATAATAGTCCTTCACACTGCCCTGAACATCGCGAACTGTGCAAGTCACATCACACAAAAGTCACATACAAGTGTTAATAGTCGATAATTATATTAGAGCTATTAAAAGTGTAAAAAGTTGTATTTATGAACTTTACAATCATTATAGTTCATTAACATATTTATTAGGTATCCGGAAGAAAGAAATATTTGAAACGACAATGAAGTAAAAAGTCCGTAATGGAATGCCACTAATATTATTAATGTGAAAGTTTGGATGGATGGATGTTTGTTACTCTTACACGCAAAAACGGCTGAAAGGATTTTGATGAAACTTGGCACACACAGGTAGATAGAAAATTGAAAGTTTGAGTGCCCGTGGTGTAAAAAAAATGTATGGTGACCTGTGTGACCAAGTAACAATAAAATTGCCCATTTTATTGAGATTCTAAAACGGTATTTTCAGCTTTTACTTCAAAGAATATGCCTATTAAAGGGACCAGGATCTAATATTTAGAGTAATCGGGTCCCTGTAAACTTTTTCCTTCAGGCATCCTCAGGAGACGAAGTCCAGTGAGTTTAAGTCCGATGACCATGGTGGCCACCGAATAGTTCCCAGGCGCCTGATTCACCGTCTGGGATATGCACGGTCGAGGTACTGGCGGACCTTTCGGGCGTAATGCGCAGGGCAGCCATCGTGTTGCAGCCACATTATTCTGGGTTGCTCTAAAGGCATGTCTTCCAATAATGTAGGCAGATCATTTTGCAAAAAGTCTAAATATCTTCTGCCATCCAGTGCGGCTGGCAATTCAAAAGGACCGATAATTTGGCTTTATAGATCCCAGTCCAGAGGTTTATTTTGAACTGATACTGGGACCTGTCCTCTCTCATCAAATGAGGATTGGTGCGCTGCCAGCTGTTCAAACTATGCATATTGACTGACCTGTATATTACGGGCCATAGTCAAACGAAGTTTAGAGATGCGTTTGATCTTATGTAAATTAAAACATCATTAATAGCTACATTATTTAATTCTTGTTATCTAAAGGTTTAGAGAAAGCTTCTGATATTTTTCAACTTTTACTACTACAACTTTTTTTCTAATGTTAGAAATTTTTATTTTTTATTTTCACGATTTTAGGGTATATACGCTTTGATATCTAATAACTAAAGATATACAATCAGCGACAAAAAATGGCCTTACCGAATGTCTACCCACTCAAACATTTGAGTGGTCTTTTAATCTAGTAGCATTCGAACGCTCCGACGGTAAACATACCTCAGTCCTCGTTTAAGATATATTTTGGCTAGCAGGTATGAGTCGTAAAATTTTACCTTTATAGGACATGGATGGACAGGAATGTCACAGACATTTGCTCCGAATCTACTGGACGAAATCAGGTGAAATTTGGTAGGATGGTGTAATTCTATGACCCAAACACAGATGTGCATTGTGCAATGTATTTTTTTAAATGTAAATAAGGTTAATTTTAGGGGGCAAATTAGGAAATTAAAAAAAAATGTTTACTGTGTCACATTATATCAAATGAAAGTTATTATTGTAAAATAAATAGTTTTGATTTTATTCATGAAAGAAGACGAAAATTGACCATTCCCTGATCTCCGAAACTACTAAGCCTAACATTTTGAAAAAATACAAATTATACTTCATTGCTAGTAGATAACAGGAAAACCAATGAGAATTCTATGAATTGAAAATAAAGCGCTAAACTCAATATACGACGATCACTGACTTTGGCATTGTACGGAACCCTGTCCACGCGAGTTCAACTCGCACTTGGCCGGTTTTTCCATAAACCTCCAGACAGACAGTCATAAATCAGTTCAGCGGTTATTGATTCCCCATACAAACTTTCACCCCCTTAAGGGGTGATTTCTGGGATAAAAACTATCCTATGTTTTTTCCCGGGACTTAAACTATCCTTATACAAAATTTCATCTAAATCGGTTCGGCGGTTTAAGCGTGAAGAAGTAACAGACAGACAGACAGACACACTTTCGCATTTATAATATTAAGTATTAGTATGGATTTTTTAATGTTGCTCCACTATAAAAGTGTCAGCAGAATGTTTAAAATGTTTGATTAGATAGATTCTACGAATTTTATTAAAGTAAAAGTTTGTTATGTTTGTTACTCAATCACGCCGTAATGGCTGTACAATTTGGATGCTATTTGGCACATAGATAGATCATGATGGAATCAAATCTATACCTACTAATATTATAAAGAGGAAACATTTGAGTGTTTGTTTGCATTGAATAGGCTCTGAAACTACTGGACCGATTTGAAAAATTCTTTCACCATTAGAAAGCTACATTATCCCTGATGAACATAGGCTATATTTTGTCCCGGGAAAAGATAAGATCTTACGGGAACGCCGATGAACAGCTAGTATAAGATAATATTAGATCACTCGGGAACGCGGGTAAAGAGAACATTTTTTTTAATATACATATAACACCTGTTTCTAGGTATTCAATACTTGGTTCATGTAGTATTTAATATTGAAGCCTTGAATCAATATTATTTATTCAACAGACGGTTTTAAACGTGTGCGGCTTTATTGGAGCGTTCCTAGTCTTATACCACTTTGTATAAATTAATGCAATTAAGCCTCTACTCTACTGTACATTAAGCTAACAATAGCCTCAGAAATACGCTTGTCCTAAATACTGTCACCTATTTAATATCCTTTGTTTGCCAAATATAATTCGAATATAATTTAAAATAACAATTGGCCGTCAAATTAATTTGTAATTAATTAAAATCACTTGCTCTTTTAAGTCGACGTGCGTTTTCGGAAGAAGACTTTCAAATACGACATAAAGACGTTTAGGAATGTTACAGAAAAAAATACTTTAATAATTTACAATTAATGTTCATCGAGCTGTTTATTTATAAATGAGCCTTATGATTTCGTATTTGGAACAGGCTGTAACGCGGGAAAACTGAATATTTGTAGCTGAATACACGTGAAGAGTATCTTTTTCTTAAATTGTTTTCTGATAACATAAACGTCGGAGTACTTTTAATAAAACAACGCTTATTTAGTAAACTCAAATCCTTATTAGATAAACTCATTACAAGTATTTTAATCGTCATTTGTTTCCTATTATCCGTCTATCTATATGCAAAAGTATCTTAAAAATATGCTTCATATAAAATAGCTTGTGAAACGAGCAATTCATTCAAATTCGTTTTCTTTTCGTCTACAAAATCAGAAACTTTATAGTACCCTTTCATACATAACTTTTGAACTAACCTTTTAAACTCCACAGATAGTTTTTTTTTAATTTCTTAGGATATTTTGTTACATTGCCATTGAAAGAGTCCCTATCTTTGCTGAACCGAGTTGTTGACTACATAAGATGGCGGTGTAGGTAAATAAAATAATATATTATTTTACCTAGTAACTAAATACCTCTGTATTTGGTAACACATGTTCCAAAATAATAAAAGCTCATAATAACATACTGATAATACCTGTTATATGATACGATAACACAACAGCCTAGTGATTAGGAACCAGCCTGAATGTGATTATGTGAGTTAAAATCATTACTATTATTGACAGAACTTCTTGTTTCGAAAAAAAATGAGAGTTATTCTAAGTTGGTTCGGTATGTACCTAATACATTAGCCGATTGCAATAAAACAATACCAGCTTCGAAGCTTAGGAGGTAATCTTTCACTAATATCTTTATGGTAGGGGAGGCGAATAGGGGATTTCGGGATTTACTCGAGCGCGTCAGATTAACATAAGGGGGGCAACCTTGCACCTTGTGAAGTACTCTCACCAAATCTGAGCCCTCTATATAGTGTCGAACGTCTAGGGTAGCCCGTCAGATTAGTAAAAAAAAATCGATGGTTTGAAATACTCGAGCGCGTCAGATTAAGGTAAGGTAAGTTAGTTACATGCAAAATAGTGTACATTTCAATAATCTGACAATTTGGGCGTGACGAAAGAAAATTGGAGACTCGCAAAGTTGCAAAAAAAACGTCACCTGGATTTTCTCGAGCGCGATTAGTTTTATTTTTATTTTGAAGGAAATTAGTCACGAATCACGGAAATATCTTAATCTGCCGATTTGCACAAGCCGAAGTAGCTAAAATCATTATTAAGTGTATAGTCCAGGAATATTATGAGTTTCACCTCAGAATGAGAGATAGTCACCTATTAACTTGTATAAACCTTTATTTTGACACCCTAAAACTTGTCTCAAAAGCTACTTATCATAGGGTGCCCGCGACTACTGATTTTTCAAGGTCAAAGGTCAAAAAATGATTTATTGCAAATATCTCGTTTCCTATGGGTTTTTTGGTATATGTATTGATAATAAATATTGTAGAAAATTAAATTCTCTACAACTTTTGTACAAAAATTTTTTCGATATCTTGAACCATTTTCGAGATATCGATATTTTTTATATATTTTTTTTTTCAAACCGTCAGATTAAGGAAACTCCTCAACATAATTGTCAGATTATGGGTCAGTACAATAAGGCCATCAAGAAAAACCGCCTGTATAAAAATCTGACGCGCTCGAGTAAATCAAGGTCACGATTTTTTTTTGCATTTTCAAAAATCGGCCCTGACTGATGGTCGCGTCCAAATCGTCAGTCTTTAAAATAGGAGCTACTGGAGGGTTCACTTAACATCCCTTATCAATGTCTGACGCGCTCGAGTAAATTTATTTTTTAAATATTTTCGACCCCTTCGTACGGCCACCCCCACCACGCAAAACGGCAGATTATTATTTTTCCGTTATCAGACAGACGTGGCGCGACTACCCTATTAATATCTGACGCGCTCGAGTATTTCTTGGTGACTGTTTTTTTTTTACATTTTTGAAACCCTGTAGACGCTCCCCCCACCGCTGAAGGGGAAAATATCACATAACCTTTTTTTCTTTATTCCACCTAATCTTCAAATTCCAGTAGGTCCCAAAGACGCTCGAGTAACTACAAATTTAGCATCATTGCCTCCCCTACCATTATCTTGTTGTTGTTGAAATCAAATGAAATAGAAGGCCTATTTCAATAAAAATCACTGGCACTTATGAATTGGCTAAATCTAACGCTCGGTTCGGAACTTTGCTGATAAGAGGCGGCAATAAACTCAGCAATTACTTTTTCAATACAAACATGAAACTGCAAGATACCTTCTATGTTAGGAAACTGTACAATTCCGAAGGTATTTTTATCATATATTTTGAATAAAAATGGCACCAGAATAGAGCCTTGTGGCACATCTATATGTTGTTGATTGATGTTAATTGCCTTCAAAATGTAAGCACGGAATATTATGCTACAATTTAAGTTTAAAAATCTTGCTCTTCCCTACTAATACAATACAGTTGTCTATCAAGCCGCGAGTTACTGGCGATTGTGAAATGGAACCTTGGTTAAAAATGATTTTATTAATAGTCACAGTTCACTGCCAACTGATAGTCATACTATTTTGTGAAATTGCCGATAAAGTTCAGAAAAAGATTTCCTAAACATACTCCTAGAAAAGCCTAGAAATGTCCAATAGGTATTATTAACTAGTGTTCGCCCACTGCTCCAAATTCTAACATAAAATTTTAGGAAAAAAAACCACAAAGTAACTGTTTCCATTTTTCTTAAGCTCGTCAATAACTACAAATAGAGCAGAAAAAGGGGTACTTTTTTCTTCACGTATTAGGTCACTAGCTGTCCCCCGCGGTTTCACCCGCGTTCCCGTGGGATTTTATCTTTTCCCGGATAATATTCTAGCCTATGACACAAATTACGTAGCTTTCTATTGTCAGATGGTCCAAAAATATTTAAAAAATGTAACCTTGCTGAGTTTCTTGCCGGTTCTTCTCAGTTGAAGGCTGACTTCCGAACCGGTGGTAACTTCTGTAATTCGACCTTCATAAGTGCCCTTCTAGGGCCTAAACTGAATAAATGGTTTTGACTTGACTTTGTAAAAGAATTTTCAAAATCAGTTAAGTAGATCCAGAGATTACCAACTACAACCTCACAAACTTTACCTCTTTATAATATTAGTATAGATATAGCGATATACGATAGTAGTAGTACTAGTCGTCAAAGTAACTAAAAACGCTAAAAGTTAGTGTAATTAAGTATAACATGCCTATGTAAATATTACATTATTACAAGCTATTATCACAGTATAAAGATACTATTATCATGTGTGCCAAAGATTAATGGTTATCACTCAGTTGAACTGAGATTATGTTGTTTGATAACAGCGTATTAATACTCTTAATTAAGTTCAACATCTTAGTAAAGTACTTAGAAGTAAAACACATGATAAGTACTTGCATTTCCTCCGTATATTTTTTTTGCAACGTAGTAGTCTTTGCGTAGTATAAAATGATGTCGCTTCCGCTGTCTGTTCGAGCCCTAAGCGCTCACCGAAAAGTCCGCGTAAGGGTGTCTATGGTCCCTCAGACCTCCACCTTTAAGTCCTCCCCAAAAAAAAAAAAAAACTGTCTGTTCGCTTAAATCTTTTAAACTTTTTTGCCTCTTGAAAACCAGGCATTTGTATACTCAAACTCAAAACTCATTTATTCAGTTTAGGCCCTGGTAATGCACTTATGAACGTTACAATTGACTCTACCACCGGTTCGGAATACACTTAAACTGAGAAGACTCCGGAAAGAAACTCAGCAAGCCATTTTTTTTTTCATTTAATCAACATACTTTAAATATTATCATATAAATTATTTTAATTACGAAAAGATTAAATTAAAACCAGTGCTCAAATTATCTGAAATAGATTCCAATGTTTATTAGGTTCGCCCTGCTGGACTGGGCTTGTATGTTGACTTTCCTCTAATGCTTCCATTGACATCTGCAGAAGGACCGAAAAAAAATAATTATTAAATGTCGAGAAAAAAAAATTAATTAAAAATTAACCTATGCCATAGGTGACGTGACGTTCAATTGTTTTATAGTCGATTCATTCTATTGATAGGTAATGACCTTGAGTAGTGTTTTGTTGTGTTTTTTTTCCAATACATAAGGCTAAGGATCATGAATAATTCTACCAAATTGAATTTAGTTGTTGACTATGTTTATACGATAGTGGGCTAGCTACTATCATTAATATTATTTATTTACAGACATGTCTACAATAATATTATAATGAAGTTATCGCGAAATTCAGCGATAAGAAGTATATGTAACAAATTTTAGTGTCAACAACATCAGTTCTTACCCCTAACCTGACTACCCACTAGCTGGGTATATAATCTCGAATTAACATAATTTAATCGTATTAGTTAACAGATTCAAACACTTTCCGCGTATGGTTAATATTTCATGCTTTTATACCTATATCTATATAACAGGTTTTTCCTCTTGAGATCTTTAGGTATCGACTGTTGTTCGAACTCGAAGGACGGCGCACATTCCGCGCACTCTCAAGATAGTGTTCCGTTCAATAACCGTTTCAAGAGCGCTCGAGCGCGGACACGTCATCGCGTCACTTCACTAGTGAACGAACGAACGGTGGTTGCGTTTTATTCCGACTCATTCTTATCATAAGTTATACGTAAATATATTAGAAAATGATTATAATTGCGTTTATATTATAAAGGCTGTATATTTGCATGTATATCACTCATTTATTCATAAAATAACATTATCAAACATGATGAATTTGATTATCGAGGCTGCAACTTTATAGGGAACAAAACGCGACTTTGTTTGACAGCTGTCATATCTGAATTTAAAAAAAGCAAAACCCCTCGCCCGCTCGTTCGACGCTCGCTAATTTGTTTTGATTTGCGTGTTTATTTACGTTTTTTGGTGTTAATCTTTCTATAATTGTCCTTTTGTTCGTTGTTACTACTAATAACTATGATGTCAAACAAGAAACGTGCGTTTACCGCTATAGAAAAGAAGGCTTTTGTGGATATACTAAAGAAATATAAACCAATAGTAGAAAGTAAAAAAACGGATGGACCCTCGCTTAAAAAGAAAAACGCTGCGTGGGAAGAAATCGCTGATGAATATAACGCGAGCCCAGATGCCGATGTTCAGGTAACAATAGAATGAGATATCCTAATTATCTTTAGTTTTAAACTTAGTTGTTGTCAGTGTTTTATAGGACTAGGTGTCGAACCCCGGTGTCACCTCCATTCTTGGATTTTATAACCTCAAACTTTCCTCTAATAATCCCAAACTACCTGAGAAAATAGCTTTAAAATCAGTGCATTGATTTTCGACTTATTTGGTACTTGGTGAAGTGAGTATCATGAAGATTAATTCTGAATATATGATGACACCTATGTAATGAGTAAAATTCACACCCTTGACCTTAAAAGCCAGGGTTTAAAATCTCAGTGAGTTAAGTAAAGTAAAACATTTAAATATTTCTAAGTGAAAAGTTTTTTTTTTGGGCACTTTTTTGCTATCTTTAAGGCACCCTATCATTCCCTGGTTACAGATAAAAAATCTCACAATGAAAATTGCACCTTACTTAACCTGGAAATTGAAACCAGGATATATTGTTGCAAGCCGAGCTCTGACCGAGTATCCAACAAATGAAGCTGTTGAATAAAAATAAATTGCTATCCACATTGCAGGCTACAAGTCAACAATTGAGAAGATTATGGATGAACTTGAAGCAGCGGAAGCGGGAGGCCATGAGGAATGAACAAAGACAACAGGACCCCAGCGAAAGTTCGTTCACATATGACGTAACAATTGATCCCATGGTTCACGAATCTACAAGCGATGGGAGTATGCACATGGACATGGAAGATATTGATGCGGAAACATCACAACACTTTAAACATCGTCAAGTGAAAAAAGAACCATCTCATGAAAATAACCATTCCAATATAGTTAGGGAGTCAGGAGAAAATATGCCTTCAATAATTGACAGAGAGTCCGAAGATAGACTGCATAGGGCCAATGAGCTTCATGTATTGGAGAAGGAGCTATTGTATCATAAAATAAGAGAGGCTAAAGCAAGAGCCGACCTTGCTATGCTTCTGTTAAACCACCAAATAGCGCTTACAAGTAAGTTTAGCTTTGTTAACTATTTAAATTAGTTAGTTTCTTGCCGATTCTTCTCAATTGAACTTTTTTAATAAACTGCATAAATGAATTTGTATTTTATTACATTGCTGTTTTTTCAATAAAAGTTTTTTTTTTAATTCTTGATAAGCTTGTGTTTGACTACAATATCACCATGGTAAGTGAAGATGTGGCCGAAGGTGGTAAGCACACAAAGCCTAGAAAGGAACTAGCTCTCAAGTGCAGCTGTCGGAACACTGACAGATTTTCAACTTGAGGGTGGTAGCCAGCTAGTCGGGTACTACAAAGTACCCTACCACCGTGCTATGTTTTCCTTCACCGAAAGCTCAAGCTCATTGTAGGATTCGAACCCACGACCTTCGCCGCGGTATCCGACGTCACTTACCACTGAGCTATCATCGCCTTATTAGCTATTTATTTAATTGAAATGAAATGTTTATTAGATTATATGTAATGACTCTAATGCGTTCAGAAGGTTTCTTTTGCTGAGAATAGCCAGCAATAAACTCAGTAATTACTCTTTTCAAAATAAACTTAGAATTATTACATGGATTTATGTCCTGCAAGAGGGATCTTGTCCAAGCATTGTCGTCATTTAAATATTCGTTAAAGCCTTCTGTACTAAAATATTCTTAACAAGTACCTTAAATTGTATACTTATTGTAAGTATACAATTTAAGGTATGTATAGTTATGTACTTAGTATCTCAACTAATTTGAAAGTGTTTGTTAACTTTTGATGTTATAATGACAACCAATTGTGATGAAATTTGACATACAGATAGCCTGTCGCATAGATACTTTTACATATAGGTAAACTGTCTTACTGGTCACAATCTCACCATGGTAAGTGATGATGTGGCCGAAGGTAGTAAGCATACAAAGCCTAGTTGGGAACTGGCTCTCAAGTGCAGCTGTCGGAACACACCGAAAGGTGCTTGGCGACAGAATGATTTTGAGAGAAAACAATTATTGACCTAGAAACTACTTTTTGTGATTTTTTTATTTTTATTTTCATAGTAAAATGTATTATTTCAGATATCCCTACAAGTGGTGAAGATTATGATCAATCGTGATGAACAACGGATGAATGAATGCAAGATGGAATTTTTTTAAATATTTAAGTTAACAATAATGTGGATGTAAATAAACGCTGAGTATTCGAAATACTGGGTTTAATTTCCATAAAAATATATATTTTGTTATATTTGAAAAAAGTTAATTATTTACTAAGTACTAACTATTGCCAATAGCGATTTTGACTGACATATCAAATCTGTTTCTTTTATTAAATGTCAAGATAAAAGTTTGTATGAACTTTCATATTAATGAAATACTGACTTGTGACGTCACAAAATTACAGGACCAAATGATCTACAGTTAAAAATATTGATCTACATCCCTGAATTTGTAACCTTTGTCTTGTTCCATGATTTTCAAAATATGTATGTAAGTATATAAACTTTCGAATTTATAACTGGCATATTATATTGACAGCATAATGCAATAAAGAGCAAGCCATATAAACGATATTAATAATTTAAGTAGTTTTATGAAGGCGATGATAGCTCAGTGGTAGTGACGTCGGATACGCTTCAAAGGTTGAATCCTACAATGAGCTTGAGTTTTCGGTAAAGGAAAACATCGTGAGGAAATCATAGCACGGTGGTCGGGGGGTACCTATTGGCTGGCTGGCTCCCACCTTCAAGTTGAAAATCTGTCGCCAAGCACCTATCGGTGTGTTCCGACAGCTGCACTCGAGAACCAGTTCCCATCTACAATGTGTTGTGTATGTGTGCTTACCACCTTCGGCCACATGATCACTTACCATGGCGAGATAGTGGTCAAACACACGCTTATCCAAAATAAAAACAATGTTTAAAGTCAAAGTCCATTTATTTATTCAGTTTAGGCCCTAGAAGGGCACTTATGAAGGTCGAATTACAGAAGTTACCACACCGGTTCGGAAGTCCGCCTTCAACTGAGAAGATAAAGCGATAATACCGACGTATTGACATCAAATGCCGTGACGTTAGGTCGTTATTTCGAATTCTTCATGTGCTTGTCTTGAAAGAAAAGATCGTAAGTTAACCATAGCACGATGGTAAAGTACTTTTGTCATTCCCGCCAGTCTGGCTACCACCTTCAAGTTGGAAATCCATCCTGACAAATTCCCTTGTCAACAGTGGGTACAACAACGACTCATCTCACAGTGGTAAGGGTGAACAACGACCCAACACCAGTTAAAGATCACCAAGTGCCTGTGTTCCTGTACAGCAGGCACTCCTTCGTGGCTGATCAGTGGGACCTTACCACCAACCAGGTAAGTGATTTGAAAAAAGTTGAGAGAGAGCTCCATTTGGTTTTACGACAGCTTTGTTGTTCATTAATTATAAGACTAGCTATTTCCCGCGGTTTCATTCGCCTTTCTATTTCAATCGGTTTTTTATCACAATTTCATGGTTTTTAATTTATTTGCGCCCTAATTATGTTTCTAAAATAATGTAAGTAATGATACTCCTTATAACATCAGCTATCGGCTAGTGAAAATCCCGTCAAAACCGGTCCATCCGTTTCGGAGATTAGCCAAAACAAACACATTTTTGGTATAAGTACCTACCGTAATGTACCTATACTTTCATATGCATTTAGTAAAAAGCTGTTCTTATAACATTACATACAGACTCTTCAATTTCATTTAATTGTACCTACAGATACTTATTACTCACCTATTTATTTTTTGGAAAGCATAATTCAGATACCTTATAGATTTTGGTCATGTACTTAGGTTTGTAATCTGTCAAGAACAATTAAGTACCTATGCCTCCATACTTATAGATGTAAAGCGTACAGACATATTTTCACATTCCTGTATGTTTTTCTCTTTTATAACAAAGCGATGTAAAATCTAATTTGAGAATTGAGCGTCTCGGAACAATCGCTCGTTTTATAAAATAGTTTCATTGCGATGATAGGCCGGTGCCAATAACTTCACTCACGCGCAGGGTCAATGCCCTTTACGCTGATAGTATGTACACAGTTGTTACGTTTGAGAAATCAGGAAAACAATGGAAAGTCTAGTTTCAACTCAATCGTTACGAATAGAACAAGCCACATTTAGTAAGAGAATACTCTGTTTCTCGCTATGTTTGCTCAGCTCTGCTGGTAGGTAGGTACATGCATAACTAGAAAATATTATACTAAGTACCTAGTGGCGCTGAGAGCTGGATGTAAGACCTAGCGATAGCTCCGCCATTTTGAAAAAAATCCACACAACAGAATCGACTAAAAAAAATCGATTATGCTCACAATATTTCACTAAAATCGGTTGATAAATGCGACCGATAGAAGAGAACAGCCGGACAGCTGGACAGACACACATAGCTTAAGGGCAAAAATCCAAGCTGAACGGAAAAAATCAATGGTCAAAAATTGATAAAGTAACATTACATTACATTACACACATTACAGTCTCATTACATTGCAGTCTCCGAAATAAGTTTTGGACAGATAGGTACCTACTTCATTTCTTTTCGATGAGACTTTCAAGGGTTAAATATTTTTATGCATGTTGTTGACAGTCTTAACAATGGAAGAGTCCATTAATTTATGTAAAACACATTAATCTAATATGGACCTCGCCTTGATACCTACTTTACAACTAGTAGAAACACCTAGTTAACTAAATAATAGTCTGTGGTTGGCACAATAATAAACTTACATTTTCACATTTACCATACTAAATTGAGTGAAGCGATAAAGAGTGCATTGACCCCGCTTCTGATATAGCCACTGCTATACATATTATTTATCGGCCCGTAGGTATTAATAACTACTTCCAAAGTATATCTGGACATAGCGACCGAGGAAGTTAGCGGAAAATACATTCAACACGCTATTATATATATTAGGTATTTTTCTTATAATTCTCGTAAACATTTCATAAATATAACGAGTTAAAACAAAGTTTCCCGCCGCGTCTCGTCTGTCTGTATCGGATAAACTCCAAGCTTATTGAATGGATTTTCATACGGTTTTCACCAATGGATTCATTAACGTTTTGTGTATACACAAAATATTTGTGATGAAATTACATACATAATACGAAAAAAAACTGTTCAAACCAATGCCTCATTGCTGCGTCGATTATGATTCACAATAGCCCTACTGATTTTAATCTTAAACTGTATATTTCTTCTATTAGAATTGTTGATACATATCATTGCTTAAATTGAACAAAATAGAATACCAAGTTTCTCTAGTAAGCGATTCGAAATCCAGTTTTGTCGACATCTATATATGGGGTTTGGTTACCTTATTCGACGACTTTTAGAATGGCTATTAAGTTTAAGTTATAGGTTTATTTATGTATATTTTCATGTACCGTAGATAAATAAATGTATATATTATAATTTGATTATAAATATACCTAAATTTTGCGGTCGATTTCCATTTAATTTATTTACATAAATCTGTCAATTACCCATTTTAAATATTCGTAAAGTAGGGACTATGTAACATTAACTCAATATAAATAACGCGATTAAATATGTACCTTAAAAATAGGTATACGACAATAAATTGGGATACAATTGATTAAAGCTTAAGCCCCCGAAGTGGTATCTCTCCGTATATGATATGAATCGAGGTCAGAGAGGCGCATATGCGCTTGCTACGCTGCTAAATTTAGAAGGCCACCGCTTATTATCACTTTACAATAGCTGTTGGTATGTTTGTAATGCGGTAATCTCGAGAGCTTTGTTTGATTTGCTAAATAAATAAATAGTTTGCAGTTTTTTAAGACGTATTAGCATAGTGCCTTAAGCTTAATTAGGATCGGTAAACGTATTGACACTCGATGTTATTACGTTTCTCTTCTTTCATTATGGTTTACAAATAAAGAGTTATCTATCTTATTGGAGCTACATTAAATAAAAATGCTAATCATCATTTGTCGGAGATATTCAAATTAAGAGGAAAGAAAAGACATTTGAAAATTGTGTTACCAGATCACTGAAAAATCCTGTAATTTCTCTAAAAATGTTCTGACATCTGCCTGGAGTGCGCGCGTTATGCCGGCAACCTCGTTCCAAGAGTCGGAATAGGAAGGTATTCAGTACAAATGCTCCTTACTGCACGCTAGAGTCAGCGTATAGATTTCTCTTTATTTATTGATATACTTGTATTTATGTTATTAGTGTTAACTTGGTTTAGTTTTATTGTTACTACAAAGAAAACAATACTACTTATTTAGGTATTGTATTATTTCACCAAAAATCCTGTCATTCTTAAAAAACCCCGAAATCCTGACAAATCCCAAAAGACCTGACATGTCAGAACAAATCCTGACGTCTGGTAACCCTACTCGTTAAAACCGGTTTTTCGAACCAGTATCCCCTAACAAAAATATTTTTTTATCAAATAACCAAAATTGACGACAATAAAATATAAAGTATTTCATTAAAACTTGTTATATTATCGATTGAACAAAAAAACTCGAATCGTAAAAATATGTTTTTTAGCTCTATCTGTATTTGGACGTCTAAATTCTAAACCATTTCGGCTTTGTGACACAACGATACTTAAGATTTTTATAGGTGACTAGTGGACCCGGCAGACGTTGTCCTGCCCTGAAATTAAAACAAAACTTAGAACCCGATTCCAGCGCCATCTACCGGGTCCAATTTTGTTTTCAAATCATCGAGGAACCCATTGAAATACACACACAAAATTTCATCCAAATCGGTCCTGTTACCATACTCCTCCGAAACGGCTTGACCGATTACTCAAATTACTAAAATGGCTATTAAAAAATAAGGGTTGATCGTAGAAGGGTGAAAATTGGGGATTGTATGTATTTTTGTATATTGTATCATAAAAAAATAGAAATTAGAAATTTTGTCTCAAAAATAAAAAAAAATTTTAGGGGTGGACTACCCCTAACATTTAGGGGGATGAAAAATAGATGTTGGCCGATTCTCATAGATACCGGATAAGCACAAAAAATTTCATCAAAATCGGTTAAGCCGTTTCGGAGGAGTATGGCAACGAAAACTGTGACACGAGAATTTTATATATTAGATAATAAGATAATTCGTAATTGTTACTTGCTCAAAATAAGTAGATAAATATAGATCGCCTTGTTACTACGTCCCAAAGTCATTATTTATCACGCGGACTTAACCCACATTCGGTATTGAAATCGAGTCTGACGAGGTGCGTGGATTAATAATTCCGTGTTTAAACGTGTTACAAGTGTTTAGGGTTCCGTAACCAAAAAACGGTAACCGTATAATTTTGGCCTCACTTGTCCGTCTGTCCGCGTTAGCCGGACGCGAATTCTAATCGTTCAACTAGCTTATCTCGAGTTTTTTGGGACTTGAGTCTATCGCGAGGTAGAGTTTTATACATAGACCTGGTTAGATCCGACTCGAAGGACCAAATTTTATAGGCGATAGAAATAAAACTTGGAATAAGTATATGAATAGGATCGACCGCGTTCGAAGGCGCGAAATGGCGTATGTGCGACTAACTCTTGTGTGCCGAAAAAACTCTTTTCAAGTTTTTTTTAAATAAGACAGTTTGTGTAGATTTTGAGATATGGGATTTCATCGGTTGCAACGCTATTTTTGTAGCTAATTATATTGACTATCTACATAAATATAATATACGTTATGTACCTTCATTAATAATTCCAATTCCCAATAATGTACATGTTATTTGAATTAATATAAAAAAAAAATAACCGTCTTCAACCGATTAATCGAAAGATAAAATCGACTAAGCATTCTCGGTATGGGACGATGCGTCTATTTGTGTAAGTAAATAACTTGATCAAGGATTTGTTTGTTTGGAATTTGCTATATTTATCAAGTTTAGGAATGTTTTAGGGTTGACAACAGTTCGGTTTGCTATTTGTCTGCGGTCGGCACACATACTTTCATTTGGATTATTCGAGCGACTGACTTGACAGGTCTTTGAGCAGCGGCAGGTCAAGTATTTAAACAGCAACGTTTTGAATGATTGTATTTATGTAGAGGATCATTTTGTCTTGTATATGTATATCATGGTTGGTATAAAAAATAACATAATGTAACTGGATTTTATATTATAATGTGCATGCTATTTTGTAGCGAAATATAAAAATGCATGTATTTAAATGAGTAGTCAGGAATGTCGTATCCTGACAATTCCAATTTAAGTTTAATATATCCCGTAGCAAAATACTAAAAAGGTTGATCTATTTATGAATTAATTTCGAGGTTATAAATTATGTTTTGGTTTCTGTCACCTGTCAATATTGAGCTAATCCAACTATGATAGGACTTTTACTATTATGCCTAAGAAAATACTGATAATTCATGATATTCATTGTTATGTGGTTTGGTAGAATCTTAAAATCTTGTTCGTCGTATTGTGTTCATGAATTTATGTGGTGTAGTGAGGACATCCATCCATCTTGTAAGCCCACATCCACCCACGGTACAGTTAGCCTCATTCGCGTATAATTTAACAGTGATCTACCAAATAATGCTGCTTCAGTGTAGTAAAACGGATTTTTTTATTCTTTAGCTTTTTATGAGTACCCGAAATCTGGCCTTAAAATTTATAAATGCGATTTTTCATAAAACAGAATCCATGTGTTGTTATTGTATGAACAAACCGGATTTTACGATGTATGTTATTATGATTAAAACTTTATTAAATTCATAATAACAATAGCAATTAATGAAGTGATTATTAACATAGTCGATTATGTTAATTAGTCATAATCGCACAACACTATGAGAGCTCACAATCCTTGAAAAATAAGCGCCCGGCGCCTTTGTAATATGTCAAGCAAATATTAATTTTTCGTGTGCATTGACAATTAATGGTGAATTTGAAAATTTACTAGGCTTGGAACACATTTAGAATTAAAATTATCGCATCTCTAACCAACAGAATCTGTTAAATAGTTTTTTTTAAATATGTGTGTTGTGATACATGTAAATAAATAAAGTGCATGTTCCTAATTTCCTATTCAGTATGCATTATGTATGGTATAGTAACTTGAACGCATCCACAAACGTCACCCGGAACGTTTTTTTTTTTCATTGCCAGGCCCTCAAAGCTAAAGTTACGTTTGGATTGTGAACTAGGGCCCGGGCCCCGGTCCCTTCACAAGGTCAGCAACTCTTCGCTAACCTCAATTGTACAGCGACCCACTACGACCGTTGTATTATGAATTCAATCTGACTTGTTTATTATTGCTAGGAAGGTATGAACCGAACGAAATCGTGACTTGGAGTTATGAATATTAAGGATAAATTATGGTTTATATGAAACACATTAATAATAACACACCAGTATAAAAAGTGCATGTTTAATTATTACAATTAATTACGCTTGTAAATAAGAAAAAATAATATGAAGTCGATTTCATCAGGTTTATGATATTTTTTCTATGACTGTTTCATACATAAAAGGCTGATGATAATCATGGAGTTACCTCATAGTTCCACTAGTAGAGTTTTATTGTCTAATCAATTCATATGACTTAGGCACAGACTTAGGCGAGTACAAAGCGCGATAGCTTGTTGCTATCTGCTAAATATAACGATAATATATTTATAGCATATGGCTATGTTGTGAGTTTGTGACTCACACAGCGGTTGAACTCCTAGTAACTAGATCTTCTATATACATAAAATTCTCGTGTCACAGTTTTAGTTACCGTACTCCTCTGAAACGGCTGGACCGATTTTGATGAAACTTTATATTTACATTCAGTATGTCTGAGAATAGGTTGTTATCTATTTTATACTAGCTGTCCCCCGCGGTTTCACTCGCATTTCCGTAGGATCCGCGTCTTCGTGGGATCTAGCGGTATATAAAATAAAACCTACTCACAGACCTACTAAATATACATATAAAACTTCATCAAAATCGGTCAAGCCATTTCGGAGGAGTATGATAACAAAGGACGGATTTGGATGAAAATTTGGTTTGTATATTAATGGGTTATAATAAATTTGTTGTACTATTTATAAAAACCCTTGTCTCTTTTTTGACTTATTAGCGGGATCTTGCGAAGTGACGTGTGTGATTGTTTTATTTTCATTAAAATCGTCCCCCGCGGTTTCATACGTATTCCCGAGGGATCTTATCTTTTCCCGGGTTAAAAAGTATCCTATGTTTTATTCCAGGATATGGACTACCTGTGTGCCAATTTTCATTTAAATCCGTTGAGCCATTTTTGCGTGAAAGAGTAACAAACATCCATACATACCTACTATTACTACAAAAGTGTTGGAATAATATACCCCCTCCTCTACGTAGGCCAACAAGTATCACTACATTTAGGTCTAAGTTTAAAAATATACTCATAAACGTTCAGAAATCCAACACTTAGAGGTTTACGTTTATATCAACACTTATATGTTTACTTTATATTATTTCCTATTTTATTTTATGATATTATAAAATATATGTAGTATATATGTATACCCTGAGTGATACTGTCTTGGGTTTATAAATTATTATTATTTGTAGATATATGTATATGTATGGATAGGTATAGTATATTATAATATGATTACGATTATTCGTACGTAAGCGCTGTCCGTCCGCACGTCCGTGAATCACCCGTGGCTTCAGCCGAAAATCAGCGCTGTAGTTATCTGCAGCATAGGCTGAGCTGGGGCCATTTGGACCCACATAATGTGTAACTTACTTTTAATTTCTATTGTTTTTTTTTGTTTTTATGTGTGTGTGTCCAATAAATGCTTTTTTATCTTTTATCTTTATCTAAACTTTCGCGTTTATAATATTATTAGGATATTAAGTGACTTTACAGTTTGTCCCAAAAAGTCGGTGAAAAGTTTTATTGGAACGTCCACCGATTTCACTAAAACCTGATCTAACTTATTCGACGATGACTATATATAACATTAATAACTTTAAATTGGCATTAAATCATAAAGAACTCAGAAACTCTTTGTTCAAATCTATTTTAGGTTCTACCTATTCATAAGAAAGTTACATAATAGAGACTTTAAAAGTCACCGACCGTCCCCAAAACTCAAGGTTCATGAAATATCAAAATCAATTTATAGGTCGTTTTACAAAACCTTATCTATCATTTGACAATTGAAAGCTTTACCGATAAGATAGCTTGAAGTGCAAGTGACACTATAAATACATGTGAAATGCAGTTATCTTATCAATATCCTATTTTAATATAGTGTCATTTATTTTATCTATACATCGTTATATTAAAAAGTACATAAACATAGCCAATCTGTCTGCGATCTTTGGAAATATTCCTTTCGAGATATGATTCTTTCACCAATAAAAAAAAATACTGTCATTTATTTTATCTATACATCGTTATATTAAAAATTACATAAACATAGGCAATCTGTCTGCGATCTTTGGAAATATTCCTTTCGAGATATGATTCTTTCACCAATAAAAAAAAATATAGTGTCATTTATTTTATCTATACATCGCTATATTAAAAATTACATAAACATAGGCAATCTGTCTGCGATCTTTGGAAATATTCCTTTCGAGATATGATTCTTTCACCAATAAAAAAAAATATAGTGTCATTTATTTTATCTATACATCGTTATATTAAAAAGTACATAAACATAGGCAATCTGTCTGCGATCTTTTGAAATATTCTATTCGAGATATGATTCTTTCACCAATAAAAAAATATATTTTTGTGAACAACCTTCGTAAAGGTATTTGAGGTCAAATACTGAGCTATAAAAATCAAAATACGCGATTTTAATCCCACTAATATTATAAATGTGAAAGTTTGGATGGATGGGATCTGGGATGTTTGTTACTCAATCACGCCAGAACGGCTGAACGGATCTGAATGAAATTTGGCACAGAGATGGATTATAGTCTGGAATAACACATACGATACTTTTTATCCCGAGAAAGGATAAGATCCCTCGGGAAAGCGGGTGAACTTAATTAATTTATAAAAAACGAGTAATTTTTTTGGGCAACCAGTAGTTTGGGTTGCCAGGTGCCAAAAAATCATATTATCATAATATCAATACCTTATATACTTAATACTTAGTGCGCC
Source organism: Ochropacha duplaris (assembly GCA_951361185.1). Classification (NCBI taxonomy): domain Eukaryota; kingdom Metazoa; phylum Arthropoda; class Insecta; order Lepidoptera; family Drepanidae; genus Ochropacha; species Ochropacha duplaris. Next base: position 10,660,430 of record OX592703.1, read on the forward strand.
GGAGAACCTTAGACCTTATTTTCACCCGTGTTCCCGAGGGATCTGATACTTTTCCAGGGTAAAAGTATCCTGTGTGATAATCAAAATATATTCTATCTATGTCCCAATCCCATCCAATTCCGTTCAGCCGTTATGGATTTAAAGTGATAGCTGTATAAAACACTACAAAAGTAACAAAAATTATGTAGATTATAAATTAATCTCAAAATCACGTTTTATGGATTTAGAATGGATTGCCATCGAGCCAGCGACCCTGAAACTTTCAGCCGGGTAGCTGAAGTGCTTGAAATTTGAGTTGCAAGATTCCCCCCGGACCGATAGACAGAGGAACAAGAATGTGACTTAATAAAAACGTGGTAAAATTAGTACGAATGATTGTAACAATTTCTTCAGTAGCGAAGCGAAATAACAGTTTGGAAACTATAATAAAATCCACTCGCAAATATGTTTGCCATAAATAACCGAATCGAAGTACGTGTCGATTACCAAGTGATGGGGGAATATTCCACAGTGTTTCATATTCGATTCAAATAAGTGCTGTAGTACCACTAGATATGACGTCGGCGATGCTAAATCGATTTACGCAGTTTTAATTTGATTAAGGGTTTCTGCATGCATGACGTTTTTCTATATATCGATACATTTATATTAAAATACTTATTCTATCTTGAAATATTCAGGTAAGCATCAAGTAAGTAAGGTCATATTTTTAACCTATCAAGCCTTTATTGATGAGCCATTACAGTTACCCTCAACGCTAAGGTCAAAATCGGTAAACGTACATAAAAAAAGAACATAACTAGAACCTCCTCCTTTTTTGAGGTCGTTTAAAAGGTTGCGATTCATCGATTAATAAACACCACGCAGTCGTAGTTTCTAACGACAAATTATTTTCCGATAACAGTTTCCAGTTCGGACGATGGCATAAGAACAGAAGTAGGTAATGGAATGGAATAATTAAAATTTATTACTCGACGCCTATTTGTGACAAATCTGAATAATTCATTGGAATCAATTGTCTGGCTGGATGGAAAATAGATACGTGCTGCAGGAAGCGTCTGGCTTGAAGGCATAAAGCGATTTATCTACAATCTGAGATATGATTGAATTGTTGCATTTAAAATCTAAATAAAGGAACGGAAACACCGAATCATTGACATAAGGTGATGTCTCCATGGTAATTACGTGGATTAGGGTGAAGGTCGTGTGTTCTAATCCATGACAATTTTTTTTTCTATTCTGGATAGGCTTGTGTTTGACTACAATCTCACTATGGTAAGTGATGATGTGGCCGAAGGTGGTAAGCACACAAAGCCTAGATGGGAAAATATACAAAATATCTTTAAGTGATAGGTAATATACTTAGACCAATAAACCACGTAATATATTAACTCTTTCTCTATGTTGTAATTTTTTTAAATATAGGTGTGTAAAAAGCGTGAATAAACGAATTCCACGCGTACGAATTCGCGGGCGAAAGCTAGTAGTTACTCAAAATATGGTAGTTACGTAGATTGACGGGGCGAGGGTCGTGAGTTGGAATCCATAATAAAAATCAATTAAAAAAAAGTTTTTTTTGTTTGCGTGGATTACTGGCTGTATAGGGTTGAGACCATAGCCTGCTATGCTACCATGATATCGGTTTTTAGTTTTGAAAAACAGAGCAGGCCATGGTCATATGGTCATAGGACCTGTAGTTCCAGCTTCTTTATTTGTATATAATCTAAAGAAAGCTCTTTTAGATATCGATCATTATTTAAAGAAAAGTTGTTTTGTTTTTGTAGATATTCATCAATGTGATGAACCACCAAAATGTTTTCGCAAATTCTTTTCTTTATGTGTTTTAACAGAAATAAAATGTAAAATTATGTGCGTGTGGCATAGCTCTGCCGTATGCCGCCAAGGCACTTAGTGACAGAACTGACAGGTACTCCCAACCTATTTATCTAATAAAATATTTCACCTCGAAGCTGTAAGTACTTAAGTAATTTAAATATTAAATGAACGATGATTGTTGTTGTCTGCCGTGAGCCGTGAGCCGTGAGCGAGCAGTCACACTCACACGTCTATCTGTCAACTTTCTGTCACTTTCTCCCACACAGATGTTGTGTATCATTGTAGTAATTCATTTCTACATTCTCAACTGTAAATTGAATTAGTTTTATTAGTAACAGTGTACGGTGTGTATTGTTTTATTTTTTTTTATCTCGAAAAGTGTTTTCTGTAATTACAATTTTTTATTTGAGTCAATTTTCTATTCGTTTTAATCTGTTGACTCGCGACATTAACCTGTCAAACCACTCGTCAACTCGCGCACAGTTTTCAAAATTCGCACCCAATTTTCAAGTAAACGTCATCGTCCCATTGTCCCATTTGAGAACCAAGTGGTGCGGACTCTGAAACCCCGATTGTCCCAAGAAAGAACTGACAGGTAATCAGAAAACTACAGTTCAATTAAAATACACGTGATTAAGTCATGGGTAATTATACAACTTATTGTACAAGTAGTATTTCATCTATCAAAGAAATATATGTATTATAAAGTAATGAAATATTCATGGAATAAATTGTACATGAATAGATGCGACACACAACACTGACGCAATATTGACCTATTTTCAATAGGAACAACTGTCCAAGTGCGTGTCTGACGTTAATTCAAGATTCCATAGACGTTTTACTTGCTTTTTTTATTATTCTGGATAGGCTTGTGTTTGACTACAATCTCACTATGGTAAGTGATGATGCGGCCGAATGAACCTACCACCGTGCTATGGTTTCCTCACGATGCTTTCCTTCACCGAAAGCTCAAGCTCATTGTAGGATTCGAACCCACGACCTTCGCCGTGGTATCCGACGTCACTACCACTGAGATATCATCGCCTTAAAGTATGCCAGTAGTACCGTATTCTGTAGTCGCAATGACGATATACTACGTCAATATAAAAATGTGATACATAGTACCAACGTCCGCTGTGGTACCAATCTACGAAGACTCGCCCACTCTTTTTCCTAATTCCTTACAGTCCAAGTGTGCATCCTCTTGCTATTATTGTAGTGCTGCATATAATAATAATAATAATTTATTTATTCACATAACATTTACACAGATTACATGAAGTCCCTGACTTCTGAGCTAGGTATATATGACATTGCTTATGCTTAGCTTCTTGTCGGCTCTTCTCAGTTGAAGGCTGATTTCAGAACCTGTGGCAAAACCACGTTCTAGTATTGGTTTATATATATTTTAAATGTCGCACAAAGTTAAGTCAGTGGTCCAGAAGTAATTTTAAATGAAAGCATTGACAGTTCGATCACCTAGTTTCTGGTTCAATGGTTTGGAAAAAAGCGTGGGGTACCATACTGTTGTGTTAAGTTGTCTGAAAAGGGTTTTCAACTTAGTAACTACGAATCGCTGAAAACGAAAATATAAAGTATTTTAAATCTGTTATTCCGGGTTGACACGGTCGCAAAGGTAAGTGATTCAATAATAACTTTAGTACAGCGGATCAATTACGTAACTTGTTGCAATTAGATTCAATGTTTAAAACACACGAACAGCACTTCGTTGCGAGTAGAACCATTTTAGAGGGAATACTGAAAAAAAATACACAACCGGTATTATTACACCATCCGATAATGTTGCTAATGAGGATGAAATTCTCAGATATGACATACGGCAAAAGAATAAAAGTGTTCATTTTAATTCACGTTATGGATTTGAAATGATATACTAAGCGCTCTGTAACGGTACAGATCCCTCTCAGGGCTCGAGTCATAACCACACTGACAATTATTTCGTGGTATACATTTTTTCCACCATTGGTATTTAAAAGTTTAAAAGCCTAAAATAATAAATAAAGTTCTCATAAGGAAGGAAATACCACTTATTTAGAAGGTCATGTTTGTTATGTTTATAGTCTCTGTGACCCTGAGTACAGTTTTTATGGTCCAAACTGAGGCTCAATAACACGTAGCTTAAATACCGTTAAAAATATGTTTTTGTCTTGATTACGATAGTAATAATATCCAGAAACATTCTGCACACGCGGATATCTGATCACAAACTAAGAAGAGCTCTTTGGAAACCAGATAACATTTATTAGATGAATAAATTTATGAGGTCTCCTGCTGATTTTTGACCTAAATATTTATGACCACAGGTTGATTGGTTGATTGATTTATTGTAATACTAGCACCCGCGTTTGGTGATATCTTTTCCCGGGCTAAAAAGTACCCTATGTGTTATTCCAGGTTATTATCTACCTGTGTGCAAAGTTTCATCAGAATCCGTTCAACAGTATTTACGTGAAAGAGTAATAAACATCTTCACATTTATAATATTAATATGATGAGTTCTATATACAAGGAACGAGAGTCGTTTATCACATAACAAAATGCTTTAATGTTTTATGTCAGTAGTCTAGTCTAGTAGATAGTCGGGTCACCTAATGGTAAGTGACTACTGTCGCCGTTGTAATGGTAGGTAGGGGAATGCCAACAAGGCCAACCGGCTCTCGAGCTAGAATACGATTTTCGACTTATTTAAATTGATAGCCCAATGAGACCTACACAAATTCTTTTTTTAAATCAATATTTATTTATTTCTAATTTTTCAGCAGCTATACGTAATTTTTACTTTAGTATCACAGAGTAAATTATAGCAATACATACATTCAAATATATTATCACTATTCGTAAAATAACACTACGAAAACAATACCTACCATAACAACCAACAAAAACAGCTGTTACTCATGATATGCTCGTTCATTCTCCTACCTAACCATTCTTATAGTATCCTTGTTTCTACACAAATGTTTTAATTTTGGTGTCTTGTTAAACTGGTCGAATGTGCATGTTTGTATACTCAACTATTTCTAGTAAAATTTAAATGTTATGGAAATATAATTCGCGATGTACTCAAATGTGAGTGATAAATACTCGAGTAAATTAATTTAACTACATCCCTTCTAGATTTGTAATTTTATCTGCCACACTCGTAAGATTGTGGTCATACATTGTCAAGCAATTACATTTTAAGCGGGAGGCTAAATAGTGGCTAATTAGCCTAACTTGGCCTGTACCGCATCGCCGGCAACAACGGATTCAATTCACGTATCAATAATGCCATCGTGTGATGAGATATCGGAATGTAGTGGGGATATTGCAATATTGCAAGTTATATATGTGTGCGTTAGAGTGCTATTTCTCAGCCATTTTATAAGATCGAATGTTGTTAAGCCAATTTAAATCTTCACTAGCGTTTTGAAGGTTGACTTTTGGATCGGTGGTCATTTCAGCAGTTTTGACCTTTTACGAGCTAGGTAAAAGAACCAAGTAAAGTCTATGCATACATGTTCCATAGTTGGTAGAATCCTTATCTATTTACAACAAATGTACAAAATATACAAACAAATGTACAACTATAATATATAAAAAAAACTTCCTCGAGGCTGCCGCTGCTCCCGATCGGCAAGGTTCCCAGCAGGCTGGAAGCGTTTCCTCTTTGGATGGCGGAAAAAACTCCCCGCACGCCGGTCTCCCGAGCCCTCGATAAATTTTTTCTCAACCTGGTCTAAAATAAATGTCAAGGCTAGGAATCGCGCAAATCTATCGCAGACCTTATAGCCACTTATAGCTGAGCTGCATGTTATCGTATCTTACACGTGCAAGTTCAAGGTCAAGAGAACACGATGCACTACTGGCACTACGCATACAATACTAATAACCTATAATAAACTGTGTTAGTGTGTGGGAGTGAGATGGGAGTAAATAGTCATATTTTATCTTTACTTTGTTTTATTGGGAAGAGAATACTTACATATTGTTATGGATATTATATACAGGGTGTCCGGTAAGTAGTACGACGACCTTATGGGGGAGATAGGTGGGCAGGTCACCTACCAAATATATAAAAATGACCTCAGTAAAACTATCACCATTTTCGAGATATTTAAGATCTAATAAAATAAAAAAATCAACACAATAATCTGAAATATCATCGGAGTATCTCGAAAATGGTGAACTTTGTGAAGATAGGTAGGTGGGTGCCCTACCAAATATATATAACACCTCAGTCAAATTATCATTAACCCCATTATTAGAATAGGTAATAGATTTTTTTTTTCTGTCGGTGTGTTCCGACAGCTGCACTTGAGAGCCAGTTCCCATCTAGGCTTTGTGTGCTTACCACCTTCGGCCACATCATCACTTACCATGGTGAGATTGTGGTCAAACACAAGCTTATCCAGAATAAAAAAAAAATTATAAAATACTAGCTGTTCCCCGCGGTTTCACCCGCGTTCCCGCGGGATCTTATCTTTTCCCGGGACAAAATATAGCCTATTTTCATCAGGGATAATGTAGCTTTCTAATGGTGAACGAATTTTTCAAATCAGTCCAGTAGTTTCAGAGCCTATTCAATGCAAACAAACAATCAAATCTCCTAGGCTTTGTGTGCTTACCATCTTCGGCCACATCATCACTTACCATGGTGAGATTGTGGTCAAACACAAGCCTATCGAATAAAAAAAAAATGTATACAGGATGTCCGGTTAGTAGTACGACGACAAAGTTATCTCGAAAATGGTGACACTTTTACTCAGGTCATTTTTATATGCATATTTGGTAGGTGACCCGCCCCCCTATCTCCCCCTTAAGTTTGTCGTACTACTTACCCAACATCCTGTATAATGGTCGCTTATTTGTGGCCGTGTCTGTCTTCTCTACACGTGTATGGTGTTTGGTTTAATTAATGAGAAACAGCGATAAGAGAATTATTTAATCGCTCGTGATTTCTTTTCCTTGTATTGTTTTTAAAGTAACTTTTACTCCATTATTTTGATTGAATTGTTGAGTATTAGATTGTTGATAGTAGAGAGTTGATTTATGGTATAAATTAGATTTTCAACTTGAGCTTGGTAGCCAGCCAAAGTACTACAAAGTACCCAGCTCATTGTAGGATTCGAACTCACGACCTTCGTCGCGGTATCCCACGACACACAAGCTATAATCGCCTTAAAGTGAAGCACAGAAAAGGAAGCCGATCGCGTTCCTGTGCGACGCGAGTCACGCGGGATAACGTAGGTACCTACGTGCAGGTCAGGCATACAACTTCGTGCGCGTTGCTTCATTTCATTGGAGACTATTGTTTACGTACGCTCCTTATACCTTCTATTTAGCAGAATGGTAGGGATCTTATTCTCGGTATTTTTATAGCGCGACGCCGACACCATGGACCTAATCGTCGAGTGTCTTGTTTTATTATCAAACTAACTGTCCCCCGCGGTTTTACCCGTGTTCCCCATTTGAATTGGATTTTGTGCACAATTTCATGGGTAGATATAAATTTAGGTGCGTATTCTTTTTCTAAAATAAAAAAAAAAACTGCCAGTCAAAATCGGTCCAGCCGTTTTGGAGATTAGCCGGAACAAACAGATATTAAATAATATGACTTTTTGTTAGAAGTAGGTACCATAGACTTACATATTTATCTACAATTTAGGTATGAAATAAAAAAAAAAATAGTATATGTAATGTAGTATATCAGTCATCTGGTTTCCATATTACAAGCTCTGCTTAGTTTGGGATCAGATAGCCGTGTGTGAAAAATGTCCCAGGACACACACGTGTTACATACACGGTTAAATATTTTAACAACCTAGGCAAAAAAAAAAATGGGATTCGTATACATAACTAAAATAATAACATTTAAGTATAATTATGCAAATAACCCGTCCGATTTAAATATACTTATTTTATCATTCAAAACAATACATTGTCATAGTGCAACGAAACGAGACGTGCGAGGTTTTCGAATCACGTCTCATTAGGTTACTTATCGACATAAATAACCGATTAGATACCGTCTGTTTCTGCTTTCTGCATACGCTCTGCCTGCCTGCTCTGACTTAGAATACAATACAACATATATCTAGATGAAGAATATCTTGAAGTAGATACCTATTTAAAACATTGTTAAATACCGGAATCTTCTATGTAAACGTTAAGTATGCGACAAAGTTTAATGAGAGATAGGTGAACGAGTCACTAGTTCTGGGGGTCACTTTAGGTATCAAAGCTCTAAATAAACGTAGTTCCATTCGCAATTAATATTTGTATAATCCTACTAATATTATAAATGTGAAAGTTTGGATGGATGTACCTATGTTTGTTACTCATTTACGCCATAACGGCTGAAGGGATCTGGATGAAATTTGGCATGGAGATAGATTATAGTCTGGAATAGCACATAGGCTACTTTTTATTCCGGGAAAAGATAAAATTCCTCGGGATACGGGTGAAACCGCGCGGAACTGCTAGGAAATATATAAATGCAGTTAATAGAACGTAAAAAAAGTATCAGAAAACTGTTGTAATTAACTGTTGTCATGATTGAAAGTGATTGCAATATGTTAAGTAATTAACCCGCAAAACAAGGAATCGACACTATGCTTGACGGTGGACAATGTATCATAGACTAAAACACTTTCCCGGTATTAGTTTGTGTCCACCTACGGTCAACAAATAATACTCAAGGAAAGTATAGCATAAAATCACGGTGTTACCCCAATCCACTTTTGACATAAACCTCTGTCTACGAGTAGCATGACGTCAATAAAGCTTTTAGATTGATCAGTACTTACAGAAATTGGTTTCAAGATCCTTGGTTTCAACCTTCTGTGGTTTTTGTTAGGCAAGTTTGTGTTATAAAACCCTAGAAATAGGGCTAGTTATCATGCGATAAGTGATCGTTATTGACAGTTTATCGAAATATTTTTGTTACTCGACTTACGGCCGAACAGATTTGGATGAGATTTGGCATACAGATAAATCATATCCTGGAATAAAACATAGGATACTTTTTATACCGGGAAAAGATAAGATCCCTTGGGAACGCGGGTGAAACCTAGTAACTAAGAATACTAACGAGTGTTACTTTGTAAACTACTAGCTGTCCCCGGTTTCACCCGCGATCCCGTGGGATCTTTACTTTCCCGGGATTAAAATATAGCCTATGACACTCACAAATAACGTGGCTTTCTATTGATAAAAGAATTTTCAAAATCGGTTCAGTAGATCCAGAGATTGCCCCCTACAACCTCACTAACTTTAGGTACCTCTTTATAATATTAGTAGAGATAATAATGTAGTTCGAAGTGTAAAAGTACATACTCGTCATTATTTTTCAGATGTTCATAAGCGTAAGCGTCAAAATATCTTATGTTACATAAATAAAAGCTACATAGCCACCACCTACATGATATATTATCAATTCGCAATGAATGCCCGCACACGTTCGATCTCGCGCAGCGTTATCTCGCGTGCCGCGGCCGTTGCGCCCGCGCAGCTCTGTTACCAAGCAGCCATCTGGGCCAATTGAGGCGTGACACACTTAATTATACCTTCTAATCTACGCTACGAATATAATCACCGTAATAACTACTGCTTAATCACTTCATTTTGTACCTGTATATTGTTGCTATAGGATCAACTGGTTGTGTTAAATCCACCTTCCTCCCCTTCCAGATAGTCCATGTGACCACATCGGCATGTATATTGACAAGCAAAATATACAAAATATTTAAAAGTAAACGTTTGCGTTTACTATATTTTTCTGTTATGTTATTTGTTTATATCACTATAGACTAGAATAGAAGAAAAAAAACTAAGAGAACATATTATAACTTTATCTATGTTAAATTATGTCAAATTTAATTTATACTGTCATCACAGAAATATTTATTAGGCTAGCACTTATCCGTGAAGATCTGTTACTGGCTTCCTGATGTATAATTTTATATTATAGTCAGTAAGAGAATCAGCTGTTGGTCTTCCTAAAAATAAATAAATAGATATTACTCTAGGAATTTTGTTCACAGAATCCTTCGCGATTTTAATTGTTGTTTAGGCCAATTTTACACCCACTGTAATGCACGAGTAGAAAAAAAGAGTTCTAGTTGTGATTGTTATCTAATAAAAACTATATCATAAATACATATTACCATATTGTAACGTGCGCCATTGCTGGATATCTGCCAATGTTTACTCAACTCAACCAATTAGTGTTTCACGTTCACGTAAAAATAATAAAATCAACGTCATTTGATTCTTTACGTCTAAACGAAGACGGGTATTATTATTTTCGCTCGTAATAATACGTTGTTTACCTACGAAATTGCCGATTTGTTCAAAAACGTAACAGTAATTTTTATATTTACCCATGCTATCGATGCATCTTTGCCAGCGCAGTGGCAATTTATTGATGCTCTACTTAAAGAAGTCGGGTGGACAACTCCCCAAAGGCATTTTGGCAGCCTCTCGGGTATTGAAATTTATATCCTGCATAGAAGTTCCGGAAAAATTCGACGTCTGTGGGCGCAAGGTTTGGTGAGTACGATGGATGACGAAAAGCTTCTAACCCTAGTATCTTGGAGACCTTCTGCTGTGCAGTGTGGGGTCATTGGTTGTCGTGCAAGAGCTAGGGTGCGTCGATAGCATGGGTTCATTCGATTAATGGAAATAAAAAAGTTAAGTATATCACTTAACTTTCTTTTTACAAAACGACAATTTCATAGTTGAAGATCTAATACTCAATTGTTTAGTACTTTGACACATTCGTTTCAAAACGTACCGCAAACAAAAATCATCCTGTGACTTTCTTCCAATACGACCATCCCAAACTAAGTTAAGCTTATACTCAAAGTCACCTATGTAGGTAGTCTCACACTTTTTGTAAATAAAAGAAAATCTCTTAACTTTTTTTGGGGTGGACCAAAAGTTCTGAGGGACCATAGGGTGTCTCCGACCGTTCGGCGAGCTCTTAGGGCTCTCAACCGAGATGCAAAATTTTAGACGACATCGAGGGGACACAAAAAGTGGGAGGGACTTCGCATAAGCGATTTAGAGGAGTTTTAGGGGATGGTCGGATTACTGAATGCGGCTCGGGCCGTTCTGAGTGTATTCGTAACTTGTTCCAGATCCTTCCATACATCGACGGCTTTAACCACGTGTCGAAGATAGCTGCACTCACTGATGTCGAGATCAGTCTGGTGCGAGCGTGCGTGCAGAACTTAGTTTACTATGGAGTTGTCACGTTGGTGCCCATCTTTCAATATTGTGCTGTGAGTATTAGTAACAGTTTATTTAGCTTTCAGAAGACTATTTTTTTTTGGGATGTTGTGTCTTATAATCAAGAAAAAATATCTAAAACTAACTAGCGTATAAAATTCGTAGTAAAATTCACCCTTTTTATGATATTTAATTAAGGGGAAAAAAGGGTGAATTTATTTAATGGAAAATAATTATTTTTCTATACTAATTTATAGTATATACTATAACATTATAAAGAGGAATGTTTTTAACGAATAAACTCAAAAACTACTGGACCTTTTTCAAAAATTCTATCACCATTAGTATGCAACCATATTATTATCCCTGAGTAACATAGGCTACTTTTTTCCGGGAATAGATCCCACGGGAACTCGGGTGAAATCGCGGGGGACAAGAGATCGATTAAAAGCTTTATTCCAATTACAAAACTTAAACTAATTACTTTTCCTGTAGTATTATTTTAACCACTTGTCTCGAGTTCCAATACTATTAACAAAAAAATAGAATCCCAGAAATCGCGATTCGAATTATTAAAAATATTCTATTAATTTCAAAAATAAATTTCAAAATTTTCAGGTGTACAGTGCAACGCCTAAGTTAAGACAACTGACACGGTGCGCGGGTCTTCAGCGGCAATGTGTGGAGTTCTGTGCGCGATCACGTAATATTTTACATTTAAATCTGTATTTAGCTATGTTTTAATTAGTATATGTATCTATCTATGGTTAGTTTAGCTAAATCCGTTTCTGGGATTGGTCCCTGATAAGATGAACAGACGTTGCTTTGTTACAAAGTCAAACTCAAAGCCAAAGCTACCTACAGTTTTTTTTTTTGGATAAGCTTGTGTTTGACCATTATCTCATCAACGTAAGTGATGATGTGGCCGAAGGTGGTAAGCAAAGCACACAAAGCCTAGATGGAATTTGGCTCTCAAGTGCAGGTGTCTAAATGAGTTTGAGATATATTTAAAATTTAACCAAGCTAGTTATAGTTAAGCCTACAAAACCAATTGACCAATGTGAAACCTCCATTTTACATTCTAAAATCACATCCAAATAAGAATAAATTAAATAACAATATTAACTTCTAAACGTTACACGTAACGCCATCTAGTACTAGCTGCATGTAAACAAAATTACAAATGGCGCCATTATTTAATGAAAGTTTTTGACAACTAATTGAGGGAATTAAAAAAAATTGCTAGTGTGTAATGTATAAATATTATTTTAATTTTGACTGTAGCTTTTCATTGGTGAAATATTGTTTTGTATCGGTTCAGTAGATCCAAAGATTACCTAGAAACAAACAAAAAAAAAACAACCTTACTTTTTTTATAATATTAGCATAGATTCCCAAAAATAATTATTGTACTTATTGAGATAGTATCTACCTATAATTAAACTTTATTTAGAACTTATTATATCTGCATTTTACGCAGTTGAGCACTTCCCATTCTAATACTGTAGCTGCTTTGGAAATAGATTGAATTAATTTGTGTTTATATTGCCGACTTTAAATAACCATTTAATATATTAAAATATAAAAAAACGAGCGATTCTATCATTGAAAAGAAATGCACCGCCTCAAACTAAAAAACCTTTGCCTGCATTACAATACAGGAAAGCTAGTGGAAATATGTTACACATCAAAATGAAAAATAATAGTTTTCTATGTTTTCTGTTAGCCTTCTCAGTTTAAGTACCTACCTATATTTCGAACCGGTGGCTGTCAATTGTAATGCTTATTTATTATGTTCTTTAGTGAGTTTGAGCGCATTGAGACCGATGACTAACACTAGCTCGGCTAGCTAATCTCGAATTAAATAACCTGGCAAGGTTTACAAAAAAATCAATATCTTTTATCAATATTTTTTAGTACATATAAATATTCCTTGCCATAATTCATTACATATCTCAAGCGTTATAAATCCAGACAATTCTCATAATAAGAAGTATTTTTGCTTATTCACTTTATTACTGGCAGAAATATCACATATTTTTTATATTTCAGCCCGTCAACTGCCGAAGGTTGGAGATCTGTTTCGCATGTACGCTGGAATGACATACGGCAGCACAGTGCGCGACCTATGCCGCCGCATGAGGCCTCAGGAGCTGGCTATAAATGAGAGGAAACTTGTGCTCTTTGGAGTACTCGAGGGACTCATTAGAAGAGTTTATAAGGTGAGTTATTTACATTGGATGATATCTGACAGGTTATAATAGCTCAGGGAGAAAACGAGTTACCCCGAAACCAAAGTACCCCGATTCGAGTCCAGATGATTATTTATTTCCCTTTTATTTCAAGTTACTTTTGTGAGTAACACTATTACCAAAAAAAAACGAGCAAATCTATAAATCAATCAAAACGTATCATCATCCAGGTACTTTCATTCTACAAAACAAAAAAGTGGTAAAAAACCGGCCAAGTGCGAGTCGGACTCGCGCACGAAGGGTTCCGTAAAAAAGGCAAAAAAATCACGTTTGTTGTATGGGAGCCCCCCTTAAATATTTATTTTAATTTGTTTTTAGTATTTGTTGTTATACCGGCAACAGAAATACATAATTTGTGAAAATTTCAACTGTCTAGCTATCGCGGTTCTTGAGATACAGCCTGGTGATGATATCGAGCATAAAAGGGCAAAAAATAGCGTTTTTTTTTGTATGGGAGCCCCCTTTAAATATTCATTTTATTTTGTTTTTAGTATTTGTTGTTATAACGGCAACAAAAATATATTATTTGTGAAAATTTCAACTATCTAGCTATCGCGGTTCTTGAGATACAGCCTGGTAACAGACAGACGGACGGACATACAGCGAAGTCTTAGTAATAGGGTCCCGTTTTTACCCTTTGGGTACGGAACCCTAAAAAAAGAAAATCTGTTGATAAACATAGGACAAAAGGGGTACAAAGGTTTTCTTCGCGTATTAATATAATGATAAGTATTTGTATTTAAAAAGTATCTAGTACCTATACAGGGTGTTAGGTCATTAGTACGACAAACAAAAATGACCTCAGTAAAAAGTGCACCATTTTCGAGATATTTCGGGTTTCTATATATTGCTTTTTTAATTTTAGATATAAAATTTTGTGTAGTAAAAACGTCACAATTTTTGAGATGTTTCTGAATTTTATGTCTTGATTTTAGATATTATTAATTATCTCGAAAATTACACTTTTACTAAGGTCATTTTTGTATATTTGGTAGGTGACCTCTCTTCCCTTTAGTTTGTCGTACTACTTACCGGATCTGTATAAGTTTTCTAGCTTCCATAGTCCAGATGGCCGTGTGTGAATGTCCCAGTATAATTATTATTATTTCTCCTCTAGTACCCAATAACCCTCCACAACGACGACACGGCGTCAATAAGAAGCGATCACAGCCAGCCCCTCATCAAGACTTACAACGGCTTAGTGTGTCTCGACGAACTCTGTTGCCAGGGCGGTCTCTCTGCCTCACAAATAGAGGAACAATTAGAACGAGACAGTAACGTCGTATTCATCGTCAAATGATTGTATCTACACATTATATATCAATGTGTAATTCTATGTTGACGTTTAAAAAACGTAAGTGGAACTGATTATGGGAAGTTTAAATGTAAAACTCATATTTTTATATAATACTTTATTTTAATATAAATACAGACTGTTTTAATTATTAATGTCAAAATATCTAATATAAATAACTTTTTGTTAAGTCACGAAAAGGATTCTTAACGTTTTTTCAACATGGTATATTTTATAATATTCAAAGATTATAATAAAAAATCGAAAAATCTCGAGATTTAATAAGCAACGTTTGACCAGATAGTTTCTCTGTCTCGCTATTCTTGTTACATATACAGTGTGTTCGGTAATAGTACGACAGCTAAAGGTGGAGATAAGCGGGTCACCTACCAAATATACAAAAATGACCTTAGTAAAAGTGTCATTTTCGAGATAATTAATAATATCTAAAATTCAAAAATCAATACATAAAATTCAGAAACATCTCAAAAATAGTGACGTTTTTACTAAGGTCTTTTTGTATATTTGGTAGGTGACCCGCCCACCTATCTCCCCCTTAAGTTTATATAGACTTGAGTGCATATGCTCTCAAATGTGGATTTAAAATCACGAGTCTCAACGAATATGACTCTTATGCTTTACAAAACAAAGTCCAATGTACTGTTTTGATACACATTTTAAAACTTTTTTATAACTTTATGATAATACTGTCAAGTTCAAAAACTGCTCAATATTGTTAGTTTTAGAATATATTTTTTGTAATCTTATATGTATATGTTAACTGTAAAATATATGTATATAAATATGTCTAAGTAAATGGTGCTATGTGTCTAACGATATAAGATAGCAAGTAGCTTGCAAAAATTCTGACCAAAGAACTTTCAACTGTACTGTATATAAAAGAGATCTTCAAATATGAGAATCTCTATTAAATCATTTCAAAAGCCCACCGATTTGGTACCATTTAATTCACTTTAACAGATGTAATGAATATTGATCCTTATATACTCGTACATAAATTATATATTCAAATTAAACTCACTTCTAGTGATATCTAGTCGTGTTTTTCCTTAGGTACATACTTTGTTATATAGTTTTAAAATATATTTGATGGCAACTCGTTTGTAATGAGTTATTACCAAATCAATGCATAATTATTAGTTTGTAAGAGCCGTTTGATTGGTAGGTAGGGTGACCAAAAAAAATTATAATTTGAGAGATTTATTAGCCAATTTCAAGTACAAATTCAAAGGACTTTTTCATCCCCCCATCTCGGAAAGAGTATTTATCTGAGTGGAAAAGTAAATTTGTGAATTCAAAACATCACTTTTATATTTACTTCTCCCTCCATGGTGCCGAATTTATCATACAACCTTTTTTAATTTGTTAAAAACTCAGACTAGGAACCTTCTTGGTGTATTTTTTTTATTTGCTTTGCGCGCGCCATTTTCTTTTTTTTTTCATTTAGTCATTTCCTCGCTGAGGTGGGATGAAAAGTAACGTGTTACACTCGAGTGCAAAGATTTGATTCCCTCGCTAACGCTCAGGATTCTAATTTTTGAATCACGAGCGCAGCGAGGTCATCAAAATTGAGCACGCGGTTAATAAGCAACTTTACACTCTTGTATAACAAATAACTATTAATAAATCAAACAGCTCGTCTTAATTACGTAAGTTAAGGATATTTTTAAAATTGTTTTCAGAGATTATCAGCATATATTATGTATTGTTGTTTATTGATCTTCCATTTTGTAATTGTTTAACGAATATTGATTTAATTGATAATATTGTATGTTATTTACGTGTATAAGTGACTCATTAAAGTTTAATATTTTTGACAATCTTTACGTTTTTAATTTGGTACCGTATGTAGAAATAGGTCGATCATATACCTTCAGGTATCCAGACAAAACACCGCCGATATTATTCAATAAAACTTAATTATATTATTAAAATTAATGAAAATAAAACGAAAACGCAACGTCACTTCGCAAGTTCCCGCCAAAAAGTCTGATGCTGAAGTTTTGATACCTAGCCATAGACATATTTTATTAACTAACCATATTTTTTGGGTACTTTACTAATTATGTTCACTTAAAAATATTAATTTACTATAGAATCAGAAATTGGGGTAATTGTTGAACACGTAATAGAGTCCTTTTGGGGTGTCGTCTATAGGCAGGGTCTTGTCTTGTATGTTGTAGTTAGAAACGGATGAGTGTTTGACAAAAGCGGTGGAGACGCTTCCTGGATCTGACTGTCTTCTGCAGATACTGAAAACAACAAAGTAATCAATACAATACAATACAAATAGGCTTTATTGTTGACATCACATGAAAACTTACAAGTAACACAAAATACAGAAAACAGTGAAAACACATAGACGACCTTATTGCTGAAGCGATTTCTTTATAATTAGTTTTAAGAGTGTAACTATGTTATTCAGATTCCAAGAATATAAATAAATAGGAGTAAGTCTCAAACCAAAGTTTATCTACAACAAAACAAACATATTCGCTCAATCGCTAATTAAACTAATTTAGTATTCCTAATAAAATTTTCGTTAATCCTACTAATATTATAAATGTGCAAGTTTGTATGTTTGGATGTTTGTTGCTCAATAACGAAAAAACGGCAGAACAGATTTTGATGAAACTTGGCACACGGGTAGATCATATCCTGGTTACTTTTATCCCGGGAAAAGATAACATCCCTCGGTAACTCGGGTGAAACAGCGGGCCAGAAAACTAGTAACTTATAAATTAATTGTGAGGATAACCCATCCCATCCTTCAATTCAACATAAAACGAACCCACATACTTACAGTTTGCGTAGTTTTCTCAATATTTTCGGTTTGCAAACGAAGATGAGGAATATCATCAAACCAATCAGAATGTTGTATAAATCTGTGATGTACCAGATACTCAGCTTCGGCGACAGAAAGCTGACCACTTCAAGAACCCAGTTCAACCCCATCACGATCGACAGTTTCAGATACGCCATGAACCTGCCGACATCATTGTTGCACACATTATACAATACAAACAATAACATTAACACAAACATGATTGTGACAAATACAATATATCATTCAGTTTAGGGATGTGTTCTGTCATGGATTTCTACAAAGAATTCTCCTTAAAAACGCTTGTGACTGCCGGCGACTGTAACCGGGTCGACAGCTCACAATTTTTGCATCAGCAGTATTCTAAGTCAAAGTCAAAACCATTTATTCAGTTTAGGCCCTAAAAGGCGCTTATGAAGGTCGAATTACAGAAGTTACCACCGGATTAGAAGTCAGCCTTCAACTGAGAAGAACCGGCAAACTCAGCAAGGTTACTTCTAATATATTTGGACCATCAGACTATATTTTTTTATTTACATTTTTAACAATTCATTAATACCAATATAAAATAAAATTTAAATAATAGGTTATTATATTAGTAAAAAACGAGGTGTATGTATCAGAGTGTAGCTACTCCAGACATCTTTATCATCAATATAATGGGCTAACTTGTTATAATAAGATTTTTCTTTCAAAACATTCATTATGTAGGCTTGGAATCTAGAATCGGTCATCTTGGTTCCTTTCGGCACTAGGTAATGATGAGTTAGTTAAATGTTCGTGCATTATACAAGATGTCCGGTAAGTATCACGACAAACTTAGTTATCATTTTAGAGATAGTTAAAATCAGAAATTCAAAAACCAATCATATAATTTTTTTAAACTTTGATAATGGTGACACTGTTATTTACGTAATTTTTGTATATTTGTTAGGTGACCCACCTAGCTATCTCTCCCTTAAGTTTATCGTAGTATTATCTACCTGTTTATAAATCAAAAATAATACTAAAAATCAAAATCAAAAATAATACTAATATTATCTACCTAATCTTGTGTTTGCGATGTGCAGCCGGCGTGCCTGCAGCCGCAGAGTCCAACACAGCCGTGCCTCGGCTCAGGCGCCAGATGTTAAACGTGGTCATCAGGAAGAATAGCCAATTGCACAAGATCAATATCAACATTGGAATGTAAAGGTAGAGCAACTTCACACCACCTGGAATGTCGTTTCAATTATTTAATTTTGGAGATTCGAAACCTACAACAACCTTTTAAGCTTTCGGTGAAGTAAAACATCGTGAGGAACATAGCATGGTGGGAAATTTCTAAAATCCTCAAATAAATAAAAAAATCTGGCATATAAAGTTGCAACAAAGTAACAAAATATCAAATTATTAAAAAAAAAACGTTATCACCTTCTAAAAAGCATCCCTTTTGCGGTACCATGGGCGTAATGAACCAGGGATAGTCTTTCATTATATTCTTGATGTTAAATACAGCAAGCATTATGGTCATGGCGAGCGGCAATCCGAAACCATAGATGCAGTACATTAGGAATTTAAAGCATTCTCCTCTCCGGTGAATCCGACGCGCCTTGGCGTAACCCCTACAAATAATAAAATGATAATCTTTATGTTTTAGCAATGTCTAGTTTTCCGCCCCGCGATTTCACTCGCGTTCCCAAGGTATCTTAACATTTCCCGGGATAAATAGTATCCTATGTCCTTCTCCAAAGTTCCATCTATCTCTATACCAAATTTCATCTAAATCGGTTCTGTGGTTTAAGGCTGAAGAGGTAACAGACAGACAGACACACTTTCGCATTTATAATATTAGTAGGAAGTAGGATTAAGTATAAATTAATATAGATTTATTTAACAAAAAGTTAATAGATTATTTTTACCTCATAGTCCACCAAATGTCATACGACATAATATTCATCCAACAGAAACTCGCCAAGAAAGTGAAGTAAATTGAGTACGCTGAAATAACATATATTTGTAATTATTTGTCAAGTTGCTTAAGCAGTAGCGGATCCAAGGATGTCTATTTTTATATTCTTATCGTTTTTTTAATTGTTTTTATTTTAATTTTGTAAATTATCAAATTTTGTATATTTTTTGTTTGCCACAAATAAATTTCTTTCTAATTAAAATAGAGTAGGGTATCTATAGAGCAGAAATTACAAAAAAATTTAATGTGCCTTTTTAGTGTTTAGGCTTGATAAAACCTACCCCCAGCAGAGCTCTTTATGAATTTGATTCCGAGGGTGCCGCAGTCTACAATGTCACCGCGCTTTCATACAGTGACGCTATTTGCGGTCTGCGGTCTGCGGTCCGTATCGGACAAAACTGATAATAAAACGTGGCGTAGCCTATTTGTATTTAGTTACTAGCTGTCCCCTGCGTTCCCGTGGGTTCTAGCGGTACGAAATATGCAACCTATTCTCAGTCTTCCCGTATATACACAAAAAGCCGTTCAAGTCGTTTCGGAGGAGTTTGGTAACTAAAATTGTGACACGAGAATTTTATATATTAGATTTCATATTTGAACATACATTTTATTATGTCATTGTTGTTTTTCTCTTTAGTTTTCCTCTATGAGTCAATTACAATTTAATTTGAATACAATATTTATCTAAAGCTCATTAATTATTTATTTTACACCCATCTGCATAATGTAGTTCACTTCTAGGTATACCAACAAGTAAACATAGCCTTCTATACTCACTCAAACCAAGGCAGGTTATAATCGAATGCCGGTCCCATTGAATGCTGGCGAGGAAGACAAAAGCAAAGAACATGCTGGCTACGTACGCCATCAGGATCTTCTCGCTCAGGGTCCTGGCCCCGGGCAATATTAAATAAACAATCATAACGAGCATGAGGAAGAAGCAAGATACCACCATACCTGTAAAAAGAAATAATTTTTAAGGCGTTGATAGTTGTAGTCAAACCATTTATTCAGTTTAAGACCTATGAGGGCACTTAGAGGCACCTAGAAAACCTTCAACTGCGAATGACCGGAAAAAAACCTTCAAGGCAATTTTTGTTCATATTTTTGTATCATCTGACCATAGTGACTTTGTTTTTATTCAAATGTTTAACAATTTTATGTTAAGTGATGTCGGACACCGCGGTGAAAGTCATGGGTTCGAATTTTACAATGTGCTTGAGCTTTTGTTGAAAGAAAACATCGCGAGGAACCCATAGCACGATAGCGTACTTTATAGCACCTACTCGCCTCACTGGCTACCAAACTCACAATGAAATTCTGTCGCCAAGTCCCTAGTCAGTTCTTGGATAAGAAACATGAGTGGAATGGCTTGTTTTTGACACAATGGAAAGTGTTAATGCGGGTGAAAGCGGTAAACAAACAATATAAGAAATCTGACAACTTAATGCAGCTACACAGCGCAAGGTATTTTAGGGAAAGAGTTTAAATTTTGAATGTATGGCCAGCCAGTCGAGTAGCTTCTACAAAGTGCACACCGTGCTATGGTTTTCTCACGATGGTTTCGTTCACCGAAAGCTCAGCTCATGTAGGATTTTTTACGACATTCGCTTTCGGAATTATTCGGAGTATTTCATACTAGCGGTCCCCCGCGGTTTCACCCGCGTTCCTCTGGGATCTTATCCTTTCCCGGGATAAAAAGTGTCCTGTGTGATATTTCAGGATAGGATCTACCTGTGTGCCACGTTTCATCAAAATCCAATCAGCCGTTTTTGCATGAAAGAGTAACAAACATCCATCCATCCATTCATACATCCAAACTTTCACATTTATAATATTAGTGGAATATTGTAGTTGTCAATGATCATGTATCATACCCCATTTTAAATATGCACTGCTCACTGCTGGTGTATCATTTAAATCATTTGTAATTGTCCAGAAATGCGGGGTCGGTTCATTAATATCTATTTTGTAGTCCACGCAGTAATTTTCGATGTTCACGTCAATCCATCTTGTATAAGAGTTTGGTAATTCCATGGACAGAATACCAGTCTGTGAAGTAAAAACTGGTCAAGTGGGAAGCCAGAGCTTAACTACGCTATTTCTAAGGTATGAATGAACTCTAACATCTTGTTTTGAGCAAGATCAGATTATTAGACACTCGCTCCATCATCGCTTGAATTCCAGAAAAGGAAGTTCCATTCCTTTGGTGGATAGGTAGCCTTAGACTGTGTGAGAACTGTGGCTACAGCAAATTCCATTTTTTTTTCATTTGGATAAGCTTGTGTTTGACTGCAATATCACCATGGTAGACGAAGCGAAGTGTGGCTGAAGGTGTCAAGTGCAGCTGTCGGAACACACCCATACGTGCTTGGCGACAGACTTTCAACTTGAGGGTGGTAGCCAGTCGAGTACTACAAAATGCCCTACCACCGTGCTATGGTTTCCTCACAATGTTTCCTTCACCGAAAGCTTAAGCTCATGTAGGATTCGACCACTGAGCTATCATCGCCCTGAACTATAGTATTAGATAGATTATAGCAACAAAAACTATATAGTCCATATTTGTTTTTGGAAACTCCTTTTATCAAAATAAGAGGAAAAACGTAAGCTCAGACAGTATAGAATTCATCTTAAACGCAACGCCGCAGTCCGCAGAGCTAACCATTCATCGGCTATTATGAGTAAATAACAATTCAAGGTTTTAAAGGAAGTAATAACCAATTATTTGAAATGAAACCTGATAATTATTTACCTAGAAGTTTAATGGTACATCAAACATGACGTATTTAGATATATGTACCATGGGGTTAGTCATAACATAATGTTATTCACACAATGTTATTCGCTTGAGTCAGTACCTACCTTTAAACACCAAGAATTATCTATATACATGGTGTCCGGTAAATATTAGTCCTGGCAGAAAGCTGGTTATAATACAGAATGTCTGTTAAGTAGTACGACAAACTTAATGGGACATAGGTGAGCGGGTTACAGACCAAAATGTCATTTTTTTAATTCTGGATAAGCTTGTGTTTGACCACAATCTCACCATGGTAAGTGGTGATGTGGCCGAAGGTGGTAAGCACACAAAGCTTAATGACTTACTTCTGATATTTAAAATCATAAATTCAAAAATCAATACCTACATAAAAATCCGAAATATGGAAATATCTCGAAAATGGTGACACTTTTACTCAGGTATTTTTTTTGTATATTTGGTAAGTGACCCCACCTATCTCCCTAACCAGCTTTTCTGCCCCGCGGTTTCACCCGTTTTTTCCCTATTGGGGAATGGCACACATGTAGATAACAAAATCTCTCGATCGATAATGTCTATCATGGAATAAAGAGATAATTTAAGATAAGTATAAGTTTATTAATGAATATATTAATAATATGGACAGACTTTATAAATTACCTCAAAATTATTGCACTTATTATGAATGTTATAATAATTGACGCTACCTCCGATTCGTTGTAAAACTTAACTGAGACTTAGGCCTACGCATTTGAAAATAACTATGAATAAAAATTAATTCAAATTTTAAAACTCACCTCTGTTAGATACATTCGGAAATTAATTCGGCTATAATCCACCGATTGCACCTTGAATGTCGTATTTAAGAACTTCCCTGGCGTAAATTCGAATAAATCACTTGCATTTTTTCCAAAATACGTCTTGTCCTTACTGAAAACTTTTAAATCGTCGAAAGTCAAATTTTCATTGTAAGACGCGCATTTCTTCCTCGCCCCCACATACTGATTGAAGGGGCAACATTTTTGTATGCATATATTGTTTTCACATGCATTCAGTGCAACATTAGCTACATTTTCCGAATAACCGAAACTAGAAATAGACAATAAAAAAATAAACGTAACTAATTTCAGAACCATAATGACACGTCCGTTGTCTTAGTTTAATACAAATATACTTAATAATACACTTTAATAAACTTTATTGTTTCCTTGTAATTTGTACATAGGGAATACAGTACGGTTAAGAGTTGTTCGATGAATAATAACGAATGTAAATGTTGCTTCTTTTATAAAGATGTCAGAGTGGTTCAGAATATAAATGATATACCTACATATTCACTACAAATAATGTACCTACTTAGATAGAGTATCACAAATATATTAAAAAAAACCGCAGTGTAGGTACCTACGTAAATATACGTAGGTAGCTTTTGTGAATAATAAGATAGAAGCTGTAAAAACACGTAATTTGTAAATATTTTTTACATTTACTAGCTGCCCCCAGGTTTCACCCGCGTTCCGGAGATATGTTATATTTTCCCGGGCTAAAAGTATCCTATGTGTTATTCCAGGTTATTGTCTACCTGTGTGCCAAGTTTCATCTAAATCCGATCAACAGTATTTGTGTGGAAGTGTATCAAACATCTTCAAATCCAAATATACTTTCACATTTATAATATAAGTAGGATCAAACAAAAGCCTAATAAAAAATAAGTTTCCAGCTTTAAAAATGACGTAATTTACATACAAACTTTTATCCCCTATTTCAACCACTTACAGCCCTTTTTTTGCATAAAAAAGTAGCCTATGTCCTTTCTCAGGCTCTAGATTATCTATGTACCAAATTTAATTTAAATCGGTTCAATAGTTTAGGCGTGATGGCGTAACACACAGACAGAGTTATTTTCGCGTAAGGATTTCTGTTAATCAAAGTATGTACCCATGCTATTGATGAATCTCTGTCAGCGCAATTCTAATCTTTAAATTCAAGTAAAGTATATAGATACGTGAGGTAACAAACTCTTTAAAGGCATTTTGTACTGCCTCTCGGGTATTAACCTTATTTCCTGCTAAATTGTCAAAATTTTGGACAAGTCTGCCGGCGCAAGGTCTGGTGAGTACAGTGGATGACGCAAAACTTGCCCTTGTATTTGCTTGCTTCTCTATCTATCTTTGTGTACAGTTCGTTACAGTAGGTATACACATCTGCAGTAATGCTTGTGACATTTGGTAAAATCTGCAGTAATGCTTGTGACATTTGGTAACATCTTCAGTAATGCTTGTGACATTTGGTAACATCTTCAGTAATGCTTGTGACATTTGGTAACATCTTCAGTAATGCTTGTGACATTTGGTAACATCTTCAGTAATGCTTGTGACATTTGGTAACATCTGCAGTAATGCTTGTGACATTTTGTAACATCTTCAGTAATGCTTGTGACATTTTGTAACATCTTCAGTAATGCTTGTGACATTTGGTAACATCTTCAGTAATGCTTGTGAGATTTGGTAACATCTTCAGTAATGCTTGTGACATTTTGTAACATCTTCAGTAATGCTTGTGACATTTGGTAACATCTTCAGTAATGCTTGTGACATTTTGTAACATCTTCAGTAATGCTTGTGACATTTGGTAAAATCTGCAGTAATGCTTGTGACATTTGGTAACATCTTCAGTAATGCTTGTGACATTTGGTAACATCTTCAGTAATGCTTGTGACATTTGGTAACATCTTCAGTAATGCTTGTGACATTTGGTAACATCTTCAGTAATGCTTGTGACATTTGGTAACATCTTCAGTAATGCTTGTGACATTTTGTAACATCTTCAGTAATGCTTGTGACATTTTGTAACATCTTCAGTAATGCTTGTGACATTTGGTAACATCTTCAGTAATGCTTGTGACATTTTGTAACATCTTCAGTAATGCTTGTGACATTTGGTAAAATCTGCAGTAATGCTTGTGACATTTGGTAACATCTTCAGTAATGCTTGTGACATTTGGTAACATCTTCAGTAATGCTTGTGACATTTGGTAACATCTTCAGTAATGCTTGTGACATTTGGTAACATCTTCAGTAATGCTTGTGACATTTTGTAACATCTTCAGTAATGCTTGTGACATTTTGTAACATCTTCAGTAATGCTTGTGACATTTTGTAACATCTTCAGTAATGCTTGTGACATTTGGTAACATCTTCAGTAATGCTTGTGACATTTGGTAACATCTTCAGTAATGCTTGTGACATTTGGTAACATCTTCAGTAATGCTTGTGACATTTGGTAACATCTGTAGTAATGCTTGTGACATTTTGTAACATCTTCAGTAATGCTTGTGACATTTTGTAACATCTTCAGTAATGCTTTTGACATTTGGTAACATCTTCAGTAATGCTTGTGACATTTGGTAACATCTTCAGTAATGCTTGTGACATTTTGTAACATCTTCAGTAATGCTTGTGACATTTGGTAACATCTTCAGTAATGCTTGTGACATTTTGTAACATCTTCAGTAATGCTTGTGACATTTGGTAACATCTTCAGTAATGCTTGTGACATTTGGTAACATCTTCAGTAATGCTTGTGACATTTGGTAACATCTTCAGTAATGCTTGTGACATTTGGTAACATCTTCAGTAATGCTTGTGACATTTGGTAACATCTTCAGTAATGCTTGTGACATTTGGTAACATCTTCAGTAATGCTTGTGACATTTGGTAACATCTTCAGTAATGCTTGTGACATTTGGTAACATCTTCAGTAATGCTTGTGACATTTGGTAACATCTTCAGTAATGCTTGTGACATTTGGTAACATCTTCAGTAATGCTTGTGACATTTGGTAACATCTTCAGTAATGCTTGTGACATTTGGTAACATCTTCAGTAATGCTTGTGACATTTGGTAACATCTTCAGTAATGCTTGTGACATTTGGTAACATCTTCAGTAATGCTTGTGACATTTGGTAACATCTGCAGTAATGCTTGTGACATTTGGTAAGTATCTGTGATTAATTATACCGGCACTAAACCACCAAACAGTGACGATTATTTATCTAGGGGCAAGTTTTCGTTTGGGCCATTGCTTAGGTGCTGAACCAGTGTGTAAGTAATAAACCAACATGATGACCGCTTGTGATTGTCAAAAAGAATCCACTTTTAATCGCAAGTGACAATGCTGTTCAAAAACCCTTCGTTTCTGTGTCTGTTAAGGCATACCTCGTCGCGCTGGCGACCGTTTAGTTCGTTCGTGCGGCACCCACTTTGACGCATTATTGTTTTGATGCTTACGTCGAAAGCGGCTGCTGACTCAGCCGTAGAATGAGTATCGTCAGCTTCCACTATCGCCTTTAATTCGTCTTTGGACTTTATTTTTTCAGATCAAAATTTCCATGTCGGAAACGTTCAAACCAATAACGGGTCGGAATAAATAATAGTATCGGATACGTCGGATACAGCGGCTAAGGTCGTGGGTTCGAATCCTACGATGAGCTTGAGAATTCGATGAAGGAAAACATCGTGAGGAAACCACAGCACGGCATATATAGGTAATATTATCATTAATCTTAATGTATTTAATATTTACAACAAATGTACAAAATATACATGCAAATGTACAATTACAATACATAAAAAACATCTTCGAGGCTGCCGCTGCTGCCGATCGGCAAGGTTCCCAGAAGGCTGGCAGCGTTTCCTCTTTGGATGGCCAAGCTGATGCGTTGGCGGAAAAAGCTCCCCACCCGCCGGTCACCCGAGGCCTCGATTAATTTTTTACATAAAATATTTGCGAAACGACGAGCTTCAGACCCCCACGGACCCATGGTCTCAACCGCAAAAGGCATAAATTGATAATTTGGACCAATACAGGCGTACTTTTTGAATTTTGAATTTTCCGCACCTTTCGCAGCCGCTCCCGCGGCTTTACAAGTCACCGGTAAGTGAGATGGCGCAAGTGTATCGACACAAGTGGCATCCCACACCAACGGCTTGCCGACACTCCACGGGATCAAAGTCATACCATCCGGCCTCTTGCCGTCGCCACGTGAAATACCGACTGGTTCGAGTACAGAAGGCACGCCGGCGACAACAAGAGCCCTACGGATAATATCATTAAGAGCCACGTGGCGTGAAATACGACCGGCGCTTTGAGAACACGAAAGCCCATGATGGCCGAGCTCATTGACAAGATCCCCACAGCGGCAGCGATGAGGATGATTGGACCTGGAACCAAGACGAAGACAAATGCACAAGCTTAATGTTATGCGGTCTAACAAAGTCCCGATATTACTAGATGGAATGGCTTGCAACCAGTGACCTGATTCACTCTGAGAGACAGCTAACAAACGTGCCCGGTCCGAATCAGTAGAAAAATCAGAAAATAAAATTTGCCAAGTTTTTTCGCAAAGAGGTTTGTCCCATTCTCTCTGAGAGTGACTCAAAGTCGGAATATTTGTGCCTGGACAAGCTACCTGCCAAGCATTTCTGGCATCGGATAGGTAAGAAACCTCAACAGATCCAATAGTTGGTTCCAAAACAGATCTGACGAGGTCACTCACATTGTATACCGAGGACAGAAATGCCGGCAGTGATACGCTAGAAATTTTACGCACTCCTAGGCCACCATATCGTACGGGTAGGGTGGCTTGAGACCACACTTTGTTGTCGTCTAGGCAACAATTTAGGATTTTAGAAAGATAAATTTTGATCATGTTGTCCAAAGTTTCTAATAATTGATCGAATTTGAATAAGTGGGTGCAGCGGAGTAAATACGTAAACTTCGGCACAAAAAGACATAGTCGTACAATAAAAAATGCATAATGCGCATTTATGTCATAAAGTCGATGAGAGGATTCATTAAAATTTTGTATCTTTTGCTCAAAAAACCCAGGAATGGATTCATCTAAGACGGGGGCTCCGAGAAGAAGAAGCGAATCCCTTGAGATTAATTTAATATTTGGTGCCAAATCATTAAAATCTTGAATAATTTTGGATTTCTCAGATTCAGGAACAGAATCTGAAACTAGGATCTCGCATTTGGAGCAGTTAAAATCAAGACCAATTTTTTTAAATTTTTCAGTTAGAGATTTTAAATCTCTGATAACAGAAGTCGCATCACCTCCAAGAGTTCCATCGTCTAGATACCAAACATTAAATTTAGACTGTAATTTAGATATGATTGGTTGAATGGCCAAACTAAAAATGGCAGGACCGAGAGGATCGCCCTGCTGACAACCTACACCGGAAATGATCGGTTGTGTTTTATAAAAAAGTTTTGTAGGATGGCCATAACATTGCCACAAGTAAGAATATATGTCAGGACAAATATCCCTTATTTGTGTCAACATAGCGGCCCTATCGACAGAGTTAAATGCATTTTTTATGTCAACCTTAAGCAGAACATCACCTCCGTTATTTAAAAGAAAGGTCCGAGCCGCATGTACCGCTGCCTCACAACCTCCCTTTGAGCCAAAACCAAGTTGAATTGGTTGAAATAAATCAGTAGCTATCGGGAGAATGTGACGACAGCAAATTTTGGAAGCCATACGACGGATAGTATTACCCACCGCGATCGGTCTTATACCACCGTCTTTTTTGGAAAGGGCGCAAAGGTTGGCCCCATAAATGATCTCGGTGATGGGGCTCGGCACCTTTCCTGCCAACATAAAATTTATAAGAGAGGTTAATCTCGATAACAATTTAGTGCCAGCGTCCCCGGCGGCACCACAAACAAGATCTTTGTAATGCTGTGGTGTAAAACCGTCGAGGCCACCAGCAGAGCCAGGTTTAAAGGATAAAATTACATTTAGAAGATCTTTGGAGGTACAATTTAGACTGGTTTGGTCAGATGAAGGGGGATCCGGAAAAATTATATTTGGGAGCGGAGGTGGATGTTTAGACCTTAAAGCACAGAGGGTTTCAGGTGTGTCTGCAGCGACAACATCGCTTGAAAATAAAAGCTGTGCTGCTCCCTTGAAATCGCCGTCGTTGGCTTTATTTTCAATTTTTCTAATAGGGTTTGCCTGATTGATAAATTGACTTTTCGAATATATTGGAATTGAGGCCAATTCTGGATGTGAACAATTATTTTTTATTTTTTGAGTTAGAGAGATCTCATTTTGCTGGCGATTAGGAACATGCAGCACCCTGTAAGAAAATGTGAGCAGTTCTTCCCAAGCACTCTGCGAATTCTGGCTAAGAATTTTGTCTATAGATAGACATAAAGCTGAAGCCACACAGAAACGTGCTCCGCGAGGTATTCGCTTTAATACCGGAACATTATTTTTTAAAAAACAAATCCTTTGCCAAAACGGTTGCTCGGAAGTATTTGAATTTGTGGTCGAATTTAAAATGCCAGAATTAGCAGAGCTAGTCTGATTGATTAATACTGAAACAGGTTTATGTACCTTTCCAATATGAATTTTCAGACCACGGTTTCCACGAAAATAGCGAGGATGAGAACACTGCCCACATCTCAGCAAATTTTCATGCGATGTACCACTAACCTGGCTGCAAGGTTGTGGGTCAGAATTGGTGCCAGGACCAACATGTATGCCCAAAGGGAGCATTTATAAAACTAAAACATAGCACTAAAATTATCTTGAGACCGGGTGTGTTGATGGCCGCCTATGCCGATTGCGCAGAAAGAGATGCAGCCCTGGAGGCGGCAGATCACCTCCCGGCAGGATACGAGACGCACACCAACCACCGATCTGAAACAAAACGATAAAATTAATATTAAAATAATAAAATATTTATTCCGAGAAATTTTGATGCGTCAAGTTTGACGCTGTCAAAGCTTTTTTTTTTTTTTTTTTTTTTTTTTTTTTTTTTTTTTTTTTTTTTTTTAATAATAAGCTTATTTTTATTGTTGAATTTTACAGTGTTCGCTATTTCACCTAAAAAGTGTTTTATACACTGGTTAGTGTTATATATAGGCAACAATCCGCGACGAACGCTTCCACGCGTACAAAAGCTGCTAATCAATAATCACTCGCTTCCGTACCGCGGTTTCACCCGCGTTACCGAAGGAGCATGGTAAAATTTAGCCAATGATAATCGAGTTTTCCATTTCTGAAATTTATTTTTGAATCGGTTCAGTAGTTCCAAAGATTATCTCCTACAAACAAACCTACCTGTTTATAATTTAAGATATATAGATTTCTTGGTGTTCCCAATACTCGCAGACACAAAATAATAACAAATTATTATCATTTTCATAACATTTCCAGCAATATTGAATATGAGATCATAGTCGCGAACGAATATTGTCGATGATTAATAAATTTTGGCGATGGTGGTGACGTCGGATAACGCGGCGAAGGTCGTGAGTTCGAATCCTACAATGAGCTTGAGCTTTCGGTAAAACATCGTGTAGAAACCACAGCACGGTGGTAGGGTACTTTGTAGTACCCGACTGGCTGGCTACCACCCTCAAGTTGTGTCTCTGTCGCCAAGCACCTATCGGTGTTCCGACAGCTGCACTTGAGAGCCAGTTCCCATCTAGGCTTTGTGTGGTAGACCTTCGGCCACATCATCACTTACTATGGTGAGATTGTGGTCAAACACAAGCTTATCCAAACTAAAAATATTTTCAGCAATATTTAATGAGATCATAGTCGCGAACGAATTTTGACGATGATTAATAACCTTATTAAACTAAAATATAAAGCATCTATTTGTAATCCATTGTCAACAAATATGCGGTACTTACGTACGTGTATTAACTACCTAAATGGAGGCAGCGGTTATTACTCAGATATTAAGTATATTTATTTGTAGTGTGACGAATTCTCTAATCTATATATATATAAAAGAAAGTCGTGTTAGTCACACTATTTATAACTCGAGAACGGCTGAACCGATTTGGCTGAAAATCTTACAAAAATAATAGGATACTTTGTATCCCATTCCCGTGGAACGTGACATAAAACGTCGTATAACAAAACGCAACTGACATGGAATAACAAAACGCAACTGACAGCTAAACGTAACTTATTTTTGTCATACATTTTGTATAGAACAACAGAACTTTTTGACATGTCTCGAGATCGGACTGACAGATGGTTTAGTTTCACAATAGGTGGCGCTGGATCGGGTTCTAAGTTTTATTTTACAACGTCTGCCGGGCCCACTAGTACCTATGTTTTACGAATAGCATGTATACATATACACACACTAATGTTATAAATGTGTCTGTCTATCTATCTAACTGTTACCTCTTCACGCTTAAACCGCTGAAGCGATTTAGATTTGGTATAGATTGATGGAAACTTGGAGGACATAGGATATTTTTTATCCCGGGAAAGGATAAGATCCCTCTGGAACGCGGGGCGGAAAACTAGTAAGGTACCTATACTATGTCAATCAATATTACTTACACAATTTTTGAGTTGGACTGAAAAATTGAATGTCCCCCGCTGTTTAGATTCCTAAACAGATTTTGTTAATCCCACTAATGTTATAAATGTGAAAGTTTGGATGGATGGATGTTTGTTACTCAATCACGCCAAAATGGCTAAACGGATCTGGATGAAATTTGGCACAGAGATAGATTATAGTCTGGAAAAACACATATAATACTTTTTATCCCGTGAAAGCATAAGATCCCACGGGAACGCGAGTGAAACCGCGGGAGACAGCTAGTTGTAAATAAATCCATGAAATAAAAGTCAAATTGAAAGACGGTACTGCTTTAATACAATCTTATTACAACATCATAAGTTACAAAATACATAAAACTGTTTATATAGGTAACAAAACTCGTGACTAGCGTTACAGAGACAATTAAGAATATAGGCTCGATCTGGTCGCACACTACGGCGAGTCTATACTGACAGGCAGGTAGGAAAAGAAATATCGTCTAACTAAAGTAATATTTTTAATAATAACAAAAGCTGCGAACTACGTGCCAGTATACGCTCAGCCTATTGATTCCGAAAGTATGGTTTCGTATTGTAAGGGCGAACGTCCACTAGGATTAGCTATAATTTATTACCGAGGTTATGTTTTCAGGTTGATCAACGCCCAATCGAAACCCTTGGATCTGTGAAACTGAAATTTTCGCAAAGCTTCACTTTATGACATAGACAAGGAATAAGGGCTATTTTTAATTCCACCCCCCAAGAGGATCAAATAGGGGATAATAGGTGTAAACCGCAGAGCTGAATAGCCTACCTATTCGTTATTCTGTAAAAAATATTTTTTTACACCGACTTGTTAATATCAAATGAATCAATAATATGGATGTATAGTACGGAAAATATATCGCATAAATAGCTTAGCTTCAAGTGGACGTCACCTTAATACTTTTACATATTTGGGAAGCATTCATTCAAAATCAAAATAGCAAAAAATGCCAGTATAATTTAGGTAAGTAATACAGTCAAAAACTGCTATAAATTGATAGAAATATTTATGAGTACATAATTAATGCATCCACAAAAAGTCGATTAAAAAGATACACAACTCATTGAACTGTTTTGCGTAAAGTTTAATCGAAAACGAAGATCGTGTTTATTTATTTTGGCACGGTGTGTACAAGAAGTAGAACGCTTTACAATACAAAATGTAATAATACTAGATTCATCGATTTATTTTTGGGTAAAAAATAAATAAACCTTACTTACTGTTACATTATGAAATAATAGAGTTTCCATTCAACTTAACCATGTCAATTTACACTTCGAACTCATATTTTGATACTGTATTCATAATTTAAATTATATATATTTCGATATTTCTGATATTAAATATCTCAAAAAATGGTGACACTTTAATTGAGGTCATTTGATTACTCCGTATCTCTCGCTTGCTCTTATAATTCTTTTTTTTTTTATAATGTAGATAATATTATTATCTGGCCTAGTACATATCATTAAACTAAAACATGGCGACTCTTATTTCGGTTTTATACGACGTTCATTAATCACGTGAGGCTCAAGGGGGGGGGGATACCTATATTATTTCCTTGAACGAAATTAAACTATACTTGTAGTTAAAGATGATATTCAGATTTTTTTAGATACTTTGTATCAAAAATACACGTGATTTTAGATAGGGGGGATAGTCTAAAATCTCACCACGTACCAACAGGAGTAAATTTTTTTTTTTAAAAACATCACATGATTAATGGATGACCGTAAATAATAAATATCCCGGGTCATTGTTCACACACGGTTATCTGCTCCCAAACTAAGCAGAGCTTGGAATATGGAAACCAGATAACTGATATACTAAATTACATTTTAAATTACAGATCATCGTCATATTTTTTGTCATTTTTTTTTCTATCCACATGGTTAAGTAAATGTAACTAACTGATACAATATTACAAAATAATTTGATTTCTGTTCTTTTTTTACATATTGATTTAATGTTTTATTTATTTATTTATAATGTGTATAATTACATAGCATATTATATATATTGTAAACTAATCACTAACTTATATTATAGGTTTGCTTTTTTATAATACACACTATCAAATACATGCTCTGAATTATGCCCATTATTACTCACGTTTTTTATTTAAATCTTGCAAAAGTATACTTAAATAACTACTTTTTAAATTTTATTTATATAGAGCTGCAGCTTGCATTTTTATTATCTATTTGAAGAGTTTGAATTTGGAATTAAAAAAACCGATTAAATAATAAAATGAAAAGTATTTTATTGTCAGTTTTTAAATTATTCTAACACCAGGTATAATTCAGAACACATCTTACATAATTTCCAACACTCATAAATAATAATTCAATTGTTATTCTAACAATTTTAGCTAAGTATTTATTCGCGTATCATACAGCATCTGACATATAAGAATGACCTAATTTTAGAAGAGGACTTACGGTTACTTTACCAAAAATACGTTCAATGGCGGTAAGTTAAAAAAAACTACATGAAAATATATATTTAAACTATTTGAGACTGAAATTAAAAGTAGTCCGAACAAACTGCATTTTTATTACATATTTCAAAAATGTATCTTTGAAAAATCTGTCTTTGAAAGACTTGTTTAAACGGTTTACCAATAACAGCAAAACTCGGAGTAGATTCAACGAATCAGTTAAATATACTGTTAACCTATCAATCAGTTTTTGGTATCAGAATCAACTAGACGAAACGGGGATAATTAAAGTAATTATTCAGCGGCGCGATAAACGCGATGTTACTTGATATAAACATTAAAAAATAAATGTTCGAACATTCTTTTCTGTTATTGAAAATAAAAGAATCTTATATAACTTTTATACATAAAAACTATCCAAAATAGCAAAATAAAGTCACAATCTTCCCTGAGGTTATTTATAGTTGAAATAACTAAAGTAGGATTTTTAATTAGCTGGAGTACACTGTCAGTTAGGAGCGCAATGTGATTAAGATTACTGTTGAATGGCTACCATATCACTTTTTATCAATAAGTCAATCTAAGGCCGAACTTACACTTGTCAGTTGCTTTCGTAAGTTATATGTAAAAGTATCTTACGGCTGCATTTAAAAGTATTAAGAAATTACGGTAAGCGACTTACAGCGTGATTACAATTGAAAATGTATCGTAAGTTAATTACGTAAGTTACTTATGTGAGTAAAACTTACAAGTGTAAGTGCGGCCTAATGTTAGCGATTACACGTATTCTCATTCATTCTTTCGAAATATTATTACGACGACAACTGTCAAATCACTGCAGCTTATTAAAAATACAACTTTAGTTGATTTTTTGTTCAATTATTATTATTTGTCATTTCTGAATGTTTCGTTATTATTATTATTAACTTTGTTCTTTAGAGTTTGTTCGAACAAATTCATAATGAATCTATAGAAGAGTAGACATTAAACAACCTTTGTTGAAATACTTCATTGATCATTCGAAAGTAAATATTATTTGATGATGCTTTTCAAATCATTAGGAACAAAATTTACACCTAATACAATATCAGTTATATACATAGAAACGGGCTAGGATATGTGGCTTTTCGCAAAATACGGCAACGACGTCGGGCCATATTTGACAATAGTAATAGTATTATGCCACTAAAATAGTCACAGGGCGGGATTTAGAGGTGTGGAGGCCCTGGGACAACAAAGGAGAGCCCTAATTATTTTCAGAAAAGGACAAATTAATATTATTTTTTTTGCAAGTGTTTAATCATTTTTTGTAAGATTATTATATATTCTTTTTCTATTATTTGTGACATTGATATCTGATATTTAGTTCTTTAGGTTTTGTTTAATATGGTATCTATACTAATATTATAAAGAGGAAAGATTTGATTGTTGCATTGAGGCTCTGAAACTACTGGACCTATTTGAAAAATTCTTACACCATTAGAAAGCTACAGTATCCCTGATGAACATAGGCTATATTTTGTCCCGGGAAAAGATAAGATCCCACGGGAACGCGGCTGAAACCGCGGGGAACAGCTAGATTTTATATAAGTACAATTCATGTCCCTCTATTGTGGAGGCCCCGGGCCGTTGCCCTTAATTCCGGCCCTGAATAGCCAGTTTAAGTGGGAATTAAAATAAAACATGACGCATGTTAATCACTGAGAGAGAATGTAGCTTTCTATGGTGATTAGTTTAGATAGCTACTAACATACAGATCTCTACATGATATCTCATTGTCAATTTGGACAGAAAATGCATTAAGAGCTTTTTCATTCAGTTAAGCTATCAGGAACGGCATGTTTTACTGGCCTTAAGTGTAAATAATAAAAAAAGAAAAACATACAGTCGAATTGAGAACCTCCTCCTTTTTTTGAAGTCGGTTAAAAATAATAACAGGTCTATTTTGTTGCAAAATTAATTTAATTTAGGGCCGATTTTTAATAACTGGATTCACCTCGGATAATTCGTCTGATAAGTCCATACAAAAACTGTTCTAATTTAAATTAACAGCCAGATATCGCTCACCTAGCCATTGAAAAATCAGGCCTAAATGTTTAAGATTCGCATCAAAAGGTCTCATGAAAATTATCACTGTGTACTTAGCTAATCTAATTGTAAATAAATACATTCAATTGTTTGATAAAATATACATTCCGAGAAAAGAGTGGATCCAGCTAGTGGTCATATAGTCGAGGATTTAACTTTTTATGTCACAAGTGACAACGAGGCAGGCAGGTCACCTGATGGTAAGTGACAACCGTCGCCTATAGACATTGGCAATACCAGGGGATTGCCAATGTGCTGTACACCCTATTACAATGCCTTAAAGGCGAACTGGCTCTCAAGTGCAATTGCCGGAACATACCAACAGATGTTTGGCGACAGATTTTTAACTTGAGGGTGTTAGTCTGCCAGTCGGGTAATACAAAGTACCCTACCACCGTGCTATGGTTTCCTCACGATGTTTTCCTTCACCGAAAGCTCAAGCCCATTGTAGGATTCAAACCCACGACCTTCGCCACGGTACCCACTGAGCTATCATCGCCTTATTTAAATTTAGTCAACCTAGGACCCCTGGATCCATACTTAATCTGAGAGTCACATTTAATTAGATCAACGTCACCTAAAAGTAAAAAAAAAACATTTACAGACATAATTATTCCTACTACTATAATAGTTCAACATATCGAAATGGTACAGACGCGGAGAATCCTAATAAACTTGGTTATAGCTATCCCATTCTTTCATTTAAGTTTAGACAAGGCCAGTGATAGCAGAAGTTTATTAGAAAGTGTCATTTGAATGTAAGATGCAGTCGTTTATATTGATATTCGCTAAGGAAATGAATAAATATCTGTTTAAGTTTTAAAGTTTAGACCCTTGAAATATCGAAATAATAGATTATAGAGTCGGTATTGGGGATCGTCCTCAAGAGGCTCGAAAAGGGGGGGGGGGGTCAAAATATCACGAAGTATCACAAGGGGGGAGAGGGATGTAGTGAGATATCACGTCTTAATTTTTTTAAGATACTTTGTACCAAAAAATACACGTGATTTTGGAAGGGACTAAAATATCACGTGGTTTATGGACGACCCCTTATCGAAAAACATCATCAAAAGAAAGCCACATCACAGACCTATCTAATTACAATTATATTTTCGGCATTGATTACGGAAGAATTCTGAAAGTATTACAAATGTTACAAATTTCAATATATCATTTTGGATCAAACTATTGTGATTTTTGGCACTGCATAATATGTATTATTTGTATGAGTCAAAATGATGATCATAGACATAAATGACGATCGAAAAACACTCTTATTTGTATTATATTAACGTTTAAAGTCCGTCTGTCGAATAGCAAAGCATCACAATCATGACTGCACAGAATAAATATGTATAGTAAAAAGAATATAATATATTCTAACACAAGCTTTTCACCTCCATTTTTTAAAACAACGGCATCAAAATGAAGTTGAAGAACGGAATAAATAATGGAGATTCATATATTTCAATACATACCAATTATTTAATTTATTTATTACATATAAGGCAAATGACGCTTCATTCATATTTATTGAATCTTGGAGACGAATTACACTTGAGTAACTATGGTTGCATTACAATTATATACTTTTCGTTATTCATTTAACACTTACATATAAATGGGTGAGTTCAACCGGAGCACATTTCAGAGTGTTCGTCCCATGCTGCCACCTGAAAAAATAAATAAAATTATTACTTTAGAGCCTATATTGAAGGCGATGATAGCTCAGTGGTAATGACGTCGTGGATTCGAATCCTACAATGAGCTTGAGCTTTCGGTGAAGGAAAACATCGTGAGGAAACCATAGCACGGTGGTAGGGTACTTTGTAGTACCCGACTGGCTGGCTACTCAAGTTGAAAATCTGTCGCCAAGCCCCTTTCGGTG
This sequence comes from Ochropacha duplaris, assembly GCA_951361185.1. Lineage (NCBI taxonomy): Eukaryota > Metazoa > Arthropoda > Insecta > Lepidoptera > Drepanidae > Ochropacha > Ochropacha duplaris. Next base: position 10,698,429 of record OX592703.1, read on the forward strand.
TATTCGGATAGCTGAACTTGAGAGCCAGTTGCCATCTTAGGCTAATCCAGAAAAAAAAATCTTAATATATAAAATTTCCGTGTTATGACATTGGTCCGAAATGAACTCCGAAGCTACTGAACTGATCTCGATGAAACTTGGAACACAAATAGATTATATCCACTACCACTAATTTGGTATGGTAATAACATATGGTTAATTTTATGATAATACAGTTATGGTCCATCGTACTGGCTACCACCCTCAAGTTGAAAGTCTGTCGCCAAGTACCTTTCATGTGCCGGCAGTTGCACTTGACAGCCAGTTTCCTTCTAGACTTTGTGTGCTTACCACCTTCGGCCACATCATCACTTAACACAAGAGTAAAATAAAGTATAAGTAAAAAAACTTTTTTAAAAACAAGCTTTGAATTAAGAGTGACGTTTATTTATTTTAGTTTTTTTAGACACTTTATTTTTTGAGTTATTCTCAGCAAGCCCTTTCATTTGATACCCATATTGTAGGAGGAATAAAATAATAATAGTCCGCTAAGGTGTTCCGCCATGTTGGATTTAGAATGACGTCACACAACTAACCATGCATTGTCATCCAAGCTAAACGTGTAAACAAAATTTCATCTCAATCGGTTAAAGATATCTGCTTCAAAATTGAGTTCTAAGATTCCACCCGAACAAACATACATACACACACACGTTTTACCACTTTGGAAGTGTCTTTCACGCAAACTCTTCAGTTTAGAAAAAAATGATTTTAGAAACCTCAATATCATTTTTGAAGACCTATCCATAGATAACCCCACACGTATGGGTTTGAAAAAGTTTTGAGTTTCAGTTTTGTAGTTGTAGTTTGTTTTTAAGTATGGGGAACCCCCAAAATTTTTTTTTTCTATTTTTGTGTGAAAATCTTAATGCGGTTCACAGAATACATCTACTGACCAAGTTTCAACGGTATAGTTCTTATAGTTTCGGAAAAAAGTGGCTGTGACATACGGACGGACAGACAGACAGACACGACGAATCCATAAGGGTTCCGTTTTTTGCCATTTGGCTACGGGACCCTAAAAAGGAATACTCATGTACCTGACACTCGCGGCTACAGTACCACTGGTTGGCGCAGCCGGCGCACACGAACTGCGCGTCCCTGCGGCGACAACCCTGGCACAGCGGCGCGGGCGCATCACCGTCGGGCGCCTCATCCACTTCGGGTGTTTCCGTGCCCGCACCTCCGCCCTCGTCGATCACGAGACGACCCGATCCCGACCCGGCCGGGGACGCTTCGCCTTCCGACGGTGGACTCTCTTCATCGTCCTATAGACAATATGGATGTTGATTCACATATAAAATAAGTTTCTTTTTATTAAATGTCAAAACTGACAAAATCTATGGTACAATAATTTTAGTTAAAGGTCCGACTGCTTAAATCTGCAGGTAACTTGATGATACATTATAGTAGAATAGATAACAAATAGGCTAAATATAGATTTAAAAAATCCATAATTATCTTTAATTAAATATATAATTATTTTTTGTGTATAAATTTAAAAAAAAAACCTGCAGATTTTAGCGGCCGGATTTCCCCCACTATTAAACACTACAATATAAATACCTTACATTATGTATGTGGAACACAAAAATATATTAATCAGTGTAGATTCGAAGTATCAAATATTTGAATAAGTAAATGTATTTATGAAAAGATATGTAATAGTACATTACGATACGCGTGACCTAAGTAGGCTATTATTGCACGGTGTGAAGTTAGCGCCCGAGCGCAGCGAGGATGCTAAACGCCGTGCAATAATAGACAACTTCGGGCACATGTATCGTATACTATTTTATAGCAAGTGTGACATAAACCCGCACTTTACGCATGCTTCTCCGTGCAGAAATAGGCAACTTAGGTCACGGAAAAGCGTGCGTAGGTGGAACAATTGTAACGTTCATAAGACCCTTTTCAGGGCCTAAAATGAGTTAATTGTATTGAGTTTTATTATATATAACACTAGTTTTTATCTTTTCCTGGGATAAAAAGTATCCTACGTTTTATTCCAGGATATGATTTACCTGTGTGCCAAGTTTCATCCGTTCAGCCGTTTTTGCTTGATTGAGCAACAAACATCCAAACTTTCACATTAATCATATTAGTAGGATAGTAGTAATGATGTTCCGGACAATTTTTTTAAAATTAAGTTAGCGTCAAATGTATCTATCTCTCTCACTCACCAGCTGCACGACTTCTTCGGGTTTTTCCAGCTGAGGTTCGGGAGGCGGCGTCGGTTGCACCGGCGTTATCGTGATCTCACCACAATTCTGAAAACATCACACAATTCATAAGCATCCGCTTGTATATCGATTAAAAGCAATCGAATATCTATAATCGATTAAAATCAAACGAATATGTATAATCGATTTAGTTTACTATTGTTTGTTTAGTTATATAATAACAGATGTATATAATTAAGCGAGAATATATTACTTCCAAACCGCTACGCTTCAGTCACAGGCCAGCAATATACAAGTTTTGATAATGAATTTGAACTTTATTACTAGGTGGCAAGGTTGACAATAATAGGTTAAGAGTTTTTTTGAATATTGCATAAAAATGAAGTACAATTTATATTTGGATTTTAAAAAGCATTTAAGGGCATCTGAAGCGATTTTTCTGCTCAATAACATGACTATATTATAATAATTACAAGCTTTTGCTTAGTAAATAATGAAATGTAAAATGATTGTGAGGTGGCATTGTTATATCAATGAGTATTGCCAGACTCTAAAATTGAAATAAAAATAAAATCACAATCAATAAACAGTCAATTATATATTTTTAATAAAAATAAATTAAAAACATATAATAAATTCAGCTTTAAAGCTGGCCAAAAAGACTAGCTATAACTGTTTACTTAATGTTATCTTAAAAGCTAAATTTTGAATTTGGAATGATCGAGGCCAATCAGCACACCAATAACTTGGTTTGTTCGTACACATTGAGATGGTACCTTGGCCTGACCGAAAGTGGGCAATGTGGGCGCGGTCTGTTTCCGTTCCGGCGACGTGAGCAGTTTAGCCAACGTCGGCGAGTAACTCTGAGACGCAGGAGACGCCTGCTGGAAGGTTGGCAACACTCATTCAAGCTAATTCGACAATGTAAGCTTTATTTGCAATCAAGAAAAAACATTATTACACAAAAATACAGAAATAAAAAGCCTGGACATGATTGTTTTTGAAGCCATTATTTGAATACTAAATGCTATGGAATTCGGCTCGTACTGAAATGTTAAGGCCTCCGCTAAGGGTCATAAGCCACACCACTTGTGGCTGGCCACCAGCATTGCCACAACAAGTGTAATTATAACTTAAAGTGAAATACTGCACGTGTGGCTAATTGTGGCCTCGACAGAATCTCGTGGCCAGCCACACGTCAAGTGGACGACGATAAGCTTGTTGGCCTTAGTATTATACAGGTGGCCGGAACATTGACGTCCAAAAATAAAATTTCGGTCCCTCGTATTGTGGGGTATTCGAATCACCCCCATGTATGTTCCGCGACTTTTCATAGTTTTCGAGTTATGAATTTTTTTCTGAATGTTTGAAAATTTTCGACCTGACCAACCTAAAAAAATTCTAAATAAAGTAGAGGGTTTTATCGAGTTTCTTTTTTTGCAACTGAATTTTCATAAGTAGTACTTTTATGCATAAAATAATCAGCTTCGTAACTGTGATGAAAGTTATGAAAATGTTGATCTAAAGTGAAAAATTTACGTTCGGTAAATTATGACTCAAATTTTCAACTTTAAATTAAAAATCTTAACAGGTGACTTCATAATTCCTAAGTAGGCTTCAAGAATGCGCCAGACTCTCAGCTTTCATAATCATAAAAAAAATGAAGTACTTAATAGGGCTACTTTGTTTAAAATCGGCCTTCAAAGACAGCGAGGTGGAAAAATTCTTAAAATTACCCATCTGAGTAATTATTTTTTTTTTGGCTATTTTCTCGTTCCTAAAGTTAATTAATGATAAGAATACTGAAAACTAACCAACAAATAGTTTCAGAGTTGGGTAAGAAAAGTTTTACGTAAAAAGTGGTTTTGAATAAAACACAGATGATAATGTGAAAAAAGTACTTAATTTATTTTTAACATTTACAAAAGGTTTTCAAAGTGGCCACCACCAGCAGCAATACACATTCTACACCTACGTAAGAAATTGTCTGGCAATCGTCTAAAAGCGTCTCTGTTCTCTCTCACAACACGTTCAGCTTCTGCAATCAACTGCCTCAGCTCTTGTTCACTTGAACAGTCTCGGGCGTATGCTATTTCCTTGTAATAGCCCCAAATAAAGAAATTGATGGGGTTGAGATCAGGTGAGCGTGGAGGCCACCTAATTGGTCCGCTGCGTCCGATCCATCTGTTGGGGTATGTTTCATCTAAGTAATTTCGGACCTGGGTTGCATAGTGACACGGGGCGCCTTCATTTTGCAACACCATGGTTCGTCTGAGTTCGAGATTCACATCTGCCAGCAACAATGGAAGTTCATTTTCCAAAAAGTTTTTGTATGTTTCTCCATCAAGTCTGGACGGCAGTTCAAACGGACCAATTAGTTCGCCATTGAGGATACCAGACCACAAGTTAACGCTGAAGCGATGTTGAAATGTCGAAGCTCTCACTTCGAGTGGATTTTCATTCGCCCACTTGTGGTAATTATGAATATTGAATATTCCGGATCGCTCAAATCGTGACTCATCTGACCATAAAACTTTATTGAAAAATCCAGGATCCTCTTGCTCTTTTCGTAACATGGTTTGGCAAAAATCAACGCGCGATTGGTGATCTGTAGGCAGTAAAGCTTGGACTCGTCGGATGTGGAACGCGTGGTATTCTTCATCGTGAAGAATGTCTTGGATAGAAGTCCTTGGGATGTTCAGAGCACGAGCCATACTTCTCGTACTCGTAGACGGATTTCGCTGAACTTCTTCCAGCACCATTTCTCTGCGATCCGGGTTAGCTCTAGGGATTCCTTCATGACTGCCGCGTCGACCAGGAATGCGGCCTGCCATCAAAGTGTTGTGCGTGTTAATAAAAACACGATGGTCGGGATATCGCTCAGGTTGCGGCCCACCACGACGTTGAAGTTGTTCGCGATACAGTCGCGCTGCTTCATGGCCGTTTCCTTGTGCAACTCCATAAAAATAATGCATTTCTGCATATTCACTTAACGTGTAACTCATTTTTTACACTTCCACGTAAAAAAAAGTCCAAATCAGAATGCAAAACACAGTCCAATAAACGAGCAAAGTAGTCAAACAAGTAGGCAGCGGAGTCCGTAGGCAAAGCGAGTGTGGTAAAGACAAAATGGCGACACGCGTATAGCAGTAAACACAATGTGAGTACGACTGAGGTACTTGTTTTGCGTTGGCTTCGGTTGCGCGCCTTGCGTGAGAGAGATAGCAATAATTCGGTCTCTTTTCCTCTCGGTCCATTGTTATTGCAGGTAAAAGAGTTGCACCCTCGTTTACAACCCATAGTCCACGAGAACGGATCGCGCAAAATTCATTAAACTAACATTTAAAAAAATCTCCGTGTTTAAATCTTAGCTTTCCTGCAGTCATTTTTGGTTAGCAAACTAAATAACCTTAGGAGCGAGAAAATGGAAAAAAAAAATTTATTAATCAGATAGCTAATTTTAAGAATTTTCCACCTCGCAGTCTTTGAAGGCCGATTAAGGCCAAAGTTAGCCCCATTAAGTCCTACGTTTTTTAATGATTATGAAAGCTGAGAGTCTGGCGCATTCTTGAAGCCTACTTGAGAACCATGAAGTCACCTGTTTAGATTTTTAATTTGAAGTTGAAAATTTAAGTCATAATTTACCGAACGTAAATTTTTCACTTTAGATCAACATTTTCATAACTTTCATCACAGTTACGAAGCTGATTATTTTATGCATAAAAGTACTACTTATGAAAATTCAGTTGCAAAAAAAGAAACTCGATAAAACCATCTACTTTTTTTTTTAGAATTTTTTTAGGTTGGTCAGGTCGAAAATTTTCAAACATTCAGAAAAAAATTCATAACTCGAAAACTATGAAAAGTCGCGGAACATACATGGGGGTGATTCGAATACCCCACGATACGAGGGACCGAAATTTTATTTTTGGACGTCAATGTTCCGGCCACTATTGAAATGACATTAGTTATTTCAAATAAAAGATAATGTACATACCTTAGTCAATATCCCGTGCAGCAGAGAATTCTGTTGTGAGGACTGACTCAACTCTTGACATGTTGTAACAGGCAATAATGAGATCTCTGGATAAGGAGGGGGTGGGGGAAGCCTCGGACTGGGAGAGGCCAGCCTCTCCGCTTGTTTCATAGACATGTGGATGTCCTCATGAGGCCTATCAGGTCTTCTCCTGGCATCAGGCCGTATGTGATGCTCAGGCCTATTTGTGATCGTTTCAACAGGCCTATTGGGTATGAGGCCGGAACTGGTTTGCTGCATGTTTGCGAATTGTACCAGGACGTCCTTGAATGAGAGGCCGTTAGGGAGTCCCCCGGCTTGGATCTGTTGGAGGCGTTCGATCATCGCTTTTTGGTTCTGAAATTGAGAATTGTAATATTTATATGGGTGTTTACAAGTTATTTACGATTTAACTTATGCTAGTGCTCGCCCTCTGATCGAATTTCGAAAAAAAGTTTTTAGGAAAAAAGTCTCTTCAATAACTGTCAATAAAAAAAAGTTTATCAGTTGACAAACAGAGGAGGATAATGATATGTGTGTGTGTCAAACGCATGGTAGTGTGAGTAATGATATTTTTATTAATTTATTTCTAAAGCATATTTTATAAAAATATTAGCTTTCTGCACTCCTTCTCCATATAAACTTTAACTGTGCCAAATTTAATACTCCTCCGTCCGCGTATTTTTTCGTAAAAAGGGGTACAAAGTTTTCGCTTCACGTATTAATATTATGATGATGATTATACTGATTTTGTGGTAGTGACGTCGTATACCGCGGCCAAGGTCGAGGGTTTGAATCCTACATTAAGCTTGAGCTTTCGTTGAAGGAAAAAATGGTGAGGAAACCATAGCACGGTGCAGGGTACTTTATAGTACCCGACTGGCTGGCTACCCTCAAATTGAAAGTCTGTCGTCAAGCACCTATGTGTTCCGGCAGTTGCACTTGAGAGCTAGTTTCATTCTCAGCTTTGTGTGCTTACCACCTTCGGCCACACAATCACTTAACATGGTTGGTTAAAAAATACGGTAGGTTTATGGTGATGGAACACTTTTGGTGGATGATGAATGATTTTACAGAAATATAATAAAAGATTTTCACAAGGTCAAATCCTAGTACAGGAGATTTGCCTTAACTTGCTAGTTCTAAGCATGCGGCCATGACCTTTTGAACTGTCGACCTTTGGCTGCAATGCATATACAGTATTTAGCTCCCATATTAAATTGACATCAATTATAAAGGTTGTTTTTGTATCAGTCCAAAAATAATTTCTTCATGAGTCATTCTATCTTTTATCTTCAAAAATACTGGTCGAATTGTAATGTCATAAAGATTTTTACGATTCAAAGATTATGGGTTTTTTTGGGGATGGAAATGGATCCATTGATCTTCTGATAGGTAGAATTTTACATACAATGGATCTAACAATACAAACGATTTAAGAAATAAGTAAAATATTTTCATACATTTCGATCGAGCAAAGGTCAACCTTTGCATGAAAAGTTCGTTTATTTTACGATTTCGATGGCCCATTAATCCATACTAATATTACAAATGCGAAAGTAACTCTGTCTTTTCAGTTCGAAGCTTTTGACGCCTAAAGCGTTGAACAAATTTTTATTAATTTTGGTAGTGATAGACGGCCCTAGAGAAGGACGTAGGATAATTTTTATCCCGGGCAAAGATGTGATCCCTTAGGAACGCTTTCGACACACTTCTCGGGACAGTATTCAATGAAGGTTTTCAAAAGCCATTTAAAAATACCCAATCAGTAAATGATCCCAAAAACAGAGTATATTTAGAAACTAACTGTCCTACGTGGTTTCACCCGCGTTCCCGAGGGATCTTATCCTTTCCCGGGATAAAGAGTATCATATGTGTTATTCCAGGATATGATCTACCTGTGTGCCAAGTTTCATCAAAATCCGTTCAGCCATTTTTGCTTGAATGAAAGAGTAACAAACATCCATCCATCCAAACTTTCGCATTTAACATATTAGTGGGTTAAGTTACGTAATAATTTCACTGAATCTAAATTCGCCATGAAAACAATTACTGGCAAGATAGCGAACAAGTACGGAGCGCACCAAATGCCGTCATTGAATAACGAGGTCAAGGATCACGATTATGAATTAAATTATTGAGTTGTACTCACACTAAGTCTAGCCTGCATATTGGTACATTTGAACCAGCCTTACAAAGTTACATCCCGGTTAACTGTATAATACTGAGGTAAGACCCTTATGGGGTCTATAATTTCACCATAAATAAAGGGCGGTTTACGAAGGTCCTTTCGGATTTAACGGCCATGCAAATGTGCTTTGTATGTTTGTGACTCAATCACGCGAAAACTACTGAACGGATTTTGATGAAACTTGGCACACAAATAGATCATATCCTGGAATAAAACAGGATACTTTTTATCCCTCGGGAACGCGGATGAAATCGGCAGCTAGTATTAACATTTTTTTATGTCCCAAGTGACAACTATGCCGGCGGGTCTCCTGATGGTAAGTGACTACCGTCGCCTGTAGACATTAGCAATACCAGGGGAATTGCCAATGTGTTGTACACCTTATAACAAAGCCTTAAGGACGAACTGCCTCTCAAGTGCCATTTCCTGAACACACCAACAGGTGCTTGGCGACAGATTTTCAACTTGAGGGTGGTAGCCAGCCAGTTGAGTACTACAAAGTACCCTACCACCGTGCTGTGGTTTCCTCACGATGTTTTCCTTCACCGAAAGCTCAAGCTCATTGTAGGATTCGAACCCACGACCTTCGCCGCGGTATCCAACGTCACTGCCACTGAGCTATCATCGCCTTAAAACTTATTCTAATTACTTGTTTTATGTCACATTTGAATGACCCTGCCTGGTCGCTGACTCCGCGAGACATATCACGATTCTATATAAACTGTTAAGTTGGTTGTTTGTTAACTCTACTTAGTGAGTTGGACGTGTACTGTAATAATAAACACGCCCTTGGCATTTTGAAATGGTGTGACGTCAGAATAAACACGCATCGATTGGACGTCGTATTTCAAATTATGTTATAGTAAGGCTTTTTTTACTTTTGTATAAGCTTGTGTTTGAAGTGATGATGTGGCCGAAGGTGGTAAGCGCACGCCTAGATGGGAACTGGATCTCAAGTGCAACTGTCGGAACACACCGATAGGTTCTTGGCGACAGATTTTCAACTTGAGGGTGGGAGCCAACCAGTCGGTACTACAAACTACCCTACCACCATGCGATGGTTTCGTCACGATGTTTTCGTTCACCGAAAACTCAAGCTCAGTGTAGGATTCGAACGCACGACCTTCGCCGCGGTAGCCGACGTAGGTACTGAGACTGTGCCTACTAACTGTCTAACCAGTTCTCGTAAAATCTCAATAAAATGATTCTACTACAGTAGTGTTTGAGATATTTTTTTTTGTGTTTTATGTCACTCGTGACAACGAGACAGGCGGGTCACCTGATGGTAAGTGACTACCGTCGCCTATAGACATTAGCAATACCAGGGGGATTGCCAACGTGTTGTACACCTTATTACAATGCCTTAAGGGCAAGGGCAACTGGCTCTCAAGTGCTACTGCCGGAACACACCAACAGGTGCTTGGCGACAGATTTTCAACTTGAGGGTGGTAGCCAGCCAGTCGAGTACCACATAGTACCCTAACACCGTGCTGTGGTTTCCTCACGATGTTTTCCTTCACCGAAAGCTCAAGCTCATTGTAGGATTCGAACCCACGACCGACGTCACGTCACTTACCACTGAGCTATCATCGCCATTAGAGCGTTCAAACATACAAACAAACTTCACATAAAGAATTTGTTGCTGCATGCAAGAAAACATAAGGTACAAATCTTACTCACCATATCCAAATTATTGAATAGCATATTGAGGCTGCTCAAATTATTTAATCCATCCATTTTCGGCGCTATGGGTCTTGGTGCGTTCATCATAGGATTCAAAATAGACTTCATCCTTCTACCTCTCCGTGGCGTTATTTCTGGATTCCGCTGCCTATAATCTGCTATTATCGACTTAACATCCTTCGTAGGCCCTTGACGACCCATGGGCAAATAAGGTGAAGGCAACTGCCCATTCATGTCCCTAGGGAATCCTTGCATCGGTCCAGGCATCATCATGGGTTGGTATACAGGTTTCGGCATAGATTGCATATGAGCTGCTTTGTCGTACGGCGGTGGAAGTCCCGTCATAGGATTAAAATGCGTTGTAACCGGCATTATTGGTTGTATCATCGGATTTATGGAGGATCCTGGTTGTTTTATCGCCAGCCCTGATATCTCATCGCTTTTGTCTATAGCTAGATTTTTTGCTTGATTCAAATAGTCGAATGGATCTGTTCCTGAGCCGTTCATTTCCGCTGACTTCTCGAATGAAAGCACTTGTTTTCGCCTTAGTAACCGCAGTAATATTTCCTCTTTGACTTTCTTTAGGTGTAGGATGTTGTTCCATTCGTGTTCCTTCTTCTGTGCCAACTCCCTTAGTGTTTGTATTTCCGACAGCAGTTGTTCAGTATGCCTCTGTATTTCGTCGACATTGTTCTTCGTAGCCGTTTGTATGTAGTCATTGATCATTATATCATGTTGTGGGAAAGTCTTCTCTACTTCTTGACACAGTTTTTTGAGCGGAGATTCCGCTTCTGTCTCTTCACTTGAGCGTCGTTTTGTTCCTTGGTCCTCCTAAAATAAACATTAGACATCAAATCTTATTAGCGATACATTAGACATTATTTTTCTTTATTTTGAACATGGCGCATTCGCTACAGACATATATTTTAGTATTTACTATCAACTAGAATAATAGGGTGAGTGTTGTCCTGGGTCAATAAAAATGAATTCTAATTAGTCGGTAAGATTATCAAAAAATATTGGACGTGTTTTTCTCTTTATCAAATCAATGAAAATATAAGAAATATAGGAGTGGGGCTCGTAACGTCGCTTCGTGGTAAAATTTGCACCACGGCGTGACGTCACGCGAAATTTCAACGCACTGTATCCTCGTCATTTTTCGTTTACGGAACAAATTAAAAAATACGTGTCCAATATTTTTTGCTAATCTAACTACGGACTAAATAGATTTTTATAGGATACTACCCAGAGGCGTAGCTACCGCCGTATCAGCCGTATCAATGATACAGGGGCCCCTAACGCGTGTAAGCAAAAGAAGTTTTTCAAAATTAAAACTGATAAAAAAATACCTAAGGACTTCGATGGGGCAGGAACGGCTATCAGACTCCTCAATATTGTCTATAGAGGCAGAAATTTTAGAAAAACTGAAATCGTCTTCAGCTATAGATGATTTAATAAATCAATTTGCCGAAAAAAAGGCAAGAAAAGTGTATATTTAATTTGAATTGTTTGGCTAGCTCAATTTCTAGGAGGAAGCGATAACTTATAATCAATAAATATTTATTTTAATTTAATGCAAGAATTTTTGTTTCTTTTGTGAGAAAATCTTTACCCTTCATTTGGGCCCCCAAACCAATTTTGATACAGGGCCCCTCCAAGGCACGCTACACCACTGATACTACCCTATTGCCGGGTACCAATTATTCTTAATTTTAGATTTTTTTTTATAGCATTTTTTCGAAGACATAACATTTTGTATTATAAATATGCATTATGCAGCTTTATATAATTATAGTCTCATTCCTTATTTGATTGACGGAAACCTAAAATGGCGCAGCCTGTAGCTCCGTGATAAATATCCATAGAAATACCCTTGTATTAAGTATCTGGACTCTTCGTCCAAGGCAATACCCTATACTGACATTTAAAACTATTGAGAAATCGAGTTAAGCCAATTCTCGATTAAATCTATTAACCGCTAGCTATTGTCTAATTTCGTACTGTTTCTTGCGTAAATGTAACCTTGGAAAGATCAAGTGTCAATGAAGGCCGGTGTAGCAATAACTTTTTTTAGTTTTCCTTTTGAATGCTCAACTCTTGAAAACTATAATATTTTAAATGCCAATTAATTATTAATATTTTTTTATGTCAATAGTTTGACAAACAGGCAGAAGGTCCACATGATGGTAAGTAGTCACCGCCACCTATGGTCATTTGCAATACCAGGGTGATTGCCGACCTTGAAGTGCTCTTTTTACGCCCTTTTTGAAGAACCCCATATCATAGCGCGGAGGGAATACCGTAATGGGGAGCTCATTCCACATCCTAATGGTCCACAGAAGGAACGTCCGGCTGAATCGTTCGGTGGAAGATCGAGGCAGATACATAATTATACGAATTAAAAGAAGATTCATTGATTCAAAAAAATCGATTAAACAGAAGTGGGCTAAACACATTTGTAGAACGTCAAAAAGGCGCGATTGACGGTCTATACGTTTATACTACAATTTCACCAGTGTTTCCGAGATAATTATAAAATACTAGCTGTCCCCAGCGGTTTCACCCGCGTTCCCGTGGGAACCTATCTTTTCCCGGGATAAAAATATAGCCTTTGACACTCACAATTAATGTGGCTTTCTATTGGTAAAATAATTATCAAAATCGGTTCAGTAGATCCAGAGATTACCCCCTACAACCCCACAAACTTTACCTCATTATAATATAAGGTATAGATAGCCCATGTTACTAACTGTTCCCGTGGCTTTCTATACGTGAAAGATTTTATCCAGTAATGGATGAACAAACATACAAACATTCAAATCTAGTCTCTTTATAACAGAAGTTTAGATAAAGATTGTAATAGTTGTAGTGACAGTAAAACTCAATTCATATAGGAGGCGGCAAATGTGGCGAAATAAACCTCCAATCTTCAGAAATTAGATAATTTGCGTTAATGTTTTACGAATCCTATATCTGATAAATACATTAACAAGCATCCACAGAAACATACACACAAACTTCCACTTCCTGCTAATATTAATGTGCAAGTAACTAATTAAAACAGGTCATTTTTATCGCGGGTATAACTGCAGCGGAAACCAGTACTACAGACAATAGACCATTATCTATAGCTAGCTAGGCCAATTTTTAACATGAATTCTTATCTGTGGTTAATGTTTTTGAACTTTTCACAGGATCACAGTGAACTTTTTGGTGGGAACTTGCAAAGTGACATTGCGGTTTTGTTTTATTTTCATTAAATTCGTATATTTTGAGTTTTATTGAATAATTTCGGTGGTATTTAGTCCAATAAAGATCAATCTAAGTGCACGGGTGAAGTGATATTAAATGAAAGCTTGTATCATTACTATTAAGGTTGCCCCAAAAATTCTGTGAGAAGTTTCAGCAGCAGGGAGCAGACACCTATTTCACTAAAACCTTATTTAAAATAAAATTATGAATTGCCTTAAAGGTCTATACCAAACCTTTAATAAAAAAAACTTTTCACAGCATCTACAAATAATATGGCTATAAGATAGGTTTTTGGAGGTCATGGAAAATTTTATCTAATACATAAATCAATAGAAATCTGATATAGAAACAATTTTTGTTTTGCAAAAGAGGGCTGTGCGAGCTATTTATAACTTGGGGGCTCGAACTTCTCTCAGAGATAAGTTTAAAGAAACTGGCATACTCACGGTTGCATCTCAATATATTTATGCAAATATATTATTTGTGCATCAAAATATTAATCTTTTTGTAAAAAAAAAGTGATATGCACTCGATCAATACTAGAAATAAGCACCAACTTGTGACCTCTGCTTATAGACTTCAGAAAGTGCAAGGATCATTTTTAGGACTGGGTGCACGCTTCTTTAACAGAATCCCAACTGCAATTTTAGATATGCCTTTGCAAAAATTTAAGGATTGTATTAAAACTGTTTTGGTAAAAAAGGCTTACTATAATATAAATGAATATTTTAATGATGATAATGCTTGGTAAATTTGTAACATTTGTGCGTTTGAATATTGTTATGTCGCGGAATGTTAGATACACTATTATATTACCTAATTTTACAAACCGTGTTAGTAGTAACAGTGATAACATATTGTGTGTTTTAATTCGTTTTGTTTCTTTTTGTTTGGAGCAAGCTTAAGTTAGTCATGCTCGCTTTAAGGCCTTTGCTTGCGGCGGCGTCGTGTGGCGGGTCGCTCACTTCCCTATAAAATGTGCGAGGAGGGCGATGGCTGCCACGCGCGTCATACTTGTGAACAGGTGCTGCTTGTGGGGGCTGGTCTGCTTGAGTTTGTTGTTTATTAAGTCAGTCATAATTAAATTCTATAGATTACTATTTTTGCCGCCATAACACGCAAATATTATCAGTGAGACTAGATAAATAATAATTATTGAATGTAATAGGTGTAAGTTGTTTTTGAAAAGAGTAATTGCTGAGTTTATTGCCGGCTCTTCTCAGCAAAAACAACCTTCCGAACCGAGCATTTAGAGTCTGACTATTCATAAGTGCCTGTGAAGGCCTATTTGGATGAATAAACAATTTCATTTCATTTCAATAGTTACTCAATAAAATTTTGATGAAATCGCAAAGCAAATAGCATATGCTGCTTGTATTTTAACAAATAATTATAAAAATTCTACCTTTGGCACATCACCATTCATTGGAGTAGTTTTAGGCTTGGTTTCCGGTTTTTTCTGCTCCTGTTTCTCCTCTGCCACTTCTGTCATATCTACATCAGACTCTTTCTCACTCTTTCTCTCTTCTAATACCTCTTTTACAGGACTAGGTTCTTTAACTTTGGATTCTTCAGTCAATTCTTTTACGTTTTCTACAGGCAGGACCTCTACATTCTCAGTTGGAGGCATACAATGCTCAGAATTAATTGTGGATTCTTCATTACTATCAGCTTCTGCTACAGCATTCTCTTCCTCAATGTTATTTACTGGGCTGGTGTCTTGTAGCAGTTCTTCTGTAATAAAATGTTTACTTTAGATACTGCTCTCATCAACTGATGCATAAGGATCTAAGTATACACCTTAAATCTACAATATTCCTAGATTTTGAAACACTTGAATAATGCAGTTGTAAATCATTTATGAACTACATACCATAAAATGGATGGTGGGTTTAAAACTAGACATACCTAATCTAAGATATTATTTAAAACTTGCTGTCCTCCGCAGTTTCACCCGCATTCTTGATCTTATCTTGTCCTGGGATAAAAATATAGTATATGGTACTCAGGGATAATGTAGCATTCTAATGGTGAAATAATTTTTCAAATCAGTCCATTAGTTTCAGAGACTATCCAATGCAAACAAACAATCTAAGAATAAAATTGTTAAACATTTGTTAAATAAAAAGCCAATATAGTCAGATGATCCAAATATATTTAAAAAATGTAACCTTGCTGAGTTTCTCGCCGGTTCTTCTCAGTTGAAGGCTGACTTTCGAACCAGTGGTAACTTCTGTAATTCGACCTTCATAAGTGCCCTTCTAGGGCTGAATAAATGGTTTTGACTTGACTTAAGACTTTGAATCAAATCTCAATATTCACTAGAACCCTAAATGTTACATGAATTGAATTGATTTAATGTATTTCTTAGATAATGCTACAATTTAACTTTTATCATACATAAGTACTTGTTAATAAAACATAAAAATCAAAAGATTTTGTGTAACATGATATAAGTTTAAATATCTAATGGCAAAGGTTATCAAGATGGGTTTTTACATTACCACCTCAATTAATGCATTACAATACAATAATTGGGTCAGAAAGTAAAGTATGCTTAAAAATAGGACAAGTATAATTTTTAATAACTTTGTATCGCTTATATATATACTAGATTCTATTGTTATCTTGTTGTTTTCCTGGGACATCTGTCCCTTTGATAACTAAGGGTTTAAGTGGTAGTTTTATATCCATTAATGTTGAATGCTGTTGTTGCTAATACATTTTTTAAGTCCAAAGTCTAATAAGCAGGGAGGTGGGTTACCTGATGGTAAATGACTACTATAGCCTATACACAATAGGAATATGAGGAGGATTGCTAATGTGTTGTCAACTTATAACAATGCCTAGAAGGCAACTGGTACTCCAATACAAACATTGGAACACTTTGGTTAGTGATAGATTTTCAACATGAGACAGTTTGTTGGCCAACCAGGCAGGTCCAACAAAGAACCCTACCACAATGCTATGCTTTGGTTTGTTTCCCGAAGATGTTTTCCATCAATGAAGGCTCAAGCTTATACATACAAAAATGTTATTCCAGGAATAGTGATTCAAGTTATTTACCTTTTATCTTCTCAGACTCCAATGCTAACAATCTATCACTATCAACATTTTCACTCTCTAAATTCTTTTCTTTGGCATTTTCATCACAACTTCCCGCCTTTTCTTCTAAAGGTGTTTCGAGTTCTGCCAACTCCACTGGTGGGTCTTTTAATGTCCCCACATCACTGTCATCTAACGCCAACGGGTCGACCTCATTCTCGGTGCTAGATTCCGCTGATGGGGACACTTCGACTCCAGCTGGTTCCTTAGGAGATTCCACTATTTTCAAGCTTATATCGTTCATGTTTATTTACATAATTCCGATTCACGACTCACAGCACTGTCACCACGCCGCACGTAGGTTCATTGACCATTATAACCATAACAAAATATTTAGAACAGCCAAAGGATAATATATGCGTTCCCTAGTTCATATACGGGTTATTTAATGACTACAAATAACGCGAACGGTTAAAATGTTTGTAATTTTTTTCCCATATTGGGTAATATCACGATGCGCCAATAACTGCAGCCGTGAACTACGGGGTCATTGTTAGTAATTTGGTGAAAATATTTGTATGCATACTACATAATTGAATCACTATACATCAATTTCATTACAAAATGTAATTTGTTACAATACACTATCGTATTAATTTTATAATACAAAATAAATGCTCGGCGCTTGGACGCAAAATCTCGCACGGCAAATTATTTGGTGTTGCCATAGTAATAAATTAATCGTAATATTTTCATACTTTTATAATTTTATATTCTAAGAAAAACAAAATTATTGGTTACTATAATTTTTTAATATACAATAATAATTTTTAACTTGTTATGAATACACTGTAACAATGAAAAAGTCGATTTCCTTGTAAATTTTTAATAAATTTATCCTACCTAATATGGCAATACCAAAAAATTATTGTTCCGTTCCTCGCAGAATATCGGACAGGTTTTTACACAAAACAAACAACATTATAATTTTAAAAACAAAACGTACACAATTTAACCATCTGATTTATTAAAATTATATTCGAACTAAAATTTAACTCAATTCTAGCGTGTAACCAATATAGAGTATATCTCTATTTTGGATGATAGTAATTTATCGAAAATTTGTTGAAATAAACATGCGGAGTGTAAAGCATTTCCGCATCTCTGAAGATTTTTTTGCGGAAATCAAACTAAACTAATTTTAGGTCTAAAAATTAAATCAAACACTTTAAGGAATATATTATGTATGTTTTTTTATAAAATTATGAATTGTTTTTACTCCATATCCCTATTAAAACAAACATTGTACATAATACAATATATACAATTTAAAAGTTGCGCCAATTCCCGTCCGACACGAACCAATATAGTGTCACCAAAACAATTCGATATCGATAAACGATGATAAAATTACGGCTTGAATAGACGACTAAAATATATTTCCTAGAATCATCTGTTTGACAATAAACGTTGATATTCAATTGGTAATTGCTATTACATCTTTAATTTCCTGGTCAGCGCAGCATACTGTAATGTAATCATTAATCTCATTTATTTGTAATTTCGGTATTACTACCGTACCGTTATAATTTTTCCCATCGCAGTTTACATGCATACCGTATTACAAGCTCATCCCGGTGCTTTTAGCATGAAAGAAAATTTCCTCCTTTTCATTGGACATGTCGCTCAGCCCCATGTCTCTCATCCATCCTTCTGTCAGGCTTGTCCTAATAGTTTTGTTAACAACTTAAAAATGCATGAGATGCATTGCATTGAACGTGCGTTATCATTTCGTTCGTCAAAACCTAGTGTAGTCACTTTTTGGGCGTATTAGTATTTCACTTAATAGCAAGCACAGTTCCTGTCAGTCAAGCTCATCGGATATAATAAATTTAGCAATGCCATTTATTTTATTGTTAACATTAAAATACTGTATAAAAATGTTTATTTTAATTCATAATCGATTTGAATGTGTGTATTGTATAGTAACATAATATTATCGACACTTCGATAAACGGTCGCACATTGTCTGTCTACGTAGTACAGCTCTAATGATGATGAAAGAAAATAAATCAAAAAGCAAATGGCCGACTAAAATCGACGTTCTCAGTCGTACCTATTATAAATCCGATGTAATTACATGAATAATGCGCTCTTCATGATAATGACTAGCGAAATAAGACAATATTAAGCCTAAAGAACTAAGATAACCTTATATTAACGGCATAAACCCAGCCGAAACGATAATATTTGCATTAAAACTAAACCTTACATAGCTTACACAATTGAGTATAAAATTGCAAAAAGTATTTATCGTGCGTGTGACGGACGCACGTCCGTTTATTGCTAAGGTAAGTCCTTTTCATTATCCTTTTATGTGCATGTAGTTCTTTTCTAATATTTTTGTTTCTATAAGTATACGATAATAAGTCAAATTTGCGAGTGCTAACAGTGAATTATTTTTAGAATTTGCAACTATGTAAGTACTTCTTTCTATTTATCACGTTAATAAATATTTGTGTATTTATTTATTTTGCTGTTAATTTGATAATTTCCATTATCTTTTTGTACCTACATATACCTACAGCTACGTAGGTATGTAGTCAGTACAGTCATTCAAAATTATTTTCAACTTTTTTTTGTTTGTATGTGTATTTTGTTTTCATATCCGGTGGGTAATTGTAACTACTGAAACATAGTACATAACTTAGTAAAATAAAAAAAATACTTAGATAAAAAAAATTTGGTGGTGTAGGTACAGTCAGGTGACCTTAGTAGATGTGATAAAGTTATTAGCAAAACCAATATGATTTTTGATTGCAGTTATTGTAATGTGAAGTGTCGGCACCGGGCGGGAGCTCCGCCCCTGGTCGACCATGGAGAGAAGCTATGATAAGCGCCAAAGCAAACATCACAAGGAGAAGCACAAGAAACGGTTGCATAAAAAATACAGGACTCACTCAAGTGGTACTCATGATCAGTCATATACTACAGTAAATTCTGTTAAACCCCTAGTTGAATACTCCGATGTCAGTTCTGAGGCTCTATCAGCCCCAGAAGCTGGGGAGATTGATAGTGAGACCAGCTCGATCAGTAGGCACATTGCTGATGATCTTGACCGAACCAGAAAGTCTCATTCTATACGAACATTTGTCGACAATAAGACCATATCAGTCACAACTACCAGCCGTCTCCGTCAAGAGTATGCACTCACACGTGATTCTTCTTCAGCAGTATCAAGGAAAAGACGCGGCATAGAGTTCGACGTGGAGCCTGACTTCGATGAGCATGCACGGTACAAGAAAAAGAAAGATAAACGTAAGAAAGAAAAGAAGAAGCGGAAGAAGAAGAATAAGCATAGGTCGAGGTCTGCCAGCTTAGAGAGTGTGTCGCCTGATGATAATGTGCCTGAAGAGGTGCCTATGAGATCAGCTAGTCCACAGAGATATCAGCAAGTGCCGATAAGTGAGTGGGAGAAGGCTTCATCACCGTTGAGAAATGGGTCATGCTCCCCAGTATCACCTACAACGCCCCCTATATTACGGGTAGAGATACACCGGCCTTTGGTCCGTGAGGCAGCACTACATCACAGCCAGATACACTACTCGCCGCATCGTGAAAGATCTCCACAAATTCGGTAAGATTTTTATTAGTTAGTAATTATGTTTTTGAAGTTCATCTATGACTAATTTGAAATTAATACTGTGAAATAGGTTTGTTGGAATTGGAAGCATAGACACAACATACAATATGAAGTTTGCATAATCAAATCCATAAAGTATACAGTAATACCTCGCCCTACGCTACCCCGACATACGCGAACCTGGAGATACGCGATTTTCAAATCTCGTCGATTAGTCTTTTGTTTGAATGTAACACAACTCTAATAGGGAATATGCACGTATTTGTTTTATTGTTTTAAACGTTTCTACGGGTTATTACATTACCAAAAAACACATCCAAAATCTTAACCATTAAGCTAAAAATAATATATTAAAATCACTATCATTTTCGGGTGATGCAAACGCGGCCATTACCAAAATTACATTCAGTACCTACTTGTTTCTCTTATCCCAGAGGATACTATTTTGTAGGATTAGAAAATATACTTTTGATCTGTCTTTCTGCCGTCTGCCATAATTTTGTCACAACTGGGATGATGACTGACATAACAAATCAGCTTTTAAAAACCGGTCAAGTGCGAGTCGGACTCGCGCATCGAGGGTTCCGTTCAAAATTTGTAGTTTTTTTTTTAATTGTTTTATTCTGTTTTTAGTATTTGTTGTTATAGCAGCAACAGATATACATTATCTGTGAAAATTTCAACTGTAGCTATCACGAGATACAGCCTAGTGACAGACAGACAGACAGTAGTCTTAGTAATAGGGTTTCCGTTTTTACCCTTTGGGTACGGAACCCCAAAAATTAAGGTTTTATGGAGTTTTGTATCAATAAAATAGTGCCTTGTGACGTCATAAATATACCTAAACAATAGATCTACTTGCTTTACGTGGCATTGCAACGCACACCTAGTTAATAAATAAACATATTCCCGTTCTGATGGCAACAGGCATTGTTATGGATCACTGAGTAATGAAGGGGAGAATTATTTGATCAATAAACAATGCATAAGGATCTTGGGCATATGAAACAATAGGATTGTGGATAGACATAGCAGCTTGTATTCTTATCTTTGGCACATTTCGAAAGAATAAACAAATTATGAAGAAATCAATCATTTTATAGGATATTATGTTACTAAGGTATTGTTATTAAAGTCTCGAATATTTCCACGTCAGATTCAGAACTGTAGATAAATTTGTGCTTTTGTTACCAGGCGGAGGCAGAAATCTACAACGCCGCATACTCCGTCGGTGCCCCCGTACAACGACACTGTCACTATAGATTCTGACAACGATCAGGATTATGATCGTGGTAGGAGGGAGTATTGGCCCGAGCAGCATGGCAGACCGCAGTCGCCAATCATGGTTTCAGGTATGTCTAATTGATCTTATTGTTCACAGGGACATGGAATATGTATTATTTATGTATTTTTATATTAGTTTTAGTATAAAATTGTTAATTAATTGAAATAAAAAGCCAATATAGTCAGATGGTCCAAAAATATTTAAAAATGTAACCTTGCTGAGTTTCTTGCCGGTTCTTCTCAGTTGAAGGCTGACTTCCGAACCGGTGGTAACTTCTGCAATTCGACCTTCTAGGTCCCTTCTAGGTCCTAAACAGAATGAACGGTTTTGACTTTGACTTAGTTTTAAACCACCAAAGCTCTAACTCAGAAATTTGGTTCTTCACTGCAAACTACTAAACTAAAATAAAAACCCGATCAAGTGCGAGCCGGACTCGAGCAACGAGGGGTCCGTACAAATTTTGTAGTTTTTTTTTTTATACTTTTTTTTATTATTTTATTCTGTTTTTAACATTTGTACTTTAATTTGCCAGTAGATAGGTCATACAATATATTAGAAAAATAAATGGTTATTTGCGAAAAATAATTGACTATAAAAACAAAAAGACAATACAAATGTATAATTGACGGGCCGGTTGGCGTGGTTGGTTAACACACTTCCTATCACGCCGCAGGTCGTGGGTTCGATTCTCATGCAGGACAGAGATTTGTGTGCATGATCATGTCTGTTTAAGTATGTATTTACAAAAAAAAAGTAGTATATCATTCATCTGGTTTCCATATTACAAGCTCTGCTTAGTTTGGGATCAGATAGCCGTGTGTGAAAAATGTCCGAGGATATAATTTATAATTTCAGCTGCAAAGGGTCTTCGTCTGATTTAGCATCTGTTTGATGTGGAAGACTTTGAGGGATGTCCAGCAGTGAACGTCTCTCGGCTGAAATGATGATGATGTGATGTGATGTTAATAAATATCCTTTTCTTTGTCTAGATTCCCCGATACTATCCCCTCGTGGGCGCGAGTACAGTCCACGGCGACATAGGCGCCGGTCACCGCGCGCTCAGCGCCGCGACCGCGAGCGGCATCGCGATCGCGACCGAGACCGAGCCGAGCGAGCGGACCGACCCGAGCGCGACAGGGAGAGGGATAGGGATAGGGAGAGGGAGATGAGGATACCGCACAGGTATGGTTCTAGACCAGGCAACGAATGATTGTGGATGGAAAGGTCGAAAGCAGAAAGCTTTTTTCCATCTAAGCTTTGTGTGCTTATCACCTTCGGCCACTTACCATTATTTCTTTGTTTTTCAAAAAGGTACATCAACAGCACACATATTTAAACAATCACAGAGCAATAAGTAATTTACAAATTCTGCTATGTGCGCCAATTATAGACTTACACAACATTGACAAAAACTACAAATAACAACATACCTAAACAAAGGGGGGTACAAAGTTGTAGAAAATTTTATCAGCCTTCTAGGACTTGGTGGAGTTTTAGTATGTTTGTCTCCTAGTACAAACAAAGTTCCAAAGTAAAACTTTCTGCTTTCGACCTTTCCATCCAGACCTCCCTTTTGAGCACTCGTTTACCAAGCTATTATTGTAGGAATCGGACCCACGACCTTCGAGCTCTAAAATAATCCATTATATCTAGAGTTCTTCAAAATAAATAACCTACTCTACATTTATTCATTAGCATTTTTGCTTCTAATAGGTATTTGGTCAAGGAATTTAATAGAAAATGTTAATTACACTATATTGTGCCAGCTCTAGATAAATGTTGGCTATACTTGATGATGTCTTTTTATTACCTATTGTTTATCTAGTTCATGAATGTGAAATAGTGTTATGAATGTAGATTCAAAGTAAAGTATAATAAATATTATACGCTTATCTTTGAGATGTTATGTTTTAATGGTTCAGGAAGGAAAATAAGTTACTTAATAATAACTGTAACACATAGTATTGTAATGTTGGCACAGGTCGCACAGTCGCAGTTCGCTGAAGCGTCGCCGGTCGGGGTCGCGCAAGCGCCGCGGCTCCACCGCCTCGCCGCCGAGACACCGCGCGAGGCACCGGGACCCGGAACGTGAACGACACAGGTACCTGCACCTGCACTTACACTTGCACAAGTTCCTGCACTTGCACAAGTTCCTCCACTTGCACAAGTTCCTGCACTTGCACAAGTTCCTCCACTTGCACAAGTTCCTGCACTTGCACAAGTTCCTCCACTTGCAAAAGTTTCTGTACTTGTACCTGCACTTGTACCTGCACTTGCACCTGCACTTTCACCTGCACTTTCACCTGCACTTACACCTGCACTTACACCTGCACTTACACCTGCACTTACACTACATTACGGCTACATTATCGGGCGAAAGAATTGTTTATTGTGTCCAAAAATAAAAGACTAAACCCGGCTACGCTATGCTGTGGCTCCATTCGATGTTAATTATTAAGGAAGAATGTAACGTTGCTAAGGTATATTATAACTCAACCCCGCAATATGCTTAGAAATTCTCGTTTCTGTAGGAAATTCTAAATGAAATACAATACATACTGCAATATCACAAGTTGTAGGTTTGATTCCAACAATTTTATTATGTATAAAACTGCTGATGACTTCCATTATCAAATATATCAGTTATCTAATTTCCATAGTCCAAGTTTAGCTAAGTTTAATGTTTCTTAAGCTCATCCTGGACTGCATTGTATCAAAGCATATCACAATGTATGGAAAAAAGTTACATTTGTTATAGGTATAGTTGAATTGCTAAGTATGTTTATGCTAGGACAGCTGTGTTAATGTCCTTATAAAAATAACAATTTTAATTGATGTTTGTATAGAAACAAGCATGAATCGCCCAGTCCGCCGTCGACGGCGCTCCAACGCAGGATAGACTTAAAAGAGAAGATCAGCGACACCAGCTTGTTTGCTGAACTTGTTAAAGACAAACATAAGAGAGCTAAGGTATGTCCAATATTCAACGCTGCTGCTGAGCCTAAAGATGAGCTTATTGGAGCGAGTGTAGTGAAAAAAAATATGGAGACTTTAGGCAAAAGCTGTACACGTAAACTTATCAAAACGTGCGGTTTTTCGTTCGTATATTTTATGGTGTATGTTGTCACTCCATTCAGGATAAGAAAGTAGAAGAAAATTTTAAGTTTTTCAACAAGATTTTGTTTTTAAAACGAATATTATAATGCTGATAGAAAGCTACATTATCTACTATATTTTATTTTAATAGCCTCGGGGATGCAGGTGAAATCGCGGGGCGGTAAGCTAGTACTTTATATAGGTCTGTGACCACAGGTAAAACATGGTAAGTGGCAATAGTGGCCGTGGCTTTGTGCAGCAGCAATATAGAAAGAAAGAAAATAAATTTATTTATGGCAAAAAAACAATAAGTGTACACATGTGTTAACTTATATAAAATAGACATAATTTTGCCACAAAACGGTCCCTCATAACGGTCCCTCGGTCCAGCATAAAGCTGGTTGTTTATATACTGAATGCCTACTTTAATTATATTATAAGAAATCATCATAATGATAAATATAACTTGCAGAAGCTTGAAGAAATCCTGAGCCAAAAAGAAGAAGAGTCCCAGGGCGCGTTATCGACGACTACGTCACTCAATCCCCTAGAGACGCTCACTATAGACGAACTGTCTAATGCCACGGGCGACAGTTCTACACAAGTGAGTTTTATGTTACAGGTGTTGTATTGTTTTTGTATGTTTGGAGTCGAGCGATAAAAATACGGTAGATTTTTTTATTGTTACGTATTGTGTTATGAATCTCAATAGACATTATTGAAATGCAGGTTTATTTATGATAATATTATTAATTATATTATCATTAATAAAATTCATTGTATCTAAAAATCGGCCTCCAATAAAACAAAAAGGCGTAGACAAGAAAAAAACAGTGTTTTCTTAACACATTAATATCACTATATTTGTTGTCCCCCGCGGTTTTACTCGTGCTCCTTAGGGAACCCTTTAAGGGTTGAATTTACAAAAATCTTTTAGCATCTATATAAGGAACCTACCAGCAAACAATCTTGTAACATTTGTATTCTAATCACCTATCCCAATGATAATAAAAACTTTTTCGAATCAGTTATCAAAAGAAAACGGTGAAAAGAGCCAAGACGTGGTGGACATTCCGATGCCGTTACAATTTGAGAATTCAGAGTCTGAACCGCCGCCGCTGCAGCCCCCGCCGCAGTTTGGAGCCCCAGACGAGCAGGCCAATGGAGATGCGTCCGTTAGTAATCACCTTGAGGTTTGTTACCATTCTAATGTACATTTTTAAACAAACACTTAAGGCAACGCTATGTATATTCGTCAGATACCACGGCCAAGGGCGTGGGTTCGAATCCTACCATGAGCTTGAGCTTTTGGTGAAGGAAACATTGTGAGGAAACCAGAGCGCCGGTGGTAGGGTACTTTGTAGTATCTACCCGGTTGGCTGGCTATCACCTTCAAGTTGAAAATCTGTCGCCAAGTACCTATCGGTGTGTTCCAATTGCTGCACTTAAGAGCTATTTCCCATTTAAACTATGTGTGCACCTTCGGACAGTGTGTCCGGTAAGTAGTGTGACAAACTTAAGATAAGAGAAGAATAGGTAGGCAGGTCAACTACCAAATAAACAGAAATGATCTCAGTAAAAATGTGACCATAATGACCATAATAGAGATATTTCAAATCAGACCCGCCCATCTACTGATGAGTTCTAATATCTGTTTATGTTTCAGAAGCCCCTAACCCCCGGCACGCTGGGCACGCCGCCCACGATTCCAGCGGGCGCGGCGCCCCCCGGCCCCCCAGCTCCCCCCGGCCCCCCGGCGCCCCCAGGCGCACCATCGGCGCCCCCCGTGCCCCTGGCCCCTCCGCCCAAGATGGGCAGCGTGGTGGAGGGTGTCTACTATAACAACCAACAGCCGCCGCCGCCCAAGCACAAGAGTCTTACCAAGCTACCCATGCCGCCTAACACACAAGTAAGTACAACTTTAAAGCGATGGGAACTGGCTCTCAAGTGCAGCTGTCGGAACACACCGATAGGTGCTTGACGACAGATTTTCAACATGAGGGTGGTAGCCGGCCAGTCGGGTCCTACAAAGTACCCTACCACCGTACTATGGTTTCCTCACGATGTTTTCCTTCACCGACAGCTCAAGCTCATTGTAGGATTCGAACCCACGACCTTCGCCACGGTATCCAACGTCACTACCATTGATCTATCATCGCCTTAAAATAAATTGATTGAATTTTAGCATTGAAATATAATACTATTCCATGTTAATAACTAGCTGTCGGTTTTATCTTTTCCCGAGTTAAAAAGTATCCTATGTTTTATTCCAAGATATGATATACATGTGTGCCTAGTTTCATCAAAATCTGTTCAATAGTTGATGCGTGAAAGAGTGACAAAGATCTTCACTTCCTCAAAAACTTTCACAAGACTGTAGTACTGCATATATTATCTTTAATGAATAAAAGTGTTTATTTATGTAGGTTGAAGATCTTAAAACGCTTGCCAACGACAGTCCGCTGAGTACGCCATCACCAAGCCCCGTCAAAAAGCCAGACAAACCCAAACGCACTGGAATTATGAACTTACCTATGCCACCTGGTAAGTTAACTTTAACAATTTTTCCCTGACAGCTAATTACTATAAAATAAAGCCTATATGCCACAAGTTAAGCTACATTTTGCTGTGAAAATCCGTGAATGAAGCGTGGATCTACGCTACATTACGTTTCATTTAAAACTCTTTAACTCAAAAATTCCGATTTACGTGTGTAGTGATCATTTTTTGAGCTACCTGTGCTTATAATAGTTTCACCCGCGTTCCCGAGGCATCGTCTTTTACCTACCTATCCTACCTATAAAAGTTGAAAACGAGTAGTCCGAATTATAATTTTAACAAATGACTAGACGAACGAGATCCGAAAATACGGGTAGTAAAGTTTCGGCACTTTTTTTCCGAAACCTACCGAAACTTGCTGAAATCGAAGCCGAAACCGAGCCTTCGGTCGGATACTAGTTGTGTGTTCATATAGTTGTTTGTTGTACAGTGGTGGCTGGGTCTGAGGAGCTGAGCGGGTCCGAGGCGGAGGCGGAAGCGGAAGCGGAGGGCGAGGGAGGCACGCCGCCCGCGCCGCAACACAGATACGAACATGTCTTCTCTAGAGCACGACCCACCAATGCTGACGTTAGTATACTCATACAATAGGCACGGTGAATGACATATCAAATCAGTTTCTTTTTTTTTGGATGATTTATTTATATGGGTTCTTGGGTTCGAATCCTACAATGAGCTTGAGCTTTCGGTGAAGGAAAACATCGTGAGGAAACTATAGCACGGTGGTAGGGTACTTTGTAGTACCCGACTGGCTGGCTACCACCCTCAAGTTGAAAATCTGTCGCCAAGCACTTATCGGTGTGTTCCGACAGCTACACTTGAGAGCCATTTCCCATCTAGGCTTTGTGTGCTTACCACCTTCGGCCACATCATTACTTACCATGGTGAGATTGTGGTCAAACACAAGCTTATCCAGAATAATAAAAAAAATATATATATATGGAGTTTTGTATGAAAGACGTACTTGTGACGTCATAAATATCTCTTTGCACCATCAAAAGACTTTTGTCGTTGAATTGGCAATTAAAAATCTTAGGAGGGTGGAATTTTACAACGTGTTCGCTGTTTCCGTGTATTTTTAGATGTTTCATACTCTAGTTAGTGTTAGGTATTTTTTCTTGAATATAGGCATCATCCTTATTCTTTTTTACTTATACCACAGGCAGGTGGGTAAGTACCTATAGACATTAGCAATACCAGGGGGATTGTCAATGTGTTGTACACCTTATTACAATGCCTTAAAGACTCAAGTGCAACTGCCGGAACTCATCAACAGGTGCTTGGCGATTATCAACTTGAGGGTGGTAGCCAGCCAGTCGAGTACTACAAAGTACCCTACCACCATGCTATGGTTTCCTCACGATGTTTTCCTTCACCGAAAGCTCAAGTTTCGCCGCGGTATCCGACGTCACTACCACTGAGTTATAATCGCCGTTTCTTACCCAAATACACGGTGTACCAATTCTGTTCTTATTATGTTGTTGGGAAAGAATAAAAAAGTTTCTTGTTGATTTCCAGGCTGGATCAAAACTAAAAAGGCCGCGTATATTGAAGAGACGCGGCTCCAAAGTTGTGCCCGTGTCGACGCCCACGCATCACGCTAAAGACTGGGGTGAGAAGTGCGTCGATGGATTCCAGGTAATAATTATTACTAGGTACTATTATGTGAAAACAAGGTTCATTATTTAATTTTAACTTTGTGATTAAAATGGTAATACACAAATTGCAGCAAACATATTATACTGATTGTTTGTGTCTGTAATCTCTTTTGTCTATACATACGTATACATATCATATGGCAGGGTTAATAATACGATTTTAGTCCCTGCAAAAAAAAACCTCACCTAACTAAACCATAGTACAAACAAAATCATCACAAACATTATCTCTTTCATTTGTACGTTACATTTTTAAGGCGATGATAGTTCAGTGGTAGGACAAAGGTCGTGGGTACGAATCCTACAATGAGCTTGAGTTTTCGTTGAAGGAAAACATCGTGAGGAAATGGTGGTAGGGTACTTAGTAATACTCGACTGGCTGGCTAACACCCTCAAGTTGAAAGTCGCCAAGCAACTATCGGTGTGTTCCGAAAGCTGCACTTGAGAACCAGCTCCCATCTAAGTTTTGTGTGCTTACCACCTTCGGCCACATCACTTACCATGGTGAGATTGCGGTCAAACACAAGCTTATCCAAAGTAAAAAAAAAACAACAAAACATTTCTTTCAGGTCATTACACAAATAGGTGAAGGCACATATGGTCAAGTGTATAAAGCGCGAGACAAGAACACCAGCCAGTTGGTCGCTCTCAAGAAAGTACGGTTAGAGAACGAGAAGGAGGGTTTCCCTATCACAGCTGTGCGAGAGATAAAGATCCTGAGACAACTGAACCATAAGAATATAGTCAATTTGAGGGAGATTGTTACGGACAAACAGGATGCTATGGATTTTAGAAAAGTAAGTTAATAGCATAATTTTGAACTCAACATTGCAGATACTGTAAAAGAACTGGCGAAATCTACAATACAACACTAGTGAAAGATTGCACTCTTGCACTGTAAGGGATTAGGAAAAAGAGTGGCCGCGTCTTGTGGATGGCATTATCTATAGTTTTGAATGTTTATAAATATTTATAAGGTCAATCAATTCTTATTCTTAGGGTTTCGTACCCAAAGGATAAAAATGGAAACCCTATTACTAAGACTGCTGTCCGTTTGTCTGTCTGTCACCAGCCTGTATCTGTACTGTGATAGCTAGACAGTTGAAATTTTCACAGAATATGTATTTCTGTTGGCGTTATAACAAGAAATTAAAAAAAAAACTACGTACGGAACCCTCGGTGCGCGAGTCCGACTGGCACTTGACCGTTTTTATTTCCCCAGGACAAAGGCTCATTCTACCTAGTGTTTGAGTACATGGACCACGATCTCATGGGCCTATTGGAGTCCAAGATGGTGGACTTTACGGAGTGCCACAACGCGTCTATAATGCGGCAGTTACTCGACGGACTGGCCTACTGTCACAGGAAGAACTTCCTACACAGGGACATCAAGTGCAGTAATATATTGATGAATAATAAGTGAGTTTGAGGTGTTTTATATCGATGATCTGCTGATGGGGCAAGTGATGTAAATAGTCATTTTGTATACAGGATGTCCGGTAAGTACTACGACACACTTAGGGGGAGATAGGTCACCTACCAAATATACAAAAATGACCTTAGTAAAAGTGTCACCATTTTCGAGATAATGATAGAGAGAAGTGACGTTGAACTTTGCAAGTTCCCGCCAAAAAGTCAACAATTGTTCTTGTACAGGGGCGAAGTGAAACTGGGCGACTTCGGTCTCGCTCGGCTTTGGTCGGCGGAGGATCGGCAGCGTCCGTACACCAACAAGGTGATCACGCTGTGGTACCGGCCGCCCGAGCTGCTGCTGGGCGAGGAGCGGTACGGGCCCGCCGTCGACGTGTGGTCCATGGGCTGCATACTGGGTGAACTGTTTCAGAAACACCCGCTGTTCCAGGTATTTTTTTAAATGTTTTTGGCTTGGTATCTAGACCTTCAAGCCATATTTTTTTAATATTCTTATTTTATTCTATAGTCACGTTATATTGTCACATTCACAGTAAAACAGTAAAGTCTAGTCCGCCAGGTTTTAGTGAAATTGGTGGCTGTTCCACTAAAACTTTTCTTGGACTAATAAGTCCCAATAGGACAACAACAACCTGAAAAGTCATACACACTTTCATTTCACTTGTGCACTTTGATCTTTATTGGACAAAAGATCACTAATATCCATCCATACTAATATTAAAAATGCGAAAGTGTGTCTGTCTATCTGTCTGTTACCTCTTCACGCTTAAACCGCTGAACCGATTTAGATGATATTTAGTATAGAGATAGAAGTATAACTAAAAATACACTAATGTAATAAAAATAAAACGATAACGCAACGTCACTTCGCAAGTTCTCGCCAAGAAGTCTTCCAGGTATTTGTTTATACCAGAGATACACCACAGGCATATGCCAATAGAGCTGAGCGAGTTGTTCTTTTTTTTTATTGCCTTTGTATCGTTATGAAGTATATCAGTTACTAGCTGTTCCCCGCGGTTTCACACGCGTTCCTGAGGGATCCTATAATTTCCCGGGATAAAAAGTATCCTATGTGTTATTCCAGGATATGATCTACCTGTGTGCCAAGTTTCATCAAAATTCGTTCAGCCGTTTTTGCGTGAAAGAGTAACAAACATCCATCCATCCAAATCTACCTATTTAAATGGTGTGATAACCTCGATTTCCAGGCCAACGTAGAAATGATGCAACTGGAAATGATATCACGTGTGTGCGGCACCCCAGTACCGGGCGTGTGGCCCAACGTGGTCAACTTACCGCTGTGGCACACACTCAGACCGAAGCGCTTCCACAAGCGGTGCGTGCGCGACCAGTTCGCGTTCATGCCGGCGCCCGCACTCAACCTGCTCGACCGCATGCTCGAACTCGACCCCGACAAGAGGATCACGGCTGACGAGGCTCTCAAGAGCCCCTGGCTTAAGGGGGTCGTGCCTGATCAGTTAGTACTTTAATATTTATTGTCTTAAAGAGGATCAGGCATATATTATGTTTTGTTTTTTAAGTCATTGTCATACAGGCAGATGGTAATATAGTTAACTACAATGATTAATTAAGTTAAATTGCGACTCCCTATCAGGGTTGATGTACCTACCTCTTAACTTATTGTATTTAAGACCTAATATTGTGTTTGTGTACATTCATGCAATAAAATAAATTGAAATTTGGTCCACCTGATGGTAAGTCGTCACCGCCGCTTATGGAAATTTGCTATACCAGGATGATTGCCAAACTTGAACAGCTCTTTTTACGCCCTTTTTCAAGAACCCCATGTCATAGCGCTGTGGGAATACCGTAATGGGGAGCTCATTCCACATCCTATATTAATGGTCTGCTGAAGGAAAGTCCACACACAAAAAAATCATAAAAATCCAACAGTTTAGGAGTAGTTCAGTGACAAACACACATACAGAAGAATTGTATAAATATATATGAATGGTGAAACTGACTGACATATCAGTAAACACAGCAGTAGGATGCAAGGATTCCTTTTAAAATAGACAGGTACTTCTAAGGGAAATAGGGAATCTCAGATGAAACTGCGAAGCGGAACATTATTTTGTTTTGACTAGCTGTCCCCCGTGGTTTCACCCGGGTTCCCGTGGGATCTTATCTTTTCCCGGGATAAAAATATAGCCACTCGCAAATAATGTGGCTTTCTATTAGTAAAAGAATTTTCAAAATCAGTTCAGTTTAACAGAGATTACCCCCTACAACCTCGCAAACTTTATCTCTTTATAATATTAGCAAAGATTAAAATCTTCAACTAATTAAATTTCAGGATGCCAGCACCAGAGTTGCCTACCTGGCAGGATTGCCACGAGCTGTGGTCGAAGCAGCGTCGCCGGCAACAACGCGAACAAGACCAGCAGCAAGGCAAACCCAAGTCCTACGGCTACGGAGACAATCCAGACAAACAGGACTCCAACCAGTCGGATAACAGTTTCAAAAGTGAACCGTACAAATCTGAGAGTGGCTTCAAACCTACGGAACCTAATGCAGAAGCTGGACAAGTGAAATAGTATTGGTTTTTCGGTAATTACGAATAATGGTGCTTCAGTGATAGAAATGGACTCTATGAACTGTGTGACGGTGTTTAGTGATTGTCCAAGTATGTAACTATGAGTTTAGGACTTCAAAGGATATGGAGAATAAGTCGATATTTCGTGCTAATTAAAATATAAAGCTTAATTTGGCTCAAAACTTTTTTATATCGGAAAAGTGTAGTGAAGGGAGTGTTTAGTCAAAATATGCGTTAGTTCCTAATTGGGTGGCTTATCAGCATTTAGGGAGGCAGTGGGATATTTTATGTTGCTGTGACTTGAGATGGCTCACTCAAAGAACACCGGGCACTGCGTAAGTTTAGCTTAATGGCAAAAATGGCGCCAAATGGTTAGTTTTTATAAAGATGCGAGTACTATACTCAGCGATGCGCATAGTGCTCATACCGTGTACGCTAAGTAATACCTAAATGCTAATGTTATTGTGTCAGTTTCAAATAGACCATCAAAATTGGTCTCTAATGCAAATATTTATAATTTGAACTAAGTAAACAAGCGCGTACCAAAATTGATGAATAAATAACCAAAGTATACTAGCGCTAGTTACCTGTGACAAGACGCCACTCTAAATTATGTAAAACGCGACTTGTATTAACTGTATATAGTGTAATTTAACATTGGCTAATAAGAACAATTCATATGTTTATTTTAGAGGAATACTTGTTTTATTTGTTACATCCCGGGGAGTAATGTTGGATTAATTACCATTTGGGCATTGCATCAATCCACTTTCCACAGCCATTTCCACTGTCCTTTATGCCAGAGTGATGTAAGCAATAAATATAGCCAAAAAACTGGAATAAAATGTGGGTACGGTCCACACAGCATGCTTAGAAACACCAATTTGAAGCATAAGATCATTAAAGCCTAGTCCAGTGATAGTTCGAGTTGTTCTAGCGTTGGCACCAATCCTTTTAACATCCTCTTAACATGTACCAGGTACCTTCCTACCACCTAAATTTTGCATCAGATTTCGACTAGTTCCCCTTGGGTCCGATTTTTCAATAACTGGATAAACCTAAACAGTCCGATATCGCCATTGAGAAATCATAGAATTCAAATTCGATATGGCAAGGGTTTAAATGTGTCACTTCAGACAATTCAATCTAATGTACTGCATTTCCTGAGTTTCTAATTTGCAGTTACGTTAGTATTGCTTTCTTTATCCTCCCTATAAATTATGTACTGATTACAAGAGACTATAAATAAAATGTAGTCCTAAAAATGAATAATTTGTTCTCAATACAAAATTTCAAAAGCCCATTGTGTATTTGTTCAACATTATGTCGC
Organism: Ochropacha duplaris; assembly: GCA_951361185.1. Taxonomy (NCBI): domain Eukaryota; kingdom Metazoa; phylum Arthropoda; class Insecta; order Lepidoptera; family Drepanidae; genus Ochropacha; species Ochropacha duplaris. Next base: position 10,732,393 of record OX592703.1, read on the forward strand.
CGTTAATTCCTTTGTAAATGTTGTTGCTACTATAAATTATTAGAACTGTGATTGTATATATTGAAACAATAGTGGAATTGAGTTTTTGTTTGTATTTAAGGGGAATTTGGTTATTTAACACATTACAAACAGTTTTTAGATTAGTACTCAGACCTAATAAAAAAGGTAGCACCGCGCGCACTTAAAGTGAAGCACAGTAAAGGAAGCCGATCGCGTTCCTGTGCGACGCGAGTGACGCGGGATAACGTACGTGCAGGTCACGCACACAACTTCGAGCACGTTGCTTCACTTCATTAGAGACTATTGTTTACGTACGCTCCTACCTTTTTTATTTATTCTGTGGGTTAGTACTGATGAATCAAGGTTATGATTTTTTTTAATTTTAGATTATGTAACTTAATAAGGATTACGGGTAGTACTAAAATTGTACCAGATTCGACAGGAACAAACTGTCGAATCTCTGTAATCAAAATGAGTTTTAATTTATTGCATCAATTCCGCCAGAATTACTGTTAAATAACTATAAACTATCAATCCGACATAGAATTATTAAACCTGTTCGAAACAATTGATGCATCGAAGCATCTAGCCTATAGAATTAATTAATAGATCCTAATTTTTATGGGACTCGATCTATCAAAACGACATCATCGCTACGACGTTTGACATTAGTCAATTGCCTTTAAACGTCATTATAGCGATGGCAATAGGTGATTAGATCGCAAGTCCCAATAGTTGGCATTTATATATGTATAAGGTGTATGTAATATTTGTGCGTTTGTTTGTTGTCAACGCCAGCAATGCATAGCGTGATGTTTCTAGTTTCTAAACATTAAGTTATAATATATTATCATCATGTTAATTGTTTCACAAAAGTCTATATATAAGCAATGGTTTTTTTGTAAATTGAAATGGTAAACTAAATTTTAAGTTAGAATAATAGCGTTTGCATTATTTTTTTTAATAATTAAAAATAAATTTGTACATAGATATGCATGAACGTGAGGTATGTATATATGAACAATATGTACCTTTTGTGTATTCCATAAAGGAACTGATTCTTCCATGAAATTTGTGTTCTTATGAATAGACATGATATGAATGAATCGTTGCATTTGAAGACCAAATGTACATTGAGGGAAGCGATTAATGAATTTATATTGCGCTGAAGCTTGCACAGAAATAGTATGTTATATCTTTAAAGGATAATCAAATGAGGCCTTTTATCACATTTAATTATCTTAAAAGTCACACGTTTATCGAATATCTTCGCTTCCCATAATGTTAAATCTATGAGCATTACGTCACGTCGGCAAAAAGACTAAAAGCCGTGTATTATATAGTTTTAAGACGCTATGTTGCCCTTTTATGAATAATCCGGAGTTTCGGGAGACTATCATCGCTGTTAGTACGTTTTGTTTGTTGTCGTTTTATTGATTGATTGTACTGGAATAGTGGAATTTGGGAGAGAAAATGGTTGTGTATATTTATTATGGTTTTCCAGTTGGTAAATTTAATATTTAAGATGAGACAAAAAAGTTATCTTTCCTATTAAATTTTATTTATTTCTTACTTAACTTTAAATGACTTGTATTTGACACACTGCAATTCTTTAAAACTGTAATTGGATAATGACAATAATGCTTTGGATTTTTTGTAATCGTCTGTGACGTCGTATGTTTGTCCAGAAATTAGGAATAGATAAAAGATTGATATAGATGACAGAATTTTTTTTTTTTAAACTTTCTTGTTTATTATAAGACTGAAAGTGAAGGAAAAGATGATAGTCTACTTCTGCAACTCTGGATTGTTAGGTATCACGTAAATAAAATAATGTAAAAATGTACCTAATTTTTTTAAATAATTAAACTGCAATGAAATAAAGCTTTTGGTTTTTGTTAAAATACCTAAACTTCCAGGTTAAATGAATTGATGGTCGATTTATTTCAAAATACATTTATTTAATAAAATGACTGAAAAGGAACTGGCTTACATATTAATAAGGCACATTTGCCTGGAACTAGTTATGGCCGATTAAAGTACTGGTCATTGATTATAAGGACCTATACACACTTCTATGAAAGTAAGAACACATTCTGAATAGGTTCCTGCTACTGTATTTCTAATGAAGAAAACGACAGTTATGCTTCCCAAAATAAAGAGAATTAGAACTTTCAATTATTATACAATAAAAACATTTTACATTTCGTGTGGTAGGATAAGAAAGCTCGCTACGACGATGCAGTAAAAATCATCTATCTACAAATCGTGATTAAGATTAATTCTACATCAATCATGGAAATACTGATATGGAATCGTATTTTCAAATATTATTACCTATTTAGGCACCTTCGATTCAGCTTAAACATTAGGAGCTAGTTCATGCATAAAGAATGACATAAAAATCAACGTTGCTTTACACGTGAATGTTATAAGTACCAAATATTTATCATTATGTAAAAATGTATTTGCTTATAGATTTTTGGACTATCCTTAATTTTATTACATTCCTAACACATTTCAGACATATAAATAAGTAACTTTTATGGCATAATATAATATAAAACAAAAATACTAAATACTTTGTACGTATTTCATCATCCATAATATTTATCACAAATTAAAATATACAAAATGTCTTTTCTGATATTTTGAATAATTTATTTATTACACATTTTAATTTCCTATTCTATTTTCCAATAGATAAAGGAATAAATATAATTTAGCTATATTGCATATATATAATTGTATTATAGAAATATAACTCTTTATTACCAAAATCAGTAGATAACCATCAAAACTGATATAACATGAAACATGAAATTAACATTTTGTACTCTAATAATTTGTATTAAAAGCTTAAAATAATTGTATATAGACCGTAAAGGAATATCAATAAATACAATGTTACTTGATTTATAATAATAATAATATACAAAAAATAATCTCTGAAATAATTGCCCGCCAAAAGTAGGTAACACCTTAAAACAGGCAAATGTGTAACAACCTTTACTTCTTTACCTATTAATGCAGTAAGTACTTACATCATTTCCAATCATAACTTTTACAGTAAACACTTAGCACTTATTTTAATTAATAAATATAAATTACAAAATGGAATCTTCACATAAAATTAGGTATATTGTTTGTAAAAAATCGTTGTTTAAGTTTCTTTTTTTTTATTCTAATATTAACGAATTTGGGAATACTGGTTTTCAGGGTGTGGCGACCTGTGGAAGAAAATTGCTTATAAATAGGTTGTTTCTTACTTTAGTAGAAATGTTTTGATGTATGAAACATACCTGAACAAAGCCAGGGTTGCTGGTGTATAATACAAAAAATGAATATGATTCTTAATTAATTGGTAAATATATGTTGGTACATAGTGAGAAAATTAGGACTAAAGTTTGACAGCTTGAATATCTTTTAACTTTAAGGGAGTTAAGATTGTTAAAATTTTGTCCTACAAGGCCTTTTTTTTTGTTTTACAAGGCCTACCTCAATGGCCTATATTATTAAAAATCATAATATGTATACTACTCGAGTACACTCAACTGTACTCAAATTTACTTAACTCAATTCTACTCAACTCCTACTTAAACTACCCCGGTTATTACGGCTCATGTGCATTTTTAAAGACAATTAGATATCAAATAGAGCTGTACTGCCCAACAATTCTAGAATCTTTTAGATTATTAATCATATTTGATTATGGGGCAAAATATCAGTACAGTACAAGCTAGTGGACTGGTTAATTAGAAAAAATGATAATAGCAATGACAATGACGATGAGTACACTTACAACGAGCAGGTTGCCACTCTTGGCGCGGTGGATTGTGGGCTGCGGGCCGTTGGTCACCTCGATAGTACCGCCGGGCTTACCGTTCACGAAGTTGTGCGCGATCCTGACAAATTATAATTGTTTTTAAAATTGTCACATACATTTATTAAGTAATTACCTAATGATTACTGCAATAATTTGCACCTTACTGTTACTGGCTGATGAGTACGTCTTTATTATCTTGTAAATACCACAAGCAAATCAATGTAGGTATTTGTAATTACGGATGCCTCAAAGGTATCTGTGAAGGTTCACTTCCGAAAGAGATTTAGTGAACTTGACCCACCCACTGCATATTTTTTGTTTGCTTTTAATGAAATCTCTTTTCAACAATGTTATTTAACTAGTGACACGCTAAGATGGCCGTCTTGACAAGAGGGTATCTCTCTTTGACGCGCTATGCTTGTCTCTTTTTGGCACGTAGATGGATTGGGCTGTCAAAACAGTCGTCATTCCGTGCTGCTAGTTTAGTGTACTTATGTAATTTAGTACTTACGTTCTTGTGTCGACTATCTCGATGATCTCTGACTTCTTTGTGTAGTCGGTGACGATGGTCAGAGCCTCGATCAGGTACGTCACTGACATGATCAGGTCACCCTGCAGCATACACACAGCCATTTAGTTAAAGGAACTCGTTTTGAGCTAAATGGTTGAATTAGAAACTACGACAGGGAGATTTCTGAACTATTTAACTTTTCTTTCGAGGTCTTTATTTTCTCGAAGTATGCTACGTTTTGTTTGTGTTTGTGTGTGTGTTTTTCACTCATCCATATTTTCATATTCAGAAATGTTTGAAACGATGATTAAGGCGATGATAGCTCAGTGGTAGTGACGTCGGATACCGCGGTGAAGGTCGTGCGTTCGAAATCTATAATGAGCTTGAGCTTTCGGTGAAGGAAAACATCGTGACTGAAAACATAGCACAGTGGTAGGGTACTTTATAGTACCCGACTGGCTGGCTACCAAGCACCTATCGGTGTGTTCCAACATTTAAAACGGTAAACGGTTTTGCGGTAAAACACAAGCTTATCCAAAAGAAAAAAAAACCGTTTTAATTATACCTTATCTTTCTTCAATTCCTGGGGGATCTTAATCAGGATGAGGGTATCAGACTCGTTGGTGACGACGACCCTCAACTTGTCCAGGGGCAGGCGATGTTTTAGCTTGTAAGTCTTGCGGTTGCTCGCGTCGAGTACGTACAGGGCCTTGTCTGAAGCAATCAGGGCTCTCTCACGGGGCTTGTAGCCACGACGGTCGTATTTCACTGCTTCACACGAGTACTAGTGGAATTTAGAAAGATATCATCATTAGAGGGCCATCAAATCTAGATTTGTATTGAAAATTGAGTGTCATTTCATTGCGGGTATTATTTTTATGTCTGAAAGCAAATGGTCTCTATGGATTTTGCACGGGGGTAGGGTACTTTGTAGTAATCGACTGGCTGGCTACCCTCAAGATGAAAATTAGTTGCCAAGCACCTGTTGGTGTGTTCCGGCAATTGCACTAGAGAGCCAGTTTGTCTTTAAGACATTGTAATAAGGTGTACAACACATTGGCAATCCCCCTGGTATTGCTAATGTCTATAGGCGACGGTAGTCACTTACCATCAGGTGACCCGCCTGCCTCGTTGTCACTTGTGACATGAAAAAGAAAAAGGTCCCAAAGGGGATTACCAATGTGTTGTAGATTTTACAAAGCTTCGAAGGCGACCGGTTTTCTCAACACCAGTAAGATTCAAAGTCAAAACCATTTATTCAGTTTAGGCCCTAGAAGGGCACTTATGAAGTTCGAATTACAGAAGTTACCACCGGTTCGGAAGTCAGCTTTCAACTGAGAAGAACGGGCAAAAAACTCAGCAAAGTTACATTTTTTTCATATTTTTGGACCATCTACATTGGATTTTTTTTTCGAATGTTTAACAATTTTATTCTTCTTCTATTCTTAAAATACCTAATACAAAAATACTTAAAATATATTATTTATTTATTTATTATTATTAGTTTGATAAATGAATAGAGAATAAAGTCTTACTGGCTTGGAAAATAGATGTTCTAAGAATTGTATAGTAATTTTTCTGTGGGTTTTATTTTAAGAAGTGGTCACTCGGCACAACGTTACTCACAATAAGTTGTTCCCCGGTGGGCCAGGAGGGTGACGCCATGAAGGTGTTCCGGAGTGTCTGGTGTTCCTGCGTCAGCCGGTCCTCCATGAACCGGACCGGGATGCTGCTTGGATAGCTGTTTTTCTTACCTAGACCAACAAACCAATTGTGTTAATTTTGAAACAAGCGGCTATATAAGGAATAGATGAATTCTCATTTAGTATTTGGAAATGTTATTGAATTTGAGATAATACAGAGATTTTTTAAATAAATAAGTTTTCGCTTCCTATATTACTTATATTCCAATATTACTGATAGATTATATTTAGATTTGCATTTGTCTAAGCAGCTAAGAACATAGCATTCAGCTTTGATTGGTGACGATCACTATGGTAAAATTCGGGATTATAAAACAAAGTCCCCCACCGCGTCTGTCTGTTCGCGATAAACCTAAAAATTACTGAACGTATTTTCATACGGTTTTCACCAATGGATGGTGTGATTCATGGAGGCTTTGGTGTATAATTAATTAAGGTTTTGTGTAATTTCACATGCTGAAATATGACGATGACTGTTGACGAGACAGTAAAAATCTAAATAATTATGCTGATTACAGATTATGCTATAACAACGATACATGGCGAAATTTCAAAATGTGTTGAGAAAAGGCACGATGAACATTTGCTCTGCTATCCGTGCGAATCCGGGGCGGGCCACTAGTAAAAAATAATTACGATTACTACTAGTTATCATCTTACCCTTAAACATTCTCTCAGCTAACACCTTCAAATCGAACTGTTTCTTCTCCTGCGGCGTCAAAGCCAGTCTATACTTTCTCGCCAGCTGGCCCCGATGTTGCTTTTGAAGCTCCTTGGAAGCTTCCTGGCAAGTTGCTGGGCAAATTGGCCAGCTCAGGTCTAGGAGTTTTGAGGGGAGCTGCTTGGATAGCCTCTTCAGCCAGTGGACTTTAGCGATGCCCAAGAACCGACGGTTTTCTGGGGTTTCGGGGCCGTTGCGTGTGATGAAACCTGAGGGATTTCGAGTTGGTTGAAACATTTAATATTTACCTAGAAACCTAGTTGGTTGAAACATTTAATATTTACCTGGATTTCTTGGCCAAGTTTGATTAAATAATTTCGAGGTAAGTTACGTCAGTTTTGTAAAATAATAAGGGTTAGTGGAATTCTCTCGTTTTCGGCCATATCTAAACATACTTTAGAGACCTTACTACTTTAAAACAGGATAGTTAGATTAAAAAAATGTTAAATTATAGAATAACACGTTGATAAGATTACATGTTTATTGAAGAATACCTTTAATAAAAGCCCTAATGACTTCAGCAGCCTTCTTCCTCCTCTCCTTCAACTTCTGCGCGAGGAACCTTCTGACCCACTTTTGAATTATAATGGCTGCACTCCTCATCTTGAGGTACTGTTTCCTCTGCCAGTATCCTCGCCACCTGCTCTGAATGATGGTCGCGATGTCGTTCTTCTTGATTTGGTACGCGTCTTCTGTATCGAACAGGGTTTTTGGGAAGCGGATGAAGATTTTTGTGCTGTGGAATTAGGTTTTGGTATAGTTAAAGTCGGTTTTCTGTTTTGGCCCTAGGAGAGCACTTTTGTCGATCTACAGAAGTAATCTCTAGCTCGGAGATCAGCATTCAACTGAAACGATTTACCAAGAAAATAGGCGAGGATACATTTTTAATATATTTCTTGGACCTGACTACATTGGCAATTTTTTCTTTTTATCTATTAAAAAAAATCTATATTTACAAAAATAAAAAACTATTATATTTAATTTTGGTTTGTTTTGATTCATATTAATCAGTGATAATAGTGCTTTAAAGATTGTTGATAGAAATGCTCATTTTAATTTCTTTCTATCTAGAATAAAATGGTACTTACTTGCCCATCCTGTATTCTTCCTTTTCGAATTGCAGCACTTCGACTAATTTCTGTACGCCCTCTCGTGGCAGTCCATGGTAGTTCGGCCAAGTTTCTGAGCTCAGGCACTTGTACCTATAGAAATATATATCGATGGTTCAGAATGTTGGGATGGATGAAAGAAGCACCAGAGATAAGAATTTTAAGTGGATATGTGGAGTGACAAGGATGGGTAAGTTTAGGAATGAGTACGTAAGAGGATGTTTGAAATTGGCACCAGTAACTGAAAAGTTGGACATTATTTTTAGTATGGATAGACCTGTGTTTGATCAAAATTTCACCATTTTAGTGATGATGTGACCAAAGATAGACCCAGATGGAAATGACGAATAGTATAATGTTCATACCTTTCCAGGAATGCTTCGTAGGTCCTCCTGTAAGCGAAGCCTGCGCGACGCACGCGCAGGTTCTCCATCAGCCCGAGGTACTTCACCTGGTGGGAGATCAGCTTCTCATCCAATTGCACTGCGTTTACAAACATTATTTAGTAAATAAATGTCAGAAGGAAGTTTTTTTTTTTTACTTTAGGATAAGCTTGTGTTTGACCGCAATTAGAAAAAGTTGATCCCAAAGGGTTCAAGTTCTAAGACTATTGACGTCGAAGTCTGTGAAATTCATGGGTTGGATCCCTACAATGAGACTACCACTGTGCTATCCTTATTAAAATATATACTGTACACACTATAAATCATTATTTGGTCTTTCAATGACATGTGTTCAACAATGTTCACCTATGTATCACAAATAAATTTGGCCATACGATCGCGATAAAAGTCAAAGAATTTTCAAAAGTTACAGAACAAATTTTTGAACTCAATTTTGAAAGTGACTCAAATTTACTCACTTGGCGCCTTAAACTCATTGGGCTTGATACACCTGATGTACGAAGGCTCCTTGCTGCTGAGGATCTTGATCAGGTCGTTCAGGGAGTTCTTGAACTGGGTAATGGCTGTCTCTGGACGCCTTTTGCTTAATAAATTGATGTCCTGTTTAATAGAGATGGATCATGTTCACCAATTGCTATTTTTGTTATATTTTTATTTGAGTTAGGTTGCTCTTTCAAGTCTTTTCAGAGCTCGACATTATTGTGACCAGACTATTGTGTTAATCTTTTAATGTTGGATAGATAGCCCATTTATCGAGGAAGGCTATATGTTATATAACATCACGCTATGTTGCGAAAATCCCACATGAACGCGGGTGAAATCGCGGGGGACAGCTATTATAAATATAATACCTTAAAGCATGCTCCAACAATAGTGTTGCCACTGGAAGACATGAGGCTCTGGATGTCGCGGAACAGCAGGTCGTTGTTCTTCTCCAAGAACGTATTCACGCTGTAGGTCACCTCTCCAGCGTAGTGCACCAAGCAGAACTCCTAGTGACCACCAATTGTAATTTTAACATTTTAAAAACAGTAATGGATTAGGTACTCTTTTGGTGTATAAATGCATGTAACAAGGAAGATTGGTCCAAGAATGGAACCCTGAGGTATTCCTATTTCAAATTGAAATCTCGCAAACAAGGATTTATTTTTATTTAAGAAAACACACTAGGCTCGATAATCGACGGCAGGACAGCAGTACCTTAATCTTGCAGTACCTGGAATTTTGCTTCGCGTCTCACAAAATGAGCCTATAGAATAGTGTAGGTAGCATCTGCAAATACTATTTTCCCTTAGATTTTTGTATATAAATTAATATAAATTCGCATTAGCTCACATCGCGTCCCATAATTTTCTGCGTCCTGATATCAGATTTGCGGTGAGATTTGAAGTGAGCGTGTCCGTCAAGTCGTTGCGTCAGCTTTTCAAGGAAACTGATGTCGGATGCGTCTCCCGGCCTGAGGCACTCGTCATCCAGGATTGAGATTATACCTGCATACAACAGATTAGGGACTTAGTTGATAATTATAATTTAGCAGTCTAGCTTTTCCAAATTAATGAAAAACCTTAAAAAATATGAAGAATATACAAGACATTTATAAATACATCTGTTCAAAGGAATAATTTTGCTGTAAAGTATATGTACTCTAAATTACATAGGTAGGTATCACATATCACATTTCTCATAGTCGATATGATAATGTAGTGAATCCTACCTCTATGCCTTTCTTCAATGAGGTCGCAGATGATGATATTGTTGAAGTACTCGACGGGCTCCCACTCGATGCCCTCGCGGAGGTATTCCTCTTGCTCCTGCTTCAGGGTCAACTGGATGAACAGCTGCTGAAGCTTCTCATTGCAGAAGTTGATACAGAACTGCTCGAAACTGACGTGAAAATGTTGATGAAAAAATATATCCCAAAATTTGGAACACAGTCACAAAAATTAGGTTCCATTTGCTTAATTAATGAGATTAAAAAAAAAATCATTCGATAATGACTCATCCATGAGAGATATTATGGAGTATATGAAGGTGAGATTTAGTCTGATCTAATAAAATTATTTAAATCGCACGGTGGTAGGGTACTTTGCACTGCACTTGAGTGCTAGTTCCCATCTAGGCTTTGTGTGCTTACCATCTTCGGCCACATCATCACTTACCATGGTGAGATTGTGGTCAAACACAAGCCTATCGAATATAAAAAAAATATATATATATGGTCGGTACCTGTTCTTGGGGAAGATCTCAAAGCCATAAATGTCCAAGATTCCAATGACGGAAGACCTAACGTCTTTTCCCTTCGGAGCAAGGGAAGCGTTGAGTCTGGAGACCAGCCAGCTGAAGTGTTTATCGTAGATAGCCTTGGCGAGGGCATCTCTAGCATACTGAGCTTGTTCTTGGTCTAGAGGAGTGCTGACCACGTCTCCACGAGCGTCGATGGTGCGGCTAGTTAGTGCCTCACGGAGTTTTGTAGGGTTTACTTTAAGGAGCTTAAAATAGACATTGTAATGATTTTAATTTTATATTAGTATTAGTCAAAGACTTTTAACTTATACTAATAGACAGGACATTGCGAACAAAATCGTAATCCGATATTTATGTCCAGTGGACAAGAGTAGCTCAGTCTAGTCTAGTTTATTCATAGATAGATGACGTTACTGAGGCATGGAATGGGATCACAGCTCGATCACAGTTTTTCTATGACTTTTCATCCGATAGGCGCTCTATTGTATCTATCTTTAAATCTCTTTGGTATTAGTTAAACCCGCCCACTCTTCGCTGTGGTTCACCTGATATTAATTATTAAGTAGTAAATATAACCGTTACCATGGTAACTATTGTTAAACGTCACAAAACGTCACAAAATTCCCGTTTCCGTATGCTGAAAAAGTCATATGCCATGATAGCTCAGTGGTAGTAACGTCGGATACCGCGGCGAAATTCGTGGGTTCGAATTCTACAACGACCTTGAGCTTTCGGTAAGGAAAACATCGTGAGGAAACCTCATCACGGTGGTGGGATACTGTGTAGTACTCGACTAACTAGCTACTACCCTCATAAAAAATATTTAATATTTTGTTTATATCCCTTTTTTAAACGTATTTAGGAAGGTAAATAAATAAATATCCTGGGACATTATCTGCACACGGCTATCTGATTATGGAGAGCTTGTACTATGGAAACCAGATAACTGACATACTACATAAAACGACTAAAATAATATACTCGGTTAAATTACAAAACTTGGAACAAATAGCCATCTCCATACACGCAAAAGTTTATCCTGAATAGTCGTTTGAATGAGTTTTTATATGGAAACGTCAAGCGCTATTCATTTTATGGCATAAATGAGTAAGTGTACCTAAACCGCACTTATTTATTATGAATCAAACCAAATCAGCAGGAAGGAAATATGACAATTATCCAAAAAAATATTATCATCATTATTTATATTCATGCATGTATTTGCTATCGTATTCGATAACGAACGAGTCCAATGTTACCTAATATTTAATAAAAAATCTAATTACAACAATTGCCCAACGTATTAGCATTGCCATCCAAAGAGGCAATGCTGCCAGTGTTCTGGGCACGCTACCACCTGACAGCGATCTGGACCAGTTGGCCTATTTAGTGTAGTAAAATTTTAAGTTTTTTATTTTTATTTGTGTAATTAGATTATCTGTAATATATTAGTTAGTCTTAGTTTATAATTTAATTGTATATTCCATATTAGTTTCTAAAGAATTTTTGAATTGTCAGATAAATAAATAATAAATTTATATTACAACATAAAAATTATATATTTTTCTGTATTGTAGGGTACATCCATGAAACATGCTTCGAGGCAAAGGTTACTTAAATATATCTACTTTCTTTTTATTAGTATTCTACGAGTGCCGTGCCTAACAGGCTGAATTTACGCATTTATGCAAAATATTAGTTTTTTTATCGAGTTTGTTTAAATAAATAAAACTGTTTTATTAACTGTCTGGATATTTCCTAGTGATGAGGTTTCGAGGGATCTCTTAGCAAATTAATACCCTGAAGACTGTAGGAGATTGTGTTCGACACTATCTATGTTTAGTCTGACTTCAAACAAGTTTTTAAATAATATTGACATTAAAATGACGTCCGAATTCTATTATATTATATTTGGCAGTGTTGTAACAATGACACTTACAAAGCCCACTCACACATATTTACATAAACAAAATAGAACAATGGACCTAGTTAGGGGCCTTGCGGTACTCCAAGAATTAATAAACTGCTGATTATAATTTATGAAAATGTATTATTGCTTTTGCAATGTTTTCGCCTATAACATCTACATCTATAACAGAATATTCTAGATGAAGTTTTAAATTAATAAATGTCCTGAAAATTATGTGACATTATAGTACCAACAAAAATTCACATGAATTATATATTTTTATAATGCAGAAGATTACAAAGCTTACCTCAGCAGCATTGCCACTGTTAGCATCATGGTTAAGAATCTCAGCATATCCCTTATCGTTCTGCACGAACTTCACATTGCCAAGGTGCAGGACACTGGCGACGATCCCGAAGATGTCCCTCTGTTCAGCTTCTCCGATCTCTATCACCTTCATGGCTTCCCGGACGATACGGAACTGTTCCACGTCGTTGATTTTCTGGGTTCCTTTGTCAACACCCTATGGTGAAATAATAATATTTAAGATGCAAAGGATTCTTATATTGGACATCTCTGTATGTGATCGACATATAAATGACTTGTCCGGACTGACCTACCAACGCAAAGCCTAGATCGTTAGGGTTAGAATCTTGACATTTTCACGCAAGTTTCTTTCATAACGGAAGCATGCCATAGGAAAGGGGTTTTAGGGGATCACGAGTGAAAACTTGGAGTAGAAAGCTAGTAAAATTTGTGCGGGCTACATTTACCCAATAATTGGTGTATCCAATCAAAAATTGTAGAGTTGGTAAAAACTTCGCAACAGATTCGCGCCTAGTTCCCCGTTCCAAGTTGATTTATGGACTGGGCTTACTATTACATCTGATAATTGACTCATTCCAAGATGAGTAATGACATGCAGGGGATATAGCAACCTCTCCAGAAATGCTGCACCTTATCAACTATGAAGGTTAACATACAGTTTGTCCCCCTGGAGAGCCGCACCCTACCATGTGAGAGCTTCTCTAAAGCATGAATGACCTTAAACTTACCGAGTCAGTAGTGTACTTATACGCCTCAGGCCTGCCCTGAAGGTACAGTTGCTTCAACAACTCCTGGTCTCCACCTGCAAGCAGCTGGTAGAAGATATGGAAGTTCCTCTCTCCAGACATCTGGCTGACCACCCTCGACTTCTCCAGGAGGTAATTGAGGATGTGTCCGCCTTCAGGAGCACCTTCGTAGTTGAACTGGATGTCCATGTATTTGCCGAAACGACTTGAGTTGTCGTTACGGTGAGTCTTGGCATTTCCGAAGGCTTCCAACAACGGGTTGCTTTGTAGGAGTTTGTCTTTTACCGTTTCGACATTTTGAAGGTGGTTTGTTCTCGCTGCTATGTATTCTAGAACTTTCTTTGATGCTTCGGTTTTTCCAGAGCCTGATTCTCCTGTGGAAATAATTGGTCAATTTATAATGTTGCTGTGTCATCAATATCTTGAAGACATCAGGGAATTTCCTAAGAGTGGTGATAATAATCGCATCACTTCAGAATAGCTGGACCGAATTGGTTATTTAGAGACCAAATGAGGTTCTCATAGAAAAAAAATACCCGGAAAAATGGAAAATTGGGGAATAAATGAAAGCGCTTTTTACATGGGATTTTTTTGAACATGATAACGTCTGTTGGGTCAGAAATAAATGAATCCTGGTAGGTACATTCGCAATTCACAAGCAATAAGTAAATTACTCAAAGAGAAAAACTCAAATGATTATTTCCCTTACGCCTACTTATGAAGTCTTTAAGAAACCATCACATCATCTGACGTGAGTAAAATCTATATTGTTCTCTCTAAATGATCTAATATCAATCATGAATCACATTAGTGACGTTTTCAGAACTAACATAATTGCTTAATAAAGAGTATTCAAAATTTGTTTAGAACAATAATAGATACAGAATCAATTACCTGAGATAAGAATACATTGCTCTCTGTGCTCGTAGACCAATGACCTGTAGGAGTTGTCGGCGATAGCGAATCTGTAATGTGAAATAACTAGTTAGTAAACAATGGCTAGGAAACTATAGCGGAACCAAACTTCTTGTGTGGTTCATTCTTATGATTCTAATAGCAATTCCGATTGTAAAAACGTTTAGCTTATTGTTAGATCATTACCTTTGTAAAAGCAATAACGAGTGCGGTCAAATAAAGTTCTATTTTCAAAAAGAAAAAAGAGTGCCTAAACCTTTGCCTAAACGATTCAATTTGAATTTGTTAACTTATGGTAGGTCTACATTTTGAAGATATTGAAACCGGGTCTTCTATTACCTTTTTGGAAAATAAAATCACAATTCTGAAGTAAGCCGATCGATTATACTTTACTATTACAATTTTTTTGTGGAATGTTGGGTTTTAATGTTTCAACACCCATTGAATAAAAGTATCTACTACCTACTAGTACCTACATAACATTTATCAATACATGTAAAATAGAGTTTTTTCCGCCAACAAATCAGCTTGGCCATCCAAAGAGGAAACGCTACCAGCCTGCTGGGAACCTTGCCGATCGCCAGCAGCGGCAGCCTCGAAGTTTTTTTTTTTATATATTATAGTTGTACATTTGTTTGTATATTTTGTTATTTTGTTGTAAATAAATAATGTAAAACAGAACATTCTAATAACTAATACTGAAAGAGCACGGCTTTCGTGATGCTAACTAAATACCCCAATATTTTCGGCCAACCTGTACCTACCTATTGTATTATATAACACAATAACTTTATTTACAACAAATGTACAAAATATACAAACAAAAGTACAACTATAATATATAAAAAAACTTCTTCGAGGCTGCCGCTGCTGCCGATCGGCAAGGTTCCCAGAAGGCTGGCAGCGTTTCCTCTTTGGATGCGTTGGCGGAAAAAGCTAGCTAAGGAATTTTTTACATAAAATATTTGCGAAACGACGCGCTTCAGACCCCCACGGACCCATGGTCTCAACCGCAAAAGGCATAAATTGATAATTTGATTATATTGTATATATGCATAGGTTTCCATATCACGTACATGTATAGAGTGCTGTGCGTTCAATAGCAATTGTTCTTATCAGGTATTGATAGTTATTATCTATAATTTACTATAGGAAATGATACAGTCTCGACTATATTTAACAAAGTATGTTTCTACCGCTTACTTTGTTTTTACCGCTTCATATAAATTGGAAAGTTCAAGTTCTTATATCCTATTAATATTATAAACGCGAAAGTTTGTATGTATGGATTTTTGTTACTCTTTCAAGCAAAAATGGCTGATCGGATTTTAATCAAACTTGGCACACAGGTAGGCCGCCTCACCTCTAAATCCGACCCTGCAACCAAGTACACATCATATGCGTGTACCTACTGTATGGCTCGTTTGCTTTTTTGATTAATGTTTTGTTTGTAGGGGTAAACTTTGGAACTACTGAACTGATTATAATATAGACTTTTATCACCGAAAAACATTAGGAAACGCAGGAAAATCTACGGGGCGAAATAAGTGCGGTGTTAGTAAACGAATTAATGCTATTCCAAAACATATTTTATTCACCCTCACTCAACCGTATACGGCCTATTATCCCATCTCACAATGTTCATCCATGCAACGATAAACGTTCCCTGCCTCTCAACAAATTGCAATTAAAATTACACCTTAGCAACAGAACAAGTAAAATTTTACACGAGTAAGATAGGTAGGGTAGGTACATTGCTTCGAAGAAAGTGAATGATAATTAATATCAATGACGTCATTTCATATCACTGCTTTATCGATGTATAGATATTATTATCGTTATGAAATGGTTTTTTATGTGTCAGTAGATGAATTTGTAATGATTAGTCTACAACCAATGATATTAAGTAAAAATGTGTAGGTTATTAGCGGAGGAATACGGGTGGCTAAAAAGTGGCTAATTAGCGTACTTTGACCTGTGACGCGTCGCCGGCATCAACACTCTACGGACCGATTTCAATTGAAAGTAAAAGTGACCCAAATAACCAAAAATGCCATCGTGTGTTATGAGATATCATATTTTGTGTGGATATTGCAATGTTAAGTTATTTGTGTGTGCGTTAGAGTGACATTTGTCGGCCATTTTTTGAGATCGAAAGTTGTAACAACAATCAGAAAAATAGTCTAGACGTGGTTATTATAGACGTTTTTACCCTTTGGGTATGGAACCCTAAAAACTAGTTAAAATATAACTTACACATGAGGAGGTGCCTCGTAGAAAGCTTTCTTGTAGTAAAGCCTAGTCTTCTCTTCAGTGTAGATCGGGAGGTTCTTGTAGGGGTTCACAGAGATGAGCACGTTGCCGATGTAGGTCTGGGGACATATGGACAATCATCATTACCATTAAATATAGCTTTACCTTAATTTGACAGGCTTCGAAGGACCATTTGCAGTAAACAACTTTTTTGAATGCGGTTTCGTTGAGTAGATAACGATTAGCATTGTTTGTTTTTTATTTATTTTATCTATGATTTTTACCGGACCGCCGAAGGAGGTAAATTAAAATTATACATATTCAGATAGATAGTCGGATTTTTTGATTGATTAAAACATGACTCGGCAGCAGTGGCGTAGCTAAGAAACCATGAGCCCCGGGGCAAAAATGAAATTCGGGCCCTATCTAGGTTTACAAATAAGCCAAATTGATGTATCTTTTTAAAAATATATTGGAAAATTATAACAAAAATCAATTATTGAAATTTTCTGCGGCTAATCCCCGAAACGGCTGAAAACAGGCGTTTTTTCATTGAAGCTGAAGGGCCCCATAAGCTTGGGCCCCGGTGCACTGCACCGCCTAGCCAGTAGCTACGCCACTGAACGGCAGTAGGGTACTTTCTGGAGTAAACTTCTTCACTAAACACGTAGTGTGTCAGCAGCCGCTTTCAGAGCTATCTTCTATGTTTCTCGATCTGACAATGCGTGCAATATTTGCATACATTTTAGTATAACAATAGATGAATCTTACGAGATCGTCTATGTGATGACAAGCCTGTTTTATCTTTATCTGTTTGTAAGTCAATCAAGCAATGATCCTCGGGTCAGCATGATATTTCGCAAGTTATGGTGACTCGACGACGCAGTAGCTTTTAAATCTATATGCAAATAATATTTAAGTGAATTAGCATTATGAATTTTATGGGCGTGCGTGCAACTTTATTTAATTACATTAAACATAGCTGTCCCCCGCGGTTTCACCCGCGATCCAGTGGGATTTTCGCAACATAGTGTGATGTTATATAGAATAGAATAGAATACTTTATTTTGCATGAAAATGTGGTATACAATTAGCTGTTGTGTTATTTATAATGCGTTCTCACCTTTCACCAGTAACTGGCATGCAAAATTTTACAGTCTCTAATTCATACAATATTAAGTCATCATGATTTTTCCTAAATATCACTTTATACAAGCTTAACACATAACTTTGTCTACTAGCATATACATTTGCATAATTAAATTTAGTACATTTAGAAATTAATATCTTAATGTCAACAAAATAACGATATAGCCGATAGCCTTCCTCGATACATGGCCTATCCAACACTAAAATAATTTTTCAATTCGAAGCAGTTCCTGAGATTAGCGCCTTCAAACAAACAAAAAAACAAACTCTTCAGCTTTATATATTAGTATAGATTTTAAATGTTACAAAACAGAGTGACTCAATGATATTTAAGTACTTTTTCAATTAGAGTACCTATTTAATTTAATAAACTAAACAAAAAGATAATAACATAAAACCAAAGAAAGTAAATACATTGTGAATCTAAATAAAAAAGTCGTTGTAAGTAAGCAATGTTCCCAGAACTTCCCAGTATGCTGGTGGTAACGCTGATTAATTGAGCGATGTTATCAGAATTCTGGTCACGAGATGATACGTATAAAATCGAAATACTCGTACCACTCGCTGATTTATCACGAAAACTCAGAAAGTATAAATTCTATAAACTTTAAGGGCAGGTAGATTCCGTATACATAGTATCCGCTAAATATGATTTTCGAAAATACTACCCCTGGAGGAGGAAAGGAAGAGATGAGACCGCGGGAAACAAATAAGGAAGGAAACACTCACATAAATAATATTTTCATGGAAACGTTTCTTCAGGTTATCAATGAAGGCTGCCTCGGAGCGGTAGTCTTCGAGGAGCACGAAGTCCTGGACGCCGACGCGCTCTCGATGCTGGAGGGCGTGCTCCATCACGCCTTGAACTGATACCGGCCGGAGCAGGCTGAGGACAGAAACGGCAATGGTTAGATAATTAGATACTGGAAACAGAGCCTCATTTTAGAGATGACGTTTTTCAATTTAGTTGTTAATAATAAATAAATATTCTGAGACATTCTTTACATGACCATCTCTCCCATTGATCCTGAACTAAGTAGTGCTTGTAGTAAGGATACGGATAACTGATATACTACTTTTTTATACTTAAATAGATAATAAGATATTCACATTGCATCCAGACTCAGGACAAAAGCTTCATTATTATGTATATCTCAGAACGTCACCAAAATTGTATTCGCTGATTGTAAAATTTTATTTACTTTTTCGGGCTATTGATATTTGTGAAAAATGTGTTAGAAAGTTGATTTATAGTCATGAAATAAATCAATAATTGGGATTATCAAACGAGAACATAGACACAACTTGAAGTGAAGTAGAAAATCCGATTTTATTACTTCACTTCAAAATTCGCCATTTCATAATCAGAATCCTCTCATAACCATAATCTATCTAGAAGCATGAGGCTCCCCAACACACAAAAGGATTATTTTAATTGACTAATTAATTCGCATTCGATACAAAACCTATTAACACAGTCACATCACAAAAACGACTCTTTCTTACCGATATTTCAATACTCTAAATAACAATCCATCGTACCCACTGAGATCACTGAATCCCATATTGATCGCAACATAAAAGACAATTCGATAGAACGTCACAACTAAGAATGACTGAGAACTACCTACAAAGTACTTACTCAAGCTCATTTAACGAAAGATAAAGTCTGTCATGAGAAATGTAAACAAACATCGTAATTATATACTCTCAGTTATTGTTGTACATTAATGAATGAAAAAGGTGGTTATTTAATTATTGCTATTATGGTAGCTTAATAAGTGTACGTACATATGTTACCAGAAATGTGTATAATCCGGTATTGTATCATCATCATCATCATCATATCAGCCGGAAGACGTCCACTGCTGGACAAAGGCCTCCCCTAAGGATCTCCACGATGACCTAAATTGTTATGGATATGTACCTAGTTACCCATTTCATCACCTTTTGTTCACTCAAAATAAACATTTATTAAAAACTACCACGATGTACACTTCTAAAGGATCCGTGTCGATTCTAATTACCGATGTGCAATAGGTATTTTATACATTGCCTAGGAATTGTATAGAATACCTGGATTATATTAATAGGTTTGCATTTTTACTATACATTGCAATAATTAAACTAAATTAACAGATATTCTGATCAAAAAAAGGGACACCCGGATGGAACGAAGTTATATAAGTTATATAAGTCGAGAGAGTATATATATATATATATATATATATATAAGAAAAAAAACATTTACAACAAAATAGAAATGAAAATATCTGGCTTGCTTTCTATAAGAGAGAGAGAGAGAGAGACAGAGACAGAGAAACATGCGCACGCCGCACAGCGTAAAATAATTTTTCGTAAGATTTTTTTCCGTCTAGCCCCCTTTCACAACGCGCACACTTCGTTCCAATAATTTCCGTTTTATCTATGATAGTTGCCTCAACATAGCTTTGTTATCACAGTTTATAACTAAAAGTTGATTACTTTATGAGTTATCCTGTTGCAGTTTGTTCTCCTATCTACTAAACCTACTAACTGTGTGTACCTACTCTTCTGTCATCTACCTGGGTGCACGGCAGTACGTCGCCAAGTCGTTATCATCTTTCTCATCTCACGAGAGTACTTTTAGTTTTGATCTAATTTGTTTTACTCTCGGCTATCTGATCCTGTACTACGCTTGTTCTATGGAAACCAGATAAGACAAACAGACATATTCATACACAATTTTTTCACCATGGTAAGTGATCGAGTGCAGCTGTCGGAACACACCGATAGGTGCTTGGCGACAGATTTTAAACTAGCCAGCCAGTCGAGGACTACAAAGTACCCTACCACCGTGCTATGGTTTCCTCACGATGTTTTCCTTCACCGAAAGCTCAAGCTCATTGTAGGAATCGAACCCACGACCTTCGCCGCGGTATCCGACGTCACTACCACTGAGCTATCATCACCTTAATTTGACAATACTCAATTTTAAACTCTATGGCTAAGCAATTGCAAGCACAGTTGTGTTTTGGCCAAGCCAGTTACTTTAAAGGCATTGTAAAAGGTCTTATCTCACTCCTTTCATGAGTCCTTCTTGTTCTGAGATAATAAAAACACTGGATTTGTCTATGGGCTTGCCAAATATCAAAGTATTATGAAATCGTAACGTGATTTGATTGAGTGATATGTAAACGAAATGCTGGACTTGGAATCTCATAAATTTTTCGGGGTGTTTTTTAAGAACGCTCCTTCATTTGACATGGCACATTCTAGCTACTTCAGAGGTCAAACCGGTCAAACCTACCTCTACCTATTTACGAATAAACAGCAGGACGCAATGTCGCAAAGTCGTCGCAAATGTCTTCACGCAAATGATTTTGATATTTTGCGAGGAATGTCAACTTTCTTGGCATTAAGCTGTTGAAATACCGCGACATTCGCTACGTGGGACGACCTAAACCATAGTTTTTTTTTTTTCAAAATAAATAAAAACAAAAAACAGGCAAGAAAGAGACGGCTGTTTTTGCAAAAACAAGGTACTTAAAGAGATTATTAAGTTAATTAACTGATAATTAGGATGTTTTAGATTAACTCTTATCAGTTATTCAAAAAATTCAACAAATAAACTGGCGCTTGGCGAAACCGGCATGGTCATTAGGGAAATAAAAACGTTAATTTTGCTGCTAGCTATAAGTAATTGTCTAGCTGCATGCAGCTATGTTCAAATTGAAATAAATTGTAAGTAGCAAATAAAGACTTGGTACTACGCAGACATGACTTGAAGGATAAATAGTAGTCAGTTTCCAATGAACTGCACTCCTAATATCCATAAATATGACGAAGCATTTGCTCTCTATTTCGAGTTCAGTCCTAACCTGCCTTTTTTTTATACGACAACGAAGCTGACAGGTCGCCTGGTGATAAGTGACTACTGTCGCCTATAGACATTAACAATACCAAGGGGATTGTTAATGTGTTGTACACCTTATTACAATGCCTTATAGGTGAACTGGCTCTCAAGTCCAACTGCCGGAACACACCAACAGGTGCTTAGCGACAGATTTTCAACTTCAGGGTGGTAGCCAGCCAGTCGAGTACTACAAAGTAGGTACCCTACATAGTTTCCTCACGATGTTTTCCTTCACCGAAAGCTCAGGCCCATTGTAGGATTCAAACCCACGACCTTCGCTGCGGTATCCGACATCACGACCACTGAGCTATTATCGCCTGTCTTCATACTTCAGCCCAAGCATGTGTGTCAAAGTATTTGCTCTGTATTTTGAGTGCTTAATGTTACGCCCCAAAGGGAGACATAGGGCCCTGAAGGAAGATTTTATATTCCACATAAGTAGTTAGTATGTAGGGGTTTATGCTGAGCTTAGACTCCTACCACAGCTCCTACTATTGTTATTAAATCAGCAATTCTGGTACAGCATCAACTTCTCAAGAGAAGTCTTGAACGCACGCTAAATCTGTCTTTCCGAATTAAAAGTCAATGTTTTAAATTGTAACCTTTCTTTAAAAGGGAACCCAAAGGTCCGTTATTATACAATGAGATGATGAGGGCGGTGGCAGCCACACAAGTCTTACTTTTTCACGTGTAGTTAGTTTTTCACATTTTAGTAGTTAGTTTAATGATTATTTTTATATATCACAGTTGTGTGTTAATAAGCAGACTTTGTCCGGTTAGCCCCCTCAAGCAGTAATTCTTGTCACGTAAGACGCATGTGGCAGCCACTTCGCCTTATCGAGGGCTGTTAGCGACCCACCAGTTTAAGTGTTTTAGCATAGAATAAAGCATACACTATCAGTTAGTCATAATTATTGAGTGCAGTACAGTTGATTAACTCTAGTTATTCTACGAATTATATCATTTTTACATAACACTGCAGTGTATTGTTACATTTAGATATGGCTGCCCTATTTCCAGTGACCTAAAAACACGATTCTCACGTCCTTCACAATGATGCTTATGTTTTATTATCCTGTTTGGATAGGAACTATGTAACATTCACGGCTATTTTTAACATGCTTAACGTAAAACCAATTATATTCGATCGATTTCCTGAGCGTGTAAATTACGCAAGGAATCCTTATTGTATCTACTAATTAATTTGGATGATAACCTATCAAAGGCAAAGCAAGAGAGAAGTTACCACCGGTTCGTTTATGAGCATAATAATATGTGTGATCCTTAAAGGATCATTTGGCCAAAATTATCAATTTATGCTTTTTGCGGTCGAGCGACCATGGGTCCGTGGGGGTCTGAAGCTCGTCGTTTCACAAGTATTTTATCTAAAAAAAATATCGAGGCCTCGGGCCTCGGGAGACCGGCGGGCGGGAGCTTTTTCCGCCAACGCATCAGCCTGGCCATCCAAAGAGGAAACGCTGCCAGCCTGCTGGGAACCTTGCCGATCGGCAGCAGCGGAAGTGATAAAATTTGTATGTTTGGATGTAGGAGATAATCTCCGAAACTAATGATCCTATTTAAAAAAATATTTCACTAATATGAAGCTGCGGGTACATTACCCCTGAGTGCTATAAACTAATTTTCATCTCGTAATATGAAACCGCGAGGTCGAAGTTGAAGGCCGACCATTGCGGAGATCCTTAGGGGAGGCCTTAGTCCAGCAGTGGAAGTCTTCCAGCTGACATGACGATGATGATATCGTTATTTGTTTCCATAAAACAAAGATGTAACCATTTTAATATATACTATACTAGAGTTTGTGAGGTTGTGAGAGGTAATCTATCTGGATCTACTGAACCGGTTTAGAAAATTCTTTTACCAATAAAAGGCTACGTTATTTGTGAGTGTCATAGGCTATATTTTTAACCCGGTAAAAGATAAGATCCCACGGGAACGCGAGTGAAACCACGGGGGACAGCTAATCTGGAAACCAGAATGGGCATATTCTAAGCTTAAGCTAGACCTTGACCGTCTACCTCATAATCCAAATGACTTTGTCATAAGCCAGTGAAGCCCTTTGTCATCTGAAGATAATAGATATTCAAAATGTATTGGAAATAATGTTCTTTCATAAACGCAATTCGTTTAGGAAGGGCGATCGCGTGTCCGAATCAGTTTTTGTTTTTCCTATTCATTACCGGTCAGGCGCCGGCCGTCCGTCCGATTGTTTCTTTATAGGGTTCGTAAATTGAATTTGTTTTTTTTTGCGTTAAATAAAAAGCAATAGGAATATTGACTGAGAAATAAAAACAAAAGTAAATTGTATTTTTTATCCTACCTACCCCAATAACTACAAATAGGTGAGTAAAATATAATGAGAGTTATGTTTTATACATCAGGCATACCTAGGTATACAGAAAGACGTATTCTCATACTGTAAAATAACCTCAAAATGTTCATTGTTTTCTTCACTTTCTAAAACAATGGTGGTCATTTTTATATTTTTTAGATATCTGATATACCTACATGTGATTTTAAAACTCTCAATTAAGATACAAATTGTTGCAGTCCATGCTGGGCCCAAGACACTATGAAGCTTGGGCAATCCCCTTAATGAGTTAACTAGTTTTTTTAGAAATATTACGAAGATCGCGATCTGTACATTTTTGGATCGTTCGACGCGATGGTGTTATTATGTACATTTCAACAACGTCTTATGGGATAAACTAATTGTAACTTATTTAGCCCCAGAATTTTAAATTCATTTGGATGATCATAAAACGCTGTAAAGTATTTTAGTGACTTTAACAAATAAGCTAGATATCTCTCTAATAAATAAAATGTATTTATTTAAGACAGCCTAAGTATTTAGTCAGTTAACTAATTTAAAATTCGACAACCCTATTACAGAATAATAGTTATTTCTATTACACCACCAAGAGTGTGTGATAACAAAAACGTTACGAATTTAGTAGACAATTAAGATTCTCATCACAATTTAGTAAACGCATATGGATTCAACCATGCATCCTATTGACACACATATTCACTGAGAAATAAAGTCCAATGTCGAATGGCTTAGAACGTGTAAACAGTTCACGAGTCGCGACTATTTTAGTAAAGCTAAGTTACCAAACTCGTTCAAAGTCAATCACCCTGCGGTTATAAAGCATAAACTCTGGCGGAGTGTATTTCAGACTTTTATTTGCTCACTAGCTGTTCGCCGCGGTTTCATCCGCGTTCCCGTGGGATCTTATCTTTTCCCGGGATAAAAATATAGCTTATGTTCATCAAGGATAATGTAGCTATCTAATGGTGAAATAATTTTTCAAATCGGTCCAATAGTTTCAATGCAAACAAACAAACAATGAAATCTTTCCTCTTTATAATATTAGTGTAGATAAATAAATGTTATAGGTAGGTTACCATTTGTAGACCACATTCCTGTTTTTCAATCAAGGTGTCGTAATTTTCAATTTGTTTATTGTGTAATTTGAATTCACATAATTATAGATATTGCCATCAAAGATAACGCATCCTGCTCTTTTTCCTAATGCTTTACAGTACTAGATCTTTATACTGTGGTACAACTGTGCATCCTTTCGCTAGTCTAGTGTTGTACTGCTATTTACATATCGATAAACATCCCACTAATATTATAAAAGTTTGGATGGATGGATGGATGTTTGTTACTCAATCACGCCAGAACGGCTGAACGGATCTGGATCTAAAAAGGAAGGAAAAGATAAGATCCCACGGGAACGCGGGTGAAACCGCGGAGGACAACTAGTATTTATATATATATAGACAGCACTACAACGAAAGGAAAGCGTTTTCACCCGCGTTCCCGAGGCATCTTGACTTTTCCCAGGGTAAAAAGTATTCTATGTTTTATTGCGGGATATGATCTACCTGTGTGCCAAGTTTCATCAATATCCGTTCTGCCGCTTTTGCGTGATTGAGGAACAAACATCCAAACATAGAAACTTTCACATTTATAATATTAGTAGGAAAGTAGGATTAGTTGTATTAGTAGGATAAACAAAGTAATAATAATCATCCACTTCTTACATCAAATTAACACAGAACATAAAAACAGATAAGTAACTCACTGACCTTTTAAAAGCAAGTCATTAAAGTCTTGCAATAATGACTGCCTTGTGGCTCAGGTCAAGTGACAATTTCACTCAAAGCTATTGGGCAGAAAACCTTCTTGTTGACTTGCTAATAAACGTGGAGGCCGCTTTCCTATGTTAGCATCTTTTTTGATGACTCAGCCGTGCTTGTGTTTTAACAAGTAAAATCAGAGAAAGTAGGAATTTAGCTGATTTTACCTGCAATAGTTTCTAGTATAGCAAAATTAATCGTATTTTATCAATTACATATATAAATTCACTAAGACAAATTGTTCTGAGTCTGAGTCTAATTATTACATTAAGTAGTACTTATATTAAAAAGGCGCATCAGGTATTTAGTTTGAGATTAGGTAGATGGACGTCTTTTAAGACTTCCCCAGGATCTATCTGTTATAATATCAGCCTTTTTGTCAAGGCTGGCAAGTACTTTGCCCAAATATTTGACATTGCCATTCAGCGCGCCAAAACTGCCAACCTTTTTGTGACCCTGGTCTATTTTTTATTAATGTTGTTTAGCTTTTTAGTTTAATTTTAGTTCATAAAAAATAATGAGGTAGAATCACAGAGCAAGGCAGAATAAATGTAATAATTTTTGTTAATAATTATGAACAGTAGAAAATCTAATAAATTTCAATGGAGGGTCGTAGTATCTATCTAGTCAGGCAGTACATAAAGATTTTTTTCTGTTGGAATCGAACCCACTACGTTTGCCACGGTATAACAGTCACATCCACATAGGGTAATGAACTAAGGATACGTACAACGCCAAAATTATTAGCACCGTTATTCAAACCATTTTAGGGTCCACATTTGCATAAATCATTTATATCACCACGTATTGAATATCAATCAGAACCGTCGATAATTTTTCCATCATGTAAATAGTTTCTTTACTGTTAAGAAAACAAGGTATATTTTTAATTGAGCCAGTAACATGTAGATGATGTCATTTACCGCATCGGATTACTGCGATATGATAGCAATGAATATGAATATCTTACGGCTTTTTTGTTGTTTCTTTTTTGTTTTTTTTTTGTTTTTGTTGAAAGGTCTAAACTATTTACTATCAATAAAATGACAGACAGACGTCTATCAACCCCGACTTCTATGTTTGGATGTTTGTTGCTAAAACGCAAAAACGGCTGAATGGATTTTGATGAAACTTGGTACATAGGTAGATTATATCCTGGATTAAAACATAGGATACTTTTTATCCCAAGTAGTTAATTTCTGCCATCTGTAGGGACTCACTCAACCAAGCATCCAATCCTAATGTTTGTAAACAATCGTTTTGTTTCGTAATGTTTACTTTCACCCATTCTCTGCAATCCAGCGCGTATAATGTCTAGGAAGACGCTACTTATGTTTCTAGTTCTTAGTAATTTGTGGTACAATTGGTGCAAAAAGTTGTCTAGCCTTCGGGTGAATTCGGAACAGTTCGGTCGTTAGACTTGAGAGCACTCGGAGAATAGGTAATCCCATCAAAGACATAAATGTAAAATGACAGCCAAGTTCAATAGTATGATATATGCCTTGGTTGTTGGCTTCAACGACAAAAGAAGTGCCTACCCTAAGTTATAAGAAGAACTGATATTTTAAACTGTTATAAAATATTTTTTGTTGTTATAAATAAATTTCAGGACTGAACTTGGCACCCATTTAGATGATTTCGGAACAGTTCGGTCGTTAGACTTGAGAGCATTCGGAGTATAGATTGATAGTCATCCACAGAGACGGGCACCACTCTTTTTCCTAATCCCTTACAGTGCAAGTGTGGATCCTTTCACTAGTGTTGTAGTGCTGTCTGTATTATGTCTATATGTATATATCGATGTGTACCTATATGTTAATACCTATTTGCCTTGCTGAGTTTCTTTCCGGAGTCTTCTCAGTTTAAGTAATAAGTGCCTTACCAGGGCCTAAACTGAATAAATGAGTTTTGAGTTTAAGTTTGAATAATAATAGATAGGTATATAGATAATTCTTTATTGGTACACCACACAAGAAAAATAACAAAAGAAAGTGCCACAATGGGCGGCCTTACTACTAATAGTAATCTCTACCAGTAATCTTATTATTTTATTATTATTTATTTATATGGCTAGGATGCAAAAATGCCATTTTAGGCCCTACGAGGGTCTTTGCTACAAAATTTACCGGTTGGAAGTCTGGAGGAAGGAGAAGAATGGAGAAGATTCGGTTACAAACAATCTATAGGTACTAATATTATAAAGAGGGACTATCTTAGCTGAGGAGTAAAACGTTTTTCAAATCTTTTTTTTTATGACAAATCCATGAACATTTTTATTTAGCCACAGAGACAAACAAACATTTTGGTTACAAAGATTTTGGAAATATGACCTCCTAAGAGGGTTTTGTATTATAAAATACGCCTTTTACACATAATAAGGTAAAATATATATTACTCCAATAGTAAATAGAAAGAACAATATTTTTTTTTTTTCAAGGTTTTTGGCTTGGTATCTAGACCTTTAAATATTTCATTTTTTATGTTATAGTCACGTTTTATTGTCACTTTCACTGTAAAGTCTAGTCCTCATCCGTACAAGTCCAGTCTATTTTTAGTGAAATTGGCGGCTATTCCACTAAAACTTTTCACGGACTTCTTGGGACAACCTGGAAAGTCACGATACACGCTTTCATTTCATTTCACTTCACTTGTGCACTTATATTGATCTTTATTGGACAAAACACCACCAAAATTATTCAATAAAACTCAAAATACGCGAATTTAATGAAAATAAAACGAAAACACAACGTCACTTCGCAAGTTCCCGCCAAAAAGTCGAAAGAACAATACATATCATGTGTCCATAGAGACTCAGTTTTATTCGGAACAAAGCATAGAAAACTATAGAAGCAGTTCTACCGGTCTTGGCCTTTCAAGTGAGGATACGTCACTTTTCATTTCGACCTAGAAACAGGATATAGAAAGATCTATTCGTGACCCGATTGTTTTAAAAGAGTAAGATTTGGTGTAGATATTATAGACACTGCATGGTCGTCGGTTCGATTCAGAGCAGATTTTGTTTGCATGATCATCTTTTTTGAATCTGGTTGTAAATAAATATCTAGAAAATAAATATTCGTATAGAAATATACAGTTTAATAAAATTGGCTTGCTGAGTTTCTTTCCGGAGTCTTCTCAGTTTAAGTGTATTCCGAACCGGTGGTAGAGTATGCAACGTTCATAAGTGCCTTACCAGGGCCTAAACTGAATAAATTAGTTTTGAGTTAGATTTTTCACTAGTAACCTTTTAAGGCAATGATAGCTCAGTGGTAAGTGACGTCGAATACCGCGACGAAGGTCGTGGGTTCGAATCCTACAATGAGCTTGAGCTTTCGGTGAAGGAAAACATCGTGAGGAAACCATAGCACGGTGGTAGGGTACTTTGTAGTACCCGACTGGCTGGCTACCACCCTCAAGTTGAAAATCTGTCGCCAAAACACCTATCGGTGTGTTCCGACAGCTGCACTCGAGAGCCAGTTCCCATCTAGGCTTTGTGTGCTTACCATCTTCGGCCACATCATCACTTACCATGGTGAGATTGTGGTCAAACACAAGCCTATCCAGAATTTAAAAAAAACCTACATTTACTAGTAATACAATATTATTTTGTCTTAAATATAAATATTATATATTTATATTATATCAGTTTTCATTATACTTATTACATGTTCTGTTTAGTTTCGGACCAGGCCGTGTGTATAACTTCCCAAGATATTTATTAGAAAAGACATGCTAAGTCCATAACATTATGGTCTCAATTTGTACACACAATATCCCACGTCAATATTAGTTATCAAAGTATTTACGCTCTTAGAATAGAAGATATAAGGTACATAGTAGCCGTTCAGTGAGATTAATCAAAACAAAATGATGAATACAATTCGCTTATCAGTAATATTGATGGTTTTTACTGTTCTATATAGAAATACCCATTCTAAATTAATAATGGTATACATTTAAACGTGATATCGGTTGATTAGGATAGTAACCAGTTCCTAGATCGTTTAATATACTACTTTCAACAAAGTTTATTAAGAATATGACCTTATTTAACGTAAGTAGTGCATCTTCAGCCTTGAATGCTAGAACGTTCTCAATTAATAAAAAAAATGCATTAAGACGCACATTAATTGCCTTATTCATAACAAACTCGACGGTGTTTAGTAAAAATGCTGTTGCTAAAAATCGTCGAAATCTAGACACGCGGGAGCGTGTCAAGCCAAGTTCAAGAAACAGAACTGGCGAGCCGCACCGTGTGTAATATTACACGAACCATTTGGAGCCACTTTTGACCCCCTCATAAATCAAAAACTATTTTACATAAACGTATCAAATTTGGCTCATATATTGAGACTTGCGAGATACATATGTGTTCTAAATTTCATAAGCTTATCTCAAACGGTTATTTAGATATTAATGTCCAAAATTCCTCATTTTTATCATTGACTGACCTATAGACCAAAACTCTAACCCAGTTCCAGATGGCCTAGAGAGTTAAAATTTGGTATGCAGATAGGTAATTAGATGAATACAAAGGAATAAATAAAAAACTGGCAATTTTTAAATAATTAGATTCTATTATGAACGCTTAACATAAATACCTAATATTACTTAGGGTACCTACGTTATTAACTGGGATTAATTATTATTTTTATATTTAGCGCACATCAATAGTGTAAAATCATTACCTACTCATAAATAATGATAAAATAATAGGCATTTAGATTTTCGGTATATACACGACGCGCGCGCGCCGAGTGACGCCGGAGCGGCGCGGGCGGGGTGGGTGGGGCGCTGTGACAACCGAATCGAACCGTTGACGCGAACGTGGCCGAGCAAGCGGCAGCCGCGCTCATAAACGCGAGCGCCGTCTTGCTGTCCGGTTGTCTCTCGATATCTGACCTATAAGGTTGCGATTTATGCTGCGAAATTGCTAAGTTTTCTTAAGGATCCTTTTAAAAGGACCCACGGTGTTACGAGGATATGTACTTGCCTACAAAAAGTAATGATATCCCACCAAAAACATAAATGTAAAAAAGGAGAGCCAAGTTCAATACAAAAATTATTCTCTGCTGTGGGCTTCGCCGCAAAAAGAATGGAGATCTGAGATTGAGTGCCAAGTTCTATGCAAAATCCAAATATGTAGTCTAAGGGCTGACTTGGCTGGTTTTCCCATACGAATTATATAGCCTTCGCATGTTCTAAACCTGTTACCTTTCGGTTCTTATTTTATTATTCCGAAAATATGGCTTGCTGGTAGAAACTACCCATCGAACATAAGGCTCTTCCATGACTGTGTAAAAGTAGGTACTTAATAATAATTCGTATAGGAAAACCAGCCAAGTCAGCCCTTAGACTACATATTTGGATTTTGCATAGAACTTGGCACTCAATCTCAGATCTCCATTCTTTTTGCGGCGAAGCCCACAGCAGAGAATAATTTTTGTATTGAACTTGGCTCTCCTTTTTTACATTTATGTTTTTGGTGGGATCTTTATGAATAAGGCCATGTCTTTAGCAAGACGTGTCATTTTCTACACAGATAGGTTCCACAGTATAAAGATATACATTCTGTCTGTCCTACCAACTTCTTGATTGGCCTATTATCCCAAACTACCATTTTTAAATATGTAGATATTTTCACACAGTAATTATTATATCATCATCCCCGTAGGCGTAAAATCTTGATAGCGCGTGCAACCTCGAATAAAGCTAGTAATTTCATAGACGTGTTTCTTGTTTATGTATTAAGTTAAAAAGAGAAAGATTGACCTATTCTTTTCTTTCACAACTACGTACGGCCTCTAAACGCGGTGCATTATTCGTTCATCTTTCGTCGAATCTGTAATTAATTGCTAAATCCATTTTGTAAGCTAAACTAACTGTCTGTGTGAATTAATTAGTTTGCTAAACTGATTTTGAATGCTAATGTGTTTCGTGAGATGTCTTGATTTATATTTGATTTGTTTTGATGAAATTTTATAATTATTGCGTCGTAAAAGTAAAAATGTTATAATTGTTTTATTATTTGTCTTAAAATTTACAACAAATGTACAAAATATACATGCAAATGTACAATTACAATACATAAAAAACATCTTCGAGGCTGCCGTTGCTGCCGATCGGCAAGGTTCCCAGAAGGCTGGCAGCGTTTCCTCTTTGGATGGCCAAGCTGATGCGTTGGCGGAAAAAGCTCCCCGCCCGCCGGTCACCCGAATGTCATTAATTCTTAATGCGAAGATTTATAAGATATCTCAACAGGTTTTTATTTTAATTTGATGTATACGAAGGTATTTAGATATAAAAAAAAACTGAATATATGATATAAACATATAGGTACGGTCGGCCAAGAAAGTGGTGTACCACCCTAAAAGGTTGAATGCCGCTTGCAAATTCATAGGTGATAAAGATTAGTTTCGCTTGCAGATCAATCTGACAACTTATGACAACGTCATTATTATGCATATCTTTCAGTGAGCTTTCAGTGATATCTTTTTGGTTTGAACCTTGTTGTAATTTTCGATGACTAGGAAACTAAATCAAAACTGGCACGCCACTTTCTTGGCCGACCGTACATAAAGAACCTACGAACCTTTGCCCTATAGGTTGATGAGGTGACCTATTATTGTTAAAAAAACATGTCATAATTTTGTTATACTTAGATAAAGGCTAATTTATTTTTATTAGTTTTGTATTAGGTATGAACATTATTTATTTACTTATTAATTTGACACTTTACCCACGGGCAGCGATTTGAACTCGATATTCTATTTATAATATTATATTAGAATAAGCAAGGTAAGTATGTATAATTTGTAAATACTTATTTTATTTTATTGATTATAGGTTTTATTGTGTTTATTTAATATCCAAAAGATGGATTGTTTTTTAAATTGTCGAAAATAAATTTAAGAATTATTCTTATTAACATATTGGTGAATAAAATAAATAATTTATTCAGGCTTAAATTAATTCATTAATAAAAAATTGCTATCTCTCCAAAATGATACCTCTCCAATTTCTTTTATACAAATCTCTTCTTATTACAAATAAATTCTTATTCAATTTCAAACAAGCCAGTGCTGGACTGCCCCAGTCAGGGCCGGAATGGACAAAGCCAGTGTAAGGTCAACGCGTGCCGTATCTAGACTTCACGTAGGATGCCTACGCCACACCTGGTTCTTTGTTAATGTTCATGCGTTGCTCAACTTGTTATGACATATTGCAACACGATTAAAATATACTAATGTATGTGATACCTATATCCTCTAGCTTCGACCTTTATGAGTCTATGCCAGACTTTTTGGCGGGAACTTGCGAAATCACATTGCGTGTACATTTTATTTTGACTTGTACGGATGATGATAAATTTTACTGTGGATATAATATACGAGACTACTTGTAGCATAAAATCTATATATATAAAAATGAATCCCTATTTCCCTTGGTCACGGCATCACGCCTGAACGGCTGTTTTTTTTTGTTGTGTTTGTTATTGTTAGGAGAAGGTTCAATTATGAAAGAAAAAAGTATAAAAGTTGCGCGGAACATTAGAAAATTTAAGAAAACATAACGATCATATTAAATTTCCTAACCTTAGTATAAACATGGCGTTTGACATAACTGCCAGTTGTGTGACAGTTGGCGCAATTGACAGAATACGCGCCGAAAATATTGTTTAAAACTGATGGTTCCAAGTTTCTTTTTATTTTCATTTCATGGCAGGACAAGGTCTGCCGGGCCCACTAGTCTCAAATAAAAATGTATGACATTGGAAAGATATCGATCCAAATGATGATACATCTAGCTTAACAACTGTCCACTCTAGTCTAACCACTATGGGTTTGAGGGACTTGCTTACATTGCCAACTTTAAATTCTTCTCGAGTGCAGCTTCCGGAACTCACTTGTAGTGCTTGTGGATATTTTCTTTTTAGGGTTCCGTACCCAAAGGTTAAAAACGGGACCCTATTACTAATACTTCGCTGTCTGTCCGTCTGTCTGTTACCAGGCTGTATCTCAAGAACCGCGATAGCTAGACAGTTGAAATTTTCACAAATTATGTATTTCTGTTGCCGCTATAACAACAAATACTAAAAACAAAATAAAATAAATATTTAAGGGGGGCTCCTATACAAAAAACGCTATTTTTTTGCCCTTTTTTGCTCGATATCATCACCAGGCTGTATCCCAAGAACCGCGATAGCTAGGCAGTTGACATTTTCACAAATTATGTATTTCTGTTGCCAGTATAACAACAAATACTAAAAACAAAATAAAATAAATATTTAAGGGGGGCTCCCATACAACAAACCCTTTTTGCCCTTTTTTGCTCGATATCAATAATGGCAACAGGTAGGCACTTGAAATGTTCGCAAAATACTCAGTTGTATTTTTACTTTAATAATAAAAAATAAAATTAAAATAAAATAAATATTTAAGGGGGGCTCTCATACAACAAACGTGATTTTTTTGCCTTTTTTACGGAACCCTTCGTGCGCGAGTCCGACTCGCACTTGGCCGGTTTTTTATTTTTTTAACCTTTGTCACATCACGACCACGTTTCTGAGCTATCATCGCTTTATATTGATGAAGTGATTATTTATACTACTCTTATTTTTTGGTTGCCTAATCGCTAAGTGGTAAATCGTGACTAATGAGATTAGCGATACCTGCCACAGCATTATAATTATTTAAGTATTAATGAAAAAAACAACAGATTCTAATCTAACAAAAGATTTACAAAATGTTTACAAAAAATTAACTTAAATTATTATCATTAAAAAACATTATTATCTTTTAAAATATATACTTAAAATAAAAATAATAAAGTGTTTGAAAGCAATCAGCGAAATTGTGTCTATGTCTTCAAAATGGCTGTGACCTGTGATGGTACCGTTTCTGCCTACGGAACCCTAAAAACAAAGTAAAAATGCAGTTAGTCTACCTTGGATACGTATTTAAAAAAAAATGTTGTGTTGTCTACTCCTTATCTTTAGTTTCAAGGCCATGATTACAATTAAATAATAATATTGGTGCTAGTATTAACTTTTTATGAACACTTGTAATAATCTTTATTCCATGACAGATTACATCGTGGATAAACGAGATAATACTTGATTAAAAAGGTACAAAATCGTGAAATTATACATAATTCAAATTAAAAAAGAAACGGCGAATAATAGACAACAGATAAGAAGAACTGGATGCGTCAATATAAAAAAAAAACAAAGCTCCGCGATTGAAAACGTGAACTCTAGTCATAACAGCCAGAGGTTAACGCCTGGGTGTTGTCGAAAAAAAACAAAACTTCAAAAAGGTGAGGCCGGATGACTAAGCTATGTACGTGATCATTGTTACCAAAGCCTTGCTTGTGTTCTACATAATCTATAGTCACCGAAATATGGGAGGTACAAACACAGAATATGCAAGTTCGGTTTATTTTTAACTAGCTGTCCCCCGCTGTTTCACCCGTATTCCCGAGGGATCTTATCTTTTCCCGGGATAAAAAGTATCCTACATCCTTCTCCATGATCCCATCTATCTCTGTACCAAAAATCATAAAAATTGGAACTGCGTTTTAGGCGTGAAAAGGTAACAGACCGACAGAGTTATTTTCGCAGTTATACCTAATAAGTTAGGTATAGATTCGGAACCAATGTGTTGCTGATCTTTTACAAAGTCTAGATAGAAGCCTGGCTTTCTGCAACAGCTGGAAAACGTCGGAGGTATTTAGGAAAATATTCAACAGAGTATATATTTTTCACGACAATTTTTCCTCACAAAAAAAAGATATACAGTCGAACAAAGAACCTCCTCCTTTTTTGAAATCGTTTAAAAATAGAATACTAATAGATAAGCTTTTAGAGTAATTCATTCAAGAACACTAAGGTAAAGACGCTTCTATTCCGATTATGATAAGAATCATATTTAAGTATATCAGATTCCACTCCGCTACCATGAACTTTGGACCGATAAATAATAACCTGGATGGAAATATATGATACTTTTAATCCAGGGAGCGTGCAAAATTTTGTAATAAGTCACCTTGTGTTAAACGCATTTATGTTTAGTTTTCCTTGCTGAGCTTAATCACTTGTAATTCGGCTTAACTGTCACGTAGCCGTAGGTAAGTTGAAGGATATACTGGTGACATCACTAACTGAATACAATATGAGTCAAGATGAATGTTTGCGTTGTGGGTGGAGTGGGGGATATATCCGAAAATTCGTCACAATGACTCTGCATAGGTACTTTTCTATCGCATTTTATTCGCAAAACATATACCTATCTATGTTAATCTGGAATAATGTAGCATTCAAATGGTGAAAGAAACCGGCCCAGAAGTTTTTGAGTTTTTTTTGTTTTTATGTGATTAGTTAGGTTGACAAACAGGCATACGGTCCACCTGATGTTAAGTGGTCACCGCCGCCGAGTGTGTTGCCGACCTTGAAAATTGAGTATATTCGTTACATACACATACATACAAATCTTTCCTCTTTACAATATTAGATTAAAGATTAATATTATTCAATCTAATGTTTATTTATATGGACTTCGTATTAGATTAGAAAATATTTTTGCTTCAGACTAACAACACTTATTATTATGACCACTTCAATGGACCGTACCTAGTCGAGTGACATGACAGCATAAGGGCCGAAACATAACGTTGATGGCACATTACCGATAGATTGCCTGCAGGGAGTACCGCGCCCTTTTCACTATGCCACGCCGCCAGCGGGCGCGGCCGACCCATATCCTACATCCGCTATGTCTATGGGATATGCGATGAAAAAGTTTGCATAGTTAGTTTTTAATTATTTTTTTTGTTTCTTTGATGGCAATCGTCCTTTCGGACATTTCTGCCAATGTCAAGTTAGTGTTATTATACCGGCATGTTATATCATATTCACAGTAAGTTAGACATCGTCCGTACAAGTTAGGTCAGCTCTTAATGAAATTTGTGGCTGTTCCACTAAAATTCTTCACGGACTTTTAGGGACAACGTGAAAAGTCACGATTCTCGCATTCATTTCACTTCACGGGTGCACTCTAATGTACAGAAACGTCATCGATGTTATTCAATAAAACTAAAAAATAAAACTAAAACGCAAGGTCACGTCGCAACTTCTAAAAAACAACGCCAAAAAGTCTTTAACATCGTTTATAAATTCTTCTTTGGATTTAAATTTCATAAATAGAATCTATGTTTTTTCTAGCCAGCCATTGAATAATGCAAATTTTAAAATTCGATTGTCCATTCCCATTCTGAATTCGTATGATCGGTTTACCGAGTAGGTATACACGGATAGTATGTATAAACAATGTAGCACATTGAATAAAGTGTCCACAGTTTACCTGCTGATTTCCTCAACAAAAACAACATTATTCCCGAGGGAAAACCGCATCATTTGAAGACACTCAACGACCAACGTAAATCAACAAGCCATCAGGTTTATTCATAGAACTCGGATTAATTTACCAAGCATTGTATTTCTCCTTCCTTATTTAGGTACATTAGTACCTACATTTGACATAACTATGGGAATGTGAAGACTGCAGTTTTTTTTTATATTTTTCCCATTATTGTGTTATGTGAATGAGCTTAGCTGTCAATTAGACATATTTTGAAAGGGTTCCGTCATATTAATGCTAGTGTCCTATAAAGAAATATTAGAAATCCGCATTATAAAAAATTTGCAGAAAGGTAAAACTGAATGAAAAATCTTTTTATTTATCCTTCTAGGTATAAATTATTTTTCAATAGTGCATTGTATGCTATTGAAAAATATTATATTGAAATAAATTGTATTGTACGCTCTGCGGATTTGCCCGTGTTATTTAGATATTAAAATTCTGTTTTCCGATAGTAAGTGACGGAGGAGATAGGCACAGCAGTAGCAGCTGCATTTATGAATTCGATATTTAAAAATATTGACTAAAGCGATTATTATCTATAGATTAGATTGATACAATAAATGTTTCTGGACGATAAAACAACAAAGAAAGCCGACATTTATCGATTATTTTACCGAGTTCTTAATTAAATAATCGATAAATATCGTTTTTTTTTGTAACGAATAAACTCAAAAACTAATGGAACGATTTAAAAAAGTTTTACCATTAGAATGCTACCTTATCCGTGAGTAACATAGGCTATATTTTTATCCCAAAAGATATTCACGTATAATTCGAGAACAACAACACAGCAGCTTTACGGTCAGTTACCAAAACTGATAGAACATAGACAACTTTTAAGACTTGTTAATGAATAAAAAAATCATTATCTTATCGACGCAACGATTCAATGTGATGTTCGACAAATAAAACCAATATTTGACCAGCATTTGCTGTGTATTGAAGCATGTTAACTGTTGTACGTATATTTATTTATTGTTATGTATTATGGGTCTATTTGTTTAGGTGATCGAGCGTAGGTATGAATCATTATTATTCCTCAGTTTCTTATTATGTACAGTCAATTACGTCACGAGCTGATTTTTGCAGAGTTTCGCTCACATGTTGTTTTTAAGACATTTTATGACGATAAAACGGCAGATGTACGGTAGAAGCCAGTCGTTTACTAATAGGAATGGTGACTGACATATCAAATCAGCTTATTTTTATTAAAATGTCAAAACGATGATCTACATACATGGAGTTTTGTATGAATAACATACTTGTGACGTCATAAATATACACCATTAAAAGACTTATGGCCTTATTCATAATAAAATCGACGGTATTTAGTAAGTGCTTAACAGATTCTAAATTCAAATTCTCTATAGAATATTTGAATTAAGAATCTGCTGAGCAGTTGCTAAACATCGTCGATTTTATTATGAATAAGGCCATTACTCTTTGTCATTAAATTGGTAATTAAAAATCATGGAAAGGCAGAATTTTACAACGTGTTCGCTATTTTCGAGTATTTTTAACCGACTTCAAAAAAGGAGGAGGTTCTCAATTCGACTGTATGTTATTTTTTTATTTTTTTTTAATGTTTGTTACGTGTTTTCTCTGCCAATTATGAATAGATTTTGATGATTCTTTTTTTAGATGTTTTATTCACTAGTCAGTGGTAGGTACTTAGGTACTTTTTGTTGAATGTAGATCATCCCTATTGGAGTAATTTTTGTGAGTATTCTATAAATATTCGTGTCAATGCCACAATTTACTGTCTACGGAACCCTACCATGCACGTGTAACGAGACGCACTTGGCACGTATTTAAATGCTTGACAAGCAGGCGATGGTAAGTGGTCACCACCACCTATGGACATTTGCAATACCAGGGTGATTGCCGATGTGTTGCCGACCTTGGAGAGCTCTTTTTACGCCCTTTTTGAAGAACCCAGATAGGGTTCATAGTGCGGAGGGAATACCGGAATGGGAAAGCTCATTCCACATCCTAATGGCCCGGAACAAATGACCGTATGAATCGTTGGGTGAAGGATGGAGGTGGCTCGAGGATATGAGGATGAGCTCCACATCGCCAGGGTGATGACGCCACTAAGTCAATAAGTTCTCGAGAGAGTCTCATTTGAAATGGGAGTCTGTAACATTGGATTTAGCAGACTGGTTGACTAAATATCCTATCATCTGGTCTAGTCATGTGTTTCTTGCCTGTTCTAATCAATTGAAAACTGGTTGTCGCTTCTAACCTCGTAGGTCTATTTTTGGAGTTCTGTAGGTTTACTCATATGCCTTTCAATTTTATTAGCTGTTGAACAAATTTCCTTAATTATTTAGGCAATGGCTTTTTATACTTTTAATTCGTAAGTACATAGGAAGTAGTTGTAGACGTATTTAAAAAAAAAAAAGTTAAACTGGTATTTCCTGATTTCCGCTACATATTGTTCTATTTTTAAATGCGTTCATTTTAAAATCTGCCATAAAATGTTTGTTGTTGACTTTTTAAACTTGATTTTAGAACATTCGTCTGTCCATCCATTTAATTAAATGCGAATGAAACAATTTCTGTCTGTTTGGCTATCACAGCATAACGACTAAATACTTACATACAAAATGTAACTTTGCGGAGATTCTAGCCGGATTTTCAAACCGGTGGTAACCTCTGTAATTCGACCTTCATAAGTGCACTTAGGGCCTAAACTGAATAAATGGTTTTGAGTGGATAAATCGAACGACGTGATGACGTAGGTAATTTTTTCCTTGAGGTTGAAAATGGTTTAAAATCCACGATTCCACTTTAACCGCGACAATAGCTTACTATACTATTTCTGTAGAATGCAGGAAATCAGCTGCGCTTACGCATCATTATTTACATGGAAATAAATATTCTAATAATAGGGCACACAACAAAGAAAAAAAGGTAGAAAGAGCGTACGTAAACAATAGTCTCCAATGAAGTGAAGCAACGTGCTAACTTGTGTAAGTGACCTGCACACACGTACGTTATTCCGCGTTACTCGTGCACAGATACGCGATCGGCTTCCTTTTCCAAATTCGGTTTCCTTTATTGTGCTTCACTTTAAGTGCGCGGGTCTCTGAAGACAAATCTCTGAAAACAAAGCCGAAAGGGATGCCAATCGGCTTCCTTTTATAAACTCGGCTTCCTTTACTGTGCTTCACTTTAAGTACGCGGGTCTCTGAAGACTCGGCTTCCTTTACTGTGCTTCCCTTTAAGTACGCGGGTCTCTGAAGACAAATCTCTGAAAACAGCCGAAAAGGATGCCGATCGGCTTCCTTTACTGTGCTTCACTTTAAGTGCGCGGGGCTGTCTACCTTTTTGTATTTGGACTCATTCAGCGTATCACGCAATACGCTAAATGAGTTATAAACAGGTTGTTTGTGACTTAGG
Organism: Ochropacha duplaris; assembly: GCA_951361185.1. NCBI lineage: Eukaryota > Metazoa > Arthropoda > Insecta > Lepidoptera > Drepanidae > Ochropacha > Ochropacha duplaris. The sequence goes on from OX592703.1 coordinate 10,773,097, forward strand.
TAAATGTTTTAATTAATGACATCACAGCCACCATCTTGCCATTGTATTTGTTACTGTACATGAGCCTATTGTTTTGATTCAAAGGACAAACATAACCGTTGTATCGTACCGTACTATTATTGGTATTTACGTAATAGTTCTGATAAGCTTTTGCCTCTTGATTTTACCTGCTATTCTAGTCTTATTCATATTTGAGCCGTTTGGGGTTGAAACTCTGGGTCCGTGGGGGCCGAGTGCACACCACCTTTTCCGAGAAATGTCAAAACGACTGGTCGACGCATCTCGTGACCAGAATGCTGGCATATACCTCGCTCAACGAATCAGCATTGCCATCCAACGTGGCAATGCTGCCAGCATTCTGGGTACGTTGCCTACTGACAACGACTTTTTTATTTAGATTTATTTATCCTTTGATTGGGTGTAATTATCTATTTAAGTATATTGCAATATCCATACTACATTATGATATTTTATGGATATTTTACATCAAATTGCATTAGTTAAACATAGCGACCCAGAAGATCTATGATGCGAGAATTTCGTCACATTTCATATCTACAATTATTTGAAACATAAATTAATTATACCGTAAGTAAGTGACGTAATATCTTAATTTTTAACAAAAATGAGTCGATGTTTGGCTGAATTTCGTAAGGCCTATCATAAATTGTGGCGATAAAAAAAAAACATACAGTCGAATTGAGAACCTCCTCCTTTTTTGAAGTCGGTTAAAAATTACTAATTTTTATGTACAAAAGGCAATTTCATAGTATCTATGTCGCTGTGGCGGTCAGAGTAGTTGGAAGCCGTTGGATTCAAGACATAATGTGGAGTGGGCTATGTTCAGATTGGAATGCCAAAATTCCTAGTGCTACCTATGATAAAACTACAGCTAGCGTTTCTTTTCAATTTTTATTTCACTAATTAAGATTTAGTTTCTGATTTAAAATAGTGGTATTTTAAGCTCAATTTCGGATTTTTTACGACGAAATAATTTCCTCAATATATAACACTTCATATAATATTTTTGTGGAAGAGGTAATGTATTTTCATATGTGTAATTCATCAAAACCACCGGGCATCATTTATGAATTACTATTCTTATATTGATGAGCAAGATATGTAGGTACCAGTAGGGGATATCCCCTACCAGCTGATTCCTGATCAGCAGATCGTACTTACAACTTTCTTGCCTGTATTGATGAATGACTAAAACCCTCATGTTGCAAATCTGTGTGTTCCAGCATTCGGGTACAGCATCACTAACATAAAATACCTCTAACGTCTTCTTTAAAAGAAACTATGACGTCATGGCACGAGGGTTCTACTCTCATACCTGGTGGAAGACATTAGTTTTCAAATTAGTAAGTAGATACATAACTCTTACCTAAATTACAGCCAATACTTTTATTACTTACACCTACTAGCAATAAATAAGACACGATTTTACATCTACCCACATTAACCATAAAGATTAATGTTCTACATGTTTGGTAACTGCGATAGCAATCGGCCACTTATATTATTTATGGTTGCCTGACCGAAAGTTCAAAGTCAACGACACGAGACGATTCGCGAATAAAGAAAAAAAACTGCAAGGTGCACTCACCTCGTTCAATCCAAAAGTCGATTATAACCCGGCATTCGAGAAAGTACACACCCCACAATGCATCACTGCACGAAAAATAACCTCCTCAAATATTAGCCGGCCGAAGACCATGTGCGTATCGATTTATTTATCACCTGTTATCTATCTATCAGTCGATAATCTCGCACATCCGAACCGTGAGATAATAATCCCGCGATCTATTTTTAAATTATAAAAAAATGCACTTGTCACTTTTCGCGGTAAGAATATTTTTCTGAAGTTCGATTTTCAAAAAAGTTTCGTATTGTTAGCGGATAGTGTTGTGCTCACCGGCATGGAGTCGATTCGAGCGTTGGCGGTGAACTGAAGTGAGTGAGTGAAACAAGACCGGTTGGATGTTCTAGTGAGAGCTCGCATTGTTATGTGTATTGCTCAGTGTTTTCCAACAACACCAACACATGTGTTAAAATTAAATACCTCGTTCGTGACTTATGTGAACTTAATGGCCATTTACGTTATTAGCGTAACGAGTTTACTACATACGTGGTAATTTAGGCGTTACTTTAACACTGATAAGGAAAGTAAAGTATTGAGGAAAGAGGACAAAAAATATCTTGAATTTTATTCACCGTTTATCTATCCTATCTCAGATTCAATAATTTTCGGATAACTCTGAAGAATCGGTTAGCTTCACAAATATTTCTTAGTGATACAGCCATACAAAAATTGATTGCCACTATGATTGAGAAAATACGGACAATAATTATTCTGAATGAAGATGTAGGTACTACTGAACTGATGACAGGCAGGTGAGACAGGTATTATCTCACCTATGGATTATTGTGATGAGCAATATGACGTCATGATTACAAATACCCATAAAGTACCTACGTGGTTTTTTTTACGCATTTTCTTCCGTATTGTAAGCCACTATATCCTTAAAGTTCACCTAAATGCGGGAATAGACACACAGTGACACAGTTTCGAACTGATTCTTCATTCAAATTCAATCGCTACACTACACACCTGACAAATTTAACTTTGCATATTCCACTTCAAGGAAAACACTCTTATGACCTGGATATAAGGGTCATATGAATAGCATAAGTAATTTGGCTCGTGTCCATGAAAGAGTGACCTCATAAGGTAAACTTTATGAAGAAAATGTTTGTGTTTGCACTAGCTTTTAACCGCGGGTTCATTCAAGTGCTTTGGTCAGGTCACTGAGCACGAAATATGAAAAAGGGTTTGGAAGGCAGTAGGGTCATGTGGGTACAAATAATATCGACATTTCAGATCATCGGAAGTTTCGGCGACCCTATATCAAGGCTGCTGAGTATCTATCTGATACTGAATGAACACTTTGAGAACTCAGAGTCAATCAGTCTCAGAACTCATCAGTTCTTTTCTTTTTGGTCTGAACTGCAGTGTAGATGCGTGATGAGGTGACATTTTTAAATTGAGAATGATAGCCGCATGCCACATCAAAGGTCAAAAAACGAAGTATAAAAAAGTAAAAAAAAACAACAGATTTTTCCAAGATTTTTCAATCATTAGACAATCCTCGGATGAGTTATTCCATATTTGAATAAAGATTGTCGCTATGGCTGATAAAAAATGCCATTTGTGCCATTCTTTCACGCTACGACATGTTTCCGCCACACGTCAAATTTAGGTTTCGTAGGTGCACGTGACTAGCATGATACTCAAGTTACATATTAGTGGAGTGCGATGCATATCCTAATAGGTACATAGTTTTAAAAATTTCGAACACGAAGAAAAATAAAAAAAACTGCAGACGTCATTGTCAATGTTGCGAATATTGGTGAAAATTTATCAAACATTAAAATTGTATTAAATACCTAAAAATACTCTAACTAAAACATCAAACTTTTTATAAAATTCATCTTTCTAATGATATTTAATTTCCAATCTAAACATTAAAAGTAGATCTTTTGATTGCGTAGGTACGTATTACGTCTGAATACGTCATAACATACAAAACTCCATTATATAATTATAGTTTTGACTTTTAATAAAAAAGAAGCGATTTGATATGTTAGTCAACATTCGTATTTCAAAATACATTAACGTCATTCTTAAATAGGGAATTCTAAATCCCGCGTCTGGCATAATGGAAAGATAAATTAAACGAAAAGAAAATTATCTTTTATTTTTAACCCCCGACAAAAAGAGTTCGTAGTGTGTTTCTGTGTGTCTGTGGAATCATAGCTCCTGAACGGATGAACAATGTGGGATGAACCGATTTTGAATTCGATTTTTTTTGTTAAAAATGTAATTTGGCACAGTTAAAGTTTATATGGAAGAAGGAGTGCAGAAAGCTAATATTTAAAAAAAATACCTATGCTTTAGAAAATAAATTGAATTCATAAAATAAACATTACACACACCACCATGCGTTTGACACACACACATATCATTATCCTCCTCTGTTTGTCCACCGAATGAATAACTTTTTTTTTATAGACAGTTTTGAAGAGACTTTCCTCAAAACTTTTTGGTCGATTCTCGATCAGAAGGCGAGCACTAGTATAAGTAATTAGGTAGGTAGGTACATATTACATCCCTATTTCAAAATCCATTAACGTTATTCTTAAACAATGGTTTATTTTAAGTACCCAGCTCGAGTTCATCCCGTCTGGCGTAATGGAAAGACATAAATTAAAAGAAAAGAAATTATCTTTTCTTTTGTTTGAAGAATACTAAATCATTTTTGCGTTGTTTTGAGCGAGGTCTTTAGCAATCAATACGGCGGTTCATTTTAATTGACTGAGGCACAAACTCTTCTTTATTCATAGCCCGCACTTACACTTGCAAGTTTTACTCACGTAAATAGGCTTACGTAATTAACTTACGATAAATTTTCAAATGTAAACACGCTTTGTAAGTAGCTTACCGTAATTTCTTAATAAGTACTTTAAATTGCTTTCGTAAGTTTTATGTACCTAAGTAACTTACATAAAACTTACAAAAGTAACTTAAAAATCTACATATATCTTCTAGTTATTTTTCAGTTTAGACCCTATGAGCCTATGAGGGCACTTATGAAGGTCTAGCTACAGAATTTACCACCGTTTCGGCATATAACAGCAAAATACCACACACTGATTAATCACATTTTTTTTTACTCTTGTGTTTGACCGCAATCTCACCATGTTAAGTGATGATGTGGCCTAAGGTGGTAAGCACACAACGCCTAGATGGGAACTGGCTCTCAAGTGCAGCTGTCGGAACATACCGATAGGTACTCGGCGAAAGATTTTCAACATGAGGGTGGTTGCCATGCAGTCAGTCGGTTACTACAAAGTACCCTACCACCGTGCGACTCGTACTAATGAATAGATGAAACTTGGCACCCAGGTAGATCATATCTTAGATTAAAACATAGGATACTTTTTACCGAAAAGTCAAAGTCGGAACCATTTATTCAGTTTAGGCCCTAGAAGGGCACTTAAGGTCAAATTACAGAAGTTACCACCGGTTCGGAAGTTAGCCTTCAACTGAGAAAAACCGGCAAGAAACTCAGCAAGGTTTCATTTTTAAAATATTTTTGTATCATCTGACTATATTGGCATTTTTTTTCAAATGTTTAACAATTTTAATCTTAATAATACAAAAATGCATAAAAAATTATGTATTAAAGGATAAGATCTCTCGGGATCGCGGGTGAATCTGCGAGAGACAGATAGTATGGTATATTAAAATCGTTTCTAAACACACGATGCAGTTCACTTTGTTTATATTGAGAGCTAATGCAATCAACGCAATTGCAACAATGGGAGTGTACGAGATTCATAATGATCTTTGATTAAAATAAATTGGTTGTATTAAATACGTGGATACCCCAGCAAAAAGCAGCATTGCAGCAGCTTCTTATCACAAAAAAGGGACGGGACAGTATTCGTGGACTGCCGATAGAAGTGAAAACTAATGGGAAGCGTGCGGTGACGATGACGCGAGTTTCACACTTTTTGTTTACCCAAAAAGTGCTCAAGGCGCCTAAAGATTTTTCACTTAAAAAAAAATTGCTGTATTGTTTTTTCTTTGTAACACAAGTGACAACCAGGCAGGCGGGTCACCTGATGGTAAGTGACTTCCGTCGCCTATAGACATTAGTAATACCTACCAGGGGGCTCGCAAATGTATTGTCGACCTTTTTACAATGTCTTAAAGGCAACTGGCTCTCAAGCGCAACTGCCGGTGCTTAGCAACAGATTTTCAACTTGAGGGTGATAGCCAGCCAGTTGAATACTAAAAAGTAGGGTACCTACCGTGCTAAGGTTTCCTCACGATGTTTTCCTTCACCGAAAACTCAAGCTTTTTGTAAGATTCTAACCCACGACCTTCGCCGCGGTAGCCGACGTAACTACCACTGCGTCATCATCACCTTTCACCATCAGCTCTGGGGCTGATAGGAACTAAAATTCATGAAAATGTTGATAAAAGACTGGGATAGCATTTCGTGGCGATCACAGATACGTTTTCAAGACAGTGGACAAATAAGACATGAATGAACCAATTCCCAACGTTATTTAAGATATTTTTTTTAAAGCTATCGTTCGATTGGATACCTTAGCTAGCGCAGAGCCGGGCGGGTAGCTCGTATCTCCAGTGATTCACCAGCAAATCGATCTACCTATGTATTTATTGCGATAATTAAGTTTTTCAAGTAAATAACACTCTAGGAATTATAACGTTATCAGTTACTTACGTAAACGTTATTGTCGTGTGATAATAAAAATATCAGTCCCGATAATACAACATAATTAAAGCGATTTGAAACGGATTTCCAAGGTTTTCAGTGATACAATTATTACTAGGAACTTTGAGCTAGTTCTTTCATATTTGCTTTACCTACTTGAAAGAACCTTCGTTCTTTAGTTTAAATATTCTTTGTTAAATTGTTGTTTTTCTAGTAATTAATTACCAAAAGGCTGTATAGATTTGGATGCACGCCATATATATCTAAATATATTAAATAGTAAAAAAAACACTAGATTAATAAGATAGCTGTTTAAAACTCTTATTAACATTAAAGATTAATTTATAAACCTATACCTAGTAGATGGATGGACATATTCACCTCTTCATTACATTGTGATATCATGGAATATTTTTGATAATCTCTTCGATTCTAGTGATATCGTATAATATTATCGCTAAATAGTAACCTAGGTATCGATCGAGTACGGGGTTATTTTATGCTCGATAATAATAGGTCTGGAAAACAGTGGTAGGTACCTAAGTAAGAAAATCTCTGTTCTTAAGTAGAGCAGGTAGGTAGGTAGGTAGGTAGGTAGGTACTTACTCTTTTGCAGGTACCTCAAGCGATTCTCTTTCGACGACATTTTCAACCACTTGCACCGCGTCCTGATTAGAGTTTTCAGCCACATTCACAGAGTCTTGTTGCGTCATTTTCAATACGAATTAATTACCACAACCTATAACACGTAAAAATAAAAAAAGAATAAATTGTTTTTGAAGGCCGAATGTATAAGTTACCTGTGCCTTAAAACAATTGATTCTTTTTTTTATCACTCGCGAATCGCGAATTTGAATTTTCGAATGTAGGTATTGGCACGTTTTTTTAACGATATTTTCTTACAACGGTCCTGCGCCAAGTGGATGATTGTCTACAAGTTATAAATAAAATGAAATAATCTCTTTATCATATCAGTATTTAATTGCTTGATTGGTTACAATACCTAAGTACCTAATTCACATTCCTCTAAAATACCTACTAAGGTGTCTACTTTTAGATTATGATATGTTAAATTTTTGATTCTTATCAGTTTTACAATTTAATTTTCAAGTGTAATATCAAGGATACAGAATTTATTTCCATAACAATTTTCAGGGCCTGGACCACAATGTTATCTTAGATTATAGAATGAAAGTGTAAATAACTATTTTAGACTGTTTCATCAAAATAAGCATAAGCTTTGAGTAAATATTAAAAAACGTATATCCATCATTAATGCTTCAATTATTTAATCTCTGCACATTTCTCCATCTGTTATTTAAAATATTAAGTAAAAATATTTGCCACTTAGCAATAGATGGCGACAAATAAATACTACCGCTAGTCGATAATAGATGGCGCTGTATTAGGTGTTTAATTACATTTTAAATTACTTTGATTTCCTTGTTGCATACAAGGACAAAAATTTGTTTATTCATTCATTTTTATTTCCTTGATTAATTTTACTGAATGGTATTTTTTGTCTCTGAATATTATTTTTTTGACATCGCAACAAATGAGCTACTAGTTGGTACAATATGAATTTGAATAAAAAGTTCGCAAATTACTCACTAAATCCTTTAATTATGATAATACTTACCGCACTAACTTAAAATATAAATTGTTATATCTATTTATAATAATACTTCATTGTAATTTACTACAGCAAGGACGGTTAAATTCAATTAAATCACGCTTAAAAACATCTTACCAAAACTAATTTTAAGTTCCGCGGTGAGATTTAATCCTTGATAATTAATTACGCACCTTGTCACAAAATAATTATTTAAATATCTACGATGGCGTTTTCGTCGTCTCATCGACCGATTTACTAGTTACTAATTCATCTTCCCTTTTAAATAAATAGCTGTTCCCAGGAGTTGTGCTGCTACTCTGGCCATATCCAATGTTGCCGCTACTAGCTGATTGATAAGCATTACCTTGCCCATAAGTGCTAGGTTGCCCATAACTGCTAGGTTGCCCATAAGTGCTCGATTGCCCATAAGCGCTCGGTTGTCCGTAGTAGCCTTGCTGACCATAAGTGCTAGGTTGACGTCCAGACTGTCCGTAATTGCTAGCTATGCGAGTAGGTTGATTGTAGTCCTGTCGATTGTCTAATTGGTTGACTCCACTGAAATTTTAATACGAATATATTTGTATATTTGCAAGGCGATGATAGCTCAGTGGTAAGTGACGTCGGATACCGCGGCGAAGGTCGTGGGTTCGAATCCTTACAATGAGCTTGAGCTTTCGGTGAAGGAAAACATCGTGAGGAAACCACAGCACGGTGGTAGGGTACTTTGTAGTACTCGACTGGCTGGCTACCACCCTCAAGTTGAAAATCTGTCGTCAAGCACCTGTTGGTGTGTTCCGGCAATTGCACTTGAGAGCCAGTTCGCCTTTAAGGCATTGTAATAAGGTGTACAACACATTAGCAATCCCCTGGTATTGCCAATGTCTATAGGCGACGGTTGTCACTTACCATCAGGTGACCCGCCTGCCTCGTTGTCACTTATGACATAAAAAATATATATATATATAATATAGAACTAGTTGACCCAACAGACGTTGTCTTTTCCAGTAATAACACTTACTTAGTTTTTTCTAGAATAATCGAATTTATGGCGATGATAGCTCAGTGGTAGTGACATCGGATATCGCGGCGAAGGTCATGAGTTCGAATCCAACAATGAGCATGAGCTTCGGTGAAGGAAAACATCGTGAGGAAACCATAGCGCGGTGGTAGGGGTAGGGTACTTTGTAGTATCTACCCGACTGGCTGGCTATCGAAGTTGAAAAACTGTCGCCAAGCACCTATCGGTGTGTTCCGACAGCTGCACGTGAGAGCCAGTTCCCATCTAGGCTTTGTGTGCTTACCACCTTCGGCTACATCATTATTTACCATGATGAGGTTGTGGTCAAATACAAGCTTATCCAGAATAAATGAAAAAAAAAATCGCGCAACTTTTCAAATTTTTCATTTCTTAAAAACCTTATTCATTCTATTCAGGCAAGACATTTAATATAAATATTAGCCACTCGTTTTCAAATGATCCGATTACACAGCATTTCATTTTTATTTATATGTAGATAATTAAGTTATTTTTAGTCTAGCCTCTTCACCTTCGTCTATCACTAATAAGACTTGGATATTATTTTTTAAACAAATGATAATCAAAGACTAGCTTTTATGCAATTCCTTAGATTAAAAAATAACAATTGAATACCTCTGGTCTCTATAAGGCCTCCTCTCCCCAACGCTCCTCCAGCCGCTAGCAGTAGGCTGACCATAAACAGAGTTCAAATCTTGTCTATACCCGCCATCGGAGCCGTACCCTATTGAACCGCGGTACTGCAGCGGATCGCGGTATCCGCCCGCGTAACTGCTCTGCAAACCGCTCTCTGAAGGTCTATTAGAAATAACCATAGACAAATCATAACATACGGCTTTTTCCCGCTAATTAAATTCGGGTGGAATTATATATCGCGGTTTATGCCATTTTACCAACTTAGAGGTTGATTAAAAAATATAGCCTAATACCGCGGTTTCACCCGCGTTTCCAAGGATCTTTTCCCGGGATATAGAGTAGGTAGGTACTAAGCAGACAAAATAAGCAGGCGTGATTCACCTGTTCTACCACAGTTCGTCGTTTTCGTCACAGGACGTCGCTGTTTGTCTTGAGTTTATTTTTATACCACTAGGTGGCAAACAAGTTTACGGCTGATGGTAAGCAGAAAGAATTGCAAAGGAAGAAAAGTGGATAAAAAGTACCTAATTATCTACCTATACTAATATTATAAAGAGGAAATATTTGATTGTTTGTTTGCAAAAATTCTTTCACCATTAGAAAGCTACATTATCCCTGATGAACATAAGCTATATTATGTCCCGGGAAAAGATAAGATCCCACGGGAACGCGGGTGAAACCGCGGGGAACAGCTAGTAATTTATAAATTAACATGAGAACCTCCTCCAAGTTTTGCCTATCTATCTCTAGCTATAGAAATCCTTGCATTTCCAGCTATGGCTTTTAAGTCGTCTGCCCAACTAGTTCGGGGCCTGCAGTACATACAGTTATCTATCTACATTCCATAGTACAAGCAAAATGGCATGGCAGTCAGTCAGTGTGTATTTAGTCTGCAATGTTTACCTTGAGTATTCGGGGCGACTCCAAGCAGATGCAGGTGCAGCGTCCGGTCTACCTGATGCGAAGTAGTATCCTCTGCCGCCGGCGTCCCATCCAGCCTGGCCGCGGTACGTCTCGTCCCAAGGTCTGAAACTGAATAACATATTACAAATTACTGTTATTATTTACTACTAGCCGTCCCCCGCGATCCCGTGGGATCTTATCTTTTCCCGGCATAAAAATATAGCCTATGACACTCACAAATAACGTGGCTTTAAATTGGTAAAAGAATTTTCAAAATCGGTTCAGTAGATACAAAGATTACCCCCTACAACATCACAAACTCGCAAACATTAGAAAATTATGTTTATTATAGTCTACATAAGTAAAGTACTTAGCTATATATTAGCCATAGGAAATACCGTATTTCCGATTTAACGGGATTTATTTGGGGTCACATCACTACCGTTGGAAATCATTAGCAACATATAATTTCGCGAAACCACTACACACGTGTAAAATTAACAATAGGTACACCATAACATTCGAATCATTGACGCTTTCACATCAAAATGACGTCCAACATTGTGAACCGAATAAAGTAAATTAGAGCAATATAACGGGCATCGAAATTGCATATTTTCGCGCCATTGTCCCGTACCTGCGCCATTGTTAAAATGGCCGCGTGGTAATGTATCCACTCGAATATTTTAACGACGGTTTATTGAACTGAAATCTTATTTCAATTAAATTTTATCTAGCCTGTCCCGCAGTTTTCAAGTTATCCGGGTTCCTAGCTATCCCTCTGTTAATTTCCATCAAAATTGGTTTGTTAGTTTAGCCGTAAAATTGCACCTTTCTTTTCTTTTTCTTCCATTAATCTGTCATTCTACTAACTACTAACTTTTTTCTTCTCATATTACTTAATAGTTAGTAGGTAAATCATTGACCTAGTTATGCCATATGAATATCATCATATAAGTACCTACATCTCCCTTCATAAAATACCACAACAAATGGATACCTTTAAAATTGTCTATTACCGGTGCTACTTGTATTCATTCTTAAGATTTTTTCATTGTCCAAATATTTTTTGGGAATGATGGAAAGCTTCCAACCATAGCGCGACACGATCCACGTTCCAGCACTGCACAAAAGGCGGTCTCCAAGCTACGAGCTAGGTTTGGATGCTTTCCGTCATACACAGACGACTTCTTGGCAGGAAATATCCGAGAATCAGTACAAAAGGCCTTTCAAGAGTTGGTTTTCTCCCGTCCAGCTGACTTCTACAAGAAGGGCATCTATAGATTTCCGCCGACCTGGCAAATATCGATAGAATGGATGAATCAATAGAGAAAAAAAAAACGTTTTTGTTCAAATCCGCAATTTCAATACGAACTAAGACCTAAAGAAAAACCTGATATGAGTAAAGACATATTCCATAGGCAGCAGTAGTCACTTATTATCAGGTAACTGCTTATCAGAGAGTTGACGGTAAAAACAGAAAAAAACATGTAAGTAAGCCTAAGCCAGTCTCCCATCATATCCAATCCCATACAATTATCCAATTTGCAACAATTTTGATAGATTTCTTGTCTTAATACAATGATATCTAACTGTGAACACAATTTCGCGAAACGGTTTTGCGTTCTCCGACAGCCATGTTGATTCTCGTTGGGTAACCATGAGATAAGTACCCTCATCAGGGTAATGAGATTGTAAATGCCGGTTACTGACCTAAGGATACCTTTTTACTTAGAACACAGATAACTATTGGTTTTAATGTACTATTTTAAGCAAACACATGAGCTTAAGATAATCTTGCAGCGTCCAACGGGTAAAGATGGCGAACAATTATCTGGCATCTGCTCGAACCACAGGACATCATAATCAGTGAAATCTAAGATTCAATTCGATTTTTCTGTCGTAGGCAGACATCTGGACCGGTGGTTAAATAGGTATTTTCCTCCTCCAAGATAGCACTGACGTTATTTTAAACGAGTTTCTTGTGAAAAGATATAATCAAAACGTTACGTTTGGACTTTTAGAGAAAATAGATTACAAATGTTTTTGAGAGCATCGCTCTAATTACTCTACTGATATACAGGTTGTCCGGTAAATAGTACGACAAACTTAAGAGGGAGATAAGGGCGAGTCATCTACCAAATATAAAAAAAGACCTCAGTAAAAGTATCACCATTTTCGAGATATTTAAGACCATAAATTAAAAAATCAATATGTAAAAATCTGAAATATCTCGACTATAGTGATACTTTACTGAGGTAATTTTTCTATATTTGTATATGTAGATGGAGTTTAGGTGTACAGCATAACTACCAAACAAATAACTCAAATAAACCTGGCTGGAGTAGAAGAAATATTCTGCCAGAATACTTATTGAAAATAGTAAATTTAAGGAATCATTCCTTTACTTTTAAAAGCAAGCAAAAACAAACAATGTTATATATTTACTCACCTATCATGAGGACCTCTTCCAGCTCCAGGCCCGTATCCTCCGTAATCATCATAGCTTCTTTCATCATACGCCGGTCGTCTATACCCTGAGTATCCATAATCTGCTCTACTCGGGTACCCTTCATCATATCTATCAGGATATCTATCGAAAAGTGGTCGTCTATCATAACCCCTCTCTCTATACGGATCTCTCAAAAACCTATCATAGTAATCTGGTCTATACCTATCTCTATCATCATATCTGTCTCTATTCCTATCTCTATGACTCCCTCTTCTACTACCACTTGGTCGACTGTCTTTGTCGTCGTATCTCTTTTTGTCACTCCCATTTTCTTCTTCCGTCCCATTCTTTTGATTGTTACTGTTATTGTTTCTATCGGAATATCTTTTGTCGTCTTCATCGCTGTCGTTGTTTCTGTTCCTATCGTGTCTGTTGCCGTATGTTGGTCTGTGGGAGCGGCGGTCATCATCACGGCGTCTATCGTAATCATCATCATCATCACTATCCCTATCATCGCATCTACCACATCTAGGTCTGTCGTATTCTAATCTGGCATAATCTAATCTGTCATATAGAGGTCTGGGAGCACCATATCGGTAGTCGTAGTAGCTTCTGCTCTGGCGAGTGAGAAGGTCGTCTTTAGATTCTTTCGGTGTTAGCACAGATGATAGTATTGTTTCTTCGGCGTCTGCTGTTGGTGTTTGGACAAGGCATAGCGTGATCGAAAGAATCTGTAACAATTTAAAATATGATGGTAATTTAAAGGCAATACTTTTGTTTAAATATACTAATATTAGTTTGGTATTTTAATCATCACTTGGCGCGATGTTGAGTTGACAATTGCACAGCTTCCCAGCATTACCGCAATGCTTAAACAGCGAAGATTGCGTTAGCGAGACTTGGTGGCTTTCGATATCAGCCCCAAGAAATGGGAAGACCTAGGTGGCGACCGCAACAGGTGGAGGATTTGGAGGAAGTCTCTGATTGAAGGATGCGAAATCCATGATAGGTTCTGGTTTCAGAATTTAGCAAATAAACGTGAGAAGAGGAACATGAGTGCGAGAGTCACTTCACTTAAAATTCACATTTAATACTAAAATGTCATTTAGCTCATAATAGCGGGTCCAATCACCACACTTCACTATTATATGAACAGGTCAATGTCAATTCACCATACAAAATAATGATCACATAAAAGTTGCAGTAACATCAATTATACGTTAAGTAATTGAGTTGTTAAGTTACATCAAAGTTCCTTGTTTTTTCTTCGCTTCATTATTTCCGGATCTTGATAATATATTATTAGATTTAATTGCAGTTTTTTAACGGTATTATTATGTTAGCCGTAAGTGTTTTAAATTTGTAGTATTTTTGCTCAAGAATATAGTATTTTTAAGTCGTTTATTACTTTGAAGGCTATACTGCAGATGAGGGATATAGCGTGATTAGAAAAATTCTATACTAAACATTCTATTCATAGTATTTCAATTTATTTTTATTTATATTTGTTTGTGCTTTGTAATCTAAACTAGGAACAAAAGAGGAAACAAATTACTGGACCCATTTTAAAAATTCTTTACCATTAGAAAGCTACATTATCCCTGAGTAATATAAGCTATATTTAATGGCGGGAAAAGATAAGATCCCACGGGAACGCGGGTGAAACCGCGGAGGACAGCTAATACTTAACATTACTCGTACTTAGATTACATATGAAATACCCTGATTTGGAGCAGTAAAATGACTGCGTAGGAAAGAAAAGCCCAATCTATTTTATACTAGCTAAAGCGACAGACGTGACCCTGGAAAAAAACACTTGCAGTTGTAGTACCTAGGTATCTAACGTTTTTTATTTTCGGTTTTTTTATGTCTCTAGTGACAACGAGGCAGGCGGGTACACCTTATTACAATGCCTTAAGGGTAAGGGCAACTGGCTCTCAAATGCAACTGCCGGAACACACCAACAGACGCTTGGCGACAGATTTTCAACTTGAGGGTGGTAGCCAGCCAATCGAGTACCACATAGTACCCTACCACCGTGCAAAGTTAATTAAACACCGTGTGTTAATGGAAGATCTCATGACTCGATCCCCATTGACTAAAAAGATTTTTTTAGCAGATCGTATCCGAATATCCGTGTCAGCTGATGAAATAACAATAGTAATTAGGCTGCAACCTTGATTTTAAAGCATATTTCTGTATGTTCCATGCGTGATATCATTCTATTGTTTCTAGAGGTCACTTGACAGTGTGGAAGATAATCGCATTTTCGTAATTTATCCGTCCATGGCAATCATATTATAATGTTTATTTATTTTCATATTGCATAGGGTTACCTACTCTACGATGCTCAACCAGTACAAATGTAATATTTAAATTCTATTTAAGTATTATTATTTTGCCGCCTTAACACGCAAATATTATCAGTGAGACTAGATAAATAAATAATGATTAAATGTAATAGGTGTAAGTTGTTTTTGAAAAGAGTAATTGCTGAGTATATTGCCGGCTCTTCTCAGCAAAAGCAACCGAAACCGAGCATTAGAGTCTAGACTAGTCATAAGTGCTTGTAAAGGCCTATTTGAATAAAAAACATTTTTATTTTCGTTTTCAATGTTTAAAGTGTAGGAATACTTTACGATTTTAAAATTGAAACAAAGAAAGAAAGAAAAAGGTTCGAAAGAAATTTAAAAGAACGGCAACACTTTGTCAATCACCCTGGTATAGCCAGTGTCTCTAGGCGACGGTTTTTTTTTTGTTACTGGCAATCATCCTTTTAGGATATTTCTGCCAATGTCAAAGTATTTGAAATGGTCTTGGTCTATTTGTCACAATTTTTTTTTACATAAGTTTTATTACTTTTAGTCGATACAAAGTCTTTCAATCGCATACATTTTCTTCAGTTTTAATTTCTTCTTTTATGTTATAGTCACATTCTCAAACTCACTGTAATGTCCAGTCCTCGTCCATACATGTCCAGTCAAGCTTTAGTGAAATTGGCGGTTGTTCCACTAAAACATTCACGGACTTTTTGGGACAACCTGGAAAGTCACGATACACGCTTTCATTTCATTTCACTTCACTTGTGCACTTAGATTGATCATTATTGGATAAAACACCACCGAAATTATTCAATAAAACTCAAAATACACGAATTTAATGAAAATAAAACGAAAACGCAACGTCACTCTGCAAGTTCCCGCCAAAAAGTCCCCGGTAGTCACTTACCATCAGGTGAACCGCCTGTCTACTTGACTTCCACAGAACAAATAAAAAAAGTAGAAGGAGCGTATGTAAACAATAGTCTCCAATGAAGTGAAGCAACGTGCACGAAGTTGTGTGCGTGACCTGCACGTACCTACGTTATCCCGCGTGACTCGCGTCGCACAGGAACGCGATCGGTTTCCTTTACTGTGCTTCACTATATTTTACACTTACACCTTTTTTATCATTCAGTTATAAAAAAAACTAAACTTTGAGAACCCTATACCTATAGGACATTCAAAATCGATTTAAATAAAAAAAATATTATAACTACTTACCCATTATTGTTGGAAGACTTTTAGATGTAGAAACACTGGGAATGTTTGCAAATTAAGAATGGAATCATTTCAAAATTGGAATTCCTATAAAATAACTACCATGTGAAAAACTAAACAGATAATGTATTCTATGTTATCTGTGGCATGCAATGTAACGTAAGCACATAAATATTTGTACAAGCTCACTACAAACTATTGTTTCGTATGGTGTGATCGCGCGTGCATCCGTTCGGCTCTTAATCACTTTATAATTGTCCGACCGCCCAAGAGATAGACAGACAAATGAGCATAGGTTATGTCCTTGTAATTATGTTTATACAAGTATGTGACGGCTATCGTGGTTTTTAAACCATAGATATTTTCAGGAAACTTTAATACTGGCTCATAGTTCATGAATTAAACTAAAATTTTAATTAGATATAAACAACCGTTTCTTTTGTTTTAGTTTTGTGGAAATCTGCAATTGGCTTTACAATTATGTTAATTCTATACTGTATTATTTTGTTCTGTAATAAGCTGTTGATTTAAAAGTTATTATTTATTTAAAAAATGCATCGATTTATTATAGGTTTCATTTGTTGTAAATAAATTCTAAGATATTAAAATATTATACCATTTAATCCATCTTGTAGGTTTCTAAATAATGAAGCCATAATGTTGGTAGATTAATTAAATATCCAGAGTTCTAGCAAAGTAAAACAATAGGGTAGTGTCCTGGGTCAATAAAAATGAATTCTAATTAGTCCGTCGGTGAGATTATCAAAAAATATTGGACACGCATTTTTTGCTTTATCAAATCAATAAAAATATACAAAGTTATAGCGCATCAAAGTATAGGAGTGGGGGCTTGTGACGTCACTTCGTGGTAAAATTTGTACCACGGTGTGACGTCACGCGAAATTTCAACGCACTGTATCCTCGTCATTTTTCGTTTACGGAGCAAAATAAAAAATACGTGTCCAATATTTTTTGGTAATCTAACTGACGGACTAAATAGATTTTTTTAGGACACAACCCTATTCGAATACTTAACAAATTTTCACTAAAGATATTGAATTTTCCACTTACCACAAGCATTAGACGTTCCATGTCTGGATTATAAAGTTTTATACAACTTTGCAACCGTTATAATAATGTAGAGTTCATCCTTTGCTGCTGAACTCTACGGCACTGACCGGATAATAAACCTGTTTACTTGTAAAGTAACTGAAACTTTTTAAAACTATATATTATTTACATTTGGTCTATGATTTATGCCTAGGTAGCAAATAAAAAATAAGTTCGAATTTTAAATTCAAATTTGGACGTTCGTTCGAAACGCGTGTTCCGCGAACGTGTAATGTAGACTGGCGGCTTGCGCATGCGCTCCCCGCTTATAATAATTATAGTTTTTTGTTTGTTTGTCCATTCGTGTATCTGCCGAGGGCTATCCAGTTGAGCATTTTGAAGGCTGCCACTGGTATTGTGTTTATTTATATATATAAATAGAACCAATTATCTAGTTAGATAGCCCCCAGACCTAGTTTAATGACAAAGAGATCACAACGATATTTTTGTTCACGATATGATCCTAGTGTGATTTCATCATCGATTGACGATACCTTGATAGATTTTATGTGATTTTTCCAGACCTAGTAGAGCTTTAGGCGATGATAGCTCTGTGGTAGTGACGTCGGATAATTCTACAATGATGAGCTTTCAGTAAATAAACATCGTGATGAAACACAGCACGGTGTTAGGGTTGTAGTCGATTTAGTACTCGACTGTCTGACTACCACCCTCAAGTTCGAAATCTGTCGCCAAGCACCTGTTGGTGTGTTCTGGCAATTGCACTTGAGAGCCAGTTAGCATTGAACAAAGGTCGGCCAGGTTAGTTTACTTTGCATATTTTCATAGTGTGATGTCCTACTTCCTTCTGCTGTGGGGTTCAGGGACTAATTTTGGACACTGTTTTCATTCATTATTTGGCAATACTTTCAGTAATAGAGTTATCTCAGTTTAAGAGTATTCCGAACCGGTGGTAGAGTCAATTATTATTGTAACGTTCATAAATGAGTTTTGAGTTTGGGCGTCGGTATTCACTCATGGTTTTGATTAAAACTTAGCACACAGGTAGATTATATCTTGGAATAAAACATAGGATACTTTTTATCCCGGTAAAATATAAGATACCTCGGGAAAATACCGGGAACAGCGCGTAGTATGTATGTAGTTAGTACAAAAAACATATTAGCTAAATAACCTGAGATCAAAATAAATTCTCACGGCTCCACGAAGTCGTTGATAATATCAAAAACAATTAATACTACCTACTTAAATACAAATTGACGTGTAATCAATTTTCAAGCCAATTACTAACAACTATAAATTACTAGCAAAGAATTTGACAGACGTAACCGCAAAACAATGAATAGGAGTACCTATTAG
Organism: Ochropacha duplaris; assembly: GCA_951361185.1. NCBI lineage: Eukaryota > Metazoa > Arthropoda > Insecta > Lepidoptera > Drepanidae > Ochropacha > Ochropacha duplaris. Next base: position 10,792,019 of record OX592703.1, read on the forward strand.
GTATGAATGTGATACATTTTGTGTTACCACCTTTACCTATGCATAAAATCTTTATAAGTACATATACAATGATTTTATTATAAGCATGGCCGCCGGCACCAGGGTGCAAGAGGGTTGCACCCCCCTGTTGGGAAAGAAACACATACCTAGTAAAGGTAACTTTTGGAAAAAAAAAGAAATAAAAAACTTTAAGTGTCTAGATTTGCTGTCCTTTGTTAATCACCTAAGGGGTCATCCATTAATTACGTGAGACATTTTTGGCAACTTTCCGAACCCCCATATTATTATGATTGTGTGTGATTTGGCCATATTTTTGTGAATGAACGTTTTACTAAATTTAACGTAATATTCTAAGAATTTTACTCTGTTTCTTGCATACATTTTTTTTCCTTTCCTCTCCCCAAAGTAAGATTATATTAGATTCCGCTCGACCCCCTCCCCTTTAATAAATTGAATATCCTCGTCATCCTGATATTTTATTAGATATTACTTAGTTCCTGCCTATAGTGTGTAGATGCAGATACACCCATATTTATAAGTATTTTACTTTACTTTAGATAGGTTACCTTTCGCACAGTATTCGCTCTTGAATATGGCCGAAAAATGGCACTCTAACGCACACAAATATCTGTCCTGTGCGGGAATCGAACCCACGACCTCTGGCATGATATGTTATCAACTATGCCAACCAGCCCGTCAAAACACATTAAAAAAAATTATTTACTTTTTTCTGTCACACATGTGATTACCGTCGCATAGACATTAGCTACCTACCTAAACCAGGTAGGTTGCCAATGTGTTGCCAACCTTTCTATAACGAATACTTCAGTGCTTTGTGATATCCTATGAGTGATATGATATGAGTCAGGTGTGATGTGATGACATCAGGGAGATCTCTTCATCAGGTACAAGTGGTCTAGTCGAAGGCCGTTGCTCTATACAGGTATTTTAGTTTTAGTAGTAAACAGTAATTTTAGTGTAACCTAACATAAAGATGATGCAAAGTGCACGAACTTTGCAGGAGGAAGAGGAAGTGCTATTGTTTCACGCTACACTCGCACTGTTTCCATTATACCATAAAATTTATAAATAAATATCATGGGGCATACTTATACGCGGTCATCTGATCCCAAACTAAGCAAAGCTTGTACCATGGAAACCTGAGAACTGATATACTAAAGGCATGTGACTGACTACACTAGTTTTCCGCCCCGCGATTTCCCGAGGGATCTTATCGTTTCCCGGGATAAAAAGTATCATATGGCCTATTCCAGACTATAATCTATCTCTGTGCCAAATGTCATCCAGATCCGTTCAGCCATTTTTGCGTAAAAGAGTAACAAACATCCAAACATACAAAACTAACTTTCACATTTATAATTCTAGCTGTCCCCCGCGGTTTCAGCCGCGTTCCCATAGGATCTTATCTTTTCCCGGGATAAAAAGTATCCTATGTATTATTCTAGGATATGATCTACCTGTGTGCCAAGTTTAATCAAAATCCGTTCAACCGTTTTTGCGTGATTGAGCAACAAACATACATCTATCCATCCATCCAAACTTTCACATTTATTATATTAGTGGGATTTATTTTTCTGGCCATCCAAAGAGGAAACGCTGCCAGCCTGTTAGGAACCTTGCCGATCGGCAGCAGCGTCAGTCTCGAGGAAGTTTTTTCATATGTAGATTGTATATTTTGTAGGTACATTTGCCTGAGGCGTGACAGGTAGAGTTCATACCATTATACCGCGATGACAGCTCAGTGGTAATGACGTGCCATGGTAAGTCCTGTATTCAGTCTTATAAACCTATAGCTCATGTTACTCACTGAGAAATGTAGGTTTCTATAGGTGAACGAATTTTAAAATTGGTTCAGTATTACTGGAGTTTATCCATTACAAAGATACAGACTTCAAAAAAGGAGGAGGTTCTCAATTCGACTGTGTTTTTTTTTTGTATGTTTGTTACACTATCATTCTGCCAAGAATTGATTTTGATGACTCTTTTTTTGTTTGGTAGATCATACTTCAGAGGTGGACAGAGGTGGTCCTGGTGATTAGATTAGATAAGTATTAAAAATTATTATTTACAAGAGAATAAGATATAACGTCATCTCACCGTATCGTCCTAGACAATGAGAATGCGTTCATTAAAATAACAGCTAAACCAAAAATTGTCGGGCACCGAACCGTGACTGACACGTCATTGTGTGCCTTAATAGTCAACGAACCATACACTGTTGGGTACATATTATTATCAAATTATTTGGACAACATTTATTAGACAAAATGTCGCTGACCCCTCTCCCCCCGGAGAGATGTCGAGAGATTTGGCTCATCATCCCCCAATAACACCAGTCTTTTTAATGCGTTTGTCTAGTTACTGTTAATGCGTTGGATTTATTAAAAAAAACATATATGTAGTTACTGTGAAACTTTGCGGCATCTGAAAAACCACGATAAATATAATTGGCCATATTTTAGTGAAGGAACTTGTTCCATTTTTCTTGCAATTTTATATTCCCAAAGAGAGTATTATGAGATTCGGCTCGACCCCTCCCCGCCTGAACGCCTCACTTAATTAATGGACGCCCCTAAAAATAAATAATTTCAGCCTTGATATAAAGCTAAAGCCCTTATTACAAAAGTAGGCTATCAAATAGACCCCTCAATTTATTCCTGCATTCATTTCTAATAACATATATTTACAAAAAAATGGCAAATTGATTTCCCTGCCACGAATTAGACATCATTACGATAGCAAACACAACGAAGCGGGAATAATTCGCGGTTTCCGAACGGATGACAGATGGAGTTTCCCGCCCAAAGTAGTTTTGGCGCGCATACGCGTGACGGCCAGCGCCCTCTACAATGTCGTTAAAGGAACCACTAATAGGTAAAATGCACCTTACACACCAAAGATAAATATAACGAATATAATTGGGAACTAGGATATGATCTACCTGTGTGCCAAGTTTCATCAAAGTCCGTTCAGCCGTTTTTGCGTTAAAGAGTAATAAACATCCATCCATCCAAACTTTCATATTTATAATATTAGTGGGATAGGCGTCTAGGTTGCCGGTCAAATTATTCATCACGTCGTCAATAAAAGTGATATTAGGTATAATGTGTAAATGAAGATACACCTCCTTGAAAGTAATCCTGGCGGCGCCTATGGAGCCAGCCAGCCACCCTTACTTTGTATCCAGTAATTGTTACGCTCCTATATAATGTATTAATCAGAATCCTATTCTACCAATGACAAGTTGACTACTAAAATTTAAGAACCGTATCTATAGATGTGTTACGGTCCTTCAACGAAAGTGTGAAAGCTCAATGATAGTAGATATTTCCAATTAAAAAAGTATTTATATCAAATTAAACTTAATGACCATAAACACAAAAATAATTTGATATTATTCGTGATTTCGTCATTTCCGTGCGAGCCGCAATACGTAGAAATAAATTATTGATATCGATTGGTTTGGTTGCGTTTAATATAGTCTAAACATAATAACTGACAGGTCAACTGTAGTCATAGGCCGATGCTATCTGAGGGAGGGATGCTCTTTATTTTTTCGGTAGAGCTCTGACCGGACTTAATATAAGGGAAGATACGGCACAGTAGATTATTACATCGAAAATTAGGCTTCAGTGCATATGTGCTCATTTAAAATTACTATCTCTTGCTGTGATCTGAATAGTTCTATCTATAATTAAGTATGCGGCAAATAAGCTCATGAAAATGGTTTGCCATTTTTCTATTACGCGATGTAAGCGTACCGTATCTACCTTTTTTCTGTAATCTATGAACCTATCTATCAGACTTCTACTCCAACAGCTCACTATGAAAAATGATTCTTCGCATTGTGATAACAAATTGCCTTCACAATTTGTACTTATTTCTTTAATCAAATTTTGCGTTGTATTCTTTGTAAGACGTGAAACGAAAAAGGTAATACTACACACAATTTCATATATCGAACCTGCTATCAAGTAATTTGTATTAAAAAAAAAGTGGACAAGCAACGGACAAAGGTCAGTAACCCCACACCCCTCCTGTATAACCCGCCACATACAAAGGTTAGTAACATAATGTAACGCTATATTTAATGAACTGTAAATATGTTGGTACATACTCCTGTATTTGTAAACAAAACATTTTCATTTTCTAATTGATTTTGTGACACTTCGATTAATGAGTTTCCTATCGATGGATTTGTTTTGGTGGACGTCAATCAATGTACGACAAAAACGTTGTTACCTTGAGTTCTTATACTAAGTAAGTTACTTACCTATCTATAGGTAAATCCATCATAATCATTTAAATTGGAGTTTAGTGTTATAATATGTATATTCTATAACTTATTATAGAAGTGAACTGTTACCAAAAACAAATGTGTGACTGACATTAGGATCAGTCACACAACTTTTGTTTTTTTTTGTCTGACTGATCTCTTTCTGTGTGAGAATCTCATTGATTTCGGCAAGCCGTTGGTGTGGGATGCCACTTGTGTCGATACACTTGCGCCATCTCACTTACCGGTGACTTGTAAAGCCGCGGGAGCGGCTGCGAAAGGTGCGGAAAATTCAAAATTCAAAAAGTACGCCTGTATTGGTCCAAATTATCAATTTATGCCTTTTGCGGTTGAGACCATGGGTCCGTGGGGGTATGAAGCTCGTCGTTTCGCAAATATTTTATGTAAAAAATTTATCGAGGCCTCGGGTGACCGGCGGGCGGGGAGCTTTTTCCGCCAACGCATCAGCTTGGCCATCCAAAGAGGAAACGCTGCCAGCCTTCTGGGAACCTTGCCGATCGGCAGCAGCGGCAGCCTCGAAGAAGTTTTTTATGTATTGTAATTGTACATTTGCATGTATATTTTGTACATTTGTTGTAAATAAAAATCATGAAAATTTAGGAGAATAAGTGTGATTTTTTACCTTGTGATACATTTTCAACCTAGTAATAAAAATAATAGAAAGTTTCAATAAAATATATTTTGGACAAATTGAAAAAACTTCATTATTATTTAATTTTAATTAATATTATAAAATGTACCTAATAAATAAGAATATTTGTAAAGTTGTAAGCCAGTTCCCGTCAAGTATAGTCCATCCACACGTATAAAATCACATCGATCAAATTATAATTTCAGCCATAACTAACTCTTTGAAAACACGACTGAAAATTCATTGTTTTCCTTTACAATTATGCGACATTTTTACTCGTTTTCATTACCTCACACGCAACGCTACAATCCCGACACCTGACTATACAAAATGTTACAAACCTCGCTGAAAGCCTGAAAGTGATTCAGTCAATGCCATACATACGCAGACGACAGTCGCGCGGCCATCTTGTGAAAAATTCTTCCCGCGTTTTAAATTTCAGTACAGTCAAAATCCAAACATAAAACTTTACAACAGTTCTTGTATATTGTGATGATTGTTTGATTGGTGAATTAAGTATTATTATAATTATTTAAATTCATATGGCGTCTATACATGTGCAAGTTCACATGACAAATATGAAGCCATCTAATAATTCGACATCGATTGACTAATTTGTTTCGTGTTTTTTTTAATATTTTTAATACTTTAAAAAGTAATAAATATACTTATGTTGGTATCTAACCTACTTACTTAGTAGGTACTTACCTAACTTTCTACGTGTTCATTTTTTACCCGCATATTAATTATCTTATCTAATTGACGACAATTTAAAATGTTATTTACTTCTACTTATACAATTAAATAGAACTATATCGATTTTAAATAAGAACAATTTGACTAAAAAGAAGTTAGGAGCAATCCAACCAGTAACTTTAGCTACTGAAGAAATGAATACTGGAAATGGCGCTGAAGAACCTTCAACTGTTCCAACCAGCCAGTTCCGAGGTGTACCAACATCGGCACGGGACTCCTATGAGAGCTCCACCTTCAGCACTTTCTAGAAGCATTTCAAGATCTGC